>OX123190.2:70037789-71381516 GCA_944739405.2 Euclidia mi
TTGGAGATGGGAAATGGTTGTTGTATTAACATAATCTATGAGATGTTTGCTTTCTGATTTCGGATATTGTTATTATATGCCGTTTTCTACGAAGCGAACGCTCGTTATATTATTACTATCAATGTGTGTATAAGGCAATAATTTATTTATTTTTATTTAGGTGGAATGAGGGTAGGGACGATTTTGTCCTACAGAGGTACAGTTTAGGCTGCAAATATTACTAATAATAATTTAGGGCTACGATTGCAATTCAAGGGCATAGCACCCTGAGAAATGACTAGCAATAACACTCAGAGCCACTCTTTTTAATTGCCACATTTTTTTAATTATCTTACCTTACCTGCTAAAGTTTGTGAGGATTATTTATTTATTATTTATTTGTACACCAGAAATATTACATAAGACATCATACAATATAAGCGAAGTACAATGGGCGGCCTTATCGCTTATAGCGATCTCTACCAGGCAACCTTTGGATGGAAATTATTATTGGTCGGAAAATAGTGCTAGTTGTAGGTGTAACAGTCATAATACTTAGAATACATAGATATCTCTAAACACATACCTGATGTATGTATGGATGATTTTTAATCTTTCACGCAATAACTCATGAACTGATTTTTATAAAATTTGTCAGTAATATAGCTAATTCATTAGAATAGCACATTGGCTACCTTTCGTCCCGATGAGGGACCCGCTCGCAGGCGAAATCGCGGAGAAAAGTTAGGAAACAATAAATGAATTATAGTAAGGAGCTGTAACTGTTAAATCTTATGGTTATAAACACTTGCGTGGATAAAGTGAAGTTGTGGTTTCAAATATGCGGTCGAAAGAAGCAATTTACCTGTCTGAAAGTATGCAGCAAAATGGTTTGCCAAATTAAATATAGCTATTCGTATTTAAGCTAGAGAGATATGTCAGGATCGTTGCAAATGGCGTTCCGTAGTCTCTGCCTAAGTGCCTACCTCTCCGGGAAACAGGCGTGAGTCTATGTATGTATGTATTCGTATTAAGTATCAAGGTTAGCCTTTGTTAAAGGGATTTTAAAACAAATTTGAACAGTGAATTTTTTAAGGAATGAAAGCAAAGCCAAGGTAAATTACTATAATAACATAAGTACTTTAACATTCCGTAAAACACATTCTTCGGTGCTTTTTGGAATTATTATCTGGCAAAGTCATATACTATACACGGACTCGGCAAGTACATACTACATGTACCTATACTTAGTATGTTTTCTTTTTTACATAAATACATGCATACGTTTATATAGAATCAGGGACTGTTTACCGAAGGGGTAGGCAGAGACTACGGAACGCCAATTGCAACGCTCCTGACATAATTATTTCTCTTACTTCATTCACTCCCATCAGATTCCTCATGCATGCTCTTCTGTTCAGGGTACTTCTAACGTGTCCTGTTTTAAGGATGTTTCCAATCTGGTCAGAGAACTTTCGCCTAGGTCTTCCCCTTCGTCCTGTCCCATTATTTTACACTTACCTTGTATATCTGCTTGGTCAATCTTTTGTCATCCATCCTCTCCACGTGCCGTTTAATACGCACTTAACTTCGGTATTAAATCGCGTTTTTTATCGGTGACGGAAAACATCGATGATTTGCTCCTTAATATTTTGACCAAGAAATAAACCAAACATAAAAAGGAAAGAATTGTGTGATATGAGAGTGTTGTGGGGTAAAAGAAGATGTAGTGACAAGCATCGAGAACGGGATGCAAAGGTGGTTTGGGCACGTGGAGAGGATGGATGACAAAAGATTGACCAAGCAGATATACAAGGTAAGTGTAAAATAATGGGACAGGACGAAGGGGAAGACCTAGGCGAAAGTTCTCTGACCAGATTGGAAACATCCTTAAAACAGGACACGTTAGAAGTATCCTGAACAGAAGAGCATGCATGAGGAATCTGATGGGAGTGAATGAAGCAAGAGAAATAATTATGTCAGGAGCGTTGCAATTGGCGTTCCGTAGTCTCTGCCTACCCCTTCGGTAAACAGTCCTGATTCTATATAAACGTATGCATGTATTTATGTAAAAAAGAAAACATACTAAGTATAGGTACATGTAGTATGTACTTGCCGAGTCCGTGTATAGTATATGACTTTGCCAGATAATAATTCCAAAAAGCACCGAAGAATGTGTTTTACGGAATGTTAAAGTACTTATGTTATTATAGTAATTTACCTTGGCTTTGCTTTCATTCCTTAAAAAATTCACTGTTCAAATTTGTTTTAAAATCCCTTTAACAAAGGCTAACCTTGATACTTAATACGAATACATACATACATAGACTCACGCCTGTTTCCCGGAGAGGTAGGCACTTAGGCAGAGACTACGGAACGCCATTTGCAACGATCCTGACATATCTCTCTAGCTTAATACGAATAGCTATATTTAATTTGGCAAACCATTTTGCTGCATACTTTCAGACAGGTAAATTGCTTCTTTCGACCGCATATTTGAAACCACAACTTCACTTTATCCACGCAAGTGTTATAACCATAAGATTTAACAGTTACAGCTCCTTACTATAATTCATTTATTGTTTCCTAACTTTTCTCCGCGATTTCGCCTGCGAGCGGGTCCCTCATCGGGACGAAAGGTAGCCAATGTGCTATTCTAATGAATTAGCTATATTACTGACAAATTTTATAAAAATCAGTTCATGAGTTATTGCGTGAAAGATTAAAAATCATCCATACATACATCAGGTATGTGTTTAGAGATATCTATGTATTCTAAGTATTATGACTGTTACACCTACAACTAGCACTATTTTCCGACCAATAATATTTCCATCCAAAGGTTGCCTGGTAGAGATCGCTATAAGCGATAAGGCCACCCATTGTACTTCGCTTATATTGTATGATGTCTTATGTAATATTTCTGGTGTACAAATAAATAATAAATGAATAATCCTCACAAACTTTAGCAGGTAAGGTAAGATAATTAAAAAAATGTGGCAATTAAAAAGAGTGGCTCTGAGTGTTATTGCTAGTCATTTCTCAGGGTGCTATGCCCTTGAATTGCAATCGTAGCCCTAAATTATTATTAGTAATATTTGCAGCCTAAACTGTACCTCTGTAGGACAAAATCGTCCCTACCCTCATTCCACCTAAATAAAAATAAATAAATTATTGCCTTATACACACATTGATAGTAATAATATAACGAGCGTTCGCTTCGTAGAAAACGGCATATAATAACAATATCCGAAATCAGAAAGCAAACATCTCATAGATTATGTTAATACAACAACCATTTCCCATCTCCAACCGTTACACATAATCCTTTTGCATGTTTAGCATTTCCTTCCCTGCGAAGCGTGTAGCATGTACATACATAGTTACCATATAGGTACCATGTATATTGATAGGCAAGTTTACCATAACGTACACATGTAAATATTAAGCGGAACTACACATTAATACATGGTATGAAAGTGGAAAAATAAATAACCACATTGATTTTTGTAATTTTATTTCTATGGTTGAGTGACATGGTAGGATCGTATTTGTTTATTTTTGGGCAGCAGTAGGTACGATCGACTATCCCCCCCGTGGGATCTCCACCTTGTCGTGGTAGGGGGGCTCTATAACCGTGGATTGGTCACCCGCGGTGAAGCTAAGAGGGATCCAGGAGGGGACGCTCCGCGTGGGCTTGACGGAGGCCTGCGCAGGATGCGTCCAAAGGGGCGGATGCGAGGGACAGTTCTTCTGTCCCTCGCAGTCGGGTGCGGTCGCGGGAGGAGAGGCGTGTCGGTGTTGCGTTGCCGCGCGCCCTATCTCCCGCGACCAAATGGGGGCGCACCATCGTTGCGTCGCGGGAGGGCCGCAGAGGAAGAGGAGATGCGGTGTTGCGTTGCCGTCCTCCCTATCATCTGCGGCCGCTGAGTGTTTTGGCGGCGGAGCCCAACACCTTCATCCGCCGCCAAGGGGGTTTTGTTCGGGGCCCGCCTGACCATCTGGCGGGCCAATACCCGTCAGGGGGTAGCGAGGAATGCTTCAGCGATACCCGACCCTCCGACACACGGGTACGTGAGGAAAAAAAATAAAGGTACGATCGACTATGGTTGGTTAGTTCAAATACGTTTGCAACACCTACTCGTAGTTCAATTATATCCAAACAGCTCGAAAAGAGCTTAAAGTTTATGGTACCTACACCGTGCCCCCAAGTGCACTAAAACACACCGTTAGCAATTTTATTGACGATAAAAATATATTACACCATGTTAGATAAAATTACCAGTCAATTGTTGGTTTGGAGCGGTGCCGTTGACCTTAAGTCAATGCACTGCAATAGCACTGTCGAGAAAATACAACTTTAGTATGGAGATAGGAATTTTTCGAACAATAATATGATTACGCAGATTACCTTAGACCCAAGAATAAAAATAGGTGATGATAAATCATACCGTGATTTTGATGCCTCTTACATTTATTAGTAACGAATAGCTCACAAAAGGTATTACTTAGGTAGCTAGTGCCAGCTTATCTTTCGATATTTCTGTCACTATTAGATTCCATGAAGACAAAACGTTGTATTAATTGGTAGTATTTATTAACAAAGTAGCTAAATAATCATATAATATGTAGCATTAGAGCATATAGCGGTACGGCAATAGGCTCGCCCCCTATTACGTGGGACCTAAATATTCATGGCGAAATGTGGGTGTATTACCTGTTACACCTCTGCCTACCCCTTCGGAGATACAGGCGTGAGTCTATAAATAAAATTAAAAAAAATTAGAGCATTAGTCTTACGATAAAATGACGAAAAATATTTTTGTAATATGCCCGAGTAATATATTTTCTGGTAAAGTGTTCGTTAGGCCATATAACGAGCATGGGCAATTTTTAACATTTTATTATCTGCTGAAAGTTACGCGCCGAACCTTCAGCGATTAAACTACTGGTCGTAGCATTCGTCTGGTATGATACACCAAACGCGTCAGACTATTAGTATAATGTGACGCTGGCGACTAATATTCGGTCGCATAATGATGTGACGCTCGAAGGAAGTAAGCGGAAGGTTCATCCGCGTCCAACGCGATGTAATTCGGTTGACATGTCCTAGGAGATGTAAAAACACTACAAGTGTATTTTACCGAACGTTGCTCGTGAAAGGTGACGCAGATGTCTTGATACCTATACGTACGAGAACAGTTTACCATATATTATATAGAGTTTGATTAACTTTGTGTAATAAATAACACGCGTCAGATAAGTAGCTACCTTAGATGTTTTATAACAATATTACTGCCATTTCCATAAGCATTAAATCAAAACCGAACCGATATAAACCAATACACCAAAACAATTTTTTGAACGACAGAGTAAAGAATTGTGTGATAAGAGAGTATTGTGGGGTAAAAGAAGATGTATTGACAACCATTGAGAAAGGTATGCGGAGATGGTTAATAATATAATAATAATAATAATAAGAGTTTGTTTGCTTTGGGCGGCTGTTTAGAGAGGGCCCATCTAGTGAGTTGGCGAGTCACCACCCGCCACGCGGACGGATGCTATAGGAGTATCACTGGCAGGTGCCGTTTTTCATCTATAGCATTAATTACCAGTTCACTAAACACCCATCCCCATAACCCGTATTCATTAGATCCACTAAAAACAATAGCCCTACACGTGATGCGGCTAGTCCATAGTCATAGTCATAGGCTAGTCCATTTATAAGTTCGGAACTGTCGGTACTTCGACACACAGCACTAATGGTATCTTTACACTGGCGCGTAATATCACCTCGTCGGTGTCTACATTTGCTGATGACAGGATTCCAAGATGTAGATAAACGGTTACCATCCTCCCGGTTGAAATTTGCGTGCTTTTTGATTTCAACCGCTTCCCGTGCTATTCTTGAAAAATAGTGACGGTCTGTGGAGAGAACCTGGTGAGCGAAGTGATGATGAGCTTTGATATCGAGTCACTATTCACAAGCGTTCCAGTTCAAGACTGCCTTGATGTGATCGAGAGTAAACTGAGGTTAAACGGTCTGTCTGATAAATACATTGTTCTACTGAAACACTGCCTAGATGGGAATTATTTTCTATATGGTGGGCAATATTACCTCCAGATTGACGGAGTACATATGTGTATATCAGTTGTCTGGTTGTTAGAATACAAGTTCTAGTTCTAGTGGTTGCAACTTGAGCGTAATCTCAATGAGGCTGAATTTTCCATTTCGTTTTAAGACATGTGAGCCTTTTATCGTTGTTTGTTTATATAGATAAAATGTGGGTGGCAAATAAATGCTTTGATGTTTTTTGTTTCTCTCTGACGGGTATTTACCTAACATTTTCCTGTGGTGGAAAACACTCGACCCTTTGCAAGGTTTACGCGGTTAAAACCCTACATTAAGGCGCTGTGTACAGTACACTGAGTTCATCTGTTGCTGTCACTGTCGGATTGTATACATAAGAAAGAGAAGCGCGATGACGACGGGACGTTCAGAACGAGTTATTTATCATTAAATACATTAATCCTTACAAATATCTTATTCCAATCGATAAATAAAAACAACAGTTCCCTTTATTATTATATACTACATCACTGTTATTAATATTATCAAGATTTGTTTATAAATAATACAGTTACAATTGCTACAATTTCAATTTTAATGGCTATTTTATGGTTTTTTTTTATCGAGAAAATTTACTGAAAACGTGTTTTGAACACAATGGTCCCCCCATAAATATGATCAAGATTAACATATATTTTTAAGCTGCTCTAAAATGTATACATTTGGCTAAAAAACTGTTTTGTGAAGCCTATTTTGACTAGGTACAGCGCCTTAAGAAACCCTTAAAGAGCTTTAATCCGAAGTGATTAGGACCTATAACGGTATTTTAGTATAGACATAGCAGTTATTTGCTTTATTATATGGTAAACATAAGTTATTTATGCTATGAATACAGTAGGTACACTATTATTCTTATAGGTGGGTGTGGGGGTTCACAACAATACTAATCATGTTTGCACACCACTGTGTGGTAGAGTATGCATAAAATATTTTATTTTATGCATAAAATCTATAGAGCAAGGGATAGCCGAGTGGAGAGACCGACGGGCTGCTACGCAGAGGGTCTCGGGTTCGAATATACGGCAGGCACCAATGACTTTTCGGTGCCTGCCGTATATTCGAACCCGAGACCCTCTGCGTAGCAGCCCGTCGGTCTCTCCACTCGGCTATCCCTTGCTCTATAGATTTTATGCATAAGATAAAATATTTTATGCATACTCTACCACACAGTGGTGTGCAAACATGATTAGTATTGTTGTGAACCCCCACACCCACCTATAAGAATAATAGTGTACCTACTGTATTCATAGCATAAATAACTTATGTTTACCATATAATAAAGCAAATAACTGCTATGTCTATACTAAAATACCGTTATAGGTCCTAATCACTTCGGATTAAAGCTCTTTAAGGGTTTCTTAAGGCGCTGTACCTAGTCAAAATAGGCTTCACAAAACAGTTTTTTAGCCAAATGTATACATTTTAGAGCAGCTTAAAAATATATGTTAATCTTGATCATATTTATGGGGGGACCATTGTGTTCAAAACACGTTTTCAGTAAATTTTCTCGATAAAAAAAAACCATAAAATAGCCATTAAAATTGAAATTGTAGCAATTGTAACTGTATTATTTATAAACAAATCTTGATAATATTAATAACAGTGATGTAGTATATAATAATAAAGGGAACTGTTGTTTTTATTTATCGATTGGAATAAGATATTTGTAAGGATTAATGTATTTAATGATAAATAACTCGTTCTGAACGTCCCGTCGTCATCGCGCTTCTCTTTCTTATGTATACAATCCGACAGTGACAGCAACAGATGAACTCAGTGTACTGTACACAGCGCCTTAATGTAGGGTTTTAACCGCGTAAACCTTGCAAAGGGTCGAGTGTTTTCCACCACAGGAAAATGTTAGGTAAATACCCGTCAGAGAGAAACAAAAAACATCAAAGCATTTATTTGCCACCCACATTTTATCTATATAAACAAACAACGATAAAAGGCTCACATGTCTTAAAACGAAATGGAAAATTCAGCCTCATTGAGATTACGCTCAAGTTGCAACCACTAGAACTAGAACTTGTATTCTAACAACCAGACAACTGATATACACATATGTACTCCGTCAATCTGGAGGTAATATTGCCCACCATATAGAAAATAATTCCCATCTAGGCAGTGTTTCAGTAGAACAATGTATTTATCAGACAGACCGTTTAACCTCAGTTTACTCTCGATCACATCAAGGCAGTCTTGAACTGGAACGCTTGTGAATAGTGACTCGATATCAAAGCTCATCATCACTTCGCTCACCAGGTTCTCTCCACAGACCGTCACTATTTTTCAAGAATAGCACGGGAAGCGGTTGAAATCAAAAAGCACGCAAATTTCAACCGGGAGGATGGTAACCGTTTATCTACATCTTGGAATCCTGTCATCAGCAAATGTAGACACCGACGAGGTGATATTACGCGCCAGTGTAAAGATACCATTAGTGCTGTGTGTCGAAGTACCGACAGTTCCGAACTTATAAATGTTAATAATTGTGACGACCAAGTGAGGGTAGGTTCCGAAACCCGCACTTCTCGGAGGCAGCGCTGACGGACATCAGTCATCCCGTGACCACGGCTGGTTTAACCCATGCCGAAACGTCGGGGCAAATAGAAAGGTATTTCATCTTTCTTTTTCGTTTAGTTAACACGATTCAGACCCGTTTCATAATCATTAGTATTTCATCTCTTGTTTATATTCTTTTGAAGTCCAAACATAATAGGTTTAGATGCGAGTACAATGGGACATGTCAACATGCGCATCGTTTATACCAAACGGTAGATATCATCATCGGCTTTTTCTAGTTTCCTGTTTGACATAGGTCTTTCTTAATTTGCGAAACAGTAGCCTTGTGAGGCAACAAGAGGATTTAGCCTACTAAATACCACGCCGGCAAGGAGGTTTGTCATAGGGTTTGATATCGAGATTTCCGTCTTTTATGCCAGCCTCTATTCAAATTTTCTTTTTGTATTTTCATATAACGGAACATATGAGCATGTAATATTGAGGAGAGGTAAAAATAACAGTGGCGTCATTTCGAATATACTGTGTCAAAACCGACGAGTCCCTCCGTTCCCTTGATAGAACATTCGAATATTGGCTTTGCAAGAAATCTATTTTTGTTTTCGGGATCACAAATTCACAAGTTACCCTTGGGTCAGTTGCAATTTCATACTTTTACTATTCCGAGTTCATAAATCTTTGACCGCCCTGGTGATTCTCGGTATTTTCTTTAGTTCGCGATTTATTTACACTAGCATATACAAAAATAAATGTGATATTTATTTCACACAGCAAAAGTATGTACCTACATATTGCAATACTCATAAAAAGGTAGTTGTGATATACCGGTCAGACAGACATGGCCAATCTAAAAAGGTTCCCATTTTTACCATTTTCATTACACTGCGAAGACTACATATGTGTGTTCCGCGACGACCGTCAGCCAAATTATTAATCTTGTTAAAGAAACACATAAGCTTCACTTTCATTTCTCACATCTTTCTTTTCTTCCCATCTTCGGAACTCACATTATAATCAATGCGCTCTTAAAATGTCCGCATCACTCATTACATGATTGATGAGCTGACAATAAAACAAAAGGTGCAGCTACATTCAACAGCAAGAATAATCCATCAAAACTGACAGTATTTGTCTAAGCCGGTGCTGGAACACTCGCAACTTGCAACAGTATATCACTAGAAAGCAATTGCCAAAATAAAACACGCCTACCAAGGTGATTGCTGTAATAAAACATGACAGAATGGCAGCATCTGATAACTTGAGCTGTTCGAAAGAGTTTGAACATCCACCATTGAATAATTATAGTGCTCGCAACTTCACTCGCAATTTTTTAATTTAAACGTTTTCCAATACCGATGGGAATTTTGGGATATTCCTTCTTAGTTCACCCCTTACATTTTTGTAATTTAAACTATTACTTCCCCCTACGGTCCCCAAGAAACATACATGCTAAAATTTCAGGCTCTTACGTCTTTGGCAAACGATACACACCCATACATCTTTTCATCTAAAAGACTACTGGATATTGGCGTTCACAGCTTCTCGACATAAACTAAAACATGGTATTGTAAGGTCCCCATTTTTATTAAAATTAATATCGATTGGAATTTAACAATTTGTAGTCGATTGACTCGTCCGAGTCACATCACTATCGAAATAATTCAAAATGGCGGTTGGCGAGAGCGGGCATTCGATTAATGGCGACGGTACCGAACGGACGGTGGCTCTTAGGAAATATTATAATATCTGTACAGTGTAATCTGAAATATAAATATATAAACTATATTCTAATATAACTGGACTTTAAAGCGCAATACACACTGAGCCGGCCGGGCCGCCGACAAAGCCCGGCGGCACAACCCGGCGGCCTATATGAAAATAATCATGTCAGCAACATGCGCCCGCGCGTGTTGCCCGCTGACATGTTGGCGGCTTGGGTACGCCTGCGCTCAGTTGCCCGCTCGACCTGTAGTGACGTGCTTGTATTTTTTTTTACGACATGGAGTGGGACGACGAAAAATGTCTTACGTTAATTAATCTTAAATAATCTTAATCACTGACTGCCAAATAAATTTCTCATCTCAAGCTGCCGACATGCCGCCGACCAAATTTTCCGACTTGTATTAGTGAAGCCGCCAACTAGACCGCCGACAAAAAGTTGCCGACATATGTCGGCGGCCCGGCGGGCTCAATGTGTATTGCGCTTTACTACAAATCAGAAGTGGTAAGTACATGCTCACATTAATTTATATTCGTTTTAGTTCAAATTATGATTTTACGTGTGCTATGTATGATTTTATTATTTTCGTCCTAGTTTTGAACTTTTGTTAAATATATATTGGAATAGAAAACTAGTTACCAGCGTACAATGTATGTTGTACGTGCAGCCTAATATTTTAAATATTGGTTGAACGCTAACCAATTGAAAATTACCCTCTTCATAGTGTAATAATTGTCTAACGGATTATTACTGTCTCGTTGGTCTCGCGGCATAAATTTTCTCGTGGGACATATCCCGGGTTCGATGCCCGGATCGGGCAATGTATTGTTGGGATTTCTTTGGTCTGGTCAAAAGTGAGTATAGCAATATCTAGCTCTGCCTAGCTCTTCGAGGATATAGAAGGGAGACTGTGTATGTATGTAACGGATAATTACGAAAAGAATACTACTTGATTATGGTTAGCTTGTGCCGTGAACGTAGGGTCAATGTCACATTAAGGTGCAACCATGGTCTTGAGGAGGAAGCTCCAAGGCCGTCTATTTTTATTATTAAATAAAGTGTATCATTATTGTTTGTGGTTCAGAGGTCCAGGGTCAAGGTCATGTTAAGGTCAGAAAAGGGTTCTAAGAAATATGCTCCGGGGTTATATAAAGGGGTATGAATTTTTCATTATTTTTGCGCTAACGCGCACCGTTTCCGAGATAGACGATTAAAAAAAAAAATTACCGTCTATTTAAAAATACAAATTCAAACCGAACTATCGTCTCTGAGTTAAAGAAAACGGAGCGAGGGGGGAACCTACCAAGCCGACGCCTAGAGACGCCGGAGCCCGGTGGATCGGGACGCGATGGCGAAGGAGCTGGGCGGGAGTCGACTGCGCAGCGAGGTGGACTGTGGAGGTCGCACTCGCTATCGGAGCCGTGGCCCTGCTCACCGCAGCGTCTGCAGCCGGAGCATCCGGGACGGGGATCCTGAGTCGGAGAGAGAACGAGACGGAGTCGGGCGCTTGGAAGAGGAAATCAACTTGCAACGGAGTCGTCGGCGACCGAGTTCCCGACGGCATAACTCTCGTCGCAACGACCGTAATACGTAGCATATTAGTTATTTATTTAATTATTTGTCATTTACACGTTCATACAGAAATAGTGCAGTGTTCCACAAAACCGTGTCATCGGTTTGACTGTGGGATCCAGTTCATCCAGTCTCCGTACAGTAAATTAGAACGTTTACATAGATAAAATTACAATAACTACTTATAGCTAACTTCACTCTTAAATTCTAGTACTTATCTAAGTAATATTGCTTAAGTCTCCTTTTAAATATAGTTTCATTATTTTCGTTCCTTATGTCCTCTGGGACATTATTTGGCGGATATAGCAAACGTTTTTAAAGTTCTACCACCGTAATAATTTAACACTCTTGGTACAATATATTTGCCAGAGGCCATCGATCGGGTGTTATGATTATCTGTAACATGTTCCAAGTTATGCTCAAGACTGCTGTTACGTTCATTCATTGAATCAGATACATTTGTGGGTAATTCAATAAAATAATTATTATGAAAGCTCGACACGTTTGACACTGACAGATATGACAGGCAACGGTCAGTGTCAAACATGCTCGAGTTACAGCCAGCCATTCGATTGCGATCGTTGAAGTGTGAAGCACGGTGCTTTGGTACGGACAATCATTTTGTAAACTGGAGACAATAAACTGATCTTGGATTGTTGCCGTTTGTTTTCCTGAAGTCCTTCTGAGCGTCTTTCAGCTCAGAAGTGGGATTACAGCAGAAACATACCGTTTTTGCAACGCCCACTACAGTTTGAAGGTATGGTTATCATGACTTTATTTTTTCTCTGAACTGACTTGAAAACTTGAAATATACATTAATTTAGCTTGAGTATTGCTTAAATAGTTGAATAATATGAAATGGCTTGCAAAGTATAGTGACGATCGTGTAGATTACAATGGATTAGAGTTAGACACCCGCACGTGGAATGTGAACCACGTGTGAGATACCAAAAATATATGTTTTATTTATTCTATTTTACCGGAGCCTGCGATTCTCGATCCGAAAATACCCTACATATATTTTTCATCTATATTTTTGCAAATCTTCTTACCTATTCGTAATGTGTTTATTAATGACCCAATGTGTCAGACTGGTTGACGAATTCTTAAAATATAATTTTATTTAGATAAGCCATTCTAGAATAATCAGTAATACAGTATTGCTTTTACGAAATAACGTGACAACATGGCGATGCAACTGGATTTAATCGATACAAATTCTAAATTAATTTTACTCACTGATCAAAATATGTGTACCTACCTGAACAGAATCTATCGGTTCTGCCTCCGAATTATGCCATTTTGACAAGTTGAAGCTTGTTCAATCGTCTTTAAAATATTATTTAGTTTCGTAAGAATGTTATATAATTGCTATAAATGTTTTTTTTTGATAAATTAAGAGTAAATTTTGTAGTTACACGTAAAGGATAGCTATGCTATTGACTAACTGTCCCATTCTGTGCGTCACGGGTTCGATACCCGCATGGCATGGTGGTATAAATATGTGAGGAGGTCACATATTTTGTCTATGATGGTCTGCGTCTATTTCTCACGTATGATATTGTACAGTGTATTGTACAGTGTGTTTGTGGTAATACAGTGCAATATTAGTATCCCGAGGTACATTATTTATTAAGTGAGGAGCTAATATGAATCGTGTGGACAAGTTCCAGATGAACGGCCTTGAAGAAATAGAACGACGCAGGCGAGAGACGCCCTCGAGATATTCCACCCAACCAGAAGAGCGAAGTCCAAGGGTTCATGAGGTTGATCGTCGCAGCTGAAGCCGTACGAGAGGCAACAACCAACGAGGTGACACACGATATAAACGGAGTAAGAGTCGAAGTCTCAATGACGGTGGGGAAAGTAAGCGTTTACACCGTAGCCGCACTCGGCAAGGCAGTGATCGCCGCAACCTTAGTCACGGAGAATCGGATGATGACGAAGACTTGTATCAGAGGTTGCGTCTGCTAGAGGATGAATTGTCCAAGCGAAATGAACGTTGTAGGCGTACCGAAACGTCAACTAGCGATAGGCTCTCTTCCACGCGCCCGCGGCAGGCATCCACCCCTCCTAGAAATGACGTAAAAAGCCCGGAACGCAAAAAGTTAAGATATTCCGATCACACCGGTGTTTTCCAAGAGTTCGTTAATATTTTTAAAGGTAGGGACCGTGAACCGTTTCTTTCTTCATCATTAAATAACGTCATCCCAGAGTTTGACCCACTCTCTAAAGAACAAACCATTGATGTTTGGTTAAACAAGGTAGACGAGTGTGCAGAGATTTACAATTGGAACGACAAGCAAACGGTCCACTATTCCCTGCCTAAGTTGACTGGCTATGCCAAAACCTGGTATCAGGGCCTGCTATTAAGCATACCTGGTCGAAATGGAAGATACTGTTACAAGAATCTTTTCCATCAACAGAAAATTACGCTGAATTACTGACAGAAATGCTCAACAGAAAGGCACGCCCTGGTGAGTCACTTGAGCTGTATTATTTCTCGAAAATTAACTTTCTTAATCGTTGTAAAATATTTGGAAAACAAGCGGTGGACTGTATTATATTTGGTATAGAGGATTAAGGTGTTCGTTTGAGTGCACAGGCAGGGAAGTTCGATAAGCCTGAGGAAACCTTAGAGTTTTTCAAAACAGTTACAAGTCAACAACCGCGGGATTCCCATGACTTTAAGAGGGATGCTCAATCAAAAGATACGCGACCTTCAAACTTTGTATCAACTTTTACTAGCACATCTCAGCGCTATAACGGTACGAATAGGGGTCGATCTAAGGAAAGCGTGACTTGTTTCAATTGTAATGATTCTGGTCATATATGAGCTGGCAATGTCGTAAGCCAATTAATAAATGTAGTGAGTGTAATTTTTTAGGTCATAACTCAAATAATTGTCCTAAAAAGACCAGTACCACTGGAAACAATAGTGTTCAAACCAATCTTATTCAAAATAAATCAAAAAATGTGCTCAAAGTTGCTATCGATGACGTTGAAGATGATAAATATAAGATAGGCATTAAAATAAATGGCGTATATACACCATGTCAGAAAAATTTAGAAGAAGAAAGATTTAGGTAGTCAGGCCACGTTAATCCGAAAGAATGATGCATGCAAGTTGAACATCAAATGGGAGGCAGTGCAGAGCCCATTATTGAGGGGACTAGGTAACGTCACCTATCTTCCTATCGGTAAAGCACTCGTTAGTATCGAGGTACAAAGTGTCAAGGAAGTAGATGTAGAAATACTTATGTGCCGGTTCTACTGGGACATAGCTTTACGGAACGCCCTGGATTGAGAATAGTCAAGACCGCTTCTGACCTATTGTTCCAAACCGTTGAAGTAGATAGGATTATCAAATAAACTTTGATTACTGTCGATGATTTTAGCGTAGAGATCGGTAAACTGAAGGCGATAGTTGTTAGCTCTAGCGGTGATAGCTGTAGTGGCAACGTTTACGTAGGTGGGTCGATTAGGGGAAAGCCAGGTTTGGAATACTATTTACTGCCTGGCGAGTACCATCTGAGTAATGGTGTCGGTCGCGTGCTGGATCAGAATGTTGGGTCGCAAGCTCTTCGATTTAAGCATTGTTGTCTCATCTCTAGGGCAAGAGTTGTGTCGCGAGATACTAACCTAGAAGTCCTAAACACATCCTTAATGCAGTCGCAACTCCACGTGCTAACGGCCAGGTGGAGCGGTGCAACCGCACAATCCTAGCTTCGTTAGGCAGTATGACTCGCGGGAAAGCCGAGGACACTTGGGATCTATATTTACCAGACGTGCAGTAGGGTATTAACACAGCAGTTCACGATATTGCAACGAAAACTAACTGAATTATTATTCGGGCGCAAGGTAGGGAACCCGTCCGACGGTATATTAAACAGTATATCTGAGGAAGTAGACGACCGTTGACGCAGCGGGAGTGTAAGCGACTGCTAAGCCGAAGGTCGCGGGTTCGATTCCCGCTCAAGTCAAACATTTGTGTGCATGAACATGGATGTTTGTTTTGGTCTGGGTGTTTCTATGTATATATATATAATAATATAATAAACTTTTATTCAATAAAATAAACGTCACATGTTACATAGGAAAGTATTACATTAAAAATAATTAAATTTTATTATTAAGTATGGGTGATAAGTGCTTTTGTTAAATTGTGGTACATTAATACATAGGTACTTTATTTATAACGGTAAAACATTATATTTGGTAAATATAGTTATTTTAATGTTTAGCTGAACTAGGCTGTAACACCTGTGTTTCAGGAAAAATCTTAAATAATAATACTATAGGGCTATGTTTTTACAAAATAATCATGAACTGCAAATATGTAATAGGATGTAGACTTAATATGAGTTGTTGTAACTTAGCGTAGGTACTTGCACACTATTTTATAACTGTAAGCAAATTCTCTGTATCAGAGTAGGTAATTGTCATTAGGTGTTTTGTTACAATATGGTGACACTGCTTATAACTAATACTATATATGTAAATCTAAGGCTTTGCCTAATTTATTAGGTAGGTATATAGGAAAGGTCCGAGGAAAGCAAAGAATCTATTTACATAAAACATGGTTACCTCGAGGTTTGGTGCGGACTATATCTTTCCGTCTTTTGCCTGATGGGATTGTTTAAGGAAGTAGGGTGTGTTGTTTTAGTATGGTGCGTAGAATGAATATTTGGCGCAAAGTTAGAACACTGGTGGACTGATATAACTCATAAGTGGAAAAATTAAAGGGCGAAGGGCTGCTTCCTTTAAGATAGCTCTTTGACCCCGTTCTAAATGCAGTAGGGTCGTTTTAGCTGCCGCTACCATGGGGTTATACAGTATGAGATGATTGATTCACATAGTGCAGTGTAAACCTGTCTTAACAATTTAAAGTTTACCACGTCGCGTATATTGTTGAATATGGCAATTAGTTTCCGTACTGTTTTACGCAATGATTCTATATACCTATTGTATGTATTTACAAAAACAAAGTATATATGTATGTTTATCCATTGTCATCTAGTACCCATAGTACAAGCTCTCCTTAGTTTGGGACTAGATGGTGATGTGTGTATGTGGTAGAATGTATGTGGTAGAATATATATATAATAATAATAATAATATTCTACCACATACACACATCACCATCTAGTCCCAAACTAAGCAGAGCTTGTACTATGGGTACTAGATAATGGATAAACATACATATATACTTTTTTTTTTTGTAAATACATACATATTATACATAGAAACACCCAGACCAAGACAAACATCCATGTTCATGCACACAAAATGTTTGACTTGAGCGGGAATCGAACCCGCAACCATTGGCGTAGCAGTCGCTTACACTCCCGCTGCACCAACCGGTCGTCCAAATATAAGTATAATATATTGGAGAAACTGTAAATGTAGAGGATATTGATGATATAAGATCGAGCGCGTGTGAACGAATAGAACGTAACCAAATGAAAACAAAAGAAAGATTTGATAAATCATAAAAAGGCATCGGAATTTAATAAAAGTGATTTAGTTCGAGTAGTAAGAAAAATAGTAGGGAGATCGGGCAAATCAAAAGATTAGAACCCAAAAATAGACCCAAATGTCTGGGCCCATACCTAATCAAAACTAAACTCCCCAATGATCGATACCTTAATTGTGACAAAACCTGTGATATTTCTTGTATATGATGATCATGTTATTTGGGCGAATTTAACTTGTAATGTAACTTAAGTGAAAAGCGAAACTGTCTGCATAACTCGGAGCCCTAGCGGATGTGAGCCGAGCATGAGTGTTATGTATGACAAGCCTATCAAGTCGGTGGTGAAAGAATAGAAGTAGCTAACCGCTTGTGGGTAGTAGTGATTTTATAACAGCGAGCAAGGTGGCGGTGAAAGAATAGAAGTAGCCGTACCCCTGCGAGTTGTAGCGATATGATTGAGTTAGTAACTTCGGGCAAGATGGTAGTGAAAGAATAGAAGTAACTCCTCTTGCACGACTTCAAGCGATATCTACACTGTAGAATAATTTGTCATGTAGTAATAAGAATAACATGTAATTAGTAGTATTATATAAATAGGTATATTGGCAGATGCATTAGGAAATCATATACATACTTTGTGTAATTAATAAACAAAGAATAGATAATTATGTGAATTACTCAACAAATTAAGTGTAGCCTTAACGAAGGGACTCGTTACTGTGACGGATGGCCGACTGTTACGTTCATTCATTGATTCAGATACATTTGTGGGTAATTCAATAAAATAATTATTATGAAAGCTCGACACGTTTGACACTGACAGATATGACAGGCAACGGTCAGTGTCAAACATGCTCGAGTGACAGCCAGCCATTCGATTGCGATCGTTGAAGTATGAAGCACGGTGCTTTGGTACGGACAATCATTTTGTAAACTGGAGACAATAAACTGATCTTGGACTGTTGCCGTTTGTTTTCCTGAAGTCCTTCTGAGCGTCTTTCACTGCCATGGTTGTTTATAGCCAATAAGTATTTATGTTTTAGGGAAATTGGTAGTATTTTACAAATTTTAAATAATTTTGTGTAGACATTTTTATGCTGATATCTAGTTTTATTATTGACAAGAAGTTTAAGAAACTTTGTTTGGATTGATTCTAATTTATTTATATATGTTTTGAATGTAAGACCATGGCAATCTGAAGCATAACCGAGAATAGACTCCTAGAGTGACTTATATAAGGATTTCAATGTTCCTTTAGGTACTTTAAAGCGTAAATGATAGAATTTTCCAAGCAATACTCTGTTTGTCACAAAGGTTCTAAATGATGGGACCATGAAAAATGTTCATCTATTTTCATGCCTAAGTATTTAAAACAGTTTATTTTTCAATAGTTTACATTGACGGTTTGATAAATTATGAAAACTTGAATGGTTGTGTGTATACAATACTGGTTCTACTGATGGTCGCAAATATATATAGTGTGTTATTACCAGTTTCGTTTTCTCTGACTTGATGACGATGCCGTTATCGTCGCATAGACCGACATCATTGAGACAGGATGAGATGCGGTCTTTTTGAAAGGACGGCCGAGGTGAGCAGCGATGCCGTCTTGAACGGGACGACAAAGAGCTGCCTGATAACCCCTCCAGAAGTCTTTGTCTCCAAGTACTCATGGATCTCAGAGTTGCGAGTAGGCCGGGCGGCGCCACTTGTAGTCCTTAGGATGTTATTTTGGGCTCTGAAGGCATTGGATGTTTGATTTGCAGGCTGAGGACCGCAGTTGGAATCCATAAATGGTTTTATAACTGAGCTGTAGACTCTGGGTTTGTTACTCAGAGACGGAGCGGATTGTTTACCGAGTAATCACAATAGGTTTTTAAAACGAAAGTTGACTTCGTTCCGTTTATGTTTTACATGCTCCTACCAGATCATACGTTGATCCAAGTGGAGGCCCGGGTGCTTCACACATGTAGATTGAGGTAGCGGTACTTGATCGGGATTTTCTGTTGGGCATAGTTTCTTTCGTGGCGTGAAAGTGATGTGGTGCGATTTGGGGGCACTCGCTCTAATTCGCCATTTTTGCAACCAGCTATAGGTTTGGTCTGGTTATATTTGTAAGGGTCTCCTGGCTTCATCTGGGTCACTACTAGATGTCAGAAATGCAGCGTCATCCGCAGGCGTCGCAATAATTACCTTTGGGGGCTTGCGGTAGATCGTGAGTAAATATGTTATACAGCACTGGGCCAAGGACCGAGCCTTGAGGCGCTCCTGCGTCGCAAGTGTGCGGAGGGGATCTGGAGCCGCGTTGCTTGACTTGGAGGGTTCTATCTTTTAAATATGATGTCAAAAGAAGGTAAACGTATGGGGCAGCGTCCTCTTTATTTTGCACAATAGGCCTTGTTCCAAACCCGATCGAAAGCCTGTTGGACATCGAGAAATGCTGCTGAGCAGTACTCCTTATTTTCGAGACTTTGTCTTATCTTTTGGTAGACTCTATGCATTTGCAACCTGTGCGAGAGCAGCACTTAGTTCAGTGATCACCCGGTTGAGTCGTGTTTTGCCTTCTCTATTGCGTGAATGTTGCCACACTCTGCGAAGTCTGCGCTTTTCAGATATCTTGCTGCGGATATCAACTGGAATCAGTTTTCTATGATTGGGTGTTTCTAGAGTGGGAGTGTTTTTCCAAGCCGCTACTTGTATCAGGTTGGTGATGTATGGGCACGCGTGGTCAATGTTTTCGGGATTTTTCAGTGGAAGTTTAAGAATTATATTGGATTCCAGAAATTCATGAAAATTACCCCAGTCCGTTTTTGCATTGTACAGGTTCTCATTATAGGGTACACAGTAAATGATTGTTGTGCTTATCATCAGCATCACTAGACTATGGTCCGAGGAGACGTCGAGGCTTGATACTATGTGGACGTAAAGAGGTTGAATATTTATGGTGATATAAAAGTCCAACAAATCTGGTATCTTGTTACTGTCTGTGGGCCAGTATGTCGGTTCACCAGTAGATAATGGTATAAGTCGCTTGGAATCGACGCTCTTTTTTATTTCTCGACCTCTTGTAACTGTTACTCGTGATCCCCAGTAGGTGTGCTTAGCATTCCAGACCCCACCAGCTATGAAGCGATTCCCCAGAGACTGGAAATATTCTGTGAACATGACTTCTTTTATGCAATGTCGCGGTGGGGTGCAATGTCACGTGTAGGGTGGGTCTAGAAAAAGATGGTAGTTCCTACTGACGCGAGTAACTTCACCCCCCCCCCCCTCCAAATTATTGATTTAAAATAAAATTAATGAACCTAGGTATTAATGGTACAGTCCAGAACTGTATTGTTACAGGCTTATTTGTGTGGAAGTGATAAAACAGCCTATAATTCTAATTTATATCAATTCCTTGTTATTATATTATGTCGCCATTAAAATAATTTGTTGCTAAAACCTATGCTAAAACTAAATGGTTAGTAATAGTGGTGTTTTACACATATTGCGTTAATTGTTGTATGAGCTGATATATTGCACTGTTGGTTGTAAAAACGTATTAATTAAATGTTATATATTTTATTATTTATTTATACAATTATTAATGTAGTCATGATTTTATTTATTAAAATGTCTATTTTGTTATGTGAAAATACTGGTCAGAATTGGATAGGTTGACCAGTATTGTAAGCTTTTATAAGCGATTTATAAAATGTATTGGTCAAAATTGGATGGGTTGACCAGGATTGTAAGCTTTTATAAGCGGTTTATAAAATGTATTGGTCAGAATTGGATGGGTTGACCAGGATTGTAAGCTTTTATAACACGTTCACTGCGTTACGGGGTTGTTTCAACCTCGTACACTGCTGTAGCTCAGTGCGGACGCAAAAAATAGGGTGTACTCGCTGGTGCGGGAGCTGTATCTATATAATTAATTACTGTATGAGACAGATAAATATATATTTTAAATTTACGCCGATTAAAGAAACACACGATATTTTAAAAACATACAGGGTCTTATAAACCTCGTTACGACCAAAGAACAAAAAATACCTTTCGGTGCGATACGGGGTTCAAAAAACCCAGTATAAATTATTATGTTTCCGTACGGGGTCGTAAGCTCATTGGCATTAGTGCTGTGATTAGCACAAGACGTAGTGCTTAATTATCGATAATGAAGCGATCGCGACTTATGTTGGAACTGACAAATATTAAAATGTTCGTGCCTTGATTATATTTTCATTATAACAATAATAAACAAACGTAATACAACTTTATTAAGTTTCAATATATTAATATACATAACGGTATGTTTCAATTTAGTGTCATAATGTTCTCTAGTAGGCTAAACTGTATCATTCCCACAGTTTAAATATTTTTGATTAAAAATGTACCTGTAAAATATGTAACCTAAGTTCCTAAATAAAGTTTATAAGCTGAAATTAATATTTTTATTCAAGAAATTTATCGTTTCTTTTATTTTACAGCACTATAACTTTATCAATATAATTGAGTTCTGTGCGTTACGGGGCAGCACAGTCCCGTATTTTATTATTTCAAGTGCGGTACGGGGTTTCCCAGGCCCCGAACAAATTATTTTCGTTTTATTTTCGTCAAAATTGGCCAAATCTACTGGCGAAAAGACGGTAACATAGCTCATTTCATAATCTAGCAGACTATAAAATAAAATAAAATAAAAGCAAACGTAAAATTTCAGACAGTTAAAGATTAAGAAAGCAATAAGGGTGTACGGGGCATTTTATACCCGTAACGCACAATGTAGTAGCACGTTACGGGGCGCATTATATCTCGTAACGCACTTGAATTTGAGACGGGTTTTGAGCTCCCGCAGTGAACGTGATAAGCGGTGTAGCAGTTCCTGCTAGAATTGGATGGGTTAGCAGGAACTGCATGTCGGTGAATGTCAATCTTGCTAGAACTGGATGAGTTAGCAAGCATTGCATTTAATTTTGCGAGAATTGGATGGGTTCGCAGAATTAAATTTGTGTATGTTATCATTGTCGTAAGGATTGGATGGGTTTGCGGCAATGATAACGTGTAACCAAGCCTGTAAGAATTGGATGGGTTTACAGGATTCTTTAATGTGATTGTAAGTGCCACCTCTCGCCGAGTGTAAGGTTTATGTTAAGTTTGCTTGATTGCGTGTATGGGGACATACACGAGGTCTGGATGGACGAGTGTAAGGTCCCCTTTTTTATTAAAATTAATATCGATTGGAATTTACTAATTAGTAGTCTATTGACTCGTCCGAGTCACATCACTATCGAAATAATTCAAAATGGCGGTTGGCGAGAGCGGGCATTCGATTCCTGGCGACGGTACCGAACGGACGGTGGCTCTTAGGAAATATTATAATATCTGTACAGTGTAATCTGAAATATAAATATATAAACTATATTCTAATATAACTGGACTTTGACTACAGTATGAATACATTCAGCGCTTTGACTGAAACCCTCTATGGTATATGTTTATAGTAACCTGTACTTTAACAGTTTTGTAAGTACGTACAAATTCGTCAATAACTTATTTGATGGCCAAGTTCGTATTCTTGTTATCAAACTTCTCTCGCTTTGCGCACTTATTACTCACAACCTACCGAAATTTATTAACGATTATAAATACAAACTTCAGGGGCTGATACCGGCATATTTTATACACTTCATAGATCTAGCAACAGAACTGTGTTTGGAAGTGTTGTGAAGGTTCGTAAAGTGTCAGCATTGCAGTTTTAAGGCTAGATGTAACAATATGAACTGCCTTCGTGGTCCAGTGGATAGCGTATGCGTCTGGTGATCCGAGTTTGGGGTTTAATTCCCGGGTCGGGCAAACGTGTTACTGATTTTTCCGAATTCTCATTAACAGCACGGAGTCTAACAATGTGCTTGGTAACGACAATAGATTCGCCCCTTATTACGTGTGACCTAAAATTAACAAGGGGAAATGTGGGTATAACATTACCCTTCGGGTATATAGGCGTATCGATATATTATATCATTATCATCAGCCTTTAACAGTCCACTGCTGAACTAGGCCTCTCCTTTGAAAGGAGGAATTGGCCTACTATAGCACGCTGGTCAAACGGGTTGGTATAGGGTTTGTATCAAGTTTTCCTTCTCTTACAGTGCTGTTCTCTGCATAGTATGCTCCTTCTGTCGGCTCTTATGACACCCATGGGATGATATGGGGTGGGGACATTCCGTATTCTTAATCCGTCACCACACGGATATATATAAATAAATAAATAAATAAATAAATAAATATATTCTTTAATAATTAATGTTATATTCATTGGTACATGTAAAACAACGCAGCGATAGTCTAGCGGAAGACTAAAAGACAAATAAGCAGCGAGTGTTTAGTTCAAACCGACGGTGCATACTATTTTCGAAAGTGAATTTAATGGTGAAGGAAGCATTGTGAGGAAACCAGTGTGACATCGTGCACCTCCGTCAGGTCTGTGACGTCGAATGTAGGAGGGAGCGTCTCTGCCTGCGCGCCCCGCACGCTGTATATAAGCAAGCGAAGCGGTTCCTTCTGCCCTTTCCGGCCGCCTCATCACAACGAACTAAGTGCACCAGCTATTCTGACGACCACCGGGAGCGGACCCCCAACAGCGCGACCCTGATTCTTTCTCTTTAAATAGCATTTATTAGTATTTTTTTTAATTAAATTCATTTGCTAAAGGATGTGTTAGATTTTTTGATGAATTAAATTGATTTTTAATTGTAACATTTAACCACGTTTCTCATTTAACCACACCCTAAGTAGGGACATTGTTACAGTGGCGCCCACGGGAATATATAGGTAGGGGTTTTGTTGGGAATCCGCTTCCGGTGAGTCCTTTTTTTTTTTTTTTTTAACTGTGTATGTGTGAAATCGTTCCAAAGCAGTGTTGGTGTTTTAGTGGTATGTATTTTTGCTTACTACGCTTGGTAAGCCCTTTTATATTATAACTATTTCTGTTGCCGCGTGTGATAATTAATTGTGTATCAACCGCATAAGTAACAAGTTATAATCTTTTTGCTTGCGGCCACGTGTCAACGAAATGACACGCTATGGTCACATTCATTGATCGCATTCTTTGTATTGCGATTTAAGGCCTCGCGTCCTCTTACGACGTGCTAAGGTCACCTTCGTTGATCGTATGCTTCGCGATTAGTTTTTTTTAATTGCCTGCTACGGTAATTAATTGCTGCTGGTAATTATTGCTAATTGGCTGACCTATGGAACGAATTCACACCCTTCTCTTTTCCATTTCTTTTCATTTTTCTACTATAACCTTCTGCTAGTGATTTTGTACGACGATACAATTATATTTCTACATTGTAGATATTATTAAATACTTTTACCGCCTACTACGGCGATTATCTTTTAAAATTAATTTTTTTTTTTTTCTTTCTTATTAAGAAAGTTGCATCTTTGTTATGCCACGTCTACTTATTATAGTTTGACTGGCTGAGAATGAACGTACCTAAAGATGCTAGCGTATTATATACTAGGTATTTACCTAGAATTCCGCGGTCGTTTGTTAATCAAACGTGCACGTGTCACATGCGGGTTGCTCACTGACAATAATGAACGAATTTAATCTTTGTCTATTTGGTATAAAAATACGAATATCATCGTAGAATTATTGGTTGTTCATTTTGTCAAATGTTTATTTTGCTACAATCGTTGTTTTTGGTCTTCGATTTTATCTTCTTGTTACTGCCCATGGCTATGTTATTTGAAAATGCATCTATTTATTTATGCATTTACTGTTCATTGTGAACTCAAACATTAAATTCCTTCATCGCAATTATTGAATAAATTTTTTTTTTGTAATTTTTTGTGTCGTTAGGATTGTTTTTTTCAATGTCTGGTTTCTTTTGAAATATATTAAACATATAATGATAAATAAATAGTAAAATTAAACCGCTGAAAGCCGTAAAAATGCTTAATTATCAATATGTAACTTGTTCCTTTTTTACAAAATGCTATGCATCTGGTTTTACTTAACCATTTTAAGTAGTGCTGGTTATAATGTGTTCTTGTGTTTACGCAAATGTTATTATATCAAACTGACTTTATCAAACTTAATTGAACTGAAACTAACTTTAACTAAAGTGGGTATTTGAACACAAATTAAATAAATAATTTCAATACTTAACCCTAGATCACTAACCTTATTTTTCGACTACGGAATTTAATAAAGGGGATAATGGGTTTTATTTACGGCGAAATTGACCGAGATGTTCGGCAAAGGATCAACTCAGGATGGATGAAATGGCGCCAGGTCTCGGGCACAATATGCGAACGGGTCGACTGAGATTAGCTAAAGTGTGGAAGCAGTGCGATCGCGCGCGCAAAAGTTAGCACGATTTAAACAAACCCGCGTAGTCGAATGGACGAAGGTAAGTAATCTAGGGTTAAATAATTAAGTTGGTAATTATACATAAATCAATAATTGATATACTTTAATAACTAAAGCAAATTAATTGATGTACAAGTTTAAGAATACCCTTTCGTATTTCACAATCGTTTATTTGAAACCTAAAAGCTGAATAAAATAATTAAACCTTATTCTTTTGCAGCAAAAACATGTTTATAAACGATTGGGTACAGTTTCATTAACAACAATGTAAGACGCATATCTATTCAAAGTTATAATTATTTCTAAAGGCCAACATTAGTGCTATTGTTTCCGAGTTGGAGCTCACAAGATAACGCATTGTGTTGTGTTAACGATTTATATAAACATGCTAACATAAAACATGAATAAATATTACTGTTATAAATTGTCGAAGAAGTTTATTAAACTTAATATTATTGCACAATCTGTTATTTATCTAACTAAATATCTAACTATCAGATTTGTCTAGGTGATTTCCATATAAAAGATCTTAAATTAACTCACTACAAAGTTTAAGAATATAATGATTAATGCTCATCACTAATGATCTAATCACAAAAATAACGCTTTGTTACAAATAGTATATAAAATCTTTAACTCCCAATTACAGCTAAATCATGTACCCAATTATCTTGTTACATATAGCTTTAGTAATGAGTGGTCGTACGGTAATTTTTTTTCCCTTATGGCTCAGTGGTTAAAAGGTTGTTGTCGGATCGGTCTGTGGTTCGATTCTCACTTGTTTTTTTTGTGTTCTTTTAGCTATGGTTGTGTATACTATATCATCGATTGTCTCCTGCGGTGATATATTATTCATTACAACCTACTCCGAATTGTGTATTTGCCGTTGATGACTTTGTATCATGTTCGAAAACTAGTTAATTGTCCGCGACAATGGAATACGGCGCGGCGCCAAGCGCGCAGTGATGACTCACGTGTTTACCTGAGCTCAAACTTTCCGTCGCCGTAGTCATTGTTTATTTGATTTTAAATGAATACAATTTGCCCTTGCAATTCGCATCGAGCGTGTGAGTGAGCAATTTGCTTGTGATATTGCCAACTGATCGTAATATTGTTAGTATCGTAATATCGTAAGACCGTAATATTAGTTTACGACTTATACATTTTCAATTTAATTTTACTTATCGAACCCGGGTTGTCGGGTGGTGCCTAGCAACCTAGCTGGGTGGCTATTTACTCTAAATCTCACGCATAATACCTCTTCGCGCGTCTTGTATTATAATGAATACGACTTGCATTGGGAATGAATGCTGGCTTGTTCATACGTATGATTGTGTGTAGGCCTTTTGAATGTGATGAATGTCAGGTAATAGGAACGTTCAATGCTTGGTGATGTATGAATGGTCGAGGGTTATACTTGGTTTTTTTCTTTTCAGGGTTAGTAGTTGCTTTGTATTTAACCTACTGACACCACTACCACTCATCTGTTTCAGGGTCCCGAATGCAGTTGCGCGCCCCGCACGCTGTATATAAGCAAGCGAAGCCGTTCCTTCTGCCCTTTCCGGCCACCTCATCACAACGATCTAAGTGCACCAGCTATTCTGACGTCCACCGGGAGCGAACCCCCAACAGACTCCTTACCATCGCCGAATCACGCGACCCTGATTCTTTCTCTTTAAATAGCATTTATTAGTATTTTTTTTAATTAAATTCATTTGCTAAAGGATGTATTAGATTCTTTGATGAATTAAATCGATTTTTAATTGTAACATTTAACCACAATTCTCATTTAACCACACCCTAAGTAGGGACAACGCTACACCAGCCTGTCTGAGAGTTCACCATAATATTCCCAAGTAACTTTTGAAAAGAGTAGGGCCAAATGGCAAAGATAACCTTGTCTTTTAAGATATGATACCATTCTGTACCGCGACATGCAATCATTTAAAAAAGAAATTGAAAATTCTATACGTTCGCTTTCCTTCACAATATTAGTTATGCTCTATTCCCCTCAACATCAGGGTCGTGGAAATTTATCACACAATAATATGACCACGGTATGATCACATAAAATCTAAATATAGGAAAGTTTCTTTATTCAACTCCAGTAATTGAAAAACCTTCTAGAATTAATAAACCAAAAACATGTTACATTATTATTAGCATTACCATATTTATTTTTTTATCTAAAGAAGATTTTGCCCGCAGGGACGAGAAGCAAATAGGAATTGTATTATAGTCGACAAGTTTGTAATAGAAATCTAACTATGTGTACTAAGTACCTAACTATGTGTTAATTTATCTCTTTAGATTGCAATACAGTTAGATAGAACAGGTTCTAGAATGCTCTGCAGTAGTCCTTCTGATACAGAACATGAACCGTTAGAAGTAGCACCCGAAGACAGAAATGCGAACCCTTCTTATTAGTTTGGCGGGAAAATGTGCCCACATACTATGCCATGATTGGCATAGAGAAATCTCAGGAGATTCCCTCAGTATAATTGCTGCTTACTCAAAAAAGACTGCTAGCCTTTTGTCAACTGCCACATGTGCGAAATAAATTCAGCTACGTGTAGGTGTGAATCGACGCAGCGCTAAGCAAATCGGCGAACTATATAGGAAAAAGGTAGAATCGGAAAGAGATAGAATCTCACATAAAACTATGCGTAACAACCGACGGCTTTGCTTTTATATCCCTCATCCTACAACGGTCAAGTAATGACAGTACGACTGTAGTTTCGATGCAATGTATTCGACTTGGCCGGCGGAGGATTACCGATATCGCGGTAAGCCCTCATTGTATCCTCTCCGGTAGCGTGCATCGTAGATCAATAAATTCTATGTCATTCCATCACTCACATATTATCTGCTTATATCTATTATGCATATTCAATCCCCTAGTTGACAGCTGACAGTGGCCACGTCGCAGTTTCATTAATAGATAATAATCGTAATTAAATTGCCTCATTTATATAATAATATTACAATGATGATAGTGCTCGTAAATGAATTTAAGCTCGCCTGTAATGGTGATGGAAAATTAGGTATGTCAAAATAATTATAGGTATTTGAGAACATAGCAGACATAATATACCAGCCAATTTCCATGATTAACATTATAGCATTGTGATTTAAGTTCAAGCCTTAACATTTAGCATTGCGTTAAGTGTTGTGGGTTCAATCGCCTTACAGAAAAACACTTTGTAAATTCCAATTGTTTCTTGAATATTTGACTTACTTGCCGCTCACAGGATTTATTGCTATTGCTTACTAACCTCAGTTTGTACAGTTTGTAGTTTTCAAATAGCTGCAATTCACAATAAATGTTTTAAATACAATTACGAAATCAGGATGTTATCTTAATACTCGTATACAAAATCCTTGCGTTACTGACTAACTGACAGACAAGCTACAGCCTAAAGTATTAGATGCAGGATGCTGAAATTTGGCATGTATATTCCTTGGGGACCGTAAGGGTGCACTAAGAAGGGATTTCCCGAAATTCCCACGGAATCGGGCAAATCGGGCAAAACGGGTAAAATGTGCAGGCGTAGCTGCGGGCGTCCACTAGTATTTCATAAATTACGGAAACATCAATTGTCCGTATTTATGCAAAAAGGAACCAACCAGCAAAACGCACTTCTGAGATATCAATGGATTTAGAAAAACTTGTGCGGCTCTGTTAGATTAAGTAAAATATTACATTTATTTTATATAATTGTATTGATAAATTACTCATTTAAGTATGTGTATATAAATTTGCTCTGGACACTCTTAATTTTTCTAGATAATTAAGAAAATGTGCATGTGGTTCCTTTTAATATTAACTAACTAATAGCTTTCCTCATATGCAAAAAAGAACCACAACCCATGGGTTTCATGGATATCGGTAAAGCCATGGATTTATTTACCAATATACATGAAACTAAGTATTATCGTAATAAACCTTTAATATGCAGCCTATAATAGCAATCCACTGCTGGACATAGGTCTCTCCCAACACGCGCCACAGTACATGGTTCTTAGCCTTTCCCATCCATTTCGTCCCAGCCTCGATTTCAGGTCGTCAGTCCACCTAACCGGGTGCCACCCTACCTTATGCTTACCAAGTCGTGGTCTCCACTCTAAAACAAGCTTGGTCTATCAGCCATCAGACTTCAGCAGATATGACCAGTCCACTGCCTCATAAGCTTACTTATTCTGTGAGCTATGTCGGTAATTCTGGTTCTTTGTAGGATAACTTCGTTGCGGCTTTTATACTCGCTGCGTGACTATAAGTTTGGGGACTAGTACCACTATGAGCGTCCACGTCTCGGCACCGTACGTCATAACAGGTAGGACGCTTCGGACAACCAATGCGACTAAAACTTTGTAGACTTTGTAGACCAAAGTCTACAAAGACTTTGGTCTTCAGGCATTGTGGTAGGGGTGAAGAGAAAATTTGACGTAGTTTGCCAACCCAACTGGACACTACGGTCGATTTCTTTCTTGAAGTTATTGCTACCAAGCTGGACAAAAAGCTGTTGCTCATGGTAGACATACTTTTGAACACATTCAAGCATCCATCTGTGGACATAAACCGATCCCGACAATGTGTTGATTTAACATAATTTTGGTTTTGTTCAGTTCATGCCGAGACAAGTTCACGTCGTGACGCTCCGTTTAGGCTGTGGAGTATCCCGCTCAACTCTTCCAGGGACTCCGCAACGATGGCGATATCGTCATCAATCTGAAGGTGTGAGATGTATTCGCAGTTAATGTTTATGCCCAGTCCAAGCCAGTCCAGCATCTTAAAGATGTCAACAACGCCTCGATGAAGCGCCAATCGGTACGAGACAACAGAGCAACCAGAATCACCCAGGTTTCGATGGAATCGACGGCTTTCTCGGAGTCCACGAAAGCCATACACAGTGGCTTATTGTACTCATTGGTCTTCTGTATATTCTGCCAAATAGTATGGATGTGGTCTAGTTCCTGTGGCTGAAAATTGACAAGTTTTTTGGCGAGGCTGTTGGTTAGCACTCTCGAGAACAACTTGTAGAGGTGGCTAAAGAGTGAAATGGGTCTATATGTTTTCAGCGAGATTTTGTCACTTTTTTTGAAGAACAGGACAACCGCACTCCCGCTCCAAGCTGAGCTGTAAGGCCCTGATGGATAATGGAATTAAAGAGGCTCGCCAGCTCTTTCAGGACTACAGTCCCTCCTGCTTTTAAGAGCTCTGTGGTAATTTCGCCATCCTTTGGAGACTTGTTGTTCTGTGTGTGTGGAATATTCTCGTACCTCGCCTTGGTTGATATCAGGGATGTTCTCCGTATATTGGCGCGGGAGTTGGGCTCTATAGTCATCATTGCCTGGTTTCAAGAGTTAAGACTTCCATGATGCGTACAAGTTTTTATAGAAACTCTCAATTTCAGCTAGAATTTCGAACTTTAAGTTTACGCCTTCCACAATACAATAAAATCACGTACTTGTGGTTCTGCTATTTACAATATCTATACTAATATAATAAAGCGGAAGAGTTTGTTTGTTTGTTTGTTTGTTTGTTTGAACGCGCTAATATCAGGAACTACCGGTCGGATCTGAAAAATTCTTTTTGTATACGATAGCCCAGTTATTCCGGAAGGCTATAGGCTATATAACATAACGCTTCGACTCCTTGGAGCCGGGCAAAAGGCTAAAAAGGCTAAAACATAATGTCGGCTAATCTCAGGAACTAGCAGTCGGATTTAAAAAAATATTATTGCCTATGATAGCCCAATTATTCCGAAAGGCTATCTATACTAATATAATAAAGCGGAAGAGTTTGTTTGTTTGTTTGTTTATTTGTTTGTTTGTTTGTTTGTTTGAACGCGCTAATCTCAGGAACTACCGGTCGGATCTGAAAAATTCTTTTTGTATACGATAGCCCAGATATTCCGGAAGGCTATAGGCTATATAACATAACGCTTCGACCCTTTGGGGCCGGGCAAAAGGCTAAAAAGGCTAAAAGATAATGTCGGCTAATCTCAGGAACTAGCAGTCGGATTTCAAAAATTGTTATTGCCTATGATAGCCCAACTATTCCGAAAGGCTATAGGCTATATAAAATTACGCCACAACTTTTAGGGGCCAGACAAAAATAATAAAATGGTTAAACGAGAAGGGGGAGAGTTGAGTCAAAGGCAAAAAAAGGCTAAACGAATGGCATACAATCTATATGGGTATCGTTTTCGGCATTATCGGGACACTGATTAATAATATGAAATTTAATTAGTGATCCAAGATGGCGGACGGGAAATCAAAGATGGCGGATGGGAAAATTTTAAAAATCAATATGGGTATCACCTTCGATATTTTAAGGGGTGGGGAATCGAAATACAACATCTATTTTGTGATAAAAGATGGCGGGTGGGCAATCAAATATGGCGGATGTAAAAATTAAAAAAAATCAATATTGGTATCGTCTGCGATGTTAAAAGAGATGGAGAATCCAAATACAACATCTATTTCGTGATCAAAGATGGCGGATGGGATTTAAAAAAAAACAATATGGGTATCGTCTCCTATGTTTAAAGGGATGGGGAATCCAAATACAACATCTATTTCGTGATTCAAGAGGGCGGATGGGAAATCAAAGATGGCTGATGGGAAAAATTTTAAAAATCAATATGGGTATCGTCTCTGATGATTTAAGGGATGGTGAATCCAAATACAACATCTATTTCGTGATCAAAGATGGCGGATAGGAAATCAAAGATGGCGGACGGGATTTTTTTTTAAAGTCGATATGAGTATCGTCTCCAGTATATAAAGGGATGGGGAATCCAAATCCAACATCTATTTCATGATCAAAGATGGCGGATGGGAAATCAAAGATGGCGGATGGGAAAGTTTAAAAAAATCAATATTGGTATCGTCTGCGATGTTAAAAGGGTAGGGGATTGCAAATACAACATCTGTTTCGTGATTCAAGATGGTGGATGGGAAATCAAAGATGGCGGATGGGAAAAAAATAAAAAATCAATATGGCTATCGTCTCCGATATTTTAAGGGGTGGAGAATCCAAATACAACATCTATTTCGTGATCAAAGATGGCGGATGGGTTTTCTTTTTTAATCAACATGGGTATCGTCTCCGATGTTTAAAGGGATGGGGAATCCAAATACAACATCTATTTGGTGATTCAAGATGGCGGATGGGAAAAATTTAAAAAATCAATATTTGTATGGAATGCAAATACAACATCTGTTTCGTAATTCAAGATGGTGGATGGGAAATCAAAGATGGCAGATGGGAAAAATTAAAAAATCAATATGGCTATCGTCTCCGATATTTTAAGGGGTGGAGAATAAAAATACAACATCTATTTCGTGATCAAAGATGGCGGATGGGTATTTTTTTTAAATCAATATGGGTATCGTCTCCGATGTTTAAAGGGATGGGGAATCCAAATACAACATCTATTTCTTGATTCAAGATGGCGGATGCGAAATCAAAGATGGCGGATGGGAAAATTTTAAAAATCAATATGGTTCGTGATTCAAGCTGGCGGATGGAAAATCAAAGATGGCGGATGGGAAAGTTTAAAAAAATCAATATCAGTATCGTCTGCGATGTTAAAAGGGATGGGGAATGCAAATACAACATCTGTTTCGTGATTCAAGATGGTGGATGGGAAATCAAAGATGGCGGATGGGAAAAAATAAAAAAAATCAATATGGGTATCGTCTCCGATATTTTCAGGGATGGAGAATCCGAATACAACATCTATTTCGTGATCAAAGATGGCGGATGGGATTTTTTTTTTTAAATCAATATAGGTATCGTCTCCGATGTTTAAAGGGATGGGGAATCCAAATACAACATCTATTTCGTGATTCAAGATGGCGGATGGGAAATCAAATATGGCAGATGGGAAAAATTTTAAAAATCAATATAGGTATCGTCTCTGATGATTTAAGGGATGGTGAATCCAAATACATCATCCATTTCGTGATCAAAGATTGCGGATAGGAAATCAAAGATGGCGGACGGGATTTTTTTGTAAAGTCGATATGGGTATCTTCTCCGATGTTTTAAGGGATGGCGAATCCAAATACAACATCTATTTCGTGATCAAAGATGGCGGATGGGAAATATGATAATATAAAAAAAGTTATTATTGGTGGTGAAAAAGTGGTAGTGGTATTTGATGTTCGATGCAGATAATGGCTATGTTCAGTGGATACCTCTCCTACGGGACCCTTCATTGGTGAGTCAGACTTGCACTTGATTTAATTATTTAATAGCCATAGTATTTAATAGTATTAGTAATTTTATCATATCCCTAGATCAGTGATCTAACCATATCACTCATATACCACCTTCTCATCTCCTTACAATAAGTTAGTTTTCCTACCCTAGAAATAATTTATATGGCAAAACAACTTTGCCTAGCAATTAAGAGATTAAACACTGATGTTCTTGGTAACGTTGTTCTGAATAAGTTGGAAAAGAGTTAAAAATTAATATGAAATGTTAATACATTAAAAAGGCGATACGGAGTTCGCCGGGACAGCTAGTAGGCTATATAAAATTACGCCAAAACTTTTAGGGGCCAGACAAAATAATAAAATGGTCAAACGAGAAGGGGGAGGGTTGGAACAAAGGCAAAAAAAGGCTAAACAAATAGGATACGATCTATGTGGGTATCGTTTTCGAGATTTTCAGGACGCTGATTAATAATATGAAATTTATTTAGTGATCCAAGATGGCGGACGGGAAATCAAAGATGGCGGATGAGAAAATTTTAAATATCAATATGGGTATCGCCTTCGATATTTTAAGAGGTGGAGAATCGAAATACAACATCTATTTCGTGATCAAAGATGGCGGATGGGAAATCAAAGATGGCGGATAGGAACATTTTAAAAAATCCATATTGGTATCGTCTGCGATGTTAAAAGGGATGGGGAATCCAAATACAACATCTGTTTCGTGACTCAAGATGGTGGATGGGAAATCAAAGATGGCGGATGGGAAAATTTTTAAAAATCAATATGGGTTTCGCCTTCGATATTTTAAGGGGTGGGGAATCGAAATACAACATCTATTTCGTGATGAAAGATGGCGGATGGGAAATCAAAGATGGCGGATGGGAAAATTAAAAAAAATCAATATTGGTATCTTCTGCGATGTTAAAAGGGATGGGGAATCCTAAAACAACATCTGTTTCGTGATTCAAGATGGTGGATGGGAAATCAAAGATGGCGGATGGGAAAAATTTTAAAAATCAATATGGGTATCGCTTTCGATATTTTAAGGGGTGGGGAATCGAAATACAACATCTATTTCGTGATCAAAGATGGCGTATGGGAAATCAAAGATGGCGGATGGGAAAATTTTAAAAAATCAATACTGGTATCGTCTGCGATGTTAAAAGGGATGGAGAATCCAAATACAACATCTGTTTCGTGATTCAAGATGGCGGATGGGAAATCAAATATGGTGGATGGGAAAATTTAAAAAATCAATATGGGTATCGTCTCTGATGATTTAAGGGATGGAGAATCCAAATACAACATCTATTTTGTGATCAAAGATGTCAGATAGGAAATCAAAGATGGCGGACGGGATTTTTTTAAAGTCGATATGGGTATCGTCTCCGATATTTTAAGGGATGGGAAATTCAAAAACACCATCTATTTCGTAATCAAAGATGGCGGATGGGAATTTTTTAAGAAATCAATATGGGTATCGTCTCTGATGTCAAGGGATGGGGAATCCAAATACAACATGTATATCGTGATTCAAGATGGCGGATGAAAAATCAAAGATGGCGGATGGGAAATCAAAGATGGCGGATGGGAAAAAATTTTAAAATCAATATAGGAATCGTCTCTGATTATTTAAGGGATGTTGAATCCAAATAAAACATCTATTTCGTGATCAAAGATGGCGGATAGGAAATCAAAGATTGCGGACGGGATTTTCTTTAAAGTCGATTTAGGTATCGTCTCCGATATTTTAAGGAATGGGGAATTCAATTTTATATAAAAATCTATGTTTGTATCTATCTATATTAATCATTTATAGACTCTGAAATGATAAGAGATTAAGCGCTAAGTCAATGGTAACTTTGGAAAAGGGGGTTGGAAAAAAGGGAATTAAATAAAAACTCTTAAAAAGGCGATACGGAGTTCGCTGGGTCAGCTAGTTTATTTATACATGATAGAACCGAATGCTTGTGGTTCCATTTCGCAAAAAAAAAATAGTCATTAAAATATGAATTTATTTTACGCATAATGGTACCACAGAAACTTGGTTCCATTTGGTGTATAAAATAATTTTTAATAATAGAAATATTTTAATGTATAATGGTACCATGTATCTATGGATCTGTTTTGTATAAAATGACATGGGATTTATATGGTTTATTTGTTTGATGAAACGAGTCCCATGGTACTATGGTTCGGTTTTGCAATATGTATAATGTGAGTTTTTGCTGTTGGTTCCTTTCTGCTTTTTTATAACTTGTTTTCAAGGGAAATATCATGTGGATCTTATTTGAATAAGAAAATTAACCACTTTTAAATTAGTTTTCTTCAAAAAAAGCAAAAATCGAAACTTGTCGTGTGGTTTCTTTTTGCATAAATACGGACAATTTTGCTTAGTTTAACTATTGGTTTATTTGTATCTGTTTATCAACTTTTCAATTCTGAACGACATCTCAAAAAGCTAGAACACCCAACTTTCCTCGTTTGTACATTTTATACGTCAAGACGTGCGTAAATTATAGTACGACTCGTGTCACTGTCTCTTCTTAATTTGTGGCATGGCAATAGAAGACAACTCCTTTGAGATCCGCGTAACCCATAATCAAACTTAATGGTCCGATACAGCTATTGTAGCTATACAAATACGGCGGGCTCAGCTGGTTTTGAATAAAATACTATTTCCAAGAATACTTTTGTTCATCTTAGGTATTAACTACACCATCGCCGCATACAACAGCTAACATCATTCCTGTCCATCCAAAGGTTACCGGAAAAGATCGCAGTTAGCGATAAGACGGTTGTACACTAATCGTAATTTACTGTGCTACATTATTTTGGCGCGCAATATAATCTATCTATCCTTTAATGTTATTTTTTTTTTGTAAAGCTTTTGATCGCCCGTCCTTGGAGGTTACGGTTGGGCCAATGCCAACTTGGTCAAGTTCAGTTCTAACAGAGTAAAGCTTAGGCGTGACTGCTATGCGCAAAGTGACACCAATTACTTCTAAAGTCATTTTCACGAGAAACAATAAATTTTCTAAACACACATTCAGGGGTTGCAGCATTTGGGCCAAATGAAGCAAAAACAATTTTCTAATCACTTTTGTGTTGAAATCTAAGTAAAAACGGTAGAGAAAAGTTCTAGCTGGCGAACTAATGCTTACACTTTCCAGGAGTCGGACGCGTTTCGGTATCAATTGTGTTCAGAGTTAGGCTAGAAGGACTGGGAAAGGTTTGCAGACGGTAGTGGAAGCGTGATTAATTCATCCTGTCTGGTCTAGCCAAGGCAAAGGTCTGACATATGTTACTGTGTTTTCACAGCTGTGCAATTAAGCTAATTACTTACCTGAATCTTCACTGATGTCAGGCTTGAGCTAAATTAGACAAATCATACAAATATATTGGCCAAAATATATTAATGAAGTATCTTATAGCTACCAGAGTCCAAGAGTCAGAGTTTTCAGATCACGATGTACGTGCTCGGCGACACACAATTTTACAAAAGTTCGATGTGTTACAAATGTATTACAATTCTTGCCGGTAATGTTCAAGGGGCGGCAGATACAAGAATTTAGAAGACAAATTTACTTCAATACTACAAAACACGCGAAAAAAAACAAAAAGGGTGTGGAGCCAATTTTTTGCGGAAACGACAATGAGAGAAGAATTAATGATTTGACAGTTCATAGTGTGACCATAGTCACAATTTACAATAGACAAAGTAACACGCTACTAAACTGATACAATCGATTTAACTTATCATAAACAATATTTCTATTTCAAACAGGTTGCAACTGCGATAATGCTACGGAGATAACCATAATTTCTCATGACGGGTCTTAAGCATTAGATGTATATTATTGGATTCAATAAAAATCAAATTGAGTAGATGAAATTTTGAGTATAAGGCAAGCACGTCGGTGTCTGTTGTTGTTGTGTGTTTACCTGATGACTACTTGTTGTGTATTTCTGAGTTGTACGTAGAAGTTTCTAATGCATACCCATAGAAATAATATGGTAGAAATAGTGGTTTTAATCTATAAATTAAAGTATCCCAAGCGGGCAATACTGCGATATTTCCCGCGGTATTAAAGCAGCAGGACTAACAATAGGAACAGGGGCAAACAAACAGTTAAGTACTCTGTAACTAATCGGAAATTGCTTTATTGAAGAAAACTCCGTTTCCTGAGGCTTAGTTCCGTTACGAAGCGCACAGTGCCCCCCAGCTTGTTTGACTGCGTATTATTTTCACAAAAAATGGCTAGACGTTTTTTTCAGAAAGAGGATTTGCTCGAGGAAAAAAATATTAAAGGAGACCTATTCTTTACTATTTCTGTAGTTTAAAGTAAATAAACAGTGAAAGATCAATAGATTTATTTATAAAAACAGCTCCCGCACTAGGCTGTGTGGCGCCTAGGATGTCTAATGCTGTGTGGCGCCTAGGATGTTTCTGTTTTATTTCAACGAAATTTGTTGTTACCGAGTCAACATCCTAATGGTACTAAATTAAAAGATTTTCTATTTTTTTTTGGTTTTAATAATTATCTCGTGACACAGCGTTTGTCATAGAACGCTTTCAAATGGGCTACACGCTCTTTGGCAGATAATTATATTATTAAGTAGGTCTGAAAATGTAACGTAGGCTATTTTTCATACCCGCGATACTTGACAAACTTTTCTAATGATTTGGTTCCAAAATATTTTCTATAGCGGAAATATTTTTGCAACTTGAACACATACTACCTAATATAAAGAATATTTTACGGATCAATTATATCGCGCAATTATACTTTTTTATAATAATCATTACGCAGAATAGACCCCGTAAAATAATCAATCATCTTGTATACGGAAATCAAAAATATTAAGACTTGATGTACTTATTTGTAATTCCAGCCTAGCCTTGTAATAGCAACCTAATCCGTTGATACACTCGTTACGTACTATAAAATCACAACACAAAGCGTAATATTTGTTTTACCTCACACATACATATTTTAATATTCAAGTCAATAAAACATTGCTAGGGCGGCAACTCGCTAGCGTTCACAGGTTTTAATAAAAACGGCATACATTCATAAACCACGTATACACGTCGATGTATACTGCAAATATGTTGGAATATCGTCATGAAATATTAATTTTTGTGTTGATATAAAAGGTGAGAGTGTGATGAGTTCTGTAAGTGAATGCAGATTAGATTGTTTTGACGGAGAGAAATAAAATATTGGAACGCCATAAAGGACAAATAGAATTAATTATCGATTGTTGGTTGAAGTTGAAGATCTTCACGACAGAAGGGACCGATTTCTTATCACACGTTATATAAATACTTTATACATAGTACCTATGTACATATAGATCAAAATAAAGACACGAAAAAATTTAGTAATAAAATCTTTTAGCGTAACGAAAATTGAATAGGGATCATTTTTAGACCGACGCCTGTCTATCACCTAAGTGTTGGAAGATGTTTTGGGTTAAAAAGACGAGAAATTGCTTGTCATTTTAATATTCATGAAAAATGTGATAAGGGTGTAAAAAGCTATCAAGATAGGTAGGTATGTCAGAGAAGTAAAAACCGAATTTGCCTATATCGGAAAACAGGCTATACTATTTTCGTCTGAATTCACTTTTGTAAATTGTATTGTGTGTTCATAAAGCTTCTAGATATAAATAGATGAAGTTAAGTTTTGAAATTAAAATTTGCAAAAGAATATATAGTAGTCTTTGAGTTATTTTAGCTCCAATCACTCTTCCTCTGTACCTGTACCTATAAGTATGGCAAATCTCACATTCTTTAGGGCGCAAGTAGTGCTTAATAAGTTTAGTGTGCACAGTAGTCTCTTCACGTGTTAATACTGGTTTCCTTTCTTGCTTGTTTAATTTAACTCCCGCACTAGAAATATTAAAACATCGGATTAAAAAACACCCAGATGCGAAACAAAAATTATGGATAACACAAAGTATTGACCCTTGTGGTGCTCAAATCCACTCAGCGTAGTATAGCATTAAACAGCGAGGAAATCCACCACGCCGCCGTTTATGCAATCACATCACGTCAGCATTACAGACGTAATAAAATTATACCTACATCTTTACATTCACTATAAGCAAAAAGTATGAAGCAATGTTTGTAAAGCAATTTTTTTATCCTATGTAACAGTACGTTCGTGTTCCTACTATTAAAATTATAATTTTATGAAGTCGCCCGCCATCACTTAATCAAATTTATTAAATGTAAGAAATATCAAAGGTTAATGAACTTTACTTAATTAATTTTGTAAATACTTCTTAAGAAAGAATTCATAAGTCAAACTGAAGTAAATATGTATTTTGGGTAAAACTACTGTTGTAGTGTGGTTTCTATATTGTTCCTATATTCTAAGGATTAGGGTGTTCACTAGAATGATCGTGAAAATGTTCGTAGAAATGTTCGGCTCTGTTCGTTGATCGGCTCAACAAAACAAAGAGCGGCGAACGCTCACTGTTCTGTTACAAGTGAATGCTCAGGTGTATCAGCACCAGCACTCTTCCTGGCAACACCAGACTTGTCACTGCAATAGTTATTCTGCACCGTGTTTTAAAATTGAATTAGTATTCTGAGTCCTTATTTTTTTTTTTTTAAAGTGAAGAAAACCCGTGCTATATTAACAACTGTTATTATTCAGCGTTTCTGTGGAAGTTTGAGCCCGCATAACAGAAAGATAAGTGATAATTTTCTACCTTCTTATTCACATAAAGTTTGAGGTGTCAAAACTTTTACTGATATGCCCACCAATGTGGATTGTCAAAGTCAACTGACAACGGAATTGACAGTTTTGACATACCCAGTGTTACCACTTAATGAACAGCAGTTCCCAATATTTGAAACCCGGTGAAAAGGCTTACATTAATTGCAAGACTATTTATTTTAAACATTATGGCTGGTGTACAACACAGTCCTGCCAAAATCTCAAAATCTCCTCCCAAAAATAAAACGCAGGCCCAGTCCATACCTGACGTTAGTACTGCAATAACAAGTGAGTCTGCAAATACAAAAAGAAACAGGAGACCTCGAAAGGACATATCGCCGAAGGACGTTGAACTCTTGAGTCAGCAAGAAATTAAAATAGGAACCCAAAACACTCAGGTTCAAGAGTATGAAACCAGTAATTTCTTAGCTTTCAAAGAAGAAATGAAAAAGATGATTTCTAACATGATGCAAACTCAGCACGAAGAAATAAAAGAAATTCATCATATCAGCCAAACGATGTCCACCGCTGGACATAGGCCTCCCCCAAGGTTCTCCACACAGACCGGTCTTGAGCCGCCCGCATCCAACCGCCTCCCGCGATCTTCACGAGATCGTCGGTCCATCTTGCGGGGGGCCTACCTCAGCTGCGTCGTCCGATACGTGGCCGCCACTCCAGAACCTTTTAAGAAAAGAAATTCACATGGATATAAAAACTACAAATGCTAACATCGAGAATGCAATGGCTGTCCTTTCAGAACAAAATAACGAACTAAAGAAGAAGATCGAACTGTTAGAAATGAAAGCATAAAAGGACAATGAGTATATAATCATGTTGGAAGACAAAATTGAAGACCTCCAAAGAGATACCCGCAAATCGAGCTTTGAAATAAAAAACGTACCGAAAGTTGCAAAAGAAACAAATGGAGATACAGCAAACATGGTTATAAAATTATCAGAGGTAGTAAACTGGAACAGAGAGATATTAAAGACATATACCGCGTACAGAAGAAACGTAGTGTCATAAAAACTAGCTCTATAGTAATTGAATTAAACTCTACTATTCTTAAAACAAACCTACTTCAGAAGACTAAAGAATTTAATAGAAAACAAAAGGAAAAAAAATGTGCGAAACACCTTGGCTTCAAAACTGATGAGTACAGTCCCATTTATGTTTCGGAACAGCTAACAGCTAAAGGTTCCAGGTTGTTCTTCTTAGCTCGTGACCGTAAAATCTAAATCCTGTAAATATTGTTGGACATCTAACGGTAAAGTCTTCGTAAAAAAGGACGATAATTCTGCAGCTATATGTATACGGAATGAATCACAAGTAAACAACTTAATGCAGCTTTGACTAGGCAATAGTTTAATTCATAATGGTTTCTCTGTAGTTTTGATGGATTCTTTTTATTATAAATTATTAATAATAACTCTCTATTATATTCTGTACGAATTTAAATATTGCAAGCGCGCGCTTACTCAACAACCACACACAAACACTCCACTCCACTCTAAAGCATATACTAATACACTCCAAATGGAACCAGCCCCCATTCATTTGTCCACTATACACACTAACGAAACCTTACACTCACCCAGTAAAACACATCAAGTTATGTATTGCGTTACTTTAATCATATTTCAATGGATGACACACTACAAACTTTAAACAATATAGATAATACATCTATAGCCCGAGTCTATAATTGCTCACCAACGACTTTCACCAAACTTATCAAGACAATTCACAATTGTATCACAAAATATTAGGAGTATTTACACAAATTTCCCAGACTTATTATTAAACCTGCAAAGCCTAATAATCGAACCTAATCTTATTACTTTAACCGAATGTAGGCTAAACTCCTCCAAGACTATACCGCATTTAAATAATTATACATCTCACCAATCAACGAACCACTTAAACAAGGCGGGTGGAGAAGTTATGTACATAAAAAATACTTATAAAAGCACATTTAATGAAGTCAAATTAACACACGCTTCTTGCCTTCAAGTCAATATATTACCCGATCTTACTGTATTAGTTATATATCGCTCCCCTTCAAATTCACAAGCTGACGACTTTATAAGCTCCCTCAATCTATACCTGAGTACTATACCTTCTACTAGAAACATCATTATTACTGGTGACATAAATATTAATTTAATATATAACCAGGGCGAAAGTTCATATGATCGCTCTAATAGACTAAATTATTTAAATATGCTGGCAATGCACGGTCTACTACCAGGTCATTCACAACCTACCAGAGGCAATAATTGTCTGGACCACATCATTTTAAAACTTAACTATTTAAAAAAGGTTGCTACCATAGCTATCATAGATACTACCGTGACTGATCACTTTATGACTTTTCTAAAACTAGCCAATCGTACACCAACAGAAAAGCAAAAAACCATAAAAATTTCACCTAATATGGAAAATGCACTCCAAATTTTAGAGGAAAGTGAATTAAAAAGTTTACTAAAACTGCAAGATCCTATTGTGCTCACTGATCAAATGATAAATATACTACAAACATATCTAGCAGCCAAATCTATAACTAAAATAATTCCTCTTAAAAGTAGAATGATCAAACCTTGGATGACACTTGGCTTATCACGCTGCATCCGTAATCGAAATGATATGCAAAGACGTCTTAAATTAGAGCCCTTTAATGAAATTCTAATAATAACCTACAAACGTTATCGGATTTTTTGTAATTATATAAAAAAAAACAAAAACGTAAATATGATAAAGACCAAATAATTAAAGCTCAAAATAGTCCTAAAAAAATATGGAACTGCATTAATAATATAACTCAACGAAAAACAAATAAAGTACCTAATACGGATTTGCTGGACCTGAAGGCTACTCCAATAGATTCTGTCAACGCTGTAAATATAATATATTTTTCTAGAGTAGGCAAGACTCTGGCAAACGATGTTATTGCGAATACCGTTTCAGGACTTAACCCAACGACTACCATCAAAATTGACCAACCTGTTAGAGCGTCACTGTCTTCCTTTGCTTTGATAAACACTCACAATTATGAGGTGCATAGTATTTTGCTTAACCTAAAGACAGACAGCGCTCCTGGCTGGGATAACATTCCAGTTAGTTTCCTTAAGGCTGCTCGTGAAATCGTGGTACCAATTATAACTCATCTTGCTAACCTTTGCTTTGAGCATGCTGTCTATCCCGATGCTTTAAAAGTAGCACTAATTACCCCAGTCTACAAGAGTGGGGACAGAGCCGATCCGTCAAACTATAGGCCCATTTCAGTCCTGCCTTCTATATCCAAAATTATAGAGAGACTAATTAACTCACGTCTTATGAACTATTTTAATAAATTTAACTTATTATCTGTTAATCAATTTGGATTTAGAAAGGGTAGATCTACTGAGGATGCAGTGCTACAGCTGGTTTCAAATGTAACCAATATAGTTGACGGGGGAGATAAGGGTCTTGCAGTTTTCCTCGATCTGAAAAAGGCCTTTGACACGGTATCTGTCCCTACTCTTCTAGACAGGTTAGAAACTTATGGTATACGCGGAACATCACTCGATTTCTTAAAGAGCTATTTGAATAATCGAAGACAAAACGTTAAGATTGCCAATTATGTTAGTTCGGAAAAAATCGTGACATACGGGGTGGGACAAGGCAGTGTTCTAGGCCCGACACTATTTCTCGTCCATATAAATACGCTGTGTAATATGAAAATAGCAAAAGCAAACATCAGTAGTTTTCAGAGACACATCATGGAAGAACATCCAGGCATTAGCAGAAATAGGGCTGTCCAAAATTGTATCATGGCTTAACTATAATCTTTTAACATTAAACAGCTCGAAAACAAATTTCATTTGTTTTTCTAAGTACGAGAGTTAACAGCCAAAACATAATTTTAAAACTAGAATCCACAATTGCCAACACATACTAGACTCGACTTGTTCTTGTGTGGAGATCGAAAAAGTAAAATGTATTAAATACCTAGGCATAATGATTGATCAGCGTCTGGCCTGGTAAAACCACACTGAATTATTAATGTCAAGGACAAGGAAAATGATTTGGACATTTAAAACATTAAGCAACATCACGCCAAAAACCTTCTTCAGCAAATTTATATCTCACTGGCACAATCAGTCTTAGCATATTGTTTGCCAGTATGGGGTGGAGCTACGAAAACTCAATTTCTATACCTAGAGAGAGCTCAAAGATCTTTATTAAAGGTCATGTTACATAAACCGTTTAGATTTCCAACTGAAGAGTTATACTCAACGGCCGGTGTACTTTCAGTTCGGAGGCTATATGTACTTAATACAATCCTAAAAAAGCACAAATCTTTACCTTTCGACCGTAATAAACTAACAAATAGGTTGAGATATCAAGTTGCTTCATTAGTCAAAAGCAAGTCAACTTTTGCAAAGAGACAGTATGATAGACAATCAGCGCATATCTATAATATAATAAACAAAGAGTTGAGTATCCACTTCCTTACATTGGAAGATTGTAAAACGGCTGTTGAAAATTGGCTCAAGGCGAAAAATTATAATGACGTGGAAAGTCTAGTACTGGCACTTCAATTGTAAACTAAAAGTAAAAGATATGGCTAGTCAAGCTATTTACTAGATTTGTGGCATCTATGGTGGATACCAAAAATGCCGATCCCAAGATACTCTCGTATGGCAAATCTATCAACCATCACACTTACACACATATGATATACACTCACACACATATACGCTCACGCGCACACACACGCACGCACACGCTCCCACACACACGCACTCACGCATTTACACACTCATACACATCTTCACAGCAATACCAAGCGCAAGCTTTTCAAATTATGTTAACTTTTTTTTTATGAAATTACTTGCTATCACTTATCTCTGCATGCCAATTAATCAATTAAATTAGTATTATATAAATATATATGCGCATGTAACCTTCATTTATAGGGTTGTATAAATCTGAAGAGTTGAGTATCCTATCACAAGCATTATTTAGGTTAAAAGGAGACTCCCAATGCAATGTGTAATCCTATAAATTGTAGAAAATAAAATAAACATTTATTTATTATTATTTGTTTATTTATTTATCAGCGCTATTATACGAGAGCTCCCAGTTAAAATATTAAAAAAATACTATGGAACTACTTATTGCCTTCTTATTCGTAAAGGACTGCTGCTTAATTATCCTATTATTGATATACTACATGTATTTGGTAAAACACCAAGTTTCCCAGATCCATAAACTGAAGCATAAAGATAACACAAAACTGTAAATCTAAACATCGATACAACATTTCCTACAAAGCCTTCCAGCCTTCTACAAAAATTTATCCCGCCTCGAAGGCAATCCTCCAATATTTGTCACAAAGAAGCACAAGAGATTTTTTCCAATATATTCTTCCGTCATGATTGCTTCGTGCAATATGGGGCAAATTGGAATAAAGGCTCACATCACACCTGGTGCGTCATAAATTGAAATGCTCAAACATTCACATGCTTTAACTGATGCAAATAGGATATGAGATACGGGCTTAGGACGCGTTTGTAATACACAGTTGCGTTTCGATAATCCACTCGTAGTATTGGATGGATATTGGGTTCGACTTTAGTTTTTTGTAAATGCCATGCATATAATTATATAAAATCGTTCACAATAATAGAGAGATCCATGCCTAGTCTTGTAGTAGTTGTGGGCTATTGTTACCGAATTTATCTCAACTCTGAATTGAGTGTGAAATTTCTAAATGCAAAATAATCAAAGATAAGGACTTACTAACAGATAAAAATAGACTTACACTGCTTTAATTTTAGAAAACTTCCAAGTAGCTATTAGAATACTGTTGCAAAACTTTAAGATAAGCTTCTTGTGCAAGCAGCACGGATCTTGCTTAGCGAAGCAAGTGACAAAGTTTTGAGCCACACTTCTGTTACGTTATAAGAGCTAATGTAACAAACAAACAACAACTTAGGGCGACTAGTTGGAAGAAAATGATATTTTTCGGCATTTTGCCAACAGAAGAAGAAATGTACTTAAGTATTTATTTTACGTTGGTAAGCATATTATGCAATTATAGATACTGAAATTTTTATTTGTCCTAAACCAATGAAGTGACTGCCTTGGTCTCGCGGCATAAATATGTGCCTGAGATTGGGTCTTGGGTTGATTCCCGGGTCGGGCAAAGTGTTATTGGCTTTTTCCGTTAGGAAATTCTCAGTACTTTAAATAGCCAGTCGTCGAAAGATTTCTGCCCCATCATACTGTAATAACTCGAGCCAAATGTCTATTAACCGTTTTCATTAAGTGATTAATACAAATTAAATCTTTTAAAGCCTTAGTAACTCTCTCGCCATAATCCCTTTAAGAACTTTTTAATGTTCTACGTAAAATTACAATTTTCTTTATCTTTATTGGCACTATACGTATAATTGTCACTCTTTTTCGAGAACCATTGTGGCTGAATAAGATATACAATTCAAACTTACTATACAATGTGTTGATATGCATTTGCAAAATATTTTAATAATACAATGTAGACAGTATACTTTTTCACCTAAAATTATTTCAAAGACTGTGCGATGATATAAAACACTATTTTCATTCAATGTTATGTAACGGGTTCTAGATTAAAACGAAGAAGAGGAATTGGGCAGGACATCTGGCATATTATGCAATTATAGATACTGAAATTTTTATTTGTCCTAAACCAATGAAGTGACTGCCTTGGTCTCGCGGCATAAATATGTGCCTGAGATTGGGTCTTGGGTTGGATTCCCGGGTCGGGCAAAGTGTTATTGGCTTTTTCCGTTAGGAAATTCTCAGTAGCAGCACGGAGTCTGGTAATGTGCCCGGTACGGCAATAGGCTCGCCCCCTATTACGTGGGACCTAAAAATTCATGGCAAAATGTGGGTGTATCACACCTCTGCCTACACCTTCGGGGATACAGGCGTGGATCTGTAAAAAAAAAACCAATGACATGCCATATCCACGATAGGTAAAAAATCAGATACGATACGATTAATAATAACTGTTTTTTACAATCTTTAGCAATAACTTGAATTTACTCAACGCAGTATGAACACTATACTAACACAAAAAGCAATATTTCTAACTTAGTATTCCAAAATGTTATAAACAGTAACATTATGTTTTGCCTAGCCGTACTATTTTATTAATTATATTATAGATTGTAGGGAAGCGGCGTACGGGCCCTTCAAAAAATATTAAGTTATTATTTTCTCCATACGCCCCTTGAAGAGGGGCTTACGAGCTCTCCAAAACGGGGCATATTTGCAACTTTTGTTCACGGGGCGAATTTTAAGGGGCGTAGGGGCTCTCACCTTTTAGCGTAGTAGTAAGACTAACAGGCTGCTAAACTCTCGGCGCGCAACATTGACTGTGCGAAGTCATGTTCACATTAATGTTATAATTGAGAATAATTATGGCTTGCTGGAGGTAAACTTTGCAAGGAAATGTGGTGAAGGAAAACATATTGAAGAAACATGCATGTTTGAAAGTTGGACTTTGTTTAGAACACAGTCTCACGTAAAGGCTATAATGAGAAGAGGCCCGTGCCAAGGTCGAGCAATGTATTACATGCTGATATAATACTTATTAAAGTATTAAAAATAAACCTGAATGGCTTATGAACTACTGGCCTCGCATTGCTTTAATTAAAATAAATGGTTATAGTCTATGTGTATACCTATAGCCCAATGCAGAAACTAAACGTCATTTCACAGGCATGAAACCAATGACAACCCAGTGAAACACACTCAGCCGATTATCACAAACCTCGCATCTAAAATAGCCCTTAACCGTCGAAAATAGAATATGCGATAGAACCTTTAGAGGCTTGTTAGTGAAATGGCGTGATGTTCTCTTGAATATTTTATGACTGACGGTACATTTGAATATTGTTTACCTTTACTTCTGCTCTGCCGTTATCTTGGGATGGAAGTAAAACAAAATGTTTCATCTTCTGCGTATTTTGTTGTAAAGAGGCAGCCGTAGAGAATATCTCGATGAAACTTTTCCAATGTGACGTAACACTCTGTAGCTGAGATGAAAAATATTTTCTGGCCTTTTTAGTTTTGTCTATTTGTTAGTGTCGAGTCGGAATTTCGTTTTCGACTTTACTCCTTTTTAATAGGCGACAATAAACACAAACTAAATTAGAACTATCAAGTGTCATTTATTTTTTTTGTACAAGAAAGACAAATAATCTTTTCATCACCAGCCCTGTATCTAAAACTATTTCATTGCAGATTCGAATCTCTTCTCACTGTGAAAAGGGTAGTCTCCTAGTCCACAGGCTAAGTTTTGGTTGGCAGATGATAAAATTATAGACAATTCTCAGGTGTGCAGGTTTATATACTCACGATATTGTCGTCTACCGTTTAGCAAGCGATTTTTAAATTTTAGTACGCCTACGTATGTTTCGGAGGACCTCTGCGTAGGTGACTTTCCTGCTCTCTACAAGGTTATCATTTAATTACTTTCTACTACACATTGAATACTTTTTGCGCAGCAATGAAAAAATCTCAGCTACATCTTTATCGCTCTGTACATAAAAGTATAAAATACTTGCGCCCAAAATACCAGGTGGCTACTTATCGTCGTTTTTACGAGAATACACAAGTTACTTTTTATAGCAAACACGTGTGCACCCTTTGGGTAGTTCCTTTCACGTTAAAATAAATCTGATTTGATGGCTTTCTTCTTTTATTTTCCCTGCAATAATGTAAGAATAACGACCACTTCATATTGAACTGAGTGCTGCTTATGTTTCTGAGCCTTACATTAAGAAAGTGTTATGGAAAGGAAACAAGTTATTTGATAAAAATATTAATATACGCAAGAAAATGATAAGGTGACGAACAACTCCACAATATCAAATCATGCCGAATATTTAAATGTCCCTCACCGCTCAGTACTGCGCTCAGTGTTTGGGATTGGATCCATACACGATGCAACAGAATGTTTTTCGTTAGCTACAAATAGTTGTTTTGAATTTGGCTATATTTTCTTGAAGTCCGTCGTGATACTATATTGTAATGGTGTACGCGTCATAAAATATAATTATTTAATATGTTAGTCGTCATGATCACGTTATTATTTTTATTAGGTACCTACAAAATAAGCTTTGAATCTATAACATTTCTTCAGTAGATATTACTTTAAATAGCCAGTCGTCGAAAGATTTCTGCCCCATCATACTGTAATAACTCGAGCCAAATGTCTATTAACCGTTTTCATTAAGTAATTAATACAAATTAAATCTTTTAAAGCCTTAGTAACTCTCTCGCCATAATCCCTTTAAGAACTTTTTAATGTTCTACGTAAAATTACAATTTTCTTTATCTTTATTGGCACTATACGCATAATTGTCACTCTTTTTCGAGAACCATTGTGGCTGAATAAGATATACAATTCAAACATACTATACAATGTGTTGATATGCATTTGCAAAATATTTTAATAATACAATGTAGACAGTATACTTTTTCACCTAAAATTATTTCAAAGACTGTGCGATGATATAAAACACTATTTTCATTCAATGTTATGTAACGGGTTCTAGATTAAAACGAAGAAGAGGTTCCATACGTTTATTGCCGAGTATTGTCTCACTTCCTATGCACGAGTATGACCGACCAACAACATGACACTGGCCTGAACACTAAGGGCTTCAGTCTCCCACGCTGTTCCCTCCGGTAGTGTGCAGGGCAGGCTGCTCGAAGGGCTGCGCGTAGAGGGGCAGATCCTCGCAGACTGTGCGCGATGAGCAGAGCAGGCCCAGACTCGTCGGCAGAGGTGTCGTCGAAGACGGTGCAGGTGAAGTGTAGAGACGAATAGAGCTAGGATAGCATAGCCCGGAGCTTCAAGGTGGATCTGGAACCTGAAGGAAAGCAGCATTAGAAGAGCCACAACCAATAGAGTCAGGAAGGCGACGCCAGCCGGCCTCAGCTAGCAGGTAGAGAGATGGGCAGTACGCTAACGCAGTAAATTTAGTAGCTTACTCACAGCTGGGACCAGGACACACGTACGACGTAGACGTAGCACGCATTTAGGCACGGTAACAATCAGTAGCAGTGCCGGCCTCTCTGTCGGCCCCTTTATATACCAGAGCTCTCCATCAGAGTTGATGTCGGTGTATTGCCATATATGGTCGCTTGTGTGTGTTAGGCACCCTTTTTTTTGGTGTCGGGTTGGAAAATCCTCTTGGAGTCCCTCCACCCTGGGGGACAGGCGAAGGGGACTGTCAGACTTTTACTGGCTAAAAACGCGTTTGTTGGAGAGTCGGGTATCGCCGAAGCATTCGTTGCTACCCCCCGACGGGTATTGGCCCGCCAGATGGTCAGGCGGGCCCCGAACAAAACCGACTTGGCGGCGGATGAAGGTGTTGGGCGCCGCCGCCCAAACACCCAGTGGCCGCAGAGGATAAGGAGGACGGCAACCTGGCAACACCGCATCTCCTCTTCCTCTGCGGCTCCACCGCGACGCAACAATGGTGCGCCCCTATTTGGTCGCGGGAGATAAGGCGTGCGGTAACGCAACACCAACAATTCTCTCCTCCCGACTGCGAGGGACAGACAGAACTGTCCCCCGCACCCGCACCTTTGGACGCGTCCTGCGCAGGCCCCTCCAAGCTCCAAGCCCAAGCGGAGCGTCCACTCCCGGGATCTCTCTTAGCTTTACCGAGGGTGTCCAAGCCACGGTTACTGAGTCCCCCACCACGAAAAGGTGGAGATCCCACGGGGAGTTGCGTGTTAGGCACCTGCAATTGCGATCAGCTGAGCGGCGGTGGCGGACAATACACTGATTTAATTTTCAAAGTGTATGATGACGAACAAACTTTTTTAACTTTTTGTGACTTATTTTTTCATGTATTTGTATTCAGTTATAGAAGTTCATTAACCCCTTAAAATGTTATGTAAATGCAAATCAACAACCTATATAATTTCATGGAGTGATTCATAGTGTATTTTCTAAAGTCTCATGTTTCTTTTTTATACCTTCTTGCTGGCTGTCTCTTCCATTTATTTGAATTTGGAAATGGCGAAAAAAGCATGAATTTCTACTAGGGTAGTTCAGGGCCTACTCAACTCTAATCTCTCAATGGAGCAGCAACTTACGATGGCGCAGCATTTTCCAGTGGAAAACGAAGCACAGTACAGTAGCCAGTGGGATTTCGGCAAGAATGGACAATCCCTACTGGTGGCTAATGTTGATTGGTTATATGGCATAAACCAATAAAACCACGACGGTATCACCTACGTAGCTACTGGGTCACGTGAGTCACGGACAGCATACTTCGCCATGACCCCACCGGGAAAGTCTTATGTTATATGGCGCGTTTGCTGCCCTTTTGAGAGGCTTGTGTGCCTCTCTCTCCTCCATTAGAAAATGATAAGAGTGAATAATTATTATTATTTTTATAAAGCAAAGTCAAGTTGTGACAGTTCATAAAACATCAAAAAACATTGCTGCACAAATAAATAAAGCTCATTATATGTTAGCACACATTACCTCTATTTCTCGTTATATAACCTTCATTATTTGTATGCAAAATAGCACAGTCTTTATTTCATATAAATACCAAAGAAGGACAAAAATTACGAGTCAAAATGAATAACTACCATATTATGCCGAGAGTCAAAACTAATATATGTTTTGAAAATGATTTAGTTTCTGTCAGCCACAAAAGCTTGTACTTTTACATTAATAAGCTTGTTTTAGGCCAATGAAGTAATTTACTACTTACAACTTAATATTATCCAATGTATCCTATATCTAAGATCCGTTTACTTCATTAAAAGCATTTTTTCTCCGTAAATAAATTATAGTGGCATGAACTGTTTTAATATTCAAGCAAAAATTATTTCAGAGATAATATGTCTTGCAGCAGCTACGTTTTCATTTTAAATTAAACAAAAGCAGTAGCAAAAGTGCCTTTGTTTTTAATATATTAAGCTTCAAATTTCTACGAACAAGGTTTCCGCCAGCTGTATTTGATTAACTGTAACTTATAATCCCTTGTTAGGTGTTGGAATCCGACTCTGTAAGCGAAACCATAGAAAACTTAAATCCCCATGGATCTGGCGAAAACGAGTGGCTACCCTTATATTAAATGAACCAAAAGGTAGAAGGAACTTGAATCGTCCATTGGCTCATTAAATTTGATATTGCAATTTACCTGACACCCATGAGATGTACGTCAAAATTTTCCAAGTTGTTAAAAATTCCGTCCGTTAGATTTATGGTATAAATTATTCACACGTAATGCAAACCCTAATAGCAAAAAATACTTGTGTGCTCGGTGTGCACTATGGCTATAATTTTTTTATATTAAAAAGAGCGCTGACCTTATCACTTTTTTCTTTAAGTAAAATGAAAAATGGAGGATTCAGCTCGGATGGGCCGCATTTTCAAAACTAGATGACATCTTAAAGTCGGTAAAAGTTCCTCAATGTTTGAAGACCCGCCTCTATAACCAGAGTGTTTTGCCCACAATGACCTACGGTGCCGAGACATGGACGCTCACACAAGAGGCGATATACCGAGTGAGAGTTGCACAAAGAGCCATGGAGCGCTCCATGCTTGGTATCCGACAGATTGACCGAGTTCCCAACATTGAAATTCGAAAACGCACAAAGGTGCGCGACGTGGGAACTTAAATAATAACGTCAAAATGGAATTGGGCAGGACATCTGGCTAGACGGAGTGATAACAGGTGGAGTAAGGCCGTAACAGAATGGCAACCACGGATGGGGAAAAGAAGTGTCGGGCGTCCCTTAGCAAGATGGGCCGACGATATCGTTGCAATCGCGGGCCGAACCTGGACGAGATTAACACAAGATCGAGGGAAATGGCAAGAACAAAGAGAGGCCTATGTTCAACAGTGGACACAGTCAGGCTGTGGATGATGAAAATGAAAAAAAGGAACAAATAAGAAGCATATATATTAGTGCTCAAGATGTAAGTGTACGATCTTTCGAACGGACACAAGTGTATCCAATTCACAATAAAACTGAACTTGTTTTATACAAAGTAAATGAATGAGTTACTTGTCAAATGCCTCCTTTATGCTGATGATCAGGTTATGCTTGCGTCTTCAGCGGAGGAGTTGCAGGAGATGGTAGCAATCATGCATGGTGCGTTAGAGAGGAAAGAAATGAAAGTGAATGTAAGTAATACGAAAGTTAAGATTTTTGAAAAGGAGGAATGCGTTACGGCTTGTAATATTATGATCAATGGACAGCGAGTGGAGCAAGAGAATGAGTTTGTATATTTAGGTACGCTGTTTACAAGAGATGGTAAGAATGTAGAAGATATTGAAAGAAGAGTTAATGCAGGTAATAGAGTGAATGGAGCTCTGAAGGCGTTTATGAATAGCCAAAACGTGTCCAAAAAGGCACATTTGGCTGTGCATAGAGGGGTGTTAGTACCTACTCTTATGTATGGTAGTGATAGTTGGGTATGGCAGAAGAGTCATGAAAGTAGAATAAATGCTGTAGAAATGAGAGCACTGAGAAGTATGTGTGGTGTTTCTCTGACTAACAGAATAAAGAATTGTGTGATAAGAGAGTGTTGTGGGGTAAAAGAAGATATAGAGACAAGCATCGAGAAAGGTATGCTAAGATGGTTTGGGCACGTGGAGAGGATGGATGACGAAAGACTGACCAAGCAGATATATAAGGCGAGTGTGGAAGGGACAGGACGAAGGGGAAGACCTAGGCGGACGTTCTCTGACCAGATTGGAGACAACCTAAAAACAGGACAGGTGAGAAGTACCCTGAACAGAAGAGCATGCATGAGGAATCTGATGGGAGTGAATGAAGCAAGAGAGATATGTCAGGATCGTTGCAAATGGCGTTCCGTAGTCTCTGCCTACCCCTCCGGGAAACAGGCGTGAGTCTATGTATGTATATAAATAATGCCAAAAGGCTGTATGAATACCATTCGATAAAGTTGCCTAGAATGGCAAATTCTGCTTGTTATTTGACGTGCATGTGCGCGAAATTATGTACTATACACCAATTTTATTTTTATATTGTGATAGTTCTACCTCCATTCTTATTTCTTGCTTATTGAACATCTGTTTCACTTTGTGACGTAAGCTATGTGCTTTAATTTATTCAAATATCGTCATCCAATTAAGAGTAAAGGATGTTTTAGTACTAAGCACCTTCGTATCTTTTATTTTGAAAAGGTTCGTTATGATAGTCACGAATGTGAGCACCTGCTATTATCCATGATGAATCCATAGCAAACTAGTGTGAATGTGTTTAGAAATTTATCGTAAGTCTCTACTTGTAGACAGAGGCGGCTCGTGAAAGATTATATTGGGTGTTCACTAAAAAAGAAGATGAAACTGCTTACAATTTATTTTGTGAATGCTTTTACAATTAATAGTAAGATGTGCTAAATCATCGATACCTACCTGAACCGTCCACGCAGTATCAACTCCGGCGCCACTAAACAAAATACCTACACGGAAAACAAAACCGCTTCTTACTTCCTTCGCATTTTCGCAACCACATTACCAAAGCGTTTTATCATATTGGCCGTTTTCTAAAATTTTTTCACAGTTTTTTATAAAGTTCTAACTATCTATCTATATTGTCACGCCTGTCTCCCATTGGAGTAGGCAGAGACTATGGAACGCCACATGCTTCGGTTCAAACACACCTCTTTCGCTTCCTCGATATTCATTAACCTCATCAAGTCATCATGCATGCGCGTCGGTTATGGGTACTTTTAATTTGGCCCTTTTTTAGTACGTCACCTATTTAATCGGCGTACGTCCGCCTAGGCCTAGGGCGTCCCCGACCGACATTTCCATTCATTCTCGCACAATACACTCATTTCGTATTTCTTCTTTCATCCATCCGTTTATAAAGTTTACGCTGTTATATTCCATATTAGTTACACAATTCAACTGTCTTTCTTAAACATATACACACAATCACACATACAATTAACAATATTTTAAACACCAATCCTTTTCTAATTACCAACGCACTTGCAGAGAAATGTTTTGCTTTTGTTTACATTCAAATGATACCAGCAAAACACTATTAAAAAAAACGGCGCATACGTTTTAATTTTTCTTCGTGACAAATGGTCATATCATTTAGTCGGGTAATATATTCGCGCATGCGCACCTCGTCAAGCTAGCCCGGAGCGCCGCTCCGTATTTGCCTTATTTCTCATACAAATCTTTTGTCTCACGCGCCCGGCGCATAGAGAGCTGTCTCTTTCGCACTCATTACATTTCAGTATTAAGCGTTGTACCAAGCTTTCGTCAACGAAGAGCGCTGTTATGAGCGCTCCACTCAACAAAAATACCTATGTATGTTTCAAGAGTGTTGACAAAATTATGATAAACAGTTTAGTAGTCAAATACTTATTTGTAGATATGCATTATAGAAAAGAGAATAGGTGTGTATTAAAATATTGAGCATGTTTATAGAAAAAAATTATATCAGTTGTATACATATATTTTATAATTTTGGGAGTTCACTGCTCCAGCGCTCCTTTTAACGAACCGCCACTGCTTGTAGACAAATCTTTTGGTTTGTACCAAAAGAGTTGTCTAAACACGCACTTGACACATTCTCCAATGCAGAAAACTACTTGCACCGCATTACTTACTTATTTTCTTTTAAGCCACCACAAATAAGACAGAAACGCTAAATTACCTACACAATTAACACTTGCCGCAAAGCTCCAACAATTAAAATACGCCCAAAATCATCCTCTTAGCGTTATCCCCGTTTCAATCTGGGGTCCGCTTCACTAGTCTAACCGGTATTGGCTGAATATTAGCTTTTCCACAGAGCGACTGCCTGTCTGACCTCCGCAACCCGAAGGGATAGTGATATTCCATGGTTTAGACTAGTGTCAGTTTATTTCGAAGGTACTGACGCCCTGTAACGACTGTCAAAGATCTTTATAACAACGGGGACCGACGGCTTAACGTGCTCTCCGAGGCACGGGACATGCGATAATTGATAATTCAATACGCACATAACTCCGAAAGTCATTGGTGCGCGCCGTGGATTCGAACCTGATACCTTCTGCATGGCAGTCTGTTGGTATCTCCACTCGGCTATCGCTACCTATATATAAAATACGATCAAAATAATCTTAAGAAATTATTTCGTATTTCTTGTTAGATTAATCTTTATAATTACCCTTAACAGCCTACCTAGCAATTCAGCCGCAAAATAAGAGAATTCATTAATTTAACATTCTTAAGTAGGCAGTAGATGATTGCGCGATATTCTTAAAGGTACTATGATTAACGGTCGACGCTCTTTCGAGGATCAAAATCAGTGTTTGCAACACTCCCTTATAATTAATTAAACTAAGCTTCCAAGGAAACGCTAACGAAATTGGAAAAAACAATAAATACTTTGATTTAAGAGTACCTCGACGGCAGGATAATCTTTACCCCCCCGTAGGATCTCCACCTTGTCGTGGTGGGGAGCCTCAGTAACCGTGGATTCGACACCCGCGGTGAAGCTAAGAGAGATCCCAGGATTGAACGCTCCGCGTGGGCTTAGAGGGGGGGGCCTGCGCAGGATGCGTCCAACGGTGCGGGTGCAGGGGACAGTTCTGTCTGTCCCTCGCAGTCGGGCGCGGTCGCGGGAGGAGAGGCGTGTCGGTGTTGCGTTGCCGCGCGCCCTATCTCCCGCGACCAAATGGGGGCGCACCATTCGATGCGTCGCGGTGAGGCCGCAGAGGAAGAGGAGATGCGGTGTTGCGTTGCCGTCCTCCCTATCCTCTGCGGCCACTGGGTGTTTTGGCGGCGGAGCCCAACATCTTATTCCGCCGCCAAGGGGGTTTTGTTCGGGGCCCGCCTGACCATCTCGCGGGCCAATACCCGTCGGGGGGTAGCGAAGAATGCTTATGCGATTCCCTACCCTCCGACACACGGGTACATGAGAAAGTCGAGGGGGTTTTTAATGGTTACACCACATTCTCCGGCTCTCATTTCAAGAGTCGGAGATCCGAAGGGATTTTCCACCTCGAAAAACAAGAAAAAAAAGGATAATCTTTATCGCGTCATTTAATTAAAACCGTTTTTTCATTAAAGTTTGTATGATCCCAAATTCTTTGAAATGTTTTGCCAGCTCGGTTGTAATTTCAAACTTTAACTACTTTGCATCAAGCAAGTACGTTTTTTGTAGGCATTTAGATTTCTTTAATATGATAAAATCCATGCAGAGATAGCTAAATATCGTTACCATGGGAATTTTGCGCCTAAAAATTTCACCATGACCAAATGTTGTCGTTGCACGATTGTTACTACATAATTATATTATTTAAAAGGACTGAGCATTGTTGATTTATAAATCATCTTTTGGATATCTATACCTCAAATTTATTTAAAAGCTTAGAAATAAAAAACACTGATTTCCTTAGTAGCAACGACATGGTTTCAATTTCGTAAGCGGAATAAATGTGAATTGATTTCATAGTCTGCCTATGTGGTAAGCGATTAATAACAAGAAGTTATCGATAAAAAATGTCATTAACCTCAATGTTATAACTTTTAATGTAGCGTACTGGACCCTATTAGCAATATTTCAGTTAATACCAGTTTCATAGACCATTAAGCTTACAGTCGTACAAAACATTAATATTGTTATACTATAAATTAATTTTGAAGTATTTTATGACCCATAAATACAGCAATATGCGAGCACTCACGGCAATTCGATTCTGTCGATATTTCTATACTCTGCAATTGAAAAATATAATAAGCATCTCAGAAACTGGAAATATTATCTTTATTTCTTTTACATTGGTTCGATTTTAGTTTGAAACAATATTGCGATGCAAAATCTTTCAATATGCATCGTCTTGTAAATAGTGAATTAATGTTTCTATTCCATATTTTAGTAGACGACTGCACAACTGAGTGCATTAAAATCTTATAAAATGTGGTGCAAGTGATCTTATCTTTATTTTTGACTGCAGGTTTAATGTTTATTATAATGGCAGATCTGTCTGTCGAGTGTAGGTATGTATTATGAATTTAGAAAAGTGTGCAGTGAAAACCTAGTGAAGATACTAACAGACTGCCATGTATAGGGGATTCATATTCAAATCCATGGTTGGCAGCTCTGACTTTTTGGAGTCGTGTGCGTATAACATTGAAAAATTATCGTCTGCCTAACTAACTACCTCAGGCCGTTAGTTCCGGCTGTCATGAACATTCGGTCGGTATGGGGAGTCAGTACCTTTGTATAAACCGAAACTGGACTTAACCATGGAATATTGTTATACCTTTGGATTCTGCTAGTCAGCCAGCAGGCGCTCTGTGGGAAGGCTAATATTTAATCTAATCCGGTTAGAGTATTAAGCGGTCCCCAGGTCCCCACTTGGAGGAGCATGATATGAAGAGAATATAATTATACGTACATCATTTATAAGTAGTAAGTACTTTAGTGTACTACGGGTATATGTTGCATATATTTCGTTTTGATAGGATTCGCTTATCTTCATCATCAGCCTTTAACAGTCCGCTGTTGGACTAGGTCTCTCCTTTGAAAGGAGGAATGGATCTACTATACCACGCTGGCCAAATGGGTTGGTATAGGGTTTGTATCAAGTTTTCCTTCTCTTACAGTGCTGTTCTCTGCATAATATGCTCCCTCTGTCGGCTCTTACGACACCCATGGGATGATATGGGGTGGTAACATTCCGTATTCTTAAGTCCGTCTCGGTCACCACACGGACGCATGATCTTACTTTGGGAAAATATTATTTTGAACAAAAATTAATATCTTCTAAGAAATACAAAACCTTTTTTGGCGTCTGATAACACCTTCTGGCCGCTATCTTTATTTATACAAAGCGTCATCATCATCAGTCCTATATACTGTCCCACAGCTGGGCAAGGGCGTCTTCTCATTTTGCAATGGGTATGGCCATAGTCCACCAAGCTGGCCAAGTGCGAGTTGTCAGACTTCACATATCTTTCGAGAACAGTATGGAAAACTCTCAGACATGATGGTTGCCTCACGTTGTTTTCTTTCACCGATAAGCAAGCGATAATCCTTAACGATTTAATACGCACTTAACTTCGGAAAGTCATCGGTGCGTGCCGTGGATTAGAACCCGAGACCCTCTACGAAGCAGTCTGTCGGTCTCTTCACTCGGCTATCACTGCAACGCATAGGAAGACTAAAATTAATCTATAGTGTCTTAAATACGTGTCGTGTACATGTCGTGGGCTACGGCGTAGCTTGCTGCTACGAGGGCTACGCCTGTAGCTCACAATATAATCTAGATCGCATTTAAGTCGATATTTTGTATTATAAAGAAATGGAATACAATATAAAAAAATAAAAATTGTTTATTTAAGGCATATATTAGACTAGATGTAATAACTTAGTGAAACCAATACAACGCGATAAAATCCGTAAACTGAAGTTTAATTTCAATGTGTAACATTCGCGTAAACCCAAGAAGATACCATATATTAGAATTTATTTTCAATTATTTTACAACTTTATACTTATTTGTATTTGCTTAGTGTAAATAAAAAGCTTAAAAAACATATTATATATTTTTTTCTTTGCTTGTTACAAGAGCATAAAAGACAGCACATATCAGCTTACATCTTGAAAATCTTATTTATTATTTTTGATCATGATTTATTATTTTCTCAAAATCTCTTAAGCTCCACTTGCAATAGCAAATTAAGTATAAGTTGAAGGATCATTAATATTTAAATTGGTAGGTATGGTTTAAGCTGAGTGTTAGTAATTAATTATTAAATCGAGGCTAAGCCGTACTCTAAACCACCTTAAATTTTAAGATTTACGTTAAAAGTGCGGTTAACGAATTTAAGATTAAAGACTTTGTTATATTTAGAAGTAAATAAAGAAGACTTCAGTTTTTATTATTTTGATACATTTATCTTTTAGTATCCAAAATACTTTTATGGTGTTTTAACAAATGAGTACTAAAGAGGTAGACGAATAACTTGCTCGTCATATTCTTATACTAGAAGACGCCAGCAGCGTTTTGGCCGATCCCGTCGGAATTTCGGAAAATCCCTTCTTGGTGCACCCCTGCGGTCCCCAAGGAACATACATACCAAATTTCAGCTTCCAGCACCCAATAGTTTCGGCTGTAGCGTGTCTGTCAGTCAGTCAGTAACGCAAGGATTTTATACATCAAAATTCGCAATATTCTAAGATATAGGCAACGACCGGTTGGCGCAGCGGGAGTGTAAGCGACTGCTACGCCGAAGGTCGCGGGTTCGATTCCCGCTCAAGTCAAACATTTATGTGCATGAACATGGATGTTTGTCTTGGTCTGGGTGTTTCTATGTATAATATGTAAGTATTTACAAAATAAAGTATAAAAGTATGTTTATCCATTATCTAGTACCCCTAGTACAAGCTCTGCTTAGTTTGGGACTAGATGGTGTTGTGTGAATGTGGTAGAATATTATTATTATTATATATTTATTGCATAAATGACACGGACCTGGTAACAGAATTGAAATAAAACCACATAAGTATAAGTTGTACAAAAATAGGCTCGTCGCCTCAGCCGTACAGAAAGAAGAAAAACTGAAATACCGAACTTAAACTATAATTATTTCATTTATCTTCACAGCATTCGAGAAGTATCTGATAAATTATTGTTTTTACACAAAATGTTGTAAATTGCCGTTACATGCGAATTATGATACCAAATATCACCGAAAAACCCACTGGATTGCTATCGCAAAGGAAAAAAATTACGTACACTGTAGTTTCTCCAAATCATGAAGCAAGCAGTTCATAATAAAAGGAAATTGGCAAAATTATACGTCTTGACTAGAAATCGACACCAAAATTATTTTTACAATCTAGCTCCTAAATAATGCTGAAAATTTCCTCACTATAGATTTTTAGTAAAGCCCTCATTATCTTTCGTCAATACCTCAAAAATTTTAATGAATGCAGGCTTCAGCAACCTCGCTTCAATCTTGTAATAAATTGCGTCGCAGATATTCTAACTGCAATAATAGTATACACTCAGATCAGGTTAGGAAATGATAAATTAAGCACGGTCTATGTATATACTGCCCTTGAAGCGGAAAAAGGGATCTCAAGAATATAATTTTTGCAGTAGTTTTAATCATTAGTAACATGTTATCGATCAAAGAGCTGTCGAAAAGTTGAGTTACGTATTGTTTTATTTTTTTTGGCAGGCAGCGGTGTAATTACCCACATTTCACTATGAATTTTTAGGTCCCACGTAATAGGGGGTCAGTCTATTGCCGTTAAAGGGCACATAGGGGGAGACTCTATTGCCGTTAACAGGCAATTCGGAAAAACCCAGTAATACTTTTGCCCGACCCGGGAACTGAACCCGGGACCTCTGATGAGCAGTCGCATATGCTATCCGCTGGACCAGGGAGGCAGTCCTAGAACATAAATGCCAAATTCTAGCTGCTTGCGTCTAGTCGTTTCGGCTGTGCATTGTTCGTCAGTCAGTAACCTAAGGATTTCATATATACAGATTTATTGTACATATGTGATTGTAAGTTAGTTTTATAGTGTCTGCGTACACATATTTGAAATGTTTATGCCAGGATTTTTATATTTTATACAACTCCCGCACTAGGAATAAATCCTGTGTCGCGGGGGACTTTACAAACATACAACCAACGGACACAATAAACACCCAGACTCGAAACAACAATTTATGGATCAAGTGTTGTCTCGAGTGAGAATCGAACCCACAACACACGGCGCAGTACCAAGCGGCGAGGTGGCCGTTTAAACCACTACGCCAACCAATTAAAGCTGTGTCTGTGGCTGTGTGTGTGTTAGGGTCACCGCACACGGGCCACTGGCCACAACAACAAACGTAACCACAAGAAGATAGACGCAGCTACAATGGTCGCCACTTGCGGTCGGTGGCTGCTACTTTTTTAACCCATGCATTCAGTATCATGAACTCGGACGAAGAAGGTTTAATTGCGCTGCTTCTGATAAGAAAACGTTGTAGAAGAAGATGAAACCGTAGTTATTGGAGATATTCAATTTTAACATATGTACATAAATAATAATGCGCAAGTCGCGTGTAGCGACGTTTCGTGTTGGCGTTAAGTGGCCGGTGCGGGCCACAAGAAGCGCGTAGCGACGATTGTAGCGTGTGGCGGCCACCGGCTTCAATCGTATGCGGCGAGTCCATATAAAATGTATGAAAACTACAGAAAATATGCCGGTGGCGGCGTTTTGTGGTTGTGGCCGGTGGCCCGTGTGCGGTGACGGTTAAAATTTTTAAGGTGTCTTCCATAGATGATAACGATGTCAAACTTTATTTAGAAATTCTATTGTGGACTTTGAGCATACTTTGTTACCGCAAAAATGTTTTATGTTACAGCTACAAAAAGTCGAGAGCTTCTAATAAAAACGGTGAATTACAATCCTTTTATGACTCACTGTTTTAGAAATAATGGTTTAAATAGGCGAAGTACTTAAACTGACTTACATTTATGTCTCAAAAGCAATGCCTGGGTGGCGCAGGCATGCAGCATAAATTATAAGTATTTTATTAAAGTTAAAAGTGACAAAATATGTAAAGCCTGAGAAGTCAAGTATTTTGTTCTATTTCAGTTTCCGAAATCTGTCATCAAACATTTCTTAATACATATCTAGCTATTTTATTTTTCCTAATAAATAAAGAAAAAGAATTTAAATTATTGGTGATCAGAAATTCTGAAAATAAAAGTCTTACAAGATCCAGTTACCAAGTTTTGGTTGCCTGAAGGCTTTTAACGTGTCCCCCCTGTAGGATTTCCACCTTGTCGTGCTGAGGGGGCTCAGTAACCGTGGTTAGGGCACTCAGGGTGAAGCTAAGCGAGATCCCTAGAGTAGAAGCTCCGCGTGGGCTAAATGGAGGCCTGCGCAGGATGCGTCCAAAGGTGCGGGTGCGGAGGACAATTCTTTCTGTCCCTCACATTCGGGCGCGGTCGCGGAAGAAGAGGCATGTCGGTGTTGTGTTGCCACGCGCACTACCTTCCGCGACCAAATGGGGGTGCACCATTTGTTGCGTCGCGGTGGGGCTGCAGAGGAAGAGGAGATTCCTTGTTGTCAGGTTGCCGTCCTCCCTATCCTCTGCGGCCGTTTAATGCCCGCGGATGGCGAGCGCTGGGGCTGCTCCCCATCCGCTAAAAGTCAAGAAGGCGGCGTTGTGTCCGCGCCGCCTACCAAGTCATAAGGACACGGGGCTCGCCAACACCAACGGCGGGCCAATCCCGGGCGGGGTTCACGGAAAAGTAAGCTATCCGCGAATCGCGTGACCCCGCCACTACACGGGACCCGTAAGGCCACCGCGGTGAATTTAGCGGGTATGCCCCGCCTTTAGGGGAGAGCCTCCACAGACCTCCTCCGCCAGTCCCAAGCCCGGTCGATCACACTCTGGCCGGGTTGGCGTCAAGTTGAGCTGCTCATAAGGAGAATTTCCACCGTAGTCAACAAAAAAACAATAGGCAGATATTATTTATATCTCTGGGATTCCCTGAGCTCCTCACCAGTCATTTGAATTTCAAAATGATTGCTGTACCTACAACTATTTGCACAATAAATATGAAAGTTTCGGTGACACGGCTCAAAAATGCAAATTGTGGTAAATATTTGAAACTAGCATTCATTTTGTTATTGTTGATAATTTCAATTTTATTGTAAACAATAATTACATTGAAACTTTTTTAGATGCTACTAGTAACTTCGTTCGGTGGTGGTGGTGGTGGTGGTTAACAAATAAATACGCGCATAAATTTGAAAAGTCTATAAGACTTTTCGAAGTTATGTGCCTATTTATTGTTTACTTTAGGCCACAGAGCACCTGTGTATTCCGTGTGGTGACGGATTAAGAATACGGAATGTCACCACCCCATATCATCCCATGGTGGGTGTCGTAAGAGCCGACAGAAGGAGCATATTATGCAGAGAACAGCACTGTAAGAGAAGGAAAACTTGATACAAACCCTATACCAACCCGTTGGGCCAGCGTGGTATAGCATGCCAATTCCTCCTTTCAAAGGAAAGGCCTAGTCCAGAAGTGGACTGTTAAAGGTTGATGATGATACAGAGCACCTGAACTATGCTATTAGGATATCGCCTCGACTATCAAAACGAAATGTCGTTATTTTTATTTCGTCCTAGAATGTATCCTAAATTTTTATTCAGACACAAATAGGTCCTAAGAGGAAAGCTTAACGTTCAATTGTGTATTGAATTCACGCACGAGTAACTCTTGCTTAACACATCTATACCAAAATAAATTGCTTTTAATTAAGTATACGTATTGTAGGGTGTTTCTTAATAATAAGATCAATATCAAAGTTTGTATGAGTAGATGTTACATCCTAATACTGAAAATAAATGAAGATTTTTTATTCATTCAAATTATACAAAATTGCTTAACTGAATTTGATGAAATTGGGCACATACATAGGTAGTTTATTATGTAGATTACTTTAGATTTGATATTTTATCGACTCAAGCTAATGAAACTCGTGTTAATTTAAATTTTTATGTGTGCTTTTATTTATTTTCGAGCTCAGGCTATGGTGATGGATACTTATTAACTAGAAAGATAAGCAATGGCACATGATCAATGAATAGATTTATCTTCAACATTTTACTGTCCAACCTCATGTAGACGAAGTCGCAAACCTATCTTGTACAAAATAAAAACAACCTACCCTTATACACATAACCTTTCAACACCTTAAAAACAAACTCCTGCGATTCAAACAACAAAGTTATTACGAACTCAGATTAATTTATTCCTCTAAGTTAGTAAGTACAGTAGTTTTTAATGTCGGTAGTTTTTTGTATCCGTTTGCCTTTTTTGTGAAGACCGTTGCCTAATATTCAGCTGTGCCACAGTCTGTGATCTAAGGGCCAGCTTATAAAAGCGCTCTTTTTATTTCGGCCAGACATATGGCGCGATATGATTTACCTTACTTAATCAGGCGTAAATTGATATGAACACTTTAGAAAAATTTCAGGCTTTTAAAGCAAAAATATGTTGAATTTAAAAATCACATTTCATTGGAAAAATAGTTTAGAGTATTTTTAAATAAAGCTAAAGACACTCAGTTATAATTGCTAACCGAAGCAGATTTCTCGGCATCTGCTAGTATATTGTGTTAATATAAAGCAAAATATTTGTCGATATTGTACTACGTAAAATCGGAAATGCTTACAGTATCTTTGAAAACTACAAAAATATATCAAGAAGAGAAATCTAACGTACCAGTTCATGTACAACTGAAAAGTTGAGGAGCTTCAACTTCGTTCATAATATCTCCACAAACTCTCCCGCACGTAAAAGTTATCCGAAGTAAGTAGAACACTACTGAAAAAAATACATGCGAAGAAATAAAAGTATGGAATCGTAGCATGATCGCGAAGGTTATAGGTGGCATAATGAGGTTACGAATCTTCGTGAAAACGGTACTTATAGTACAAGAATTAGTATACTGGAACAGAGCATGAGTGGATATAAATACATTCCAGTCAGGTGGATGCTTTTATTTGTTCTCTTTTGTGGTACGTATTTAAGAGGCTACCTCGAAGGTCAACATATCCGTCAGAGGTCATCAGAGTTAAGTGTTAGCTATAAAGTTGAATATCGCCAGGGGCATCGCTAGCCGATTGCCTAGGGAGGGAGCAAAGTCGCCAGCCGATGTCCTAGGAGGGGGAGGGGGGGGGGGCAAGTTGATACGTAAGTGTGTAGTGTTTTCGAGTCTATATGGCAGCCCGCCTTTGCCCTCCTTGGCAACGCCCTTGAATATCGCACGATTTTTGACATGGCGTGCCACCCCGAAATTGTCTGAAATCTTTTTTTGTTCATAACTCTAGCAATAATTGTTTTAAAGACAATTCCTCTATGCATTTCCTATTAAACTAGCTCTTCTTTCAGTGAGTAGTATTTTTTCAAATATCCATAAAAATATTTAGAGAAAGCATGTTTTTCAAATTAAAATTGTATCGAGCGAAAATCTTCCAATCATGTATCTGTCTATGGATTTACTAGATAAAGACCTGATCACTAATATACAAAATTTTCACTTTGCTAATGTGTCTCAATGCTTCAAAATCGGTAAGCAAAAAGGGCATACATTTTCGAGGTAGCGCCTTAATGGCTTTTGTGTGGAAGAATATGAATAAACAGATTTGACTTTAAATGGTGAATTACCTGAGTTAACTTAGGTCAAATAAAATTAAAGGTCATGGCCTGTATTTTTACGTACATAATACTTTTAAGATACATGAAATCAGAAATCATTTATTCGCTTAAAACATGGTTGTCAGGTGCTCTTAGTGTCTATAGTACAACATATTTCGCCGTACAAACGGCATGCAAATGTTTAAAATTAAATTACACATTCATTAACCTAAACTTATCCACTATGCCTGTACCTAATCATTTATGTAAAACTAAATTTCAATTTGTGATCATGAACACATTACAAATTATTTTTTTTAAATATATTTTTTGTTATTATTTGATAGTGATACTATCTGTTATGTAAAATACTGACGTTTTGTTGCGTTTCGTTTATAAAGTTGAACCAATCACTTTTTCCATTTCTTACAGGATTCTGCTTCTACTTTATTTTATATTTTCTTACCAGTCAGCATTCTTTTAGCTCTATTATCAGGCAGAATATATCAAATTAATAGATATAATTAATAGCCTTCAGTAAAATTTACAATAAATATAGTGTAATGTACTTACAAAATCAATCTAAATAAAAAAAATACAATGCAGTTCAATTAGTTATTATTACTAGGTAGATAGGTAGAGGTGTGATTTTACACCCATATTTCGCCATAAATTTTTAGGTTCCACGTAATAGGGGGCGAGTCTATTGCCGTTACCGGGCACATCACCAGACTACGGAGTCTGCTGCTACTGAGAATTCGGAAACATCGAGTAATACTTTTGCCCAACCCAGGAATCGAACCCTGTTTACTGGACCACGGAGGCAGTCATTATTACATCTTTATATTTAAACAATATAAGTTATGATTTGGGAATGTACTGGTTATCTTTTGATCTATGTAGCTACTGTTAGATCTACAACAACAAAAGTAACTAATTAAAACTGTGATGGTATAAGCTAAGCAAAGCTTGGATTTGAATGAATAAACTTACTTAAGAGTGATCATACATGCATACATACATATCGTCACGCCTTTTATCCCCGAAGGAGTAGGCAGAGGTGTATTTCTACACCTACTTTTCGCCAGATATACTTTAGTCCCACGTAATAACGGGCGAGCCTATTGCCGTACCGGGCACATTTCCAGACTCCGTGCTGCTACTGAGAATTTCGTAACAGAAAAATCCAATAACACTGCCCGACCCAGGAATTGATCCCGGGACCTCCTGATCCCACGCGCACATTTATGCCGCGAGACCAACGAGGCAGTCGTATAGGGTTTGATGTCGAGTTTTCCGTCTCTACGCAAAGATGGTATTTGCATCGTGTTATCCCTTAGTCGCCTCTTACGACACCCACGGGAAGATAGGGGGTGGTGACACTTGTATTCTATGCCGTCAACCACACATTGTGTGTGGTCAGTGATCAACATTCAATAATCTTTCTTTTGAATTAGTTATATCAATTCAACACGCATCGTATCAAATATACGTCTCAAAATGGAATACATCTTTCGTTTTTTGCTGCTATTACATTGAATTTAAGACATCACTCCACAACCGGAACACAAGCATTTGCGATCCTTATGTCGCTGATGCTTTGTGTCCCTTGTTTTAAAGTCTCTGTCAACATAGAGATTATCCTTCGTTGAGCGATCTCTTGGCGATTACCGTTTGTAAGTCTAACTACGGAATTCAATATTCGAAATATAGATAGATCTGTAGATTTTAGATTCGTTTTTGACAGTTTTTGACATAAGCTCCATACAAAATATGTCAAACACGAATCTAAAATCTACAGATCTATCTATATTTCGAATATTGAAAATGGCCGTAAGACATATTGATGGATTTATGTGAGAACTTATATCCTCAGCTTCTTGCTCAAACGATGAAATATTGACATTTTAAGTGCATATTTTAAAAGTATTTCTTCTCTTTCTTAATACAAAACTAAATAGCTTTTTTTAGTTAAATAGCGTAGATTTTGTATCAAAAATTACGAACACAATGAACACCGATTACAAGAATGTTTGTATTAGAAACATTTTTCTCATTCTTAATCGACAAAAACTTAGCGCGGCGAGCATGGAGAGCATGTAAATGTACATCCATGGCATGGTGTTTGTTTAACATCTTGAATGACCGTAAACGAGACACAATAGAAGCTTTACTTTACCGCCTATAGGTGTTTTAATGTTCTTCAAAGTTATTACTTACGCACTGCATATATCCCAGCCGTCTACTCTGTATAAAAATAATTTTTACATGATTACAAATTGCCTATCATTGAAAAATCACGGTTCTTCCCACTACAGCATTATATATATTCACGTGCCAAACCTAATGTCTACAAACTACATTCAAATCTTTATGGAGTTATGAATAATATAATCGATTTTAAACTTTTGCGATTTGTATATATCATACAATTTTACTAAAACTGGTCTTATTCGCGATATTTAATTAATTTAAGGTATAAATACCTATGTTTTACCGACGTTTCGGCCGTCTTACAACAGCCTTGGTCGCGGCAGGACTGATGTCATCTCAGCATCGTCCTCGTGAAGCGCGGCCTCACTTGTTTTCTATTTTTATTTTTATCCGAACTGTCGGTACGTTGTTGACACACAACACTTATGACGTCTACACACTGATGAGCTGTGTTACTGCGGCGGGGTTTACATTTGTTGATTACCGGATTCCAAGTTGCAGACAGTCTGTATCAATCCTCCCGGTTGAAATTTTTATGCTTTTTGATTTCAACTGCTTCACGTACTATGGTTGATGTAATTCGATCCAGTGGTTTGGTCCAGACTCCAACAAATGCTCAGCTATGGCAGACTTGTTAATTTGCCGGTTTTTTACAGCTGCGATATGTTGACCTTGACCCTTTCAGGTTCGTTTGGTCTGTCCGATATAGGAACTACCACAACTGCAGTCGACCTTGTAGACGCCAGGTGTTTGTAGAGGAATGATATCCTTCGGAGTGCGCAGATTGTGTGCTACCTTGGAGAACGGACTGTATACAGTCTTTATGGAGTATTTCTGTAGTACTGTTCCAACTTTGTCCGTCACTCCCTTTTTGTAAGGCATGTAAGCCGGTACTCTGCTTACTTCCGGTTTACGATCCTTCCTCTTCAGACGTGGTATCTTCTTGTTGAATCCGTTGCACCTAAGTACCTCCTGAGCATGTGACAGCTCACTGTTGAAATGTTCAGGGTCATACGCTCTATTTACTAATGAAGTCACTACGGATTCCAAGTGTCGTGGGTGATGATGCGAGTATGCGTTGAGATACCTATCTGTGTGTGTCGGTTTTCTATAAACAGTCCCAAGGTACCGTTTTCCCTCACTGTCACGGTAGCGCTCATAGCGAGACTTGGCTTGCCGTTTGTAACAGATCGGCAAAGTGAAGCAACGCTTGCACAGGTCACCACTTGGATGGGCGACCGCGTGTGGCATTTACATCTGAGCGCAATCGTACTTCGGAGGCCACGTAAAGCTGTCTGACTCGGTTCCTGTCTCAGGATAGGAATCGTTAGGCCATGTCGGAATCCTTTGGGCGATTTGAAAACTCCGACACTAGAGTAAGTACTCTTTGTATCAAATAAGTAGACTTTGTCTTAAAATAGAACCTTATAATTTTTTTGTTAATTTTATCAAAGAGAGCAAGAGAGTAAAAAAGAAGATTTAATTTAGTAGTAGTAGTTGTTCACGACAAAGTAATGAGTCGTAAAAACATAATGTTTATGTATGACTTCAAAATTCGGATAAAACGAACAAATACATGTTACTATAATATTATTCAGGAACCCTCTAATTTAGAAACAGATTATCAACAGTACTGGAAAGACTTTGTATTGTATTAGTAAATAAAATAAGCAGATAAAAGAAGCAGCTGGGCGAGATTCAAGAATTACTTTATTCCCGCAGTATTGCATAGCGCTAGTGTTGACTATTGGTGAATGACTTCCTCAAAGTTCAGTGACCTTCCTCATTTCTGGTAGACACGCACAACTATACTCACTGAACATTTTCGTCCGGTCGTCTACTCGGTCACTTGAGTGGTTCGCATCGTTTTGTAGCTGTAGATGTAACAGGTAATAGGAAAATAATTGAAGAAAACATGAAGAACGTAGTGAATTTGTTTTTAATAACAGCTGTAAATATGTACCAGTGAATTACCGACAGTGTAATAAACGGTTTTTATTAATCATTGCTATCAATGAAAAGTAAATCAGTATCAATATAAATACTTGTAAACTTTCTCGACGAAACATATATATTACTATGTGTACAATATAGTAATATTTATGTAAAAACCCTATTTATATCACTATAATAATTATAATATGAAGAAATCTTGTGGATATTTCTAAGATTAACTAAAATAAACCCAATTATAAAACATAACACCTCGGTATACATAGATTAACCTTAATAAATTACCTCCTTGGAGATGGTCTCAGATTGGGGAAGACTTAATTTGGTCAAATTTAACCCCACAAAGACACAAGTTTGCGTGTTCACCCTTGACAGCACTCCCTTAACTGCCTCCGCCAGTATTGGAATACTTGGTATCGACATATCGAGCGAAGTCAAGTTCCGCGGTCACTTAGAGGCTAAGGCTAAGTTAGCCTCGAAGAAGCTTGGCGTGCTCAATAGATCGAGACGGTATTTCACTCCGGCCCACCGCTTGCTCCTTTATAAGGCGCAGGTCCGGCCACATATGGAATACTGTTCTCACCATTGGGCAGGGGCACCCCAGTACCAGCTTCTCCCTCTGGACCGCATCCAACGGAGAGCCGCTCGAATTGTCGATTGCCAAAATATTTGCAACCGCTTAGACCCCTTGGCGCTGCGTAGAGATGTAGCCTCGCTATGCATCTTTTATCGCTATTACTATGGGGAGTGCTCCGAAGAGTTTTTCGGATTAATCCCTGCCGCCTCTTCCCGCCATCGTTCTACGCGACAGAATTTCCATCCTCATCATTTAGATGGTTGGCAAGCCACAACGGTGCGCTTTTCTAGAAACTTTCTGCCTCGCACCTGTAAACTGTGGAATGATCTGTCGCCTGCGGTTTTTCCGAACCAATACGACCATCAAACCTTAAAAAAAAGAGCTTATTCCTTTTTAAAAGGCCGGCAACGCACTTGTGACTCCTCTGGTGTTGCGGGTGTCCATGGGCGGCGGTAATCGCTTAACATCAGGCGATCCGTCTGCTCGTTTGCCCCCTATTCCATAGAAAAAAACTATATACTTTTTATCTTACCACGTGCAGAGTTCACGTCCCGAAATGTGTCCATGTTTGACAATACAAGTCACAGTCTCATAGGGAGTCTAAATAAACAAGATGTTAATCCACAAGTTCTGACAACAGGTGTTTAGGAAATTTATTCGGTAAGAAATTATGTTTCTTACCTTATACTAGTAGATGCTTATGACGCAGGCAAATCGTATAAGATGGTACTATGCAAGTGGCGTTCGTTTGTTTAGAAACTGTCATCGGTTTTAAATTCTACGGCAAATTGTAAAACAATCATAGGTACAGTAAACTTAATGTTTACTGTACCTATGTACAGTAAACATTAAGTAGCTCATGGGAGTAAGAGGTAATGTAAGGTTTTAAAAAAATAGAAGTTAAAAGTTTTTGATAATTCTTTATATCAATTTCAATCAATCAATCAGCCTATCGCAGTCCACTGCTGGACATAGGCCTCTCCCAACACGCACCAGAGTACATGGTCCTCAGCCTTCCGCATCCAGTCTGTCCCAGCCACCTTTTTCAGGTCGTCGGTCCACCTAGCCGGGGGCCGCCCTACCTTACGCTTGCCGATGCGTGGTCTCCACTCTAGGATACGCTTGCTCCATCGGCCATCAGTCCTTCTACAGATATGGCCAGCCCACTGCCACTTGAGCCTACTGATTCTGTGAGCTATGTCGGTAACTTTGGTTCTTTGGCGGATAACTTCATTTCGGATTTTATCCTTCAAAGAGACGCCAAGCATAGCCCGTTCCATAGCTCGCTGCGTGACTTTTAGTTTGTGGACTAATCCCACTGTGAGTGTCCACGTCTCGGCACCGTACGTCATAACAGGTAGGACGCATTGGTTGAAGACTTTGGTCTTCAGGCATTGCGGTAGGGGCGAAGAGAAAACTCGACGTAGCTTGCCAAACGCTGCCCAACCCAACTGGATCCTGCGCTCGATTTCTTTCTCGAAGTTGTTTCTACCAAGCTGGACTACTTGCCCAAGGTAGACATACTCTTGAACAACTTCGAGCATCGATCCGTCGACATACATCGGTCCCGGCACAATGTGTTCGTTGAACATAATCTTGGTTTTATCCAAGTTCATGCCGAGACCGACCCGTCGAGATGCTCCATTTAGGCTGTGCATTATCTCGCTCAGCTCTTCCAGGCTCTCTGCCACGATAACGATATCGTCGGCAAACCGAAGGTGGGATATGTACTCGCCATTAATGTTTATGCCCCGTCCAGTCCAGTCCAGCGTCTTAATGACGTCTTCGAGTGCGTTGGTAAAGAGCTTAGGGGATATTACATCCCCCTGCCTCACCCCTCTACGCAACTCAATGGGGCTGGTTTTACTGTCCTGGAGCTGGACGGTCATAGTGGCCGTGTCGTACAAACATCTCAACACCTTGATGTAGCGCCAATCGTATAATATCAACTGACCTATAGTATATTTCCAAAAAATATTTTTCTAATGCTTGACGTTGCTTTATCTTTGGCCTTCGTCAGGTTAAATATTATGGTTTAAATTTTACCTGCATACGAAATATACGTACCACAGACTACAATTTATAAAAAAAATTCGGGCAAGTGCGAGTCTGACTCGCTTACCGAGGGTTCCGTACGCATTTTACCTTATTTGAGGTTGAATTACGCTAGTCCTCTAAATCTGTATGAGCGCCCATACAACTTAGAGGACTATCTTAAATGGAGTCTACTATGTATGTATGGGGACACCCTTAAATTTTCCATTTTTTGTTTTGTAATTTTTCCTTTATTTGTGCTGTAAGACCCAGCTTTTGTCCAAATTTCGTGATTCTAGTTCAACGGGAACTACCATATAGGTTTTCGATCCAAAACCTATAGGGTACTTACGGTTGACCTAGAATTGTCAATTTTGGTCAAAACCAAGGTCTTACAGCACAAGTAAAGGAAAAATTCCGAAAATTAAAAAAAGTTGAAAATTAAGGTTAATTTTGACAAGTTTTCGCAAAAATCTAATTTTGACCATATATTTTTATTGGGTTGACCCAGGACCCTGATTTTCATATACCTAATAGCAACCATAGACCTCAGTATCTGGTATAAATTATCAATTTGCTAGGTCCACCCGTTCCTGAGCAAAATCGTTGGTGACACACGGACAGACAGACAGACAGACAGACAGACGGACAAGAAAGTGATCGTATAAGGGTTCCTTTTTTTACCTTGAGGTACGGAACCCTAAAAATACATAATTGTAGCTACACCGTAAGTTGGATGGAGTAACAGCAGATTTCTAGCATGTGTGTTAGCCATAAAAACTCTGATAGAATTTAAAATGGGTTTACTAACACGGTTTGTTACTTATAATAGAAGTTGTTTAATTAAATTTACTATACATTTTACAATTTTGTATTGCTACTAGAGGACGCCAGCAGCTACGCCTGCATTCTTTTTTAATTTACCCGTTTTGGCCGATCCCGTGGAAATTTCGGGAAATCCCTTCTTAGTGCACCCCTACGGTCCCCAAAGAACATACATGCCAAATTTCAGCTTCCCGCGCCCAATAGTTTCGGTTGTAGCGTGTCTGTCAGTCAGTCAGTAACGCAAGGATTTTATATATTAAGATTACTATCATCAGCCTTTTTTAATAATGTAATTGTTGACCTTTTTATGTTTTTATTGAATTTAGAATGCAAAATAGATTATTATTTCAATGTCGTTTTATTAATAGATCATGTGTTGTCTGGGGAATTTGAAACTAAATCTTGTACTAGTATCTAACAAAGAGGACTTGTTGGAAGACAACATTTATTTACATGTGATAATTGTGCCTTTTTTTTGGTGTCGTGTTGGAAAATCCTCATGGAGTCACTCCGCCCTGGGGGAAGGGCGAAGGGGACTGTCAGACTCTTACTGACTAAAAACCAACCCGTGTTCCTCATGTACCCGTGTGTCGGAGGGTCGGGTATCGCCGAAGCATTCGTCGCTACTCCCCTGACAAGTATTGGCCCGCCAGATGATCAGGCGGGCCCCGAACAAAACTCCTTTGGCGGCAGATGAAGGTGTTGGGCTCCACCGCCAAAACACCCAGCGGCCGCAGAGGATAGGGTGGACGGCAACCTGGCAACACCGCATCTCCTCTTCCTCTGTGGCCCCACTGCGACGAAACAAGTGTGCGCCCCCATTTGGTCGCGGGAGATAGGGCGCGTGGCAACGGCAACACCGACACGCCTCTCCTCCCGCGACCGCGCCCGACTGCGAGGGACAGACAGAACTGTCCCCCGCACCTCGCACCTTTGGACGCATCCTGCGAAGGCCCCTCCAAGCCCACGCGGAGCGTCCATACCCGGGATCTCTCTTAGCTTCACCGCGGGTGTCCAAGCCACGGTTACTGAGCCCGCCCACTACGACAAGGTGGAGATCCCACGGGGGAGATGTGACAATTGTGCCTAAGGATGTGAAAATTGTACCTAAAGATCTCATAATAATTTTATATGTATAGTTAGGTGGGTTTATCTTGTATATAAATATTTAAAAACATATTTGATAATAACTGATAAACTAAAGTGACGTGAAATTTTAGGGTTTTTATCATCTCACTTGTGGAGATTTTTTAAAATATATTTTTTAATATATATGTCGCAACGCGTAACGTTCATGTACCAAGTTGTTACCTAAACTGAGTACTAGATGTCGCTCGTGAGAGTGCCTGTGACATAATCAGCCTGTCACTTGTCAAGTTCGTGAAACGTCCATGTCAATGTCATTCGTGAGCACATTCAGCCTTTCATTTGTCAAAGTGCAGAGGCAATGTCGAATAAGTCAGTTAGTTGAGTCGAGACGTGCAAGCGAGAGTGAGCTCACGAAAGACATCCGTTTCCATCCGATTAGTTTGTGAATAATTGTGATTGGTGATATTCTTAAATCATTAAAGAAGACATTTACTATCCATCTGTGGTGTTATTTCGTGTCCCCACAAGATGCAAGAGGAGAATAACCGTGTACCAGATGACCGCAACTTTATGAGTTCCCCGTCATCAGATTTGGGATGGGACCTCAACGACCCACGTGTTCAAAATGAAGACGCTAGTAACGAAAAATTGCTGGGCCTGTTGGAACTACAAAATCGTAATTTTCTGACGCTGATGCAAGCCATGAAAATACCTACTACATCGTCGCATGGCCTTTGTTTACCGGACTTCGATCCTGAGCAACAAGATATGGATGCACGTGCTTGGGTGACGACTGCAGACATGTGATTGAAGATCAAGACCCGCATTGCGCCCCGCTTGTGGTCGCACTGGGATGATATTGTGCAATGCAGTGTGCACAAAGGCGCGAGCGATAGAGACTGCTAACGCTGCTATGTTGGTGAATCAGCTGAGCCTTCAATTGCAACATTGGTGAGCGTATTTCGTCGCATTTCTTAATTGGTACCTACTGCCAATTTTATTAAGTGACGGTACTTGTAAAACATTACGCGTTTAACCTTGGAAATGTCGTAATCGTTGGGGTGATGTCGCCACCACATCGTACAGAGTGTTGTAGGTTCGATTCCTACACGAGACACTGAAATGTGGAAACACTTGACCTTTGCCGTATTTAATGCTAGCGTATGGTTGTCTGACTACCACAGTGGCCTAGCTATAGCGTAGATATCAAATGGAGGTTTTGAGTTTGATACGCCGATTAAAAAAAAAGCGATTATTTTTAATTCCAGATGCGGGGGTGGCTCGCACTCACGACCATTGTGATCATATTATGCTTGCTTGCAAATAGATTATCTTGTCTCGGTCTTACTTTATGGACTGTATCAGTAACGAGAGTGAGCGTACAGGCCGACTTGCATTATTCCCAACAAGTGCGGTTAGTTGGTTAGTGTAACCTGACGATAATCGAAAGATATTACTAGCGCCATTATTTTATCGACTCGTGGTGTTGATAATACGTAACGGTTTTCGTTTAAACTTGATCAGAGCCTAAGTAAAAAGTGACACTGTTACTCGTTGTAATTCTGAGTTGTACAGACGATCTCGATGTTGCAATTATTACACCTGCTTCTTTGTGTGCATACATTTTTAACATAGCACATTAAAATGTTTCTTACTCTGATTATAAGATGGCACCACTAGTAAAATAAAATTCAATGAATGTGATACGCTGGGAATTTTTATCAAGTGCCCCGAGTTCTCTGGCCAATTCCAGGTTATGCTTAGGACGTTTAAGAGTGATAGTGTTTTTAGTAGAAGCTGTTTAACTCGATTATCAGACGTAGAAGAAAATGATTGAGTGATCATCGTAGTGCTTTACGATAATCAGTTTCAAAGATTTTAATTGTCATTGTAGGTAGGACTAGGTTAGTGATCGTTAGTGATGATTGTATGCTTAACCTTATTCTCATTAAATGGGTACTTTGTTAGTCTTTGTGATAATTTTGTGGTACCCACGTTACCGTCAGTGTAGATTTGCATAAACTGCATAAGCCGTTTGTGCGGCTGCATGTTTAGCCGTGCGTTGCCATTGGTTGGACCGGTAAAGTGCCTTTCTGGTTAGTCAAGTTTGTGACAGCCGTTAGTGCATGGTCATAGTATCACAAACGTTGTCCATCATCTTGAACGCGTTAGGTCCGTTGCTGTATCGCTAATGATTAGGTTAGGTTATGCTTCGTATTTAGACTATCCATGACAAAATTATAACGCTGAAAAGACTGATTGGATACTTGGTAGTAAATTTAACATCTAAACTATCAGCCTAGTAAGATTTTCTTATAGTCTATGTGATAAGAAAAAGCAAAGCAACATGTTCAACAAACCTACTTTAAGATTACTTTGTTAAACGCTTGAAATGATTATCCGGGTGGTGTTGTGTAACCGGATGGTGGTTGTAATGAGTTTCCTATTATTTTAACGAGTACCTATGCGTGTTGTTCAACATGGCAGCTTAAAGAGAAAGAGTTAGTTGTGATTTTCATTAAAACCTGTAATGATTTTGATCACAGTACCTTTTATTGCCCACCGACTTGTGCCAAGAATGGCCGAACGACTAGGATTGCTGTTCGAGAATTTTCTCTTAATCCTAGAGTGAAGTACATCAAACTGTGGTTGTTGATCGCCATCACGGAGACCCTGCCACTCAAGTAGCTCTCATTTGATTTTTGATCGCTAAAATTATCTACCTCTGGTTTCAGTGTCGTATGACAAGAGCATGTTGCGAGAATCTGAAGGTACTCATGGACTGTCGATTGTTTATCTCAGAACTGTAGTCGTTGCCTCTATGCAGCCAAAGGAAATCAGTTTGTCCGAAAGTAGTATCGGTTCTCGCTATGTTCGCATTTGGTTTTAGTTTTTGTCAGTGGTCAAATTTAATCCAGTTTTGACATAGCTCATTGAGAGTATGGACGGGAGTTACGTTATGTGCAGTTGTGAAGTTGTAAATGAATTTGATAATCGCCTAAAATTTACGAAGTGCGGACGTTGAATTAGTCTGAAAGAACGGATACTCTATTTAGTGGGTAAACAATGAGACGTATCTTTGAAATACTAATGGTAGATTTATTTCCTTTTGGGTTATCCTGGTGGCTAGCGCGGCCTGGTGGCCGGCGTGGCCTAGTTGCCGGCTCGGCCTGGAGGCCGGCGCGGCATGGTGGCTGGCGCGGCATGGTTGCTGGCGCGGCCTGGAGGCTGGCGCGGCATGGTGGCTGGCGTGGCCTGGAGGCCGGCGCGGCATGGTGGCTGGCGCGGCCCGGTGGCCGGCGCGGCCCGCTGGCCGGCGCGACCTGGTGGCGAATGTTGCTTGGTGGCCAGTATGGCCCGTGTGTGTGGCGCGCGGCCCGTGTATGGAGCGCGGCACGTGTGCTGCACGGGGCCTGTGTGAGGCCTGTATGTGGCATTGAGAAGCGAGGTAACTGGTATAGCTAAAGCATATCTGGCCGAAATGGCAAAGAAAGTGAAGGTAGTTTATTAAAGGAATTTGGTTAGAAGATGTAGAGTCCAAAGACCTTAGCTTTAATGTTTTGGTTAACTTGGTTTGAAATATCTTAAAGGCCCATTTGAGGTCACAGAAGTTCTTTACGATGATCATTATAATCGCAAAGCCCTTAATTCTAAGCGTAACTGTAAGTACACACTCTACAGATTGAAAAAACTGCCTGAAGGTCAACAGGACCTGAAGTACAACTGACGAAATTGAGGTAGAACAAAGTAGTTCTTATAGTAAAGAAAGTGTTTAAGTTTACATGATGATCGGATCGAACCGTACCAGAGGCTGACGTGTAGCCGTAGCTCGGTAGAAATCGGCGTCTACTAACTTAGTAGTCCTTGAATAGGCGGTATTGCAGTCAGCCCTGGTGGAGTCGGGTTTCAGTCGCGTTCCCATGTGTGGTTCGCAGAAAGCAGAGTAACTGGAGGATACTGGGCTATGCATAGCCATGATCACATGTAGAGCTTAAATGTTATGGTTTACTTGGTTTGAAAAAAAAATATCTTGAGAGGTACAGCGATAGTGAAATGTCAGTTTTACTTTGAGTTCCTGATTACCTGACTGATTAAACTCGATGTTGATAGAGTAGGTTTGTATTCGTAGTTCTTGTCACTCTTATATGCCCCTGTGTCGCACGGGTGATTGGTTTATAGGTGGTGAGCCAGGCTCAATCACTCGCCGATCAAAAGAAGGAAGAAAATCAGGTTTTACTTACAAATGAAAACACTTTTAGAATAGTACACTTCACAATATAATTGCCTATTTAGGGAGATACAATGCAGCTACTTTAATACTAATACTTTTACTAATTGAGAACATGAGTAAATTCAGGGCGAGGTCCGACAAGTATATTTGGTGTTCACTGGTGTTCCGAAGGCCAGGGTCTTGCTAGGAAGAAGACCTAACTGCTGGCCGTGAGCTCGAGCAAAGGGGAGATTGAGCAGCGTCGCACGCTTATATATGGCGTGCGGGGCGCGCGGGCAGAGGTGCTCCCACTTTCGTTCGACGTCACAGTTCAGACGGAGGGCCACGACGTCACACACCCCCCTCTTTAGGGCAGAATTTTTCCTAGGGAAAATTCTCTGGGCTAGCAGCTAGTTGAGGATTACCTGTAATCAAGTAGAGGAAGTGGTGTCAGTATTTTAGGTAAACAACCAAACTTACATAATTACATTAGCTATAAATATAATATATTACCCACAATACGCACGCAACAACTGCCCTATGATAAACTAACACACCCGTCATCCATAAAGCCGCCACACACTACATAAGTGCTTAGGCCATAACATAACAACAGAATATGAGAGACAACCATTAAAGGCGTGAAGCGCTTAGGGTAATACACGAGATAAAAAGGACGTCATTAAGAATGAGTTACAGGTAAGAGAAGTTACGTCTAGCCCTACGAATTATTATTCTTGGGTTCGGCACCTTGACCACTAGATAAACAAAATACTAAGTCATAGTTAGGCACAAGAAACAGAATTTATATAAAAGTTAAACAAAAGTAAATTCAAGTTGCAGACTACAAAATGACTACGGAATAACAAAAGAACAACAAAATACATAATTATTTTGCTCAATTTAATTACAAAGACTACGATTGTCCACGATGAATGAACACACTATTAAAGTAAACAATGATGAATCATAAGTTCGGTATAATTATATCAACCAGCGCGTCACTGAGTGAGCGCGTGTGCATCGCAATAACAAACTAGATATATTTTAATTAGATAAGTACTATTTGACTGTTCCGAGTTCGCAACGCCCGGTCAATCACACACAATATTGCTTTATAAAAGTACCTAAAATAACAATTCGATTATAAAGTCGATACAAAATTATGAACAACAACAATAAAAAAACTTCAGAACAAAGCACAGCGAAAAAAATAATACGTCAACAAAGTAGACATTAAGATAAAAAGACTTCCAGAAAAGACAAACGAGAATCGAACTTGTATACTCGGCTGACAGTGACCTTTTAACCACTGATCCACAGGGTAAAAAACCAATATATTTAGTTTATGGTAAGATTTTTTAAAACAATGTTTAACACAACATTTGGGTACATAACTGCGCAGCAATTTAAAAAAAATAGTGTATTTTACGAGAAAAAAAATTTTGCTACCCACAACAAAAAATATTAATTTATAGTAGACACTAATACAAACGGTAACATAAATTAGATAACATTAGTTTGGAAAAATAAACAATGTATAGGTTATAAGTATTCTTTTTTTTATTTTATGTAATTATATGTAGGTATCTTTAAATCTTTTATATGCCATTCACCAAGTGGTTTAACATTCATAACATTTAGTTTTGAAGAATTCTGCCGGTTTACGGCGAAGATTATAAAATAAACAATTGCGTTGATGAGCCGACAACAGATTTGAGTGTACCTTCTCGAAAATAGAAGATAAATAGTTCAACGATTCGGCATAAACTTCACATGGCTCATGCACCATATTGGAATTGAATTCCATGTCAATATACTGAGAACCAAAATATCCTTCAATTGAGTGTATGCACAATGTGAGGCGTAGGTATACAATGGCGTATAATTTACATTTAGAACATTTTATTTCGACATTAGATTTTAAAATTAGTGCCAATAAATATAAACATTGTTTATTATAAAAAAGATTGTGGATGTAGTAACATGCACAAAAAATCAACACATTTTATTTTATCACTTTGTTATTAAAGTTTATGTAGGTATTTATGTATGTTCAACAAACATTTTAAAACAACAAATAGGCTATATTGTGAAGGTATTTATGAGCGATAACTCATCGCACGAGTTTATGTAGGTATTTTACAACGAATGCCCGACACCTGGCAATTAGTGATTACGCGCAACGCGTTAGAATAATATAACACATAAAAGCTGCGCATCCACCGGATCGGAATCGGAGCGTACGGAGCGGACGGAGCGTCGTCATTTACAAAATGCCGATGGGGTGCGTCCACTGCATTCGGATTCAGCATCGGCAATTTAGGTATTTTTAAAGCAGGAGGATAGTGACGAGGATATTGTTGTAGATTAATTTTCGGAGAATATTATACATTTGATGAATATCATAAATAATGAATATCATAGATTTTTGGGTACATTCATATGACTCTACTAAAGTAATTAAAACATCGTCGTTCATCGTGAATAAGTATTTTTGCCTACAGTTTAATGCCGCAAACACGTCAGAACTTGAAACACTCGGAATCCAAATGATGCGTTCACTGCGGATGACGTCATCAGCACAAATACCGGTCGCAGACGCAGAAATGCCGATGCAGTGCACGCAGCTTCATAGAAATTAATACAAAGCAACAAATCCTTCCGCTCCGTACGCTCCGATTCCGATGCTGTGGACGCACAGCTAAAGAGTTGACCAACAGTGGGCAAAAGATACTGGGTTCTCCAGTAGTGACCCAAAAAGAAAAAAAATATATATTTACACATATTATATTATTATATACACTAAGGTCAGACAGAATGACCATCATACGCCAAAATTATTTAGTAAGTGTGGGTTAAAATCTTATATAAAACGACTTAACCCGCATTTTTTTTAAACACACATTTTTTGTTTATTAAATCACACAATTTATTGTTATTACCTGATAGACAACAACATAAGTAGGGTTACCTATGAACCCTTTTAAACACCAAAAACCTTTAGTCGGAACTTGATAGTTTAAAAAGAAATGCCAAGAATCGTTAGTAGAACTTGAACATTTTAAGAACGAATCTTCACCACGTTAGTATTGTAGTGAAAACAGGTATAGAACAACAAACATATCAGGTAAAAACACTAACAGACAACAAAAATCATCGATAAATCGACGCAACCTCGCAGTCTAGCCATCGCGGTAATTCAAGGTTATAACTCCAATGTTTTAAAGAGGCGTTGTCGGTATAAACAACAGACTCCATTACACTTTTAACCCGATAATGCCCGTTCTTCACAGCAAGAAGAACAGAGAAATATAGCATTCATCTCTTGTTTAGCAAGAGCAAAGGTACCATTAGAAAATGGAAAAACAGAGCACATACATCATCAGAATCAGGTAGCAAACAGCACCCAATCTTCTCCCATTTAGAAAGAGAAGGAGACCATTATATAAACGGCAAAACAGAGCACCATCGGAATCCGACAGCAAAAAGCATCCATGCGCATTTAGCAGCATCCATACGCATTTAGTAGCATCCGTACAGATCTCACATAGCAAGTAGGGTCAACACACGGCTAGTAGACGCCGCGTGGACTACCAAGCACTCAGAATTATCTGGTCAAAACAGCAGAAAAAAATAAACAGCCGACCAAAGGCTAGCAGAGGCTAGAATAGAATAGCCTTTCCCAAAGCTACCAACTCAGCAAACCAACAGCAATAGAAAGAAAAAGAAAATTAACTTTAGAGGTTAATTCATTGATTAATTACTTTTACAAGTAAATTATTTAGTTATTTATTATTTATGTACCTTCATTAATGATATAAAGATGCGAGATTTTGAGCAAAGTTATTTGTATAAAGCAATTATTTAAGAAAGAGTTTAGTAAAGACTTTAAAAAACTTATTTAAAGCTATTTTAACCGTTTAATTTACACAATCGCATGAGACAAAATATAACAGAGAAACGAACCCATGAAGAATAATGGCAAAAAAAATTATAATAAATTACACTGCAATGTTCACTAAAATTACACACATGCCTACTAGTGAAAGAAAATAAAGTGCGTAATTGCGTATTGTAGGAAGAGAATGTAGTAAAATGTAAAATGCGTCCAAGAGAAATTGAAATTGTAGGTAGATAAAACACGTGGCTTCGTTGAGCCGGCGCGGCGCGGCGTCGCTTGTACGCCAAGCGGCCGAGAATAAAACGTTTGATAACATTGCGCGATGCAATTTATCTAGCAGATAGTTCAATTAGACATATAATTAGTTAGAGAATACAGTTAAGCAGCTTGTGGCTGACAAGAAAAAATATAAGTTTCTCCAGGACGTATTTAACACATAGAAATATATAGAAATACACAAAAATATATAAAAATACAGAAAAAAATACCACTCACCTTCGCAACACCAATTTAGCTTTAAAAAGAAATCCTATTGGGCGCCAATGTCGCACGGGTGATTGATTTATAGGTGGTGAGCCAGGCTCAATCACTCGCCGATCAAAAGAAGGAAGAAAATCAGGTTTTACTTACAAATGAAAACACTTTTAGAATAGAACACTTCACAATATAATTGCCTATTTAGGGAGATACAATGCAGCTACTTTAATACTAATACTTTTACTAATTGAGAACATGAGTAAATTCAGGGCGTGGTCCGACAAGTATATTTGGTGTTCACTGGTGTTCCGAAGGCCAGGGTCTTGATAGGAAGAAGACTTAACTGCTGGCCGTGAGCTCGAGCAAAGGGGAGATTGAGCAGCGTCGCACGCTTATATATGGCGTGCGGGGCGCGCGGGCAGAGGTGCTCCCACTTTCGTTCGACGTCACAGTTCAGACGGAGGGCCACGACGTCACACCTGGTTAAGGGATGCCGCTGGTTAAGTGATACCCCTGGTTAAGGCATGCCCCTGGTTAAGGGAAGCCCCTGGTTAAGGGATGCCCCTGGTTAAGGGATGCCCCTGGTTAAGGGATGCCCCTGGTTAAGGGATGCCCCTGGTTAAGGGATGCCCCTGGTTAAGGGAAGCCCCTGGTTAAGGGATGCCGCTGGTTAAGTGATGCCGCTGGTTAAGTGATGCCCCTGGTTAAGGGATGCCCCTGGTTAAGGGAAGCCCCTGGTTAAGGGAAGCCCCTGGTTAAGGGATGCCCCTGGTTAAGGGATGCCGCTGGCTAAGTGATGCCCCTGGTTAACATTTTCACGGACAGTAAACGAGACACAATTGAAGTTTTATTGTTATCACGTCTATAGGCGTTTACTGTCTTTCAAAGTGTTAAGGGATGCTAGATGAACACTGATACGAGGACGTGTAAGGCACAGGACGGCCGTGTCGCAACGCGTAACGTTCATGTACCAAGTTGTTACCTAAACTGAGTACTAGATGTCGCTCGTGGGAGTGCCTGTGACATAATCAGCCTGTCACTTGTCAAGTTCGTGAAACGTCAATGTCAATGTCATTCGTGAGCACATTCAGCCTTTCATTTGTCAAAGTGCAGAGGCAATGTCGAATAAGTCAGTTAGTTGAGTCGAGACGTGCAAGCGAGAGTGAGCTCACGAAAGGCATCCGTTTCCATCCGATTAGTTTGTGAATAATTGTGATTGGTAATATTCTTAAATCATTAAAGAAGACATTTACTATCCATCTGTGGTGTTATTGCGTGTCCCCACAAGATGCAAGAGGAGAATAACCGTGTACCAGATGACCGCAACTTTATGGGTTCCCCGTCATATATTTAGTCTTTCGGCTGAGGATCAAAGGCTTCCGACTCCCGTTCTTCCATTTTCTCCTTCGACTGTCATTTGTTTTATGCGACACCTTTACATATGGGAGTGAATTATCGGGTAAGGAGATGATAAGTAAAATAACAATCATACATTATTTCAATTTTAATTACTCACAGTACAATCAATAATCATAGAAAACAATTACAATTTCCTATTATCAATTTCTATCAAGATCTAACGTTCACTAATCACGTGGCTGCGAGCGCCCTTTGAACTGTTCCAAGCTTCACTCACATTTAAAAAGGGGCCGCCTCACCAGTGCCCGGTGTTCGCTATGATATTGACATTCGACTATACGGCCAGTTGCATTCTAAAAAAAGGTTGTAGTATATGACTAGCTGTTATGGTTGCCACGAAGGTTTGCCTACATATATTTTAGTAAAGTACTTGCTGACCCGGCGAACTGCGTACCGCCATATATGTAATATACATATCAAACTTCGCCTGAAATCCGCGTTATTTAAGGCTACTGCTCCGCTCCCATCGCTCATAGCGCAATGTTATATAGCCTATAGCCTTCCTCGATAAATAGGCTATCTAACACTGAAAGTACTTTTCGAATCGGATTTGTAGTTCCTGAGATTAGCGCGTTCAACCAAACAAACAAACTCTTCAGCTTTATATATTAGTATAGTAAAAGATATTATATTTTATAGTCAGCTGTTTAAGTCATATTTTCAAAGTTATTTTTTTATTAATGTTTTTACAAAAAATATGTTCAAATAACTACATGTAATTATTAACAAAGGTGCAAAGGTTAAAAGTAAGTTATTCTCAATTTCTTGCAATTCATTACCTAGTAATTTCATCATTTTTAAAACTAGGTTTAGTAGTAGGTAATGTTTTTATACCCATTATAGTCTTAATGGGTTATACAATTCATTATAGCTCTTAAGGGTTAACACATCTCCCATAGTTGGGTACAGGAGAAACATTTATAATTTATCAAAAATCATTATGGACAACTCTTTGACATGCATTTTGTGTAAGTGATCATTAATTATTGGATACGCTTAACTTCGAAAGATCAGAGTTGCGTACAGAGGATTTGAAAATGAGATCCTTTGCGTGGCAGCCTCTTAGTCTCCCCACTTTAATACCACTGCCATCCGCAAACATCGGGTAATAAAACAGTATTTATCTGTGTCCTACCCTACAAGTATAAGCTCCGGTAAACCCAGTTTAATTAAATCTATCATTACCTCAGATAAAGACTAGTACTAAAGCATATTTTATTATGCATTGTTTGTTTTCATACGGGTGAACTGCCAACAAGCTACACAACAAAGATTTTGTAGAATTTTACTAGTATTTACACTTAATGTTTTGGAGATATTTTGAAAACTTTGGCGTGATTATTTGAACGGAAAATATATTGTGGAAAAAAACAGAGTCCTAATAATAATATCGAAAGACACAAGCATCTTCTCATAACATGGATAAAACCATAGTGGAACAGAGTTTAAAAGGCAAGATCCGACAAGAAAAAACAGGGCTCATAAAGCGTTCAAAACAAGAGGCAACCAAAAATAACTTTTCCGAACTTTTGATTGCAACCTCAATATCATTTCTCATATTCTCTCTCTAAAGTATTACCACCCTCATTTTTTACAAACAATTTATTATGGTGCCAATCCTTACAAAAATACTTATATCGAATGGGGGAACACGCCATAGTAATTTGTTCGAGACCTTTTCTCCTTTTGATGCCCTCTCTATGATAGGGAGATACTTGACAAAAACTTACTTTTTGTTGTTCAGTGACTTAGCTACTGAAGCGACTATAATTTTCTCTTTAATAGAATGGATGACTTTTTGATTGGATCAATTTAAAGTTTACAAATTAGTAGCTAGCTCGTTAATTGTTTTCGAACGGATTTGCGATTGAATGGTGGCGAGTTAGCTTCTATTTTGGAGGTAATCACGGCCAAATGGAATTTCTAGAAATATAGATCAAGCCTTAAAGGTCATGAAACTACGCAGGCACGGTAACGACAGCACTGAACTTTTATTATGAACTTTTCATTTTAACCACTCGTATGCCGTTTTATTTTTGACATTTCGTCAATATTCTACTCTATTCTATCACATTCCCACAACACCTTCTAGTTCCAAACTAAGCAGAGCTTGTGTTGTGGCATTATGGATACTAGATAATGGATAAACATACATATATACTATTTTCTTTTTTGTAAATACAAACATATCATACATAGTAACAGATATACAGACCAAGTCAAATATCCATGCTCACGCACACCAGTGTGTGAATTGAGCAGATATCGAACGTACGCCACCGGGTTGTCTACCAAACAAAACCAAACTTTAAATTCACTTCCCAAAAACATACCGTGCTGCAGTTCAGGTGCGCCGTTACGGTGCCAGTATAGTGTAGGGACCTTTAGGCGCGTAATTAGAATCAAATTAATATAACGAGGCAATAAATAAGCTGATGTTATCAACTTCTCCAAGTAATAATGCAACATAATAAACATGCCTGCCTCGTTGGTCTCGCGGCATAAATGTGCGCGTAGGATTGGGAGGTCTCGTGTTCGATTCCCGGGTCGGGCAAAGTGTTATTGGGTTTTTCCGTTAGGAAATTCTCATTAGTAGCACGGAGTCTGATAATGTGCACGGTACGGCAATAGCCGCGCCCCCTATTACGTGGGACCTAAAAATTCATGGCGAAATGTGGGTGTAATATTACACCTCTGCCTACCCCTTCGGGGATACAGGCGTGAGTCTATAAATAAATTAAAAAAATAATAATAATCATATTACTATGAAATAAAAATATTTTTTAAATTTGATTACATGTACATTGTTTGTTGGAAAAACAGTAATGTAAAGCGGCTATTTATGATATTTTAATAAAGTTTCCCTCCATTAGAATAACAAGCAGCTTATACCACAAATAGGATTCTGTATTGTAAAAACACCCATTTACTTCCAAATACAGCCAAATACTAAACGGATCTAAAAATAAAATTGCGAACGAATCCCAGGAAGAAATAAAATAAATTCGGACAAAGGGCTGTTAACCAATCAAGGGTCTGAATAGGCCGATGATCATTCAAGTTAAAAACAAAAATGCTTTAATCGGCTGCTTCCTTTGCTTTTCACGCTCACTTAAACATCAAACGTTTTTATCAAGCTCTGTGAAGGTCGATGAAGGCTGCCCAAGTCCAAACGTGCCCATTGACCACAGTCTTTGAGTTTTGAAGAGCGACAACTGACTTAGAATGCAGTTGATAGCCCATGCTCGAATGTCGAAGTGTTAATGGTCTGTTTCATGCATAAAAGCGTGTGAAAACTGTTCGTACAAAGGGTTCTACAAATTATTAAAATGATTTGCATTTCAATAATTTGTACACAGTTTTAATGAAAACAGTACATTGAAATGTATTGGAAAACGTTCTTATATCACTGCTTATGGCTTTGCCGAGTGAGTGTTCGGTGACACTAAACGATCGCAACACGTTAGGTGGCAAACATTTTTTTCATTGTCCTAAAATATTCAAGACACTGATCAGCTCTTTTAAAAATTTTACCTTAGTAGGATTATAAGCCCATAGCAAGATGGTTGCTGTGGAAGTCTACATAGTATATGCAGTAACATTAAATATATTTAAAAATATATATTTATTCCAATTGGCCTTGTAGGCCTTCAAAATAGCGGACTCAAGTACATGATATTTGGCTCACATACACTTGTTATTCGGTTTGACAAACAATATGCTTTTATCTACATATCACGTAACCAGACCGCAGGAGAAAGCTTTTGTAAAAATAAAATAGTAGTTTTGATAATAATCCTCGGCATGTTATTAGTTTTATACAATGGTTACAATCTAGTCAATACTATCTGTTTTCAGTATAGTTTTGTAGTTTCATCATTATTTATAATAGTAAAGAAATCTGAAAATCTCTGGTAATATTATATTTTACAAAAACTTTTTTTAAACGTTTTATGAGCGATAGTATTTCAAATATTGTAAAACATACTATGAAGTTTATTTGTTAATCGAATCTTTAGCTTTTTTTTTGTTTGGTGATATTGTCCGATCATCGCAGTTATGCATGGTTTGACTTGTAATTGACGGTTTAGGCGTTATATTTATAAGTGCGTATTTACGCACTACACCACATAAATTATAAAGACATTATTGAAAGTAAAAAAAACTGCTTTGTCATTTTCTTTTGCTTAAACATACATTGTGATTGACATTTAACCATACGAAAATTAAATCATGTCAAATAAAATCCATAGCCATTTATTTCAGTAAAGTATTTCTAAAGACATGAATATTAATACACTGTAATATAAACGCCCTTTTTGAAACAGTAAAGAATGCCGACCAAAAATTCTAAAACAAATGAAAAGAAACCCGTAAAACATGACACACATCCCAAGTGACACTTCTTGACCGTCATTCAAATAGGTGTCACCCTCTTCAATAAAACTTACCAACATACTTTAAATACACATAGTAAAGTTGCAATACGGGACCATCTTCTCTAGACGAGCCTTAATAACACGACAAATCCTTTTACGTCATTCCAAATAAAAAAACAATTTTGGGATCTCCCTAAGGTAGACATTAATATGGTAATGTGATATATAAAACCCTTTTGCCAAGGTTTAGGGCTTCAGGAAGAATGTCGTGTAGACGAAATACTGCGAATTTTTGCGAGGCTAGTATAGGTTATATAAGATTCTATTGTCAAGTGAAGTATTGAATAGTTTTACTGTTATTATATTACAGGTTTTATACTACGGTAATATTTTGCAAGTGTATTGTATAAATATATTTTTATACTGCCGTTTTACAGAGCACCTTATCTTACCTTGAAAATCTTTGATAAAGGCAGTGATAGTGTAATAGATACACGAATAGGCTACCATGCAGAGGGTATCAGATTTAAAAACATGGCACGCACAGTTAGTGGTGTCGAAGTTATGTGCATATTAACTTGTTAATTACCGCCTGCCCGGTGCTTCGAAGAAAACGCTAATCCGTCGGTCCTTGTGGTCATGAGATCTTTGACAAAAATAATAATTTAAAGAAAAACAAAAAACCCGACTGGGTAAAAACTAATTTAAAAAAATACGTGAAAAATATAACTTAAATAAAAACTGAAAAGAAAGAAACAAGCCCAGTAGTTTAGAATTCTGTTTAGTAATACTAAATAACTACACACTTGAAATAGTTTTATAATCGATACACACATAAAACAAATCATAAATTCTAATGCAGAACAGAACGACTCACATTCGGGGCCTCTTGGGTAGATTTGATTGGTAGGTATTTGGATGGGCCCCGACTGTGAGTCGTTCTGTACACTCGCAAAGTTAAGACGAATCGATTGACGTAAGAATCATCAAAATCGGCCTACGCATTTGGTCTCTAGAACGCCACATAGAAACAAACATACATACATAGACTGAACACATTACCCTTCTTTGCGTCGCGCAGTCGGGTAATAAATAGCGAGAGATCAGTACTCTGTAATATATGCGCTAACACTGCAGACAGGAGTAGACCTGTGGAAAGATAATACTCGGTCATGTCTGGCTAGAGTAGAAAGCGGCCCTCTAACTCTTCAATGTAACTGGAAAGACGCTGGGATAATTATGATGATGACTTGAAATCAAAAACAATAAGCTGGCTTTTTGTAATTTATTTAGGCATACCATTTTTTTATCTATAGCTAATAGGGTGTGTAAAAGTGAGTACCTCAGTACATAAGCATTGTTTCCAGTACTTTGAGGAGCGCGAAATAATGATATCTAATCGTCGCATAAACAACATGTTTTTATAAATATTTTCATCTTCCATTCATCACAGGGGCCGCACAAACAACATGTGCTTTTATTTCATGTAACATCTTTTACAAGGGCGCGCTACGCTCTACCGTATGTTGCTTCACAGTAATGAATTAAAATACCGTACTAAACACGCATCAAAAATGTTGTGAGCAAACATTATATATTATTAAACCTAATTACTTACTGCTAGTCCATGTTGAATAATTATGATTTCAATAGAAAATTATAATTAATAACTACCTTATTCATATTCATACATTTCCATTAATTATCAATCAATTAACTATGCTAGTTAATATTATTGTTTAGTCAGAATGAGTTATAGTATACAAGTAAATTTAAGTTTTAAGTGTATTTTGTACGTTATGGGTACAAAATACACTTAAAACTTAAATTTACTTTTTAGTTGTTTATTTAATAATGAATGTAGGCAGTGATCGCTATTAGTCTCTCTACTACGAGAGACTAATAGAACAGGCTGTTGAGTACTGGTTCCCGGGTTCAAGCTTACGTCATGCATCACAGACTTTTTGAAGTTAAAAATTATCAACTTAATATGCAATCATCATCATCATCTCTGTATATAAACTGTCCCACTGCTGGGCACAGGCCTCTTCTCACTATGAGAAGGGTAAGGCCATAGTCCACCACGCTGGCCAAGTACGGGTTGGCAGACTTTACATGTCTTTCGAGAACATTATGGAAATCTCTCAGACATGCAGGTTTCCTCACTATGTTTTCCTTCACCCTTAAGCAAGTGATAATTAACAATGTAATACGCACATAACTTCGAAAAGTCATTGGTGCGCGCCGTGGATTCGAGACCCTCTGCGTAGCAGTCCGTCGGTCTCCGCACTAGGCTATCGCTGCTTCTTAATCTTAATAACATGCAATACATGTTATTAAATATTGAAACATTGCTTGCTGCTCGAATGACATATTTATAAAGTCTGTCTGCCACTCTGCCCACATCGGTAGACTATAGTTTTATGCTTCTCATAATGTGAAGAGGCAAGCCAAGCAATGGGACAGTTTATAGACAGGGCTGATGTGATGATGATATTTAATATACTGCATTCATAGACTTACTATGCAGCTGTTACTGTAGTTAGTTCGAGGAAACACAGCATCCAAAAGTGCGCGTATTTTCTCATAGTCGAAAATAAATCTAATACCGATTGTCGCCACAACTCCTAGAAAATTTGACCCATATAAAATCTCCTAGCTCATTTAGCAAGATATCTGTATGCGTGGGCAAAGTATAAGAGACACTTTCGAAACTAATAGGTGTAGTTCTGCTTTCTGGTCCATTTCGGTCAGCTTGATGTTTTGCGCTTATGCGGGCAGTGTGAAATAAGATATTCCTAACGTAACGGTTATAAAGCAGCTAGTAACAAGGCAAGTTGTTTTGTTACTAATGGGGATGCTTCCTGCAAGTAAAATAAATTTCATGCCTTATTTTATATAGTAAAACATGCTGAAATAATGGCAAATTCATTAAATAAAAAAAACAGGATTTATTCCTAGTGCGCGAGTTGTTTTTTTCAAAATAAAAAAATGAAAATATAAATTAATATTAAACCCTTATTCTACTTTTATTGTCAATTGAATGATAATTTTATTAGTCCTCGATTTAGTCACAAAAGATTATGCGGTCACTAGTGCATATTGCATATAAAATCCTTACAAAGAGATTTCTTTTGACATTACATTAAAAGTGTCTTATTTGTCTAATTGGAATCACCATTATTACCTCCTGCTATGTAACCGAGAGTCTATGTCGTAGCGCTCAGTAGTAGTCACGTAGCACGTCTTCATTCCATAATCACACAGTGTAGCCGCGTAGCGTTGACTAACGTAGCGATCTGTCTTATTATCATTTTCATCTTGCAGTTTGCTTTTATGCTACATGTTCTTTGTATTATAATTACCGTCTAAAGTTCAAACCGTGTATAAAATATGTACTCTGATCTTATCTGGAATTTAAATAATGACGTGCATGCAACATTTTGTGTTAGTTTAGTAATTAAGACGTAAGAAACTCACATTCACAATTATAATTTTAAATAGACTTTTATCGAAATTAGCTTATGATGAGTAAACACTTTTAAACTGGAATACAGAGTGTATAATATAAAAACCAAAGTATAATATTGTTACTTACAAAATATTTTGTCTTAACCTTTTTTTATATAGACGGCTATATCCCCGAAGGGTTAGGCAGAGGTGTAATATTACACCCACATTTCGCCATGAATATTTTAGGTCCCACGTAATAGGGGGCGAGCCCATTGCCGTTATCGGGCACATCGCCAAACTCCGTGCTGCTACTGAGAATTCAGAAAAACTGACCCGGGAATCGAACCCGAGACCTCCAATCAGCAGACGTATACCTATTAGGCTATCCACTAGACTAAGGAGGCAGTCAGTAACCTTTTTAGTCATAAGAAAAGATACGCAACTTATGCTTGCGTATCTTTTCTTATGACTCAAAAGGTTACTGACTGCCAAGGTCAAAGTTAGCAAAATTCCTGAGATATTTCATCACCAGAGCAGTGTGAAGTTGATTGGCACTGTCATAAGATAGGAGGGTCGACGTTAAAAAAACACCCTGGAGGGAAAGACTCTTCCTACTCGATAAGAAAATATTATTCATGTTTATATACCATATGGGCCTTTATGCAAATATTACATTCTCATGCCTATATAAATATTGTAAATGTACATACCTATTTATTTATTATTGTAACGTAAAAAAGGACCTTTCGGGTGTGTGCTGTTACGATATCCCTACTAGGGTGTGTCTAAATGAGAAGCGTGGTTAAATGTTACAATAAAAATTGATTTAATTGCCAATAAATTTTAGACATCATTTAGCAAGCGTTACTTTAATGAAAGAAATTTACTATTTATGTGATATTAAGAAAAATTAACACAGGGTCGCGTAGTTCGGCGAGGGGTTGGGGTTTTTGTGGAGAATCCTGCTGCCGATGGTCCAGGAGAGGTGGTCAACTTATCTCGGAGCTGTAGCCGCCGCAAAAAGGGCATTTGCACCCAACGCGTCCGCTTTTATAGGAGCTCGCGGTGCGGTGGGGGTGGAACATGCAGGCAGCCGGGAGGCGGTGTCCTCTCGACGTCACAGCGACGTCACATTATAAAACAATTAAAAAAACATATTTATATTTACAAATTATATACTTTTACACTTATAAAACAATACAGCAAAACACCATTACGTGTTTATAAACTTGACTAGTTGAAGCCTCTTGGGGTTAGCCATTCTACGACTTTGTAACAAAATGATAGACGGCATATTTTCTGCCATACTGATATTGGGTGTATGTCAGTTTTTGCGACGAGAATTTTTTTTGCTATCTGAAGTTGTCGGTTTTTTCCTGCAGAATAAAGAAACAATATCATGCTCTTTATTTTTTCTGACGTCTATTGCTTACATGAATTCTTGTTATATTGGCAACAGATGACATTTTGCACGTATCTACCTAGAAAAGTGATGAATAAAATTTACTTAAGGCTTTTTCATACAAAATAATTTAGCGGGTCTTAATCGCGTAAAAATAGCTTTTTTAAGGCATTAATACCTCTTATATTTGGTTTTCGACGTTTCGATCGTATTGCACCAATCGTGGCCGCGGTAAGACTGGTAAGAGCTCAGAGCCGTCTTGTAGAAGTGCGGGTTGCGGCACCTACGCTCACTTTGGTTTTATTTTTGTTCGCAATGTCGGTACTTTGACACACTACACTAATTACGTCTATACACAGTTGAGCTGTTGAGGTTTTTTAGCATTACTTGTGGTTAGCGATCCCATGAGCTTTTCCCTGTCTGCCACTAGGCCGTAGAGGCAGCACCATGTCCAGGTGTACCCAAAATGTCAAAATAAATGACGCGTCGACCCGCAAGCAATCAACAAACAGCGGTATGAGCGCGGCAACGGCAAATTATAACCGCAATTTTATTTTAAACTCATTCTGGTGACCAGATATATAGCTATTGGATATGATACATTTATATTGTATTATATCCAATAGCTTATCTATCTAATAAATATCGGTATATAATAGCACTCTTAGATTTAGTATTTCAGAAGTGTGAACATTTTTGTAAAATAAATCACTTTTCATGGTAATAATAATAATAAAATGGGGGTTTATCGCATAAGTAAGATCAATAAAAGTGAAACCATTTATTTACCTCGAATATTTTTCACAAGTAATACCAACTATGCGGGATAACAACATGACAAATTCCGGTAAAAAGTGTGTCAGACACTACCCAAACAACCGATGGAAACATAACTGCTATCACCAAAAGTCCTTGGCAAAATAGCGACAGTTTGAAAGTATGTGAAACTCGAAGATCTCACTTTCGCTCTAATTCCGAAGCCGATCTTTCATGATCAACGTGGTTTAGTAAGCCAAATTCTTCTATAGCATTACAAAATGAGACCTATTCTAGCAGTGGAGTGTCTATAAAAGTCTGTTTAAAGGTATCATAAAGCTATGAAATTGTAAGCGGCCATCATCGACATTTCTATTCCACAATACAAAGTATGGGTCTCTCTTACCATACATAAACCGTGAACGGGTCACCACTTGAACACATTTATACTTTAACGAGTTTATCGCGCCTCGGGGTGTTCGTTACCCTAATGTCTTCACGCTAACGGAGCCGTTCGCTCGGCTCCGTTCACGTAGTGAATACATTAATTACGAGATTACAATCAACAGCTCAGATTATTCAGATTTGTTTACAACATCATTAATGTTATTAATTTACATTTCCTTGTTTGGAGAAGTTTGTGTTTTTGGGGAAATTTGGAAAAACTGTTTGGTAATTATCCCTATTAGCGTTAATGAGGAAGTTGTCCCCGGTGCACAGTGTGGTAAGATCCCGGTTTTTGTGTCATCGTGTTTTATTGAATTAATGGACAGAGTCTGCAATTCTGAGGATTAGAGTAAAGATATGTGTTCGCTAAGACTTGTCCTTTTTTAAAAAAATGTAAAAGTTTCGGAATATCCGACTTTTGAAAAACGAAAAAAAAACATTATAATTTACCGGAAGTACTTATTCCAAAATGTATTCATTTTATCGAAAAAAGGTATAATAGCCGACCCTTCCACCAATTCCTGTTGCTTTAGTATGAATGGGTCCAGGGATATGATTTTTTTCTCATTTTTCGTTTTAATTTTTTTATTCATCTAAACCGCCGTAGTACGTGGTCATTCCTACATCAAAAATTGCTGACACTTTCTATTATGTGTAGTGTTATTTCCATAACCTAACTAGTTGGTTTCCAGGAAATATTGGTAATTTTAATAATATCCGAAATATCCGCACTTAGGGCTGCTACTTCAACCAAAATATAATTTGTTTATTTTTATTAAGTTTTAGCTTTATTATCACGAACATAATAAGATAATTATCATTAGACTAAAATTTAGTAATTTTATAAAGGAAATTAAAAAAATTAATGGAGAAATTGGTATCATGTTGATTGATACACCTTTTTTGGAAACCGTCTATTAATTCTAACCCAAAAGACTCAACTAATTGTAAATAAAAGAAAATCCTTTCCGATGTCTCATAAGCATATTAATCAACATTTGACATGAGTATTATATCAACATTTTGACAATTTTTAGGGTTCCGTACCTAAAAGGTAAAAAACGGAACCCTATTACCAAGCCTCCGCTGTCTGTCTGTCTGTCCGTCTGTCTGTCACCAGGCTGTATCTCATAAACCATGATAGCTAGAAAGCTGAAATTTTCACAAATTATGTATTTTGGTTGCCGCTATAACAACAAATACTAAAAAAAAAAATTAAGAGGGGGTCCCATACAAAAAACGTGTTTTTTTTCGTATTTTTTGCTCAAAATTACTAACTGTTAAAGGTAGACGCTTTAAATTTTTGCAGAATATGTAGTTGTATATTACCTTTCAAAATAAATAATTAAATTTAAAAAAAGTAAATTATAAAGGGGAGCTCCCATACAACAAACGAAATTTTTAAGCAATTTGTTACTCGATCTTAATAAACAGGTAGAAACTTATAAAGTATTTAAGTATACATACAACGAACGTGATTTTCTTTTATAGATGATGGTACGGAACCCTTTGTGCGCAAGTCCGACTCGCACCTGCCCAATTTTTAAAATATTTGTAGTTAATTTAGTTCTTTTCATTATTAATTTTACAGTTCTTTTAAATCAATTTTGTTTTACTATTTGATTTTACAACTTATTTTGAATCAAGTTTAGTATACTTTTATATTTTACAATTCTTTTAAATAAATTTTATTATACTATTTGTGTTATAACATTTTTTTAGAATAATGTATTTTATATTTTATTATAAAAAAATATCGCGATGTTTTTTTATTTCATTTGGAGAAGGCAAGTTTATTAATTGCCTTTTTTTAATTGATAAACTGTGGACTAAAGTAGTGAACTATTTATATTAGAATTAAAATAAGTGTACATATTTTATTTGAAGTTTAGAAACAAGTAATTTTAGTTTCAATCTAAAGTGCAGTTACGAGAATTTGAAATAGAAACTGACTTAAACAGAATGAAATCCGGGATTTCACCATGGCACGCAATCATAGTCATAAACAAGCGCCGTAAGCCAACAATTCAAGGCAAATTATATCAAAACACTGTTGCACGAATTACTTATGTTAAGGCGTCTAAATAAAAGAATTAAGTCAACGAAGTCGGAATAATAATGGACGCTTTTAGAAAAACTAAATATAATCATAATCTATCTCTGCCGTGTGGTTGACGGCATAAAATACAAGTGTCACCACCCCCTATCTTCCCGTGGGTGTCGTAAGAGGCGACTAAGGGATAACACGATGCAAATACCATCTTTGCGTAGAGACGGAAAACTCGACATCAAACCCTATACGACTGTCTCGTTGGTCTCGCGGCATAAATGTGCGCGTGGGATCGGCAGGTCCCGGGTTCGATTCCTGGGTCGGGCAGTGTTATTGGGTTTTTCTGTCACGAAATTCTCAGTAGCCGCACGGAGTCTGGAAATGTGCCCGGTACGGCAATAGGCTCGCCCCTTATTACGTGGGACTAGAGTATATCTGGCGAAAAGAGGGTGTAGAAATACACCTCTGCCTACCCCTTCGGGGTTAAAGGTGTGACGTTATGTATGTGTATATATGTAATCAGAATCAAAATACAAGTTGTTTCCTGATACAAAGCTGTAAGGAACATTAACTCAGTATGCTCTGAATTCTGAAAGTAAACATTTATAAGGTAAATATTTTTCGTTAACAACAAATATTTCATTATAAAATTTTGTGTTATGATATTTACAAACATTAATTATATAAATATTTAACATCTTAATTATAGTCGATGATACATTAACTTTATGAGATTATAACAATTGGGAACCGTCTGCTATGTTTAATATTATAATTGGAAAAGGAAGTAGTATTTACATTTTACGTCAAAATACATACATTTTAGCAAACAACTACCTTAAAATGTTTGACTCCGCCCTTCTTCAAGGTTTCCTTTCCTTTTAAAATCCAAAAACGGTTAATCATGTAGGTCACAAGGTGACGCTTATGAACGTTAAATGGAAACAATATAGTTTACGTTTTGTGCCAAAAATAATACTTAAATCAGTTGTTGACCGCCACATTTACAACGGAGAACTATTTTTTTTATGTAACAGGGTTACAAAAAGCGTTTTTGATATTTGGTTTTATATGTATTGTAACATTTCAACCGCGTACAAAGCCGCTGACATATGCTAACAATATAAAAATCCTGATCTGCCTATACTATTGGCGAAGGGAAATTGATTCACTACACCACAGAAGAATAAAATTTCTTTGCACTACACTCAGGTAACACGTGAGGAATAATTGAAGTAGGTACCTACTTACATTACATATGCTATGTTGATGTACGAACACAGATTACATGATGTACAAAATATTTCGATTGCTTTTTGTTGTGGAATTTAAAATACTGGATATTTTTTTATTTTGTTAAGGTTGTTTTGTATTTGTTAATGTGTTTACGCGTTTCCTTTATATTGTTTTCTTCATAGTAGCTATAATAGCGATAGGTATCTATTTTTATGCAACAACTTTATCGCATCTGACTTGATGTCAGGACGTCAGGGCGTTTTATTGAAAATCAGTGCTGTAATATATATGCCTATGTATATTGCAGCAAAAAGCTGAATAGAACGACCCTTTATTGGCATAGCACACAAATAAATAATGTTCCTAAGACATTAAAGTAGGTATAGTATTATATTAGTAAATATAACTTTTTTGTGTAACTTATTAATCATAAAATATCATATAATACTATGTTTAAGATCCTGCCTACTTATGTACTCTTTGTGTAATGGTGTAATGTTGTGAACAATAAAATATTTCTCTAACTAAATAGGTAAAAAACTAGGTAACTGGAAAAAAACACAAATTATTTCGTAGAAAATAACCAAATGTTTCGTGTTACAAAATATTATTTTCAGCTAGTCATGAATCATACTTGTAGTAGCATTGGACTCACATCTGTAGTGTAGAAACTCAATAAGAGTCTAACAATTACCATGTACTTATGTTTTACAGCCAATAATGTCACTTTATTTTGTTGCCCATTAACTTCTTCTTCATAAGCTAGATAAGTACGGAATAAGAGGAGTCGCTAATGATTGGATTAGGAGGTACTTAAAGGACCGATATCAATGTGTAGAAATATCTAAAATAGAAAACAATAAAAAGATCACACGTAGATCTAATTTCAAATTAAATAGATTTGGCGTTCCACAGGGTAGCATGCTGGGACCATTTTTTATTTTTAATTTACATCAATGACCTACCTAATATTACCCACCACAAAACTATTTTATTTGCAGATGACACGACAGTTATTATCAAATGTGACAATAAAGACACGTATGAATATGACATAAACTTGACACTTAACAAGACAATTAATTGGCTACTTAATAATAATTTAAAAACCAATGTAGATAAAACGCAAATGATTCAATTCCAAAACTATAGAAAACAACATATTGAGTTAAATGTAAATTACAAAAATAGTAAAATACAAGAAGTAAGCACTGCAAAATTTTTAGGTCTGATAGTCGATAAGCATTGCAACTGGAAAGCGCATGTTGAATATATTTGCAACAAACTTGATCGATTCGTTTTTGCTATCAAACGGTTACGACAAACAGTGTCAACGGAAGCGGCCCTTAGTGCATATCACGGATACGTGTCATCGGTGCTGTCATATGGTCTCTTGCTCTGGGGGAACTCGGTTGAGATTCACGGATACGTGTCATCGGTGCTGTCATATGGTCTCTTGCTCTGGGGGAACTCGGTTGAGATTGAAAAAGCATTTCGGGTGCAAAAGAAATGCGTGAGAGCTATATGTGGAGTCTGGTTTAATGACAGCTGTAAGCAATGGCTTAAGGCGCTGTCCTAAGTGACTGTTTTGGTAAATGAGGGGGTGAAGCAGGAGAGGTGAAGGGAGCTTAGCTTCGTCTACTGCGGGGCGCCCCCCTTCATTCTCGTCGCGTGCGGCTGTATTCTGGCGACATCCGTATTCCAATATTTCAAAATCGAAAGCAAAACGTTTTAGCATATTGAATTGAGATACTGATATTAAAATTTATATTACATACATAAATCTTTTTGTACAATATAGGCTTAGCGCAATTTTTGTTCTCAGTGCAGCCATGAGCAAAACTGGTTTACATTAGACGTTATAGGTATTAATAGTTGACGAAAGTAGGTAAATAACTAAATACCTACGTGCCGTAAGATGATTAAAATAATTAAGTCAGTTCCATGTATGGAGAGGCCATCATTATGTTGGTTTTGTTTTTGTATAAAAATAGTGAAGCAGTTCATAGAATACCTAAATCTAATTCCATTACTGCCAGTTTTCAAATCTGTTTTGCAATAAATTGGCTGTGACATACGGGCGGACAGACAGACAGACATTGCGAATCTATAAGGGTTCCGTTTTTACAATTTTTGGATACGGTACCCTAAAAACACAATACTTCTCTACTAAGCGCAAAAGCCGTATCCCAACTAAAGCGAGTTACGAGATAATTGAAGTTTAGTAAAAGTTGATTTATTTTATTTATTTATGGATGTTTATTGTTATTATAGGTATAATTATTACGGTAAAGGTTTCGAAATACGTCGCCGTTTTTAGGGGTTGTGAGTGATTGGAGAGGGAGGAGGCACCATTTTCACTTTTCGGAAATACTTGGTTTCCTCTAAAAAAAAAACTCCAAACATCGGTGTGTATGGCACAACCACATGCCAACTTCCACATTAATCACACTAGTTTAATAAACTAAGGTTGATGGAGCCCTGCGAAGGGCTCCTATTTTCGGATTAAGGGTCAAAAGAGAACCTAACATAACCTATTTAGTTACTTATTACAGTCGCACCTAACCCTAGGCACTCGAAAGCAATGACGCACAAATTTGACATAAGCTGTCAATATGATCATTCCAAGATGGCAGTTTTGCGTTTCGTTTCACGTTTTTCACAAAAAACCTAAAAATGACATTTGTAAAACTGTACTAAAGTATAAAAACTACGTTCCGTTTCGCATAATTGCCGAAGTATTTATGAAATTTTGGAAATTGTTTAAAAATATTTAGACGCAACTCCGGCAGCCAAAATTACTTTTAGGGGATTAAAACGAACTCCCTTAAACTCCCTACACTACCAATACCCTCAAATTCAGGCGACTCGTTTCGAAACCCAACTCATTATTATTTTTCAAAATAGATGAAAAATCAAAAATATATGTGGATATGCCTTATTCATGAGATACTGCTATGTCGCTTAGAAAATTATAGAATTAGAATTTGAGTTACTGCTTTTTCGTTAGCTCTCCTCATACATGTTTGTATGGAAAAATATAAAAATTTTCTTTCGCTTCAAATATGTGTTGTTTCAAAGAAAATAAAGATTAAAAGATATTTATTTATATTCATTTATCATTTATTAACGAAATACAGAGTCTACAGCTCATCAAAAGTTAGCTGTCTGCTACAACCCGGCAGGTTTTCTTTATTCTCATCGAATGTTAAAGGCAGTGTGTGAGGTGATAAGGCTTCAATACTTATTATTTGCTGTTGTTCACGAGGCACAGTTTCATTTACTTTCCTTTTACGGCTTGGTATTGTAGAAGTTCAAGCACTGATGAAACATTTTCCTCTCCATGATCTCGCAATGCCATCCCTTGAGCTTGACGAGAATCAACAATTTCAGGCAACTGCCAATTCATATAAAACGCCACAAGCTTTTCTTCTCCCAGAGAACATCATCTCTTTCTATAATTTCTATTTTTAGTGGTATACTTTCGCCACTCCACACAGCAAATAAACACTTTTGTTTGCGTGTAACGTGGCGTTGCCCCTGAATTTGGTAATAACAATTACAATATATGTTTAGACTAGTCAGTTCACTTTTTTATCAAGTTTCCATATTTGTATTTTATTTGCTCTTATGCTATTCTCCAGGCCATTCTTATAGGCAACTTCTTCTTCTTTCTCTTAGCGTTATCCCAGTTTCAATCTGGGGTCCGCTTACTAGTCTAACCGGATTTGGCTGAATATTAGCTTTTCTACAGAGTGACTGCCTGTATGACCTCCGCAACCCGAAGGGATAGCGATATTCCATGGTTTAGACTAGTGTCAGTTTATTTAGAAGGTACTGACGCCCTGTAACGACTGTCAACGATCTTCATGACAACCGGGACCGATGGCGTAACGTGCTCTCCGAGGCACGGGACAAGCGATAATTAACAATTCACTATAGAACATTAAATTTCCACAATCGAGTTTGGACCTATTAATCCATCTGGCGTGGCACCAATAAACGGATAATCCACAAGGCTCGATGGTTACATTTTCTTGCTTCGCCAGTTGTTGCAAAGCCAGTTGTTCATTTTAGATTCCATGCGCAACTGATTTGACATTGCAAATATTTTATTTGTAAAAAATATTTTTTTACTAAGTTCGCTTTACTGCTGTTATCTCTTTTTTTTACCACTATACCAATATTTCAATCTGTCAACATATTCTTACGCAATTCGAACCAGTCACTGCTATCCCTCTTGTAATTTTTGCTTATCACTACGGAATTTGAGTCAAATTTGTTAAAAAAAATGTTTGGCATTTCTTGGCTAGCTCTTGAACAGATCGTGTTAGGAATGACTGCAGTCAAATGTGTGTAAGACGTTGCAGAACTGTTATCTTTAACTTCACTGTAATTACAATAAAGATAATTAGTTACGTACTTTATTGTAAAAAAAATACTATATCTTGTGTAGAGAAGTCACCTTCTTACTTATAAATGATTGATTTTAGAAATTAAAAATATATTAGATGTACTGAGACATACTTACCTAATAGTTTATGAATAATCACAGTTTTACCCGATATACCTAAATAGGTTTATGTTCAAATACAACATTCGTTACCGCCTGTGTGCAGATTGCGGAGCGCCATATTAGCGCTGTTTATTGTTCGCCGTAGCGTGGCGGCATCTTAGCGCTCCAGGCCCTCTGACAAGCTAATGAATTTGCAATATAGGTACATAAAATGATTCGATTTTATGTCATTACTCTTTCAAAAATTGAAAACTGTGGCAGCTATGTATTGTGAGAATAATTTATATAATTATATTATGCATAATCGATAATCTATAACATAGATAGTCATAAAAGACTCTTATGAAAATAATTTGTGTAAAAATGTTACATATTTCATAATCACTTGGCCATGGATGAATTTCTATTTTATTACGACGCTTTCTTGTACAAATCCTTCGTAGAACTTCATTTCTCTAATTGTCCATATTGTATTATTCTAATTATATATTTAAAAGCACAGAAACAATAACACATTAAACCCAACAAGAGTATAAACTTAGGTCCTAATTATATGTGCCCATAGTTACATGAAAAGCCTATTGGATTCAAAGAATTCAGTCTATAACATAAAATATTTGTATTTTTGTAACATAAAATATGAAATTACGAACTCAAATCGGCGTATTATAATAACAAACAGGTTTACGTAGAATTTCGTGCAGCGGAGATGCAAGCGACATGACCTATCTCTCACAGGGCTCATAGCCGAATGATGAGGTCTGGGCGGGGTGTAAACTAGCAACTGACACTCAGTACACCGCTTATGCTAATAAGGTTTAAATTGCTGAAGCGTTTGATATTGATGGGATCTACCGAGCGTCAAAATCATAGACGTTTGGCAGATTTTATTTAATTTTACAAAATATACACGCATAATATAAAAATAAATAGGGTAATTCTTTAGTTCATTAGATTTCCTACAATATTATCAAATAAAATATGACAGCTTATGATCAAAATATTGCAAACAATGAGACGAAAGATTATTTTTTGCCTCGACTTTGTGATTTTTTTACCGTGATTCTATTTTACATACATGAAAAATTCTTTTAAAAGTCTTTTGTTCAGACTTTTGACTTTAAGCTCTATTTTTTGCTAGTTTGTAATATGTACCGTAATGGCTAGTTGCGCGACGAAAAATTTGGTGTTTCACGGCTTCTGAGGTATAACAGCGCCTTAAATAATGATTTAAAAAGTTCAACATCCTGCCACTGGTTTGCATGTACGTTAGAGAACTCTGTGTTTTTGTTAAACTTTATACACAGTATTTTAGTAAATTTTCCACAACAGAAGGTTGAAACGCTAGGAATAAATTTAAACTTCTCCAACCTAGGTGTCACTTAGATATATATGAGAAAAATGTATATATAAAGGCCATAGTAGTGTTTAATAAGTTACCGGATACATTTAAAGAATTACCACTTACTATATTTAAAAGAAATATTACAGCCTGGCTTGCAGAAAAATGTTTCTATACTCTAAATGACTTTATGACATATAGAGAAAATAATGCAACTAATTAATGTTAAAATTTCCATATGCAATCATAATACTATGTATTGACTTTTAAACTTATTTCAGTTGACATTTATATACAATTATTGATTTACTACACTAAATTTACAATATTACATGACAGAAATTTTGACATTAATTACGTAATTAATCAATACTAATAAGCAGAATTTAATTGAATAATATTATTGTATAAGTTTAAAAATTAACGCACAGCAAACTTATATTACCTTAACACCACTATGTTACCACATTTCTTGTAAATAAATGCATTTCATTTCATATCAACATGTTTTATGTTCTTCAAACGTGTTACCACTGTTAAAAGCCTCCACCACTATTTTTTAATAACGTGCGGCAATGAATGTTTTGTCTTTCTATTGTAAACATGTTCTCATGTAAGTGACTTTTGTCTTTATGAGAATAAATGTCTTTAAACCTAAACACACATTTTTGTTACACGATGCTTGCCTACTTAATGAATGCAATTTTTTATATTATCGGAGGCAAATAAGCACACGGATCGCCTGGTGGTAAGCCATTAGCATCACCTACGCCAGAGAAATCATAAATACGTTGCCGGATTTTTCGGAAACAAAAAAAGGAATATGAGCGAAAAGGAAAAAGTGATGGAGCCTCCGACAGTAAATATTTTGAATTCATAGGTTAACTTTAAACACTCACTAAGAATCAAGCCTAGTTAACACTAAAGAAAAGCTATGATAGGAAAATTCTAACATCACTTAAGATTATAATTGAATAAGTAACAAAATAATTGCCAAAGTAGACCTTTTAATGACTAACGGGAACTATTAAAGCTTAAGAAATAAAATTTATATATCACTCAATCATATGACAATGCCAAATCATACCACCATTTTTCAATTAATAATCAAACTAACAGTGAAATAAATAGTATATCAAATTAATCTAAAAATAAAAAGGCAAAATCATGTTCCTATTCCTAGCAAAGTACAGATTGGATTCACGTTCACTTTTAACAAGTATATTCGTATTATAATATTATCAGAATGTAATAACAACGTTCCTAATGTTGAAGATATGTTTCTTTCAAATAAGTCTAATTGGAATCGACATAAATATGAAAGAAATACGAAATATCTGAAGCTGTAACAGAAATATTTATATCCAGAAGCAGATGGAGCGCTTAAAGACATTCCAAGATTTAAGCAAACTCTCAGATAAACAAGAAACACTTGTGGCAATCGCTGTTATATTTATACGAAGACGTCCATACCGGAAAATTCATCACGAATTCACTCAGAACCAATTAGTAAAAGTGCGTCCAAAAATCAACCTTATGCAAGAAGTAACAAATATCAAATTCAAGCCACCAAACCTTAAATTAATACAACAGAAGAAAATAATTATTTTGCAAAGAGTAGAGAGTCCAAACGTCCCCGGAGAATGCAATAAAATGAGCTGATTAATAAACTTTGTCTTCTTTGACACTCGATAAGAAGCCGCTTTAGTTTCTCACTACAAGTTTTTTATTAAATTAAACGAAAATGTGGCATTATCTATTTCTGATATCGTCAACTTGCTATTATGTTCTTTATTGCTTTCGCATAAAGTTGTAAATTGCTTGTCTGTGGCAGGTTTTGGTATATTTCCGGAGAAAAATGTTTAGGTTCACCGGGGTACAGATTGACGTTGACTGTTTATTTGGGCTTAATTTCATTGATTGGAGCATAACACTACTTGAGAAATGAGGGCCTGACTTTGATTACGAGTTGGATTCGGTCTTCGACAGTGTAATTAGGCTCGACACCAGATATTTATATATATATTCGAATATTCAGGCTTAGGAAAAAAATGCGGCCTATTATCGATAAAGCGTAGGTTTTGCCGGAATTTTGTGTACCTTTACTTCAGAAACTAAGTATACCCGTGTTAATTATTCCATTGCAAACCATCGGAATATTTCCAAGTCATAAAGTTTGTAGAACTTAAATATATTAAGAGATTAATTTTGTGGCATAGTTGGGTGTAATGGCTACACGAATGTAACTTCCAATTCTTATTGCTTTCAACTAAGTGCATTACTCAATTAGTGATATATATATATATATATATATATATATATATATATATATATATATATATATATATATATATATATATATACAACTAGTAAAGTTTGAAAGTTGTTTTGAAAGTGAAATCTGATGTGAGGAATCTTGTCTTGTCAATGTCGGCCATTCGATTCTCAATTAGTTGTATAACTAAGTTACAGAATAGCGCTCCTGTGCCCGGAAATCTTCGTATACAAAGACGGCGGCTCGACAATATTGTCTTGTTAGAATTACGGTGCTTTGAAAGGAACGTAACATGAGTTTACGTTATTGGTAACTGAAGGATGACTCACTCAAGAATTAGTGAAACATTGATGATAAAATATTATTATGTTCTGTGACCATATAAATCATTAATGCTTGGCAATAATTGAAAAATAACCTCCGTCCCTCGTCTAATTTCAGTGACTTATGACAATATTGATATTGACGTGTTTTGTACCTTTGCATTCGTTAAGCAACTTTGGCACTGGCTTCAATGACTGTTCAAAATCTGGATTACATAATTTTATTCCTGGCCTAATATTCAAAAGAAGGTAGAATTTTATCTAAATGGTATTTTCTTTTTAAGTTGAGGCATGTTTTCACAAAAAATAGTACGGTTCATTCAATCAAAGAAAAATCAACGGCGTTGTCCAACATTATAAATAATATCAGTGTGTTACCAAATCTCGACTCAGGTAACGTGCCGTGACATGTGCAAACATACGGCATTTAAGGTCCCTTCACGTACATCCGTGCAGTGACACAGACGTGATGTGATAGCAATCGTGCCCAGACTGAAAATAGCTGCGGACGCAATGTTTCGTTTATACCTACTTCTAGAGACATGGTTCGACGTACAATATTTGTACTCTTTGAGATTTTATAAACATATTTTGATGAATATATTTATGCATGAGATTGCAGATATGCAAGAGTCAAAATTATATAATCTTGATTATTTATCGATAAATGTTTTTGCGTAAACAAAACTCTATTCATTTACATAGTTCGATATATAAAGTAGATCATATTTTTAATTTCTGGATTAATTCGTGGATAAGTAAAATACTGAAAATTAAGTACTGGCCGTTAAAGGATATTGGGCAAATAGTATGGGAGAAATACCCACGGCGGACAGAAATGAAATTGTGAGTATATATCGGTAAATGTCTCTAGTTTATCATGGTAAGGGTCGCATTCTTGTGGGTTGTGGGAATTTAAAAAAAAATTAAAAAACTGATTCATATTTTTTTACATTATTTATTCAGCTGCCTCCGTTGTCCAGTGGATAGCGTATGCGACTGCTGATCGGAGATCCCGAGTTCGATTCCCGGGTCGGGCAAAAGTGTTACTGGGTTTTCCGAATTCTGAGTAGCAGCACAGAGTCTGGTGATGTGTTCGGTAACGGCAATACGCTCGACCTCTATTCCGTGGGACCTAAAAATTCATGGCAAAATATGCGTAAGTCAATAAAAAATCAAAATATTTATTCGGCGTAATCTATGTCTATGGTTATTTCATCTAAAAATACCGCAGGAGTGTTAATTTCTTGTTGGTGCCTAGCCCAGGTTAAAAAATAAACGATACTGACAATATGCGCACAACTGCCTATGGTACGGCGGCCATGTATACACGAGCAGTAATAATCCTCAACACTTTGTCTTCCTTGTCTCGCTGGGTTTATTACAATATATGTGTAGTATTGCCGCGCTCTGACATGTCGCAACTGAATTCGTCCTCTTATCATTACTTTATTGCTCATAAAATCTTGGTGCCGATAGAGCTCTATCAAGTAGACGCCATTTGGTCTCAGATGCTCATGGCAGTACGACTTGGCCAGTCTTAAATGATAGCTTCCCAATGTGAATAATGTCAGCTCTTCATACATAATTATTATGTGAACTGTGAGAAATCTCTAAAATCTGGATTGTTCCCATCTAATGTCATGAATGCAAGTCTCTGTTTATTCATTAACTTGGTCCAGTAAACGTGTTTAGTTAATGAATAAATTCAAAAGAAAACCGGTAAATGACATTCGCGTTATTTTCTACTTTCGCTGGTTGCCATGGCAACACAAGGAATTCCTTCTTCGTTGACCCCGGGACGTATCGAAAGCCTATGTCAGTTCCATACATTTTTGCACTTAGCGATAAGTGCTATCGCTAATCGAATGCCATCTGTCTACAGGCTCTGATGTGTGAAAGAGAGGAACCGAACGTATACCTGCCGATTTGGATTACACGGCAGTTCCTTCGACTGCATGCATGTGCATGCAGTCGACGGAACCCATAATTTATAGCTATTTTTAACAGAACGACAATTTATATTACTTAAATAGAGTATTCGATTTTCTTTTTGTATAAATATACTTCTAGTTCTAACTTTGTTCTCCCATGGATTCTAAAAAAAATTATCATATTATGTAATGGTAAGTGAATTTGTGCTCTTTCATTTTATACCAAGCTCATCAATGTCCGTGACCGGGTCGGAATACGCCCAATGTCCTTTGTTAGAAAATGCATGAGAATTAAAATAATATGAGCACTATTTCTAGGAACTAAAATAGATGTTTTATAAATACTCAAATAAATAAGGTCTACAACTTAGTATATTTTATAACTATGTGTCGCTTTGAATGAAACTTTTCATGCTTGAAGAAGCGTTTTTCTTATAGTTTTTAGGTATACACAATACGTAAGCAAGTTTAATAGAACAAACTAGACATACAAGATAGTCAATAAAATTTTAAACACTATTCGGATTTTACGGTCCTAATCCTAACAGAACTGACTTTGCACATCCGGGTACCATAAAGCAATAAAAAAAATAAAGACATGCAGAGCAAATCCCAACAAATCCTTATATAATATAATGGAGCCCAACGAAATCGTGAAAGATACCGTCCTTGAAACGCCCTAATTATGAAATGTCACACCTTTTAGTGAATTACGCTCGGCAACTTTAGATGATGATAGCTAATTCAAGTTACTTACGCATATTTGCTGAAGGCCTTTTTGTAGTTTTGGTCTAAGTAGTTGGAATATAAATTGTATTGTCTTGTGACGTCGCGCCCCGGCGCCCGCGAGCCTCGCTACGAGTGACGCACATTCGACGCTAGATGTGTGTGTAAATCAGGGCCGACCCGTCCCTATGTGCAATGTGCGCGGCGCACACAGGCGCCAGAGTAATAGGGGCGCCTGTGTGCGCCGCCAGTGTTCTATAGCAGATAGAACAGCCAGGGCCTCGCGCTCTGTGGCACTGTAACTTTTTTCTTGCTTAGTGAGTGATTTGCTATAGTACGCTATGACTCTTTCCTCACCATTTAACCTTTGACAGAGGATCACGCCAAGACCAAAATCGCTAGCATCTGAGTGTTTTTCAAACGGTTGCGAGTAGTCAGGACAAGCCAACACCGAGGAGGAAATCAAACAATTCTTTAGGTTATTAAACGCCTCATTAGCCTCTGTCGTCCAACAGAATAGAGGTGCGTTTTTACTTTGAGATGTTAACTTATTTAAGGGTGCAGCAATAGAGCTAAAATTCGGTATAAAACGCCTGTACCACGAGGCTGCGCCTAAAAATCGACGTACTTCTTTTCTATTAGAAGGAGTGGGATAATTTTTCATTGAATTTACTTTATCCGGATCGGGATGCAATCCACTAGAGTCGACAACATAGCCTAAATATTTTAGTTTATCTCAAAAAAATTGACATTTTTCGAGATTAATTGTTAAATTAGCGCTTTTTAGTTTATTAATAATGCGTAATAAAAGAGTAATATGCTCGTTGAAGCTGGACGTTATACAGATTATGTCATCGATAAAACAGAAAACCTTATTTTCAAATTCTGGACCATAAAATAAAATATCAACTAATCGTTGTTGAGTAGCTGGCGCATTCGTAAGACCGAAGGGCATTCTTTTGAATTGAAATGTGCCACGCGTAGGAATATAAAAGGCTGTTTTGCAACGGTCCTCTTCTTTAATTAATGTTTGCCAAAAAGATTTAGACAAATCTAAACTAGACAAGTATTTAGCATCTCTCAGATTATCTAAAATTTCCGAAATATAAGGCAAGCTATAAGCATCTTTTTTTGTAACGGAATTTAATTTACGACTGTCCAAACAGAAACGCAGTTCACCATTCTTCTTAGGGGTCAAAATGACCGGGTTTGACCACGGGCTTTCGCATCGTTCAACAACATCCTCTGAGAGCATGTCGTCAAGATGCTTTATTAAAATTCTTTGTTTATCGGGAGACATGCGATAAAATCTTTGCCGAATAGGGGGACAATGACCTGTATCAATTGAATGAGAAATAATATTTGTGCAACCGAGACCCCGCTTCTCGTATGAAATATCGGTAAATTTAGAAATAATGTTGTCAGCGGTAGCTCTCTGGTCGACTGTAAGATGATCGTAAGAAACAAGATGTGTAGGGGGAACTGCCTGCAACTCCATTACTTGAGCGTCAGACTTGTTCACAATCAAAACAGACTCTAATTTGTTAGGAAATAGGCCGAAGCTTCGCCAAAAATCCATGCCAAGGATAAGGGAATTTTGAATCCCAGGTACAACCTGAACTTCTAAGTTAATCAATTTATCCTGAAACTCAAAGGGTAGAAACACCGATCCCAAAGACTCAAATCGTTCGCCGCCAGCTGTTATTAACCTTAAAGGTTTCGATTTATCCAAAACATTGTCTTTCAAAAATAAGTTATGCAAATTATTACCTAAAATTGTAACGCAAGATCCAGAATCTAAAAGACCAGTGGCAGGTATTCCGTTTAATTTTAGAGTAACGTAAGGTAAATATTCTACTTTAGAATTACGGATTGAGAAAATATGATAGCTACTAAAGAATTTTTTTAAAAAGTCCAACCAATTTTTCCACTCTGTTTTATTACAATTAGTTGTATAATTTGATTTTCCACAATCCTTGTTAACTAGTTTTTTGAAACTGTAGGGGTCGACTTAGATTTACAATTGGGGCAGACTGACACCTTGAAACCCTTTGTACCGCACTTATAACAGATTAGGTAGTGTGGTTGACGGCAATTACATGTAGGTATGTGTGATGAATTATGAATGATAAATGTTTATGTTCAAATTCAGACTGCCGTTGTACGCGTGAAGAATGCAAGCGTGGGTCATTATTATTTAGGTATCTTAATTAGCGTATAGGGTTGTCACTTGTTCAAGGTACTCATGCCCTTGTTTTCTCTAATTTCAGGGAGTATCTTCAGGGCTGCTACGCCCGTTGGGCTAGGGAATTTTCCTTAGGGAAAATCCCGGCCTAACGGGGGGGGTGTGTGACGTCGCGCCCCGGCGCCCGCGAGCCTCGCTACGAGTGACGCACAGCAGTGGGCCGCCCGCTCGCCCCCTCCTCCTCGCTGGCCTTATATATACCAGGGACACACGAGGTTTCGTTCCTTTGCCCCGGCCAACACCACAAAGCTGAGTACCTGATCTGAAGACCTGTGAAGTGCCAACAACGTACTCACGCCCTGGATAATTGTCTCTTCTGTTGTATGTGTATAACTGGAATTATAACGCGAGTTTAAACTTTCCTGGTGATATTTTTTATTTATTTCCCGTAAGTCAACCTAATTATCTCTCTTTGATTGCTCGGCGAGTGATCGATCCCGGCTACCCCGTGGAAATCAATCACTCGTGCGACAGTCTTACAGAAATTTATTAGCCTTGCGTAGTTGTAGGTGTCTGTTTATTGTTTTTTTGTTTAACTGCTGTATTACTACTCGCATGGATTTTGACATTATTTGTTCACATGAATTGACATTTTGATCGATTTTATCATAGGTTTATTTTTTCTACGTATGCCAATAATTTACATACATCCTATGAAATTGATTGCGAGGATAGCTCAACTTACTCCAGAAAGTGATCATTGACAAAACAAGATGTCTTCTATGGTCCCTGACGCTGAATCTATTTGCTAGGGGAATCTGGAAAAGAACAAGGATATAAAAAATATCTGCATAGGCAAAGGGGTAATGCTGATGTATGTCCATGGACTCTTAGAAATATCCAATATCAAAACATCTTCTTGGGATTAGTAATAGTTCACTTTTTATGAAAGGGTATTAAGCTTTATTATACCAGCATGGTACGCAAATGAGCCAAGATATTACCATAAACGTAATCGTATACCACAAAACCAAACTCGACCAAACACAAGAAGTCGCTCCTTAGCATAACTCATATACTTCCGGCATCAATCAACATATTATACTGCCAACCAACGTCAACAACACCGTGACCATAAAACACAGTTACAAAACTGCACCTATTGGTTTCCAGACTTCGTAACACGTGGTGCAGTACTTATTACCAGCATAATCTGACCTATCACTAAATAAATTTATTGCGCAAACACAGATCAGCTTACATAAGAACATTTTAAGCTTTTCTAGTACGTACAAAGACAATTTTGTACGAATTTGCAGCAGATTTATGACGCTGTAACAAAATATGTGAAAACACCTCGTGCTTTTCCTTCACTTTACGACCTCTCAAAATACCTTCGATATTTTAGTAGCTTTTGAAATTGAACTACTTTTACAGAAACTTATATTATAAGCGCTGTTAAACATGCTATGTAACGCGTTGCAGCAACGTGTTATATCTAAAAGCTATTTGGAAGCATTTTTGAGACAAAATATGTGAAAGTTTGCGCTATAAAAATCTTCATTTTCCTCGCCCTAGTCAGCGATACTGAGTTCTAGGAGCAGTAGCTTGTCTGTTGCAGCAATAACTTTTTGATTGCAGGACTTTGTACAGTTTTCAGTTACACTAATTTCGATACACGATCTGCTACACTCGCATTAAATCCACCGAAAACGACTGAAAAATTACAATCGATCATTCTTATAACCACAAGAAAGTCTTGAAAGCATCCTGCTTTAAAGACTTTCTAGTGGTCATAAGTATGATCGATTGTAATTTTTTTGCGCATGCAATATACAAGATGGCTAGCTAAATCGGCAAGAAGCTATATTTTATAAGCATTATTTTTTTATAAATTAATATAAAAATATAAAGTCATGTGAGCTACAACCGCTTGATCCCATGTGGCTAACCGTAGACTTTTGGATGCCAGTGATATCAACGAGGTATCACTTGAGCGATGTCAACTTTACAGAGTGTACAGATGTCCAGGCTCAAACCTCCATTTCCCTTTCTTTCTTTCTCACTATCTTTCTTTCTCTGCCTATCGCCCATTAAGGGAAGGGTGGAAACAGGAGCTCAATAATTGTAATTATATTTTACTCGTTTGTTGCCATTGTAGTTTAAATCATTTCCGTGGAAACTGATTTCTCGCCATTTATTTCTACATTAAAAATTCTAGCTACAGACATTGAAAGGTGTCATGTTTAACAAAAATTCCAAGAATAAACTTTGCTGTAGCTGCTGAATAAAGTCCAGTTTCCTGGTAATACAGGAACCGAATTTTTATTACAATTAAATTTTCTTATTTCAGGAATAGTCGTCAGGTTTTTATGCAATTTTCCGACACCATTTTTTCTTGTGGAAGAATATTAGTAGATCCATCTTAAGTAGGTCTAAGCCTACGTCATACGAGAAACACAATATCAAAATTTCATTTACCTAGCTTCAGTAGCTTAGGCGACCTGGTAGCATGAGCCTTTGGTTCTGTAAACATATACTCCATCCTTAAGTGTGCAGAATGAAGCAAAATTTATATAGCAATTCAAATAATATTATACCAAAAGATACCATTTTTTTACTAAAAGATACCTAACTTTAGAAACCTCATTTCAAGGGAAATGATGACTGAATTCAAATCGTCGATATTTCGGCGTCAGAATTTCGATACGTCACGGCGGATCGAGGGCATTAATATCTTTTATGTCTGCGTACACTCGTAAAGAGATGTGATGTCTGGTGTAAATTTCTCCGTTTTATGGCAAAAAGAAAGGTCGTCTGTTAAAGATTTGTTTTCATAATGCTTTTTAAGATAATTGTGGAATCTTTAAAAAAACTCAAAAATAGATCTTGGATGGATCAGTGAGCAATACGTGACTGCATAGTCTACGACCTTAGTTTCGATTCTCAAACTAATAAACTGAGCAAATATTTGTCTGACGAGCACAATGACTATAATCACATTGAATAAATATATCTTAAGCACTAAAGAGCACGTTAAGCCGTCGGTCCCGGTTGTCATGAAGATCTTTGACAGTCGTTACAGGGCGTCAGTACCTTCTAAATAAATTGACACTATTCTTAACCATGGAATATCGCTATCCCTTCGGGTTGCGGAGGTCAGACAGGCAGTCGCTCTGTGGAAAAGCTAATAATCAGCCAAATCCAGTTAGACTAGTAAGCGGACCCCAGATTGAAACTGGGATAATGCTAAGAGGATGATGATGATCTTCATACAGCCTTTCGCACCCACGTCTACCACTGCACATAACTTTCTTCTAATTGGGCAGTTTACAATTTTGTTTATTCACGTTTAGCAATTAAAATTAAATTTCTCTCCACAAGTAGGACTTGGCCCTCGGCGATCATTATTCTTAATAGCATTTTCTTTTCCTTCTGTCCTTGTTGTCCTGTTTTTCCTTTTATACACAAATTTAAAATGCCTGCGAGGTCCAGTGGATAGCATTATTATGAGCCTGCTGGTGCCGGTTTCGATTCCTGTCGGGCAAAAGTGATACTGAGTTATTGTTTCCATGTAACTGCAATATCCTTGGTCCGTATTACTTGGAACCTAAAAATGGCGAACTGTGGGCGTCATGTAACAACTGTGCCTATTATGCCCTATGTCCTTCGGCGATATACTTGTAAGTCTATAGAAATAAATATAGAAGTACTTTAAGTCACCAAAGTGTCGTATTATATTTCTACGTAACTTGGGCTCACTCACAGATTAGAGGCAATCTCAGAACAGAAGTTGCACTGGAAAGACTTGAACTGGCATCCTCTTAAGTCGTCAAATATTGAAAAGACATTGAGTACAATATGTATTGTCTCTTGTAACTCACCAGACTAGAATATGTTCTCTCCTAACACACAGTGCAAGACAACGCAAAGTGATGTTGTAGAGCTGTCAGAATAAATTTTGTTCTAATTTTGTCGATTGCGGCGCGCCCTAGTCGACACAGTTCGACATTAGACTTAGCTAAAACTGCGTAGTAAATATAGTGGAACTACATTTCAAAGGTCTTATTTGTATCTGCATTTTCTTGTTTTATCATAAAGGACAAGTGATCGAATTAAATATGGTGACACATCAGACCCCTCAAATTTTCGACCTATTTCTGTATTGCCAACACTTAGCAAAATTTTTGAGAAACTAATTCTTAGTCAGCTACTTAGTCATTTCAATAGACATAATCTTTTTCACAAGAAACAGTTCGGATTTACGAGGGGTTGTTCAACTACTGACGCAGCAGTTAAGTTACTGAAAAGTATTTTTGCAGCTTGGGAGAAGTCGCAAGATGCGTTAGGTATATTTTGCGACTTGTCTAAAACCTTTGATTGTGTTCATCATGGTACTCTTATCAGGAAACTATATCATTACGGCATTAAAAATAAAGCTCTCGATCTCCTGACTTCTTGTTTGGGCAACAAAATCCAGAAGGTCGAGGTTAATGGTAAGACATCTCCAGGCTCTGCTTTAAAAAATGGTGTCCCGCAGGGTTCAATTCTCGGACCATTTCTTTTCTTGATATATGGTAGCGCCATCTACCTTCCTATCTATAACTAATCGCATCAACATAAATCGTTCCACGTACAAGTGTGAGCGATACCATATTTCCGTCTCCCTCTACCCCACTCCCTGGAGGAGGCACTGCCTTTCGCCTGACTCGTTGCCGCGATCGTCGACGCGAGTGACAGTCCAGAAAATTCCGCTCGCTGAGAACGTATCCGCTATATCGTACCGCGCCGCATCGCTGTATGTGATTATTACCGCATATATAAACCGCTCGCAAGTGGGAGTGACGGTGAAATGAAGTGAAAACAAGCAGCTGCATCACGAAAGCTCCAGGAGACTGCCCTTCGGAAACGAAGAAGATTGTATATGGTAAGTGCCCTCCATCCTTGAAATATCCTATACCCACTCACAATCACCTCTCCCCGTATCCATCTCCTAGGCGGCTAAGAACCCGCTATCCTTTGTATACAGTCCATTTCCCTCGCAAGTCGCCTGGAACCTACCTACGGTTTCGGTGTATCGCCGAACCATTTTTTTGATCCATACGAGTCGGATTCATTTACGTTTTTATACGTTATATCGCTATACCTAGGCAGTTATAGCACCTAGCTATACTCCTAATATATTCACATAACCGTCACATGGTTATTTCCGCCCGCATCAGTAGGTAAACTTTTATGTAGCTACCTACTTATTAAATTATTAATTCTGGAACTATCATAGTTGTCTTATAAATCTCATTTTTCAAGCAACTTTTAGTTCCTCAGCTCTAAAGTGTTGCCTACTTAGCCTACTTAGGTAAAATAATAGATACATTAGATATTCTGTAGCGCTCATAGCGAGACTTGGCTTGCCGTTCCTAACAGATCGGCAAAGTTAAGCAACGCTTGCACAGGTTGCCACTTGGATGGGTGACCGTGTGTGGCATTTTCATCTGAGCGCTACCGTGCTTCGGAGGGCACGTAAAGCTGTCGGTCCCGGCTCTTGTCTAAGGATATGGGTCGTTAGGCCACGTCGGAGGCCTTTGGGCGGTCTGAAAACTCCGACACAAGAGTTGGCCACACACTCACACGAAAAACAAACATTAGATATTCTTATTTTGTTTCGGTTTCATTAGCTTATACTTACGTAAGCATGTCAAACGATCAAAAACCGCATCTATGTCTGACAGTTATAGCGAAGCATTTCTCAGTTATTGTATAACAGTAGATAGTATTCGAACAGATTTTCATAAGTTGTTAAACGATTATAACGCAAGATTACTTTCTATCAATCCTGATGAAAAACCGAACTATCAGGCGTATACCTCATTCGAAGATCTTTATTGTATTATTAAGCGTATACAATCGCAATTGGAGGGTAAATGTTCAGCAGAGCCCGTTGCCCGCAAACCGAGATTACCGCCAATCGAGATTATGTCGTTTGACGGAGATATACGAAATTGGCCGTTATTCTATGCGAGTTTTAAGTCTACAGTGCACGATAATCGTTCTCTGACAGATGCTGACAGGTTGTACTATTTAATAGGTAAACTGTCACCGAAGGCCCAGTCCGTATTTGCAGGTGTCACACCCAGTGCTGAGAATTATCAGGTCATATTTCAGTCACTACTTGACAGATATCAGGACACGCGCGTTCTAGCGTCTACTTACTTTGACCAAGCTTTAAATCTTAAATTGTCCGGTGCCGCGTCTGTTTCGAATTTCCAGCTGTTCATTGATAACTTCGTAACCGCGGTTAATTCTCTTAGGAATTTAAAATTAGAAGATCTTTCCGACTTTATGTTGCTTCAACTCGCTTTAAAAACGTTTGACACTGATACAATTCGCGCATTCGAGATGTCGGAACGCAATAATAAAATACCTACACTAGATAGTTTTATTTCGTTCATAAAAGATCAGTGTCGAATATTTCATAATACGCAGTCTGGTTCACCTGGCCCGTCTAACACTAACAACAACAAACAAAGGTTGAATAAATCGCGAAATAGTAATAATAACTCGGTCCCTAATCCACAATCTTACGTAACATGTTCGGAATCTAATAGTAATAATTCACAGAAGTGTCTGTGCAGTAATATAGTGCACGACCACTTATACAAGTGTCCCGCCTTCGATAATTTGCATGCAACCGCTCGTTTTAAATGCGTAAAAGATAACAAAGCTTGCATTAACTGCTTAAGCATAAAACATAAAACAAGTAATTGTTCTAGTAAGACAAAGTGTCGATCATGTAATCAAAAACATCATACACTGTTACATTTCGATAAAGGTAACCGGTTGTCAAGTCAAGCCGCTAACCTTGACACACTTACGCCGCAAGTGCAGAACACGGTAGCTGCGCCTTCCACGCCTCACAATGAGATATCGTTGTGTACGACATCCATTGCGCGGGCGGCACGCACGCGCGGACGGCCTTCGCGCGCTTGTAGTGATCAGAGCAGTGCTAGGCCGCCATGTATGGCGTCTAAGACTGTTCTGTTAGCGACAGCGCAAGTTATCATATATGATGTCAATGGGTCGCCGCACATGGTACGTTGTCTGCTAGATAGCGCATCTCAGACCAATTTAATAACGTTAGAATTGTTCAAACGCCTCGGATTATGGAATAACTTTAAAAATACTAACTCAACCGTCAAAGGGATAGGCGGATCAGAAAAACATTGCAAGGGTTCCGTAGATATTAAAATACATTCGCGTTTTGATAGGAATATTAATTTTAACATTTCTTCGCTTATCGTGGAGCGTATCACGGACGCATTGCCGAACGCTAATGTAGACGTAGCATCACTCACTCGTCTCGAGTCATTGCCGCTAGCCGACGCGGAGTTTGCGAATCCGGCAGGCATTGATCTTTTGATCGGAGCTTCAATATTTCCGCACTTGCTACTAACTAAAATAGTACGTAGTGAGCGATATGATTTACCGCCCGCTATTGAGACGGTACTTGGGTATGTGATTATGGGTACCGTACCTACGTTACATACTTCTCATTGTATTACGTCTTGTTGTTGTTCTGCTCTTCAAGAGATCAAGGTGGGTGCTAAAACTGTGTGTAAGATAAAGCACTAATTAGCTATGATATGCTATGCTATGCTACGCCATGCTATGCTACGCTATGCTACGCTATGCTACGTTATGCTACGCTATGCTACGCTATGCTATGCTATGCTATGCTATGCTACGCTATGCTATGCTAAGCTACGCTACGCTACACTATACTATACTACACATCCACTTTGCATATAGATGACTGTTCGCGACAGACATTAAAACTATGACAGTGAATAGTGTATTCGAAACCGCGAGTGAAAATCGTTAAAATCAGTGTTATCTAATCGTGCGGTACACCGGGTTCGGTTCCCGGACGTGTCAAAACGTTACAAAATAGCTAAAATAGTGTAAATGGTTAGATTGTTAATATACAACAACTATGTAATACATGAACATTAGTCTTAAACTTGTGCTAACTGTAGGGACCTGAGATATCGAATCATAAATAGCGTTATCAGTAGTGACAGATAAGAGCTAATGCTTCATAAAACAACTGTTTGTTTACATATTCGTTTTATAGTTTTATAAGTGTTTTTTAGCTTCATATAGACTTGAAATCATGTCTAGATACCTTTTTATTGCTAGTTATTACCTTATATAGTTAAAATAAGCATAATAACAAACATTCGTATGTTTATCATAAAATTTGTTTACTTACGATAGTATTTACTTAAGAAATTCTGTAAATTTTTTATGCTTCAAAGTTATCATGTCATATGTTCGAATTGAATAAAGATATTTTCATGGTGTTTATTTTAATAGATGCCCCATATAGTTGCACACAACGGCCTACCAAAATTATATATATAAATTTAGTATACGATAGTTTTTCAATAGAAAATATAGTGGGCGGGCCCTTGTGTGGCAGCATTTTTTGGGAGTTTTTATGGAATAACTTAGTGACGCTAATAGTTAGGTTTAGGTATTGTATACCAATAGATAGAACTTAATAAGACCTATCTAACGATGTATAGAACATGTATGTATGTATAATAGGATCGAAACATACGTAACATTTGTACTGTTTTTGAAATAAAAATAAACGAAAGATTCTCTGTGCACGTGTTCGGTGCGATGGTCGTCGATAAGGTAAAGTTTCGAGGTACTTAAGCGACCATGTATTCGGCCAGTTGTTGGCGTCTCAACCACCATCTTGTGACCTATGTAACCATCAAGCACCGCACACCTGAACAGCATCGCTCTCAACGTATGAAGATGTTTCATTTCTGAAGCCCCTACACATCGAAGCCATACAGTCCACAAACATAGAAGAATACGCATCGTCGTAGGCACACGTCAGCAGCACACTACCAGCGCACTGTAGCGGACTAGCAAAGGTTCGATTCCTGGCATCCGTTACATTTGTTGGTCCTGTCGAAGCCGGATCGCCTGTTGCTGCAGCGACCATTTGTTGGTCGCTTCGAGCCGGATTGAAGAATGCCTACGACGCGTTCAAGAGGTCGTGCTCCCGAGGTCGCCGGGGGAGCGGCCGGCGCCGGGCCTAGTTCCAGTACCCCTGCCCGCGCCGCCGCTGCCCGCAACCCAGCCGCCGCGGTCGTCCGTCACGACGGGCCACCGCGATCGCCGTCGACAACAGTCGGGAGCGACGCGCCGCCGCCGGACCCCCCGGCCCCGCGGGGAGGGACGAACGAAACATCACTCAAGATGCAAGGGAGCGAGCAGAGGTGCAGTCGAAAAATGAAGATGGCAAGGAAAGGACGTTGCAACCATCCGATAGATCGAGCGTTTGTACAGCGCAACATAGTATAATAGAAAATAGAGATAGAAAGAAGCCAACGAGGGAACGCGACCAACGCTCAGCAGCTACGGGACGCTCCAATAGAAATGTGATGTTGGCTCGAGAAGAAGTTTTGAAGATAAAACTACAGTTAGCACAGTTAGCACTACAGAAGGCTGAAGAAGAGGCGGACTCCGATGACTACGACGAGGATGGACAGTCGAAACAAGACTACGTACGTTCGTGGTTGGAAGAGGCTCCGGAACCCCAGCCCGGCCCCGAAGATATAGAAGTGATATCGGCGCCCACTAAGAAGAGGGACGTCGACGGGGCACAGAAGATAGAAGATGGACCGCCCTCACAGAAGATGGACGTTCATCAACAGGGAGGTGATTCGCTGAAGCCGTTCATCACGGATCTCACCTCCGCGATCGCCGCGCTCGCCGATAGGAAGCCACCGGACACATCGATAGTTGCACCACACCCGGCGGTTTCGAAAGTCATCATGACGCTACCGACGTTCGGCGGCGCGCACACCAAGTGGCTGTCGTTCAAGGCGATATACGACACCACCAAAAATTTCTTCAACGACGTGGAGAATACAGCGAGACTGAGAAGAAGTCTCAAGGGAAGAGCGTTAGAAACAGTTAGCTCTGAACTGATTGGGCATGCGCGACCAGATGAGATTATGAAGGAGTTGGAGCTGCAGTTCGGACGACCAGACTCGATCGCACAGGCAGAGACGGACAAGCTGAGGACCCTGCCGCGCTGTAGCGAAGCACCCAAGGACATATGCGCGTTCGCGAGCAAGATTAGAAGCGGCGTCGTCACACTTCGTGCGTTGAAAAAGGAACACTACCTCATCAATGCGGAGCTAGTGCGCGTGTTGACCGAGAAGCTACCGAACTCGCTACGTGTGCAGTGGTACAAGACGTATACCGAGAAGTGCCAGTCGAAGCCGGACCTCAGCCGATTCAGTGACTTCGTGACAGAGTACGCGCGTTACTGTAGCGCGTTCGCGCCGGCTGAGAACATCACCGATGGGCCGCCAAGCAGACGTACCGTGCAGAGGACGTACACGGCGACGGCGACGGAGAAGCGAACGCATACGGACACGTCTAACGCGAAGTGCAGGATATGTGAACGCGAAGGACACTACTCGTCGGCTTGCAGCACGTTTCGTAACGCCAACGCAGAGAAGAGATGGCAGCTAGCTAAGCAGCATGGATTGTGTTTTCGCTGCTTACGCATACGCCGAATAGAACACTCGTGCAAGCCCAAGAAGTGCGGTGTAGAGGGATGCCGCGCTACACACAACCAGTTGCTTCACTACGATAGAGGAGCCCATAGGACCGAAGACGTGAACATAGAAAAGCAAGAAACGGTCGCCAGTTCGTGCATACGTGCAAAGGCTCAAGCATACTTAAAGATAGTGCCCGTGCAGATAGTCGGACCGGCGGGAGAGGCGTCTACGTTCGCCCTACTCGACGACGGAAGCACCGTATTGCTCATAGACGAAGACATAGCCAAGGAAGTCGGCGCGGAAGGGAACCTGGACCCGTTTACGATCCGTGCCATAGGCGATACGTCGATCGACATGCCAACGTCGCGACGCGTAGACATACAAATACGAGGAGCCGGCGCCGACAGCAAACAAGTGCCTTTGTGTGCGCGCACCGTAGCCAGCCTACACCTGTCGCCGCAGAAGATCGCCGAAGAGGACCTGATAGGCTGCAAACACCTCGAAGACATCAAGAAGAAGCTGGTGTATGACATAGGCGTGCCAAAGGTGCTAATAGGTCAAGACAACTGGCACCTGCTCATAGCGAACGCAGTACGAAGAGGACCCAACGATCAACCGGTGGCGTCGCTTACATCGCTGGGATGGGTGCTGCACGGCGCGCGCTCACGCACCTTGGGAAACACCGTACACTTCGTCAACGGTCTCTCCGCTATAGATGAAATCATAAAAACGTCGCATGAAGAATTTTACGCCTTCGGATCGCTCATAGTGAACCCACGTCAACCGAACACGGACCCCAAGAAGCGGACGGACGTGTTACGAAATAGTTCAAGACCGATAGAAAATAGAAAAATAGAGACGGCCTTTCCACAGAGGAAAGCACACGTCATACCCAATAGCCATGGAGACGCAGCGAAGAGACTCGCGCATATAGAAAAATTAGATAGAAACATAGAAATGAAACCGGATACGGATAGACATATAGAAACCGAAGAAACGAACTCTCTTATCGTTTCGAATAGAGGACAGGTGCACTCTCCCATAGATTTGAAGGCCGCCGTTAAGCCCACCGTCGTTGAGACAATAGGGGAGCAGTGCATTGCATCCTGCATAGATAGTCGCCCACCACAGCGAATTATAGAAGCCGTCATGGGTACGCGAGTTGCTCAAGCGGTAATAGAAGAACATCGCGTCAAACCCGAGGCCGTCGTGTACTGGACGGACGGCAAGACCGTACTAACGTGGATCAGAAAAGGAGCACGGGCGTACAAACCATTCGTCGCACACCGCCTAGCCGCCATAGAAGAGCATAGTAAAGTTGAAGATTGGCGCTGGGTACCTACGAAGATGAACGCGGCGGATGCGGCTACACGCGACGTGCCAAACAGCTTTAACTCCGAACACGAGTGGTACACCGGACCGTCGTTCCTGTACGAAGACCCGTCACTATGGCCCGTAGAGAAGCACATCGCCCCTGACGCGACAGGCGAAGAGCGCACACTGACAGCTGTAGAGAAACGTCAAACACATAGAATTATAGAAGCCGTACCGGACCCGTATAGATTTTCCAAATGGGAGAGGCTCTTACGAGCGACAGCAAGAGTTCTACAATTTATAGCATTATGTAAGAAAACCGCAGAGAAGGTTCTATATAAAAGAACGCAGAAAAATAGACAGAAGGATCCAGATTGGCGTCACGTGACGAAGACGAAGCACAACATCAAGTCGGGCAGAGCGGCACCTCGTCCAGCCGCCGACTCCCGAAACTTCGTGCTTCTCTCCGCAGAACACACCCGCGGCGCCGAGGACCTTCTTGTGAAGGCGGTACAAGAGGACTCCTTCGGCGCCGACCTTCGGGAGCTGCGGCGCGGAGGAGGTGTCGCCAGAGACAGCCGCCTGTATTCGTTACCCGTGGAGATGAACAACGGAATTATCACTCTACGCAGTCGTATAATAGCTACAGAAGAAATCTCCGAACAAACAAAGAGACCGCCGATCTTAGACGGCGATCATCGTATTACACAGCTATACATAGATTGGACGCATAGAAAATTACATCACAGCGGTACAGAGTTGGTAATCAATGAAATACGCCAACACTATTGGATTCTTCGTCTGCGGCCGACTACAAAGAAAATAGTACATAGATGTCTACCATGCCGCATTAGAAAAACGCAGCCGCCTGAGCCACAGGGGACCATCCAAAGATGCGCCTTGCTCACCATCAGAGGCCCTTCACCTACACGGGTCTTGATTATTTCGGGCCGCTCTCCGTAACCGTCGGTAGACAGCGTCACAAACGTTATGTGGCACTGTTTACATGTCTCACTTCCAGGGCAGTACATCTGGAGGTCGCCGCCAGCCTGAGCGCCGACTCCGCAATCTTGGTGCTGCGCAGGTTTGCAGCGCGCCGAGGTTGCCCCGCAGAGATCTACTCGGACAACGGCACCAACATGCACGGTGCCGACCGAGAGATGAGAGACGCCGTCGCCGAAGAAGCGAGTCGCCGTGGCATCATATGGCGTTTCATCACCCCCTCAGCGCCATTCATGGGGGGCGCATGGGAGCGCCTCGTCAGGTGCGTGAAGACCGCCCTCTATACGGTCCTTCACAAGCGCCATCCGCACGAAGAAGTCCTAGCTACACTACTGTGTGAGGTCGAGTACACAGTAAACAGTCGACCCCTCACACACGTCTCCGTCAACGCAGCAGACAGCGAGGCCATCACCCCGAACCACATCCTGTTCGGTGGTTCTGCTCGCCTCCCTCCGCTGGGCGAGTTCAGCGAGGCTGACCTCAACAGCAGCAAGCACTGGCGGCGCGCCCAAATCCTCGCCGAAATGTTCTGGCGCCGTTGGGTGCGCGAGTACCTACCCGAGCTGCAACACCGGCGGGAGCCCCATGGGTCTGGGCTCAACCTCGAGGTCGGCGACCCCGTCCTGATCGCCGACGGCCAACTCCCGCGCAATACCTGGCCGCGCGGTCAAGTTGTGGCTGTCTACCCGGGCGCCGACGGCGCCATACGCACTGTCGAGATGCGCACAGCAGCAGGCGTCCTCAAACGGCCGGCTAAGAAGCTGGTCCCCCTGCCCAAGTGACGAGGTGTCGCTCACCGGGTGCTCTGCAGCACCGCCACACGACGGGTCACGCGCGTTGCTGCACGGCGGGAGAGATGTTCGCGACAGACATTAAAACTATGACAGTGAATAGTGTATTCGAAACCGCGAGTGAAAATCGTTAAAATCAGTGTTATCTAATCGTGCGGTACACCGGGTTCGGTTCCCGGACGTGTCAAAACGTTACAAAATAGCTAAAATAGTGTAAATGGTTAGATTGTTAATATACAACAACTATGTAATACATGAACATTAGTCTTAAACTTGTGCTAACTGTAGGGACCTGAGATATCGAATCATAAATAGCGTTATCAGTAGTGACAGATAAGAGCTAATGCTTCATAAAACAACTGTTTGTTTACATATTCGTTTTATAGTTTTATAAGTGTTTTTTAGCTTCATATAGACTTGAAATCATGTCTAGATACCTTTTTATTGCTAGTTATTACCTTATATAGTTAAAATAAGCATAATAACAAACATTCGTATGTTTATCATAAAATTTGTTTACTTACGATAGTATTTACTTAAGAAATTCTGTAAATTTTTTATGCTTCAAAGTTATCATGTCATATGTTCGAAATGAATAAAGATATTTTCATGGTGTTTATTTTAATAGATGCCCCATATAGTTGCACACAACGGCCTACCAAAATTATATATATAAATTTAGTATACGATAGTTTTTCAATAGAAAATATAGTGGGCGGGCCCTTGTGTGGCAGCATTTTTTGGGAGTTTTTATGGAATAACTTAGTGACGCTAATAGTTAGGTTTAGGTATTGTATACCAATAGATAGAACTTAATGAGACCTATCTAACGATGTATAGAACATGTATGTATGTATAATAGGATCGAAACATACGTAACATTTGTACTGTTTTTGAAATAAAAATAAACGAAAGATTCTCTGTGCACGTGTTCGGTGCGATGGTCGTCGATAAGGTAAAGTTTCGAGGTACTTAAGCGACCATGTATTCGGCCAGTTGTTGGCGTCTCAACCACCATCTTGTGACCTATCTAACCATCAAGCACCGCACACCTGAACAGCATCGCTCTCAACGTATGAAGATGTTTCATTTCTGAAGCCCCTACACATCGAAGCCATACAGTCCACAAACATAGAAGAATACGCATCGTCGTAGGCACACGTCAGCAGCACACTACCAGCGCACTGTAGCGGACTAGCAAAGGTTCGATTCCTGGCATCCGTTACAATGACATTGCCTGTAATGTTATACCCGCTCCGCTAGCAATTTCACTTTGTGAAGAGCTTATTCAGCTTTTCAAGCGAGGTCAAACTGATCTTGTCAAATGGACAAGCAACTCTAAGGAGGTTTTCGCACGCATACCAGATTCTCATAAGGCTTCTCCAGACATTGAGTTTGAGAAGTCTGTACCGCATAAGGTTCTCGGTTTACGCTGGGACAAATCCTGTGATAGTTTTCGGTTTGACGTCTCACCACCAGATGATAAGTGCACCAAACGCACTATGCTGTCCAAAGTGGCTCGCCTATGGGACATAATGGGTTTTGTGGCTCCCACAATTTTGTACGCCAACCTCTTGACAAAGGAACTTTGGCTATCAAAGTGTGAGTGGGATGAAACACCCCCTGACCATATTGTCGCCGCTTGGGGCCAGTTTTGTATTGAGCTTACCGCGCTCAATCAAATTACTATTCCGCGTCATCTTGGGTTGGTAGATGGATGTACCATCAACTTAACAGGTTTCGCTGACGCCAGCGAGCGTGCTTACGGCGGAGTCGTATATCTGCAAGTCCGCATTGGTTCTAACTACTCGGTGCAGGTAGTTTGTGCCAAGTCTAAGGTCTCGCCTGTTAAACCATTTCGGTTGCGAGACTGGAGTTGTGCGCGGCCCTTCTGCTGTCTCAATTGCTCCGCAAGGTTCAAGACACAGTTTTGCCCCACTACCCCATTAATAAATATACGCATTTTCAGACTCCAAAGTAGCGCTCGCTTGGATTTATTCATCTCCTCACCACTGGCAGACTTTTGCCGCCAACCGCGTTAGTAAATTGATTGAACTTGTTCCCGCTACTTGTTTCAATCACGTCGCGGGTTATCGTACTCGTCTTTAGGAAGAACGTTCCATAGATCATATTGCCTGGAAATTTATTCCACCAGCATCACCACATTTCGGTGGATGTTGGGAAAGCATAGTCAAAGTAATTAAAACGCATCTCTTCAAGGTTATAGGTCAACAGATCCTCTCTTACGAAGAGCCTTTAACTGTCCTTGCACAAGTCGAGGCACTGATCAACTCGCGTCCGCTTCCAACTCAGTGAGATCTAGCCTGAAGTTGGACCTACCTCTTAGTTTAAGTATTTAGTTAGTAGTTTTCGCTATTATTGCGTTTGTAGTTTTCGCTAAAGTTAATTTAGATTAATTTTATTGTCATATCGCTGTCTTAGCCTATTGATGGGTTATGCGGTAGTACACCCAACATAGCTAAGTTCAATTCTATTTTTTTTAAAGGCAACCCTTTAGGGCCGGGGGGATATGGTAGCGCCATCTACCTTCCTATCTATAACTAATCGCATCAACATCAATCGTTCCACGTACAAGTGTGAGCGATACCATATTTCCGTCTCCCTCTACCCCACTCCCTGGAGGAGGCGCTGCCTTTCGCCTGATTCGTCGCCGCGATCGTCGACGCGAGTGACAGTCCAGAACATTCCGCTCGCTGAGAACGTATCCGCTATATCGTACCGCGCCGCATCGCTGTATGTGATTATTACCGCATATATAAACCGCTCGCAAGTGGGAGTGACGGTGAAATGAAGTGAAAACAAGCAGCTGCATCACGAAAGCACCAGGAGACTGCCCTTCGGAAACGAAGAAGATTGTATATGGTAAGTGCCCTCCATCCTTGAAATATCCTATACCCACTCACAATCACCTCTCCCCGTATCCATCTCCTAGGCGGCTAAGAACCCGCTATCCTTTGTATACAGTCCATTTCCCTCCCAAGTCGCCTAGAACCTACCTACGGTTTCGGTGTATCGCCGAACCAATATATATTAACGATTTACCTTATTACGTTAAGAATAATCATGAGATTGTATTGTTCGCTGATGATACCTCTTTGATTTTTAATATTAAACGACGACAGAGTAACATTGACGAAGTAAACAATGCACTCTCTAAAGTTGTCAATTGGTTTAATGTTAATAATCTATTACTTAATAATAAGAAAACTAAACTTTTAAAATTTTCAATGCCCAATGTTAAACATATGCCAACCAATGTACAACTTAATGAATCTAGGATTGAGCCCGTCGAGACAGCCATGTTTTTAGGTATTATGCTGGACACCAAACTACAATGGGGTCCACATATAGAAAGGCTTACGGGCAAACTCAGTTCTGCAGCTTATGCAGTTAAGACAATTAGACGCCTCACAGATTTAGAAACAGCTAGAATGGTTTATTTCAGTTACTTTCATAGCTTAATGTCGTATGGGATTCTTCTCTGGGGGAATGCTGCAGACCTAAATACAATATTTGTTCTGCAGAAAAGAGCTGTAAGGGGAATTTATAACCTCAGTCCAAGAATTTCTCTAAGAGAAAAGTTCAAAGAAATAAACATTCTAACTGTTGTATCACAATATATTTATGAAAATCTGCTATATGTACATAAAAATATGGTCAAATTTTGTAAAAAATGTGATATACATTCTGTAAATACAAGACACAGGAATAATCTCGTAGTTCATAGCACTATGGGGCAATGTATACGCTTTTATAACAAGCTCCCTTATAATATAAGAGACCTATCTATAAATAAGTTAAAAATTATTGTAAAAGCGAAATTGTGTTCAAAAGCCTATTATAAAATATCTGACTATAAAGACGACCAAAACACTTGGGACTGAGCTGTTCTAATTCGACACACAAAAATAATTGTATTAAATATTTCTTTTTAATGACGTTTCGTAAGTACTTTCAAAGTTTACACGAAATAAAGAAGTATTTCATTTCATTTCATTCCATTTCAATTGACTTCATTCATTTACAACAGAGTCACCAAAACTGCTTCTGCTAAATATAGGCTGTTGATTATAATCGTCGGTTATTATAGCAAAATCTCTACGACTTAAGAGGTATTTAGAAGTTCACATTTATTTAACGATCCGACGGTTCATTTCAAAGTAGTGATAGATAGATATATACTCTATTGCACACCAAAATACAGTACATTATTAAAGTGACTTAAAACTACGATTTATGTACAAACGGCGGCCTTATCACCAAGGGCAATCTCTTCCAGGCAACCTTTGGATGGACAGGAATGTTGTTAGCAATTTTATGGTGATGGTGTAGTATTATATTAAATAAATCATTCAATTTTAAAAAACAATACATATAAACATACAAAACCAAATAAATATACTTACAAATATACGATAATAATTATAATGCACATGCAATAAATACCTTTATACATACTTAACAATACAGATACTGTAATAATAACTAGTGAAGTAAATTAATGACTCTAAAATCTTAAGGATTTAAATAATGGTTTTTTAACATACCTTTGAATGTATTCGTAGTGTTTGCTCTTCGTATCTCTAGTGGTAATGCATTCCATAAGCGCACAGCTTGGACAGTGAAAGATTTGTCGTAGTAATTAGTTAAATTCTTCGGCATCTCCAGATACTCAGACGACCTCAAGGACTTTATATGTGTGTCATGAAGGAATTTTAATCGTTCTTTGAGATAAAAGGGAGTACTGGGATTAAATAGAACATTATATAACAACATACAATATTATTTAGCGGGTCTTAGTCGCGATAACTTATTTATTTCAAGGCATAAATACCTCTGTTATTCTCCTACGTTTCTACTGGCTTGCAACGGTTGTGGTCGCGGAGGGACTGATGTCAGCTCAGCGCCGTCCTTGTGAAGCGCGGGTTTCGGCAGCTACCCTCACTTGTTTTGTATTTTTGATATTTTTAGTTCTATCCGCACTGTCGGTACTTCGACACACTACACTTATGACGTCTATACACTGATGAGTTGTGTTACTGCGGCGTTGTTTGCATTTGTTGATAACTGGGTTCCAAGTGGTCGATAGTCTGTATCCGTCCTCCCGGATGAAATTTCTATGTTTTTTGATTTCAACCGCTTCACGTACTATCCTGGAGTAATAGTGGCGATCGGTGGATAAGACTTATGGTTGATGTAATTCTATCCAGTGGTTTGGTCCAGATACCAGCAAATGCTCAGCTATGGCAGATTTATTAATTTGTCGATTTTTGACAGCTGTGATATGTTCTTTGACCCTTTCAGCGATCGTTCGTTTGGTCTGTCCGACATAGGAACTACCACAACTGCAATACAGACTATCATAGTGCTTCAGATAAGGAAGTTAATTTTCATAAGTTGTTTTGATTCAGGGAAACTAACATACTTTTGATGAGACGTTTACTTTCCTTAGGCCTATTAATATAAACTTGGCAATTTATGAATTTTTGCACAATGTAATGGAAAATATATTTAAGAGAACGCCAGTATGTGCCGTTTTCTGTGATACGACACAGGCTTTTGACCTTGTCCAACATACTACCCTTAAAAAAATGGAGACATATGTTATTAGAGGCAATGTCTTTAATTTATTCCGATCATATTTGAAAAACCGTAAACAGATCACAGAAATTAGCCAAATAAATATACAAACGAAATATGAATACAATTTTAAATCAGAAGAACGTGAAGTTTTATATGGCGTTCCACAGGGTAGTGTGTTGGGTCCATTATTATTTAATTTATATTTTAACGATTTACCTGGAGTAACAGATAACCCGATGACATTATTTGCTGATGACAGCACTTTGACTGTAGCTTGTAAAAATAGATCTAGTTATGAACTTGACATTAATGACTGACTGACATCAATAGTAAAATGGTTACACAACAATAATTTGAATATTAATTTAAAAATCATGCAGTTCAGTCAGCGCATACCGACTACAATACTTAACATTAATATTACCGGTATACATATTGAAGAAACGGACACTACTAATTTCCTGGGCATTGTAATAGATAAAAAACTAAATTGAAAGGCTCATATAGACAAACTCAGTAAAAAAATAAGTACCTCTGCTTATGCTCCACGTAAACTCTCATTGATACTTAATACAGATGCTTTGATTACAGTATACTACGGAATGGTCGAATCAATGCTAAGATACGGCATAATATTTTGGGGGAATAGCACTGACTATAATGTAGTGTTTAAAGCTCAAAAACAGTGTCTAAAAGCCATGCTTAACTTAAAAAAAACAGATAGTTGCAAACCGTATTTAAAAAAATACAAATACTAACATTGCCTTCACTTTACCTCCTAGAGAGTGCAAAATTTGTAAAAGCCAATCCAAAGTTATTTTCAAGATTATCTGAAACCTTCCCTAGAAATAGACGCAATAAGTATAAACTCTGTCTTCACGAATCAAAGACAACATTAATGCGTAAGAGTATCTTTTGCATGGCACCAACAATTTATAATAAGTTACCAATATTGTGGCAAAATATGTCATCAGATTCATTTAAAAAAATACTCAAAAAATGTTTTACTGATAAAGCCTACTATCAGATTTCAGACTTTTTCTCAGAACAAGAATTTTCAATTTAATGAACGTGAATCATAATGTCATTGTAATTTATCGAATATTATCTCTATTTAATTGTTATTGACTACCTTAATTACCTATTATTACTTTTTATTTCTACTGGACAGTTAATTTAAATTTAGTTATAAGTATACAAATGAATGACTGTACAAATTTTATTAATGCTGACGTAATTTCTTAATTGTATAATATCTTATTATTATTAGTATATCTATTTTTTAATTGTATAATTTGTTAATTTTCATTATTTAATATTGTAAATAATAAAATACAACTAACGGCTTGGCCACGGGGACCGGCGACGCGACCTGCGACACGACCGGCGACGCGACAATTCGCGCGACGCGAAAAACATGCCACGGGCACACGCGTTCGCCGTGGCGACCAGTGTAGACCAGGAGTGAGACGACATTAGCTGAGATCTTTTTATGAAATTTAGCTCGACATTGTACGGACTTTGGTGGCAATATAACATTTGTTTCAACCCGACAATCGAACCAGAGACCTCATGATCCGGTTACACTACCGCAAGATCACAGAGGCAGACTTGATATTGTGTACCTAACCACGGTATTGAAAACTATAGGTACTGTATTTTATCTTTATACAAACGGTCGGAACGCGATTTATACCTACGAGCGTCAGGCTCGGTACCCACCTAACCTACTGCATACTAAACTCAAGGCGCTTCGGTATACATTCTGTAGGTACCTACTGAATGCGTATTGAGCCGACGCTTGTAGGTATTGTAACTCGAGTTTTGAGTTAAAATACGGAAAAGCTTATGTAGGTAAGTGTGAATTAACTAACTAGGTATATGCACTAATAAAACTTACTTAGGTATTTTGAAATCACAGACAGACACTTCAACTTTATTTATACTGTATACATTTATGTAGATACTAGCTTTTGCCCGCGGCTTCGCTCACGTAAATTCGGGGTTCTCTAGTTTTAGTATATCATCTATGTTCGGGGTAACACAAATCTCTTTTGTTGGGCGGATACTTCTATAATTGTCGTTTTAACTGTTTAAGAAATATAACTGCAAAAAGAATTCTTACCTAGATCCGGTATCAGTGACGTTTCGCTAGAGTGGCCAATATGGCCACTACAATTTGTTTGACAGAACCATTACAATTTAACAAAATACTCAACAATCCGAAATTTGCGGATATATGTTGTCGACTCGAAATATTTATTTTTTAATGTTTTATTATTCAGGAAAGGATTTTAATAAATATATTAAAATAGATTTGACACTGCGATGGTAGCGCAGTCGGTCGGTTCGAATGTGAAACATGCCAAAATCAACAACTTACAAATTAAAAATGAACTATAAAAACATTTTCCAGTGGACTAAATTGTGAATCTAAACCATTTTTAAGTCCCCTTGAACACACACAAAAATTTTCATCAAAATCGGTTTAGTCGCTTAGGAGGAGTTCAGTGACATACACACGCACACAAGAAATATATATACACTAGCTTTTGCCCGCGGCTTCGCTCACGTAAATTCGGGGTTCTCTGTTCTCTTTAGTAAGTATATCATCTATGTTTGGTATAAAATAAATCTCCTTTATTACTACAATAATTGTCGTTTTAAAACGTTTAAGAAATCTAACTGCAAAAAGTATTTACACATACAAACTTTTTAGTACTGAGACTTAGTAGTACTTAAAATGTTATCCTGTATCAGTGACGTTTCGATAGAATGGCCAATATGGCGACTGTGATTTGTCTGTCAGAACCATTAGAATTTAAGAAAATACTCGACAATCCGAATTTTGCGGATATAATTTTTCCGTGTGGTTGACGGCATAGAATACAAGTGTCACCACCCCCTATCTTCCCGTGGGTGTCGTAAGAGGCGCCTAAGGGATAACACGATGCAAATACCATCTTTGCGTAGAGACGGAAAACTCGACATCAAACCCTATACAACTGCCTCGTTGGTCTCGCGGCATAAATGTGCGCGTGGGATCGGGAGGTCCCGGGTTCGATTCCTGGGTCGGGCAGTGTTATTGGGTTTTTCTGTCACGAAATTCTCAGTAGCAGCACGGAGTCTGGAAATGTGCCCGGTACGGCAATAGGCTCGCCCCTTATTACGTGGGACTAAAGTATATCTGGCGAAAAGTGGGTGTAGAAATACATCTCTGCCTACCCCTTCGAGGATAAAAGGCGTGACGATATGTATGTATGTATGTATGTAATTTTTCCACTCGAAATCTTTATTTTTTAATGTGTTATTATTCAGTTAAGGTTTCGATATACTCTTTGACGAAATTATTAAGATAAGATTTGACACTGCGATAGCAGCGCAGTCCGTCGGTTCCAATGTGAAACATTCCAAAATCCACAACTACTTACAAATTAAAAATTGAGTAAAAAACATTTTCCAATGGACTAAATTCTGAATCTAAACCATTCTAAAGTCCCCTTGAACACACCAAAAAATTTCATCAAGATCGGTTCAGTCGTTTAGAAGGAGTTCGATGACATACACACGCACACAAGAAATATATATATTAAGATAGATAACATCCAGACGTTCCAAAAGGCTAGCCTAACTAAAAATTCTAAGAATAATATCATGCTCGCGGAGAAATAAACTAAACATTTTATACTGACTCAGCTCCGGCGCTAGTCGCCGCGACTACCGCTCGACGCCGTGGCGTGCGCCGTACTAATTCATACATTTGTTTAGGTCGCGCGACGTGTCGCGCGACGTGTCGCGCGACACGCCGCTGGTCCGCTCGGTGCTATTCGCCGGTCGCGTCGCTGGTCGCCGCTGCGCGTGGCATGCTTAGAACATTTCTATACATTTGATTCAGTCGCAATTCAGTCGCGTCGCCGGTCGCGTCGCGCGAATTTTCGCTGGAGCGAATTGTCCGTGGCCAGGCCGTAATACTAACTACATAATCATATTATAAATGAATACTCGGACAAAGTTATTGTAATGGCTCGTAGCAACATCTCTCTTTTTGTACGCCACTATATGAGGCTGAACATGTACGAACTAAAGTATAGTTTCTTGACATCCTGCATTCAATGTATGTATACCATGTTCAAACAAATAAATGATTCTTATTCTTAGGTGGTGAAAAATAGTGGTATACATTTTAATATAGATAAGTACATACGAGTCAACAAAATTAAATAATGATTAATCTATGAATAGGCGTATAGACCTTCGGCTAGGTAGAGTGACAATATACGCAAAGTTGCTGTATAAAAGATGATAGTCTTTGCCAATATAATAGATAGATATGTTTTTAATGTGAAAAACACCTACTTAAGAAAGTTGTTCATAATGAAAAAAAGAAAGAATTTATATTTTCACGCCTCTAATGGTAGAATATGGCGCACAACATAATTTAAGACCTTGTATACTACCATATTCTGGAAAATAAAGTTATATTATTATTATTTATTTATTTGCTGTCAGGGGCTGGCCACAAAAAACTGAAAATCGGGCTCCGTGACGTGCCACTAAGAGGCCTATATCCAGCAGTGAACTATCATAATATGGCGGGCTGATGATGATGATGATGATGAGGCGAATATGCCTAATTAATGTTGTTTATTTAAGTCACGATTTATTTTACGCTTTGGTCGCCCGTATTTATCATTGTTTCGACTGGTCAAATAAAAGTGAGATATTTCAAGCAGAAAAACTAATTAACTCAGTTCGGCTCTGTATCCCATAATCCTGTAGGTAACTGAGTTCTCGTTAGCTGTTTTATAGGGAAGACTTTGGCCAGAACATATAATATTATACACATACTTCTTTCTCAGCTTTGCGTTATTCATTCTTATACTGTTCAAACTTTATAAGGTAGTAGAGCCTTGCTGATTTCAGCATGAATGGGCTCTCTGGGATATGGGCGCTAATGGGCGCATGAATGGGATACTCGGGAAAGTAACGTAAAGTAACAGTACTTAAACTGTTGCGTTTCGTTCGGTGAGTGAGAGTGCCGGAGGCCCTATCCCCTATTCCTTCTGCCTCATCCCACTCCTCATCCTATCCCTTTTCCCAACCCCAAGGGGCGGCAACGCACTTGAGACTCCTGTGGTGTTGCTTGTGTCCATGGACGGCGGTAATTGCTTACCATCAGGCGATCCGTCTGCTCACTATAAAAAAAAACTCATAAGTTTCGCACATATTGAGGCTTATTAAAAATATTAAATATTGTTTAAAGTTTAGGTGGGAGTTTCACAACCAATTTATAATAATACTAGAGGACCCGTGCTGCTCCACAGCATATTTTAATATTATAAAAAAGCTCTTACATATAGGTATGATGAGTACATTGTAGAAACACAACTACTCATAGAAAATACGTTTTTAAATCAGAAACTTAAGTAACTAACTTACGCTAAAGTCACTTTTTTATTTTATCTGTCAATATTTTAATATCACAAATCACAAAATTAAAAATATAGATAAACAACTTTTTTTTATAAGTAATAAAATAGCTTTTATTTCTGTTATCCAGCTAAATATTTCTGTGAGAAGCACGATTTATTTTGTTTTGTGTATGGGTGTGATTAATCCATCATAATTTAGAAATGAAATAATTACGTTTGTAATTTTGGTAGGAATGGTAGCTTTGGTAGCAATAGTAAGTTACATTGCTACCAAAACTACCATATATGCCAAAAATACCATTTCTACCAAAACTACTACGCCTACCGAAAATGCCATTCCTATCAAAACTACTATTTGTACCAAAATTACTATTCGTACTTACACTATCATATCGACCATTTCTACCAAATCCGCCGGAGCTTTCAAAAGTACCTTTTCTCTCAAAGCTACAATTTCTACCATACCTACCACTTGTAATAATAGAAGAATAGAATAGAATAATTTTAATTTTCAAGAATATGGTGATAGAATGATGTTGTGATGATGATGTGAAGAATATAATTATATGAAAATAGTACCATGAACCGCTGTAAATTGAAGACCGGTTGGCGCCGCGGGACTGTAAGCGACTGCTACGCTGAAGGTCGCGGGTTCGATTCCCGCTCAAGTCAAACATTTGTGTGCGTGAACATAGATGTTTGTCTTGGTCTGGGTGTTTCTTTGTATACTATGTATATATTTACAAAAAAAAAGTATATATGTATGTTTATCCATTATCTAGTATCCATAGTACAAGCTTCTGCTTATTTTGGGACTAGATGGTGTTGTGTGAATGTGGTAGAATATTGTTATTATTATAAATATATTCCACATAAAAAGAAATTAAGATGCCCGAAGAAAGTCCGTAATTTAAAAACAAAAAAATCCTAACATAAAACGTAAGGAAAATTCCTCAACATCAGAGATCAGTTCACCCAACATTAAGGGTTAACTGGTAACATTCGGGGAATATTACCTGCCATCAGCGATAATTCACTATAGTGATAATTTTACCAACATCGGGTATAATTTTACACACCACTACACTCACACCCGTATGAATGTAAGGCAAGGTCAACTTAAGGAGGCATAACGGTTTTTCCTGGCAGTTACCGCAAGGAACTTATTAGATGCCATAAAAATATTTTTGAACTTAGAACCGTCCATGTAGAGAGAAAGCAATGGAATCTTAAGAAATTTATAGGAAAATATTGAAAAATAAGTTCAATGTCCACACCTATCTTCCTTCAAACTTACCCAATTTAAATGAGCATACCATCAAATGAAAGAACTCTCTTCAGCGCGTGTTATAGGCCTATAATGAAAGGCCTACCTCAATGAGAACCAGATATATAGAAGCAGAAAGTCATTGACTGTGGCTACGAAAACGTAAAAAATGTATGGGAGAAAACTGTTTTTGCAAATAACTTGATAAATGTGCAAGTTAGGTAATTTCTAATGCTTGATGACAAATCTATGCAACGAGAGCTTTCATTTAAAAAAGAATGCGAATCAGTTCGGTAGAACGGGCTGGCCGACTCGTATTATAAAACACAAATTCTTTTAATATATAGATTATTTTCAATTTTATTTTTCTAAGAAGTCATTAGAATAAAAGTCTAATTTTATGCAGGAATGGCTAGGCCTGATTCTCAATGTATATTTTATCCATGTTTAATAATAAGACGAAATATGACTTATAAGCTTAACTATGCTTATGTTCAAAAAAGTCACCATTACATTGGCGGTTCAACATTGAGATACTGAATATCATACATAAATGTAAGTTACAGTAAAATATTAAGATATATAGATAGAGAGAGTGAATGGAACTCTGAAGGCGTTTATAAATAGTCAAAACGTGTCCAAAAAGGCACGTTTGGCTGTGCATTTGGGTGTTAGTACCTACTCTTATGTATGGTAGTGATAGTTGGGTATGGCAGAAGAGTCATGAAAGTAGAATAAATGCTGTAGAAATGAGAGCACTGAGAAGTATGTGTGGTGTTTCTCTGACTGACAGAATAAAGAATTGTGTGATAAGAGAGTGTTGTGGGGTAAAAGAAGATATAGTGACAAGCATCGAGAAAGGTATGCTAAGATGGTTTGGGCACGTGGAGAGGATGGATGACGAAAAACTGACCAAGCAGATATATAAGGCAAGTGTGGAAGGGACAGGACGAAGGGGAAGACCTAGGCGGACGTTCTCTGACTAGATTGGAGACATCCTAAAAACAGGACAGGTGAGAAGTACCCTGAACAGAAGAGCATGCATAAGGAATCTGATGGGAGTGAATGAAGCAAGAGAGATATGTCATGATCGTTGCAAATGGCGTTCCGTAGTCTCTGCCTACCCCTCCGGGAAACAGGCTTGAGTCTATGTATGTATGTACAGTAAAATTACCAATTTAATTTACCAGAAATAACAATAACTTTTCCAATAACATGTTACATTAATCTGTTGGTATCATGGGCGCCTTCAAATTTGCCGCAACGTGACGCTCGACGGCAGCGCGTCTGCAGCGCTGCGGCCGCGCTGCAGCTGCGCTGCTGTCGCTAGGTTTGAGATTCGTAGTGTTGTACATTTAGTTTCACAATGGACTCCGACGAAGAAACACTTTTCTTAGTGTTACTATTAAAATGAAACGGCAGCGATAGCCGAGTGGATATACCAACAGACTGCCATGCAGAGGGTACCGGTTCGAATTCACGGCGCGCACCAATGACTTTTCGGAGTGATGTCATTATGTGCGTATTGAATTGTTAATTATCGCTTGGCCTCGGAGAGTACGTTAAACCGTCGGTCCCGGTTGTCATGAAGATCTTTGACAGTCGTTACATGGCATCAGTACCTTCTAAATAAACTGCCATTAGTCTAAACCATGGAATATCGCTATCCCTTCGGGTTGCGGAGGTCAGACAGGCAGTCCGCTCCGTGGAAAACCTAATATTCAGCCAAATCCGGTTAGACTTTCTAGTCTAACCGGATTTGGCTGAATATTAGGTCCGCTTTCTAGCGGACCCCGGGTTAAAACTGGGATAACTCTAAGTGGATGATGATACTATTAAAATGAAACCAGTTTTTTTAGTTTATATTCCTAAATGATGATTTCTTTTTGTCGGTTTACTAGATGAAGACACGATTTATAATGGTACATCTGCAAAAAGTCTATTTTTCAATGCTTGACCGAATAATTGATAGGGAGAGACCGAATAACTGTCCGTGTGGTGACGAATTAAGAATACGAATTGTCACCACCCCATATCATCCCATAGTGTCGTAAGAGCCGACGGGGGGGCATGTTATGCAGAGAATACCCTATACCAACCCGTTTGGCCAGCGTGGTGTAGTAGGCCAATTCCTCCTTTCAAAGGAGAGGCCTAGTCCAGCAGTGGACTGTTAAAGGCTGATGATGATGAATTGATAGGGACTCTTAACAATATACTTACATGCTTAATTTTTTTCACTTACGGTTTTGTTTGTGAAAGTCTTAATAATTTATTACATATTTCTTCCCATGCCTTTTTCTTTTCAATTTTATTACTTTATTACTGTACTTGTCGGACCTCGAATCCTATATCGCTGGACGACTTTCGACCTCATCGATAAATTCTTCTACCTGATTTTCGTTCATGTTTAGACTTGTACAAATAAATACGTGCGCGCAGTCACTAGGCGATTGTTGAACTGATGAGTGGCAGCAGCGCGGGTGTAGCGCTGCAATCGCGCGTTTTTTATTTACATAGATTTACACAGCAGCGCGGCCGCAGCGCTGCAGACGCGCTGCCGCCGCGCTGCTCTTTTTGGCAAATTTGAAGGCGCCCATGTGCTATGGCCTACATTGTCTATTCATGTACTTTCTCAACTTCTAAATTATTACACAGGAATAGATAAGACCTTTATTGGTTTTGATCTCGTACAGTATTTATTCCATGTAAAAATAAACCTTTTTTTTATGGCAAGGAGTCATGGAGTTATCTGTACATATAAAAATATTGCGTTACTGACTGACTGACAGACAAGCTACAGTCAAAACTAATAGGTGTTGTAAGCTGAAATTTGACAGGCATATTACTTGGGGATCCTAGGGGTGCATCGATAAAGGATTTCCCAAAATTCCCACGGGCTTGAGCGAAACAGTTAAATTAAAAGAAATGTGCGGGCGTTATCCGCAAGCTCAGCGTCACTCAGAGGGCGATGGAGAGAGCTATGCTTGGAGTTTCTCTGCGAGTTCAAATCAGAAATAGCGCGAAGAACCGATGGCCGTTGGGGCAGGCGGGTTCTGGAGTGGCGACCACGTATCGGACGACGCATCAAGGGTGGGGCCTCCCGCAAGGTGGACCGACGATCTGTTTAAGATCGCGGGAAGCGGCGGAAGGCGCAGCTGCAGGCATGCTCTAGTAACTGATAAAATCTAAAGCATAAAATATAATTCACATTAAAGAAAATGTTTTCCGTCAAGAGTATAATAATAATAATATCAGACTAAGGCGATTGCTTCATGTATGTTTACTATATAGAAAATCCTCCAAATACTTGCAGACGAGGTGATAATATTATTTACTTAGGACCTCGTTCATTTAGCTCTTCCTCAAGTGACACATGTATGCCACATCCATACATCATTCCCTGTGCTTACGTAAGGCAGTATAGGAGCTGAATAAGAACACATATGTACCTTGCAGTAATCAAGGCTAAAAAAACATTTATTCTCACAATTGAGAACAACTAAGAGCGATTCTGTGATATTTTTGCTATGGGAAGTTGGAGAAATAACGAAAGGAAATGAACAGTTCTATATTAAGGCTGTGCCAAGTGTTAAACTTCAACAAATTTTAAAAATGTTTATGGAGCTTTTTGGCTAAAAATAGATAAATCAACTTATATAAACATCTAAGATATCCTTCTTTTTCATGAAATATTTTGTTCAAAGATGTGTTTCAAATCGTTGTGGCTGTAAGCAGTTTTTCTGAGAACGTTTTAGATAAAATTTAAGCCAAGGCAGAGTAAAAGGGTCTGAACTTTGAGAATTCTGCGAAAGTTCACTGATCAATAGCAGAAGCACTTTGTGAAGATAAATAACGAGGCAGGTATTTGGATTAAATAATAGCCTGGTATAAATGGAATCAGGAAAGACGTTCAGACATTTTTGTGGTGCCTATCTATAGAATAGCGATTTTCATCAATGTCCGTAATAGCATTCCTTCCTATATCGCGTGGGAGTTCACAAATATTCAAGGAATGTTTATGCCATGGGTTTTACCGAAACGTCGGAACAAATATAAGGTATTTGTTCTCAAATAATTATGCGATAAAGACCTGTTATATTATTATTTGTAAAAGACCCGAAAGATTAAAAGTATTATTTCAAGCAATGTGACCCATCCGCTTAAAACACCACGCCATTCGTGCAGTCTTACTATGGAATTCAATATTCAATCTATAGATAGATCTATAGATAGTTAGTAGATTTTAGATCCGTTTTTGACATAAGCTGCATACAAAATATGTCAAACTCGAATCTCGAATCTCTAAATCCATGTATTGATCAAATATCGAAAATGGCCGTTAGTCGAACCACCAAATTGCATCATGAAAATGCGACGACGCTCTGAACCATAACATTCACCGCGCTATCAATGGACATCTGAATACAATAAAAAGTATCTACAAACATGTTTTAATTGACATGGAGACTATGACACAAAATGCTTACACCAGACAATTCCTAATATTTTTTGTAAAGATCATAGTGCATAGTGTGTATGTGTGTATATATAATAGGATACTTATCGTAAATAAAATGAAATACATAAAGCAAGTATTTATTACGCTACAAATAAATTTTCAATATCTACAATATAATTTACCCTTATGTTCGACGTGGGATGCATTATCATTTTTTCGGAGTCTTGTAAAATTAATCTTTTTCAATTTCCGCATCGCAGTGCCTTTAACCCGGGGCAGATGAATGATGGCTCCCTGGTTATCGTAACTCGTTTTTGCGACCAACCTATCTTATAAATTGAATGACTTGGCAAGTCTAGAATAAAGAAGTTGCTTTTTTCGTTGTCGCTATCTAGTTTTGTTAGGAATATTCATACTTTTATTGTAAGTAGATATTGAGTACGATGTTTTTCTATGTCTTCGTTCTAACGGTGCGACTTTGTGTGTATTGCGTAATTACTAGTGTTATAATAAGGCTTTATTTAGCTTGGGGACTAACGTAATTTTCTATGTTCATATGAACATATATTTTCTATATGAGAAACAAATAAACCCTTTGTATAGTCTACTCCAACACTAGTGTTAAGTCAACAAGACGAGGAACGTTAGAATAATAAAGAACATCCCAAATAGAAAATTAATTCATAGATGACATAATTTTATGTCTTGTGCCCACAACACCCGACGCGACGGCTTAAGCCACTAGATCAAACGAACGCTAAACATAACATGACTTCACGCCTTTTATCCCCGAAGGAGTAGGCCGAGGTGTACTATACACCCACTTTTCGCCTGTTATGTTTGTTATGTTTAGGTCCCAATGTGATAGGGGGCGAGTCTATTGCCATCTACTGGGCACATTTTTAAGCGAGTGATAATTAACATTTTTAATACACACTTAACTTCGATAAGTCAGAGGTGTGTGCCCTGGGTATCTAGGAATCGAACCCGAGACCATCGTCTCGGCAGTTCGTTACGTACACCACTAGACTACCGCCGCTAAAAGCATACACTTTTTATTGCTTTATTCAATAAATAGAGTATTTATAAATAGCAGGTGTTTTAAAAATGATGAACGCTGAACAAGTGTATGCGATTGATACCTACAGAAACTTATTTATTAATAATGTTAGGTGTTGGAGGTTTTTGAAATACCTTAACATGTACATAATAGATCATTATTACGTTATGCATTACGTCTATATGCTTATATTATTATCGCTCGTTACCAGATAATATAACTTACTATTAGAGCACTGGTCCACATGTTGCAAAAGTTACGGCAGATGTCACCTGAAATCTACACAATCGACCATTAGAAAAATCTACAATCGATCCAGGAGAATAAAATACCGTAATGTAGGATATCTACTTACGGAGCCATTCAGGAGCGCAGCTCAACGCGTCGCAGCGCATACGCAGGAACTTTCCAGCTGCCGCCCGCGTCCCTCAGACCCTCTGTTGGAATTGCCGCGCGTGCTTGCGTAACCGCTAGCATGCTCCTAGTGACTATGATTTCATTTCGGTGATCGAGTAGACCTGGCCAGACGCAGCGACAGTTGAACGCCGCTGAACACATATTATGCTACGTGAAGACCGGCTTGTACAGCCAATAAAATGATTGTATAGAATCCTAAATTTACTTTAACACAATGTGAGCTCCAGCATGGCCCACTTGGTAAAGATAGTAGGTGCTTAAAAGTTTGTAAGACACGGTATACTTAATGTTAAATTACGACACGCGTAAATAAACTGTGTGTGACGCTTTTGAGTTCTTGAGTATTAAAGTCTTTGAAAATTTGTTTTCGAAAAGGCTCAGAAACTCTGATATACTCGTAGTATTAAATTGAGGCAAATTGTTAATTACATTATTTCAAGATTTATGATTGACGTCAAACAAATTCAGTCTAGCCGTTTTCAATCAATCCAACCTTGAATTTGCTTTATGTAAATCCTGATTTAGACAAATCTCATATAGACTCACGCCTGTGTCCCCGGAAGGGTATGCAGAGGTGTAATATAACACAGCCACATTTCGACCATCAAATTTTAGATCCCACGTAATAGGAGGCGAGCCTTTTGCCTATACCAGGCACATCACCAGACTCAGTGATGCTACCTACTGAGAATTCAGAAAAACTCAGTAATACTTTTGCCTGAACCAGTAATCGAACCCGGGACCTCCCGATCCGCAGACGAATACGCTATCCACTAGACCACGGAGGCACGTAGAAAACGTCACATGTTATTACTACGGCACGGTCTGTGCCGTGAAGAGGAGCCCTAATTAGATAGGTCACTTCTTGCTAATTCTCTGACACACAGTAGGAGGTACATCAAGATGCATTATCGCATTTACTCGGACAAATGGAAGCTAACCTTATTAACACTAGAAGTGCGGGCGTTCCAAATTTGACCCATTTCGTTTTTCTTTCTGCTCTAACTAATATTTTATTGTGCTTATAATCGTAACTTTTTACGACTTTTCATGAAATATGATGATTATTATTTATGCGAGACCCCAAGCACGTAAATACAATAGAATTTTTTTAATCCCAATTTTACCTCTAAGAGCGACTGTGCCAATTTTGACCCAGTCTTGGATATCTGAGTTTGACGTTATATTCCTTCTAAGTTAATAAAAAAATGTCGTTGATTGGTCAATGTAGGTACTTATGCACTATAATATATACGCGGCGAAGCGATGGGAGAGGTGCCATTAAACCCAATAATTATCCATTTAGATATGGCCTCAAGAAAGGAAAACTTATCACTTGTAAGTAACTTTTTCATGTCTATCCTTTCTGAAAATGTAAAATTAAACAGAACAAGTATAATAGGTACAATAAATAAAGCTCGTCGGTAATACCTGCTTGCGAAAACCAAGCTAAATAAGAGTACAGTAGTTTGTTTATTACAGTGGTACTAAAAGACAATAACACTTTGACAGTATATCAAGGAAAGCACAATAAAAATGTATTATTTAGCACGATGCACCCAGGTATTCAAATAGAAACTGGTAGGTATATATATACAAGGAAAAACCTGATGAACTACCTATCATTTTACAATAGTTCAAAGTATGGGGTAGATGTTGTGGATGAAATGGCTCGTAGGTACCTACTCTGTCAAAGCTCGGTCTAGCCCATCTAGGCGTTCGCCACTTCACACTTTTATAACCGCTTGACCGCGCACAAGTGACTATTCCCCCTTTTTCGAAATGCCGTAGACCGCGCACAAGTGACTATTTTCCCTTTTTGGTTACAGCGCTATACTGGGTCTGAATTGACTGTTTCTTTCTATTACGTAATGTTTTAAATTATTTTTCTTTGTTCTATTCAAATCATTGAACATTTCTTGATGCTAAAAATACGAAGCGAGTCTTAAAATCGTTAACCCGGAACGAAAAAATAATGTCAAATGCCACTCTTTCTTTCGCGCGCTCCGTGATTACGTGCTTATCGTATGCGGGTAATTAAATATTTTTATACTATGCTACATGTTTTTTTTTATTTAATTCGGTGAAGATAGAATCCCTCTACAGTTAAAACTCATAAAATATGTATGTCATCGATTTACTTTTTAAAATAATCCTGTTTAAAATACACAAAGTGTTTTTTTCAACGATAGCCAATGTTCGCTGCTAAGTAATTACGTGCTTATCGTATGCGTGTAATTAAATATTTTTATACTATGATACATGTTTTTTTTATTTAATTCGGTGTAGATAGAATACCTCTACAGTTAAAACTCATAAAATATGTATGTCATCGATTTACTTTTTAAAATAATCCTGTTTAAAATACACAAAGTGTTTTTTTTTAACGATAGTCAATGTTCACTGCTAAGTATAATAAATTAGAAAATAAATATCAACAAAGAATTCATACGACTTGAAAGAGTCATTTATAAGGTTGAAGAAAAACATCACTTCAACTTACTCATGTAACCGACTTATCAACAATAAATGTTTATGTTAGCGCGCCCATCTGGCGAGCGGCGGCACGACATTTTGTTTAGAACGTGAGCGGTCAAGTGAATTCGGCGTATTGGCGCTAGCGGTCAAGCGGATAATATGAGATATTGTATTGTGACCTAAATGGGCAAAGAATCAGCAGTCGGGATTTTATCTTACAGTTAGGAGAAGAACTTGCTGAGCCATATGCAAATTGCATGAAAAGTTCTAATACTCATATCAATATACATCATCATATCAGCCAAACGACGTCCACTGCTGGACATAGGCCTCCCCCAAGGTCCTCCACACAGATCGGTCTTGAGCCGCCCGCATCCATACGCCTCCCGCGATCTTGACGAGATCGTCGGTCCACCTTGCGGGGGGCCTACCTCTGCTGCGTCGTCCGGTACGTGGCCGCCACTCCAGAACCTTTCTGCCCCAACGGCCATCGGTTCTTCGAGCTATGTGCCCTGCCCACTGCCACTTCAGCTTGGCTATCCGGAGAGCTATGTCGGCGACTTTGGTTCTACTGCGGATCTCCTCATTTCTGATTCGATCTCGCAGGAAAACTCCAAGCATAGCTCTCTCCATCGCCCTCTGAGCGACCATGAGCTTCCGAATAAGGCCCATAGTTAGCGACCACGTCTCGGCTCCGTAGATCATCACTGGCAACACACTCGTCCAAGACTTTCGTCTTGAACCACTGCGGGATATCGGACATGAAGATATGACGTAACTTCCCGAACGCCGCCCAACCGAGTTGGATTCGACGATTAACCTCCTTCTCGAAGTTGGATCTACCTAATTGGACTACTTGTCCCAGGTAGGTATACTTGTCGACAACTTCGAGCGTAGAGTTCCCAACCTAAATAGGAGCAGGTACAACATGGACGTTCGACATGATTTTCGTCTTGTCCATGTTCATCTTAAGACCTACTTGTTGGGAGACTCTACAGAGGCCATCGAGCATTGCGCCTAGGTCTTCCATGGTCTCAGCCATGACTACGATATCGTCTGCGAATCGAAGGTGAGTGATGTACTCGCCGTTAATGTTGATCCCGAGTCCATTCCAGTCCAAAAGCTTGAAAACATCCTCCAGCGCAGTGGTAAACAGTTTCTGGGATATGACATCCCCCTGTCTCACCCCTCGCTGGAGTTGAATAAGTTTCGAACTCTGGTCCTGGAGGCGGACTGACATAGTGGCGTTTTCATATAAACACTTCAGCACTTCGATATATCGGTAGTCAATGCGGCACCGTTGGAGATACTGTAGCACCGCCCAGGTTTCGATCGAATCGAAGGCTTTCTCATAGTCCACAAACGCCAAGCAAACAGCTTGTAGACGTGGCTCAGAAGTGTGATGGGTCTGTAGTTCTTTAAGAGGGTTTTATCCCCTTTTTTAAAAAAAAGCACCACCACACCTCTATGCCACGCCTTTGGCGTTTTACCTCCGAGAATGAAGGAATTAAATAGCTTCCGAAGGGCTTCTCTAGCGGGTGTACCGCCGGCCTTCAGAAGCTCGCTCGTAATTCCGTCATCACCCGGCGCCTTGTTGTGTTTGAGCTGTTTGAGAGCCACACTAATCTCGTGCACGCTGAAGTTCGGGATATCTTCGGTATAGTGTCGGGTCAATCCAGCTCTAGGGTCTGACGCTGGAGTACTTGCGGGTTGTTGCGTTGTCGTGTATAGCTGTCCATAGAACCTTTCGATCTCCTCCAAGAGCTCAGGCTTGGAAGATACGATTCTGCCATCTTCCGTCTTCAGCTTTGTCAGCTAACTCTGCCCAACAGACAGATCCCTGTGGAACACTTTGAATCCCTTATTCTGCTCGATTGCCTCACGAACACATTTTGTGTTGTATTGGCGGAGATCGCGAGTCAGAGACTTAGAGATCTGTCTGTTGAGGTGACGATATTTCGGCATGTCGTCAGAGGATAGTAGAACCATCTTGCGCCTTTCCTCTAACAGCTCGAGTGTCGGACCCGAGATCTTGCTGGGTCTCTTGCTTTTCTCGGGCTTAAAAAATTTAGCCCCTGTTGTATGGACAGCATCCACGAACCCGTTACTGTACTCGTCCCCATCTACGCATTTGCCCAGGCATTCGAAACGGTTCTTGAGTTCGAGCTGAAAGCTCTCGGGGTTTTGGATAAGAACCGGTTCCGGTCGGAGCGTGGACTTTATCAACCTCGACCGTTCGAGGCTTGTACAGATATTCAATGTGCCTCTTACCATTCGGTGATCGCTCCCCACTTTAAGCGAATTGATCACGGAGACATCATTGAATATCTGCCTCTTCGTCAACATGATAAAGTCGATCTCATTTTTGGTGGCACCGTCTGGACTTACCCAGGTCCACTTGCAGCATTCTCGCTTCTTGAAGAAGGAATATCAATATACACCAAATGAAAATGAAAAACCTGGACGTCAAGAGAAACATACTCGTTAGCAGTTAAAGTCTCTTTGTGACGGTAACAAGTCTCGTGTCAAATGCCAAGCTTGTAACATAACAGTTTGCAGGAAGTGCACATCGAATGAGCGTTCCAATTGCTTATTTTGCGAGTCCGAACCTCACTCACCACTTTTACTCTGATCATTTGTGATTGTGATTTATATTTTATTTTATCTAAAATACATTAAAAATATCTGTGTTTATTATGTAATACGCAATAAAATAATTTGTACCTGAATTAAAAGTTTTATTTGTAAACCTAACTTTACATTGCTGTACCGAAAATAAAATGAACAAAATTGACCCATCCGCGCTTCTAGGGGTGTCAGGATGTTCCGCGCTTCTAGTGTTAAGGCGCAGTGACACAACAATTATTGCGACACATAGCATGCCTTGATGGATTATGATGGATGTAATTATAGTCAGGTGGCACAAGAGTACCTGGCACACACTGTTAGTACTTTAGTGGCGTGTGGCAAATCAAGTGTGGAAGAAAAATATAAAAGCAAAGAAAATTTATAACTACTTGGTGGTTGTAATAAAAAACGCTAATAGTTAGCGTATTTTATAACAAAATGGAGACTAACCGATAAAAATAGATTCAGTTGAAATTAACATGTCACTTTCTTTTCATTTCATGTGTTTATGTAAAACTACACTCAAACATCGATCGCGGTAATATTTCAAAGAGAAGGTTAAATACCTTCCTGTTTCTCTCTCTCGGTGTTGAACCGAAAATTTGCATGGGTTACCTCAATCGTTATCTCGGGTCAAATTGGAAAAATAGAATGGCTTGACTGAAGCTTTTTTAAACATATTTGCGCAATTATGACTTGTTACATAAACATAAATGTGTACAATCGCAGACACTTTGATGATTTGTAATGTTAATACGAGTACTTTCTATCGTACGAGCAATGAAATTGAAATGCATATATCTAATTTTACTATTAAGTTTACAACAATCTTACATGAAATAAAAGCAACAGAAATTTTCTCGAGTGTATTAATTATTTTCGAGTAAAATTAAACTTTTGGAAATATAATGCAACATCACCATCGTTCAATGTACACATTGTTAATATCTGTTGTTTTCTTTTCAGGTACGTTACAACAGCAGATCACGTTTTAAGTTGGATCGCATAAAGGTGAATTATTTTTCATTTCCAAGTTATTTAATTTCACAACAGACATCATTCTGTTGAGATTTTAATATTTATATCGTAACAGATATGGTGCAAACTCTTGGTCACCCACGAGGGCGAAGACGCGGACAAAACCTAGTATGAAATAATTTAGAAACAACTCTTAAAATAAAGTTATAAAAAGATGACATTAAACTAACTTGACCGTTCTTCCAAACCTAATTAAACATGAGAGAGTAGCGCACTTGACTTCCGGTCGGTTAAACATGATTTCCTTCCGTATTGCCTGACATTTTGACTCCTAGATACGTCACGTCCTCTTTCCAATGGTGGGGAGCATACTTGTGCTGTGATTTGAACGAAGCACTAGGGATCATTGGCGTTTTGAATTTCGGTCGGAACGGTCGTGAGCTTAATAACTGTTAGCCTCACGAACCTACGAAATATATTAATTCTACATATAAAATACTAATCGATTGGTTTTTATTGGCGGCAGTTACAGATTTAATTATTTTAAATAAGTGCATATTCCCTGGTAAGTGCTTCTAAAAATTCTCTAACTCTAAACTATTGCCGTGATCAAATCTTTTGCGGCATACCTGCAATTTGAAATTATTTATCAAGTAAATGTTGAGTTTTAAATAAATGGTGTTACTATTCGTTTTTAGTGATTTTTTGATAGTTTAATATGGAAACTACCGCCAATGAGAACGTGTTGCCTGCACCAGCTACAGGAACAGAACGGAAGAGGAAGATCAAGGATGACTCGAGCAGTACGGACTCTGACATGCGCGTCATCGTGCTCTAGCTCAAGTGCTCCCGACATCAAACAGAGGCGCAAGTCAAAGGCTAAAAGGAAACGGCGCAACCGTAAGTTTGATACTTTATTAAAAGAATTTAAAGAAATCAAAAAGCATTTGGCTAGTGCTAATCATTCCTATTACCAAAACCAAAGTGTATACGACTACCCACGTGAACAGAGTGACGACACTTATTCTGATTACGTTAACCTTAATGCAAGTAATGAACTGTATGACGAAACGGGTACACCTCCAACGGAGAAACCTGTCGAATTCACTCTAGCTTTAGGCATAAAAGCTCAGGAACCTTCGGTTCCTGCGGCTAGCCTTGAGTACATACAGCAGTTGAAAAACATACAAAGATTTGATATGGAAGAATGGAATAGTGTTCGTTACTCGGAGGTACAGAAACAGTACCTACGCTCGCCGGGCTTCGTTTCTTTACAGGCTAATGACAAAGTGAAGCGTTATGAACCGTCACGGATGGACTATAGTTTGGAAAAAGCTCTAGCTGCCCTTACGTATGCACTGCTCAAACAACGTAACACCTTGCAAAACGACTTCACAATTTTTTTTAACGTGGGCTCAAGAACAACAAGGATCATTATCATATAGCACAGTACATGAAAAAATTAACAATATTTTCGCCACCGGTGAATATTGTAAGGTGTACAATGATACGCTTCAAATGGTATGTGGTCACAGAGCAGAAATCATACAGACCAAGTCGTACAAGAAATGTTGGAACAGGGAGTTCTGGAAACCGTATCGTTGTCACCGAGCTACATCTCCCCTATATTTTTGAGACCAAAGACGGACGGAACCTGGCGACCAATTTTCAATTTGCAGCACCTGAACAAGTGTACAAGTCGACAAATTCCGACTGATAAATGTACATCGAGTACCAGATTTTGTACAACCCCAGGATTACATGGCAAAGTTGGACATTCAAGCTTACTTTCATTTACCTGTAGCGGCAGGTCACAGAAAATTCCTCCGACTGCTGTACAAAGGAAAATTTATGCAAATGACCTGCCTACCATTCGGTCTAAGCTCAGCGCCAAAGACTTTCGCGAGTCTGACAAACTTTGTCGCCGAATACTTACGGAAGCGAGAAGTACGTCTTCTGGTATACCTGGACGACTTTGTTTTAGTGAACCAAAGTCAGCAGCTGCTCATGGATCATATCCAACTCGCTGTCAGTACCCTGAAATACCAGGGCTGGGTATTGAACCTAAAAAAGTCTGTAACCAAACCAAGCAAGGTTATAGAATTCTTGGGAGTTGTGTGGGACCCCTGGCAAAACGAGAAATACCTTCCTGTAAAATCTGCATAAAAGCTGAAAGACCAGATCACCAAAACGCTTTAGTCGGGAAAAGCAAACCTAACAGAACTGCAAAGAGTAATCGGTATCCTCAATTTTGCCAGTTTTTGTTGTTCAGAGGGGACGCCTGAACTATCGTCATCTTCAAAAACAACTAAACAACACTCTGCAGGTGGCTCAACAAAAGACGGTACCCCTAACAATTGGTGCTATAAGAGATCTGGAATGGTGGCAGCACAACTAAGTAAAACGCAGCAAGATACACATCCATGCTCCTGTACATCATTTAGTAACAGACACCAGCAACCATGGATGGGGTGCAAAACTGAACAACGACAGTCTTGTTGGGACCTGGTCTCCAAACGAACAACACCTTCATTCCAATATAAAAGAAATGATGGCAATCCGCAATGTCCTCAACGATCAAGGTCAAAACCTGGCCTCAACAGCACTTCACATTCAATGCAACAACCGGACAGTGGTCTCATACATCAGAAACAAAGGAGGTACCCAATCGCAGCCCTTAAGGGAACTAACACGGGAAATATTCACCTTACTCGGTCAGCACAACATACATGTCAATATATACCACATCCCAGGTCAGTACAACTATCAGGCAGACAGACTATCACGAAACCAAAAACCATCAGAATGGCACCTACTACCATCATTCACCGAGGTTGTGTTTGCGAAATGGGGAACACCTGTGATAGATCTTTTCGCCTCGAGTCAAGCCCGCGTAGTCGAAACATATGGGACACTGAACAGGAGAGACGGAAAAACGTGTGTTTACGACGCACTGAGCGTAACCTGGGATTATCCCTTAGCCTGGGTCTTCCCACCCCCATACTTAATACCAAGAGTACTCGGCCACCTGAACCAAGAACAAGGGACTTACCTTGTAGTAGCACCACGGTGGGAGAAGGTATATTGGCGGCCGGATCTAAAGAGCCGCTCCCTGTCAGCACCGTTCACAGTGAAGAACCTCGACCGAGTACTAGTGGACACATCAACAGGTCTCCCTCCACCCAAAGTCTCAACAATGACCCTCGAAGTGTGGCGTTGTGGGGGTGGGACAGGTACTTAACTGATTGGACTGACGAACAAAAAACCCTACTCATATCTAGCTGGCGACAGTCAACCCTAAATACTTATCGCCCTGCATGGAAAAGGTGGACCAATTGGGCTCAAAGCAACCACGTCAACAAACACGCCCCGTCGGGTGCTGACTTAGCAAGATTTTTAACGGATCTACACCAAAAAGAAAAGTTTTCCCTTAATACAATCTTAGTTCACAAATCGGTAGTTTCTACCTTTTGTGACCCAAACATTCGATATAAATTGAGCTCACACCCACTCGTCAAGCAGATTTTGAAAGCCATAGCCTTGAGCACGCCCGTAACTAAAAAGCCACCTATCTGGGATATACCTTTTATATTTATATACATATAAACCTAATAATTCTTAACTCTGCCTGGTGATATTAAACATTCGATCCAATGATCCCTAGTGCTTCGTTCAAATCACAGCACAAGTATGCTCCCCACCATTGGAAAGAGGACGTGACATACCTAGGAGTCAAAATGTCAGGCAATACGGAAGGAAATCATGTTTAACCGACCGGAAGTCAAGTGCGCTACTCTCTCATGTTTAATTAGGTTTGGAAGAAGGTAAGTATGTTTAATAAACGTTTTATTGTAAGGTAAAACGTCCCTAATATAGACTTATCTAGAATAATAACACAACTCATAAGACTTAAGTTCATAATTTAACTCCAGAAGTTGCCATCACAACTGTTATGCGCAAATGTGGCCTTTTTACGACGCAAATTAAATTGATAGGGTAGACAGAATTCAGAATTAGTGTCGTTTATGTAAAAGACTCTTTAGAACTTTTATTTTAAGGCTTATCTTGGCATAAAGAATGAGTGCCTTTGGCTTACATTGGCAGCAAATGGCTCAGAGTAGGTTAATATTTACGGTTTAAAAAAGGCAAAGGGTCAGAGACAAATATATTGCTCCCTTTCTTGGTTTTTATGTTTTATTGTTATTGTGTTTATTATTTTTTTGCAATTATTTGGTTTTTATACACGGTTTTGGAATAATATCCCCGGCTGTAATGGACTTCAGATGATCGCATTGTGGCATAATAGGTTACATTACATCATATCGTAGGCGGATAAGTTAAAGAGATCTTTAGCTGATCTTATTTTCTTTTGATTGCCATTAATATGGTCAGACAGTTTGATAGCAGTTTTAAGAGTCATTTTACCTTATAAATGGCAATGTTGCAAATTAGTGTCAAATCTTCTTTCAATGAGTAACTGATAAAAATATCTGTAAGTAGGTAATCTACTTAACTTCTTGCTAAACGACTGGCTCTACACTGGTATATGTATAAGAGTACCTAAACGAATATTGGTAGCCATAAACTAATGAAACTTACCTGTATATATAAAATTCTTGCATTACTGACTGACTGACCGACAGCCTTTTAGGCGCAAAAAGCTGAAAGGACATTGACCATCTATGTATGGACGTTGGATCAAGTGCCGCCCAAAATTGAAACATAGTGCACAATATTCCTTAGATTAGTACTAGTCTGTAACCCAGAGCGCTTAAAAATCTATTCGACGGAAAAAATTGAATGTAGAGGTTTTACATTAACAAAAATCATAAACAACAGCTTATTTTTTAAATAAATGACGTATTTTTTTTTCAAATAAATCCATTAGGTATTTGTAATATATTACAAACAATGGATTTATTTGAAAAAAAAGAAGTTTTCAGAGATGATAGAAAAATATAATTATGTCTCACATGCCAGAAATGGTAAATATGTGGCTACCAGTTTAACATGTACCCTAATATACCCATATTTTGTGAGCGAATAAATGGTTTAAATAGTTTGATAAACATAACAAAATGATACTCTATGTTATAACACCTCATGTAGGCACTCGGGCTCAGCGGCGTGCCATTGAAGAGGCCTATATCCAGCAGTGGACTCTTGCAGGCTGATGATGATGATGTAGGCACTAACATAATCAATCGTCATCATCACTGTCGTCTAAGATTATTGTATCCAAAAATAAAGCAGGGCTCTCGGGTCTCATAACGTCTTGGTGCCTAGCCCACCACAAAAACCAAACTAGGCACATAACGTGCGCACAACTAGCGATTATTCTTCGTCCAGTAAAACATGAGCAGCAATAATGTTCAATGGAACCAATGAAAACCGATGAAAAAAGATTTATGGTTGATTAAAATGTAACAGTGGTACACTTTCGAAGATGTATGTCAGTATTCTTGTTTGTATATTCTTCCATATCTGAATATGAACAAGCGAGACAGGATAATATATTTTTTAACGTAAACCTCGTAAATGTTAAAAAATAACAAAATATCAATACTTAAAACACTTAAAGTCATAAAATAAGACTTATTGCTACTTGTTTATATTCTTATTTATGTATTATTTCCGTTTTCCCTGTAAACAGAGCATAGATCGTATTATAGGGACTAAGTAATTGGTGTGAGATGTCCAGGATTTATTTATTTGTTTAGGAATACGTGGAACGAAATTTTTTTTTTCATGGCTATTCATGTAATGAAGCAAATAAAAGTGTTCCCATGCTTGGGCAGCATTTGGTTCAAAACGGTCAATCTCCTTTAGCATGTTTCTTGGAGACCGTATTGGATGCACTAAGAAGCGATTTCCCAACATTCCCAAAGGATCAGGAAGAGGGGTATAATTAAAAAAGTAATGCGCGGACGTAGCTGCGGGCTGTGTATTATAAGGGACCATCATGTTAGTATGCTTACTTATGCAAGGGTGTCTGAATAGGCATAGATTAGATGCATTATGCATTGCACGCCCTCTATATTGGCAAGTCCAAGCAAGGTAATGACATGGCAGTCACTAAACTACGCTTGAGCCAGGGTGGCGCTTACACAGTTAGTTACAACCGCACATAATTTTGAAATGTCACTAGTACGCGCCATTGGATTCAACCCGGCAACCACTGCATTGCATTTCTCTCCAATAGCCGCGTACTGACTGACCGAGCAGCCTCGCGAGGCCTGCCGCGCGAAGCAAATGCTCGGCCAGTCAGGACGTGCCTCGCCCGAGGCAAACGCACGCGCCGCCTCGCCCGAGCATGCCGCGGACCGAGCCGAGTATTGTCGGTTTTTTGTCGTGCTCAAAGGCGCCTCAGTACGTTTGCCGCGCTCACTCAAGACGGTTGTGTTTCGCCTCGCTTGTTCATCGCAGGTTGCCGTCATGGATAAAGAGCAATGTCTTAAGTTAATACAACTATACGGTGAATATAGACGATTTTAGGATGCGCAATGTCCCGATTACACTAATAAAGGACTAAGAGAAGATGCATGGAGAAATATAAGTCAGGAAATGAACATGAATGAATGAATTTCGTTTAATAGCTTTGTCCAAAAACGTTTAGGTTTTCGTTTTGTTTTCTTTACAAGCCGCAGAATTATTAGAAAGGCAGTGGCAGCGATAGCTTGCCGAACGTGCGGCCTCATGGCGATCTTGAGCAAAACTGGCTCGGCATTGCCGCGCGCAGCTGCCTCGATCCAAAAATTGTACACATCGAGGCTGCCTCGCGAGGCGATAGTCGCGCGGCAATCGTCTGAGGCTGCCGTGCGAGGCCGTTCGGCCAGTCAGTACGCGCCTATTAGGTTATCGCTACTGAGGACACATTATTATTTCGCTTTCTATAGCGTCCATAGCGAAATCCATACAGCCGTTTTTTCTTTATATATCACAACTCAACAACACATAAGCGTTTGACATATTTTAAGACAAAACATAATATTATAAGGTCACTTATATTGAGAAATATGGGTTGTTATGTTAAACAAACATATATTTATTTGTTAATTATAGCAAGCGATAATTAAAAAATTAATAATTATATACTTGTAATATCGGTGAAGGAAAACATCGTGAGGAAACCTGTGTGTCTAAGAGTTCTCCATAATGTTCTAGAAAGACATGTGAAGTCTGCCAACCCACACTTGGCGTGGTGGAATGTAGCCTTACCCTTCTCATAGTGAGAAGAGGCCCGTTTCCAGTAGTGAGACAGTATATGTATATAGGGCTGATGATGATGTTAAACAAACTACTCACATCCTATCTCCTAAACAGTAAACATAAAAGATACAAATTCGCTACCATCAAAAAACAAGTAGGTAACCGAAACTTAATAACCAAAGTGCATTAACCATATGATGGTATAATGAATAAAAATGATGCAAAATATTTCCAGGAAATGACTCCATAGATTTTCGTGACAGCGACCCATAGGAACGTCCGTATACCTATGAAAAATAGTGCTGCTTTGATTGATGGATTAGAGTATATACTTTCATTGTTTGCATTAATTAGAAAAAGAAGTTTGCCACGCGAACCAAGATTGATGAAAGATGGATTGGGTATTTTATCGATTGGACTTACCTTTATACCGTCTTGGGCGTGACAACTGAGTGTTTATTTTACTATATTTATTTTATAGATTAAGTAATAACCTTTTCTGTATGTTATAAACGCCTATCGCCTCCAATTTCAAATATAATATAAGTCGTTTAGGAACATACCTAATAATACTTTATCGCTAAAGCGATTTAATTATCACAATTAGTTTACATAATGTGATCAACTCAATATAATATAATTTTATACAAACTTATCTATAACATATTTCAAGATTAAATTGGTTAAGCTGTTCAAAAGTTATCCTACAAACAGTAAAACAGAGAGTCATACAATTTAAGATTGACCCATATATCAAAAGTATCTGGGGGCACGGTAGTGCCCCCACCAAGTCGAGCAAAAAAGCAGCACGGCCGTACCATCCTTTTCTCGAAGCAATTCAGGCCATTTTCGACCCCCTATAACTTCGTTGTGGATAAAACTAGAAGCCTGATTGTTTAGTAACCATGCAGGCATTGTATAAAGATGGTGTATTTCAAATTTCATTCAATTTGAACCAGTAGTTTAAGAATTATAACGAGACTAAATTCTTAATTTTGTCGCTCACTTTCGCTCGACCGATCATCAAAAGTCTAAGGCACTTCCGGCAAACATAAAAGCTTTAAATTTACGAAACAATTAGTGTTTAGTGTATGAACCAAGGAAAAACTAACATATATTTCAATTTCAGACCACTTTTCGAGATACATCAACTGCATTAATAACTTTGTAATCCCATATGAATATAAAGGATTACAAAATTACATTTGCAGTTACAGCTTTAATTAAGAAAATTCGTTGTTGGTGTACAAAAAGTAGAAGGTACCGGAAAGGACAAAAGTAAGACTATCTATAAAAAGAAATGAGATCCCATAAAAACAATACTTGTCGAAAATATTATAGTAATATCTAAGATTGTTTAATGCGATTGCCAAGTCAATATATTTATCTAAAACATTAAAGATTTTTAATTAACCGACTTGGTATTCCATGGATCTCACAACTTTTTACGTTCGCGCAACTTGGTATTTTTTCATATGGGATAACATTGACATTGACACATTTGAGATTTGATTGTATTTACTCACGCCTGTTTCCCGAAGAGGTAGGCAGAGACGGGCCGCCACTTGCAACGATCCTAACATAAAACTCTCTTGCTTTATCCACTCTCGTCAGTTTTTTCAGGCATGCTGTGATTAAGACTTCTTGACGTTTTTTCGGGTGTTTTGATTGAATTCGGTATTTTTATGAAATTATCTAATTTAAGAAAATGAAATTCTTTCAAGTATTTCAGAACCGTACTGATAATTAATTAATACCGTACAGTGGTATCAAAATACAACCTTCATTATTATGCTAAATGTATAGCGGCCGGTTTCAGTATTCGACCTATCCATACATTTGACTACTAGATACATACCTATTTGACATAAGTTGCATGCAAAATGTGTTAAATATGTATCTGTAGTAGGTAAATCCATGGATAGATCGAATAATGAAACCGGCCGTTAGTTAAGGCGACTACAAGAGCTAACTTCGCTGTCCTTGTCGGATTGTATACATAAGAAAGAGAAGCGCGACGACGACGGGACGTTCAAAACTCTTTACAAACCATAAAATAAATTAATTACAGAAAATGTATTGATCGGATTAAAAAAATAAAACAGTATTTCGTTAGTATGTTGCTTGTTGAATAATTTGTCATAAAAAACAGAATGATTGTATGTATTTAAATATGGTTTTTATTCGTTAAAATATTTTTTAGAGGTATCTTTGTGATTTTTTTCTATAGAATAAAGTAAGTTGTATTATGTTTTCAACACAGTACTTAACTAGATTATATCCTGAAGAATATCATATATTTATCTGATTGTGTAAACTGCATTGAATCATATACTTTAAAGCATTATAAAACTTGCGTTTAGCTCTTGTAGGCCCCTTAAGCTACAGTGCTAGTTTAAACATTCGAATGCCTTGAATGCAAACACCGCGGCCAATTCGTGTTGAACATGTTTACGTAACTTATTTCATATTTGGTTCTACATACTGGCATACAACATCGCCAATTGACTAGAAAAGAAATAAGAAAATTTTCGTCCAGCACGAAAGGAACTAATTTTTTTAAAACGAAAATTAAAAAGAAATGTTTAACGCTGCGCTGATTTTGCGGTACCGTCACATAACAAGTATGTACTTTGATTTGAATGAACATATTATGTGACGTCTACGTACCTGTGACGAGCTGCACGTATAGCGTATTGGTTTAAGTGCTTTCCTCACAGTATAGTGGGATCGATTCTCACGTGTCAACACTTTGCGTGATCTCGCAACGAAGTCTTCAAATTCTTTTATCTGTCTCATGGTAATTGCTAAATTCATCGCCATCTTCTTTTATCACAAACAAAACAAACGTATCTAGATGATTACGATAGCATTTTAAATGCGTTGCAAACGTGGTACTCAATAAAACATTTTTTTATTTCGATTATTTTGAACATCTCTCTGATGTGATATACATATTTTTATATACTAATGATCAAAAAAAGAACTTTACTCATCAATACGTAGCTATTTATACCGACCAGACAATGTGATAAATAATCAAGAATAATAACTTATTATAAGATTGCCTAAAGCGAATCGTCATTATTTACATTGCGTAGACATTATAAATGGTCCGAGCTTACTGATTAATCACGTAGCTCAAAAACATATACACGAGGAAAATACCGTTCCTTCGTGGGAAGCACGAAGGTTGCATTTATTTTTTATAAGTACAGCCAATCAATTCTCACTGGTTTTGACGTCCGCGGAAACCAAGGAATCAAGGTTTAAAACCAACGACTTGCACATGTGTCCGGAAATATGCTGCACTGGCCTCCTATTTGTATGCAGGCGACAGGCGTGTTTCGATTTATACATAATTGTAGTCTCCTTTTCTCATTGTTTATTTCATGCCCTTAGCTCTGTTATGGACATAGAGGTTTTTCTTTCAACCAAGGCCTCGCTAAAAAAAAAACAATCAACCATAAATGCTCCTTTTGAATATTATGATATTCAAAAGGAGTATTTATGGTTGATTGATTTTTATATTATGATATATTGATTATGTACGATAAGGAAAAAAAACGACTATCCCTCTACAACGTGTTTCAGATACCCTCATAATTGTCCAAGGCAATACGAATCTTTGCCTATTACGGTAGTCTTCGATCGGTAAAGTAACTTTGTGCAAAATTTGCATTTGTGCATCAATTCTGTTATATTAAAATGTAGCTGTAAGTTTTCCTAAAACTGTAAAATAAATAAATAAATAAACATCAAAGAGATCTCTGCATCCTTTGAATGCTCAATGAGCGAGACAAAATCCCTTGGAGAATGTTAAATTGTCATCGGAGACGTAACTGGGTCTTATAAGAAAATGAGGATAGTCGGGTTCCAAGGACCTATCCTAAGTAGGGGCTTTTGTAGCGCCGTGGCCAAAAGGCTTGTATGCCTTTCATATATTTTTCTTCTTTTTCGTGATTGTGATTCGACCTACTCCTGCCCTATTCCTTGGAGAATGGTACATTTGAAACATTTGCACCAAATTCAACTTCGTCATCTAAGGGTCGAGAATTACCGGTTAGAGAGATATCGCGCTTGTTTTGATTTTTATCTTTTCATAAAAATAATAAAACGACTACCCAATTCTGGGTACTTAATTGATACTCTTCCATTTCCTTTCTTCTTCCTTTACCATGATACTTTTGATATTAAGAGGGTATGTGTATAAGATTGTCGTGATAGTTACCGAATATTCTAGGCAATACTTGTGTGGTCAAGTAAGTATCGTGTAGATGGAACAATTGGGTTTTATGAGTACCCTGCCAAGAGCTTTACTGCTTAAGTCTGCCAGTTCCAATCCCGATGTCAAATTCACCACAGCAGCGGGTAGCTGTTTCTGTGGGTGCATACCCAAAATATTCTTCAACACAATAGCCGAGGTTTTAATCCTCAGGTGTGAAGATTCAACAGGGCCAAACAAAACTTTAACTTGCCCTTCAACATTAGAGGCTACGTCACCTATGCCCCGAATACAATTCGGAAAAGAGCCCATATTTAATTTAACCTGCCCTACCAAATAAGTGGAAACAATGCAACCTTGTGAACCTGTGTCCAATATAGCACGGACAACAACAGAGGTCCCCGTGGGTCCCCAGACCCTAACAGCAACCGTTGGTAGGATAACGGTCTCAATGGGGGAGGTTGGCGTTATAGGGCAGGGGTCAATGACCTATTGTTGCCTGGGCGGCGACCGTTGGCCAGGACCAGGCAAATCAAAATGGGGGTGCGGCTTGAAGTCCTCAAGGGCGCGATGACTCGATCCGCGCGCCATCTGTGGGGGGTCATAGTGACGCACCCGCCCAAAACGAGGTGGGCGCGAGTCAAGGCGGGGACGCTCCGCCAAAGGAGGGGAATACCTGGGGCAGCAGTCATGGTGCTGGTGACGCTGAACAGCACATTCAGGTGCGCGAGAGAGAGGAGGCGTGCACACGCTACGGTTCTCCAAGCGGGGTGAGTGGCGATCAATTTAGCGAGGCGACTCTCGGCTACGCGCCGGTGAGCCTCGGCTGCCACCTTCAAAACACCCGCCCGTGCGCGGCGTCGGCTGGTTGGACAAGCGGCCAAAGTCTCTGGCATTCATGCAGAGAATGTCCAAATGCTGTCCTCCACAGTGAGGACAGGGGCGAGAGTTTGGGCAGTCTCGCTGGTAGTGGGACCCCAAGCAAGAGAAGCAAAGGTGGCGGGCATTCGCGATGCGCCTACGAGAGGCGACATGAAGGTCCAAGAATGCCCTACAACTGGCCGTTCTGTGCCCCGTGACCATGCAGTAGGAGCACTCCGCTGGGCTCTGCGTGACCGCAAAGCGAGGAGGGCGCCGGTCAACATTGGCTCGGGTGTGAACGCGAGCCTGCTCCTTGACCTTGGGCGGCTGCGACTTAGCCGGCGTGTCACCACCGGAGTTGTCCAAGACCCGGTACTCATCCTCCAGGAACTTCTCCAGGTCAGCAAAGGGGGGCAGATGGGTCGCGCTATCCCCACCAAAGCGCTGCTCAAAACGCGACCTCAGGTCGGCAGGCAGCTTCTTCAGCACAATGTGCACCAATAGATAGGACCATTGGTCCACGGGCAGGTCAAGGCAATTAAGTGCGTTGATGGCCACCAAAAGCGGGTTCAAAAGTTGGGTGCGCAACCCAGAGACCCGGGTGAGCGTCGGCAAACCCAAAATCTGCTCGATGTGCGTGTCGGCGAGGCCACGCTTATTGTGGTACCTACGGGTGATTAGGTCCCGAGCCGTCTGGTACGCCTCGTCAGACACGGGCAGATGCTGGATGAGGCCCTTAGCCTCCCCACCCAGAACCGACATTAAATATGCCAACTTTTGTGCCGGCCGAAGGTCAGCCCTATCATGGACTAGGCTGTCGAACAAATTAACGAAGCCCAGGTAGCTTCCTAGGCAGCCATCAAAATGGGGGAGGTCCAAAGTAGGGAGCCTACTCACCAGCCCCGGTGCTGACCTAGGAAGCTCCTGCTTCAGGCCGGGTTGCCCTTCCCTATCGGCAACTAGTTGTCTCGCAGTATTGGAGACAGCATCATACAGGTCTAAGACCTGGGCATAGTCTTCGCTGACCTTATTTCGCTGGTCAGCGGTGAAATCATTGATTGACACTTCAAGACAACAAGTGCTGAAAGTGCGGAATTGCTGTTCCACACTTGCCAGGCGATCGTCAATCCGCTCGTACCTCTGAAGTAAGGCCTGCTGGCGATCAGGCCGGTTCACTAAGGCACTGGCCGAGGCAAACCAGCGCAAATCTGATGCAATGGCACCAGCAGCCGCACGCAAGTCCTTGATAGCTGACATAATCAAAATTCAAAAGAGCCCGGACAAGCGTTAAATACAATTAACAATCAAAACTTAATTTTTCTTAATTCTTTGAAACCAACAAAGTATTAGCCTGTTTACTGCAAGTGCAGGCAAGTGACAGGTATCTACTGTCCAACAAAATTAATAATTTCAATATATATTGACACAAAACAAAGTCAAAGTTATCAAAGTTGAACCTTCGAATAAGTTAATTAAAGTTAAATATTCAAATAAATTAACTAATTACTTGCAACAGACAGACTGGCTGTATTATTTAAGATATACAATAGTAAGTAAGCACAGAATATGTGTTACCTAACAATATTATCTTTATATTATAACAAGGTTTAATAATGTAAGGTTCAAACTTAATATATCAATATATGCAATAAACTAAATCAATTGATACATATAACTGATATGTATCCAATCAAAGTGACTTATTAATGCAACAACAAATTTAAGTTAGATTTTTCAACAATACAAATCAACAATTACTGATTGAGGTTATGTGTGACAATGTGTTTCAAATTATCTAGGTCAAGTTATACAATTAAATATTATGTATTTTAGACAATAACTGACCTGACAAACACTACAATACTGTCTACAAGGTGAGATATATAGCTCATACAACACCAATCTGACTTCAGATGCAATCAACGGCTAAGATACAAGTTTACAATATAGGCACAGTTAACCACGCTCTTGCTATCAAAATTATGTTTAGAATTACCGTAGCCAGGCAGGAAGGTGTATCAGAAGTGCGCAGTGGAAGGTGTAATACATCCACCTGACCACGATAGACAATTTATCTAAACACCTTCACTGTGGTAGCACAGCGATGACTTATAATCTTAATATTAATGTCTTACCAAATATCTCCTGGTGATGTTCTTGAGTGGAGTCCTGGAGGCAAGCTAGACATACACGAGACTAAATTGGCCAATATTAGCAAGTGAATTATCCTTACTTTACCAGACTCCAACGCGGCGTCTTCAATGCACGATGCAAGTTCACAAGATTTTTCACAAATGTTCAATATGTCACAAACCGTGCCGGGAGTCAAAAAAGCGGCAATTTAATAGATTTCACAACTATTCCCGTAGCTACAAGGATGTGCTTTTCAAAAGGCGATCAATTATTTTACGTACTAGACGACAACGTGGTAATTTTTCAAGGTAGCGAACGGAAGACGGAAGTGACAGTTCAGTGTGACCATTGTCAGAAATTTTCAATAGACTAAACAAAATGTTACTCAATCGATCTAATCGATTTGACTTATAATAAAAACTAATTCTATTTCAAACAGTTTAACTATAGAAATTTTAAGTCTATCGGGGAAAACACCTTCTTTAAATGAAATATTTATAATATGGGATAGTACTGAAGCAATTTCTTTTTGACAAAGCTTCACGACCTTTGTAGAAATAAAATCATAGCCCACAGCCTTTGTGTCTTTTAATGAATTAATTGCTTTCATAATTTCACTTTCAGTACAAGGGTATAGGCAGATTGTAGAGTCTATTTTATTTAGCAAATTGTAATTTGATGTGCATGTATTGCACTTATTTGTCTTTGAAATATAAAAGTTATTGAATATATTTGCCATGGTTATAGGATCAGTTATAAGTTTATTATTATGCATGATTTGCTTTATTTCCTGGTTATGTTTTACATTATTCAGTTTATCACCAATTACATCCCAACTTGCTTTACACTTGTTAGGTGCATTTGTAATGTATGTTCTATTTATGTTTTTCCGAGACATAGTAATACATTTTTTAAACATTCTATTGTAACGAATGTAATTGAGTTTTGAGATTTCTGTTTTATCTTTGTAGCATACATATCTTAGTTTCCTTTTCGTGACTGACGATATTCTAATACCCTTTGTAAGCCATTTTGGCCTAGATATGTTTGTCTTGATTTTTATCTTTTTCTTTGGAAAACATAGATTATAGAACAACAGAAATGTTTCATGGAATGCATTATATGCGCTGTTACAGCCTGTATCGCTAAATACGTCCTGCCACGATAAACTTGCCAAACAGTTTATAAATTTCGCTACATTTTCTTTACAGTAATCCCGACTAATGATATACATATATGAATGCTTTGGTGTATTATCATTAGTAGGAAATGTTAATGTTTGACCGGTGTTATGATCCGATAAGTATAAGTCATGTATTTTACCAATGGCACCTTTTATCTTGCTAACAATTAGATCAATACAAGTTAGTTGACGAGTAGGTTCAGTGATGTGTATCGTAAGGTTGTGTGTGAGAAGCAGGTCGTGAAGTTTGCAAGACGTGTTGTCATTGACTAATGTATTGATATTCATATCTCCAGTCAAAATTATTCGTTTATTGCCCTTTATGTTTAGGTTATGTAAAAGCATTTCTAGCTTCTCAAAAAATACATTTACATTGGAGCGAGGTATTCTGTATACACAAATAACGAAACACTGAATTGACGGTATATCAATTCCGCAGCATTCAAATACCTTTTCACACGACGCTTGGCTACACAATGGGACAGCTTTACATTCTAAAGACTTTTCACCTAGGATACAAATACCTCCACGTTTTTCATTACTTCTCGAGAAATAACTAATTAAGTTAAAGCCATACAAATTAACATTTGCTTCGTCACCAGTTCGGATAAAGGTTTCAGTAAAGCAGAGTATTTGTAAAGGAGACTTTTTTAAACTGAAATCATCTATGCATATTTCTATTTGCTCCAATTTATTAAGCAATCCAGCAATGTTCTGGTGGAATAACGTAATATTTTTAGTTTTATTTATATTTGGCTTCCTAGTTCCTTGTTGGCAATCTAGTTTGATATTTTTAGTCTCTACATTTGTAACGAAAAAAATCATTGTCATTTATTCTATTATTAAAATTATTAAAATCATGATAATTGTTTATTTTTGGAATGTCAATTTTATGATCATTTTTATTCAGGAATGAAATATTATTTTTATTAAAACTTAAAAAGGTTTGTTCATAATACTTACTATCTAATGTGTAGTTTAAAGTATTACAAAGCTGAATTAAATAATCATTTCTATTTCGATATGACATACCCATGTCTACAAAATTGCAGTTTCTGAAATACTGACAAATATTTTTAGTAAAACTATTTAGCATTGATACATTTAGATTCTTATTCCTAATTACATTTACTACAATTATATTAGTGAAACGAAAATATTTTAATATAGTAATTAAATTAATTATATACTTGCTAGGATTATTTTCATATTCTCCTGGACACATAATAATATAATTATCAGAAGAGTCATAAAAATTGTTGCAAGTTTTAAACATCTCACCAGAAGCTGCGTTGTGTTTTATTGTAGACGATATAAAGTATCTTCCATTTTTGCTGTCAGTTCTGGATTCAATAAGCTTAGAAGCCAATCCTGCAACCTGTTGTCCACCAACAATCATTATTTCTGCTCTCTTTAGGATACTATCTGCGCTGTCTTGGGTAGATCTTGTTTTAGCTCCATCTGGTGGTAATGTAATGAATTCATTGTTGTTCTTCGTTGTAGTTTTTAATGACATGGGTTGGTTATAGTTTTTCGTGTTCGCGCCATCTGTTGTGTCATTTTTCTCATCGTCTGACTTTAGTCCTAAATCTTGACTACTAAGATTTAATACTGATTCCTGTTGTACGACTTCTAGTTGTTTGTGTCTCAAATATAATTTTTTGTCCGGTGGATTGTTCGTAGATTTGCATGACTGTTTACGCACTGTTGTCTTGACTGCATTTTTTGTTGCCCTGGGACTTGAGCAAATAAATTTTTAATTTTTAATTTTCTTTTCTTGTGTGAGAAATTTATTTTTCAAAGAGTTGTTTTCAAGTACGAGATTTTCTATCTCTAAATGAGCACTTGCAAGATGTTCTTGCAATTGTTTATTTTGTGCTTTATACTGCTCAATGTCTTCTTGGTGTAGTAATAAATTGCTCGTTGACATATCCAAGCTTTTTGCCATGTAATCATCAGAAAAATTCGATGTTAGTGACAAATTAAGCGAATTCTTCGATTTTAATTGCTTTTTCCTAATCGTAATATTTATTTCAGGATCGCGTTCCATTGTTTATCCGTTGATAATTATCGTTGCAATAATTAAACGCTGATCTTATGTTTAAATTCTTGCAATAATTAAACACTGGTTTTAATGTCTTTTTCATTCGCAACAACTAAACGCTTTATTTTAATGGCAACACTTATTCCGCTGTCAATATTGTCTCTTAGTATAATACGCTGTCATTATTGTCAATTAAAAGTTTGTTTACCTTTGCAGTTTGAATAAAAAACGAACACTTTTTTGCACTAAATGTTATACTGGTTCTTTAATGTTTTACATCACTTCAAATATGCGCTATTGACACTTAATTAGAGCATGAGTGTTGAGTATGTATTATTTTATTATATTTATGTTTATTAAACACTATATTCACTGGTTTTATGTGTCCGTGTTCAAGCACTTTAATTAATTTTACTACACAACAATGCCACAATGTCACATATATACTATGTAGAATGCAAGTTTGTGAATACTTTGATATATAGAAAACAGTACTTTTAAGAAGTTAAAAATATTTTATGAATTTTAAATAAGGAGATAACTTTGAGTAGTGTTTATCAGAAGAGCGCCACCTGGTGAGCCCCCTAGAGAGCAAGGGTTTTGAGGAGGTTATTTATTCGGATGGGTTTCCTTTTAATAAGGGTTGCACGAGTGGAACGAGTTTCTCGAAAACCCTCTATCGAGTACCCTTTCAATGGGTAGCCAAAATCGTCCCTGTATAAGATCAAGCATTCTCAATCAATTGAGTGTGACAACTTTGATAACGTACTGCGATCAAGTGTATATGCATTTAAAGTTTTGAACTTCTTTATAATTGTTTCTTTACACTTCGTGATTTTATTCGTTTTATGCTTATAAAAATTTAGTTTGAATTACTAAGCAATTACGTAGCAGATAGAAGTAAAACTATGCTTAAACCGAAAAAGGTTACCTTTGAAATATTCAGTACATTCCCTATGAATTATGGTCCTCAGACATTATTTTAAATGCTTCATATTGTATTTCTTGTTGTTGAACAAATGCATACCACAAAGGCTCTGTGGCGATCTCTGTAAGCGGTTCTTAACCTCCCATCTAGAGGTCGAATTATTTTTCGTCATTTTGGGCCAATGGTCGATTATATTAGGTACCTGGGTGCCTGTAGATACCGTCATAAAATTTGAAAGCAGACGTATTTTGGTACAAATTGGATATTTTTTTGTGGAAGATAGCACTAAAGCGGGTTCAACGACGAAATTACGTGACTGTGCGTGTTAATAGGTCTACTAACAGGTAATTTTTGGTACAAAATTTCGATTTACATTGATTTTATTTTAGGTAACTGGGATGTGTTATATTATACATATGTAATTTGAGTAAATATGATTAAAATTACTTGTATCTGTAATGTAATGTGTGAATCGGTTTGATCTTCTTACTTGTTGTGTTGTGTTGTTAATCATTCAAAAGTTGGATTCATTTCTAAAGAGAAATGCAAAAACGTGTCTAATTATTCCACTATTGTGAAAATACTTACTAAGGTTACTTTAAAACAACATCTTTACTATCATGAAATCTAATATAACGTAAGTTTATCTATCCTTTCATGGCCGGAAAATATCGAAAGCTTAAAAACTGCGCTTAGTTCAGACACAAAGAATAATTGCTTTTCCAAGACTTGATCCATCCAATCTGAATTTTAATAATAAACTAAACTCAAAAACTTCTATCTTACCCTAGCTTAGATACTATAGTAGCGGTTAGTCAGCCCTCCTTAGTATATATTTAGTAATCCTAGCAAAGTGCCAGCATCGGTATGAGGCAGATACGTACCGTAGAAAAAGGGCCATTCAGCATAAACGATATAATAATATGACGTCCACAGCCTACAAGAACACAAAGCCTACAAGATAACAACTAAGATTATTACGTCACCTTTTCTTAGTATTCCACTTATGCGAAGAGATTGCCTTGTAAAATATCATATTACAGCAACGACATACACGCGTATCATAAGAATATTGATAAACTTTTGATATAATAATATAAAGTGTATGTGAAATACCAAGAATTTAATATACATTTAATATTTCCTTATATGTATTTAGATAATGACTAGCGATATATAAGCTGCGTTATTTTCCAATATTCTTACTAAGTGTAAATTACAGAACACACATTTTAACTGACTTCAGTAATAAAGCGTGTGTTATATTTAACAGCGAAATACCATGTGAATAAAATGTTCTAGTTATATCAATATTTTAAAGCGTTATAATTATCTCAAAGGCGTAACTTTATATAACCTAACACTACAGTGGTCAAAATGGTAAGACATAAAATTTAGGTATTTTAATATTTCACTCATATCGAGAATATTTTGGCAGCCAATAATAACAAAGTAAAAGATTTCACATCAAATATTATCAACATAAATGAATTTGAATTTGACGAAAGCCGCTACTGAAGTCCAAAACATCTAAGTCGATATTTCAGATTAGATTTGAAACTCAAATAAATCATTTGAATTTGAATTTGAATCTTCTAAGACCTACTTGTATTTGTACAGCTATTTGAATTCTGTGCCAATTCACGCATCTTAATAAATAAGACATAAAGACATAAAGACATATTTATTTCTGCATTTTGGTTGTTTACAACACTTATACATGTCAAAATCCTATTCTAGATGATGCCGGCTTTTCCTAGCTAAATGACTTCTTGAGAAGAAAGGCCGAAACAAACTCAGAGTCATTGCTTTTTTTGTCACTTCAATTTCTTTAGTCTTTTCTTCATCTTGTAAAGTCCAGACAAAAAAAGGGTTTAGTATGCAAGTACAATGCAGGAAATTACCTGACGCTTTTAACTGACTCGGCCCACTGTTGGCCCGCCTTCAACAGCAATCGTACGGCTCAACCTTAATTGAGGGAGCCAGCACGATCTGTATCACTATGCCTCCACGCCATCAGAAGGTGTATGCATAAGCATGTCAGCCTAAGCCATCAGACAGGTTGCCACAACTATTTGTTTATATGTTTAATAATGCCCACATCGTACTCACAACTTTACATGCTAATACACAGTAAAATACATGTTGCAAACAATAAGTAAAAATAATAAAAAAATAAATAATGAAATGTCATATATTTAAAATGTCAGAAAATATTATTAAATGTCAGAAAATATTATTGAATGTCAATTTATGAATAATAAAATATTACTTAAGTAATAATTTTAAATGTCAAAAGAAAATAAACAAAATAACAATGTCAAAACAAAATAAATAAAATTACAAATGTCAAATTAAAAATGTCAAAATGTAAAAATATAAGCATTACAAATGTAAATAAAAATATCATGTCACTAATTTCAAAATGTCAAAATTCATAATTTTTAAACTCAATTCCAGGCATTTTTGTCTGCTAAATAATCTTTAACTGTGTAATAAGCTTTTGAACACAAGCTCTGTTTAATAAATACTTTGAATTTATTAATACTTACTTCCTGAATATTGCCTGGAATTTTGTTGTAAAAACGTATGCTTTGACACTTGTAAGAGTTACTTATTTTTTGTAGTCTAGTTGAAGGTAGAACAAGTTTGTTTTTAATTCGTGTATTTAAATTATGAATGTCGCTGAATTTAGAAAACATATTTATATTTTTCCTGACATATAACAAGTTCTCATAAATGTATTGAGATGCGACAGTCATTATCTTAATTTCTTTAAATTTTTCCTTCAGTGAATGCCTTGAACCAAGACTGAAGATTGAACGAATAGCCCGCTTCTGCAGTACAAACACAGTTTGAATGTCAGCTGCGTTGCCCCATAAAAAAATGCCATATGACATTATGCTGTGGAAATAATTAAAATATACTAATCTGGCCGTATCTATATCAGTTAACTGACGAATTTTGTAAACCGCGTATGCTGCAGAACTAAGTGTATTCGACAACTGACCTATATGTGGGCCCCACTGTAGCTTAGAATCTAAGGTTATGCCTAAGAATACGGTGTTATCTATAAGATCCATTTCTTCTCCATTCAAACATATGTTAGGTTTAACTTGTTTTACATTCGGTCTTAAAAATCGTATACACTTTGTTTTTCGTTCATTTAACAGTAAATTGTTAGCTGTAAACCATTGAACTACTTTAGAGAGAGCGTTATTTACATCGTCATTATTTGATTGTTGTCGTCTTAGTTTAAAAATAAGTGATGTATCATCAGCAAATAACACTATCTCTTCATTATTTTGCATAATGTATGGCAAATCATTAATATATACAAGGAAAAGGAATGGACCAAGAATTGAACCTTGCGGCACTCCCATTGTGACCGCTGAACCCAAAGAAACTTTTTCATTTACCTCAACTCTCTGTATCCTATTACTCAAATATGATGTAAGGAGATCCAAAGCAGTGTTCTTAACTCTATAGTAATGTAATTTCCTGATCAATGTTTCATGAAAAACGCAATCAAAAGCCTTAGATAAGTCACAAAAGACTCCTAGAGCATCATGCGACTCCTCCCAGGCATCAAAAATACTATCTAAAAGCTCAACTCCAGCATCGGTAGTTGAGCGACCCCTAGTAAAACCAAATTGTTTTTCATGTAACAGCTTATTGTTATTAAAATGAGTTTGAAGCTGGCCTAGAATTAATTTTTCAAAAATTTTACTAAACGTGGGTAGCACAGATATTGGCCTATAATTTGTGGCGTCAGATGTGCTACCTGATTTAAATAACAGAATTACTTTACTACTTTTCATTTTATCAGGAAACACACCACAGTCAATGCATCTATTGAAAATCATTGCCAGTTCAGGTGCTACTGTGTTGATTATGGATTTCGTAATCACAACAGAATTGGCCCAATGATCACTAGTCTTCTTCTAATTAAGGGTATTAAAAGTTTTTACAATATCTTTGTCAGTGACATAACTAAATCTAAATTCAATGTTACACCTATTGACATTTTTTTTTAATAGAGATTCGGCGTCATTGGGGGATGAGTTCAGGGATTTAGTGGTTGAGACTGGAATGTCTGTGAAGAAATTTTCAAATGCTGTGGCAACCTCAAAATCTGATTTTAATATCTTTTTATTTACTTGAAGCGTGTAATCGTTACTTTTAATCTTGACCCTTCCAGTCTCATTGTTTATAATATCCCACGTTGCTTTTATTTTATTGTCACTGTTTTTAATTTTTAGGGTTCCGTACCTAAAAGGTAAAAATCGGAACCCTATTACTAAGCCTCCGCTGTCTGTCTGTCTGTCTGTCTGTCTGTCTGTCTGTCTGTCTGTCACCAGGCTGTATCTCATAAACCGTGATAGCTAGAAAGCTGAAATTTTAACAAATTATGTATTTCGGTTGCCGCTATAACAACAAATATTAAAAATAAAAAAAAATAAAATATTAAGGGGGGGTCCCATACAATAAACGTGTTTTTTTTTCGTATTTTTGCTCAAAATTACTAACGGTAACAGGTAGACGCTTAAAATTTTCACGGAATCTGTAGTTGTATATTACCTTTAATAAATAAATTATTAAATTAAAAAAGTAAATAATAAAGGGGGGCTCCCATACAACAAACGTAATTTTTAAGCAATTTGTTACTCGATCTTAATAAACAAGTAGAAACTTAAAAAATACATACATACATAGACTCACGCCTGTTTCCCAGAGGGGTAGGCAGAGACTACGGAACGTCATTTGCAACGATCCTGACATACCTCTCTCGCTTCATTCACTCCCATCAAGTTTCTCATGCATGCTCTTCTGTATAGGGTACTTCTGACCTGTCCTTTTTTAAGAACTTAAAAAATATTTAAGTATATATACAACAAACGTGATTTTCTTTTATAGATGATGGTACGGAACCCTTCGTGCGCGAGTCCGACTCGCACTTGCCCAATTTTAATTTTAAATAAAGTGTGTTCAAACATGAACATGATATTCTTGGCATTCCAACACACATCCAACTTATCACCGAGGAAGATGTGTGATATTTTAAGATCATCTAATTTATCACGTACGGCGGTCGGCTCAAACATGCTGCATCGGCACAATACACCGACGGCACATAACTAAATACGTGTATATATGTGTATATAGAATAAGTTTAGTATATAAGATAATACTTTTAAGAAATAAATCAGTCATTTGTTCACTCCTGACTTTGACTCATTACCCTTCCCAAACCTCTCACTGCAGCCAAGACACCTTTAGCCGTCACCATGATCGGTCTTGTGAGTCTGCTCGACCGGCAGTGAGATAACCCACTCCGCTACACCTTAATCCTACCCACTTTCCGTCTGTCGCCTTAGGTCTCCCGGTGGCAGATATCCCGGCCCAGGGATCCCAGGGACTGCTAGGGAACTAGGGATTAGGGTTGTATACGCGACAGTCTGTGTGACCACAGTGTACACGGCCTCGCTATACAATATACCTAACAGGGGTAGGGTAGCACTAGGGAGATAGGGAATAGGTGGACTTGGATACTGCGATGGTACCAAGTTGAGGAAAACTACTACTACTACAAGGGAATAGGTGGACTTGGATACTGCGATGGTACCAAGTTAAGGAAAACTACTACTACAACAAGGGAATAGGTGGACTTGGATACTGCGACGGTACCAAGTTGAGGGAAACTACTACTACAACAAGGGAATAGGAGGACTTGGATACTGCGACGGTACCAAGTTGAGGGAAACTACTACTACAACAAGGGAATAGGAGGACTTGGATACTGCGACGGTACCAAGTTGAGGGAAACTATTGCTACAACAAGGGAATAGGAGGACTTGGTTACTGCGATGGTACCAAGTTGAGGGAAACTACTACTACAACAAAGGAATAGGAGGACTTGGTTACTGCGACGGTAGCCAAGTTGAGAGAAACTACTTTTACAATTGCTACTACTACAACTAATACTACTGTTAAATAAGGGAAGGAATATAATTTCTTGAGGGGTGAAGAACATGCAATTGTATAACAAAAAATGATTACAATTGCGTGTTGACTAAATATATATATATTTCTTTTTTTGAATACATATGTACCTACCGATTAAGCTCTTAACATTTCCCCCGCAACGATCGCCTTAAGACTCTACAGCATGCAACGAGGTCAACTGTCGCTGCCAGGGTTGCATCGCACGTGGCCTACAGCCAGCCAACCGAAGCCGTCAAGAAAACAACTCACCAGTGAACAACCAACTACCGATGCAGATGAAGTTGAGCTGAAGCCTACGCCAGACACCCGCCAGAATGTTCACGCCTGAACATAAGAACTTTCTAGAGCGTGCCCCGGAGAGAGGCTAGAATGTTCACGCCGGAACATGACCTTCCTGAAGCCTATCCCGGAGAGACGCCAGAATGTTCAAACATGAACATGACATTCTTGGCATTCCAACACACATCCAACTTATCACCGAGGAAGATGTGTGATATTTTAAGATCATCTAATTTATCACGTACGGCGGTCGGCTCAAACATGCTGCATCGGCACAATACACCGACGGCACACAACTAAATACGTGTATATATGTGTATATAGAATAAGTTTAGTATATAAGATAATACTTTTAAGAAATAAATCAGTAATTTGTTCACTCCTGACTTTGACTCATTACCCTTCCCAAACCTCTCACTGCAGCCAAGACACCTTTAGCCGTCACCATGATCGGTCTTGTGAGTCTGCTCGACCGGCAGTGAGAAAACCATTTCCACCACCCCTAAATCCTACCCAATTCCGTCTGTCGCCTTAGGTCTCCCGGTGGCAGATATCCTGGACTATTATATATAAGTACTTATAAAATACGATATAGTAGGGCTAGGGGGATAGGGACATTAGGGTTTAGGGACCACAACAACGACGCCTTTGTAGGAATTAGATAGGTTGTAGGAATAGTTCATAGGACACCTAGGTTTACTACATAATACGTAGGATAGGCGTTAGATTAGATCTAAAATAGGGATAGGTTTATCGTAGGTAGGTTAGGCTAGATATAGGAACCAGTAGGCTTAAATTAGGATAAGTCTAGGATTAGGTACGTGCAAGCTTAGGGCTATACTTAAGAGCTATCGAAGGTTAGGCCCTAACTTGTACAAAGTGTCTTAGCTTCACGACAATTTTTTTTAAATAACTTAGAATAATTTGTTACGTATTGACAAAATTTTTCATCATTTTTATTAATTACCTTCTGTTCATATAATTCGTAAAGCTTATTTCTACTTTTATAAATTCCAGTGGTTCACTGAAGGATGTAGTACCAGCAACTGAGATCCTCTTAGGGACAAAGATAGAACTGAATATAGTACAGTACATGTCAAAGAAAGAATTGTACAACTTATTGGGATCGTTATTATAGCATAAGTATGGTAGTGTACTTGTGAGTTTATCCTTAAGTCCCTCCAGACGACGCAAAGTTTTTGGCACCACACTCAATTCCTTTCTACCTACTTTTTTAGACTGCATAGCAAATGTTATAGATTATCCACAATGATCTGATGTTAATGAAATTTGTTATGTATTTGCGTTCTAACTGGTGCAATATCTGTAAATATATTGTCTATACAAGTAGATGTCGTGGAAGTTATCCTGGTGGGTTCCAAAAATAAGCATGCAAAATTATATGACTTAAACAAATTCTTAATTTTGTGGCAATTCAGGGAATCTTCTAGTAAATTAATAATAAAATCGCCACCTACTATTATAGATTTATTTTGTTGGCATAGCTTCCGTAACACATCATCCATGACACTTTCAAAGTTATCATAGCAGGATGATGGTGGCCTATACACACTCAAAACAAGAAGTTGGTCCAACTCCACACAGGCTATTTCAACTGTCCGTTCAACAGAGAAACTAACAATGTCACTACGATTCTTAAATTTAAGCAGCTTGTTAACTAAAATCAACGATCCACCATGTGTTGCATTTTGTCTGCTGAACGAACTACCAACTAGATGGTTATTAAAATTGCACATGAACTGGTGATCTTTAAGCCAATGTTCTGTTATACACAAAATATCGACGCATTCACCGTTCATGAACAACTCCACTTCTAAATCTTTATTTGACATACCTTGTATATTTTGATGTACCAGTTTTAATACTTGTGAATTTCTAAATGAATTATTAGTTGGATTGGGCTTATTCGTACATACCAGCCCATTATTAATGAAAGTGTCATTGAAAGAGGTATTCTCTATTGTCGAATTATTTAATTTAAATGAATAGAAATGTCAGACTGTGTAGCCAAACTACTGGCTGAATCATTATAAATGTCATTTTGTTGCTGTATAGGGGCAACACGTTTATTAGCCAAATTCTTGGCTGAAATGTCAATACAAAATGCTAGCGAGTCAGCTAGTTGTCTTTTATAATAAGTATGCAGATAACAAGTATCTTGTGTCAAATGTAAAGCTTTACTAACATAATTGTTAGAGTCAAAAACATGAAACTGATCGTTATTGTATGACCAACTACACAAATTTATATTAAGACTATGTCTAATATTATTTTCTTTCTGTGGCAACCCTTTACTGAAAGGTAAAGTGAGCATAATAATTTGATTTAAATTTAATTCACATAATTTACTGTAATAATAGAATAAAAGTCTTTTATTTAAAGATCCTCTTTTACCATGTAGGATCAATAAAGTTGTATCCTGGTCAAAATTGAAGTTTATAATTTTATCTAAAATAGCAATGGAACTTAACCCAGGCAAACAGTAGTTCATCACTAACCCATCACTATATGTGTTCGTCAACAACTGACCCATACCTTTTCCAATCTCGTCACTAAATATTATCACTTTATTTTTATTTTGTAATATAGTTTTACTGTCTAGTTTGTTATTTTTTAATTTATTTAGAGTGTTTAATATTTTAATTTGTATTGTTTAAAGAACTATTTGGCAAAACCGGGTCACATGTTGGCAATGAGCAAGCTGGCGAGTGTTGGTAGTTGAACGGGATGTCATTTTTCAATGGTATTGAGCATTTGTTACTATTTGATGCCACCAACTCATTCATTGCCAATATGTACTCTTTCATTTGTAGTTCAGAGCTTTTATATTTATTTGTCATTGATACTAATTTGTCACTAAGATTATTTAATTCTACCTGCAAATTATTTATTTCTAATTAATGTTTCAAATTATTTTGGTGATATTTCTGTGTGTATATTTTTAATTTTTCAAGAGCAAGTAATCTTTCCCTATTTAACTTAACATTTTTTATGAAAAATTTTTGTCTGTGAACTAATTTTTGGGTCTTTTTTATGAATTTGTTTATTTTGACATATTTCTTAATTCTATTCCTACTAACCGTAATCAATTTTATTGAATTATTTGATTTGTTGCACACTGAGAGACTATTTGGAAATGATGCTTTAGAATGATTTATATCAGTAATCATGCTTGGAGCATGAACCACCAGCTCATCGAACAGACTTTGATTTGCCGTTGTAGTGATTTGATCTTGGGTGAATTCTAGATGAGTTATTCTACTGTTTGCCTCGTGTAACTGTTTGTCTTAGAACTGTATACGGTCCAGTGCTTGTTCATACTGCAAGCTACTTTCGGCAAACCCATCCACAATAAGCTGGAGTCCATCCCGAGCACTCATGGCATCAGAGAATTGAGTATGTAGCTGAGCCATTTCACATTTTAATATCTTATTTTTTTCCAGTAAGTTCAACATTTCTTTCTCGTTATCTTCGCTTTCCTCTATCAGTTTGTTACACAACTCCTTAGAGATCTTTAATTCAATTAAAGCCAGTTGGAGTTTAGACTCTTCCTGGCGAGCCAAAGCTGTGAAAAGAGAGAAATACAAGTACAAAGGAAGTTTTGTTCAAAAGTAAAGGAGAAGATTGAAATACGTAGTAATAGTAGAGTTTAAAGCTAAATATTATTGTAAGAAAGAACAGCTGATCTCGTTGAAAGTTGTGTAACCAACTCACAAGGTTTAGGTTATGTTTATGTATTTTTACTACTTATAGGTGGTTATTTAGGAACTTGATAGCACTTTTATTCGGAAATATACTAATTAAAACTATTTTATACGTCTAAGTCGATTTTAGATAGTAGTTACAATGTTATACCTGTTTGTAAAATGACAATGCAAATTTAGCCGGTAGATTGGTTGTCAAAAAAAAATCACAACAAACTCACCTTATTTTCACAGAAAACACTAAACTTTTAAAGATTACTAGAAGATGCCAGCAGCTACGCCTGCATTTTTTTTAAATTTACCCGTTTTGGCCAATCCCGTGGGAATTTCGGGAAATCCCTTCTTAGTGCACCCCTACGGTCCCCAAGGAACGTACATGCCAAATTTCAGCTTCCTGCGCCCAATAGTTTCGGCTGTAGCGTGTCTGTCAGTCAGTCAGTAACGCAAGGATTTTATATATTAAGATTACAAATAACACATTTATTAAGTAATTAACTTGTAATAAGCTTTAATTATTTGATTATTTTATATTTTTATTTGTAAAAAATACGGGACAAGGTCGGATCAGCTGTTAACCTCAGTGTTGCCACAGAGCGATGTCAAGCTTTCTTGTACTGGTAAAATATTATTATTATTCTGTCTGGCGGTGTATATTTTCATTTCACCGTCACCAGCGAGGGGTAAGCTCGAATTTTGATTTTGATATTATAACCTAGTTGGATTGCATCAGATTCCAATATTTTATCGTTGTGGATATTTATCGTATCCATGGCACTTCATTGATCACAATTATCTGGCATATTTTTATATCGGGGTGGTACGCACACGCATTCAGTTGAGGATGCTATTTGTTTGTGCGTGTTGTTTATATTTACTTTATTATATTCAATAATGCTCATACATACACATGACATTTATGTGATGTGTATGTATGAGCATTATTGAATATTGTAGTATATGACATAATATTATGTGTATGTATAAAGTTCTTAATAATTAAAACTCAGCAGTCTTTTGAATCAGAAATACATACGTAGTTTGGTAGGTAGATAATTAATTTATAGACAGGCGTCTTCAGCAATTATTAAATATTGTAATCAAGTCCTGGTGAGTGGCGCTGTTGTCGAAGCTCAGAAAAACCGCGGGTAACGTCTTCTATAATCAGATCTAAGATATACGAAATACACATATTTCTTATATCTGAGTGAAATATTGTAGCCTAAAGTATTATACCATTTACAATCATACCCGGAATTCGAGGAAAATTATTTGCGTATAATATGAAATATCTATTTCCTGTTACTCGCTGAAATGGCTTTAATTAAACATCGGCATACCTATGTGTTAAAAAAAGACAACTTCTGCATTAGGACTAAATCCTGTGTCGCGGGGGACTTTACAAACATACAACTAACGAGGACAGTGAACACCCAGACTCGAAACAACAATTTATGAATCACACAAAGTGCTGTCTCGTGTGGGGATCGAACCCACAACACTTCGGCGAAGTGTCAAGGAGTGAGGTGGCAGCTTAAACCACTACGCCAACCGTGCAGTCAATGGTTTAATCTTTCGTTGTTATTTTGCTTATACAACATGACTTAAAATTATAAAATAAAACCTTGCCTTTATTACAAAATCCTGTTTCGTGATTTGATGTTTTAATGATATTTGAACATGTTGAAAATCAAACTTAATTATGTATGGTTTTACCTAAGATACGACACTATAAAATATTTATGTATTCTTTTTTCCCGTTTTTTTTTTCAAAATATGATGAATTCGATAATACTGGAAGCGCTGGGTGCGTCTATGTTTCTATTAGTAGGGGAGCTCACGATGATAAATTCGGATTTACTCGAGCGTCATGGAGACCTATTGGGTTGCAAAGCTTAGATGATAAAAAGATAAAAATGTAAATAATGTATAATTTTTCATCTGTTCGGTTATAGACCTTCAACATTTTTAAAAAGATCTGTTGCTTTAATCCCTCCAGATAATGTTCAGATTAAGAGAAGGCACGTCTAGGACGTTAGGATAAAGCATATATATAATTATCTTAATCTGACGGGCTCGAGTATTTCAAAATGGCGAATTCACTCATTCAAATTTGCAACTTTCTAATAATGGCCACGAGTTTGCGTGACACCTAAATTGTCAGATTATTCAATGAAAGATTCAGATTATTAGAAAATCTGACACGTACGATTAATTTTCTTTTTTTTTTAATATTGAAATCTTACCTCTACTACGCAAACGATCAGATTAACATTCCTACTTTATAAAAAATAAGGTAGGACATCGATGCTATCAATATCTGACGCGCTCGGGTAAATCCCGAAATCCCGTCGTGGGCTCCCCTACTATAATCTATACAGTATGGACAATCGAGTATATTCAGGACATATTGACAGTAAGTATCTAATCCTTGGTAAGAATACTAACGTACTTAACTCCGAATACTGAAATAACCCTAGATGTGGGTAATTAAATAATATATACGTTACAGCACCTCAATCAAGTTAAATTTAGTTTATGGCATTAATAATTGGTACCGGATAGTAAATGTAACACAACAGCCTAACTCATTTTAATTGAAACATTGAATTAAATTGGTAACTGTCTAACACATCCATAAATAATAGGCTTCTCGGGGAAATGTGACTGAATTTAGGGAATTTACGTACGTAATAACAGGCTCAATTAGAAACTTAGCAATAATTATATTAAAGCCCAATCGATTAGAATATAATATAATAAATAGCTTTGATATTGAAATTCGTGAATTCTACACAGCTGAAATAGATTTAAAATAACCGTGTTTAAATGTATTTGAACAAACGTCTTCTTGGGTTTACGCGAATGTAATTAAACTACTGTTTACGGATTTTATCGCGTTGGTTTCCCTTAGTTATTACATTTAACCGAATGATTTATACACCATTTGTTTTATTTTATTACTAGGTGACGTGTCGAATTCTTTACAGCATTCATGGTCACGGCAGATTGAGGTAATATTTGTCTTATACGTGGATGTATAAATTACCTCAAAGGACCCGGATATTTTTCAACTATTGGTGTTACTATTTACGCAGAATGAGCTCACAGTGTCCTTAGTTCGTCTGGTGACTTTATCCTTCTTGAGTTTCATTTGCTATTTTAATTATTGCTTGTCTCGTGCCGCGGTGAGCACGTTAAGCCGTCGGTCCCGGTTGTCATGAAGATCTTTGACAATCGTTACAGGGCGTCAGAACCTTCTAATAAACCGACACTAGTCTAAACCACGGGATATCGCTATCCCTTCGGGTTGCAGAGGTCAGACAGGCAGTCGCTCCGTGGAAAAGCTAGTATTCCGCCAAATCCGGTTAGATTAGAAAGCGGACGCCAGGTTGAGACTGGGTTAACGCTAGGAGGATGATGAGTTTCATTTGCTATTGTTTTTGGACGAAAATAATAATGTGTTGTACAGCAATGTTGTGTGCTTAGGATTTTATTTTTAAAGTTGATGGATTTTTAAAACTTTGTATCCATGTATGAGATTTTTTGTTTGAATCCTGGTATATCTTGTATCCTTATAAAGAAGCAATGGATACAAAAGTTTACTTCGAGGATAAAACTAGACTTGTTTAGATTGCCAGTATGACATATTATAATCTGCTGATGAAGCTTGATTACTGCACTGTAAGGGCGGTTTTAGATTAGCGTATTTTTATGCGCGTATACGTTCGTTTCAGCATACGCGCTTACACGCGCGCTACATAACGCGCTTTAACAAACCGGACTCGCCTATTTCGGCGTATTCGCGCGTAACGGTAGTGACATCTTGTCAGTGTCAGCATGGATTTTGAGGGCTGACGCTTATACGAGCTTACAAGCGCGTCAACGCTCGTACGAGTTGCGCGTGTGCCAAAAGGCGCGCCTATACCCGCCTACGTGCGCTTACAAAAACGATCTTATACGCGCGTATAAAACGATAATCTGAAACCGCCCGAAGCGTTTTAAATAAAGTCAAGAAGGAGTTACCTAAATGATTTTCTCTGTAGCTAATATTTAAATTTTATACAGAAATAAAACAATCATTTAGAGCGGATTTTTTTCGCATTCCCTCCATGTTTTCTTACACAAAGAGGCAAAAGAATAATTCTCATTTTAAGGTTTAGATTAAGAATTTATGAAACACAAATTATTTATTGTTTTAAAAATCTGAGGAACTTAACGGTTGTCTGATTTTTCGGTTCCTTTTTTTTTACTGTATCTGTTTGTTCTGAGTATGTTTATATGTATTCAAAGTAATATCTATGATGTATGTCTATTTATATATGTATTGTCTATGTATATATTCCATAGTATTATTAAATTGTATGTATATGTTTTTTATGTATGTATTGTCTATGTACATATTCCATAGTATTATTAAATTGCATGTATGTATTTTATTTAAAATTATCTTGCTATCCAAGCTAGCCAGTACTACACCATCGCTACGAAAAATTGCTAACATCATTCCTGTCCATCCAAAGGTAGCCTGGAAGAGATCGCACTTAGCGATAAGGCCGCCGATTGTACATATACCATAGTCTAAGTTACTTATAATTAATGTACTGTTCAATTATGTATTGGTGTGCAATAAAGTATATCTAACTAACTAACTTAAGACCTTCTATAAAGTTATACTTAAATGTTGTTACCTTTCAGTAGGAAAGTGTTAGAATCGATTTATTTTCTCTCTCAAATGTCCATCGATGTCCAACTAACACTGATAATTAAATAAAGAGAAACATATTGTACTGGCCACCACCTAAAGGCCTAAATGCGGACCCGAATTGTAAAAGCATTCTGATCCTCAAGTAAGTAATCTTGCAGAGATAAAAAGCAGCGGTATCCTAGTTTGTACTGTACATACATACATACATACATAGACTCACGCCTGTTTCCGCGTAGGGGTAGGCAGAGGCATATTAAACGCCCACTTTTCGCCAGTGTTTTGATCCCACGTAATAGGTGGCGAGCCTATTGCCGCTTATCGGGATATTTTGTTTGCCAGAGCCTCGTCCGTTGATCGACACCTGCAAGTGGTGCACCTGTCGATCGATTTGTACTGTACGATGGAGATAATAGATGTTTGCAATATGATGCCACAGCGTATATTACGAAAGTCTTACGGCTGCAATTTTGGCTGCAATTCAACACTTTGAATTGGTTTCCAAGTCACTGTCGCTTGAAGTAAAACTATATTGTAGTAACCTTGACTTCGCTTGCTCTTACATATTTACGTCTTAGCCTAAAGTATTAGATTAATGTTTCAAACTTCATTTGGCGTTCACATTTCATTCCTAAATAATGATTGTACTGGTAAACATGCTTTAGAATAATATTTTGTATCCAGAAATGCTTTGGCTTTATAATAGTTTAAAAATATATTATTTGATACCAAGCCCTTGCAAGGACAAGGACTTGGTTGAAAAGGTTGTTTTAATTTCGTCACTAATGGATGCCTCATTAAGTCTATACATTCGTTTTCTCCGTAAAAAGTTACAAGTATTTTCGTCTTCTTTCTTCCCACGTAGGTGGTTTTTGGATTCGTTTTAAAAACAATGCCTCAGAGAACTCACAAGCAATTGGTTTTCAAAAGTCCATCTAAATCTTTCTTCCCAACCCAATATTACCTAAATAATCTTTGTACAATATGTCAAGTTTCTAGTCCCAACGGTTTGGGTTAAACATTAATAAATTTTCCTCAATAGTCGAATTTTTCAAAAACCTTTCAAACTCCTCAAATGAGTTCCCCTTGGCTTTTAGCTCAATATTCATACGAATATATAATACAGATCTCATAAAGCCACAAAACTAAGTAAATGTCCTTAGGTCATCACTGTTTGCTGTCCAACCCTTGTATGTCTTGTCTTTGAGTTGTATTCAATAAATCTATTCATAGAATTCATCTTATCTATTTACTAGCTCGACTACGTTTACCACGTTTCGATGAAAGTATACTATTTTTACCTAAACCAAATAGCAAAATGTCACTCTGTACACTACTTTGCATACAAGTTCCACCATCAACATCCTATTACAGCTACTTAGTGATTGATTTTCTATAAACAAAGTAGCGTATGTATGAAGAAAACCTACGACTGTTTATGTAAATAGTTCCTATATTAATTCAATTCAAAATATTGTTCGACCGGGGTCTGAAGAAGTTTCCAAATTTGTATTATTGTAATTAATAAGTTTTCACTTGGTGCACTGGCGAAATATTTCCTAGAATAAAAGTTCACGTCAAAACTTCTATTCACTTTGTTACTATTTTGTTCCGAGTTCAATTTTAAATCTCGCTCCAAATATATTTTGTCCCAAATATAAAGAATATTGGAAACGTCTTTCCTTTTCGACGTTTACTTAAAGAAATAGATTTTATTTGAACAAAATATTCGATTTATTTAGCTCAGTAAACACTTCGTAGCTACGAGTATGTTCAGTACAGATAAGATGTAATGGATTCGTATTATTGATATAGAATTCTCATCGTATTGCTGCCAAGATTATATAAAGCGTATTACTACCGACTTACTTTACTGCAAAATCTAGGTGTTACTTTTCTGTGCTACTAAATTTGAATTAAGTATGTAGGTAATTTAATAAGCAACAAAGTTTTACCACTATAAAATATTATGAAGGAATAATCGATTTTAAACTTTCGCGATTTGTATACATCATATAATATTATTTAGCGGGTCTTAGTCGCGATAATTTTATATTTCAAGGCATAAATACCTCTGTTATTCTCCTACGTTTCTACCGGCTTGCAACGGTTGTGGTCGCGGAGGGACTGATGTCAGCTCAGCGCCGTCCTTGTTAAGCGCGGGTTTCGGCAGCTACCCTCACTTGTTTTTTTATTTTTGATATTTTTAGTTCTATCCGCACTGTCGGTACTTCGACACACTACACTTATGACGTCTACACACTGATGAGTTGTGTTACTGCGGCGTTGTTTGCATTTGTTGATAACTGGGTTCCAAGTGGTCGATAGTCTGTATCCGTCCTCCCGGTTGAAATTTCTATGTTTTTTTATTTCAACCGCTTCACGTACTATCCTGGAGTAATAGTGGCGATCGGTGGATAAGACTCGTGGTTGATGTAATTCTATCCAGTGGTTTGGTCCAGATTCCAGCAAATGCTCAGCTATGGCAGATTTATTAATTTGTCGATTTTTGACAGCTGTGATATGTTCTTTGACCCTTTCAGCGATCGTTCGTTTGGTCTGTCTGATATAGGAACTACCACAACTGCAATCGACCTTGTAGACGCCTGGTGTTTGTAGAGGAATTACGTCCTTTGGGGTACGCAGATTGTGTGCTACCTTGGAGAGGGGACTATATACAGTCTTGATGGAGTATTTCTGTAGTACTGTTCCTGTCCTTCCTCTTCCGACGGGGTATCTCCTTTTTGTATCCGTTGCGCCTTAGTACCTCCTGAACATGTGACAATTCACTGTTTAAGTGTTCAGGGTCACAGAGGTCATAGGCTCTGTTCACTAACGAGGTCGCTACGGATTCCAAATGTCGAGGGTGATGATGCGAGCAGGCGTTCGCATGGGTTCGTGACCGAGTATTATTTAACTTGGTAGACCTCTTTTTTATTATGGCAATCAATTAGACGTGTGTTATGGTTATAACCGCTGCTTTTAATATTCGATCTAACCATGGATTTAGAGATTCGAGACACAGGTTTGACATATGTTGTATGGAGCTTATTTCAAATAGGTATATCAAATGTCCAAAAACGGATAGATCAAATATTGAATACAGAGGTAAATTGTCTGATATGGTGTATAGCAAGTTATAAGTCTAGCAGTGCTACATATACTTTTTAAATAAGGAATGCAGACGGCATTTCTATTTCTATATACAAAAGCGCATTGTTTTAAGCTGACTTCGCATTGGGCTTGCGCGTTCCGTAGCGAGCGTCTGGCGTGCGCAACAAGCACAAAGTCAACGTCGAGCGCACGCTGAAGGAACACCGAATGATCGCGGGTTTACGACCCGCGTTCACGGTGTTCCTTCAGCGTGCGCTCGATGTTGACTTTGTGCTTGTTGCGCACGGCAAATATGAGAGACGCGTTAGTAACATATAATTTGCGACGTGAAAGACGTAGTCCAATATCCCTTAAAACACAAATGATAATACTGCTTAAGTTCAAGACAGTGCTTTCAAACGCCATTTATTATTTAAAGCAAGACAATGAGTGAAACGGCATTATGTTTAAGCCTGTCTGTAAATCTTGAACGCGCTGCCTGCTAAGCTTAATATCTTAATACCAAGACATTTCAGTTGGGACTTTAAAGATAGTGGAGCAATATTTTTTTAGCTTCTATTAGTCTCAGCAAATGGATTCAGTGGTGAAATATTTTAATGAGAATTAAGATCTTGGCACATTATGCAGGCACGTTTATTGAGCGGAAATTTTGTATTTCTCTATGACGTATAATATATTGTTCGATTGGTTAAAATTTTGTTTCATATGTAATAGCTAGAAATAAATGAAAACAAACTGACAATCTTAGTTTTACTAAAGTTATAGATACATACGAAGCGCCTCAATCACTAAAAAATATGTACGATACATACTCGTAAATACTTTACGTAACTTTTACAGCATCTTGCATTTTCTCATATTGTGAATTCACAAAAGACAGTATACATACAACTTAGTTTAATAAGTTTTGCAAAAGCATTAGGGCCATTTTGATAGTAGTTATTGCCATATATATATAATATACGTAGGAACTCCTTAAAAAAACACATGTGCTGTTAGCTTAAATATTTAACAACAAAATTGGTAACAAGTGAGTTATGGTTTTAAATGCAAATTTTTATATATAAAATTACAACAACTATTCACAAACCAGGGTCAATGTTTATATCAGACAAACTACATAGAAGTTACTCAGAGCCAACACGGACAGAAAAAATGCGTATTATCCTTACTTTTTATTCAAACTACAACACCACTTTTTTAATAACTCATTGTTCTCCACAGCTTGCTACGACGTGTAAACGTGATTTATGAGAGTTTGTAACGCTTCCTGATAAAATAAAACCAGGAGAGACTATGTAAATATTTTCACTTACTTTTGTAGTGTTATTGGTTTTGCGACACGTTATTTTGCATTTATACTTTGCGGTTATACTATGTGACATAATATTATGTATTATAATATGTTTATATTAAACATAATCATCTTCTGCCCTGCATATAAACTATCAATTACCAGCACGGACCACTGGTACCATAGTAAGAAGGCTAAGGATATAGTCCATACTGGCCAAGCGTGGGTTGGCAGACTCCGCATATCTTTCGAAAACATTATGGAAAACTTTCAGACAAGTAGGTTTACTTACGATTATTCCTTCTCCGCTTGGCAAGTGACTATAAACAACTGAATGCGCACGTTACTTTAAAATTCAGTGGTGCGCGACGTGCCGCGAGTTTGAAGCCGAACGTTTCTCATTGAGTCATTGAATCCATACACGGAACCATCTTAACCACTTCACCGTACACTGGAAATATAAACAAAAATAAAACAATGTTTATTCATACTGTTACAATGAAACGGCTTTATAAGGCTTTATCATCTGGCACGCGTTTTATAAGTGCCTTCATAAATTATGTGAACGTGCGAATAAACAACATATGGAAATCACCGCGTGAAAGAGACAATAGTCTTTTGTATAGCTGTGTCTCTTTCAACAGCTGAATACACAAGCTTTCTGCATAGCGATAAACTTTGTTAATTTTAATTACAGTTGGCGAATGTTATACATTAAAAAGAATAATGGTACTGGGGTTTGGTACTAATAAAAACACTAATTACATTTAGGAAGGTTGTGTATGGTATTCGCTTGTATTGTTGATACGTCATATAGTGCAATATGCAATTGGTGATAGAAAATAGTCGGATAGGAACCGTTTCCACTTTATAGGCGCTAGGGGTGGTATTTCCGTCCCTAATGCTCGCACTCGCATAGTTTCCTTATGAGATTTTAGTACCAGATATATCCTTCGCGATACTAAAATATGTGGATTTTATTGCTGTTTGATTAGACATTTTGGTATCCAAAGAGGCGATTGGATACTAACAGAACTATAAACATTGAATTGAAAGCCAAAGGTATATAAATTAGGTGTATAATGTGTATATGTAACCCAGTACTATGTATATTTAAATCTACGATACAAATAAAATAAAAATTATTCTAGAGCAAATAAAGAATTAGAACTCCAAACTCAAAATCAATGTGTTATCATGATAAAATTTTAAAACGTAGCAGAAAGCCGTTGACTACATTGTCAGTACTTTTGAGGAGGTATTCCACGAAGCACACCCAAACGAAGCACACCCAGACGAAGCACACCTAAAGTATTCCACTTTGCACACCCATAGGTGGGCTTCAAATAAAAAAAAAAAAAAAATTTCCTATTCCACGAAGCACACCTACGAATATCACTCGCATAGTGCGGAGACTAAGAAATAAAAATGTCGATAGAAGAAAATATTTATTATTCAAAAGACTAACTTAAATATCTAACATCTTTCAGTTCCATTATAATTATGTGATACAATACTTGTCGTACTAAGTATTTATTTTATATCCAGGTAACTCAACCGTTTCAAGATTTTGTACTTGCTAACTATAACGACGGAAAAACGAGAATACTTTTATTTGCTACACAGAAGAGTAGAAAGGAACTTGAAAGCTGCTGTCATATATATTGCGACAGAACTTTTAAATGCGCGCCTAAGCCATTTCTTCAAATTGACAGCATCCACAGTGAGGTTGGAAATATCGTTAAACCTTTAGCATATGCTTTATTGCATAACAAAAAAAATCGACCTATAAAATATTATTTCAATCATTAAAACAACAATACCCAAAATGCAAGTCAATGTTTTCACGAGCGATTTTGAGGAAGCTGCCGTCAGGAGTGTTACAGCAGTATTTCCTAACGCACAGATAAAGGGATGCTATTTTTTATTATTTATTTAAACTTTATGCACTAAAAGTGTACATGGGTGGACTTAATGCCATTAGGCATTCTCTAACAGTCAACCTTTATGTGGTGCAGAAATAAATGTGGTAGGTGCATTGGAAGCAGGTAATTAATAGATAACTGAAAAAAAACCAATATAATATATAAACCAGATAACTTATCTATTAGGTAATACATAATTCTATTTATACCTATAGTGGTCAGATAAATACTGCAACATATGAGTATATATAATAAATACATATTATATATATCTAAATAAATACTAAACATATAAAAATACATAATTATATAACATATATACATAATATACTATAACTGATGCGAGTGATGTGGTGATTCCCTCAAACTATTAAATAGGAGCTCTCGGACTTTCATTTTGAATGCATATCGGTTGGTGGACATTCTGACTTCAGGAGGGAGCCTATTCCAAAGCAGTACAGCTTGAACTATGAAAGAGGAATTAACAAAACCAGAATTGTGTGTAGGACAAGCAAGAAGTAAATAATGAGAAGAACGAAGTTCCCTTTCATGAGTAGAAGAGAGATATTGAAAGTATGTTTTTAGGTAATCAGGAGGAGAAGGGGCAGTAAGAATAGAAAAGAGAGTAGTAAGAGCACGCAAACTCCGGCGTTGACGTATGGGTAACCACTTGAATTCGGAACGGAAAGCAGATACGTGACCATACTTATTTTCATATTGAGAAAGCAATTAAAAAAAATCTGGGGATTTAGGTATAGATATGAATAGTATACATAGAAAACATGTTGCCTTATGAACAGTTTTGCCACATTTACCGCTGGAAGACTTGGATGAGGCCTGGCTCTACATCATGAGCGAGTGTCCTCAAGGAGAAAGTATTTCTAGATTTAACGATTACATTGTAACTCATTGTTATCGATCAGTGATATCGAACATAAATTATGGAACGACAAATGGTCGTATTATAACGTAAAAAATAAAACTAATAATTATACAGAGTCTCATTACTCTGAAATAAATAAAATTTTCAATAAAAACAGAGCCATAAATCTGGCAAATCTTTTAGATTGCTTCCAAAAAAATTGCAATAATTATGCTGAAATTAGAGTAAAAATGGGTTATTCAAATCATCAAAAACATACTGAAATAAAAAATAATATAATCGAAAACACAAAGGCAGCGATAGCCTAGTGGAGATACCAACAGACTGCCATGCAGAGGGTATCGGGTTCGAATCCACAGCGCGCATCAATGACTTTTCGAAGTTATGAGCGTATTGAATTATAAATTATCACTTGCCCCGTGCCTCGGAGAGCACGTTAAGCCGTCGGTCCCGGTTGTCAAGAACAGTCGTCAGTACCTTCTAAATAAATTGACACTACTCTAAAACCATGGAATACGGCTATCCCTTCGGGTTGCGGAGGTTAGACAGGCAGTCACTCTGTGGAAAAGCTAATATTCAGCCAAATCCGGTTAGACTAGTAAGCGGACGCCAGGTTGAAACTGGGATAACGCTAGAAGGATGATGATGATGATAATCAAAAACACAATAAAAGATTATAAAAATGGGTTAATTTTAGTTGGACATTGTCTAAAGAAATTAAGAATCTGATTAATAATAATTTATTTAACTGATAAGTTTAGATACTAAATTGCCCATTTCTTCAAGATTATTTAAGAATCTTAAAGATTGTGATTTGGGATTTTAAACAGTCTGTGATTTTACATAAACCTGGAGTGTATTATTAGGTATTAGTTAAAAGCTATAAGAAAACATCAACATAGATCTCTATGTAAAACAATATTTACAATGTATTTGATATTTGTCCAAGTCTTTATTGCAATTATGTACCATCCATCTGTAATTGTGTGACCATAACCATCTGTGATTTTGTATGTTAAAGTAGAGTATTTTTATTATTCACTAAACAGGTAGGTGTAAGAAAACTTCAACATCGATCTCTATGTAAAACAATATTTACAATGTATTTGATATTTGTCCAAGTTTGTCTGTGATTTTTAATAGTAAGATTATAAAGATGACAAATATTGTGTCACAATATTGTAATGAAACTGAATGATGTTAGAAATTTAAGTTAGTCTTTTAAATAAACAATATTTTCTTCTATCGATATTTTTATTTCTTAGTCCCCGCACTATGCGATATTCGTAGGTGTGCTTCGTGAAATAGGAAATTAATTATTTTATTTTTTTTATTTGAAGCCCACCAAATGTGGGTGTGCAAAGTGGAATACTTTAGGTGTGCTTCGTCTGGGTGTGCTTCGTTTGGGTGTGCTTCGTGAAATACCTCCTTTTGAGACATTAATCAAATTAAGGCTATAGATATGAGGAGTTCTTTGAAAGAAATATCACATTAAAATTTAAAAACAAATATGTTTGACATCGGACATCAAATTATTAACGGCAAGGATTGTACATAAAAATAGTTTTCTCTCAAACTATTGCAACGTCGTAATTTACGAGAAAGAAGTAGGATGAGACTCCGTTAAGGACAAAACATGAAATCTGCAATAATTTATCAGACTCACTCTAACACATGCATGCACACAACACGTGCGTTATCAACAGAGTCCGCTCACACAGGCCGAATCCCGCTGACGTCACACATGCATCACCACTGTCCTGTAGTAGATTTGTTGGACCCCATTTCTAAGGGGAAGTCGCACAGCGGGAGTTTTAATGAACAGGCTTAACATCTTTCGGGGATTGCATATTTGGTTTGCAGATCAACCCCTTTGAAAACACAGATTATCGTTGTTGGTAGTCCCAGGATGATCTCTCGCATTGACTGGAATCTGCTACCCCAAATTATTTTTGGTGGTATCCCAATACCTATAAGTGATTGCGTGAAGGACTTAGGTGTTTATATTGACAAAACTCTATCTTGGGGACCACAAATCACCGAAGTTAGTCGCAAATTGTTTGCTGCGGCGGGGACTTTGCGAAAACTGCAAAACTTTCTGCCGATTGCCACTAAGATTGCACTTGCAAACTCTCTTCTATTACCTATCCTTGACTATGCCCATGTCAGCTATCTAGATCTCACTGAGGAGCAACTTGATAAGCTTGAGCGTCTTTAAAACTTCTGTATTAGGTTAATATTTGGATTACGTAAATATAATCACGATACTAATTTCCGCAATAAGCTCAAGTTGCTGCCAATTCGCCTTCGGCGGAATACTCACATTCTTTCATTACTCTATAACATTCTCTTCAACCCTTCAACTCCATCTTATTTGAAAGAACGCTTCAAGTTCCAAAGTGACTCTCATTCAAGATCGGTTCTTAGGTAATCGGTAAATTTGAGATTGGAAATTCCAATGCATTCCACTACTTTTTACGATAAATCCTTTACTGTACAAGCGGCACGGTTGAGGAATGCATTGCCTGTATCCATCAAACTGGCTCAAAATATCACATATTTAAAAACTTAGTGAAAAACCATTACTTATCTCTTTAACTTTCCATAACATTGTCAAACTCACACTTTCTTTCTCTCCCTTTTTTACTATTATCAACTCTCATTACTCAATTCATTATATTATTGTATGTATTTATATTATCTTAATATATAAAATCCTTGCGTTACTGACTGACTGACAGACACGCTACAGCCGAAACTATTGGGCGCAGGAAGCTGAAATTTGGCATGTATGTTCCTTGGGGACCGTAGGGGGGCACTAAGAAGGGATTTCGCGAAATTCCCACGGGACCGGCCAAAATGGGTAATTTAAAAAAAATGCAGGTGTAGCTGCTGGCGACCTCTAGTAGTATATATATAAGTGTATTTGTATAGTATTGAAAAAAGAGTTAATGCAGGTAATGCAGTGAATGGAGCTCTGAATGCGTTTATGAATAAGGCGCGTTTGGCTGCGTATAGAGGGGTGTCAGTACCTACTCTTATGTATGGTAGTGATAGTTGGGTATGGCAGAAGAGTCATGAAAGTAGAATAAATGCTGTAAAAATGAGAGCACTGAGAAGTATGTGTGGTGTTTCTTTGACTGACAGAGTAAAGAATTGTGTGATAAGAGAGTGTTGTGGGGTAAAAGAAGATGTAGTGACAAGCATCGAGAAAGGTATGCTAAGATGGTTTGGGCACGTGGAGAGGATGGATGACGACAGACTGACCAAGCAGATATATAAGGCAAGTGTGGAAGGGACAGGACGAAGGGGAAGACCTAGGCGGACGTTCTCTGACCAGATTGGAGACATCCTAAAAACAGGACAGGTTAGAAGTACCCTGTACAGAAGAGCATGCATGAGGAATCTGATGGGAGTTAATGAAACAAGAGAGATATGTTAGGATCGTTGCAAATGGCGTTCCGTAGTCTCTGCCAACCCCTCCGGGAAACAGGCGTGAGTCTATGTATGTATGTATGTATGTTGTATAGTATAGTGTGTGTTCCTATTTTGTTTGGTATAATTTCGTAAGTACCCTTCTACGCCAAAACTGCCCTATGTCTGGCTCCTTACTTCTCTTTTCCATAAGGGTTGCCTGTAAGAGATTGCTTTTTAGCGATAAGGCCGCCGTTTGTGCAACATGTACTTATCTGTGAATTCCTGTGTTTAATTTACCATTTGGTGTACAATAAAGATTATTATTATTACTACCCTCCAACGGGTTCCAATCTCAACATTGACTTAAATTTGAAGCCTGATGAAAGGACACTCACAAACAGGGCTTTACTTCGTAACATAGGAATATAAAAACTATCTGTAATGGTCACTGCAGCTGAAACTACAGGTAATACTGAATGTGGATGGTATTAGTACTTTTAAAAAACATTGGCATTTTGGCAACCAGCCAGGTGTCACCTTAATGGGTTAGGTGGTTTACCTCACGTAGCAATTATTGTGTATTTAAGCTTTTAGCCGCAACGTCTAAAAATAAAATGCATTTGCTTTTAGCGTAAACCTCTGAATTAATTCCTTGATACTTACAGACATAATTGCTCAAGTAAACACAAAGCTTTGATTTTTGATGAACTTGCATTAGTGTTGAATGGTTTAGCAGCTATTGTAGCATGCTCAACACAATTTGGATTGCTGTCTTAAGGTGACTTTGTTGATCAAAAGCTTAAAAGAAGAAAATGAATATAACTGTTTTCAAACTTTTACAAAATGTACGCATAATCATATTTTTGTAACGGATTTTCAAACAATCCCATGATTGTTTGAAAATTGGTTTAAGAATGTATTTAATAGGAGTTGAACCGTACCTACATAGTATTTTCTTGGGTTTATAAATAAAATATCGTAAATGTTACACAATTAAATCAAACTGCAGTTTACGGATTCTATCGCAATATCGAGTTTTTGAGATATAAATTTTAATTAGGGTGCATATATATAGGGTGCATAGGGTTCCCACCAAGAACTTAGGGTCCCAAGCCAACCTCACCTGCAAGTGGTGCACCTGCCGATCAACGGACGAGGCTCTGGCAAACAAAATATCCCGATAAGCGGCAATAGGCTCGCCACCTATTACGTGGGATCAAAACACTGGCGAAAAGTGGGCGTTTAATATGCCTCTGCCTACCCCTTCGAGGAAACAGGCGTGAGTCTATGTATGTTTGTATGTAAATTTTAATTAAATTTAAACCGCACTATCTGAAAATGATCTTTTTATTTATTAAGGTGTAAGCATTTATTTATTGATTTATTATTTTCACATTTTGCGTGCTAAACTTCACTCCATAATGCAATAATTACTTCTAGTTAAACACCGCAAATGAAAATACAAAAACATACAATAAATTATTAATTTAGCGTGCTTATTCAAGTTATAGGTACATTTATGCTACTAATACATTTTTATAGGAGGTAAAAGTAGTCTTATTAGTTGTATAGATTAAAAGGGGAATGACCAAACACGAGGGACTAGGTTTTTCAGGTGGTCACTTCATAGGAGTAAGTAATCGCGGTAAAAAGTAGCTCATGTGTCTCTAGGTTCATTTTTGTGTCACACAAAAATCACACTATTTCTGCTGCAAAGAATATCTGACGATGGACTGATGGACCTCAAAATCGTATCTCATTATGGATTTTTATATCTCGGCAGCATCTCATACAAAACAGATTGAAAACACGAGTACAAAAATAGATAATTACAGCTCGATTTTCTAGAATTCTATTGCACACAGTCTATCTAGAAATACATTTATTCTTACTACCACCTCAATGTCCCGTTAGAAAATATCAGTACTTAATAACAAGCGAGTGCCAATATTCAAATAGGTTTTTACCGCTGAATGTCAACATCAAAATGTGCTACAGACGTAACAGCGTTGATATGTTGTCAATGTCACAATTCGCATGCAGCTATCGTATGCAGACGTTTTATCGCGATGTAGTATTGATGTAGCCGCGAAACGCTGGTATGTTTTGGTTATTATTGTTAGGGTGATGTCAGATCTCCGAAACTGTTCACCGCTGCGCTGGAAGACCTTTTCAAGCTTCTGGACTGGGAATGTCACGGTATCAACATCAACGGCGAGGATATCACTCACCTTCAATTAGCTAACGATATCGTAGTCATGGCTGAGACCATGGAAGACCTCGACCCAATGCTCGGTGGCCTCTGTAGTGTCTCCCAACAAGTAGGTCTTAAGATGAACATGGACAAGACGAAGATCATGTCTAACGTCCATGTTGTGTTATTCAGGTTGGGAACTCTACACTCGAAGTTATCAAGTACAAGTACCTGGGACAAATGATCCAATTGGGGAGGTCCAACTTCGAGAAAGAAGTCATTCGTCGAATCCAACTCGGTTGGGCGGCGTTCGGGAAGTTACGGCATATCTTCACGTCCGATATCCCGCAGTGTCTCAAGACGAAATTCTTGGACGAGTGTGTTGCCAGTGATGATCTACGGAGCCGAGACGTGGTCGCTAACTATGGGCCTTATTCGGAAGCTCATGGTCGCTCAGAGGGCGATGGAGAGAGCTATGCTCGGAGTTTTCCTGCGAGATCGAATCAGAAATGAGGAGATCCACAGGCAGACCAAAGTCACCAACATAGCTCTTCACATAGCCAGAAGAACCGATGGCTGTTGGCGCAGAAAGGTTCTGAAGTGGTGGCCACGCACCGGACGTCGTAGCAGAGGTAGGCGTCCCGCAAGGTGGACTGACGATCTTACTGGGATCGCGGGCAGCGGATGGATGCGTATCGTTCACGATCGGTCTATGTGGAGAGCCTTGGGCAGGCCTATGTCGAGCAGTGGACGTCTTTCGGCTGATATAATGATGATGATGAACCTGCCATATTGCTAGACACGGACTTCATTTCACAATTCAAGAAAATCACGGACGTCAAGTTGCACCTCGTTTTGGTTCACAACAGATAATTACCAATTTGATTCGCACAAATCTTGAAAAATTTAGCGGTGCGTGTCGTGCAGTTATAATAATAATAATAAACTTTATTCAATAAAATAAACGTCACATGTTACATAGGAAAGTATTACGTTATAATTAACTTTTATAATTACTTAATTATGAATGTTAATGAATGTGCCTTTGTTAAATTGTGGTACATTAATGCGTAGGGACTTTATTTATAACTGTATGATTATTTATTAGACATAATATACATACATTCATAGACTCACGCCTGTTTCCCCGAAGGGGTAGGCAGAGGCATATTAAACGCCCACTTTTCGCCAGTGTTTTGATCCCACGTTATAGGTGGCGAGCCTATTGCCGCTTATCGGGATATTTTGTATGCTAGAGCCTCGTCCGTTGATCGGCAGGTGCACCACTTGCAGGTGAGGTTGGCTTGGGACCCTAAGTTCTTGGTGGGAACCCTATGCACCCTTATATTAGACATAATATATTACATAATATTTACTCGCATGTATATCTTATCTTTATTAAAGACAACGTTCGCACTATTAATGACTCCTGTATCGCAGGAGTATCTACAAATATACAATTAACGTGCACAAAGTATACCTAGCCTCGAAACAACAATTTATGGGTCACGCAGTGTGTTGTCCCGTGTGGGGATTGAACACACAATGCTCGGCGCGTTGTCAAACCGCAACCCGCTTGAACTACTACGCCAACCGTGAACTCAGTATAATAAATTATGTGTATCTTTTTACTTCATGTTTGGGTCATTCTTCGAGACAAGTTTTTTAAGCGGCATCACCTTAAAAAAATAGAAATAGAAAAGTTATCAAGCCACTTTTTTTTCGGGCAAACCTTTAATCCTCTTTTATCTGGGTTATTGATTATTATTCAATTTTCTATATATTTAATATCATAAAAAAATAAAACACCCCATTCTTTGATTTTCGTGGAGTGTCCTTAACCCCGATCTGGTCACATAGTAATTTATATATTATAAACTAAACGGTACATGCTTACCAAAAAAAAAGCGTTAAGTTCTAAGAAGTTAACAATGCTATGAAAAATTAGATCATAGTTCTAAAAGAATTGCATTATGTAAAAAAAAAAAAAATATAACTGTCCCGGAGTAGTTACTGATTTGCGTGGACCATTGTAAATTCACTTGCACATCTCTAATTTCGCGGCCCAATGTTGCGTCATCCTAATTCACATTACAACTACTCGTGTTCCGACAGCTGGGCAGAGTGCTTGTGTGACGACGCGTCGAGTTTCCGAAAAATTAAGGTAAGAACTTCGTTTCGTGGGGATGGTTTCTCAAAACTTTGATTTACGTGGTACAATTTTCTCCGGTGTCAGTGAATTTCTTTATTGAATAAAATATTCTAGCGAACAAATATAAGATAACGTAACTTATATTGAAAACAGAGTATATTTGCTTAAAGAGCTTTTATATATTTTTAGAATAGAGGGTTTATTTTGATTTTCGTGGTCGTGATTTGCGTGGTTTACGTGGTAGTTTTGACACACGCAAATCAATTATTGGCCATACAAATAATATAACTTTGAGTTTTGTTATAGTATTGTATGATAATATTTTTATTACTTTATTTATACGTAAATTCGGTTAAATTAAACTTAAAATGATTTTATAAGTACCTAATAATAATAAAAATAGTGTCTGATTAGCTAAAATTGTAATGAATTATTTTTTAGACCAAAATGTCATTAACAAGAGAGGAAAAATAAGAAAGAAGGAAGTTATCTGAAAGAAGAAGAGAGAGGCTTAAAAATAATGAAGAGTTCAAGGCCAAAAACCTAACATGATATTAAAAAAGAAAAGCTGAAGGAAAAATCTTCTTTAACCGCCGCAAACAACAACCTAGACGCGAGAAAAGTCAAATAAGTTCTCAGGAATATAACTTGAAGAAAAAAAATCAAGCTAAGCGTTGTCTTCATGAAAAACTTATACAAGTACCGAAAATTCAAAATAAATAATGTTGACTGATTCTACTATAAATAAAAGCTTTAAAAATAACTATTTCTGTGTTAGTTACTTACTTATTCTTTTACCTGATAACTAAATAAGTGATTTGAGAAAGTTAAATTAAAAAAAAATCATTTTCGTGGGGTGTTTTGTGATTTGCGTGGCCTCCAATTTTTTAACCTCGATTATCTCCGTAAGTATATCGCTCTCTGAGGTGCCACTTCTGTAAAAAATATTACTTTTACGTATATTTTAAGAAACACATGTCGATTTAAAAAAAAAATATTACATTTAAAAATTGCCACCCAAATCACCAAATAATGCCATGCTCAAAGAATCACCCGTTTATCAAAAATATATAAGATCACGAAATAATAATTAATTATATTCTATACACGGTTAGCTGGTCAAATTCCCAATTTGTGACAAGACCGCCTGTGTAGTACTGGTTTTAAGTCGTGTCTTTTAGCTATTATTTGTAATAGCGTCAGTATACTGAAGTAGTTTTCCTAGTAAAAAGGCATGTAGCACTGCAAGCATTAGCAGTTTAGTGTCATTCCACCAAACACATTATTTCCTTGCCTTTGCTTTACAAAAATCGCGATAAACAACAAAGCAGAATATGTTTTTTACCCAATATACAGCTCACTGAGGGAATGATATCGTGCATTGTTGCAGTTAAATGTAACAAATTATGTAACTGTGTCGTTTTAAAATAATGGCACGTGCTTAGCCGCATTGTGTGGTAAATAGGTGATGAGAGCAAATATACAGCAAATAACAATGACTGTATTTTCATTTCAACTAAAATGAAAAGTATAAATAACATGTATCGCACAAGTAATGAGGATCATGTGTGTGAATATTGATCTCGTTAGCATAAATCATATTCGAATGATCACGATTTAAATAATTCGCAACTACTGTTAACACACACAATATTTCCGAACACATCATCGGAACTGACGCGTTTTATATAGCATATTTTTCGCTGATGATTCGAATAGCAATAAATATCGTTTTGTTCAGTCTGATAAAAATCTACACTATAATAATAATCCGCCCACAGCTTACCAGTGAGGGTCACCACTTAGACCAACTGGCTAGTCATAAATATGACTGTGATTTATCGCCATAAATATTCTTGTAAGCCTTATAAAAATTACGAAAGTTGACAACCATTTATCATTATTGTAAATGGTTTTTTTATCACTTCCATATATGAATCAATCGCAACAATAATGGTCTGGATTAGTCAATACATATAATATTTTATTCGGACTAAAAGCCGATATTGCTGATAGCATTTAAGTACTTATCGATTGCAATCGAGTTAGCTGAAACAAGGCAAGCGACGGCACTTAGATCCCTACATCGTCATCGACCTAAGCCGATTCCGCGTCAAATATCGCAAGGCTTTGTCAATTCTTAGACATGCCTATAGCCTCAGTCCCCCTACACTAATCCTAGATAAGAACTAATACAGCTTCTAGGCAATTTAATATTAGTGATCATTTGTATCTACGATATTGGTTTGATATTGATTGGCTATGGTTTGTGGTGTAAGACTTTATAATAGGAGTGAGGTAAATTAAATGGCAGCGATAGCCTGGTGCAGAGACCGACAGACTGCTACGAAGAGGGTCCGAATTCGAATCCACGGCGCGCACCAATGACTTTTCGGAGTTATGTGCGTATTAAATTGTTAATTATCGCTTGCTAAACGGTGAAGGAAAACATCGTGAGGAAACCTGCATGTCTGAGAGTTCTCCATAATGTTCTCTGCTAAGCCGCACTAGGCCAGCGTGGTGGACTATGGCCTTACCCTTCTCATAGTGAGAAGAGGCCCGTGCCCAGCAGTGGGACAGTTTGTATACAGGGCTGATGATGATGATGATGATGACAACGATCAGATTAATTAAATTATCATCAATAATAACATTATTATTGTTATTTATTTATTTATATTAAGCACATCAACAGCAATGTTACATTATTTTTTATGATTAATAACCTTTTTAGTGTTCGAGTATTATGTAACTACACAGATAAGAGATATGCATGACATTTATTACAATAATATCTATAATGTTTGAACTACACAAGTGCCAATAACAATATTAAAACTAGAGATCAAAATTTAAAATTATTATATTTTTATTTTTGTAATCGCGGCGTTGATGCTTGAAGCAGATGGGTTGTACGGGCACTGGTTTTAATTTGGGATTAGGTAGGTACCTACAGATAAATATTAGTGTGAAAACAATTTAAAAATTACGTTCTTGTTAAAATTAAATGAAAGGCTTAGCCCGAATTCCGTCATCTAAAGTTTTGAAACAAAATTTCACACGTTTTTGTGAAGACGGTTTGAAATATTGTTAGCCCTAAACCCATAGGATATGAACGGTACTTTAAATACTTTTATTTTTTATGTTAATATCCTTTAACAGTAATTGTATTTATTTATAAGAGTAACAGAGATTATCTTTATTTTCAGGTACGTATACCCAGAAATGCTGAAAATTATTGAAAGAAGATTTTACCAATTCCAGTGCAGCGTAAGGCCTCCTGACATATGGTCAAACGAAAGTTCACGAGAGGTATGACGCAATATGGAAACTTATTCACAGACACGGTTTAGTTATGACTCGGAGCCATGTCTTTGTGTGCGTGATTTACCTCAGCATTGTCATCTATCAAGTTTGATTCTACGAAATTCGTTTACATAATAACTTGTGAAAAGGTTTTGGTTTTAAATTGAAGTCAAGAGTTATCAATCTTATTTCGTTAAAAGTGACATAGTACGTCAAATAAACTCAAGTAGTAATTATTGTTGGCAGTTTTCCGAATCGCCGTATGCGGAATCGCAGTAACGTGTTAAAACTGCCTAAATAACCGGCGTGAATCCATGGCTTTAGATACGAACTCTCACATCTTAACTTTAATAACTGTGACCTACCTTTTTACACACATAAACTTGTTCTTCCTAATTCCACATACAATTTCTGTATAAGTATCTGCCCTTTCCCTTGGTTTTCACATACTCTTAATTCGTTAAAGTCTTACTAATTGCTAATTACTTAACTCAGAGGTATCCTTAATTACTTCGATTTCATTCTTGATACTTAAGGTTTATTTTCGTTTGAGTTTCAGTTTATGACCAGCTATCTTCGTAATCAGGTATTTGAGTTTTGTATTACGCAAGACATTCCAGGTGGTAATTTCAGTCCATTTGTACTCGAGAACTCGACACCTTTGGTGGTTTAACAAGTAAATAGTGACCATTTACTTAATGTGTTCTAGGAACGTTTGGCTCTATTTAGAAGGGGTTATTTTCTCCAGTACGTGTCGTTTAGTACAAATTCATTATATGGATAAAGTCTTAGGTAAGATACGAAATATTCGTGAAGAGACGGAATTGAATGATGAAAAGTGACTTTGATAATATGTTAATTCATTATCAAAATCACTTACAATATTAAAAATAAAAGTAATGTTAGTAATGCATTGTAACACGAAGAAACTGCTCCAATTAACAAGACAGGACAGTTGTATGATCACCTACAATTTTTAAAATGTATCATACTCTATTTGCCACTTTTGAAGAAAATTTATGTCCGTGTGATAATACAATAAATATTTTAGTTTTGCTACACATTTGATATAATTGAAATATTTTGCTACACCAATTTTTTTTCCAAGAATACTTGTTATAAAGGGATTATTATAAATACAAACGAACTACCTATGTTGTAATTCTTAAATCAATTTAATTGTGACTTTCCAATTTCCATACATTGTCTGATAATCAAACGCACATAGTGGAGAGGCGACATTGTAATAATAATCCGTATTTCCAGAATGTAAACACGAGTCAGTACACACATCTTCATATAGATGGTTATCGAGAACAATTTCATGAAAATGCTATATTTTCAAATTCATTGTGAGCTTGCCCTTGGAATTCTAGGATAAAAGGAGTTCGATAGTAAATGCTGTATTTTTAAAAGGCTCTTATCTATTGATCAACTATAAAAAAACTATCAATCGCCCGTAGCTTTCAACCTCTAGGGCCTATGCCTATGTCAGAAAAGGAACCTTCCAACTATGTTTCTACACGTGTGTCGCCTGCAAGAGGCATGCTAAAGAGCGATGGGGAACGTCCGAGTAATATTATTTGCCATTATTTCACATTAAAAGCATTCAAAGATGAGTAATAATATTATTGTCTCAACTTCGCATTAGATGCACCGCCCACTATATAATTATTTTCTACATGAGAACTCAGGATAAATGGCTTTTCGCTTCGCAACCGCTGAAAGCTAACGTTGAACTAGGAATGCATCACCAGAAATTTGTATCCCGCTGATTTATTGTTACGATCGGATTATACATGATATTTGCTTTTTTGGCATCTACATACATACATATCGTCACGCCTTTTATCCCCGAAGGGGTAGGCAGAGGTGTATTTCTACACCCACTTTTCGCCAGATATACTTTAGTCCCACGTAATAAGGGGCGAGCCTATTGCCGTACCGGGCACATTTCCAGACTCCGTGCTGCTACTGAGAATTTCGTGACAGAAAAACCCAATAACACTGCCCGACCCAGGAATCGAACCCGGGACCTCCCGATCCCACGCGCACATTTATGCCGCGAGATCAACGAGGCAGTCGCATAGGGTTTGATGTAGAGTTTTCCGTCTCTACGCAAATATGGTATTTGCATCGTGTTATCCCTTAGTCGCCTCTTACGACACCCACGGGAAGATAGGGGGAGGTGATACTTGTCTTCTATGCCGTCAACCACACGGCATCTTTCAGCTATAAAGCACGTACGTGCAGTATCTGCATGAGCATTGAACATTAAATCTTAAAGAACACTTTATAATGACGTATGGAGGTATAAGGTCTAAACCATAAAGTAGGATTTATATATATTTAGATTGGCGCCTAAGAATAGTTAGTACCACTGAGCAAACTGAAACTATTCTAAATAACGGACAATTGCTAACCCTTTGGGTTTCTCTTTATGTAAAAGCAGACAATTGCGGTTGGACTAGTAAGTGAACCTCGACAAGCAACTGGAATTACGCTGGGAGGTTGATGATTGCTATAACTATATTTTTTAAACAATATTCTAGGCAATTATGTAGTATCCGTAACATAATCCGTGCTGGGAATCCTGGTCGACTGTTGTAATTTTGCTCCATGGTACATCATTGTTACGGAGTCATGCTAACGCCACGCCACCGATACACGACATGACAGCCAATACGTCCCTGTGCAGCAGACAGCTTATATCACGTTACCAGGCAGATAGACATACAAATTAAATATATTTTTGCTTTTGAATTTATCTATCTATATTATATAGTTTTCTTTTGTAAATACATTTATTATTGTTATGTAGCGCCATTAAAAAACGTAATAATGTAATGGAAAGACTGGATGGAAAATTTTATCTTTAAAGTAACTAATTATACAGTTTCGTACATTTTCACTCTAAACAGAAAGCTTTTTGGACAAAATCTCTAATTACCTCAACTAATGAGCTCTCCGCCATTACAGAGACTACAAAGCCCTCCCTATTACTTTACGCCGGCTTAGTTATGCTGTGACAAGTTTAAGTTACATACTAGTATCTAAAAGGTATTTCTTTGTACTTATCACGTACTTTTAGAATTATATTACCCGTGGTATTACCAACGTAATATTGTTACGTCGTTACTATTTTGCAGAACTATTGTATTAACCTGTATTTATTTCATTGATCTTTATCCTACTTTCAGTTCATGTGAGGTCTCTATTTTTTACCAAATATCCATGAGTTCAGATTTTACTCGAAGTACCTGCTCTCAGAGAAATTCTAAGTAGTAGTGCGTTATTAGTTCAACACTTTTCTGCTGCTGCACAAATAAGTTCAGAGACGAATTAATACCTAAACCAAAACAACGAAATATCATTTATCTTAAATACATAGTTGTTGGTTTTCTGCGATAGGCAATTTAATCTTAATCTACAGGCATTTATTGTTGTTTTGCAGCCTGACCTGATAGTTTTTTCATAGTGACTAATAAAACTCAAATGATGTCTTTATTTTACTTTTTTCATACAGACACTTCCTCTAGTCCCATTTTGCTACCAAGAAAAAAGAAACATATCAAAAAATAAAGGTCGTAAGGGAGACCAAAAATCCTTACTTTCGTATAATGACCGAAGCTTAAAGACAATGATCATTAACAAGAACGACTTGGACTAACAAGTACAATCTGTTTACGTCAGCTCTAAATCTAAGTTGATGACGGTAATTAGAATTGTTTTCGTTAAACAGTATTGTATTGCTTGGACTTAGGAGTGTGCTTGTATTTTAAGCTGAAGTATTAGGTACGTAATTTATACTTCTTTGACATTATTTTGTTGCTCAATACGTCTTTATTCAAAGAAAGAATTGCGTATGTAAATACTTCCTTGAAATTATTTTGTTCGTCAATATACCTCTATTGAGCAACCAAATAATGTTTAATTTACGCGGCGTCTGCGTCGACGCCGAGGTGGCGCTGCGTTGACGCTGACGCCATTATGAGGGCGGCCTAAAATGTGGTCATTAACTTGTATTGTCTTTTGCGATATAGGCACAGTGAACTACAAAAGTCACACACCTCAGAAGCTTTGCCGGATGATAGATCTGAAGTAAATAGCCTGTGGATAAAGACGATTTACTTCTTAGGACGTTTGCCAAACACCTACTCTATATTTGAAACTACATGACTCCTTTATACCAAACGGGCACGATTACCTTGCAATATTCCATAAATTCCCAAACAGATTATTCCCTCAGGACTTTGCGTCCTTGAAGTCAAACTTCATAATTTATCGCACACAAAAGGACTATCTCTTCCTTACCAAACAATATCGTCCCAGTAACTGTACTAAAACAATCCGATCCCTGATTGGTATTTTAACAACTTTTGAATTACTCCAACGCTATTCTGGTCGTAAAAAATTAAGCCTCACTTGGGCAAGCTTGATGACCGTGATACGTTTAATCCCGATAATAATTTATTTATTTATTTATCACATAACTTTGCCAGTACAGATATAACTTAACCTAATTCGACAAAGTACCTAACTTAAAATATATTTCCTTAACTATACTTCCTTACATACTACACAGTAAGTGGCCCTTGTGAACTCGCTCAGTGTACAGTTAAATATGTCAATCCCATCAGCCACCGTGTTGAGAGTGCGCAACGCGCGAGTGAGCGGTGCGCGCTCCAGCAGGTTAGTGCGCGCACGCGGCACCAGCAGCAGCCGCGGCCTGCGCCGCCGCGTCACGTACTCGTCCGGAATACAAAATCTATCTCTGAGAGTATACCAGAGTTTTGTATTGTACCTCTCAAAACTTTCAGAAGATAAGTTGCCAATGCCACTTCACGCCTGACTTCCAATCTGAAATACCCCACCATACCAAGGCAGAATAAGGTGGGGTACAGTAACGGGTATCCCGGATATATCCCATATAATTTTAAATACATAACTAATATATTTGTTCTGTATCCGCTCGAGCATCTTTTTATATTTAATTTCGCTCGGACTCCAGATGGCCGCATTGTATTCCAGATGACTCTTCACAAGAGCATCGTACAAAGCCCTTAATGCACCGATGTTCGTGAACTCGTTCGCCCGACGCAGCATAAACCCCAGATTCCGGTACGCTTTCTTACAAATATGTACCACGTGTTTACGAAACTGTAAGTCGCTAGTGAAATGGATGCCTAAATCCTTTACCTCCGTGACACGCTGCAGCAGCTCCCCGTTCATACTGTACTGGTGGTGTTGTTGGTTTCGTGTGCGGGTGAATGAAAGCACTGAGCACTTTGAAACATTGAAGTAAAGCTTATTGCAGTGACTCCATTCAGTGACTCTATCCAAGTCGCGCTGCAGCATGTCACTATCAGCACTGTTTTTAATCACCGCTGACAACTTAAGGTCATCAGCAAACAGTAGACATGTTGACCTGACCATCGTCGGTAAATCATTTACCATGATAATAAATAATAAGGGTCCTAGATTACTGCCCTGACTGACTCCCGATCTTGTGTAGTAGGGCTACGAGAAGGCCAATGAACGCTACGTCCCATTATTAAAAAAGGAAAGCCTTTTTAATTGGACCGGCTGTTATAAGTATAACAGAAATATTCTTGGTAATTTAATCACGGCTTCCGGGATAAAAAGCTTTTAAAGGTTTCTAATAAGTACTAACTTTTGCATTTTATATTACCATGATTATTGTTAGACAATTTGCTAAAAATATACCTACTCAGCTGATTGACATCATGGTTTACAATGGCCTCTACTCACTTTGTTACAAAAATAATTGTTTGCCTGCTAGTCGTAACCATAATTGAGTAACTTAACTCCAAGAAATATATGACAGGTACTTTGAAAAGCACCCGCAAACTCGATATGATAACCTAAAAACCCACGAGAAATTCCACCGGTTCAACTAGTATACTAAATTTACTTTCCTATACATAACAAACAAATGGTATTCATGTCGTTTAATCTAACAAACTTGCCACGTGAGCCTCATACTATCTGCCACCTACATAATATTGTTTCACAACAGGAAAAATACTCGACTATTTTCTTACCTTGTACACCAAATGGCTGCCTGTGAACCTTTCGTGTATCGTTCAAAAGCAATCTATCAAGCCTCTGTGCACCCGCAATATAAAGCTGCCGGATAGGTACCAATTAGTTACCAACCTTTCATTATTTCTTCCAAAAATATCTCATCAATATATAAAAGATAGAAAATGTTTGAAAGATCTATGTATAATGATCGTACCCGCGTATTCTCTACGAAATAGGCTGAGATGTTTCAGACTCAAATTATGCCCGCTGTATCAAACTCTCTCTTTTAGGCAGAAAGCTCAATTGCCACCCATTGTTCACATTAGTGCTGGTCATAAAATGTCGCTTGTTGCAATTACCTTCTTTAAAGCAAGTCAGTTTTAAACTGGTGGAGATATTTTGTTACATGTCCAAACAATATATTAAAATGGTCTTACCAAAAAGCAAATATATCAGGGACGACAAATACCAATAAAAATATAAACGACCACGTTTTATGATTTTAAGATATTTGTATTTAAGTTCTCTTGTAAATCGTTTAAGTAAACTCTTATAATAACTTTTTTTATGTTTCCGTAATAAGAAACAATCCTGAATAAAACAAGTTGAAACCAAATGTCCACCTTTCAATTTTTCTCGACGTTTTGGCATGGTTTTCACTATAAGGTACTATACGTACGTAATAATATATACGTAAGGATTAAGGTACTTATTTATGAACAGCTAATAAATCGGAACCTTATAAAACTTGTGCCAATGGTTGTAAAGATTCAGATTGGCAGATAGAGGCCCTATCAATTATATAAAGGTTACATCGTAAAAATCTTATTTTGATATTTAGATATTCATATTAGGATCGAATTGAATGTCAAGGGCTTCTTCTTGAAATAACATCTTATGAACTAATAGCTCGTTTACTACACATGCTCTACGGAGAATTTTATTCTTCGCTGGAAATTTTATTAAATTTAACGCACATTTTAATAAAAATATCCCTATGGTCTTGATAAACGAGGAAAAAAACGATGCACACCTAGACTCTTTACAACAATTTGTGAAACTTACAAAACTGCGTATCCTTATCCAATTAAAATTAATGTGATCAGTCCCCGATTTCACCCTCTATCAACTTTTAACTCTTATACATACCATTCAGGAAATGCTCTGCTTAATGGAATGAAAATCAATATTTTTGTAGAAATATAATTTGTAATACATTTTTGTATTTGGTGTAGCTTCTGTATTCTGATTAATATTTTTACAATATTCTGCCGCAATATTCATCAGTTAATTCTATATTTGAGTATTATTCATCAGTTCCTGGAGATTAATTGTATATTTAAATACATAAAGCACAGGATATTCTAAATTTCAAGCGTTAACTAAGCTTTTCGGCATGTTGTATAAAATACGTATTAATTTAAACAACTATTCATATCTGTCATTCTTGTATTAAAGTAAGTAGTTATTGTAACCAGTAAACCATTCAGCCTACATTTGAAACTCAGTATTGTTATCTTCAAAGGCTTCTGTCGGTAATATTTTATCTAGAAGCTCTTGAATTTAGATTCTTGATGGCTTTTGCCTTGTGAACTAAAAGGAAAGTGATAAACGGAGATTACAAATGAGCCTTTATTTTTAAAACAAGCTTCAACGTAATAGGATAGGCTTCCGCTCACATTTCATGTATAACTAACTTGCATACAGTGCGAACGGTTCGATATTATTTAAGAAACCGGGATGCTTTACACATAATTAAACGTTCGTACCCAATTTCGTTCGAAAATGGGTGCAAACTGAGAGACTCTAATAATAGTAATATGTAGTTTTAGGTCTGAAGCGCTGAAAAAATATCTTTCTGTATTTACGGCTAGTCCCTGGTCAATATACGTCGATATTGCTTGCCGTCTGTGTAGCATTGGTGTCATGACTTGACTCATATTCGGTATAGCACTAAATTACTGTTCTGGCTACACTAGCACCAAATTTTCAAAGCAGATGCTGAGTAACAAATAACTCGGCTTTACCAAAATGCCAAACAAGATAAAGATATTGAGTAATTTTGAAAGAATATTTATTGTAGTTAAGCACTTACGGGAAGTTCAAGTTCTAAAATTGTTTGTTTTTAGTAACACTATAAGTTAATAACCTCGACAGTTTGAATGCATTTGTAAAATCTTTATTGTCTATATTATATAATATTACCCAGATAATCGTAACTCTTATAAAGATAGCACCGTACTGCTATTATCCTAGGTACGATTGAGCTGGCCTTTTGTAATATCCATTATTCTTCAATTTAATCAATAAAACTAGACACAGCAATATTTGGCATCAGTCTTATTGCAATTACGCTCACTAAAAAACTAAAATATAGCATATCCTCCTTATCAATTATATTTTTAAAAATCGAAGAATCTCGCGCATTCTCTAAACATCTCCAAAATATATCTCTCCGTACAACAAAGATTGCAAAAACAAGGAACCTTGGTTTTGGCAAGGTTTTGTAGTACATTATACGTGCGTTTATTTGAATAATGGTCTGATACGGGGACTGACCTCCGTCACTGTATCAAGGAATGCTGATTGAGATGTATGATATATTTACATGTCCGTATTGTATTGCTTGTTGGAGTAAAATGTAGTCCTTAGATAAATGCATTAGTTAGGAGCTATCCCATATATTATTTTGCGTCAATGGCTATTCTGATAATAAATCTTTGTAATACCAAAGAAGGAATTCAAGAAACAGTTCTGTTGGTCTTAGCATAAATTAACCATTTTTACTGAACATCTATTATCTTTATAATATAGAGAATTGACAGCTATAGCTGTCCCCTTCCCATAGTGTGAAGAGGCCCGTGCCCAGCAGCGGGACAGTTTATATACAGGGCCGATGATGAATGAAATGATTTCTGTCCGGCATCTGTTGTTTGATATCACAGGCATGTGTATCAAATTACACTAAATATTTGGGGAATGTTTGTGAATGCTCCTAGCACGGCTCCTTTTTAAAATTTGTAATGTGAGTGTGAGCTTTTGATGTTGAAAGCATTTTTGAAATATTTGTAACCTAAAATTATTTGCCACCAAGCCGGCGTATGATTATTTTGATCTATATAATTTAAATAATACTTAAACTAAAATCGTCTGGTATTTTATTTATTAGTAATAACATATTCTGCTGCTAACTTTCACTTAAAATACAAATCAATCGTGGTACCTATTCTAATATATAACTCAAAAATATTTACCCACACTTTGGCTAGTTAAGTGTCTCCTACACATCATTATCACCCACACAAAGTTATCAATGGAATATGAATAATAAAAATCTTCTCTCATATGATTTTAGCATTCGTAAACACGAATCAAAGGGTTTTATATAAATAGACTTAAGGACATACATCCTAAATTGCTAATTTTAACAAAATAATATGTGTTTTACAGAATCACGATCAAGTCATTCTTTATACATTATGAATCCTAAATTAGATTTTAAAATTTGATTAAGCCTAACAAATAGTTCTATATATGGGCTATAATAATTTAAAACAAAGACTCGTCCCACAAAATATACGTGAACAGAATAATAGCAAGCGGTATATACTGCGATATTGTTACAGCTCCACATGGTAGAGACTATCTTTCAGCTAAAGCGTAGAGATGAAATGAGAAAATATGGGAATAAAATTACATTGTCTGTATTAAGTCGGTTGGCTAAAACGTGCTTCCCGGGTATAATCTTTCAAGTCATTTTATTTTAGCCTACAACTAATTTTAACTTGGGCACTGCAGGACATCCGTTTTTCCTTGACCACGGCTGATGTAAACCATGTTGAAACGTTGGGGCAAATATATAGTACATCACATTTACTTTAAAATAATGCCGCGATATAGACTCGTAACATAAATATTAATAATAATATTCTACCACATTCACACAACACCATCTAGTCCCAAACTAAGCAGAGCTTGTACTTTGGGTACTAATAATGAATAAACATACATAATTACTTTTTTGTACTTAAATACAAGTGTATGAACCATTTATTTTCCAAACAAAATCAACTATTACATAAAAAGCAACTTAATTATGTCTTAAAATTAAAATAAGCCTATTTAATATATACAAGACGAAAAATAAATTAAAATTAAATTTAGAAGGCGTCATGAAAATCATCCGCATCGCAGTCAATCGGAAGCGTGCTCAGAAGACTGGCGGCATTGCCTCGTTGTATAGCAATGCTTATCTTTTGTGCCAAATACGTGCCAGCCCTCTGGTCACCCGAGGCGTCGATCAGTCTCTTTGCGAGATCCCTAATAAGGGATCTCGCACTTGGACCCCATGGCCCCAAGGTTTCGACCCCAAACGGCTCAAATACATAATCTCCTACAAGATTTACGTATTTGCGCCGTTTGAGGGTCTCTGCTGAAGCAGCAGCAGCGCCCGCACAACCTGCTGTCCTGGAAAGATGGGATGGCGCAAGGGTATCGACACATGTCGCGTCCCATACCAAAGGCCTACCCAGCTTCCACGGCAGTAAAGACATCCCGTCCGGTCTCGTGCCATCGTCGCGTGCCAAGCCGCGGTTCAAGTTGGGCTGGAACGCCAGCGGTGACAAGAGCACGGCGCAGAATTTCGTTGAGGTTGGCGTGTCGTGAAATATGACCTGGGCTCCTGCTGCATGACAGATCATGGTGACCAAGGCTATCGACAGCCTCTCCGCAGTGACAGCGATACGGAGAAACACATGACGCGCCTAAACGGAGGCAAGTAGCGAAGCGGAAGGTCGTATCGTCCAACATGGTACCTATATTGGACGATGGCAGTGCCTGAAGCCAGAAGCCCGATTCCCATTCTCCCACAGCCAGCAGGCGAGCACGCTCCGCAGCGTTGGCCGATGTATTGAGCAGTTTTTCTCGTACCACGCTGCAAAGCGATCCCAGAAGCCCATCCCATTGCCTCTGGGAGAACAAGTTTCGGGGTAACTCAGTTCCTTAAATACATACATATTATGCATAGAAACACCCAGACCAAGACAAACATCCATGTTCATGCACACAAATGTTTGACTTGAGCAGGAATCGAACCCGCGGTCGTCAAGTTAAAATTAGCTTTGACTACACGTCCGTGTGGTGACGGATTAAGAATACGGATTGTCGCCACGAGCCGACAGAGGGAGCATATTATGCAGAGAACAGCACTGTAAGAGAAGGAAAACTTGATACAAACCCTATACCAACCCGTTTGGCCAGCGTGGTATAGTAGGCCAATTCCTCCTTTCAAAGGAGAGGCCTAGTCCAGCAGTGGACTGTTAAAGGCTGATAATGATGATGATGATGACACGTTGTGACTTGAGTGGTCACACATACAGCACCAACATTTGTGAATTCGATGCCTACCGAGGATAAGAATCGTTTTTCGAGGCTGGGATTTATTGCATCCATTGATTGAATTTTGGAAATCCGCGCAATGCAGGATTTATTTATGTGTGGTTTGTCCCTAAAATACTGCTTCGGTAGTTCAGGTTTAGTCATTATGATCATCCTTGTTGTAAATAACAATATAAAATATACGTAAGTTTTCGTTTGGCACTTTATACCATTAAGCGTAAACAACTACCGACACTATCACATACTACCCACTTATTCCCATACTATAGTTTAAAATTCGATGGACGGTAGTCCTAAGCAAATATACCGGCATCCCCTGCACTAATGTTCTATTTACTAATGTTCTGAACAAAGATGAAAATAAATAGGGTAAAATTTCTGTTAAACAAATTAGCCTTTCCCTGTGATGTAGGTGAAAGATAAATATTAACTTTATTGGATGAGAATTATTTATACAGGATGTTACAACCTACGCGATACAGGATAGATTTGTAGCAGACTTTTAGATATTTTTTTTTTTTACTATTAATCCAACGGCAGTACTGATCATACCTACAATGTTTTTGAGTCATGATTCAATATATTTTTGCTTTGGTATTTTTTTGGGCTTAGGCGAATGTTATACATTGAAATTAAACTACAGTTTTCGGATTCTATCGCAATATATTGGTATTAGAGATACTATATTATTTATTCACTACTATCGGAAGTTTCAATTTCTTTACTGGGATCGTGGTCTCGGAAGGTCTTTCCTTTGATCGCAAACAGTCGAATAAGGTAAGTGACGATATTATACGCAAAGATTGACACGAAAGGCCAAAATCGAGCTCAGTGACGTGCGTTTCAGTGAAGATACATATCCAGCAGTGGACTACAGTAGCCAAGCCCAGCAACATCTTTACAATAAGATGATAATAATACCCTAAACAGAAGAGCATGCATGAGAAACTTGATGGGAATGAATGAAGCAAGAGAGGTATGTCAGTATTCTTGCAAATGGCGTTCCGTATTCTCTGCCTACCCCTCCGGGAAACAGGTGTGACTCTATGTACGTATGTACATATGTATGATAATAATAATATGCTACCACATACACGCATCACCATCTAGTCCCAAACTAAGCAGACCTTGTACTATGGGTGCTTACTAGATAGATAATGCAAACCTACATATATAATTTTATCTTTGTAAATAAAAAAGAGTAAACCTAAATACCTTATCAACTTACCCTTATCAGCATTCCGGCGGGATCACGCATGTCATACTATTTTTCGGTAGAATCTCGTGACTCCACCCCGTGGGATCTCCATCTTGTCGTGGTTGGGCTCAGTAACCGTGGGTTTGAGGTGCACTCACGGTGAAGCTAAGCGGGATCCCGGGAGGGGACGCTCCACGTGGGCTTGCGTTGCGGGCGGAGAGGCGTGTCGGTGTTGCGTTGCCGCGCGCCCTGTCTCCCGCGACCAAATGGGGGCGCACCATCGTTGCGTCGCAGTGGGGCCGCAGAGGAAGAGGAGATGCGGTGTTGCGTTGCCGTCCTCCCTATCCTCTGCGGCCGCTGGGTGTTTTGGCGGTGGAGCCCAACACCTTCATCCGCCGCCAAGGGGGTTTCGTTCGGGGCCCGCCTGACCATCTGGCGAGCCAATACCCGTCGGGGTGTAGCGAGGAATGCTTCGGTGAAACCCTCCCCTCCGACACATGGGTACATGAGGAGCACGGGTTGGTTTTTAGTCAGTAAGAGTCTGACAGTCCCCTTCGTCCTTCCCCCCAGGGCGAAGGGACTCCATGAGGATTTTCCAACACGACACCAAAAAAATAAAAAATAAAAAGAGTCTGCCACGTTAATAATTGTAACTATAAAATTGCTTTAGACAATTAACTACAGAGAAAGACTAGGATATTTAAAGCAATGCTTCTTTAAAGATTTTATATTCTTACCGTATTCTATTAAGTTTGTAAAAGGAGAAACATTCCCTTAGTAATAGTTTAGATGGTGAATGTGGAGATACCAAGGTTTAGACTGTTTCTTAAGGTACCTTTATAATTATCAAACACCACAAAGTTATATAAGTTCGCATTGAATCTCGTCCCAGTAATAAAAAGGTTAAAATTAAGTTATTTTAAACTGGAAAGTGACTTGCACTGAAGCTATATTTTTCAATAATATTTTCTATACTTTTGATAACTTAGGTAAGGTATGACCCTATACCTATAACAATTATATGTTTTAGAAAATACTTCGTTCTTCACAAATCCATAAATACCAGGTTCAAAATGAACGCTGTAGTTCAGACGGAATAAGCAAAGTATTTTTTTTTACCGGAAAACCACATCACGTAGGCATCACGGGCTAAAGCCTTTTTAATAATAAGTCACGTTTGCTAAAACGGATTTACCTCATGACTATAATTATATTCTACCTATACACATAAGCTTATTGCAATGTTCATCGCACTTACATGTATTTTCACAACATCGTATATTGAATCTATAATGATTTAACATCCATTGGAGTTCATGGCGGTAGTAGTTATGAATATTCGAACTGTATTTTCATTCTCGTGTAGCAGACTATTAGTACCTTAAAGTCCACATAAACAATAAGAACACTAACTATGAGGGTTGCTGTCTCCATGGGCCTGTGGATAGCGTTTGCGTGTGTTAATCGGGAGGTCCCGGTTCGATTCCCGGGTCGGGCAAGTGTTACTGAGCTTTTCGAATTCTCAGTAGCAGCACGGAGTCTGGCAATGTGCCCGGTAACGGCAATCGGCTCGCCGAGTATTACATGGGACCTTAAAGTTCATAACCTGACATAATGAAGGCGTAATCTTACACCACTACCTACCCCTTCGAGGATACAGGCGTAAGACTATAAAAAAAAATTTGACTGTCACAGCCAATCATATCAGATCATCATCCTTTCCAAAGGCTCTCCACATAAACCGATTTTGAGTCAATGACGATAATTGTAATAAATCAAAATGCCCAGTACCTACGTGACGCGCTAGACTCATTTTGGTTTGTCATGTATATATCACAGCCAACTGGTTCAAATAACAGTTTAATTAAGCGGTTAGACCACTCTGGCTGTCAGTGTGGCATAACAAATACATCTGTTTATTAAAAATTTCTATGTGTATGTCTATTTATATCTCTGGTGAACGTAAACTTTTGTTAACACATCATCATTGTCACATACTTATAAATTTAGATAAACAGCATCTGCTGCTTATAATTTGTCCATTAGAATGTGGCTGAAAATTATATTAGAGGTATCCGACATGTAACTTGCGATCGAAAAGTCACAAGTTATTGCAAACCAGCTTGTTGATAAAATTATGACGACGTAATCGTACTGGTAGCAAAATCATCATTAATATATATATCTATACTAATATAATAAAGCGGAACAGTTTGTTTGTTTGTTTGAACGCGCTAATCTCAGGAACTACCGGTCAGATCTGAAAAATTATTTTTGTATACGATAGCCCAGTTATTCCGGAAGGCTATAGGCTACATAACATAACGCTTCGACTCTTTGGGGCCGGGCAAAAGGCTAAAACATAATGTCGGCTAATCTCAGGAACTAGCAGTCGGATTTTAAAAATTGTTATTGCTTATGATAGCCCAAATATTCCGAAAGGCTATATAAAATTACGCCACAACTTTTAGGGGCCAGACAAAAATATTAAAATGGTCAAACGAGAAGAGGGGGGTTGGGTCAAAGGCAAAAAAGGCTAAACGAATAGGATACAATCTACATGGGTATCGTTTTCGAGATTTTAGGAACGCTGATTAATAATATGAAAGAACAATGGCAGGATTATACCTGTGAAGTGTTAGAAGCGTCTATAAACGTAACTTATGAAAAACTTATTAATAAAATTATTTCGTATTTTGTACGTTTTTAGTTTCAAGTATAAAAGCGTACGTTAAATTATCTAAATTGATAAACTATTTATTGAATACATTCATTTCCGGTGCTTGTTTAATGTCATTTTCAGAGTTACCATTTACAAAACAATCGTATTTGTTTATTAGAAAAAAGGTAAGTTAAAATTCACGATAATGTTAAAAAAATATTTTACGTAGGTATACAAAAAATATTTTATATATATATATTATAATATAATTATATAAAAAGAAGATTTTATTTATGATATAAATAAATATATTTTTTTTACTTGATCTGAGATATCATTTAATTAGAGGTATCAGTAGGCAATTGAAAGACAATTAATGACAACACTAAGTGAAAATGTCTACATTGTCAGTATCCTTACTCCTTGCCCTTGTCTATGATCCCTATAGACCGTCCGTGCCACGAGAACATAGACTTTTTGAAACAAAGAATTTCTACTAAGTAACTTAGCGACAAGTCTGTCAAAAACAAATTATGTCAAATCCAATGAGCGCAACGGTACACAAATATGTGTCATTGCAAAGTAATATGTCAATTGATCGGGTTTTTATCGATATATGCGCTGCCAACAGTGTTTTGTGGTATTGGAATATGTCAGACGCCTGGAATGTCAACATTTTGCGTTAATCCATAATTTTTTTCATTCTTAGGCATTTATCAGAGGATAAAACATATTTTTTGGATGTTAAGAATATTTTTGGTGTCGCAATGCTCGTCCTACGGTCGGCATCTCGGAAAAGCGGGTGCAGAATTGCAGATGGCAAACTATTATAATATAACGATTTTGTTTAAGTTCATTGTGTACGTTTTCATTCATACACAATGTAAAATCTCTATGCCTAGACATTTTTATGTATAATGTACTAGCTAGTGGTCTGTAATATTATTCATAAGTGGTATTTTTTTATATTTTACGATAGCTTAGCTATTGACTATACGATCGAGTATCATGTTTGTACTCTATTATTGACATACATGGCTCTCTTTTGTTGTTTTGCATTTACAGAATTACTTACGTGTAAAAACTAAAAAAATCGGCAAATTCATGAAAATACTTCCGGGAAATTCGAATTCTTAAACACAAAATAAAATTATATTTATTTTTGTAAAATTAGAAAAAAAGTAGTCACGACAAGAATTCATAGATAATAAAATATAAATTCGAATACTTAGTAGCATAATTGAGCATTGAAACAAAAAAACTGCTGTTCAAAAAGCATAAAAGTTCACTAAGGCATTTTTATGCCTTAAATTAATTGCTCTCAAAAACAACTGTTAGAAACAAAGGTTGTGAAACCCTGAATGTGTGTTTGCAAAATGTCTATATTTTTGTGGCACCATCTATAGTCTGTGACATTGTCAACGTTCTTTTCTTTCCGAAAAGCTTGTTGGGTAGTGTTCTCGTTGTTTTCGCAGTTTTTTGTTGAATTATGCTTATTTTTTATTCTTGCTTACCCCCTGGACTTGATTCGCTGCCCCATACGGCGACTTGTGCTTTCTCACGGACTATCTGCGCTCAAATCATGTGGACCTCTAGCTTTTTCTACACGGACTTCGATTATGCCTTAAGATTTTGTTATGATGCGAATTAGCAGGCCTACACGCATATTGTGCGTGAATTGTAATATTTGCGTCAATACTCTCCGGCGATATCGCATCTTAGATCACAACAAGAGTTTGTACTTTGCTCTGCAACTGGGTTTATTCTCAAATCGTAAGTTTTTAAACATTATTAAACTTACTTACCAATTTAGCGTTAGTAAGTTTCAGTGAATTTTCAAAGCAGTTTAAAATATTACAAAATTCGGTAACATTAGTCTATCTAGATGTAGTGTGATGCGTTTTCTTTGCCTGTAGTAATAATTGCTTTTCTTAATTTTTAGATTACTGATGATGATTATGTTTGTGAAGCATGTTAGTAGTACCTCGGCGGACGCGGTCGAGCGCGGACATTCACAATTTATTCGTAATTTACCCAAAAAAATGGTGTGTTAATTCATGGAAAATTGATTCGTATTGTTGTCGTACAACTAATAAACTAGGTACCAAAGTGGAGTGAACTTTCTTCGCTAATTTTATTCGCGAGTTCAATTTCGTGCGCGCTAGCAAGGCTGAGGTAAGCTCTTCACCTCCTCGGAAGAAAGAGACAGGCTGCGCGCGACAAATAATTCGTCCTTGTCGCACTTCTGCGAAACGTGGAGCGCTTGGCGTTACACTCACACATCCACGTAATTTTTGATTTTTGATAATAATAATTCAAAAATAATGGAGAAGTGCGGCGCTTGCAGTTCAACTATAACAGATAACTTATTTATGGAATGCTCAAATGAAAAATGCATGAAAGCTTATGATTTAAATTGTCTCAAAATTAACTTAGGTGCTTTTAAAACATTTACCCTAGCATATAAGAAGAAATGGGTATGTCCGGAGTGTGCTTGCCTAAACCCGAAGCGCGGCAACATAGATACGCCTGTAAGAGAGGGATCCACCAGACTACTCACAACCATAACACCTGATAATGTGAACTCCCAACGAGGAACCCGGGTCCAATTCTCACCTACAATTTCAAGTGACGTGGACTCCGTGTTGCTGGATGAACTTAGGCAGTTTCGACTGGACATTATGGCCCGCTTGGACTCTCAGGCAAATGCGATTACGCTCATGCAAGATCAGTATACACAAACAAAAAACGATCTTGACAAATTAGTTAAAATTATGACGGTGATAGAAGAAAAAGTCAACCTTCAATTGGCTCGCAATATCCAATCTCAGACATCATCCATCATCCCATCACCGAAAGAGGCATCCACTAGCTCTCACTCCACATTTGCTGAAGCCGTTGGTCAAAATAAAACCAAAAAACCCAAAAATAAAAATTACAATACGCTTAATCGACAAACCGCCGAAATCCAGAATGTAAACAAATGTGGGGCCACGAAATCTGCTACTACGGTACTTGAAACACAGGCGAGTTATACTGGCGTCCCAGACGTTATTGAACAGTCGGAGTGGGAAGAAGAAACTGACTGGACTACTGTACAATATAAAAAACCTAACCGTTTATCTAAAAATGTGACTATTGGAAGAAATACGGAAATTAAAGGAATAATGGCTATGGAAAGAATGAAATATCTACATGTATGGCGCTTGCAACCGGAGACCACACAAGAAGCTATGACTGATTACATAAAAAATCTTTGTGGGCCTGAAACACCTATGAAAATTGAGAAGATCAAACATAAAACAGCACGAGATTACTCGTCTTTTATTATAGGCGTATCCGAAAAGCACTATACCTTGCTGAATAATGCGGAAGTATGGCCACTAAACGCTGAATTCAATGAATGGATTTGGTTTCGGAAACAATCCAACAGCCCACTCCATAAGTAATAGTGTAATTGAAATATATTATCAAAATGTAAGGGGTCTTCGAACTAAGCTAGACTACTTCAGAAATAATTTATTGGCATCCACCTCGGACTTATTCGCTATTACTGAGTCAGGCTGCAGTGAATCCATACAAGACGCGGAAATTGTTCCACCCGGATATAATATATTACGATGTGATCGAGCGGATGGTCGAAAGCAAGGCGGCGCGCTTCTCGTGGCCACACACCGGTTCGAGCTGCGACAACTACATATCTTGGACGCGTCGATAGACACTTGTGTGTTCGAAATGGTTTGTGCAACGGTACACTTAAATAAACGTTTTTTGTTTGTGTGTTGTGTTGTCTACATTCCGCCAGGTAGTTCGGAAAATGATTATATGTTGTTATTTAGAATAATAGAAAAATTGTGTGATAGGTATAGAGAAGTTATTGTAATTGGCGATTTTAATTTGTATTCTTGTCCTGCTAATATTAGTAATTATTTCGAATGTTTTTTATCATATTGCGAGTTCACTCAAAGTAACACAGTACCCAACCATTTAAGTCGTCAGTTGGATTTGGTTCTGAGTGCAGGCATTAGCGGAGGAGTGACGGTGATAGCGGCGGATGAGGCGCTGGTGCCGGTCGACGCGCACCACCCGCCGCTAGCGGTTAGCGTGCGCCCCGCCTCCGCCCCGCCGACGTCCCCCGCCGTCGCCCGCGATTCTAGTGCACACCATATTAGACCACAGTGGAATTGGAATAGGGCTGATTTTCAACTGTTATATTCGAGGATTCTTTCTATTGACTGGAGTATGATGTACGGAACGCATGATTTAGAAGAAATGTTGAACTTCTTTTATGATAGTATTAATTGTACTATTAATGGGTGCGTACCTCGGAAAAAGCTTAGTAGTGGAAATTCGCGGTATGTATACCCAGTATGGTACACGAGAGATATAATAAGAAATATAGAAATTAAAGCCAGACTTCACAAAAAATTCAAAAATACTAGGTTGGATAATGATTATCACAAATTTTCAGAATGTAGAACTCGTATAAAAAAGTTAATAGAAACTGCGCATATACAACATAAAAATAAAATTCAGTATCAATTTGTAAAGGATCCGAAATCGTTTTGGCAGTATATAAGATCGAATAGAAAAACACTAAATAAGCAGAGTATCATAAAAGAAGGTCAACATCTAACGGATGATGAGTGTGCTGTGCAGTTCGCAGACTTTTTTGAGTCTGTGTACAGCAAGGAGCCACCCAAACTGGACGCGTGCGAGGCGGCGGCGGGGGTAGGCGCGACCAGTGCTCGGGTACACATTGAGACGCTGAGTCTCGCGGAAGTTCAGCAGGCGCTGGGGAGTCTCAAGCCAAAACGTTCGTCTGGCCCAGACGGGATACCAGCGTTTCTATTCCGAGACTGCGGGAGGGTACTGGCGGAGCCATTACTTCACATTTTTAATGCATGTTTACAACAAGCCACGTTCCCTCAAAGGTGGAAGATCACGCGCGTTGTTCCGGTTCCTAAAAGAAAACCGAGTTCAGATACCTGTAACTATAGACCGGTGGCTGTACTCTCCACGCCTGCTAAAGTACTCGAGTCGGCTATTCAGCGCTCCGTTCAGGAACAAATGCGTGCGCGTCTGTCAGATGCGCAACATGGGTTCCGACCTGGACGCAGCACTGCTACAAACCTTATTAACTTTATGGTACAGGTGGTGCCGGCAGTAGACTCGGGGGTACAGGTAGATGCTGCATACTTCGATTTTAAAAAGGCGTTCGATACGGTGGATAATGACATCTTGTTAAGGAAGCTCGTGAAAATTGGATGTACACTACCTCTGCTACAGTTCTTCGCTAGCTATATGAAGGATCGCCAACAATATGTGGACTACAATGGCTGTGTATCTCAACCGTATTACACGAGATCGGGCGTGAGCCAGGGCAGCAATGTAGGGCCTCTCGAGTTTATTGTAATGATAAATGACTTGCCGGAAGTCGTCAGACATGGGACTTGTTTATTGTTCGCGGATGACCTGAAATTGCTGCTCGAGGTTCGGGATCACTCGGATTGTGAACGCCTGCAGGAAGACATAAACAGAGTGGTCGAATGGAGCAATGAGAACAAACTGTATTTTAATGTCGCTAAATGTTCGGTGATGTCGTTCACTCGCGCGCGAACTCCCTTGAGTTATCAGTACAAGGTTGAGAATGTGCCGATGCAACGAGTGTCTCAGGTACGAGACTTAGGGGTAGTCTTCTCTCAGGAACTAACCTTCAGTGAGCATATCAATAAGATATGTAAGAAGGCATACAGAAACCTAGGTTTCGTACTCAGGCAGTCCCAAGGATTCACCAACATCACGACACTAAGGGTACTATATGACGCATTAGTCAGAAGTCACCTTGAACATAGCGCATTCATTTGGGCTCCTCATGAGGCGAAATATAGTGTTATGTTGGAACGTATTCAAAATAAGTTCACGAGACACTTGTATTACAAGCTGTATGGGGTATATCCATTATACCCATTGATGTACCCTACACTATTTGTTTTAGGTATGGTAGGGTACAACACTCTAAGAGTACGGCGGGAGTTTTCGCTCGTAGCGTATGTAGTGAGACTACTACGTGGCGTGGCGCATAACCCGGGAGTGCTGCGACACCTACAGCTGTACGTGCCCGACCGGTACGTGTGGAGGCGGCGACGACCGCCCCTGCTCGCTGTGCCTGCAGCCAGGACCAACCTGCTGGCGAGAACTCCTCTCACTAGAGCCATACGCGTGGTGAATGAGGTTCACGGGAGGATTGATGTATTGTGGTGCAACTTAAGTGAATTCGTAAAGGTCACACTATATGTAATAAGTTATTTAGATTAAAATATTTTTAACTAGGTATAAGGTGTAGATTTAAACTATAATTTTACACTATATGTAATAAGTTATTTAGTTTAAGATATTTTTTAACTAGGTATAAGGTGTACATTTAAACTATAATTTTACACTATATGTAATACAATAATATAATATTACACTATATGTAATAAGTTATTTAGTTTAAGATATTTTTTTAACTAGGTATAAGGTGTAGATTTAGGATTTAGTTAGTAAGGCCACTCTGTCGCATTGGATCATAGATCTGTAATGATAGTGTAGGTAAGATTGTTATAAATAAATAAATAAATAAATAAATGTTGGGAACTCGTTATGGATTGAGTAAATCAGAGTTTGCAGCAAGATGCTAATGAAGATGAACAAGCTGGAGCGTGTCCACGAGGCCATAGAAATGTGTGTCTTCTGTGTGGATGTTCATTAGTACGAAGGCAAAGTGACAAAATATTAAAAGATAGTCCGACCGAACTTTAACAGAACATGATAAATATTATCCAAATGAAAATAGAACCACGTCAGGTCCATTCATCTTTAATTAGTATTTATTAAAAATAACAAATCCTTTTGCAGTGTTTTATTACTAAAGAGTTTTATAAGTCTATTGGTGTCTCTTTTAAAGCAATGTAATACCAATTGTCTGTTTTTTATCAATTATGGAGTAAATATTTGATTACATAAACATTCCTTTATTTCATTTGCAGCTGTCACCTTCAGATAAGGTTTGTCATGCCTGTTGGTGGCGCACTAAGAGAGATCCCATATCCTTATCCTTACTGATATTATAAATGCGATGTTTATTTGTTTGTCTGTTTGTTACGCACGAAAAAACTACTAAACTGACTAGAATGAAACTAGGCGCACAGATAGACCATAACCTGGAATAGGATATAGTATACTTTTTATCCTGGTATTGAGTTCCTGTGGGATAATTTTCGACTTCCACGCGGGCAAATGCTAGTTCCTTAGCAAGTGACTTGTACCTATTTATTAGAGAGACCTAACATCATGCCATGACGAGCCCTGCCTCACTTGTACGCAATGGCGACGTCGCCGGCTGCGTATCCAAACAGTTTATATTGAAATGTACCTATGGCTGCCAAAACGTGGCCAAGTGAGTTAGGTACCATAGGTACATTTCAATATAAATTGTACGGTAGCTGGCGACGGCCTCATAATGAGGTGGAGCTCTAATACTCAATAAATTGTGAAAGATAATGGATTACATAAATCCTACATAGTCTACATACCTAGTTCGTGATGGAACTTTGATTTTTTAATATTAGGTATTTATCAAGTCTAGACACTGATCTTGAATCAGTCTAGGTATATCCTATCAATGCTTTTTGCACATCACCACCCCTTATCTACATGTATTTAATGCATTTGTGTAGTTACAAAGTTGTTTTCTATTAACATAACCTTAAAATATAAACAATGTTCATATCTTTTTTTGACGGCCTCCTACAATAAAAACTCTTGATGATTATGTTTAAGTAATAGAATCTCTTTGTTTTAAACATTTTTTGATACATAGACGCTTAGAATCGATTGCAAATAAAGTGTTGTATGGGAACTTGCCATTGTTCTTTATTTAGTGATCCATGATGGCGGATGGGAAATCAAAGATGGCGGATGAGAAAATTTTAAATATCAATATGGGTATGGCCTTCGATATTTTAAGGGGTGGAGAATCGAAATACAACATCTATTTCGTGATCAAAGATGGCGGATGGGAAAATTAAAAAAAAACAATATTGGTATCGTCTCCGATGTTTAAAGGAATGGGAAATCCAAATACAACATCTATTTCGTGATTCAAGATGGCGGATGGGAAATCAAAAATGTTGGATGGGAAAAATTAAAAAAATCAATATGGGCATCGTCTCTAATGATTTAAGGGGTGGAGAATCCAAATACAACATCTATTTCGTGATCAAGAATGGCGGATAAGAAATCAAAGATGGCTGACGGGATTTATTTTAAAAGTCGATATTGGTATCGTCTCCGAAATTTTTAAGGAATGGGGAATTCAAAAACACCATCTATTTCGTGATTCAAGATGGCGCATGGGCAATCAAAAATGGCAGACGGGAAAAATTAAAAAAAACAATATGGGTATCGTCTCTAACGATTTAAGGGATGGTGAATCCAAACACAACATCTATTTCGTGATCAAAGATGGTGGATAGGAAATCAAAGATGGCGGACGGGATTTTTTTTAAAAGTCGATATGGGTATCGTCGCCGATATTTAAAGGGATGGGGAATTCAAAAACAACATCTATTTCGTGATTCAAGATGGCGGATGGCAAATCAAAGATGGTGGATGAGAAAGTTTTAAAAAATCAATATGGTTATCGTCTCCGATGTTTTAAGGGATGGCGAATCTAAATACAACATATATTTCGTGATTAAAGATGGTGGATAGGAAATCAAAGATGGCGGACGGGATTTTTTAAAGACGATATTGGTATCGTCTCCGATATTTTATATATATATATATATTACTATTTATATTATTATTATATACTCAAAATGTTATCCGGTATCTGTGACGTTTCGCTAGAGTGGCCAATATGGTGATTGTGATTTGTCTGTCCAAACCATTAGAATTTAACAAAATACTCGACAATCCCAATTTTGCGGATTTACGTTGTTGACTCGAAATGTTTATTTTTTAATGTTTTATTATTCAGTTAAGGTTTCGATGTACTCCTTGACAAAAGTATTAATATAAGATTTGACACTGCGATAGCAGCGCAGTCCATCGGTTCCAAAGTGAAACATTCCAAATCCACAACTACTTACAAATTAAATATTAAGTAAAATAATATTTTCCAGTGGACTAAATTGTGAATCTAAACCATTCTCAAGTCCTCCTGAACACACACAAAAATTTTCATCAAGATCGGTGCAGTCGTTTAGGAGGAGTTCAGTGACATACACACGCACACAAGAAATATATATATTAAGATATATAGTTAGTTAGTTAGTTGGACAGGTGTTTTCCGCACTTAGCCACTTAATTGGGCCATTGTGCGTTAGCAGTGACGCGGTAGTCGCCTGCTACTCATACCATGCAAGCTCCTTCCAGAAGGCCATGAGTTGACCAGTATTGCGTATGGCTTCGCTCATGGTTCTGGGGTTGTTCAGGAACTTCGTCCGTTGGTCACTCACGCTGGTACAATGTAGGATTATATGAGCGGGTGTTTCTTCGGTCCCCATGCAGCCCCTACATAGTGGGCTGTCTGTGACGCCGATGTTGTAGAGATGCTTGTTTAGTGGACAGTGGCCGGTTATTATGCCAGTCAGATGCTTGAGTGTTTTCCTGTTGGAGTGCAACAGTTTTTGCGAGAGTCGTTTATCTAATTGGGGAAAGGCATCTTTAGATTGCCTACACTCTTTTAACTCTGCCCACTCTTTTTCGTGTTGTTGTAGGGTTCTCGCGCGTAACCATGTTCTTAGTTGGTTGAACGGTATCGGAACAATTGGTTCGCGTCCTAGAGTTGTCGTGTCCGATCCTTTCCTTGCCAGTTGCTGCGTCATTGCCCGTGGAGTCACTGTGTCCTCGTATCCACTGGAGCGTGACCCGATTCCTCGCTGCAGTTTTCTGCAGCTCTTGGTGGCACTCCATAATTAGGCCGCTATTAAAGCAGTTGCCATCGAGAGCTTGTAGTACTGAGGCGCTGTCTGTGATGATGCGTATTGACAGACTGCTCACATTTCTGGCCGCGATCGCCGTCGCCGCCCTTGTTATCCCAACGCATTAAGCTTGGAAGATGGTGTTGAGTTTACCAAGCGATGTTGAGAGATTGATATTCAAGTCATGGGAGAACACTCCGGCACCCGTCCCATACTTTGTTTTTGAGCTGTCTGTGTATACTTCGTGTATACCAGAACTATCCTTGTGCTCTTCTTGCAGTTGTATGCGGTATTTTTTGTCAAAGACAAAGGTTTTAGGTATGAGATCACACGTTGCATCTAGCATCGGGATCTCGTTAGTTAACGTGCTTTTCAGGCGTGCGTGGGTTATACGGTCATCTCTCCTCCAGAGCCCGAACTTATAGAGCCGGATCGCAGCGGCACCTGCTTCTTGCTGGATGATGAAGTGCAGTGGTCGCAAGTCAAGAAGCACCTCCAGTGCCGCCGTTGGAGTTGTTTTCATGCAGCCTGTTGTGGCCAGACAGGCGAGGCATTGTATGCTCTGCAGCTTGCTCTTGACTGTGCTTAGTTTTGTGCGTGGCCACCACACCACTGCACCGTATGTGAGCATGGGGCGTATTAAGGCAGTGTAGATCCATAGGGTGATGAATGGTTTTAGACCCCATTTCTTGCCTATTATTCTCCTGCACTGCCAGAAGGTTGTACATGCTTTCGTGGTTTTAGTGGTGATGTGTTTATTCCAGTTGAGCTTGTGGTCGAGTGTTACGCCCAGGTACTTGACTTCACTCGGTAAGTTAAGCTCCGTGCCAAAAAGTTTTGGTTTTCTGGTCATACGGGTGTTCCTTTTGTTAATGAAAAGTACTAGCTCCGTTTTATTTGGGTTGACCGTCAGTTCATGGTGGTTGCACCATTGTTCCATGATCCTGATCGCTGCTTGCATCCGATAATGGATCATGTCTTCTGAGTTTCCTTTGATTAGGATGGTAATATCATCTGCGTAGCCGACCGTGAAGAAGCATTTGTCATTCAGATTTCTCAACAGATCGTCTACCACTATGTTCCAAAGCAGGGATGATAGGACACCTCCCTGTGGGCAGCCTTTTGCTACTATCCCCCTTGTGGTGGTATTAACCGTGAACTGAATAGCCCTTTGTTTCAGGAGTTGATCAATCCATCCACTGACGGGCCCTTAACAAGTTCGGAGTTGAACAAACCGTTCAACTCCGAACTTGTTAAGGGCCCGGCTAATGCTGGTGAATTTAGTCTTGTCGAAGGCACCCTCTATGTCAATGAAGGCGCCTAAGATCATTAGTTTGTCAGATAGCGCTGTCTCTATGGTCCCACTACGGAGTGAAGCGCTGATTCCGTTGATCTACCACTTCTGTAGGCGTGTTGATGCGGGTGTAGTGGTCTGCGTAGCAGTGCGCCTTCCCGCAGGTATCTGTCAGCGAGCTTTTCCAGCGTTTTTAGCAAGAAGGAGGTCAAACTGATAGGTCTAAACGATTTTGCTTGCGTTTAATCCGTTTTGCCCGGTTTTGGGAGAAATATGACTTTTACTTCCCTCCACCTTCGTGGTATGTAATTGTGCGCTATAGATGCTCTATATATGCTGAGTAGCTGTGGCACAATCATTGTGCAGCCCCATTGTAGAAGTGCTGGTGTTATTTCGTCCAGGCCTGCAGATTTGTACGGCTGGAAGCTGTTAATTGCCCATTTCAGCCGGTCCCCGGTAACCATGTTGTTGGCTATCGTCCAGTCTGTCTGGGTCGGTGGTCTGTGTTCTGATTCTTCCCAACACAGTCTTCGGTCACTGTGCAACCTGGGAAGTGCGTTTCGATTAGTATTTGGCTTATTTCCATGTCTGTGGTTGCGTAGGTGCCATCAGGCTTTCTTATGGAGCCTAGGGTCTTGTTGCTGTCTTGGGATAGGATCTTTTTTACCCTGGCTGCCTCGCATGTGGAATTAATGTTGGTGCAGAAATTTCGCCAGGATTCTCCCCTGCGGAATCGTATGCGTTTCTTGTAGTGCGACTGGGCTTCTTTGTATTCGTCCCAGTCCGTGTCTTTCCTTGTGTTTTTGGCCCGGTTGAAGAGTTGTCTCAGATTGCGCCTGAGTTTCTCCAGTTCCGATCCCCACCATAGGGTTTTACTACTCGTTTTCGGTAGTGTGGTGGGGCAGGCTTGCAGGCGTTGTATGCATTTTGTTAGTAAATTAGTGTTGTGTTCTATGTGTGTAATGCTTGTGTTCATGTCGTTGAAATTTGACATGGCTATTTCTTGTCCGAGCAGGGTCTTGTATCTCGCAATGTCGGTATTACGTGGGTTGCGTTTTGGTTGTATGACCCTCTCTTGCACTCGTATGTCATAGCAGATACGTCTGTGGTCGGCAAAGGATGGTTCGGCGGACACATGCCAGTTCGTGACAAGTTCCGCGGCCCCATCCGATACCAGTGTAATGTCTACTATGGTTTGATATCTGGAGCTAACAAATGTGGGCTCTGAGCCTTTGTTGATTACCGTTAGTGTTGTTGTGTAGATGTATTAAGTTAGGATCTCACCTCGTCTATTTGCCTCGGGGCTCCCCCACAGTGGATGGTGGGCGTTTAAGATATATGATATATTATTTAAAAGGAAATATACAAGTAAAACGTAATTTATATATCATCAAAATTTAAATCTTGTGTATGATGCTGATAAATGCTGCCTACAGTCAGCAAATAAAAAAGCTTCAAAATAATCTTGTAACCGAATTAGAAACACATTATGCCTTGAACTTACGATCGCAAAGTCTGCTCTCTAAAATCGTAACGTCATTTCAAATTCCGCTTACGCTGAGAGGGAATGAAAGGTGAAATTTTATGACAGCATTATCTTGAATCTTGTGCTAACGTGAGGCAAATCATTGAATCGTAATTTTATATAGCCTTTAAAGCAAACAATGACTACACGTATGGTGACTCACCGCTCTGCGTTGTTTCGAGGGTTGTGGGTTCAGCCCCCACTCGAAACTAAACTAAGCGTGAACCATAACTTGTTGTTTCGAGTCTGGGTGCTTTTCGTGTCCGACCATTGTATGTTTGAAAGTCCCTTGCGATTCAGGATTTATACTTACTCTGTTAGTTGGCGTTTTAAGTTAAAATAAAGAGAAGAAATTAAGCGTACTTTTATTATGGTTTGATTGATGAAAATAGGGTAAGGGTAATTTATATTTATGGGCTTGCAATCGTATGCATACAATTAAATAGTTTACTGTTCATTTTTATCCAATGAGGCGGGTAACAGATGTCACATCATGAGATAATTATGTGACGCTAAATATTTAAAGTCAGATTAATTTTAGCTATTTTATTTCATTTATAGTTTTAAATTATAAGATTCCACCCATAATGTTTTGGTTGCTATGTTCTCATTTTGATTGTAACTGGTACCAAACTTATTATTTTCTTACTAGCTTTTACGATGAACGCTACCTTTTAATTAAACCAACAAAAGTAACAAGTCTGGCTAAAAATACTTAAGCCTTAACATTCAACTCCACGTAGAACGTCTAACAAAATACCTCACATACCTGTTACAAAATACACAATACAACAACCTACAACTACAACAACCAACAACCTACAACTTTTAGCTTAAAGTCACGAAATTCCGCTACAAATTTTTATCAGACTAAATGTTTGAGAGAGAAACGTTTGCAAAACAAAAATACTTTTTGTTCCTTTAAACCTGCGCAGCCTAGTCTTTACATGTCTCTTGACATTAAACGTAACGTTGGGTTTGTGTTGGGTTTATAAATTCTGATATAAAATGAAGGGTATAAATAGACGAGCGGTATTTTTTGCGATAGCGTACTGAAAATTTAATATTCCGGAGAGAAAACTCTGAATCAATCTGCTCAAAATTCTCGTTACTTTTGAAATTATAGGCTAGTATATTTTGCATTAGTTTGGTTAGTGTTATTCTAGTTAAAAATCTTTTTTAAATAAATGTTACAAGTTTGTGAATATACGCGTCTGTGTTTTTCTGTCTCTCATCTCATCAGCCTTGTGCAGTCCCCTGGACATGTAGGCCTAGCCCGTTAACCCGTTTTGCCAATCAGTCCCTACTGCGAATGTTACACATTGAAATTAAACTACAGTTTACGGATTTTATCGCGATGTATTGGTTTCACTAAGTTATTACATTTGAAACTAATGATATAGAAACTATATTTTTAATTTATTACTAGCCGACGTTTCGAATTCTTTACAGAATTCATGTTCACGGCAGACTGAGGTGATATTTGTCTTTTTCTTGAATGTTAATAGTTTAATTTCAATTATTATATGTTAGTAGTTTAATTTCAATAGTCTAGCAGTATCTATATCTGTGAATTCCCTAACTTTTCTAACTGCAAACGCTGCAGAACTAAGTTTTACTGCGAGACAGGAGATTTGGGCGCCCCACTGAAGCTTACAATCTAAAGTTACACCTAAGAATACGGTTGATTCGACTAGTTCAATTGTTTCCTTATTTGAAATTATATTAGTAGGAACACTTTTGACACTAGGCAAAGAGAATTTAACACAATTACAATGGACGGATAACAGCTGGAGCATGGTGGCTACCATACTCAATTCGTCCATCCATTTGGCCAAAGGGTGTATAATACTATGGCTACGTGGCCTCAACATTACAGAACAGCATGTAGGTACGCGTGTCAACTTCAATGAATGATTAATATTGCTGTGACGTTCACTGCTATTGAGGGCTCCTAAAATGTAAGCCGCTGAGACAAATTTTGAGCTCCTGCGTGCAGCTTTTTACTTACCACATGATCAGTCCACCTTTTGGCCCGCTCAGAAATGTTTAAATATATAGAAATTACTATTCCTAACAGATATTTATACTATACTGTTTCTCAGAGACCCTGTATACACGAAATACCCACTTCATTTCAGAGTATTCATCGAGCTCAAAATCTCATTTAGTGTCCCCAACAATTTTAACACCGAAGTAATATGTCTGCTAGGCACAGTCTTATCTAACTCGGCCAGAAATATTACAAGGCCTTGTGTAAATTATAGGGTAGTTCAGAACGGAACAAGCTCGATCCCCTCTTAACGTAGTGCTCAGTCCGGTAAGGACATAATTAGGTTCAGTAGTCTGAAACTAATTGTTAGCTTGGAAATGTTGTGTTATTTTGTTAATGTTACGTTAAGTGAAAAAATGTCGAAATTACCTACTTGCCGACGATTGCAGCTTTCTGAGTCAGAGGCACACTTAGCATAGAGTTTGATGTCGTGTTTATTATATAAGTTAGTATATACAACGCAAATCAAAAGTAACATACGATATCGACTGAAGGTTGTACGAGTAATGTTTACAAGGCAAAGCAAGTTATCAACAAACAATGCTGATAAGATAATGTTTGCCTAGAGAGTTTGTAGTTTAATACATTAATTTAACATCGAAAATCTTTGTCACCATAGATGCTAAGAATAAAAGGAAGCTTCCAGGAAAGAATAATAAAATTATAACAAAATTCCTTACTGTTATCTGTGTAAAATATCGCAGTTTTTACAATAAATGACTCATAAAGAAAATATACGTCTTCAAGCATATAATATTGTAATATCGCTTTCTTTCTAATAGACTAAAATTTTAAATAAAATAATATTAATTACAGCCATACGTATAGGCTAAAAAGGCAGCAGACGAGCACCAAAACGTCTGATGGAATACAAAAGTGTCAATTATTGTAATTTGACCAAGATGACTTAATTACGTGACTAATGGCCGGTTTACACGAACCTAGTAGCTAAGCGCTTAGTAATTGTCATTAAACTAATAGACCAGTAAAAAGTAAAATAAAATTACAGTAGGATGAAACTCATTGGAGAAGGAAGAGAATATAGCGATCATTAAAGGAAAAATAAATTACGGGCGATCTGAGGTCGGGAAGTGGATGGGGTTGCGATTTTAAGGGTAAAAAAGGGTTTATCTCGATTTCCAGCAAAACTACAAGTCCTACGGAAAAAAAGTCAATGGCAAAGTTGTAGGTAATAAAAAAATCTACAACTTTTGTATTTACTTTTTATTCACACAACGTCATAATTTATGTGGAAAATTCAAATAACCAAGTTTTTGGTTTTTTATTTTTAACTTTTACAATAGTTTTTTCTTTTACACGAAATTTGGTGAAAACTTGCCTTTTTATGTCCCAAACACGCTGTTAATGTTCTTTATTTAAAATATTTATTTTTACGCCTTATTTTGACTTAATATCGAAATAAAACCCTAATTTTGAATTGAAAATTCTCACGTCAATATATCAGTTTTTTTTTTAATTGTTTGGCGTTTTGTTCGTTGAAATTTCTACTTTCTGATAGTGTGAATAAAATATACATTACTAAGGTAAATGTTCTCAGAAAATGCAAAGAAATAAAACAACCTCGAGACCTATTTTTTTAATCATAATGTACAATTTTGAGATATTTATTAAAATTAACACATTAATTACTCGAAAAACGTAATATTCCATGCTACATTGATAAATAAGAACTTAGAAATCGATACATACAACTAAAATTAGCAACCAAATAAGTTAATTGTGACGTCGCTGTGACGTCGTGATGACACCGCCTCCCGGCCGCCTGCATCTTCGCCCCCCACCGCACCTCAAGCTGCTATAAATGCTGAGGCGCTGGCTGCGCTCGCCCCTTTTTCTACTGGCGAACCGGAGACGAGCTAAGTGACCACCTCTCCTGGACGAACCGGCAGGCGGACCCTCAACAAATCCTTTACCATCGCCGAATCACGCGACCCTGTTTAAATCTTTGCGAATAACATTTTTTTTAGTAATTTTTTGCTAGTGAAACGCATGCTAAATGATGTTTTAGATTTACTTGAGAAATAAATCAATTTTTACTGTAACATTTAACCACGTTTCTCATTTAAACACAACCTTAGTAGGGACAACGTTACAGTAGACACCTGGTAGGTCTCCTTTGTTACAGTGGCGCCCAACGTGGGACTCGCGTCAATGGAATGCGGTCAGCGCCATGCGCGCAGTAATGACTCACGTGTTCACCGGCTCAAACTTTCGATCGCAGAAATCATTGTTATTCCATTTTAAATGAATACAATTTCTCCTTGCAATATTGCATTGACCTTGTTAATGAGCAATTTGTTTGTGATATTGCCAACTAATCGTATGATTGTTAGTATCGTAATATAGTAAGATCGTAATATTGGTTTACGACTTATACACTTTCAATTAATTTCACTTATCGAATACGGGTTGTCAGGTGGTGCCTACCAACATAGACTGGTTGGCTATTTGCTATAAAACTCACGTATAATACCTCTTCGCGCGTCGTGTATTATAATGAATACGACTCGCATCCGGAATGAATGCTGGCTTGTTGATACGTATGATTGTGTGTGGGCCTTTTGAATGTGATGTATGTCAGGTAATAGGAACGTTCAATGCGTGGTGACGTATGAATGGTCGAGGGTTATACTTGTTTTTTTTCTCTTTCAGGGTTAATAGTTGCCTTGTATTTAACCTACTGACACCACCACCACTCATCTGTTTCAGGGTCCCGGAATGCAGTGGCCGCCTACCAGCCACAGAATTTTCCCTCTGGGAAAATTCTAGCCTAATGGGGGGAGTGTGTGACGTCGCTGTGACGTCGTGATGACACCGCCTCCCGGCCGCCTGCATCTTCGCCCCCCACCGCACCTCAAGCTGCTATAAATGCTGAGGCGCGGGCTGCGCTCGCCCTTTTTTCTACTGGCAAACCGGAGACGAGCTAAGTGACCACCTCTCCTGGACGAACCGGCAGGCGGACCCTCAACAAATCCTTTACCATCGCCGAATCACGCGACCCTGTTTAAATCTTTGCGAATAACATTTTTTTTAGTAATTTTTTGCTAGTGAAACGCATGCTAAATGATGTTTTAGATTTACTTGAGAAATAAATCAATTTTTATTGTAACATTTAACCACGTTTCTCATTTAAACACACCCTAAGTAGGGACAACGTTACAGTGGACACCTGGTAGGTCTCCTTTGTTACATAATATCTAATAAGACATCTACAATATTTTGAGAAACTTATAGAATCTTCTTTAAATTATAGCGTAGACTCCTATTTATTGCTATTTTAAGATAATGTATATACCTGAGTGACCCACAGACAATTTGAGCCCATCAATAGTTATTTTATAGAGAAGTGGGGAAGGGCTAGGTGGATCCCAGCCCTGACATGTATTTTTATGAATAATGTTGTTCACTGTTCTGTATTTTTGCAGTTTTTACAGCTGATACGAAATAACAGGCAGTAAGGACCCGATCCACCTAGCCCTTCCCCTTTTCTCTATAAAATTACTACTGATGGGCTAAAATTTTCTGTGTGTCACTCAGGTATGTACTTTATCTTAAAATAGCAATAAATAGAAGTCTACGCTATAATTTAAAGAAGATTCTATAACTTTCTCAAAATATTGTAAATGTCTTATTAAATATTAACTAATTTGATTGTTAATTTTAGATGTATATTTTGATTTGCAAGTTCTTTTTTATCAATGTAGCATGGAATTTTACATTTTTCGAGTAATTAAAGAGTTAATTTTAATAAATCGCTCAAAATTGTACATTATGATTAAAAAAATCGGTCTCGAGGTTGTTTCATTTCTTTGCATTTTCTGAGAACGTTTACCTTAGTAATGTCTATTTTATTTACACCATCAGAAAGTAGAGATTTCAACGAACAAAACGCCGAACAATTTAAAAAAGAAAGCTGATTTAATGACGTGAGAATTTTCAATTGAAATTTAAGGTTTTATTTCGATATTAAGTCAAAATAAGGCGTAAAAATAAATATTTTAAATAAAAAACATTAACAGCGTGTTTGGGTCATAAAAAGGCAAGTTTTTACTCAATTTCGTGTAAAAGAAAAAACTATTATAAAAGTTAAAAATAAAAAATCAAAAACTTGGTTATTTGAATTTTCCACATAAATTATGACGTTGTGTGAATTAAGTGTAAACACAAAAGTTGTAGATCTTTTTATTACCTACATCTTTGCCATTGACGTTTTTCCCGTAGGACTTTTTTGACTAGTTTTGCTGGAAATCGAGATAAACCCTTTTTTACCCTTAAAATCGCAAGCCCATCCACTTCCCGACCTCAGATCGCCCGTAATTTATTTTTCCTTAAATTTTTGCTATATTCTCTTTCTTTTCCAATGGGTTTCATCCTACTATAATTTTCTTTTGTTTCAAAAATTATCTACCCTGGTCTAAAGTCTCAATATGACAAGTAACAAGTAACCGTTTACACGTGGAGCCAGTAGAAGTAATCAGTGACCAGACATTAGAAATGGAACGATGTCACTATCTTGTCAAGCTGTTTACACGCGGTCAGCAAGCGACAAATGCTTAGTAAATCGTGGTGGGGGTATCGGCTTGTCGCTTAGTAAATAGGATCGTTTTCTATTCAATTGCACTATACACAAACACTAATACTACGCACTAATCCGTTTGTTTATACATGAGGACTTAGTATTAGTGAAAAGTACTAAGCGCATAGCTACTAAGTTGGTGTAAACCGGTCATATGACCGGTTTACACGGCAAAGTGTGGATGTGTAATATATAATACACTTCTGCCTACGTCTTTGGGGATAAAAGCGTGAAGTTATGATGTTTTCCAGATATATAATCTGGTACAAGTTTCATAACAGTCAGAAAAATAAGATCGTAGATACAGCTTGATCTTCCGTTGAGCAGCAATACATACATTAGAAAGCACATGCAAAGTGGTTATTCTAGATCTAGACGTATCAGCATATATTGCAACCGCAGACACTAGACATTTGAAATTTTACACACAGATTCCTAACAACGTGGACCTATAAAGATACGATGAAAATGTGGCATGAGTCTTAAAATCAAGATGGTTCAAGGCTGAGTTAGGATCATATTCTTTAATCAGACCAGAAGTCTGATTTATTCTTTGCTCAAAGACAGACCAGAAGGCTGGTTTATTCTTTGCTCAAACAATCAGCATTGCCATCCAGCGTGGCCAGCCTTCTGGGCACGTTACCCGATGACATTGATGCGGGGCATTTTATGACGCCTAAACCATGTAAATATTTTCACTTTTTAAATTTGTTTTATGTTTTTTGTATTAGATTAGGTTAGATTAGATTACATTAAGCTTCATTTTTAATATAATGTTTCTCTAATGTTCCAAATTAAAAAAATAAAATGTAGAAAAAGAAACAAATCATAATTATTTTCTTTATTTCTTTGTATCTTGACTTAAGTCATCCTGTATTCATGTTTGAAAACAGAATTAAGTTTACTTTCTTCCTTTCTTTACGTATGTGGCAGAAGTCGTGGACAAACATTTTGTTATTGCATTTTTTCACAAACCACTCAGTACCCCATACATCTAACAAACAGTCATAGCCTCACGCCTCTTTCAACCGAAATGAGACAAGCTGAAATATATGAAATTTGTTAATGCCATCCGTCATGACGTGATGGATAAGTTTTGAAATGGCGCGCGACAGGGGTCTTTGCCGACTTGTCTGCGACGTGTCTGGCTTGGTTCGGGGCTTTTTAATATCTTATCGAACGTGATATTTGTATCAGGCTGTCTTTGTAAGATATATTATTTATCTGTTTGAGGCGATATGGGTGAAAATATTATTTCAACATCTATGTACCTATTTTGGGTTGGGGTTAGGTTTAATTTTCGTTTATACTAGGTCGGACGAGACCGTTATGATCTGTGGACGAGACTATAGATATATGTCCTAATCAATGAAGATAAAAAAACTATTTTTAGTCACAGTCCTTGACCGTTCACTCGGCACAATGTCGGATTTCTTGTCGGAACTGTGAATGGCTCTCCCTGCAAGGAATGGAATTAAAGACAACACCTGCGAATATAGGAATTAATAACAACATAATTAGTGCAGCATTTGTCGCATTTGTTACTAGCCTCTATAACAGATCTATCCCTTAATTCCCGATAGCATCAGCACATAGTATATCATATTACTCTACCACACGTCTGCAAAAGTATCACGCGTCTAAGTGTCAATAATGATGAAAGTTGACTGCTCACTCACGCGATAAAAACTACATAAAACGATATCATCTGTAGATACAGTTTAAGGTCTGGCATCGTAAGTAATATTTCTGATGGAGGATATGATGAACATCAAACAGGAACTATGATTATAGTCACAAAATAAGGTTATTTAGGGTCATGAAATAGAGAAAGGTAAAGAGAAACAATATGATCTATCAAAGTTTTCTTTTTTTTTCTGCCGAACAAATTGACTCCATGCTGCCTGATGTTAAGCAGTCAGTGAAGTCCCATAGTGATGGCCATCATCCCAGCAGCCAGCATGGCATTATGGCATGATGGCCCTGACCTTGACGGCCTTGAGTAAAGCTTTTTCACGCCCCGCTTAAAGGACCCGGGATCATAAGTGGAGGGAACACGTGGACTGGTAAAGAGTTCCACATCTTAATGGTACGGCAGAGATAAGAGGCGCCGAACCGTTTGGTGCGTGACGGTATCTGTTCTACCGTGTAAGAGTGGCACCTCAACCCAGCACCTGTTGTTCGGGATAGGAAAGGAGAGGGTGGGATTAGTTGCAAGAGCTCTTCGGAGCACTCACCGTGATAGATACGGTAGAAGACAGCCATTGAAGCCACGTCTCTGCGTAATTGCAGTGACTCAAGAGTCTTAGTGGCCTCTGGATCCCCGATGATACGGACGGCACGCCGCTGCAACCTATCGAGGGCGTCCAATAAGTACTGAGCGGAGCCATTCCAAAGGTGAGAGCAGTATTCCACGCAGGAGTGAACCTGGGTCTTGTATAACAGACACAACTGCTACGGCGTGAAAAACCTCATTACCTTGTTCAGGACTTCGAGTTTCCGAGATGCAGATTTGATGACACCCTCGATGTAGTTCTTCTGGTTGAGATTTCTGCGTATGTCCATACCCAGGATATTGAGGCTGTCTTGAATCGGTAGTGGAGTGTCCAGAAGAGAGGGATGGGGAAGGAATGGAGATACCTTGGCTGAGAATGCGGACACCTATGTTTTCTTGGCGTTGAACTCGACCAGGTTCTCATCACCCTAACGCGAGATGCAATTCAGAACCCGGTCAAGCTCAGCAACAAGTGTTCGCCTGTTTGCATCTAGCATTGCCCATTTAAAAAAATCTATAAACATAAATTTCTTTAAATCTTAGTTCCTACCTCCATTTATTTTGTTCTTTTTTTTGTATGTTTTTCAAGTTATGAATAATAGCTTAGTGTATGTATCTTATGTACATAATATTTGTATAATTATTATAATATCACTGTGTACGTGCATGTTGCAATATTGGACTGCTCATAGGTGAAATCTTGTAATTGGCCTTCTGCTAATATTGTATTTTATAATATTCTGTTAGCTGTTAGTTTTCCTTATAAGAATAAAATAAAATAAAATAAATATATCGCCCATGTACAGTACTGTCATCTGCATAGCAATGTATGCCCCCAAAAGTGAGCATATCATTGATATGCAGAAGAAAAAGCGTGGGCGATAACACGGACCCCTGAGGCACACCAGCGTTCACCTGGAGAAATTTCGATGACTCACCGTCACAAAGGACTCATATACGGCGGTCATGCAGGAAGCTGGCAACCCAGTTGCACAATCGAGGCGGCAAGCCGTAGGCTGGAAGCTTGGAAAGAAGCGCACGATGCCAGACTCTATCGAAGGCTTTGGAGATGTCGAGACTAATAGCCAACAACTCTCCATGCCTGTCCATCGCCTCACCCCAAAGGTGAGTAACATACGGTAGAAGATCACCCGTTGATCGTTTCCGTCTGAAGCCATACTGACGATCACTGATGAGAGAGTGATCCTCTAGGTAGCGAACGAGTTGGTTGTTGATTAAACGTTCAAACACCTTGCAGAGGATAGGGGTGATACCAATGGGTCGATAGTTGCCCGGATCAGAACGATCTCCTTTCTTGGGAATCGGTTGTACCTTCGCCTCTTTCCAAGCCTGCGGTACTACGCTAGAGGCATATGATAGGCGATACAGGCGTGTAAGCATTGGAGACAACTCGGCTGCGCATTTCCTAAGCACAACCGCTGGAATTCTGTCAGGTCCACTGGCTTTCCGGACATCGAGAGATCGCAGTGTTGCGCGAACATCACATTGCCTGATTTTAATATCAGGCATGGAGTGGCTGCAGTAGGGAATCGAAGGCGGCTGCGCACTACGATCATCGATTCGGGATTGGCCGCAAAGAGATTGACAAGCAGGTCAGCTTACTCTTGCGGCCCATGGGCCAGTGATCCATCAGGGCATCGCAACGGTGGCAGTGAAGGCTGGCAGAAATTAGATTGCACGGCTTTGGCCAATCGCCAGTATCCCCGGCTGCCCGTGGGGTGCGACAAGAGTTCTTGACCAAACCGTGCAATGCGCTGTGCATCCGCTCTTATGTATGCCCTCTTGCAGACCTTGGTGGCTCTATTATAGGCTACCTTGATGAGATGGACATTCGGATCGCGAGGAGACCGAGCCCTGATCCAAGCGCGGTAAGCCGACTGTTTTTGTTTAACAGCATCGGCGCACTCGCGATCGAACCAGGGCCGTACTCCGCTGCTGCTGGAGACGTCGATGGATGGAATATAATATTCCATACCCAAGATGATTTCCCCAGCAACAGCAGACGCACTCTCCGATATATCCCTCCCACCAAAGCAGCGTTGAGACCACGGGATGGACGCATAATACTCTCGCAGGCTATCCCAATCCGCTGACGAGTAGTGCAACAAGCGTCGCTTTGTCTTCACTGGTTGTGGAGGTGAAGCGAATGGCACTGTAGTGCGAACCAGACAGTGGTCGGAGGAGCCCAAAGGGGCTTGTACCGTCACACTGTACTGGGCCGGGTTACTCGTCAGCACAAGGTCTAACAACGAGAGCGCTTGACTCGATATATCTGGTATCCTGGTGGGCTGGAGTACCAGTTGAGTCAGGTCATGCGTTAGAGGGTATGCGTAAGCAGCTCGTCCCGCGTGGTCCGTTTTAGAAGAGCCCAGCCAGGTCTCATGGTGGGCATTGAAATCTCCTAAAAAGACCAACTCGGCGGTCGGGAACTGCTCCTGCGCATTATCTGCTGTCTGACTTAAGTAGTCAAACAGTCGAGTTGTCTCGGCATCTCCGGTATGGGAACGGTAAAGGCACACGTAAATCCAATAAACCCAGACTTACGTTTACCCATAGGACAGAAAAGGACGGGTCCTCTAGGCAGCGTAGACGTCGACAGCAAATATCCGCTCTGACGAACAAGCATACCCCGGCTTTTGCGTGGAAGTTATCCTCCAGTGCATAACCGGGATAATGCAAATAAGTTGTGTCGTCAGGACGGCGTATTTGAGTCTCGGTCAAGAAAAGCATGGCCGGTCGGGCCGTCTCGAGACGGACGGCGTTGAAGTTCAAATGGAGTCCGCGGATGTTAGCGGACTCCACCTCAAAAAGTGAGTTGGTGGGGAACGAAGACGCCGCTGTTTGACCGGAACCATTTCTTGAAGCTACCATAGAAGAAGAAATCAATAAAAAAATTTATAAAGTTCGGTACAATATGGAGTTTAAGTTTTCGTTCAGGGACTTTTTACATCGTGTATATGCAGTACAAAGCCTTCATTAGAGAAGACCGCTGGATACATAATTATGAGGTATAGACATGTTATTATACTTAATTGTAGAATAAACCTATATATAAGATATTGTATTGATAACTACAACAAAGCCTCGATGTTACTATCCTACATATGAATCTTAATCAAAATGTCACAACGTCGACCGTGAAATTTACGTAACCCCGTATTTTACAGCCTTCCTATTTCATTAGAAAATTATTATCGCTCCACACAGCCCTTTGGAATAAAATAAGATGTGTTAAGCAGGTTTCGACTTATATTGAAGGGAATAATGAAGGTTGCGAAGGCTTTCTCCTCGTGCAGTGTTATGTTACGTTTTGACTTTTTGTAAGCTTTTTGGGATGTGTTTAGGTCCTTTCATAAAAGATACTGTGAATTATTAAAATATTAATTATAGCTTGCCCAATGCCTCGACAAGCACTTTAAGCCATGTTATGAAAGTCGTCGATAGTCGTCATAGGATCCTAACCTAACTTGTCCAGGTCTGAGTCATGGCATATCACTATCCGTTTGTGTTACAGAAGTCAAATGGCAGTCGCTTTACAGAAAAACAATATTTGGTCAAATCTGTTTAGACTAGTAAGTCCACTCTAGGCTCCGTAGCGTGAATGGGAGAACGCTAGGAGGATGATACTGATATAGGTATAGCAGATAGATGCAGGTGGCTCAGGATTAGTCCATGTAGAAAGCCTTGGGGGAGGCCTATGACCGTCAGTGGTTTCGGTTGATTAATGACGGCTGATTGATTGATGGTTGTTGATGATGGTGAACAAAGTATAAAAAGTGAAGACTTGTTATTGTTGGCAAACATTTGTTGAATATCATATAATACAGACTCTGTCTAGCTTAGAATTAACAATTTTTTGTTCAGTGTTCAGGTGTAATCCAACAAAAATTCAAATTCATAGCTTAATCTCATCAAACTTCAATATAGAGACTTATCAGACTAGCAACAAGTAATCTATTTTATATTGTTACGGACGGGGTAACGGGATTGGAAGGAAACACCGAGTAGCACTGATGACACTTTATTCAACTTGACACACGACACGCCGTTTAATTTCGACGCAGACAGCACCAACACTAGCGTCTTTTGCACTGCACTTTTCACTGCACTTCACTGCACTTTACTGCACTATACTTTCACTTCACCTTTTTTTATTACTTCTTCTTTCTTCCTTTACTTCTTCCTTTTCTTCTTGACTTTACCACTTTTCAACTTAAACTGGCGCTTAGCGCTTCTACACCGCCTTATATACCCCTAGGAATGTTCTAGATCTACTAATTTCGATCGTCTTTTCGTTATTCAATTGTTTTCATCTCCTGTCTCTTTTTAACCTTTCCATTCCGTCTTGAAGTTTCTAGAGTTTTCTAATCTTTATTCGAAATATTTAAATTTGTGTTTCCATCTCCTGTCTCTTTTTAACCTTTCAATTCCTTCCTGAAGTTTCTAGAATTTTCTAATTTTTACTCGAAATATTTAAATATTCTTTTTAAATATTTGCCAAATATTCATAAACATTTTCTAAATTTCATAAAAACCATAATCCACATAACTGTTATGACTGGGATTTGAACCCACGCCATCAGAACGTGAGCGGGATGTGTTATCCGCACGGCCATCGCCTTGTTGTCAATGACTGGTGAATTTGGCGAACACTTGACACAGTGTATACGTCATCGAGCTAAAAACTCATTTCCAAATAATAAAATAGTCTTCAAACCTCTTTGCTAATTATAGTGTTCGGCGACCGGCTAGTTTGTCGTGTAGACGTCAGTAGTACTTGGCAACGGTAGTGATGACAGCTTGACATGACACCGGCCGTCACACTACCCCCTCTCTAAGACATGCTCGTCCCGAGCATTGTTGGATCCATGATATACCGCTATCCTATCCACATAAACAATCTTCAGTGGAATTCTAGGTGTCTTCCGAATTCTGTAGGTTACGTCATTAATTTTCGTTATAACAGTATATGGTCCTTCCCAGCTTGGCTGTAATTTCGGAGATTTTCCCTTACATCGAACAGGATTATGAAGCCACACCAAAGTTCCCACTTCGAATTCTCTTGCATTTGCGCGTCTGTCATATCGAGTCTTCATTCTTTCTCCCGCTTGTAAATTCTCTTGTCTAACGTGTTCATGAATTTTTTCGAGCTTTCTTCTTAATTCACATGCATAATCGGTAACACAGCTAGGCGTCCCTGGAGGACATCCAGCAAGAAGGTCTACTGGAAGTCGTAGCTCCCTTCCTAAATTTGTTCGTGCAGATGTTGTTGCCGTACTTTCATGTACAGCGGCTCTGTAAGCCAAAATAAATAGTGGGATATATTCGTCCCAGTTTCTCTGATGGCAATCGACCACTTTAGCAAGATGCCGCTCCAATGTCTGGTTAAATCTTTCCACCATTCCATCTGATTGAGGGTGATAAGGAGTTGTCCTGGTTTTGTGGATCCCCATCATCTTGCAGATTTCTTGAAAGAGTTGCGATTCAAAGTTTCTCCCTTGGTCGCTGTGGATTTCTAACGGTAAACCAAATCGACAAAATACTTCATTTACTAATTTTGTCGCGACTGTAATTGCTTCCTGATTAGGGACTGCAAAAGCTTCTGGCCACCTCGTGAAATAATCCATCACCACCAGAATGTAGCGATTACCACTTTCTGTCAAAGGAAATGGTCCAGCTACATCCACAGCAATCCGTTCCCAAGGAGCTCCCACAGTGTATAGTTTTAGTGCTCCGCGGCTCCGAGTTTGCGGCCCTTTAACTGAAGAACATTTAACGCATTTCCTGCACCAGTCTTCAACGTCTTCCCTACAGTGCAGCCAATAAAAACGTTGACGAATCTTCAGTTAGGTTCTTCGCACTCCAAGATGTCCGCCAGATGGGCCATCATGACAAACTCGCAAAACTTCAGGAATCATTGATTTTGGCACTATTGTTTGAAGATAACTGTCTCTTCCAGAAGCACTTTCCCATTTTCGACAAAGTAGTCCATCTTGTATCATTAGGCTGTTCCATAGCGCCCAATAACTTTTTGTCACGTTACTAGTATCAGCCACCTCACTCCATTCTGGCCGAAGGGAGTTATTCTTTAGCCGCTCCAGTATCGGTTTCAAATCCTTATCTTCTTCCTGCGATTTAATAATGAACTGCTTGTTCCATCGCCCGTCGATAGTATCCGTTCTAATTACCTTTATGGCAGCTTCTTCTTTTCCTTCTTGTCGCACGCAATGTTTGCAGCTCTTATCACAGGGATGTCTTGATAAGGCATCAGCATTACCGTGAGATTTTCCGCCACGATGCTCAACTTCGAAATCGTACTCTTGAAGTTGTTCTATCCATCGAGCTACCTGACCCTAACAATTTTTAAACTGTAAAAGTCACTTAAGCGCTGCGTGGTCCGTCCGGATCCGGAATTTTCTTCCGATCAAGTACTTTTTAAAATGCTGGAGAGTTTTCACTACCGCTAGTAGCTCTTTTCGTGTGGTACAGTAGTTCCTTTCCGGCTTAGACAGCGATTTGCTAAAGTAGGCAATAACAGCCTCCTGATCTCCTTGTCTCTGGGAAAGAGTTCCACCAATACCCACATTGCTTGCGTCTGTGTCAACAATGAATTCTCCATTGACGTCGGGATATGCAAGAATTGGCGCTTCACATAAACGCGTCTTCAACTCTTCGAAAGCAGTTTGACATTTTTCATCCCAATTAAATGGTCGTTTTTGCTCCGTCAGCTCATGTAAGGGTTTTGCGATGCTCGAGAAATTCTTCACAAAACGTCTGTAATAAGAGCAAAGACCCATAAATGAGCGCACCTGCGTCTTGTCCTTAGGCATGGGCCAATCTTTAACCGCCGAAATTTTGGCAGGGTCCTTCTCGATGCCATTTTCAGAGACGACATGACCCAAGTAGTTAACTTGTCGCTTGAAAAATGAACATTTTTTAAGACTGAGCTTCAGATTTGCATGTTTCAATCTATTGAGTACACTTTTTAGCTTCGTGAGATGATCATCGAAGTCTCGGCCCATTACAATTATGTCATCGAGATACACCAGACAAGCTTCCCCTAAAAGCCCGGCAAGGATGTGTTCCATTAACCTTTCGAAAGTAGCAGGTGCATTGCACAATCCGAAAGGCATAACATTGAAATGCCAAAGCCCTCTGCCCATTGAAAAAGCTGTCTTCTCTTTGTCTTTTGGGTCCATTTCCACTTGCCAGTAACCACTTTTTAGGTCTATTGTTGTGAACCACTTCATTTCGCATAACGTGTCTAACGTGTCGTCTATTCTAGGCAAAGGATCTTAAGGTCTTTCTTAGTTACATCATTCAATCTTCGGTAGTCAATGCAGAATCTAGTCGATCCATCCTTTTTCTGTACCAATACTACAGGCGAGCACCACGGGCTAGTCGATGGCTCAATAACCCCGTTTTTCCACATATCTTCGATCATATCCTCTACCTCCCTCTCTCTGGCAAAAGGAACACGTCGTGGGCGTTGACGGATCGGTGGTTCATTCCCTGTATTGATGGTGTGTTTTACTACTCCTGTCTTTCCGATGTCACCGTCGTCTTTTGAGAAAATGTCGACGTATTGTGTCAGCAATTTTTTTGCTTTCTCTGATTCGATTTCTGTTAGATCGTCTTTGCAACCTTGCAAAACACTATCCACGTTAACGTTAGTCTCAGCCACACTCTTGTTTTCCTGACAGTTTCGTAACCAAGCGACTTCCACGGACTCTCCTATCTCAGAACCCTTCTTCAAAACTTTTTCTTCATCACTTAAATTTATGACTGGTATAACAGCCATTTGTGAAGAAGCAACAACTACACATGCTGGCAACCATGGATCGTGATCTCCATTGTCTTCTATCATTATGCAACGTCGCTGACTCGAAGTGGCAGGTAATGTGACAGGAACAAATGTCTGTGACCTAGGTGCGAGCTTGCTCTCCTTGAGGCACAAAACCTTTCCCGTGCCTCCACCTCTCATTGGAATCTCCACATCTCCACACTTTAGGATACCACACTTAATATCCAATCTACATTGGTGATCTCTGAAGAAGTCTAGCCCAACAATGCAGTCGTCGATGATGTCTGCAATCAGTGCTTTTTGCCAATACAATTTGTCACCTACTTACTTTGAAAGCCACTATTTGCTCTCCCCTGACTGGGATGTGCTGGCCGGTAGCCGTTGTCAGTCGAGGTCGAATTGACTGTTTTAGAATCTTTCCATTCTTCCTTATCAGGTGAGTCCCTATAACAGTTCGAGACGCACCGGTGTCCAAGGTCAGCAAACAGGTAACGCCATTGACCGCTCCATCAATGGTTAAACTGTTCCCATCCGTGCTTTGTCGGATACAAACTTTAGGGGCTTTTCGTCTACCGGCCAGTGCTTGCCCCGCAGCCCTGGCTGGAATTAGTTTTCCTGGTTGTGTTCGGGCGTTTGAACAGTAGCGTCAGTCTTACGTTTACGTTTCGGACAGCTACTACAGCTATAACATTTTGGGCCAAATCTTCGCTCTGTTCGCTGCATTTCTGCAGCCACAACTCGGACTCGTCAACCCTTGATGTCTCGACGGACAGCCTCCACTTCGAGAGCATGCGCTAAAGCGTCCTTAACGTTGTCATGGTGCTTCAGACGAACGGCAGACCTGACCTCATCGTCATAAATACCATCAATGAACGCCTGGAGACGCATGCTTTGGACTTGTGCCGGGGGTGCAGACTGGTAAGCTTTTCCTACCATTTTCTCTACTTCTAGAGACCACTGCTGCAATGACTCGTTAGGGCGCTGACAGCGGTTACGCAACTGAGCACGGAATACAAATTCCAAATGCGCCTCTCCATACCTGGACTCTAGAGCCTCGATGAGCTGTTCATATGTGGCGTCTTTCCCCACAGACTGTAGCACTGATAATGCACCATCGCGTAACGCCAGAGTGAGTGCATTCTTGGCCTGCTCTCTGTCCCAGTTATTGCTAGAGGAAGCGGCTTCAAACTGCATCCTGTACGCCTCCCAGCATGAGGTGCCATCGAAAGAAGACACTTTAAAATTACTAGCACCCGATGAGGCGACTGCGACTGAAGGGACGTTGGTCTTAATCTTCCTGCACTCCTCCTCTACGGTAGCTATGCGGGTGTGTATCTCTTCTGATACTGACGCCATGCGGGACTGCACCTCTTTCTCTATAGTAACCACGCGAGATTGCACTTCACCGATACGCATCTCCATCTCGGCGATCTTACGTTCGTTCTCGGATATATAACGGCGTATCTCAACCTGGCTCTCCATTATCTCGCCAAGCTGCTGCGAGTTTTGCTCGAGTCGAGATTTGAGTTGCTGCGAGGTTTGCTGGAGTTCGGATTTGAATAGTGCAGCGAGGTCTGCAAGAGATAGCGGATTAGCTGCGCTTGCGGACGTAAATATCCCTCCTTCGGAGCCACCTCCTTGCGAAGGAGCCTCCCTGCCCACGACTTCTGGGTGAGAGTCGCCTTGTTCTTGAGCGGCAGCCCTCGCACGTGTCGTAGGCCCTTCCCTCGGCATGACTGGCATCTTTAAACCTTCCAATCCCACTTCTGACACCAATTGTTACGGACGGGGTAACGGGATTGGAAGGAAACACCGAGTAGCACTGATGACACTTTATCCAACTTGACACACGACACGCCGTTTAATTTCGACGCAGACAGCACCAACACTAGCGTCTTTTGCACTGCACTTCACTGCACTTTACTGCACTATACTTTCACTTCACCTTTTTTTATTACTTCTTCTTTCTTTCTTTACTTCTTCCTTTTCTTTTTGACTTTACCACTTTTCAACTTAAACTGGCGCTTAGCGCTTCTACACCGCCTTATATACCCCTAGGAATGTTCTAGATCTACTAATTTCGATCGTCTTTTCGTTATTCAATTGTTTTCATCTCCTGTCTCTTTTTAACCTTTCCATTCCGTCTTGAAGTTTCTAGAGTTTTCTAATCTTTATTCGAAATATTTAAATTTGTGTTTCCATCTCCTGTCTCCTTTTAACCTTTCCATTCCTTCCTGAAGTTTCTAGAATTTTCTAATTTTTACTCGAAATATTTAAATATTCTTTTTAAATATTTGCCAAATATTCATAAACATTTTCTAAATTTCATAAAAACCATAATCCACATAACTGTTATGACTGGGATTTGAACCCATGCCATCAGAACGTGAGCGAGATGTGTTATCCGCACGGCCTTCGCCTTGTTGTCAATGACTGGTGAATTTGGCGAACACTTGACACAGTGTATACGTCATCGAGCTAAAAACTCATTTCCAAATAATAAAATAGTCTTCAAACCTCTTTGCTAATTATAGTGTTCGGCGACCGGCTAGTTTGTCGTGTAGACGTCAGTAGTACTTGGCAACGGTAGTGAAGACAGCTTGACATGACACCGGCCGTCACAATATTTTAATAGAATTCTTCAACCCTTTATTAAATTTACAGACTACTAACTAACTATGACTTCTTTAATGTAAATACAGAAAACATGCCAAGAATACTGATAATTGGAAACCGTGACTAAAATATTTGGCAAATGAACGAACCAATGTTACCAAATATTTTAATGAATAAGTTCGATAGTAGGTATACCTAATAAATAAAATGTAAAACTAATTCTCAAACAAGCATTTCAAATTACAATACAAATAGCGAACACAATAGAGGTATTAGTATTACCCATTTACAAATCATCTTTTAACACAAACCCTTTACATAACAAATATCTGAGGACAGAGCAAAACATCAGAGGTTGAACTGACTTTGATGAATACGTAATATTTGGACATTGAAAGATTAATATTCAGTGGATACATCTTACCTGTTTATTCAGAAAAACATAAATCGTATCAACACACGGCAAGCATTTGGAAATTACGGGTTAAGAGTTGGGACGGACACGCTAACATATGTATTTCAGTTTGAAGTCTGAAAAAATTAAGTCGGCCATAGATTCCAACGTACATTGCACACAGCTCATAGATATTTCAATTTCATTCGCAGTGGTAGCGATTTATGATATGTCTATTGTCTTGCTATTTTTTTCACGATATTTGTAATATGAGTTACATACGTTTTGACGACCGGTTGGCGCAGCGGGAGTGTAAGCGACTGCTACGCCGAAAGTCGCGGGTTCGATTCCCGCTCAAGTCAAACATTTGTGTGCATGAACATGGATGTTTGTCTTGGTCTGGGTGTTTCTATGTATAATATGTATGTATTTACAAAAAAAAAGTATATATGTATGTTTATCCATTATCTAGTACCCATAGTACAAGCTCTGCTTAGTTTGGGACTAGATGGTGTTGTGTGAATGTGGTAGAATATTATTATTATTATTATTAGAAAGTCGGGTGGGTATATTGCTGTCGTGTATTTCGCCAAAATACATGCCAGAACGTAGAGTTGCGGAAATAGTCCGTGCTAACATACCATACCATACATTAGAAAGTCAAAAATGTTAAAACTCAATAATTTTATAATTATCAATAACGACCGCCGACCGTTGTCATGATATATAACGATACCTCATTTAATGCTTTCTGTACACGAGGTATATTTAGATATGTCTGAAGCTTTTCAGGCATATCAGGTATAGAGGAAAATAAACTCACAAAACTCTATAACATCACAATAATTTTGGCCCCTAATGAAAAAACACACACAGTAAAAGCAAGATCAGAAAATTAATTCAATTAAACATAGTACTAAACAATTTACAGCATCGCAACTACTTTTCTCCCGTATATTTCTCCTACTGTAAAGTACGTTTATATTAAATCACAACGCAAACTCTCGTTAGTGTTTCACGCGTGTGTAAATTGATATCAACAAACATTATAATACGCATTAAAATCAACTTCGTGGGTTTCTTGGTAAAATAAAAGCCTTTGTTAAGTCGCAGTAGAATAAATAAGACCGCGACGTGTGTACTTTTTATTCACCAGGGTTGCCTAAAGGTTCTATGACAACTGTGTTTCTGTCCCTCAACGCGCCATCTATCATCACTATGCGAAAAGTAGATAAACTCAACGACGCATTATATGCAGACGTGATGCTATATTGAGCCGCAAGGGATGTACGCTGTGTCTTTGCGTGCCCACGCTACCCAGTGACCGCTCAAACTTATAGATACGGCATTTGTACAATCACAGCATTGTAAACTTATCACTACATAGTATAAAACAAAGTCTGTTTTCTGTCTGTCTGTCCCTATGTACGCTTTAATCTTAAAAACTACGCAACGGATTTTAATGCGTTTTTTTAATAGATAGAATGATTCAAGAGGAAGGTTTATATATGTAATTGGCGCGAGCGAAGCCGCTGGCGATGTCTAGTATATATATATCTCATAAGTATTTTGACCGTAACTCAATTTTTCCCTGCATATTACTAGGGCAGCTGTTACATAACCAATTTGCATATTTTTATTTGTCCCGCTGAGCCCTCTCGTAAAAAATTTAACTCGAACACAAGTTTATAACACAAAACTTGGTAAGTAATGTTCAGTTTTTCTCATAAACACACATTACTGTTAAAGTATATTGCCATGTATTTTGTAACGGCATAAAATGAGTAGTTTTACGTCTCATAACCACCAAATATTTAGCACCTGTATTTTCATTTGACGTTACTACAGCATTCGCACCTTTAGGTGTTGAAATAAAAAAGAGTTTAAAACAACTCTGTACGCAAACCATGAACGCCAGCTAGTGAATTACACGAAATAACGTTAATTCATATACACATGACAATACAAGAGAAACGATTTTACAAACCGAACAAAAAATATTTTGACTACGACGCAGAATACAGTATTTTACCGAGGAGGGACGAAATCTCGAAATTCTGCTGCAAAAATGTAGCGTACTTCCGCATGTTACCTTTGCGAGAGACCACTTAAACTGAGTGAGCATTTTAGAATAATTCCATGCATAGGAAATATGTTTTCCGTGTGCTCTAGAATCGAGATATACCAATATTATAAGTACACACAATAAGGCGAAGGTACACAACTCTAAGCTCCACTCAGATGAGGGTTCTTGAAAAATATACAAAGATTGAATCTCTCAATCTTTAGGATTTAATACCTATATACATAAGATATGTAAGATAAGAGACATACCTTATTGTAAACTCGTGTTTATTATGTTTATTGTATATATACCTTCTCTAGTTTGTTAGGATTGGTTAGTTGTAAGATTTTGAATGCGTTATTTAGATACTAAACTTCTTTTTTGTAGTTTTGAATGTCTTAAGAAATAAAGCTTCTATTAAGAATTCCTTTGCTTACTGTGGGTTTTACTATATAAAGTAAAATATGAATTTTCAATAAAAAACTTAAAACATGATTTTGTTTGAGAGAGCCAAGCAAGTCAGTATGCCAAATAATGATAGTACTTTACTATGTTTATGACTTGTAACATTTCGTTGGCTTAAGCCAAATTCCACGAAAGTAAACCAATGGAATTTATTAATTCTAATACAAAACACATGATAATAAGTAACCTAGGTGTGTTATAGTCTACAAATTACATGCTTTTCACTTTTATTAACGTGAAACACACTATAATGGAGCCTTCATTTTCACTCCGGTATTCAATAAATAATGCATACGGCCTTTTCTATTAAGCTGTGTAGATTAAACATTAAACTGAATAGCAACCCTTTAGAATTGATTTTCTTTGAAACTTAAAGATTTTATTATCAAATTTTTATAAATTATATGATGTTAACGAACTATTCCTAACATGGTTTCTTATGAAACAGCAAAGAATATATTAATATACGAATATTTACGTACACATATTATGCCATACATTTTTTTTTCTGCCGATCAAATTGACTCCATGCTGCCTGATGTTAAGCAGTCAGTGAAGTCCCATAGTTATGGCCATCATCCCAGCAGACAGCATGGTATTATGGTATGATGGCCCTCACCTTGACGGCCTTGAGAAAAGCTTTTTCACGCTCCGCTTAAAGGACCCAGGATCATAAGTGGAGGGAAACACGTGGGCTGGCAAAGAGTTCCACACCTTAATGGTACGGCAGAGATAAGAGGCGCCGAACCGTTTGGTGCGTGACGGTATCTGTTCTACCGTGTAAGAGTGGCACCTCAACCCAGCACGTGTCGTTCGGGATAGGAAAGGAGAGGGAGGGATTAGTTGAAAGAGCTCTTCGGAGCACTCACCGTGATAGATGCGGTAGAAGACAGCCATTGAGGCCATGTCTCTGCGTAATTGCAGTGACTCAAGAGTCTTAGTGGCCTCTGGATCCCCAATGATACGGACAGCACGCCGCTGCAACCTATCGAGGGCGTCCAATAAGCTGAGCGGAGCCATTCCAAAGGTGAGAGCAGTATTCCACGCAGGAGCGAACCTGGGTTTTGTATAATAGACACAACTGCTCCGGCGTGAAAAACCTCCTCACCCTGTTCAGGACTCCGAGTTTCCGAGATGCAGATTTGATTACACCCTCGATGTAGTTCTTCTGGTTGAGATTTCTGCGTATGTCCATACCTAGGATATTGAGGCTGTTTTGAATCGGTAGTGGAGTGTCCATAAGAGAGGGATGGGGAAGGAATGGAGATACCTTGGCTGAGAATGCACACACCTGTGTTTTCTTGGCGCTGAACTCAACCAGGTTCTCATCACCCCAATGCGAGATGCAATTCAGAACCCAGTCAAGCTCAGCAACAAGTGTTCACCTATACTCCTCAGTGTCGGCTTGCTTAACCGCAGGGTGTCCGAGATATCGCCCGTGTACAGTACTGTCATCTGCATAGCAATGTATGCCCCTATGTACATAAGTGGTTTGCTCAGAAATGAAATGCTTTCCGTTTAGTTCCGTTTTATAAAACCATTAATCATCGAGGAGTACGCCATTGTAAAGGGCTTGAACGCATTCTCCAAAGGAAAAGTTTAAAACAAACAATTGGTCTAAAATCTGATTTCGAAAACAGAATCATACAAAAATACTTTTGTAAAAAAAAATGTTTCCTTTTTGAGCTACAGGGGACGCCATATTCAATTTACTGGAATGTCACATAGTTTTTGAAACAACTCTCGCTCTGAGAATTAGTCGTTTTTGTTGTGTCGTAGAGGACTATACAAATATTAAAGTTACGGACTCAAAGGACACCCCAACTAGGAACAACAATTACTGGATCACACAAAATATAGGATGATATGACAGGAATGCAGAATAACGCGAGTGAATCCGTGGGGAACAGTTAGTGATAATGCTGATAAAGTTTCCTTAGATTCAGTTTTAGAAGAGATCCCATTCAAGATAATGCTATAAGTGTATTATATAGAAATGGTTCTTAGTAAATCTGTTCAAGATTGATAAAATCCGTCACCGGTTGACCGATCACTCTAAAAGTTGGGAGATCCAAGTGGTTTTACCAAGAAACTCCATTTTGCCGTAACTCGTAATTTGATTGCACTAAACGAAATATGTGTCCATCCATTTTTATTACCTTCAGAGATTTTATAACGAGATAAAAATATATGCACTGACAGGTAAAGTCTGCACTGTGCAAATATGTATTAATACAATATTTTCAACAAAATACCCGCATATTTTCAGATAATAAATGGATTGAATTGTATTACTTTAATTAATATCGCTATTTATACTAGTGAGTATCCTGAAATAAGTATCCAAGAGGAATAAATTGAAGCTTAAATTATTTACAGGCATTTAATAGACATGACTTTTTCTAAAAACACAGCTCCAATTTATCAAACCTCGGCAAACAGTTACGTTTGAATAGGTTTAAACAACATACGATATTCTTCTTTACAAGTTAATTCGAGTACTCTTTTAACACCTAAATCCTCTTTTGTCAGTATTGCAATAGATTCCTAATATTTTATTTACGAATCTCGTTCGAAAATAAATTGCTCGCATTTGCTCTCGAAGTCTAAATGTTCGTATAACGTTGAGCGGACTGCAATAGGAAATGATGAAGCAAGTCTTGCAAAATTGACCGCTCCTTCGCACTCATATTTTTGTGCAGCGTGTTTGCAAAATGCATTCATGGAAATAAATACGTATACTGGAATTCAGAAGCCACCTGCGACTACTTTCGAGAGGACGGTGTTGAAATCACTGACTCGATGTTATCAGTTCTTGCCCACTTGAACAGGTTGCTTGTAATACGAGTATTAATGCATAGCGAAGTATGAAACGAGTACAAAACAGGTTGTTTTTAGTTATTGGAAATAATTTTATATACAGCTGTCTAACTAAATATTTATTAAATAAGCGGATACGCGTGACTATGCTCTTTGGATTATTCTGAGTCACCGTTTCTACTAAAACAACAAAAAAAAAAACGAATACGAACTCTCACGTAAGGATAATTGCATTTCCTATCATTGACTCACACATCACGGAGATTACAGAATATCTGATCAAGTTAAAACTGTTCTCAATGCATCTTGGCTAATATGTCACTTAAAGTACCACACTAAAAGTGTACTGATACTAAGATATTTTTAGAACTTCTTCATACTTTGTGACAACATCTTAATAGATTTTCCAACCAAGATTTTTATGACTGGAACAATGTCTCAGAGTACCTACATTTTTAAACCGAATGGAAAATAAAATACTCCTGTGTATTTTCTTATAGTAGGGGAGCCCACGATGCTAAATTGGGATTTACTCGAGCGTCATAGAGACCTATTGGGTTGCAAAGCTTAGATGATAAAAAGGTAAAAATGTAAATGATGTATAAATTTTTATCAGTGGGTATAGACTATCAAATTTTTTAAAAAGAGCTATTGCATTAACACCGTAACATTGCGTCTAGGACGTTAGGTTTATCCTAACGTCCTAGACGCAATGTTACGGTGTATATATTATATCTCAATTTGACGCGCTTAAGTATTTCAAAACGGCGAATTCACTCATTCACATTTGCAACTTTCTAATAATGGCCCGAGTTTGCGTGACACCTAAATAGTCAGATTATTCAATGAGAGCCTTTTTTAGGTTTATTTAACATCCCCCTATAAAATCTGATACGCTCGATTAATTTTCACTCACGCCTGTATCCCCGAAGGGGCAGGCAGAGGTGTAAATATTACACCCACATTTCGCCATGATTTTCTTTTTTCTTTTGATATTTTGAAATCTTACTTCCATTATGCAAATTATAAGATTAACATTCCTACTTCATTAAAAATACATAGGACATGGATGCTATCAATATCTAACGTGCTCGAGTAAATCCCAAAATCCCTTCTTGGGCTCCCCTAATATTAGGAAACAAACTATTTTAAGATAATTGTTTTGAGATTTTGTTCCGAAAATCTGAACTCGATGACTTTAGGGATGAAGTTGATAGTTTGGATGGATTACTAATGAATAGTTATCGCCTGACTACTTGTGAGAAGAGTGTTGCTGTTGATTGTATTTATCGTTTGTTCAACGGTGGAGACTAGCTGCTTTCTAAGAGTTCTCCACAATGTTCCGTAAAGACATGTGAGGTTTTCTAACTCGCACGTGTCTAGCATGGTGAACTATGGCCTAACACTTCTCATAATGAAAAGAGGCCTGTTCCCAGCAGAAAGACAGATTAGAAACTGGCCTTATGTGCATGAGTTTTTTTTTTAAATCCTTTGTGAACATTTTCTCAAATACTTACATAAATTTTATATAATACTTTTATATAACAGAGAGAATAATAAGAGTGAATAAACATTATGAAAATGAGATATTTTACTCGACACGACGACTACTACTGCAATTAGAAAGGATCAAAGCAACAAGTATTTGCATTTCAAAATGATTTCAAAAACTAACTGCAACTCTATAGTGATAGGATTAAGGCTTCTGTGGGATTTACAGCATCGGGTTCTCACTCTCAGAAGTTCAGCTGTAATAGAACCTCATAGCAATCACAGCGCTTTAATAATTATTTTTGATTTTAAGATTCATATATTCAGTTGGCGAATTAAGAATACAAACTGTCATTGGTCCTCTGCATTCCGTGGGTATCGTAAGAGCTGACTAAAGATTTTTTTTTATAGACTCACGCCTGTATCCCCGAAGGGGTAGGCAGAAGCGTAATAGGTATTACACCCACATTTCACCATAAATTTTTAGGTTCCACGTAATAGGGGGCGAGCCTATAGCCGTTACCGGGCACATCACCAGACTCCGTGCTGCTACTGAGAATTGGGAAAAACCCAGTAACACTTTTGCCTGACCCGGGAATCGAACCTGGGACCTCCGATCAGCAGTTGCAAACACTATCCACTGGACCACGGAGGCAGTAAAGAAATTAACGAAGAAAATAATATCTTTGCGAATAGACGGCAATCTAAGACCCAACCCTCTACCAACCTGTCTGTTCAGCGTGGTGTAGTAGGCCAAATGGTAATATCGGTTTGCACAAACAATCATCCTGTCATTGTCACCCTAAACGCATACATCGTCTCCCTTCCGTCGTTGGTGGTCGTATCTCTTTACTCGTAACGATGCTGTCTAGCAAATTAAGAGAGCCTTAAATCCAGCAGTGCACTACAAAAGACTATAAAGGCAAGATTCAATTTCCGATTCTATGTGATCGATGACCGTCATTCAGTGAAGCCGAATCAAAATCTATGGGATTATTAATTTATGAGTGATTCCTGCGCCGTTGACTGCATTCACATTCATCGTTCCTGAATTGAGGTTTTTGAATATCTAATGGACTGTTCGGCGCATTCGAACGCACCACGGGGTTTGAATGCGAGTTATAGTGTTATTCTAAATCTATGAACGTGTCAAATATTTCTATGTTAAGCGGCTTTTAATTGCAGGAGTTTGTTTACTGTTAATGAGTAATATAAAAGCAAAGTTAAACTCATTAAACTTGTTTTGGAATCGATATTCTCGTTAAAGTTATCTTAACTGATAGGACGATGATGTTGTCGTAATTTCGAAATACGAAAAGTATTCCAAATAATATAACAGACTTTACAACGACCATAATAGATATGGAATTGATTTTGCCTTCAAAATTTTTTTTTCACAGTAATTTAAAGGTTTTTTGTTGGACTTCTAGGGTGACTTGATTGCTGTTCGGAAAGAACAGGCAAAAGTATGCAAAGTTTACACTGGTCACCACTTTGGTGGGTGCTTACAACAGAGCCCTATACTGGGACCCCTGACTGGGCCCTATATAGGGACGTAATGTCGTCTAATCCATTTCTTGTTTCGGGACAAGAATCGCTAAACCGCGGGGCGGGCTATAAAACTACGACATCAGAGTTAAGTTTACGACACTTAAATTCATATAAAAAGTGGGTTTTATTAGTATACGTTCAAGACAACTCAAGATTGTTTTGGTGTACAGAATTAGAAAAGAGTTCCGGCCGCTATTCTTCCATTTGCTACACAGAATGGTTCCACAAGGCATCGTGCTGATGTCAACGAACACCTATTTGTCATTTCTATTGGTATCTGAATGTCTTCTCTAATAAATTACACAAGCGTCGTATAACGGCGTATGCCACACACAACACATACCCACTTTAAACAAGATATCAAGAAAAATGTACTAGACCATGACTATGAGTCTGAGTGATTTTCGTACCTGTTGTTTGAATGTTCGCTAAGTACCACTAAATACAAGACTTTAAAGATTTTATTTATAAAACGTATTAACACTACCACTAGAGCAAATTGCCCGAACTAAATGAACCAACCTATTTTTCAAATTACGTTCTAAGGACTTCAGATGACTTGCGGTGAGTTGACGACATACAGGTCTGTACACATATACATAGGTACAGGTTGACAATTCACCTAAAACACCGTAAGGCATTATGAGCCCTTAGTGCACAAAATATAATCTATAATGGCAAATCATGTAGCGACATTGACCACTAGATTGGGTGGTTTAATTACACTGTCACGTTCAGTTGAACTGAGCGGTGGGAACACATATTCGTTCATTGGTTTACATATTACTATGAGAAAATTGTTCAGCTTGGTAAGTAATCATGGACTTGAAAATGTAATTATGTTGTACAATGAGTTGGTTAGGTCAATTGAAAAATCAAATTATAATTTCTCGTTTCATAATTATGAACTACCAAACGATTTTGAACTTTTGTAATTTGTATCTAGGTTCTTGAATAGAAGTCTGATACAGTCGTGGTCGCCGTCAAAAACTTAAATACAGTACATAACGGGTTTAATCAAGGAGCGTTTAAAACCCTTAATTTAATCTAGGTACTTGAATGATGAATCCCCAAAAAACCTGTAGTTTTTACTTTAAACTGTGCCTTTACCTATGTCCGTACGTTTCATTCTCTATGATGAAAGCTTATCCTATCGGAACTAACAGAACAGTTTTATACTTTCGTGGTCTTCAACATTAATTGTATATTGTCTTTTGGGATGTTTACCACATAATTTTGTTCCCATATCCGATATTTCGGCACTGTGGTATACTCGAAACGAACGTACGAGATATATATTGCGTATATTGACAAATCAAAATCAAAAAATCTTTTAGGTAAAATATCCAAAATAAACACAAAATGACTGCGACATGCAATCGCATGAAATTGCAGCATATTGAAGTGCTAACAGTAAAACTGTCTTGCTAAGATGAATGGACGCCTCATAAATCGTCGCACCGCTTATATTATGCAGTAAGTGCTTCTGAACCATCTATCATCGCCGTTTATGCGTGCGAGGGGAGATAACGGCTCCTTAGTCAAATGCGCTAAAGAAACTATAACAATCTCAACCCAACCACGCTGCAGGGTAGGTCGATGGATATTAAAATGAAGTCTGTTCAGATTTGAACTTCTAATAGATTTTCACTGAGGCCCAAATTTCTTTTCGGGACATATATACTACGTATTTTTGTTCTGAGCATCCGATATTTCATCATTGTTGCTAATATCGTGATCACATCCGTGAACAATCGAGTCCTTATTTCACAAGACAGGCCTTTAGTCATTTCATGACCACGGTTCGTGTTTTATACAAAAAATTGACCACAAAACTTGGAAGAAATTATAATAATTATGGTTACGTTTTGATTAAAAGTAAAAAATTACTGAAATGTATCATCATATCTTGGTAATTCATTTCTTTAAATCCTTTCATAAAGAATACTACAACGCCGATTACGTATTGTGTATATTTTTCAGAAAGACTTTTGCTGTTAACATCGTCTTGAAATCCATTTATAAGATTAAGTTTGTAAGCCGATATATTATCGCCTAATGACATGTTTAGTAAACGAATAGTCCCAAAGAGACCATAATCTCTCTCTTATCTGTAGCAAGATATACGAGTTCAACAGTAAGAAAGTTTTATATATAAGGCCCTTGCTGATAGCATGCAGCTACTTACAAAGGCAATACAACGTTTAAATTTAATTTTGAACTGAATAAAATAACAAAATTTTCATCTCACTGGAATAATCGAAAAACAAACTAATTATTTATCGAATGAAAAGATTAATAGGTAGGTATTTAAAACAGCAAAATTAGAACCTTTGAACATATACCAGAAATATGAGATAGGATTAAAATAAAATTAATATTGCCGGCATTTGCGTGAAGCGGCAATGTTTATTTATTTTCCGTCTTTACGTCGATCCATGTTTATCCAAACCGTCGTATTATCCTTCCTGTATACACAGCCTTTTTACAAATACACCTGCTATCTTTTAAGTAACACAGACCATTTATCATAATTGTACAACTTACTCCAAAATTTATGATTTCTCCTTCAAAGACCACTGTTTCACGTGATGAAATCCTGATAAAAATTTACAAAGCTGGTTGAATATCTCGGGTCTAAGAAAAACATAAATGTGATTGAAAATACACGGGATGACCGACCGGCAACGCCCGCAGCGGTCACATATTTCCTTATATTGACGGTTTAACCCCCGCATCCCAAATTATACCATTTGATATGAAATTCGTTTGGACATTTCTGTACCCAAATAAATAAAGTTTGGTTTAAGTTTGCGATATTTAATTTAGATTTTAAAAAGGTGTCTCGGGAATTCTATAATGGACGCTGGTGAATAGATTGAATTAAACTTTAATGAAGTTTCTCGTGGTGCTTACAGCAGTTTATTTTTAACGATGACGATATTTTCCGATAAGGCAAACACAACTTCATTTTGAATGGTCCCTTCAAAGTGTAGTCATGTGAACGCACATGTAAGAAGCTGCAACGACACTATGACATGACTGTAACCAGTTTGACCGCATTTTATCGCAGCGGAGTGATGTGGTTGTGATAGGTAGTGAACCAAGCTTTAGAATGTAGGCATCCGCTAATAGATAAAGGTTATACACACTTCCGTTTTAGTGGCTCGTTGAATTTTATATAACTTTACTAAGGCTAGTGAACTCCACACAATTGACAATTTCCCAAAACCCAGGACCACTATCAGCACACAAACCGATATGGTGCATCGATCGATCAATTCTAGGTTTGACGGATGGTGTTTTCACTAATTGGCTGAAATCAGTGCGACGTAGCTCCGTGCAAATCACATTATATAGATACTGGCGCCGTGCGTGAAGGATTGAGCACTGATAAAACACAGCTGTTCCCAGAAATGACTTATAGGTATTTTTTATGAAAGGCGATTTTACTTAGTATGTTTTCATTGAGGCATTCATTGAGGCTTTCATTGAGGCATAATTTCAATGAGATGTTCTGTGTCTCCTGGCACTCTCAGTGAAGCCAATCCTTATTAGGTATTAAGGCTGAATAAAAAAAGTATACAAAGAAGTGGACACCTTTGTATAGATTTAAGGTTCAAATTTTACCATGGCAGCTATATAGCGTTGTAACTGCGCCTTGAAAAGTTATTTGTTAAATCTTGATCTTGAATTATTTAAATATGTAATGTATATCACTTTATTTTGCTTATTTGTGTTAATTAAAACGTAAATGTATATTTTTCTGTGGTACGTATTCTGCGTACTTAAGTAAATCATTTTATTATATTTATATTATATAGGATATATTTTTATTGTTATTTTCATCATTGTATTTGTACTTTCAAGTAATGATTATGTAATAATGCGTATTAACTCAAGTACAGCTCTTCTACTGATAATGTCTTAGTCCAATGAGTGACTGGTAGGTATTGCTTTAAACGGCAGCTCCTTTCGCACTTTACATTTTGTGAGTGTGTAACGTAATACTACACGTATTGCGTTATAATATCTCGCAGGCGTTTAACGCCAGCTTAGCCGTTCGCAATATTACCTAATATGGTCATGTTCGCCAGCCAAAGGCAGTTGTGAGTCATAGGTTTATGCCTATATAAGATGGGTGCGCGTTGTAGAATGGTCACTTTCCCTAGACATCGGAACGCTGCCGCTACACCTCGCGATTATTCTACATTCTACTTCCTATCTACTGTCCCGCTGGGGGTAAGCATATTCTAGTTGTCTGTGTGCCTATATGTTCTGTCTGTAGTATCTGTGTCTCCTAAGCATAACAGTCGATCTAGGGACAGCCTGTTCCTGACCGGTTGTTGTGTATTCTCTATGCTGTTTCCAGTTCTTCCTACGGGCTACGTTCTTCCTACGGGCTCACTGCACCTGACGTTCTTCCTACGGGCTACAAGCCACGAGCTGCTGGCGCCGTGCCGCTTCTAGCCAGCTGCCACCCAAGCCTCCGTTCCTGCCTACGAGATCCTACAGCCAGGCCACGGGCGCCTGAGCCTGACCGCTCGGCCCACATCGGCTGCACCGCCTGAGACCCCGCTCAGCCGGAACCTCGACCACAGAGCTGCCTGCGCAGCGCACCTTGGCCAGCTCATCGGCGACCCTACGAGCAGCTACCCTGCGAGCGTCGGAGAGCAGCAGGAGTCTACACTCCAGCCAGCTCAGGCCAGTGCTTACCTAGTTCGGTCATACTGTATGTAAGCGGTAGTGAGACATAATAAAGAACCTGTTCAGCTTAGCAGTGTTTCTCTCGAACCCCGACATCCTACCTGAGATCCCCCGTCTCAGTGGCGCCCAACTCTATTTGTCTCACTTCCAATTACTGCAGTTGTTCTTGTTTAGGAGGCCAGTCTTGTAAACGAGGAGGTGCAGACATCAGCGAACCGGTACGTACTATCTAACTTGTGTGTATCTGTGTTTTGCTGTCTATCTTTAATTTCTATTCTTGTATACCTATTATGTGTTATCTTACTATTGTCTAATTCAAATTTCAACTACCGATTCCCTACGTAACTGTTCACAATTTGACATAACCGTTTTTTATTTTTGCAAGTCACTATCTATTGTCTACATTTTTACACCGAATCGTCGTAGTTTCTTTGTAAAGCAGAACTATTGCACACAGAGGGCTGTAATATACTTACGTTCTTTTCTATCATACTTATTTTATATCATCATGAGCACTAACCCTATCAAGTACTTCCTACTTAATAAAAATGAATTGGCCTACGAGGTCGCTATTCGCGGAGAGGAGCCGGCTACCTCTGTTTTAGGTTTACGGAAGCAGCTACCTAAACTACTCGAGCTGATTCCGAATGACGAAATCCTAGAGTCAGGCCTAGACATAGCAGACGACTTCAAGGGAGCTAGCCTGTCAGTTACCGATTTAGATTCGCGAATCTCTTCCCTTAAGGAATTATACGACCACAACTTGGCGAAGCGAACTACGGCTTTGCACAACCAGGTCTATCACAGATTGGGCAGATTAGACAAATCCGAACCTAAATACGGCAAGAAAATATCTGACCTGACTGAACGCTTTCGGATGCTGTCGGCAGAGCTATCTAAGATAGAACACTCGAATGTTCCGTCGGCGGAAGTCGGAGTCACGATGACTTGCACGGATTCAACCCCTGCACAGGCAGCGTCGACTCCGGTAACTGTCCACTGTGAGCATTTGAGGGTTGGCGAACTATCGAAACTCAAATTCGACGGAACAGGCTGCGTTCGCGAATTTCTACAACGCGTGACGGAATTTAGGACGGTTAGAAATCTACCTGCCAATAGATTATTTGATTACGCGTCCGAAATTTTTACGGGTAATGCGTTACACTGGTTTCGCGGTGTTAAATATTCCATTTCTACATGGGACGAACTAGCTACTAAACTCACAGCTGATTTTACACCGTACGACTGTGATTATAAACTTTTAGCCGAGATTCGTAATCGTACTCAAGGGCAAACTGAGGGTATAATCATCTACTTATCAATTATGTTCCAACTTTTTGCGCGATTGTCACCGAACACGGTACTAACCGAACATGAAAAATTAAATATATTGCTTCACAATATTAGACCGTGTTATTCTACAGTACTAGCTTCATGTACTACGGCTATAGACACTATAGACACTCTAAAAACACTATGTCTAAACTATGAGAGGTTCCAGTGTTTAAGTGCACAATTTCACAAACCTAGTTACCCTACGTCTAACACAGTAGCACCTGATTTAGCTTACATAAATAAATAGGACACGCACGGTCACTATAATAATTCACAGTACTATAAACCGTCTAAACTAAAAAACTACGATTCTGTCGCATCTATAAATGTCGAACCGAACGATACACCTGTGCCTAACCCGCAACACTATAATGTCAACATGATATCTAAATCAGCTGTTCCTACAAAAATAACTAATAAGAGGTGTGTGTTTTTTCCGCGATGTCGTTCAACTGATCACTCACTAGGGACGTGCAAGCGAGAACGTTATCCGATATGTTTTAAGTGTGGCCTTAGGGATGTCACGTTGGTAAATTGTCCTAACTGTAAAAATAAATCCTTTTCAAAAAACTAATTTACTCGGATCGTAGTTCGTCAAATAAGATGACAAACCCTACCGTTTGTACAGCTTCTAAACCTAAATATTTTGACATAGAAGACTGGAAAAATTGGCTGAACACTCTAAAAGTGTATTTTTCCAGTTATTCTGTGGCTGCGATCCGGGATCAAAAACCTAATACTGATTTTCGACCCTATGTTAATGTAACCATTAAGAATCTACCCCTTACTGGGTTACTTGACTCAGGTTCTGCCGTGACTATATTGGGCAATAATTCTCATATAAAAATTATTTCTCAAACTAATCTCCCTTTGAATAAGTGTAACAGCCCTACTATATTTTTTCGATCGGCGGGTGGTCATCGTTTGACACCGATCGGCTATATCAACCTACCCACCACTTTTGAAAATAAAACTTATAACTTAAAATCTTACGTAATTCCAGAAGTCACTAGTTCGTTAATTTTAGGTATTGACTTCTGGAAAAGATTTAAATTGTTACCAAACTATATTAACTCTGTTTCTTTACCTAAAAATTACTCTCGTAGTAATTCCTTGCCTAATAAAGTTAATGCCACCCTGTCAGCTATTGATACTAACACTGATAACGAGACTACTATAACCTCGGATCAGTGGTATACTACAATCTACAATGGCTGTAAAAACTCACCTACTTCTTTCCCTAATTATTCTATCAGGAATGGTAAATTGTACAGATATATGGTATCTAAATGTACACTGCGTAAAGTATTCGATTGGAAAGAGGTCCTACATACCTCGGATAGAACTACCGCCATTAAAGAATACCAGTCGGAACTCGCTGCGGGTCATTTAGGTATTTTTAAAACGTATAAACGTTTAGCGCAGCGTTATTATTGGCCTGGTATGCACGCTGACATTATTAAGTTTATATCTTCGTGTGATACTTGTGTCGCACGTAAACACCAAAACAATGGTACTTTATATACACACACATACAACTTACGTCGTAAACCGGCTGGGTTTAACGTGGGTGATACTATGTGGAAAAGAACCTACGACAAATCATTTGGCAAAAAACTAGCTCCTAAGTTTACCAAGTGTACTATTATTGCTAAAAAGTCACCACTAGTATACGAATTAGCGGATTCGTCGGGTAAATCTATTGGCAGTTGGCACATTAAAGATTTAAAACTAATTAACTACACTGATTCCTAACCTAACTGGATTCTTTCATTGTACCTACCTGCAGTTTGAGTTTCATAGTCACTTTTTACTTAGCTCTGTCTACAGAAGTTCGGAGGACTTAGTTAGACGGATTTTTCTTGTCTAGACACCAAAAATCCTGCTGTACAGAGTGGGGTATTGTAACGTAATACTACACGTATTGCGTTATAATATCTCGCAGGCGCTTAACGCCAGCTTAGCCGTTCGCAATATTACCTAATATGGTCATGTTCACCAGCCAAAGGCAGTTGTGAGTCATAGGTTTATGCCTATATAAGATGGGTGCGCGTTGTAGAATGGTCACTTTCCCTAGACATTGGAACGCTGCCGCTACACCTCGCGATTATTCTACATTCTACTTCCTATCTACTGTCCCGCTGGGGGTAAGCATATTCTAGTTGTCTGTGTGCCTATATGTTCTGTCTGTAGTATCTGTGTCTCCTAAGCATAACAGCCGATCTAGGGACAGCCTGTTCCTGACCGGTTGTTGTGTATTCTCTATGCTGTTTCCAGTTCTTCCTACGGGCTACGTTCTTCCTACGGGCTCACTGCACCTGACGTTCTTCCTACGGGCTACGTTCTTCTTACGGGCTCACTGCACCTGACGTTCTTCCTACGGGCTACAAGCCACGAGCTGCTGGCGCCGTGCCGCTACTAGCCAGCTGCCACCCAAGCCTCCGTTCCTGCCTACGAGATCCTACAGCCAGGCCACGGGCGCCTGAGCCTGATCGCTCGGCCCACATCGGCTGCACCGCCTGAGACCCCGCTCAGCCTGAACCTCGACCACAGAGCTGCCTGCGCAGCGCACCTTGGCCAGCTCATCGGCGACCCTACGAGCAGCTACCCTGCGAGCGTCGGAGAGCAGCAGGAATCTACACTCCAGCCAGCTCAGGCCAGTGCTTACCTAGTTCGGTCATACTGTATGTAAGCGGTAGTGAGACATAATAAAGAACCTGTTCAGCTTAGCAGTGTTTCTCTCGAACCCCGACATCCTACCTGAGATCCCCCGTCTCAAGTGTTATTTCTTAAATGTTGATGTTGAAGTAAGCTAGAGGCAGTGGTAACCTAGTGGGTATCGGGTTCGAATAGCACCCTGACTTCGAAGTTATATGCATAACAAATTATTTAGGGAGCGTTCACACTACGCCCGGACCGACTAATTAGCCGAAAGCCTGCGCCCGGACGATCGAAACCCAGCGACCGGACCGCCGGCACCCTAGATTATATAAACTTTATAGATGGAAGGATTTAATCGCAAGATCATCACTAAAAGCATCTGACATTGGTGACCATGGCCACCCATTATCCGTCAAAATTAAAAATAACTTCATTTGAAACTTAGAAACTTGATTTATAGACATTTTGACTTTTTCGTATACTTTATTTGAAACTTAGAATCTTAATTCATAGAGATTTTGACTTATGATTGTATTAATATTGACGTTGTAATTTCATCGATGCTTTTTTTTTAATGTTTTTGTATGAAAGAGAAACAAATGCATCCTCAAAAACTTTTGCGTTCATAACCATTTAAATATAAAACCATTTTCGGCAAACAACTACTAAGCCATGCATGTTGTTGCGATGTTTTCCTAGATCATAGCAATCGATTCTTACCTAATAAATGCACATAACTTCTAAAACTCCGAGACGTGGGTTTGAATTTGAATTTTATTGCCATTTAAATTAAGTACACGGTGCCTGGTGGTAACCAGACATTGAAGTTACTGAACTTCAAAGTCCGTTTGACAATCACCTAAAAACACAATTTGTTTATTTGTTCCTGACTTAGTTACATAAAATAATAATATGCAGATTTTTATTTGAACAGACTTTTGAAATCAAATCACGCAAGTGTCTGTTTCACGTTCAAATTTATTGATCTTTATGTTTCATCGATATTTACTTTATACTAGGAGAGCTGGCATCAATTTTGGGTAGGTATTTGAAGCATGCTGAAAAGTTGCCTCATACCTCTCCTATTATACCCCGGAACTGCAGACCTGGCTGGCGCGTAGCGAAGCTATAGAAAATTATAAAAAAAACGAACAAAAATGTATTTGAGGCAACGTGCAATTTTTAAATATTGTAGTTTAATGTTTAAAGAATACAAAAAAACATAAGCCAGATTATTTAGTCGGGGATTTATTACATTGCCAGACGTTTTTAATTGGTTTGCAAATTATTTTTGCATGCGCCCGGCTATGTTAAGGCCCCGACTAAATCAAATAATATAATCATTTATAGACATTTATCTTACTCAACACTTGAAAAAAATCATAAGTCGAAATGAAGTAACTATATTAGACAAGACTGCTATTGTAATGCGGTCTCTATAGTATTTTCCTTATTCGAAGGCCGATCAGTGTTACCAATTTAGTAGAATTATCACTAAAACTGGGGGTTTCAACATTTGCCTGAAATTGAATACAACGTTCGTTTTAAAATAATTTGTACATTGTTAAATCTATTATTATTATATTACTTGATGTGTTGATTTAACATTTCATTTGCATTTTTTAAGTTACATATTACTCAAAAGAACTAATTATTATTTTTGTATACCAATTGTTTTCCATAGTTCACTAAGTATTTTAATGGAAATTTGAGTGGGTAGGTATACGTTTTTTTTAAGTGTTTTCTGTGGCGGAGATAGTTTAATATTTTTGTCTATCGACATAGTTTTTAGCTTAAAACACCAAATCTACAGAGTTCTTAATCTCAATTCAAGATATTAATTAGATAGGTAGATAGTAGCCCAGTGGTGTACGTAACGGACTGCCGAAACGATGGTCTCGGGTTCGGTCCCCAGTTACCCCGGGCGCACACATTTGACTTTTCGAAGGTATTTATGTATTGAAAATGTTAATTATCGCTTGCTTAACAATGTGCCCGGTAGATGGCAATAGCTCGCCCCCTATTACATTGAGACCGAAACATAACTCGCGAATTGTGGGTGTGTCTGACACCTCTGCCTACCCCTTCGGGGATAAAAGGCGTGAAGTTATGTATGTATGTGTATCTCTCTCTCTCTTCAGTCGTACACTCTTGACAGAGTGGTCGTGGCTCCGTGATGAATGTCATGAGGGAGTTGTCATGCGGGTTTTGGGTCGTCATCAGCCTTCTCCTTGGCTTCTGAAGCCTTTACGATGTTTCTCCATCTGTTACGGTTCTTTGCATTGCGTGAGCACTCTACAACGGAACTCTGAGTGGCAGATTTAATTAGATCAGTCCAGCGCGTAGGTGATCGCCCGCGAGAGCGCTTGCCTTCCACTAAGCCTTGGATGACCAGTCGCTCCATGGAGTTCTCATTTCGTGATACGTGTCCGAAATATTTGAGGATTCGCATTTGCACAGTCGACGATGATCTGTTCTGAATTTTAACTGTTTAAGTATGGACACGTTAGTACGCCGCGCGGTCCAAGGTATCCGTAGAAGTCGTCTCCAACACCACATCTCTAGCGCATCAATTTTTTGGCGATCATTCAGCCTCATTGTCCACGTTTCTGCGCCATAGAGGAAGATTGAGAATACGAGACTTCTCATAAGATGCACCTTGGTAGCGTTGGTGATGTTGCGATTTTTCCAAACCTTTTCAAGCTTGCCCACAGCAGTTCTTGTTATGGCACATCTCCTTCTTATCTCGTCTTCACATCCTCCAGTGTTTGTGATAGTGGAACCAAGGTAGACGTGGACGACTTGACAGTTGCCAATCGAGAGTATTTCTGGTTTGTTCAGTTCAGCTCGGTCCACTATCATCATTTTGGTCTTGTCCCTGTTTATCGCGAGTCCGAAGGAGAGGCTTGTGGTCTCTAGGTGTGTCAGCAGTTCCTCCATGTCATTTTTTGACTAGGCAAGAAGTTTTGTGTCATCAGCGTATCTAAGGTTGGATATTTTCCGGCCCCCAATAGAGACTCCTTTATCCCACTGGTCCAGTACAATGCGCATGATGTACTCTGTGTAGATGTTAAATAAAAGGGGCGAGAAAATACATCCCTGTCTTATTCCGACTTGTGTTTTGAAGACTTTAGAGAGCACACCGTCTATCCGAACAGTCACCATTTCATCCACGTAAAGCGCTCGTATGAGACGTATCAAATGATTGGGGACTCCCAGAAGTATAAGCACGTCCCAAAGTTTCTGCCACTTCACTGTGTCGAAGGCCTTGCGAAAGTGAACGAAACATATATAGAGTGGGGTGTTAAACTCTCTTGCTTTCTCTATTACTTGTCGGAGTATTAGGATTTGCTCTCTTGTTCCGCGACCTTTGACGAATCCCGCCTGCTCGAGAGATATTTCACCTGACAGAAAAGTGAGCAGTCTGTTATTAATAATATGCAGTAGAACTTTGCTGGCGTGAGATTTTAACGCAATCAACCTATAGTTGCTACACTTCTTTGTCGATCCCTACTTATGCAATGGTATGAACACGGAATGTGACCAGTCGTTTGTTCTTTTTCAGGTGCTTTATTGCAGCATGAACTTCACTCCTCAGTATATCCGGCTCATTCTGAGCACTGGATTTACGCGAAGAAGTGGCGTTAGGTGGAAGTGTGTTGGTGTCCGCATGTATGTGTATACATAATTATGTCATAATTCAAACTTTTATCACTTTCTATAATTTTGTATTCATCGACATCATCGATGGTAAATGTGTATCCGTACATTATTTTTATAGGTATTATTGGTTATAGGACTTTCGGCCTTATAATATTATGATACTTGGTCTACGATAGCGTATGATAAAATTGAAGAAAGTTTTAGATTCCGATGCGATAAGATTGTTATCGAGACCTATAATGAAATGTATTGAGATAGCAAAAACTACGCCAAAAATAGCAAAAAGTTAATCAACATAGAAAATATACTTAGTGAAAAATAAAAATCTAACCAAATAACAAATGCCGCAAAATTAAAGAAATTTAAATATAATGAAAATAGAAAGTAAAATAAAACAATATGTACGACAGAAAATAACAAAAAGAAAAAAATCTAATAGTATCACAAAAAGGTATTTCTTTTTTAAAAGTTCACAAATATTTCAAAACGTTAAAATTAAACAAATAAAGCGTAACAAGACAACAAAAATACGCCAAAATGAGTTAAAAGTTCAAGGAATAAAAAATATATCAAAATAAAATTTAAAATACATATACAAAAAGCATAAAAAGATATTAATATGAAATTGAAATGTAAAGTTAAATTAAACCAAAAATGTGCGAAACATAACAAAAAGCTTAATGTAATAAAATTGCGCACAAAAGTGAAAAAAAATAGAAAAAATAATAACGTTACGTACAATAAAATATATTGATCTGTACTATGTAACATAAAAAGTTTACATACATTCAAAACGTGTATAAAAATGTTAAAAATATATCAAATCGTAAAATTATTTATCAAAGAGGTAAGGAAACTCAACAATAAATATAAAACAAAAACATACATTAAGAAGTAATAAATAAGCCTTAGAATGTTAAAAAATGTTAAAATGATCACCGGTCAACCATCCTGCTGTCAAAAAACGCTACGTTAAAGCATAAAACTACATACTTAGGGTCACGTCTCCTTGCGATAGCGACGAACGCGCGCGGCGTTATGCATCACGGTGGTTATACTCGTTATGAAATTTAGATAGTCATACAGTTGATATATGACTATCTATTCATTATATAGTTTATGATCGTTGCCATAACGATCTGTATATTATAACGCATACTCTTAGCTCAGCTCTTCGCGTCTGGCTAATTAGCCGGTCCGGCGTAGTGTGAACACACGCTTATTGTATTATCAATTGCTCCGTGCCTTGACGGGCACGTCAAACCGTCTGTCCCGGCAATCATGAATATCTTTATCTTTTGATACGAGGAGTCAGTACTATCAAATAAACTGATCCTGATCTAAACCACTGAACATGGCCATCCATGACAGTCGCTCTACGGAAAAACTGATATTTTGTCATATAGCGGACTCTAGGCGCTAAGGCACCCAAGTCTTGGTTACAACACACGTCACAGAAAATAGACGTAAAGTAACACGGAAGCCCTATCCCCTTTTCCTTCACCTTCATCCCACTCCTCAACCTATCCCTTTTCCCAACCAACCCCAAGGGGTAGCAACGTACTTGTGACTCCTGTGGTGTTGCTTGTGTCCATGGGCGGCGGTAATTGCTTACCATCAGGCGATCTGTCTGCTCGTTTGCCCCCTATTACCATAAAAAAATACAACTGGTATAATCCTAGGACGATGATGACTGACTTAAACTATAAATAACTAAAGAAAGAAGTGGTTGCTAAGAACGCTTTATAATAAACTCGACTCAACAGTTTCATGAGTTGGTTGTGGCAATAAGAATAAAGAATAGAATTCAACACATAATTGCTGCGTAAAACTGAAAAATGAGAATTTGATCAACACCTCTGTTCTTTTGGTCACAATTGGGTGTTAATAAATAAAGCTAAATTACGCCTCGGAACCAGTGTGGTAGTTTTTGTGCTATAAAATGAGTTTTTTACGTACATACATACATACATACATGTAATCACGCCTTTTCCCCGTCGGGGTAGGATTACAAACAACCTTACAAATCTCGCGCGCTTCCTCTACACTCATTACGTTTACGTTTTTTACTTTTTATATTATAATTCTGTAAGTTAAAGGTAGTGCTTTTCTGCAAGTCGCTTTCATATTAATGTACCAATCACGTTAATTATAATTAAATAGCAATACATCCGCCAGTTTTGTAACTAAATAATTGAGAATGAGTTACATGTTGTGCCATTGTCGTAATATTGTTAAGTGTACCTTCGATTATTGACAAGTCATGCTTACTATTGTCCACTAATTACTTGGGACGATTGTTCCAACGTCGATATTATGAGTTGTCCTTGTTGTAATTTTTTTTATGGGTAGGGTAGGCAGAGGCAAACCTCCTTCACTCGGCCGTACCCACAGGGATAAGTGCCTGCAGTTTCGCGCGGCTTCCAAGCCGCGTCGTTAGTCGGTTGTCACCGCTCGCGCGCAGAGCTTGCTAATAACTTGAATTTTAATAGTAAACAACAAAAATGTCTCATCACAAGTCTGGTGCAAAGTATTGCTCATTTTACGGATGTGTGTCGAAAGCAACTTGAAAATTTGACTTTATTTATATTACGAGAGCAACTAGAAAATTAGATTTTTTGTTTGTTGAGATATTCCAACGAGTATGGTGTCAAATTAAAGATCTAGTTCAAAAACCATTTTATTTGTTTGAATCATGTAAATTGGTACACGCTTTTAGGAAATAACTAAGAATTAGTATAGTAAAAATGTAAACGACCAGAATTTTGTGGTTTGTTCTACGAGCTCAAACAGTGGGATAGAATACTTATAGGATAATTATTTATTATTACGTGGTCAAGTAGGTAGGTCCATAGACGAAGAATAAATATTATAGTAGCAGCGGCAAGTCGACAACCCTACCGCGACAGCTAGCGCTTCACTCCGCGCCAGACAGCGACTGCGTTATGTGTTAGACAAGAGCGGGAACAGTTAGGTGAATATCGCGTTAGGCACTGAGTGCTTATGCGAGCTGAATTGCACTTTGTTAGTAGCAAGAGTTGCCATTTCTATAAATTGGTTTGCGAAGTGATCCTTCTGTACTTTAGAACCACTATGGTGTGTCAGAGGTGTGATATTACACCCACATTTCGCCATGTTTATAGCAAATAATATCATATAATGTACCATAGTTCATACTTGCATAATTCTTATAATAATTATTCATTCACTATATTATTTACTTTTAAAAAGAGATCTCTCTTAAAAATCAATGAGATACAGAAATGGCCTGTGGCCAGAAACATAATATCGTAATAGAGTTGACAATGAAAATTATAGAAACCATGAATTTAGTGTAGCGTATGACCGGTACTTACCGCGTTGCGTCACAGTACCACCCATACGCTCGGCCAATCAGAGAAAGCCATCGTCCGCGCTCGCAAAGCCTGACCAAATATGGTCATAAACGGACTCTCACCCTGATGGAGGGCCCGGTATATAAAGGAGCCGACAGAGAGGCCGGCACCGCTACTCTAACGTCGTTTCTACTACCTACCTACTATAACTAAGCGTACCTACTGACCGTACGTCGTATCTACGTGTATCCTGGTCCCAGCTACGGGTAAGCACTACATTTACTGCGTTAGCGTACTGCCCATCTCTCTACCTGCTAGCTGAGGCCGGCTGACGCCACCTGCCTGACTCTAGTGGTTGTGGCTCTCCTAATGCTGCTTTCCTTCAGGTTCCAGGTTCACCTTAAGACTCCGGCTACACTACCTAGACCGCTACACCTGCTGCATCGCCTTCGGCGTCACCTCTGCCGAAGAGTCTGGCCTGCCCCCGCTCATCGCACACACACCGCCGGCACCTGCCAGCTGAGCCAACGGCCTGCGAGGATCTGCCGCTACGCGCAGCCCTTCGAGCAACCTGCCTGCACACTACCGGAGGGAATAGCGTGGGAGACTGCAGCCCTTAGTGTTCAGGCCAGTGTCGTGTTGTTGGTCGGTCATACTCGTGCAAGGGAAGTGAGACAATACTCGGCAATAAACGCATCTAGAGCCTCTTCTGCGTTTTACTACCAGAACCCGTTCCAGTGACGCCTACGTGGGTTATTGTCTCGCTTTCCGTGCTCGAGTTCTCTTCTAGCAGGTCTCCATTATTGTAAGCGAGCAGGTGCGGCTACAGTGAACCGGTACGTATTGTTGTACTAATTGTCTACCTTTTAGTGTAACTACCTACTACGTACTAGTTCGCAATTTTGAATTCTAACGTTTTTCTAATTAGTCCTAACGGTCGAACTTTTACGCCTAATCGTAAAGTAGGCCATTTGTAAGGGCGGAACGCTTGCGCACTAAGTGTAGTGTGTAGTGTATACTTACGTGGTTGTTCATACACCATGGGCTCACAGCCCATAAAATACTTCCTGCTAAACAAGAACGAGTTAGCTTACGAGGTCGCGATTAGAGGTGAGGAGCCGGCTACCTCTGTCCTAGGTCTGCGGAAGCAGCTCCCTAAATTTCTGGAAGCCATTTCAAATGATGACATTTTGGAGTCGGGTCTAGCCATAGCGGTGGACTTCGAGGGCGCTAGCGAGGCTGTCTCTGAGCTGGCCAAGCGAGTGAATTTATTAACCATTTCTTTCGACGCGAACCTAGCTAGGAGGTCTACCGCACTGCACAACCACATATTCCTCAGACTCCGTAGGATGGAACGTCCTACGGCGTATTCAAAACGAATTACCGAATTGTGCAGCCGGTTTGATAAGCTCTCGGCGGAGCTGTCCGCCATTGAACAATCAGCTGTTCGCTCAGCTGATGCTGTGGCAGAGATCCAACCTGCGCCGTCTACCTCGATGCAGGCAGGGTTAGCCCCGGTATTGCATTGCGAGCATTTGAGAGTTAGCGAACTGTCTAAGCTAAAATACGACGGTACGGGATGCGTCCGAGCGTTCCTACAACGCGTAACCGAATTCCAAACCGCGCGTAATCTACCTTCCACTAAAATTTTATCATATGCCTCCGAAATATTCACCGGTAACGCACTTCACTGGTATCGCGGCCTAAAAGAATATTTCAATACATGGGAAGAACTCACCACTAAATTAATAGACGATTTCACACCGTACGATTATGACTACCGGTTATTAAATGAAATCCGCCGACGTACTCAAGGTGCTACCGAAACTATAATTATTTACCTCTCGATAATGAATCAGCTGTTCGCTAGGCTATCACCGTCAAAGCGATTGTCCGAACGCGAAAATTTAGACATCCTATTGAATAACATACGTCCATGCTACTCACTAGTGCTAGCTCCGTCAATATCTTCAATAGACAGTATAGCAACACTGCAGACGTTATGTTTAAACTACGAACGGATGAAATGTTTGAACTCTCAATTCCGCGAACCGTATTACAGTAACGACACGTTGGCACCAGACCTAGCTTACAGTCACAAACCTAATAACCGAGCGCGTAATTATTCCTACAATAATTATCCCGTTGCTACTAAAGAGGGTATGTCCGGAAAACCCGAATACACTGAGAACAACGAACCTAGGAATCCTAAGTCTAAATCTAGCTCTGTCACTCTAGTCACGTCCAAGTACTGCCCGCGCTGCCGTATCAATGATCACAGTTTGATTGAATGCAAACGCGATCGGTTCGCAATTTGCTTCAAGTGCGGCCGTAGGGATGTGACATTCCCTAACTGCCCGAACTGTAAATCGACGAAACCAAAAAACTAGTTGGTAATGGTCGGGGCGTGTCAAAATTTAAATTAGGTTCTACAACCTATTCAACCAATTTTGACAAAGATGATTGGAGAAATTGGCTAAACACTCTAAAAGTGTATTTCTCTAGTTATTCCGTCGCCACGATCCTGGATAATAAACCTAAAAATGACCTAAGGCCCTATGTTAACGTAACGATTAACAGTTTACCTATTTGTGGATTATTCGATTCCGGTTTAGCCATTACAATTCTAGGTAACAACTCCCATATGGAGGTAATGACTAAAACCGGGTTAGAAATACAGCAGTGTCACAACACTAATTCCATTCGGTCCGCGGGTGGAAATATCTTATTGCCGCGCGGTTTTATCAACTTACCCACTACTTTTAATAATCAAACCCACTTATTGAAAGCTTATATTATGCCAGAAGTAAATTTTAGGCATTGATTTCTGGGAAACTATTTAAATTACTGCCTAACCATATCGCATCCGTATGCATGTCTAAAACATTGCCATGTAGTGTGTTAAGTAAAAATAAGCCGAGTAACACGAACGTATTGCAATCTTTTAGTGAGTTGAGTGAATCACAGCAAAGAACTGCTAAGTTTATTATAAAGCAATACGATTCGATTTCTACTGAAAAATCCGGTTTAGGACGAACTCACTTAATAGAACATGCAAAAGACACTGGCGATTCTGCGCCGATACGCCAAAGATATTATAGGTTACCGCCGGCGAAATTAAAAATAATTATTGACGAATTAGACGAAATGCTTGCATTGGGAGTGGTAGAAAAATGCGAAAGTCCGTGGTCGTCACCAATTTTACTAACGCCTAAGAAGGACGGTAAACTAAGGTTTTGTTTAGATGGTCGGAAACTTGATTCTATTACTTAAAAAAGACGCGTACAAACTACCTTACGTATCCGAAATTTTAGACAACCTTAGGAACGCTAGATATCTAAGTAGTATAGACTTATCTAAGTCCTTTTGGCAGACGCCTCTTCGCGAATGTGATCGTGATAAGACTGCGTTCTATGTGCCTACTAGAGGAACATTTAGATTTGTGACTATGCCGTTTGGTTTAACGAATGCGCCAGCGACACAACAGCGTATGGGCGGTACTGTGACGCAACGCGGTAAGTACCGGTATACGCTACAATAACTCATAGACCTAACGCAGCTAGTCGGATTTTCCTTGTTAGCCACGTAAAATCCTCTCCTAAGGCGGGCGGTATTGTAGCGTATGACCGGTACTTACCGCGTTGCGTCACAGTACTGCCCATACGCTCGGCCAATCAGAGAAAGCCATCGTCCGCGCTCGCAAAGCCTGACCAAATATGGTCATAAACGGACTCTCACCCTGATGGAGAGCACGGTATATAAAGGGGCTGACAGAGAGGCCGGCACCGCTACTCTAACGTCGCTTCTACTACCTACCTACTATAACTAAGCGTACCTACTGACCCTACGTCGTATCTACGTATATCCTGGTCCCAGCTACGGGTAAGCACTACATTTACTGCGTTAGCGTACTGCCCATCTCTCTACCTGCTAGCTGAGGCCGGCTGACGCCACCTGCCTGACTCTATTGGTTGTGGCTCTCCTTATGCTGCTTTCCTTCAGGTTCCAGGTTCACCTTAAGACTCCTAGACTACACTACCTAGACCGCTACACCTGCTGCATCACCTTGGGCGTCATCGCACACACACCGCCGGCACCTGCCAGCTGAGCCAACGGCCTGCGAGGATCTGCCACTACGCGCAGCCCTTCGAGCAACCTGACTGCACACTACCGGAGGTAACAGCGTGGGAGACTGCAGCCCTTAGTGTTCAGGCCAGTGTCGTGTTGTTGGTCTGTCATACTCGTGCAAGGGAAGTGAGACAATACTCGGCAATAAACGCATCTAGAGCCTCTTCTGCGTTTTACTACCAGAACCCGTTACATTAGCTTTTATCCTACCTCTCATCGTGTAAAGTAAATTACTTTCGGAATTAAGCAACATATGTGGCCATTTCAACGTTCGCGACGGCGGCGACGTTCCGAACTCCAGCTGAATAAACAATGCCTTAATGTACAACTAATCATCACTTTAAATTAATCCGCTTCTACCTTTTTGTTACCAATTTGAGATAAAATATATTTTCTCGCGTTCTCGTTCTAAAAATATATCTCGATATTGATTAAAATGTTCGTCATAGCTGCGCAATCTGAGTAATAAATATCTCATTTAAATTCCATTAACTATCTACCCACGAATATCCATCTTTATTAGAAATTGCATCAATCTCATAAATAATTCATTAAAACTTTTAATATTAAATAAAACTGATCAAATGCAAATGAGTGAACGCTCTGTATAACTGGCTATTAATTATAATATTCTACTCCGTTATAACTACGATCTGATTGGCTGAAAATAGACTGAATAGAATTGAGATATTTTTTTTATTTTATCTAGAGAAAAATATAGATCTCTAATAATGATAAGACCAAGTGCATATTAAGCTGCAATAAGTGGCGCAACTATGTCGCAACTTTTAATTGTTGGGCATGAGTATATTTTTTATTAATAATGCGATTCTAGATATCATCCAGCTAATGCAGTTTGGCAATGATTGTTGTAATTTCCTTCTTCGACACAGGCGCCTTTAACATCGATCGAACGCTTTTTTCTAATCACGGGCGTAAATTCAAGCCATGATATACTTCTCCTACCTGCACCTTTTTTGTCCTGAATCCAACCTTGGATGATCAACTGCAACAATTCGTAACTCTTCGGCTTTTCACGACGTAACCCAGATATTTAAATTTCTTCCTCTTTGTTGCTGTTTAAACCCCGAGTGACTAACCTTTTTCACGCCAGTACTACATAATTGTAATAATTCATAACTTTGAAAGTAATCCAGCACTCTTTAATACACTACAAATATTTCAAAATATGCTTATATTGTGGTTAGATGTATATAAATGTAAATGAATATGAAGGTGAGTTAAACTTATACATTATGTTAAAAGCTTAAAGGATTGTCGTGTACAACGTTGTCATTTCAATATTGTGAGCGTGTGTTTTATGGCATTTAGCTGCAATTAGACAACATTGTTATAGTATTGGAACTTGAAAACAATTATTTGTTGAAATACCTGTTCAATAAAGAGTTCAAAGGGTCACGGTAAAAATGGGGGTAAAACCAACAGCTATAAAATATATTTTTTGTGAAAGCTAATGACCATCACTTAATTTTATACTATGACGGCAATCACCCAAACAACCGGAGAGCAGAGATATTCAGTGAAATTCAAACGTATTTTTTTTATAGAATCCATAACAATCGCACAACGGAGATAACACGACACTATGTTGTGCAGAGCTAGGCCAAAGAAACCAATCTATTGGTTGGTAACCACGGAATTACTACATTCCACCCCTTTCTAACTTCTCTCTTACTCAGGCGCCGACCAAAAAAAAAAGCGTGCGGGCAGGCCAAATATACAGATATGAATGAAGCAGACAAATATGAATAAAGACTCATATATTCATATTTTGTTATTTGCTCACGTTTTGCTATCATTGGTTTATGTTTCTTTACGACTTCTGACCCCTGCCATCGCTTTCTTGACCTGTTATAGCTTTCTGATTGGACTGTTGTTATATAACTGAACTTATCGCAACTTGTGTTCTGCTGTTTTTCTTAAGTGCAATGGTCCGCGATGGTGTTTATTTAATTGAATTATATAGAGAGGAGTCATTAGATGATTTAAACAGATGTAATATCCTGCAAACTTATGTGTGGTTGCTTCGAATTAAAATACAGTCGCGGCATATCAGATTGCGCATGCGCACATATAGTACTTACATTTTGATCGATAAAGACCAAATCGGTAGAAATGCGATAGTTGAGCATTACTGCACTTGCTTAACAGGCAGAAGAACAGTAGGAAGTTGTGCCCACATAGTTTCAGTTTTGTGGTTTTTAGGGTTAGGATGGCACGAGCCTTTCATTGCACCCACAGAACATTTATTAGATGTTATAGTTGATGATAACCATTGATATTTAAATAAAATGTATCAATATATAGCAGTTTTTAACAAATATGTGTGTTTTATTTAACCAATCTTTGGGATTTTTTTACAGTGATACCCGGTCGATATCAGGGTTAAAAAGTATTTAGGGGGCATAAAGAAGTACAATAAAGTAAATAACAACACATTTGATTTCTGTTGGTTTTACGCCCAGCTGTCATACAAAAATGCCCATGATCCATTGTTTGTTTATAATGACAATGAAATATCCGCCCTATATATTAACTGCCCCACTATTGGCAATGAATACAGATTTACATAGAAGTGCAATTGTTAAGGATTTCGTGTGCCGATTCGAAGTGGGGACTGTCTTCAGTTTAGTTCGTAGTTGGCGCCGTTGGCGGCCCTGGCGTCGTTATCCGTCTCTCTCGCTTTCGTAGTTAAGATAAAGTGGAGGAGAGAGAGAGACAGCTGCCGCAGCGCGACTGCCAAACCGCCAAGCGCCAATTTGAGTTGCAGAAAGTTTGTCTTCAAAGCGCCCATATGAAATGCGCCTCTATGTAAATATCTGAGTTCTTTGCTATTGGGCTCTCTCTTCATGAGAAAGGTTAGGCCACAATCCACTAAGCTGGCTAAGTGTGCCATGACAGACTTGACTTTTTTTTAATTTTTTATTGTTTAAGGAGTTTTTATCCAAAATTGGCACGTCAACTCCATTGTGCCTGACTCCAGTTATCGGACAAAATGTTTGAAGAACGACTATAAATTTATATTAGTTACCCAACCACTTGACTTCTAGCGCCAATTCACCGAATTCGCCCGATCGCTCACGTTCTTAAAAAAATGTCGCGGTGCCGCTCGCCAGATGGGCGCGCTAACATAAACATTTATTGTTGATAAGTCGGTAACATGAGTAAGTTGAAGTGATGTTTTTGTTTAACCTTTGAATGACTCGTTCAAGTCGTATGAATTCTTTGTTGCCATTTAGTTTCTAATCTTAATATATATAAAATCTTTGCATTACTGACTGACTGACAGACACGCTACAGCCGAAGCTATTGGGCGCAGGAAGCTGAAATTTGGCATGCATGTTCCTTGGGGCCGGTAGGGGTGCACTAAGAAGGGATATCCCGAAATTCCCACGGGATCGGTCAAAACGGTTAAATTAAAAAAAAATGCAGGCGTAGCTGCTGGCGTCCTCTAGTTTACAATACTTAGCAGCGAACATTGACTATCGTTGAAAAAAACACTTTGTGTATTTTAAACAGGATTATTTTAAAAAGTTAATCGATGACATACATTTTTTATGAGTTTTCACTGTAGAGAGATTCTATCTACACTGAATTAAATAAAAAAAAAACATGTATCATAATATAAAAATATTTAATTACACGCATACGACTAGCACGTAACATTTGCAGACTGTGAATATTTTTTCACCCTGTTTAAAACATGTATTACAACTTTACCCTTTCACGTAAAGTAAAAATATTGTTACCACTTAAAAGCTACGTTCATTAAGATGACTTATACGTAAAAATTATGCTGATAGGCTAAAAGGATTTAAAACATTACGTAATAGAAAGAAACAGTAAATTCAGAGCGAGTATAGCGCTGTAACCAAAAAGGGAAAATAGTCGCTTGTGCGCAGTCTACGGAATTTCTAAAATGGGATAATATTCACTTGAGCGCGGTCAAACGGCTAATCAGATATAATGCTAAATAATTTTCTTTATAATTTGGAGGTAGGATCTGCTAAAATAGATAATATAATTCCCATATCTAACTTATTTAAATGAAATTCCTTAAAAAAGCGTTATCTTTCAGTTTCGTTCTTAACACACTCTATCAGCAAATGGTAAACATCCTCGACTTTACCACATGTGTCACAATTAGGTGATGCCGCTTTTTGCATTAGATGGGCAAACTTTGCCGATGAGTGTCCAGAACGAAGTCTTAATGCTAACTTAATGTATTTCCTACTTACATTAATACTAGAAGAAAACCATGGCGCACGAAGAGGCTCACTCTGGATTGCCGTATACCAAATCCCCTTTTCTTAGGACACATTGTCAAACTACTCTTGCCATTTACTAAAAACTATTCCCTTAAATTTTGAAAAATATTCCCAGTAGTCAGGTTCATATGTTAGTTCTCTCCCCATTACCGGACCCAACTTTCTTATCCGGTCAGCCTCCTCATTACCCCTTAAGCCTATGAGTGCTGGAACCCACTGCAATACGAGTGTCCTGCCATTTTTATTGAAGCATTGAATAAAATTAAGTATATCGTAGGCTATGCAATCAGAGGCGCACCGAGCCACGTGTTGGAGATCACATTTGCTGTCTGTAAAAATTACGCCGTTATGAAAATGATTTTCAAGTGCATATGATGGAGCATTACATATTGCCAATTTGTCCAATAACTATTACGACAAGCCGAGCTGAATTCGGAAACTTTTATATGGCTGATGTTATTAGAATATGACATTCCTCTCAAGACAAGTTTAAATACTAAGTATTGTCTTCTCAAAGACAATGGTAATATATGCAATTCTCTTTCCATCACGTGAATTGGTGTTCTTTTTATGAAACCTCCTACTATTCTAAGGGATTGATTTTGCAACTTATCTAATTTGGAAGTGTGAGTTTTTACGCTACACTCATACAGAAAACTACAATAATATTTTCTACTTCTAACTAAGGAGATATAAATTGTGCGCATATGTTTTGTATGTATCCAAGAGCTAGCTGCTAATACCTTCAACAAATTTAAAAATTTTGAGTTTTTATTAATAGTTTCATTAATGTGCTTATTCCACCTCAAACTACTTTCCAACCATACACCTAAGTACTTAAAACACTGTGTTAAGACTAATGGTTGTCCGTATAACATTAAAGTAGCTACCAACCTTCTACGACCTCTACTAAACACACAATATTTAGACTGGATAGGCGACAAGCTTAGTCCAATTTCATCTAGTAGGCCAACTATGAAATTTAAGGCATTTTGCATATAGCGCTCACATAATTTAATTTGTTTATCTCTAACATAAACAACAAAGTCATCCGCAAAATGGGATATAGATACACTCTGAATTTGTGTGCATATTTTATAGGAAACTAAATTAAACAACAATGAAGAGAGAGAGTCCCCTTGGACTAAGCCTTTGTTTGTCCACCTACTGATATGTGATTCATCACTTAATGTTTTGAGTTTAAGGTGTCTTTCATTATGGAAAGACCACAGATATTGACATAATTTTGATCCAATTTGTAAGTCATCTAAAATTTTTGTAAGCGCATTAATTGAGACATTGTTGTAGGCGCTTTCAATGTCAAGAAAACATGTCACTGTAGGGGTATTCATGGTAATTCCTATTTGTATGTATGAAACCAATCGTGTAATCGAATCCAAAGTTGAGTGCGATTTTCTGAAACCTACCGTATGTGGCGATAAAATATGGTTTTATTCCACATACCACTCTAACCGCTTACATACCATAAGATGAAAAATTTTACATAAACATGATATCTATGATATTGGTCTTAGTTTAACGTTAGGGGTGTAGTTACTTTAACCTTTATGAATAGAAATGATCTGTTTATCCCTCTATTGGTGGGGAACGACGCCAGAATGAAGGATGTTGTTATAAAAATGAAGCAAAATAGCTTTTCCTGTACTAGGTTAGTTATAAATCATCGAGTATGAGATGCCATCCGCTCCAGGGGACGTATCTTTTTTCTTTAAGCAATTGATTAGCTCTTGGTTGGTGAAGTCTGACTCTAGGATGTCATTTTTAGATTTAAAGTTAGGGATATTATTGGAGACGTAATCTGGGGTAAGGGAGAGTAGTAACTCATACTGTTTCTCAAGAGGGTGGTATGAGGTTTCTTGTTTTATACTCTTCATCCATTTCATTCGCCGCCACATCTCGGATAAATAAGTAACTTCGTTAATAGAGTTGCAAAATTTTTGCTATTTAAGAAGTTTTGCTTTTTTAATAAGTTTATGTGATTCCAAGGTTTTACTTTCAAATTTACTTAAATTTTCTGGGGTAGAATTACGACAAAAGCTAGATAGGGCCAATCTTCTCTGTGCAACAACTTTGGATAATTCTGAGCTCCAATAGTTTTAAGGCTTAAACTTACTATCTGGTTTCTTACATATTTTAATACATAGGATGTGTTTATCGGCCGCAAGGACAACTTTACTAGTGAATATGTAATATATTTGTTGAACATCATTAGAGCTAAGAGAATCGTTAACATTTTGGATATTATCTGAGAACGTTTGCTGATAATTGCACCAATCAACATTTTTAAAGTTACGTTTTTTAATCGTGAATATCAATGTAGCAATATTACCTGATAATTAAATAATTAAGTGGTCATTACCCAGGTTCTCATTAATCACCTGCCAATGAAATTTGATTGCGATGTCAGTGGAGACGAATGTAACATCAGGGGAGGTTTGCTGAAGATTTCCATTGACTAGTTTAACCCTGGTGAACTGGCCATTATTGAGACTAATAAAATTATTATCGAGTGTCGCATCCAAAATTTGTGTATCTCTCGTGTCCACTTTGACCGATCAATTTGTATGATGGGCGTTGAAGTTACCTACTATAATTGTTTTAAGTGGGAATGCTGAAAATAGATCTACCCAGTCAGAAGTTAGCGTTGGCACCGAGGAAGGACAATAAAGAGAAATGACATATTCAACATCTTTACAGTTGATAAGTTTAACATATATTACTTCTATACCCGCGTTTGTGGGACTAAACGGAACTAAATGCGCTATAATCGACTTGTGTATGACCACAGCAACCCCACAATAAGAGTCAAATCTGTCATGTCTGAAAACATTAAGACCGCTAACATTTATATCAGCTTCCGGCTCTAACCATGTCTCACTTATAAGAGCTATGTGTATATTCTCTTGTAAAAGCAGATTTGCAAAAGATGTAAGCTTTGGGCGGAAGATTTGAATATTCCATTGAAATATATGTATTAAGTTTCAGCTTCTTACCTAAACTATCCATTGGCAAAATATATAAAGTGTTCCAATATCTCTCTGCCCGATAATAAAGTAACTACATACCTCTTAAGTTCCTCACACAGAATTTTCACAACATCTACTAATTTGTCTAAGAGTTATCCGTTAGACATTAGGATATCTCTAATTTTAACATGCTTTTCCAAGTTTCTAATCTAACAGAAGCTTGATAATTTCTTGACCTCCTTGGTGTTTCTTCCTTCGATTCACAGATACTTTTTGTGTTGAATGTTCAAAAGAATAATCTTCTTTGATCGTGCTTTTCTTTGTTTTATTTTAAGACTTAGATTTGGCTTTTGAACCCACCGATACTTGTGCCAGTGGAACGTCCATTTCCTGTTCCTCTTCGGTGCACAGTGGTTGCTGATCAATGACTGTTTTCGCTACTATTGTACTGTATAACTCTTTGTACTTGTTGGTGTTTGGGAGTGTCGTTAATGCACAGCCGGCATTGATGGTATTTTCAACTATATGGCTCTTTTCTTTTTGTTTAGTTTCAGCGTAAATGTCTAAGGCTTTTATATATGTCACTAGCTTATCACTCATAATCAGTCTTATCTTTTTCTCTCTAAGAAATACTGGACATTTCTTGTCTAGTGCCATATGCTTCCCCTTGCAGTTAAGGCATTTAAAGTCTTGTATCTCACAGTTAACGTGGCCACCTCCGCATTTAGGGCATAATATTTTCTTGCTTGGACAGAACTTATTTACATGACCGAACTGTCAGCAACCTGAACATTGCGTAACAGGAAATACGAAGGACTCCACTTTAAAACGACAGCCGTAGGCGTATATAAATATAACAAGTAAAATATTGTGTTTAAATCAGATTCTTATAGACTCACTGCTAACCCACTTTCCTTCTAAGTTTAAGCGATTTAATCTTTTTACTGACGATATTTCGGTTTCCGATTCAAATATTTCAGCGAGTTCTTTGTAATGTTTAGGTCCACACCTTTTACGACTCCATAGGATATTGATATTTCATCTATTAATTGACATCGTAGGTCCATCTCCTTAAACTTTGACACCCAGTTAATTTGACAGCGTTTTCCATTGTTTGGAATTGAATAAGCACTTTCTAAGGGCTCTTGTACTTTATCCTTAAAATATCCTTAATTTGGGTAGCTAATTCAAGGAGAAGACACATACTTCAATTATATCTCCAGTATCTTTTTTTTTACCAGCCCTCCCCTCTTGCTCCAAGCTTATTGAAATAATTCTATTTAAGCGTTTGGGTCTGTTTCTGTACACCAAAATAAATTCATCCGCAGAACCATGATCATCCTCCCTCTCTTTTATTTTCTCTTGTAAACTATTTTCAACATTTTTTCCACTTTCCGCCATACCTTCCATCGCACTGATATCACTAAGTTGTTTTTTACATTTTTCCAAAAACACTGAATCACTTGAATCATCATTACTGCTAATATCGTTCATTTAAAAAAAATCTAAAATATAAAATGTATTCTAAGGGTATACGAAAATAATATCGCTCGGAGCAATAGGCACAACGCGTGCGCACAGCCCAAGGTAACGCGCGACTGTGGACTTGACATTTATTTTGCGAACATTGTAGAGAACTCTCAGACATAACATGCAGTGTTTCTCACAGTTTTCCTTCACCTTAGCCAGCGACAATTAACAATTTGATACAAAGGTAACTATCTGCCTCTCAGTCTCTTGTTATCTCTTATTGTCTGTCATTCAATATATATCCAATGATATATTTTATAGGAAAACACCACTCCGTATTCTGCTGCACATTTGAAATTATTATTTTCAAAAGCTTGTCACAAGGGTGTAAACGCAACAAATGAAATAAATGTATGTGACAAAATGCTTGTTTGGTATCGCTGTCTTTATTTCTAGCACGTAGAATATAATTAACCGTTGCCAAAAATATAATTATGACACATAATTTGACCGTTTTATAAAAACAATAAATATACAACCAACTTCATTTTCCTTAGAATATAACTAAGCGACAGATTCTTTTAATTATACATTTTGTCTCAAGTATTTTACATTTATTTAACTAAAAGTACTACAATTTTGACACTATAATGATTATTGCTGTACATACGATCATATCATAAAAGAGGATGTGCCATATTAAGATACATATTACATACAATCTTGAATTTTACGCATAACTTTACATAAATGCATACATACATACATAGACTCACGGCATAGGCATACGCTCACTTTTCGCCAGTGTTTTGATCCCACGTAATAGGTGGCGAGCCTATTGCCGCTTATTGGGATATTTTGTTTGCCAGAGCCTCGTCCGTTGATCGGCAGGTGCACCACTTGCTGGTGAAGTTGGCTTGGGACCCTAAGTTCTTAGTGGGAACCCTATGCACCCCACATAAAAGCCGTGAGGGTAATTTTTATGTAGCCTGTACCTATATTATGTTTTATACAATAAAATAGGAAAAGATATACGTGATCTACCAACCATGGAATTAGGTATCCCTTTGGGTTGCGGAGATCAGACAGGCACCCATTCTGTGGAAATCCAGTTGGACTAGCAAGCAGACCCCTGGTTGCATCATGATATGTGATCTACCAAAAGATTTACAGCTAACACTTTATGTACTAGATGTCGCATTAACAACTTCATAATATCGCACCTACGGTGCTAAAGCGTCACTGCTGCAAATAATGTAATTTTTCAGGAGGAGTGTTTGAAAATTTGTCATCCTATTACAATGTATAGTTTTTATTCACTGAAGAAATGGACTGGTAATATTAAGACTACAACTTTGAACATCATATTAAAGTAAAAGCACACAGTGTGTGTGGGGCTCGTAAGCATACAACACCTACATATATTTTATACAATAAAATAGAAAATTATACGTGATCTACCAACCATGGAATATAGGTATCCGTTTGGGTTGCGGTGATCAGACAGGCACCCTTTCTGTGGAAATATTAATATTCAGTCAGATCCAGTTGGACTAGCAAGCAGACCCCTGGTGCATCATGATACATAATCTACCAAAGGGTTTACAGCTTAACATATTGTGTACTAGATGTTGCATAAATATCTCAAACGTAAAGCCTGTAGAGGCACAATAATGATCTGCCACAAATTTCAATTATAACACCACCATTTTTTATATGGTCATTTTGTAATTAAGTGTAATTTTTAATAGGCACCTCATATTTTCGGGTCTCACCATATTTTCATTCACCGTTACAACAAACGATAATTAACAACTTCATTACCTATATGTTCCTATCGTGTTATGATCGATGGACAGCGAGTGGAGCAAGTGAATGAGTTTGTATATTTAGGTACGCTGTTTACAAGAGATGGTAAGAATGTAGAAGATATTGAAAGAAGAGTTAATGCAGGTAGTAGAGTGAATGGAGCTCCGAAGGCGTTTAAGAATAGCCAAAACGTGTCCAAAAAGGCACGTTTGGCGGTGCATAGAGGGGTGTTTGTACCTACTCTTATGTATGGTAGTGATAGTTGGGTATGGCAGAAGAGTCTTGAAAGTAGAATAAATGCTGTAGAGATGAGAGCACTGAGAAGTACATGTGGTGTCTCTCTGACTGACAGAGTAAAGAATAAAAGAAGATGTTGTGACAAGCATCGAGAAAGGTATGCTAAGATGGTTTGGGCACGTGGAGAGGATGGATGACGAAAGACTGACCAAGCAGATATATAAGGCCTGTGTGGAAGGGACAAGACGAAGGGGAAGACCTAGGTGGACGTTCCCTGACCAGATTGGAGACATCCTAAAAACAGGACAGGTGAGAAGTACCCTGAACAGAAGAGCATGCATGAGGAATCTGATGGGAGTGAATGAAGCAAGAGAGATATGTCAGGATCGTTGCAAATGGCGTTCCGTAGTCTCTGCCTACCCCTCCGGGAAACAGGCGTGAGTCTATGTATGTATGTATCAAAACTTTACATGTCGCGAGTTTATACCTGGACCCTTTCTGTACTCTGCTGGTCAGCCACTATACTATCACAATGTTGACAGTGCATGCCGACCATTAAAACTACTTAACTCTTGAAGTATAACAAGCACAACATGTGGTTACACTAAAACTGCATTTTAATTAAATTCTTCTTCATACTCTCTTAGCTGTTATTCTGAAAATAATCTCAGGCTTCTCTGGAAAAAAATATAAGATAAAATTGCAAGATACAGAGAAAATGGGATTGTAATATCCCTAGCTACTAGGTATGGTTGGCAATATAAGTCGATATACATTTACGCTAATTTTAAGAATGGTTTTATAATCCATGTCAATAAATTACTATTCTCGATATCTTATAGGATTTTTATACGAAGAAAACTTATCTACGTCATAAATTAGGAATATTTATTATTATAATTCAGAGAGTAATTCATAAAATATTCAATGAAGATATCGAAGTGTGCAGTGACTTTTCTTGCTGACCTATATTAAAAAATCTTTTCCATGTCTCTAAAGACTAAAACTTTTTATAAAGGTCTCGATCATGAATCTCTCTGTAGAAAAATATGACACAGTGTATTCGGAAATAATCTGATACACGCGTTTCGTGTGATCTACATATTTTTTATCCAAAAACTTCTGTTTAACACACAGAATATGTACTGGTATTCATGTATAGTGAACATAACAGGCTCATAATAACTAAGTACAATGTTCTCGATAAAAATAACCTAATCTTTCTGAAAAATTGTAGTTCAAGACATGCTCAACACACACGGAATATTATTGACATGTTTTACTTCAAAGCAAAACTAACAGATGAGGTTCGAAAAACAGTTTTAGAAGATGTATTTTGTCACTTCTTTGATTTCCCTAAGGCATTTTGCGAGAGCTATCCACATTTCAGTAGTGTTCAGTATTTGCTTAGAGCTAGTATGTTCAGTTTTACTTAAGTAAGAGTAATGAGGTTTCATTTTGTATACCATGCCAAGCTGCGTGTGATAGTATGACTGTGGTCGCTAGCACTTATCGACTTACAGAACTTATATTTCTCTTAACTGCAATAATACCGCTACGCAGTCATGATAATGACTCTATGTCGATGTCATTTCGAAAGAAGACATCAGTTGTATTTTGCATTGTTGTCATATGACAACAACGAAGACACAAACACTAGTGACATCTTACGGACACCTTATGGTACTACGAAGACGTGGAACCATTTAAGATCGTGGATCATGCAATGAGAAGTTACACACATGATTACAAAGTTCTTGATAAAATCAATGTCTGGATTTGATCCGCCAGAAAGAATCAGTTTGCTTAGTCAGAAGACTTTCCCTCTAGATGCAGAAACAGCACATCTCTATCATTCATGACTATAAGGTTGAACCAGCGTAATGCTATTGTTTGCAACTGAGGTGATATATACGTTTTACGGCTTTCATCTAAACCACAATTTGTGTCACTCATAAGTTGCACTTTGCTTTTGACCTTGAGTGTACTTCGTATTCATAATTTTGCTGACACTAAAATTTTTACGCCGCCCACAGTATTTATTATTTAAAAAAAATTAAATTCTAGTACAATAATTATGTCAGTACAAAACGATCTTATTACTGCTTTCTTAAATAACTCAAAATTGACAGATATTACGGCCCAAAAAAAGTCAATTCAGAAATATAATTCAATTTTAATTTGAGATATTAAAACGTACAATAATATAATAAATAACAATATTGTCTTATTACGATTTTTCACGAAACTTTTCAGCATAGTTTTTTAGTTTAAAAAGTCATTAGTGGTTCGGCGTTACACCGAAACCGTAGGGTTCTAGGCGACTTGGAGAAGGAAATGGACTGTATACAGAGGATAGCGGTTCTTCGCCGCCTAGGAGATGGTTACGGGAAGGGGTGATTGAGTGGGTATAGGATATTTCAAGGATGGAGGGCACTTACCTTATACAACCTTCTTCGTTTCCGTAGGGCAGTCTCCTGGTGGTTTCGTGATGCAGCTGCTTGTTTCACTACACTACACCATTCGTTTCACTTTCACTTGCGAGCGGGTTTTCCTTGGTGGAAGCGGTAATAAACACATACGGGAGCGGCGCGGTACGAACGAGACGGCATGCTCAGCGAGCGGAATGTTCTGGACTGTCACTCGCGTCCACGATCGCGGCGACGAATCAGGCGAAGGCAGTGCCTCTTCCAGGGAGTGGGATAGAGCGGGACGGAAATATGGTATCGCTCGCACTAGACGTGGAACGATTGATCTTGGTGCGATTAGTAATAGATAGGAAGGTAGATGGCGCTACCATATCCCCCCGGCCCTAAAGGGTTGCCTTTAAAAAAGGAATAGAATTGAGCTCAGCTTTGTTGGGTGTACTACCGCATAACCCATCAATAGGCTAAGACAGCGATATGACAATAAAATTAATTTAAATTAACTTTAGCGAAAACTACAAACGCAATTATAGCGAAAACTACTAACTAAATACTTAAACTAAGAGGTAGGTCCAACTTCAGGCTAGATCTCACTGAGTTGGAAGCGGACGCGAGTTGATCAGTGCCTCGGCTTGTGCAAGGACGGTTAAAGGCTCTTCGTAAGAGAGGATCTGTTGACCTATAACTTTGAAGAGATGCGTTTTAATTACTTTGACCATGCTTGCCCAACATCCACCGAAATGTGGTGATGCTGGTGGAATAACCTTCCAGTCAATATGATCTAAGGAGAGTTCTTCCTGAAGACGAGTACGATAACTCGCGACGTGATTGAAACAAGTAGCGGGAACAAGTTCAATCAATTTACTAACGCGGTTGGCGACAAAAGTCTGCCAGCGGTGAGGAAAAGAATAAATCCTAGCGAGCACTACCTTGGAGTCGGAAAATGCGTATATTTATTAATAGAGTGGTGGGGCAAAACTGTGTCTTGAACCTTGCGGAGCAACTGAGACAGCAGAAGGGCCGCGCACAACTCCAGTCTCGCAACCGAAATGGTTTTAACAGGCGAGACCTTAGACTTGGCACAAACTAACTGCACCGAGTAGTTAGAACCAATGCGGACTTGCAGATATACGACTCCGCCGTAAGCACGCTCGCTGGCGTCAGCGAAACCTATCAAGTTGATGGTACATCCATCTACCAACCCAAGATGACGCGGAATAGTAATTTGATTGAGCGCGGTAAGCTCAATACAAAACTGGCCCCAAGCGGCGACAATATGATCAGGGGGTGTTTCATCCCACTCACACTATGATAGCCAAAGTTCCTTTGATCAAGAGCTTGGCGTACAAAATTGTGGGAGCCACAAACCCATTATGTCCCATAGTCGAGCCACTGTGGACAGCATAGTGCGCTTGGCTCACTTATCATCTGGCGGAGAGACGTCAAACCGAAAACTATCACAGGATTCTTCCCAGCGTAAACCGAGAACCTTATGCGGTACAGACTTCTCAAACTCAATGTCTGGAGAAGCTTTATGAGAATCTGGTATGCGTGCGAGAACCTCCTTAGAGTTGCTTGTCCATTTGACAAGATCAAACTGGCCTCGCTTGAAATGCTGAATGAGCTCTTCACAAAGCGAAATTGCTAGCGGAGCGGGTATGACATTACAGGCAATGTCAATCATATACAAAGCGGATGTGTAGTATAGTATAGTGTAGCGTAGCGTAGCTTAGCATAGCGTAGCTTAGCGTAGCGTAGCTTAGCGTAGCGTAGCATAGCTTAGTATAGCATAGCATAGCATACCATAGCATAGCATAGCATAGCATAGCATAGCATAGCTAATTAGTGCTTTATCTTACACACAGTTTTAGCACCCACCTTGATCCCTTGAAGAACAGAACAACAACAAGATGTAATACAATGAGAAGTATGTAACGTAGGTACGGTACCCATAATCACATACCCAAATACCGTCTCAATAGGGGCGGTAAATCATATCGCTCACTACGTACTATGTTAGTTAGTAGCAAGTGCGGAAATATTGAAGCTCCGATCAAAAGATCAATGCCTGCCGGATTCGCAAACTCCGCGTCGGCTAGCGGCAATGACTCGAGATGAGTGAGTGATGCTACGTCTACATTAGCGTTCGGCAATGTGTCCGTGATACGCTCCACGATAAGCGAAGAAATGTTAAAATTAATATCCCTATCAAAACACGAATGTATTTTAATATCTACGGAACCCCTGCAATGCTTCTCTGATCCGCCTATCCCTTTGACGGTTGAGTTAGTATTTTTAAAGTTATTCCATAATCCGAGGCGTTTGAAGCATTCCGATGTTATTAGATTGGTCTGAGATGCGCTATCTAGCAGACAACGTACCATGTGCGGCGACCCATTAACATCATATACGATAACTTGCGCCGTCGCTAACAGAACATTCTTAGACGCCATGTTACGTAAGATTGTGGATTAGGGACCGAGTTATTATTACTATTTCGCGATTTAATCAACCTTTGTTTGTTGCTGTTAGTGTTAGACGGGCCAGGTGAACCAGACTGCGTATTATGAAATATTCGAGACTGATTTTTTATGAACGAAATAAAACTATCTAGTGTAGGTATTTTATTATTGCGTTCCGTCATCTCGAATGCGCGAATTGTATCAGTGTCAAACTTTTTTAAAGCGAGTTGAAGCAACATAAAGTCGGAAAGATCTTCTAATTTTAAATTCCTAAGAGAATTAACCGCGGTTACGAAGTTATCAATAAACAGCTGGAAATTCGAGACAGACGCGTTGCCGGACAGTTTGAGATTTAAAGCTTGGTCAAAGTATGTAGACGCTAGGACGCGCGTGTCCTGATATCTGTCAAGTAGTGACTGAAATATGACCTGATAATTCTCAGCACTGGGTGTGACACCTGCAAATACGGACTGGGCCTTCGGTGACAGTTTACCTATTAAATAGTACAACCTGTCAGCATCTGTCAGAGAACCATTATCGTGCACTGTAGACTTAAAACTCGCATAGAATAACGGCCAATTTCGTATATCTCCGTCAAACGACATAATCTCGATTGGCGGTAATCTCGGTTTGCGGGCAACGGGCTCTGCCGAACATTTACCCTCCAATTGCGATTGTATACGCTTAATAATACAATAAAGATCTTCGAATGAGGTATACGCCTGATAGTTCGGTTTTTCATCAGGATTGATAGAAAGTAATCTTGCGTTATAATCGTCTAACAACTTATGAAAATCTGTTCGAATACTATCTACTGTTATACAATAACTGAGAAATGCTTCGCTATTACTGTCAGACAAAGATGCGGTTTTTGAGCATTCATAGATGTTTTGAATGCGCTCAAATAAAATATTGCGTTTTGCTTCTAAGATTGTCATCTCTTTGTCTTCCGACACGCGTGACTTCTTTTGTTGTGACATGCTTACGTAAGTATAAGCTAATGAGACCGAAACAAAATAAGAATATCTAATGTTTCTATTATTTTACCTAAGTAGGCTAAGTAGGCAACACTTTAGAGCTGAGGAACTAAAAGTTGCTTGAAATATGAGATTTATAAGACAACTATGATAGTTCCAGAATTAATAATTTAATAAGTAGGTAGCTACATAAAAGTTTACCTACTGATGCGGGCGGAAATAACCATGTGACGGTTATGTGAATATATTAGCAGTATAGCTAGGGGCTATAAATGCCTAGGTAAAGCGATATAACGTATAAAATCGTAAATGAATCCGACTCGTATGGATCAAAAAATTGGTTCGGCGTTACACCGAAACCGAAGGGTTCTAGGCGACTTGGAGAAGGAAATGGACTGTATACAGAGGATAGCGGTTCTTCGCCGCCTAGGAGATGGTTACGGGAAGGGGTGATTGAGTGAGTATAGGATATTTCAAGGATGGAGGGCACTTACCTTATACAACCTTCTTCGTTTCCGTAGGGCAGTCTCCTGGTGGTTTCGTGATGCAGCTGCTTGTTTCACTACACTACACCATTCGTTTTCTTTCACTTGCGAGCGGGTTTTCCTTGGTGGAAGCGGTAATAAACACATACGGGAGCGGCGCGGTACGAACGAGACGGCGTTCTCAGCGAGCGGAATGTTCTGGACTGTCACTCGCGTCCACGATCGCGGCGACGAATCAGGCGAAGGCAGTGCCTCTTCCAGGGAGTGGGATAGAGCGGGACGGAAATATGGTATCGCTCGCACTAGACGTGGAACAATTGATCTTGGTGCGATTAGTTATAGATAGAAAGGTAGATGGCGCTACCAATTAGTTATTTATTCATTACAAAAAATATTGTGTAGAATTTCAAACTTACATACTAAACATAATAAAAATAACATTATTAAAAAAAGAAAAAAATATAACCATACATTACAAAATAAATAGAATGTCACATTGATTGGGATGTCATTACAGAAATTATATAATTTAAAAAGTTAATAATAAAAATACAAACAATTCGTCATGCTATCATTCTGAAACTCGTCTATGCTGTAGTAGCCCTTTTTCAAGAGAAATGACTTAAATTTATTTTTAAAAATATGTACACTGTTAATACTTTTCATGTCAACTGGCAGTTTATTAAAGATGCTTACTGCTTGGACTAAGGAACTGTGTTGTACGACATTTAATTTAGCCTGAACAAGTCTTGTTAAATCTTTCCTACGACTAGCATGCCTAATCTGTCTTTGTTCTGAAGTTTCAAACTTGTCCAGGTTTTTAATAAAATTGGTCAGCAGCACCAAAATGTACAGACATGGAGCCGTAAGTATACTGAGCTCCTTGAAGTGGTTTCTGCACGATTCCATTTGATCGATCCGTAGCATTGTTCTCATCGCCCTTTTCTGCATTACAAATGCTGAGTCTATATTATACTTATAACTATTTCCCCATAACAGGATACTGTATCGAAGTATGGATTCTACCAGCGCATAATAAACTATTTTTAACTGGTCTATATTTAATTCTTCTCTTAAACTTTTAATGGCGTAGCAAGCCGAGCTTAATGTGTTGACTATTGCACGCCATACTTGGCAAAACATGTGTAAACAACAACATTTGTAACAACCATTTCACCATGTTTTAGCAAATAAACCATTATTATTATTATTATATATATCCGTCAGCTCTGGTTTCCAATTTAGTAAAGCATCTATGTGGATTCCAAGAAACTTTAAACTTGATACCATTTCCACCTGATTAGATGCCGAAACAATATTCAACGTCTCATTCGTTTTTGTCGTGGATTTAAATAACATACATTTTGTTTTATTTATGTTTAGTTTTAAATTATTTCCATCAAACCATTTTCCAAAGGCGGACGTAATCTTATTAATTTCCTGTTCTAAACTTTTGATATCTTTCGCAGATATCACTGCATTTGTGTCATCTGCAAATATGACCAGTTCAGAGCTCGGGCTCATACTATTAATATATTTTGTCAGGTCGTTTAAAAATAAAATAAAGTAAATTGGACCCAGTACCGATCCTTGGGGCACTCCTCTGTTTACTGGCATTTATATTGATTTATGTATTAATTCTCTTCCTTCTGATATAGATTTCATTTCTACATAATATTTCCTATTCTGCAAGTAGGAAGAGAACAGCTTTAACACATTATTTCTAATTCCATAACGCTCTAAGTTTTTTAGTAGTATGTGATGGTCTACTGTGTCAAAAGCAGCACTAAGATCTAGAAATAGCCCTGCAACTTCGTCTTTTTTGTTTAATCTACTGACTACGTCCCCAACTAAAGTATTCACGGCGTCTATGGTACCCATATTATTCCTATAGCCAAATTGTCTACTGCTTAAAATTTCATATGAGTGTAGGTGATTTAATAGTCTCATTTTAATTATCTTCTCAAATATTTTTGACAACACAGGTAAAACAGATATGGGCCTGTAGTTATCAGGATCTGTTTTAGATCCTTTTTTAAATATGGGTATTACTCTTGCTATCTTAAACTGGCCAGGAAAAACGCCACTCTCTATACATTCCTTTAAAACATCAGCAATGAGTATAGCTAAAATATCAATATTATCCTTAATGACAGCCAGAGGTATATCATCGTAGCCGAAAGAGCTCTTTGAATTCATTTTCTTAACTAGTTTGAGAATTGCGATTGGTAAAATGTGATCGAACGTCATGTTGTTTTCTATACTTTTCACATTTTCTGTTAAAAAAGTCATTGCAACAGCTGAATTCAAGGATTTTCATAAGGTGTCTTGACTGAACCTACTTGAAAATATGTCTACAATCTGTTCTGGATTATCAACTATTTTATTATTTATCTTTAAAGTTATTTTCTCATTCTCAGCTGTATTGTTGGATACCTTTTTACGATTTACTATACTCCAGATTGTTTTAATGGGGTTAGAGGACTGCAAGACTTGCTTCCTAGTTGCATTTTTTAGCCTGTCTAATTACCTTTTTGTAAATCTGAATGTATTTATTTCTGTATTTTCAAAACGATATGTCACATTCTTCTTTGTTTATAAAACTCAAAACTCTTAAACTTACTAGATATTTTAATACCCAAGGATATCCATTTTAATTTATCTCGATTTTACATATTGATTCTTCTATTCTGGACCCTAAACACACGTGAATGAAGGTCTTTAAATTTTGAGATAAATGAGTTCATGCCTAGATTCCAATCCGTTTCTAGAAGCTTCTTCCTAAACAAACCCTTGTATTTTTCACTATATATACTTTTACTTTTGACTATAAATTTATACTGTTTCTTTAAAGAGACACTCTTTAATTTTAAAGTACACAATAACCCTGCATGTCCATCTGATAAGCCATTATGATCAACATTTATATTTGATAAATCGTTTTTTAAGATAATAGTTATTATATTGTCAATGCACGACATGGATGAATTGCGGATAAATGTAGGTGAACATATTCAAGTTTCAAAGCCATAGCATGTCAAAAGAGATGAAAATGAATTTTGTTTTGCACCTGGCATCAACATATCAATGTTAAAGTCACCACAGATGGTACATTGTTTTTTATAAAAATAATGCAATAACTTTTCAAGGTTGTACATAAAACTATCAAAATTACCACTTTCTGGAGTTCTATAGCAACATATAATATTACAGTCAGTTTTCAAATCCTTCACACCACATATCTCAAATACATCCAGTTTATATAATTGTTTACATACTTCTAAATCTACAGTTCTGCGTTTACTGTCTACCAACACTAAAGTACCTCCTCTCTTTTTAGTCTTTCTTACATTATATGAACTTAAAGTATAGTTTTGTAAATGAAATTGTTTAATAGAGGCCTCATTTAGGAAATGTTCACTTATACATAAATAATTTATTTCAGTATTCATTCCATTTAAGTATATTTGAAGATCATTTATTTTATTGTTTATTCCACACATGTTTTGATGGTAAATAGTCAAAGACTCAAGATATGAATGATTCAGAACAATAGTACTCTCATTGGTCACGAAAAAAGGTCTGACTATCGACTAGGTTATTTTCTGAATTTTCTAATGTAGTTATGTCTATATTAAGCAATATGTCAGTTTGTGTGAAGTTATCTTTCTGAAATACGGTAGGTTTAAATATAATAGTCTGATTTTTATTAGATAATTCATACAATTTAAATTTTTGCCGGTAGTCAATTCTTAGGATTTCTTTCAACAAAACTCTAGATAGGTTAGAAGTTATTGCTGACTGCCTAGGAATAAATCTTCTAAAGTCCATGTCTACATAGGTAACATTTTCATATTGCATGCAAATATGCCTAAGCAAGTAGTTTAATTTTGTTTCGTTTAAGTGTCTATTAAATGGTATTTCAGGTATTAGAACATTTGTGTTTTTCATTTTATGCAAGTAACTACTGAGTATACATTGAAAGTGCAGTGGATTTGTATCATTTATGCCACCCAATAATATTACATAGTCATTCATATTTGGTTCAACTCCGGCTCGAATGACCAAAAAAATGGTTCGGCGATACACCGAAACCGTAGGTAGGTTCTAGGCGATTTGGAAAAAATGGACTGTATTTAAAGGAAGAGGATGTAGGAAGAGGTGATTGTGAGTGGGTATAGGATATTTCAAGGATGGAGGGCACTTACCTTATACGGCAATCTTCTTCGTTTCCGAAGGGCAGTCTCCTGGTGGTTTCGTGATGCAGCTGCTTGTTTTCACTTCACTACACAGTCACTTCCACTTGCGAGCGGTTTCTTAAGAGGTAATAACTATAGCGGGAGCGGCACGGGTGATTCGGTCTTGCTGACGCGTATCGCGAATCGAATGTTCTTGAAAGTTCTGGACTGTCACTCGCGTCGACGATCGCGGCGACCAATCAGGCGAAAGGCAGTGCCTCTTCCAGGGAGTGGGATAGAGAAGGACGGAAATATGGTATCGCTCACACTAGACAAGCGTGGAACGATTGATGTTGATGCGATTGGTTATAGATAGGAAGGTAGATGGCGCTACCAATATTTAATTTCATAATTTCCTGAGACATAATGATATCATTTTCAATATTGTTATGGGCACTTATGTAGTCCTAACATTACAGATATTATTTTGTTAAATAACATGCATATCTGTTATCTGTGTAGTTACATAATATACGAATAATGAAAATGTTATTATTCATAAGAAATAATGTAATTATGCTGTTGATGTGGTTAATATAAATAAATTAATAAATAATTCAGCTACTAGTTTAGTATTAGGTATATTATCTGTGGTACTACTCACTTTTCTGTTATACTCTGAACAACCAAGTTCTCTGTTTCTCGCTCGCTATGCACGTTTTATAAAAAGAAGTGTTTTGCTAATAAGGACTCGCTTTAATTTATATGCAGCTAAGCTAAATTTAAAATGTTTGGTACAAGGTGTAAATTCAGGTCCCTTTACAAAAATAATTCAGATTCAAACAGAAAAGTTTGATTTCCCCACAAAGGCCAAAAATAGGTCTCTGACCACTGAGCTAATCAGGGTCTACATTACTTGTAGGTGTGGTCAACCGTATTAAGGGGACGCCAAATTTATTTCGAAACTCCATTCAGTGAATGTGGCTGTTATACAAACGGTCTATTAACGAAACAATGTGACCATCGATTTCTGTTTCATGCAAATCTGATCCAAGTTTTCAATCTCAAAGTCAAAATCCTTTATTAATTTAGACCACAAAGTAACACTTATGAACGTCAAATTTTAAACATGATTACTTTAAGCTTCTAAATTTAATTTACTGCCACGTTCGCAAAGCAAGGGCGTAGAACCATGAGAAAGAACCGGCAATAAAACTCACGGTCACTCTTTTTCATCGCCAAATTTTTCATAATAAATAATATCAATTAAACAGTTGCCGCAATCTCACAAAAGCAGAATTGAAAGCGAAACAATAATTGTTGCAAAACTACTACAACCCCGCAATTCGTTTCCATTTTCAATTCCAAAAAACGTCAATCAAATCAATAGCGCCTGAGGAATTGTGGATTTGCCTTCTTCAGCCATAGGCTGTACATAGCAGCGAATCTGATATTGTCTAAATATTCACATTTGTCGCTGAATCGATAAACGTTGGAGTAATCGTGTTCTAGAGTAGAGACCGTGCCTTGGCAAACGTAGTGTAGGTCGCCCTCCAGCTAGGTGGAGTGACGATCCACGCAATGTGGCTGGCAGCAGCTAGACACGATGAGCCGAAAATTGGCCTCAGTGATGTGCCATTATAGAGTTCTATGTATATCCAGCAGTGGAATATGACAGGCTGATGATGATGATGATGATTCGTCTACAGTTCAAGCCCGGTGCCGCATGAATTACTAGCCCGGCCGTTGCACGGTGAATACGACACGGTCGGAATCCAGCGCGGCCACAGCACAGTGTAACGTGAATCGTCCCTTAAAGAGTCCACGCAATTTCAATCCACGTGTTACCTTATCTTGAAATAGTTCCAATAATGGGCCCTTATATAAAGTAGTTCTAAGAAAGAATAAAAAGGACAAAAATTACTGTCGTTTCAATCGGATTGTAATTAAATACGACAACATATTTCATGAACTGTCGACGTCTGATAGGGAAATAATGGTATGTTATTATAAATTATTCCTCAGTTTTGCTAAATTATTTGCATAGAACAACTGCATTCTGACCTCAACAAGTAAGTCTTTGGTATTCGAAGGTTAAACCATATGTCAATATCAAGGTTGCTGTTTACCCTTATCAACTCAGTTCACGACAGCTGAGACAGACGGTCTTTCTACGGTGTTATCGCCGAGGCACATCATGACCTTCACAGTGGTGATATTTGTAAATCTTCATATCAATAAATATAAATACCTAATTTGACTTGAATAAGAATAAGTTAAACTATTGTTATCAATTAATGTAATATCTTGATACTAGTGTAAATGCGAATGTTTGTAAGGTAATGGATATTTGTTACTTTTGCATTCCATAGTACAAAAACGACTGAACAGATTTTGGTATAACTACCAGAAATTGATAAAAAATATAAATATATATATCTCTCTTTCTCTTTCTAGCTATAAATCCAAAATGTTGGTGGGGTCAGCTTTTTGTACGTTACGCTCACTTCGCTCTATCTGCGATACCATCATCAACTTATTAACCTTGCAGTCCCTCTTGTCCTTTAGCACTACATCTCTCCACCTTGGCTTGTCAAAATTATAAATACACTAGAGGACGCCAGCACCTACGCCTGCATTTTTTCAAATTTGCCCGTTTTGGCCGATCCCGTGGCAATTTCGGGAAATCCCTTCTTAGTGCACCCCTACGGACCCCAAGGACCATACAATACTAGCAAATTTCAGCTTCCTGCGCCCAGCGCCTAATAGTTTCGGCTGTAGCGTGTCTGTCAGTCAGTAAGTAACACAAGGATTTTATATAGAAGAAAGAGTTTTCTATTAAGCGGATGGCGTAAAGTTTTATTCTGAGATCGAACCCACAACACTCAACGTACTGCAAAACAGGAAAGGGACCGGTTGACCAAGAACACCAACTGTGCCGTAAGACCACTATGCTTCCAGTATAACAGTGAACCGTAATATCTCATTAACTGTAAATATATTAATAAAGTAAAAATACGAGAAACTTGGAACAGCTGACATCTTCATTAATCACGATTCCAAGTGACGATACTTGGAATCGTGATTAATGAAGATAGTTTGTTTCTTCTACTGTATCAAGTTTTCTCCGAAGCGGTAGTTAGTTTATTGCATCAATTAACAACTCTTTAGCCATTTTTATTTAACTACCAGCAGCTACGCCTGCAATTTTTTTTTTAATTTACCCGTTTTGACCGATCCCGTGGAAATTTCGGGAAATCCCTTCTTAGTGCACCCCTACGGTCCCCAAGGAACATACATGCCAAATTTCAGCTTCCTGCGCCCAATAGTTTTGGCTGTAGCGTGTCTGTCAGTCAGTCAGTAACTCAGGGATTTTATATATTAAGATTACTGCTTTATAAATGTTTTTAGAAAAGTAATATTCCATAAAAACAATACTTGTCAAAATACCAAGTCTCGCGACCGTAAAAAATTGCCAAGTCAATATAATTATTTATTTAAAGCATTAAAGATTTTTAATTAACCAACTTGTTATTACATGGATCTCACAACTTTTTACGGTCGCGAGACTTGGTATTTTGACAAGTATTGTTTTTATGGGATCTCATTTCTTTTTGCTTTTCACTTTTCTCCTTTCCGGTACCTTCTACTTCTTGTACACCAACAACGAATTTTCTTAAAGCTCTAACTGCAAATGTAGTTTTGTAATCCTTTATATTAATATGGGATACAAAGTTATTTATGCAGTTGAAGTATTTCGAAAACTGGACAGAATTTGAAAAATATTTAAATTTATCCCTGATTCATATACTAAACACTGATTGAATTTTAAATTTGAAGCTTCTATGTCTGCTAGAAGTGCCTTAGACTTTTGATGGTCGGTCAGTGAGTAACAGAATAAAATTTTTTGACTCATTATAATTCTGGGTGCATAGGGTTCCCACCAAGAACTTAGGGTCCCAAGCCAACCTCACCTGCAAGTCGTGCACCTGCCGATCAACGGACGAGGCTCTGGCAAATAAAATATCCCATCCCGATAAGCGGCAATAGGCTCGCCACCTATTACGTGGGATCAAAACACTGGCGAAGGGTGGGCGTTTTATATGCCTCTGCCTGCCAGGCGTGAGTCTATGTATGTATGTATGCATTATAATTCTTAAACTACTCGCTCAAATTGAATGAAATTTGAAATACACCATGTTTATACAATGCCTGCATGGTAACTAAATCAGACTTCTAGTTTTATCCACAACGAAGTTATAGAGGGTCGAAAATGGCCTGAATTGTTTCGAAAAAAGGATGGTACGGCCGTGCCGCTTTTTTGCTCGACTTGGTGGGGTCACTGCCGTGCCGCCAGATAATTTACAGTAGAAGAATTCTGCTGAAGTTATCCTTTTGCGATTTATACACAGACTTAAATTTATATTTAAGGTGAAAAACGTTCTATTCTCGCATCGCATCATGGTTATCGATGTATCATCACTCATCCTGTATATTTCTAGGTATTTTAAATTAAAACTATTAAGTCTCAATTGCGTAGTTTTGCATTTCAGTTTCAGATTAGCGTATTTTCCTGCGCCCGTACGGTCGTTTCAGCATACGCGCTTACACACGCGCTACATTACGCCCTTCAAAAAACCGGACTTGCGGAAAGGGTAATATAGCGTGTTCGTTTGGCTCGGTAGTGACATCTTGTCAGTGTCAACATGGATTCTGATGGCTCGCGCTTATACGAGCTTAGGAGCGCGTCAACGTCCGTAGGTGTTACACGCGTGCCAAAAGGCGCGCCCATACCCGTCTACACGCGCTTCCAAAAACGAGCTTATACGCGCGTATAAAACGCTAATCCGAAACCGCCCTAAGTTCGGTTTACATAATTTCAAAGATTTACATTGAATGTCATGTCATAGACTGTTGCCGTCAAATAATTTTTCGCTATGAATTTAAGGGATGTATATTTTTTTAATTTAGTAATGCTAATATAACAAATATATAAACTCAACAACAATCATCTTTTACTAAAGGTTAGAACGATCTTGAAACCATAACATGTTAATATCACAAAAATTTAAAAATACTTTACTGCATAAACTGCAAAAGAAAACCTACACCTACACCGACAGTTTTGCTGCATTGAGTTACCATCTGTGGACCGAACGCAAATAAAAAAGGTTATGATATAAATATGATATAAACCCATCACTTCCCGACGTCCATTAATGAGAACACCGTCCTTACATGACGCGGAACAAAACTAAAGCAATGAAACAAAACCTATTACGCCTCGCTGTACCTACAACCACCATTGAGGCGCGCTTCCACCAAAGATGTGCGAGTTGCCTAAAAGGTGTACGAGATAAATATTCACAAATGTCTTAGGTCTGTACTTGCCAACTCCGATAATGTTTTTTTTTTGTTTCTTGCCCCTCTTGTGCCACCGACGCGCGACGCACGGTGGTTCAGGGGCGGCAAAAAGTATATTTTTTTAACTTTGTTTAAAATGCCTACAATTTGGTACACGTATACTAGGATCTTATTAGAAACAGGTCATACAAAAAATACGACTATATTATCAGACTTTTTAATTTTATGATGTAAAGAAGTAGGGTGATCGACAATTAACAAATTTCGTGCAAAAAATAGTGTTGTTTCAAGTATGAATGAAACTGAAATATTAGTATATACAGCTTTTATTCTTTGTTTATTCGTAGCTCTATAGTGTGTTTTAAATATTACGTAAAAATATTATATGATATAATGGATATTTACTTGTCATTACAATTTTAATGAAGCAGGTAATATGGAACCATTTGTTTTGCAAAAATCTGCCATCCTGGAAATACCAGGTCATTATCTAACGCCGCTCATTAACGAGGTAAATTAATTGATCTAGAGAAGTTTGGAACATATTGTTATGAAACTGCCGAGCTATATGTTAGTTTGTACAGCTGGTATAATATGCCAAATACAGTGCACAAAGTATTAATGCATAGCAAACAAATAATAAGTGCTGCTGTCTTACCCATTGGAATGTTATCTGAGGAAGCTCAAGAAGCGCGTAACAAAGACTACCGCAATAATTGGTTAGGTCATTCAAGAAAATTTTCTCGTCTATCCTGTAATGAAGACGTACTGAATATGCTCTTAGCTACCTCAGATCCCCTTATCAACAGTTTACATGCAGTACCTTATAAAAAAAACTATCCACTTCATGATGATGCCAAAGTTTTATTAGTGGACAGCATCCATTTATAAACCTTTATTTCTGTATTTATTAGATAGATAGATAGATAGATAGATATACTCTTTATTGTACACCAAATAATATTGAAAAGTACACATTTTTTTAATTGGCTTATACTACAGCATGTACAAATGGCGGCCTTATCGCTAAAAGCGATCTCTTCCAGGCAACCTTTGGATGGACAGAAATGGTGTGTAAGCAATCAAGTGTGGCGATGGTGTAGTTAATAAATAAAATAATATCAACTAATATACATACTGAATATACATAAATGTATAAATATTATATATCATACATATTCTACATAAAGACCATACACATATTATGTACATACATTATTATATAAAAATATATACCTATAAACTATACGAGATAGAATGTCATATATTTCATAATATCGTTATACTAAAAACTATGCTTAAATACAGATACAGTGAATACTACTCATAAAGTAAGACCTGCATTCTAGGAGAACAGTGCATGATGTTAAATGGACAGGTAGTGCTTTTTTAACATGCTTTTAAAAATGTTTAAGGATTCTGCTTTCCGAATCTCTAGTGGTAATGCATTCCACAGTCGCGCGGCCTGTACAGTAAATGACTTGCTGAAGAAATTTGTGGAATGCGTTGGTATCTCCAGCGTCAAATTTTCAGACGACCTCAAGGACCTCTCATGTGCGTCATTAAGGAACTTAAAACGTTCTTTGAGATAAAAAGGAGTACTGGGATTAAACAAGATATTATACAATAATGTAAGAATGTGAGTATTCCGGCGAAGACGAATCGGGAGCCACTTGAGTATGTTGCGAAATTCTGAAACATGATCATATTTGCGCAGTCCAAATATGAAACGTATGCAAAAGTTTTGAAGACGCTCAAGTTTGTCTAACTGCTCCTCAGAGAGGTCAAGATAGCTGACATCAGCGTAGTCAATTACGGGCAGAAGCAAAGATTGTGCAAGTGCAATTTTAGTGGCAGTTGGTAGGAAATTGCGTAACCTACGCAATGAGCCCGCCGAAGCAAATAGTCTGCGACTTGTTTCTTGCAGTTGAAAACTCCAAGATATGGTTTCGTCAAAGTAGATACCAAGATTTTTTACAGTATTACTGAACGGGATATTTTTGCCATCAAACTTGATTTGTGGTAAATCGGACCAACAAATTTTAGACACCATGCGGGGACTGCCGACAATAATTAGTTGTGTTTTGTCAGGATTTACTATGAGTCCATACTGTTTACTCCACTCGCAAATCCGCGCCAAGTCTGTGTTGATAGTAGTACAGGCTTCGGGCAAGTGATTTAAGGGTGCTTGTGTATAGATCTGTAAATCATCTGCGTAAAGGTGGTAGGATGAAAGTAAATGTTTTGAGATAGAATTAATAAATATCGCGAAGAGTAAAGGAGATAGCACGCCACCCTGTGGTACACCGGCATTCGTGTTAGACCAAGTGGAATAAGTGTCTTCGATGCGTATACGTTGCCGGCGACCAAACAGGTAACTATGAAACCAGTCAACCGCCGTTGGAGATATGTTAAGAGAGCGTAGAATGCCAAGTAGGATGTGAAAATCTACCGTGTTGAAAGCATTGCTGAAGTCAAGTAAGGACAAAACGGTAAGATTCCCACTATCCATACCTAGCCTGATGTCATCTGACACGCGGATCAATGCAGTAACGGTACTGTGGCCAGGGCGGAAGCCGGATTGATAGGGATTAAGGAGTGCATTTTTACACAGGAAGGAACTGAGTTGCGTGTGAATGAGACGTTCTAGGACTTTTGACAGGAAAGGTAGTATGGATATTGGTCGATAGTCTGAGAAGGAATAGGGTTTAGGTTTCTTGGGTAAAGGAATTATAAGTGCATCTTTCCACGCTGTTGGAAAGATGCCACGGACAACGGAGTGATTAAGGATGTGACATAGGATAGGAAGAATTTCGTCTAGGATGGGAAGGATCATTTTACGGCTGAGACTATCGTTACCGACTGCATTAGACGTCATTGCTAATATACTCTTCTTAACATCACAAGCGGCAAATTGCGAGAAGGCAAAGGGATCATAATCTGGGGTTGGCAAGGATGAAAGAAGTTGTAAAGTGTTTCTTTTCGTATTTCCATCTAATTTGGACGAAGTAGTAAAATGTAAATTGAGAGAATCAAGGTGGACGTTATTCGGAATGGATTGCTGCTGTGACTTACCAATACCCAATGATTTGAGAAATTTCCAGACTTTAGCTGGATCACCATTTTCAACGGATTCATGAATATGTTGGCGTTGTGCTTTCCTACACACCTTGTTGCAGTGATTTCTTAGCGCCACGTATCTTTCTTGGTTCAAAAGAGTCGGCCTATGCTTCAATTTAGTCTTCGCAGCAGATTTTTTGGCTATGATCTTTTTAATATCATCTGTAAGCCAAGGTGCTGGTAAATGCTTAATTTTGATAGCGCGGATGGGCGCATGCTTGTCATATAGCTGAATTAGATTCGTTGTTAGGATATGGACTTTCATGTCTATACAATCTGAGGAATATAGAGTGTCCCAATCTATTTTACTGGCATCCTCACGCAACTTGGCATGATCCATGCCGCTAAAATTGCGCTGCAAGATAATCTTCGGCTTCGCTTTGGGTGGACGTATTTTGTATGAAACAAAGATGAGGTCATGGTAAGAGAATGCATCAGCTGTGCACTGACCATGCTTAGAAACAGAGTTAAGAGAAGATACAAGAATAAGGTCAAGAAGAGAAGAAGCGGAATTAGGGAAGTGATGAGTTGCATTTAAGTTAAGAATTGATAAATTGCAGGACTCAGTGACACGCCGAAAAGAGGTGGCACGAGAATCCTGTTTGAGAAGGCATGTATTAAAGTCGCCCATAATAATAGTATGGTCGTAAGAGGGAGTCAAATTTTCCAAAATTTGCTCAAAGGATGAAAAAAAGTTAACACGACACGAAGGGGAATAGTAAACACCTAATAGTAGTTTCGTGTGGTGCAGTTCCACCTCTAGAAAAAGATGCTCGCCAGCGTTCGCCGGTGGCGGCTGCGTTGACAAAGATACTATATGAAAAGGAATGTGAGAACGTAAGTATATGGCAACACCGCCTCCACCACCGATCGCGCGATCATTCCTAATAAGGTGGAAACCAGGCAGAGAATATAAGGTGGATGGAAGACATGGTTTTAACCATGACTCCGACACGAGGATGGCATGTATGTTTTGACTGTCTAGGTTGGCCAGCATATCGGGGAAATGGGCTGGAATACTCTGAGCATTTAAATGGACTACATTAAAGTTCCTGGGTACGTCTGAAAACTGACACTGGAGAATGTCTCCCAGGGAGGGTACACTTTCAAAGCTGTCATCGTGGCTTGTTGCAGAAAGGAAGGTGTCATCTTCGCTATTTGAGTCACTGTCTGTCATATCAAATAGATCTAAGGTTAAATATTTATATATATATATATGCAAATAATATAAAAATATAGTATATAATATATCAATAAATATTTTATAGTTGTTATCGCGTAAAGCTTAAGTCATTGTGTCCACCCGCCGGCTGCGCATTATCAAGAAAACATAATGATGCAAAAGAAATAAAGATGTTACTAACAAATATAAGTAAAACGAGAGAGATTGTTACATTATAACTCAAGAATAGTCCTACATACATTTTACATAGTAAATGAAATAAATACCAGAATTTTGTCTCAAAATACAAGTATTCAAATATTGTATTATTTGTAATGCAGAAACAATATTGTAATGCAAAAACGAAACGTAATGAAGGTTGACAATAGTGACATTGACAGTTATGACGATTGACAATATTTATAATTTAATGGCAAAAATTATTTTGATCATACCTACACATTTGTTGCGGTACACAAAAATGAAATAATAAGAACTAAAAGTAAACAACAAAAGTGACGGTGAATTACGTACATTATAAATTGATTACCCGAAAGTAAACAAAGACTACGTAAAATGGGGAAAAGTCTACTTTTTCGAAGCAGCAGCACGCTTCGCCTTGGTCGCAAGTTGTTGTTTAGCTACTGGCTTCTCTGCGGCCGCAAGCTTGAGCTTACCTAGTTCGCCCACCGAAGATATACGATGACGGTTGCCATCGGGGCCAAGGATGAAGACGTATCCCTCTCTCGTCCAGCACTTACCGACGCCGAACTTCGCTCGTGCAGCCATAAAAGCTTCGTGTCGGGAGCGGGTCAGGAACTCCGACAAAGTGATACCTGTGCCCTTCAACTTCGTCTTCGTGAACCATACGCTGTCCCGCACGACTACTGACTCGAACTTGACAAGTATGGGCCTTGCCTTGTCGTTGCTCGCTTGCCGTCCCATCCTATGGCAGCGGCGCACATCATCAGCAGTGAAGGTGTCAATCTTGAGGTGCTGCCTTACAACATCAGTGACCACCTGAGCCGTCTCCTCGTCCTTGCGCTCCGCCACTCCGTGAAGCAGTAACATCTTGCGCCGGCTGCGCATTTCCATTTTGTCCACCTCACGGCCGACAATTTCAAGCTGCTGGGAAAATGACTGTAGGGTCTGCAACACAAAGGTCTTAAATGTGGCAAACTCATCTGCTAAGCCCCCAGTGCTCTGTGGTGATTTTTTCTGCAGCTCTGCTTCAAACTTTGCCATACGTTCTTCAAAATAAGTCTGCATATCAAGGACTGTTGATGGATTGAATGTGTCCATAGTGTATTTATGTTAATACTTGTTAGTACACGGAGATAACACTACACCAGCAGGTATTCACTATTACCTATAATTATTTTGCATTTATATTACTGTTTACTTAATATTAACTATTTTATTAAAATTTTCTTTCCAAGCAATATCGAATTGTACTTATTGTTTCAACTACCCACTATATTTGATTAATTAGTATTTGTTTATAATTCTGCTTAAATACTTTATCCTGTTTTTCGTAATGCAATTCATTGGAATATAAATTTCAAGTTTTTTTTTGTTTTATCGTGTGAGTGTGTGGCCAACTCTGGTGTCGGAGTTTTCAGACCGCCCGAAGGCCTCCGACATGGCCTTACGACCCATAAAGTAAAACTGTCGGTCCCGGTTCTCGTTTCAGGATAAATTTCAATTGCATTTAAATTGTATTGTATCATGTAAAACCATAATTGTACCATGTTAAAAAAAAATATTTATTATTATTATATCTTTGTCTTGATACACTAATACATTCGTTTTATCATTTTATAAAGTTTTATAGTTATATGCAACGTATTTTGAATTAAAAATAATATTTTCCGCATTCCCGTACTACCTGCACCACCGTGCGACGTGGCGTAAGAATTTTTGTCCTCACACAAGAAGCGCGCTGACAGCTTTATCTACCTTGCGAAGCACAGTAGCGACCTGAGATACATAAATGCCACACGCGGCCCAAGTGGTGGCCTGTGCAAGCATTACTTAACTTTGCCGAAGAACGAATGACAAGAAACACTATCAGCGCTACAACTCCACAAACATACTTCTGGATACATTCATTGTGGGTTATAAGTTTAGCTTTACTGGGATAACGCGAGTGTCAAAACTCTATGTCTTTTATAGTCAATGCTGCAGAACCTTGGCAGGAGACATGTCCAATACCCATTCCATGTATGGGTCCACCTTTGGGACCAGTCCAAGTATCGTTGGAAGATGTTTACCTTACAACTCATATTATAATCGGCGCTCAGCACTGCCACGAGTGTAATAAGCACGGTAGCCACTATGGAAGACATTATGTGACCCACAATTTGTTGTTTGCATTCAAATGCTCTCAAAGTTTTATGATTTGTACATACTATTAAAGTGGCCGTGGCTTGCACACCGCAAGCTCGTTCATCTTTAGTTTGTACGCTGCCTTTACCAGAGTACGTCATTACGTATCTCGACGGAAAAAGCTCCGCTTAAAAACACGCCTTTACACGACTCAGTATTTTGGCAAAACGCGGTCATGATTAATTACTGCTGCAGACGCAGACCTACATTTTACGATTCGGCTACGCCTAAAATGAACAGAGCGCTTCGAAAGTTTCCAGTAACATACTCGTAGTACAGTGATTAAAAGATGTACGGATATGTGTTGAATAACTTTTGTTTTTGGTCATGAAGTTTATGAGCAAAGTTGGTAAGCGCTTAATCGTCTTAGTTTAAATGTACTGCTTTATAGATGTATATCTTCTGTTTCTTAATTATGTAGTCCTATATCATATATTTTTTTATTTATAGACTCACGCCTGCATCCCCGAAGGGGTAGGCAGAGGTGTAATATTACACCCACATTTCGCCATGAATTTTTAGGTCCCGCGTAACAGGGGGCGAGCCTATTGCCGTTACCGGGCACATCACCAGACTCCGAGCTGCTACTGACAATTCGGAAAAACCCAGTAACACTTTTTCCCGACCCGGGAATCGAACCCGGGACCTCCGATCAGTAGTCGCATACGCTATCAACTGGACCACGGAGGCAGAGATTTCAGAGTTGAGTAATACGGGACGCACAAGACTTGCTCATTGTGAAGTACTAATATTCTACCACATGAAGTAGTCGCCCATGCGAGCGTTGTTCTCATTGTGCCAATCTACTACGAACAGCAAATATGACAAGTTTTGAGCACTACGTCAATACCTATCCCTCTCACTTTTTATTCAAATGCTAATGTCTAGGCAGTTCGGCCTAAGTAGTACCATACTCTTCCAGAAAAAAATATGTTATATAGCTTTATTTCTGCTTCTTGTTTGTTTCGCTCGGTAATTGAGAGCGCCCAAGCTCGCGATCAAATCACGACTACTATTCTTATAGATAAAGAGAGAGAATAGAAGAGAATTTCGCAAAATATGGCAAGAAAATATTCGTCTTCTCTCTTTCTATAGGGTGATAAAGTGCCACGCTGCATAAATTTTAGTATGTACACAAATCGTGAAAGATTTAACGTCAATTCATATTCGATTATTGCGAGAAATAATTAACCTCAGACAGTTGATTGCTATTCTCAGCATTCTCATAAATAAATCTAATATCCATTTCCACCTTCGACGTATTTTCTAACCTTTCTATAAATAGCTTATCGCGTATATTTATAATCCCTCTCAACTTAGCCAAACCAATAAAGACAATAATAGGTACGTCAAATCCATTATCTGTATTTGACAGATATATAAATAAATCGATAGTAACTATTTGCTAATGGCTAGTAAGGTTCATTTTCTGTTCATCAAACGGCGTCGGGTTTTCAGTTTCAGTTCAGTTCTCTGACAGAGTTGGACGAACTTTGGCCGAACGAACTTTTGGGTTTGGTCTGTGTGTCCGAAGAATTTTGATGAAGACACACTTTTACTTATTTGCCAAGACGTTACTTAGATTACGTTGACTATACAGCTTTTTCAAAATATCGTGCTAGCTAGTTAAATTTTACTGCTCTTCAGATCATTAACACCACTTCCGGTTCACAAAAGAGTAATATAGAGCTGAAATTTTGGTACACAATATGCTATCTGAAAAGATACTATCGCATCATAAAGTCTTCGAGCAAGAAATGAAGGCATTATTGAATTGTTTCCCTAGACCTGTGGATAGGAATTTGGATGTCTGCCAAATGAGAGCATAAAACAAACCTTTATTTTTGCCTCCACTGAATTAACAGCTAAATTGTACAGCCCACGTTTTTGTGTCTAGGCAGAGGAAATTAAACGCTGACAAAGAATTCTGCAGTTTAAAATGCAAAACACAAAATCAAGTCACTTGATGTAAACATAAAACAGTGAATGAACTCAGTTAAGTTCACCAAAATTAAGTAATGGTGCTTAAGTGGTTGCCGGGATTAATGCATTTCAATGGCTGTTAAAATATAATTATTCAGATATAATTGGATAACTCCAGATTGCAGTGATTTTTAAATTCAAACTAGAGACCATACTATGACAACTTAATTAACACTAGACTATTGGTTATAGAACCATGACTGATAAAATATCAGATGTTCTATCAAAGGGAAGAATATTATTATACTGCAAAGTAGAATTTCACTACTGTCAAACGGAAATTGGATTAAATTAATCGGCAGATCATACATATTACATTTGTCTATGATACGCTGCGAACAGCACTACGCGTCCCCCCCCCCCCCCGCGCCGCACGGGCGGATGCACTGACAGTTGGTTGACAGAAACAGCAAGACACACTTTTTCAAGGTCGCGCCCAGGCTAGTCGGAATTCACAGTTTTGTAACGAACCATACCACATTTACGCGAAATACAGTCCGCTTTGCACAATATCTCATAGTTTACTTGTATATGGATTATACATTGGTCCATTCGAAGCCATCCATTCGTGATTGAAGACCGTCGCCATAAACACCATCTTTACAAGAAGCACCGTGGACACTTCTATAAAAATCATCACGGCGAGGACAACGACAGTCGAAGACAGCCACGACGGTCTCAGCGCAGCACAGTATTTGAATGGTATCTTTGTTTATGTATGTATGTGGGACTGCATTGCAAATTTGGTTAATCACAAGACATAAAATGTCCGTCCTGTAATTTTTATTGTGTGCTGATTGAATGTGAATGTTAGTATTTTTTGTTATGTTTGTGCACTGATTATTAATACTAGTGACCATGGTGTCTATAGTTTGAATGGGTAAGCCCAGTTTTGAGCACAAGTGCCTAGTTATATAGCTTGAGGTGCTGCCATTGTCTAGTAGTGCTCGTACCATATGTGGTTTTCCTTGTTTGTCATATATTTTGACTTGTGCAGTTGACAGTAATATTGTTTTGTTCTACGTGCAACTAGTTAATGTGACAGATTATGGTTTTGGTGCATCTAAGTGTAAAAGTGTGTTATGTTTTTTGTTGCAGTACTTACATGTCCCTCTTCTGCATAATTTGTTGTCATGACCAGGTTTTAAACAGTTGGAGCAGATTTTTAATCTCTGTACCTCCCTGATTCTTTGTTCAATGGACATCTGTCTAAACTTTTCACAAGAAAATAATAGATGATGCTGTTTACACAAAGGACATGTGGGTACTTTTTGTGTGTTCATTTTTGTAAATGACTTTGTGTTTTGTCCCACTTGAGTATCTGATTTGCTATTGTTGTTAATAATTGATTGTTCTAAAACTTCTAATACATCAGCACGACCTCTTAAAAATTTATTCAGGCACTCAAGTGTGGGCATGTCTGTGAGTGTGTTTTTGTGTTCTTCCCAATATCTTAATGTGTTTGAGTCAAATTTACTTGACACTAAATATATTATTAATGTATCCCAGTATTCTGTTTTTTCACCTAATGTGGCTAATGCGCTGAGGTTTTTCTGAACTGTGTCAATTAATTGTCTCAAATACGCCGAGGATTCTTTTTCAATATTATTTAAGTTGTATAATGCATGAATGTGATTTCCTATCAGCTGTCGTTTGTTATCATATCTTTCACACAACAATTTCCACGCTACCTCAAAGTTGTCACCTGTAATTTCTAGTGATTTTATAACTAATGATGCACTGCCCGATAGTGAGGAATGCAAGTAGTGAAACTTTTGAATGTTATATAATGTTCTATGCGTAATAAGTGATTGAAATGTGTCTCTGTACTCAAGCCAATCCTGATGATCACCCGAAAAGTGTGGCAAGTCAATAGTGGGTAGTTTAATAAATGATTTGGTCCCACCTGAATGATCCTTGTCTGACTCTGGATTAGTTACCAGCTTGTCATTTAACTGAATAAGCCGGGAAGGCTGTGCCACCAACCACGCCCCCGCGCCCACCACGTGTTCGCTGTGCACTCAAGCTTTGCACAGCCTTGCTTTCTGCCGCTTGCTGCTATAATTTAAGTATTGCACAACTATCTACACAAATTCTGTGATAACATTTCCTGCTCATATTTTTCTTATTTCTTTTGCAACATTGTGTGTCCTTAATTCACAGCAATGGCCACTAAAGGTAATAAACCTGATGATACAGAATTAATCAAACAACGTGGCATTGTTAAAAGGAAACTCACATTATTTAAAAAATATATTAACCTCATCCTGCCCAATAATAAATTAACAGATATCCAAGTTCTTGAGCTCAAAAACAGACTTTTGGAGTTTAAAACAATACATAAAACTTTCCAGGACGTTCTGACACTTATTGAATTGAACGCTGACATCTCAGAGTTCACCGATGAACCAGACCCAGAAAGTGAACAATTTGAAAATGATTACCAGCTGTTGGTGGCACAGCCTTCCCGGCTTATTCAGTTAAATGACAAGCTGATAACTAATCCAGAGTCAGACAAGGATCATTCAGGTGGGACCAAATCATTTATTAAACTACCCACTATTGACTTGCCACACTTTTCGGGTGATCATCAGGATTGGCTTGAGTACAGAGACACATTTCAATCACTTATTACGCATAGAACATTATATAACATTCAAAAGTTTCACTACTTGCGTTCCTCACTATCGGGCAGTGCATCATTAGTTATAAAATCACTAGAAATTACAGGTGACAACTTTGAGGTAGCGTGGAAATTGTTGTGTGTAAGATATGATAACAAACGACAGCTGATGGGAAATCACATTCATGCATTATACAACTTAAATAATATTGAAAAAGAATCCTCGGTGTGTTTGAGACAATTAATTGACACAGTTCAGAAAAACCTCAGCGCATTAGCCACATTAGGTGAAAAAACAGAATACTGGGATACATTAATAATATATTTAGTGTCAAGTAAATTTGACTCAAACACATTAAGATATTGGGAAGAACACAAAAACACACTCACAGACATGCCCACACTTGAGTGCCTGAATAAATTTTTAAGAGGTCGTGCTGATGTATTAGAAGTTTTAGAACAATCAATTATTAACAACAATAGCAAATCAGATACTCAAGTGGGACAAAACACAAAGTCATTTACAAAAATGAATACACAAAAAGTACCCACATGTCCTTTGTGTAAACAACATCATCTATTATTTTCTTGTGAAAAGTTTAGACAGATGTTCATTGAACAAAGAATCAGGGAGGTACAGAGATTAAAAATCTGCTCCAACTGTTTAAAACCTGGTCATGACAACAAATTATGCAGAAGAGGGACATGTAAGTACTGCAACAAAAAACATAACACACTTTTACACTTAGATGCACCAAAACCATAATCTGTTACATTAACTAGTTGCACGTAGAACAAAACAATATTACTGTCAACTGCACAAGTCAAAATATATGACAAACAAGGAAAACCACATATGGTACGAGCACTACTAGACAATGGCAGCACCTCAAGCTATATAACTAGGCACTTGTGCTCAAAACTGGGCTTACCCATTCAAACTATAGACACCATGGTCACTAGTATTAATAATCAGTGCACAAACATAACAAAAAATACTAACATTCACATTCAATCAGCACACAATAAAAATTACAGGACGGACATTTTATGTCTTGTGATTAACCAAATTTGCAATACAGTCCCACATACATACATAAACAAAGATACCATTCAAATACCTAGTTATATACAACTGGCAGACCCTGACTTTAACATTCCAGCCCCTATTGATTTATTATTGGGTGCAGACATATTCTGGGAAGTCATGGGTACTGGAAGATTGGAATTAGGAAAACAGCAACCAGTTCTACAACAAACAGATTTAGGCTGGTTGATATCAGGCTGCATTTCAAATAGTCATATTCAAAATAAAATTCAAAACTCATTCTTTGTGAATCAGATCTCAGATAACATAAACAAATTTTGGGAATTAGAAAACATATCTACTCCTTCAGACATACCTCACATTACTCAGCTATCATGTGAAAAAATATTTACATCAACTACAACTCGCAATGCTGATGGTAGATTCGTGGTCACTATACCGTTCAAACAATCGCCAGAGTGCTTAGGCCAGTCATATAGTCAGGCAAAGATTCGTTTCCTTAACATAGAAAAACGATTCAAATCAGATCCTACATACAAACAACAATATCTAACTTTTATGCAAGAATACCTTGACCTAGGTCACATGACTAAAAACACAACCAGTAACACTCTGACACCTTCATATTATATACCACATCATGGTATAATACAAAACACCACCACAACAAAGTTCAAGGTGGTTTTTGATGCATCGGCACGCATATCTAACAAAATATCACTTAATGATATACAGACAATAGGACCAGTTGTACAAGATGATTTGATTTCTATACTTATTAGGTTCAGACAACACAAATACATAATATCAGCTGATATTGAAAAAATGTTCAGGCAAATATCCATCGTAGAAAACCAACGAACATTACAACAAATTGTATTTCGTTTCGATGAGTCAGAACCACTGAAAACCTACACATTAAATACAGTAACGTATGGGACAGCTTCAGCACCCTACCTCGCTACACGTTGTATCAGACAGGTTGGGTTGGACTGCCAACATGACAAGGAAGTGTCGGAGATCATCATACATGATTTTTATTGTGATGACCTGATTACGGGCTCAGACCGAAAGCCTCGGTTAATAGAAATAGCAATGTCAGTAAATGCAGCTCTAAAATCAGCACAATTCCATCTCAGAAAGTGGCAGTCCAACAGTCCTGATATTTTACAAAAAGCAAACCTATCATCAGATTCACTTCACAGTACCACAAATTTAGGTAATAAAGACCCATCAAAAACATTAGGTATATACTGGAACCAAAATCAAGATACAATAACATACTTAACAGACATAGAAGACTCGGTTGATTACAATATTACAAAAAGGAAAATATTGTCAATCATTGGCAAAATATTTGACCCTTTGGGCCTTTTAAGTCCTTCAGTCTTAGAAGCCAAAATAATAATGCAAAAGTTGTGGTCACAAAACATAAAGTGGGACTGCAGTGTCTCTCATGACATAGAAATACTATGGAAAAAGTTCATACAATCACTATCAGCTTTAAAACAATTAGTCATACCGAGACGAGTTTTCTATGATTCACCCAAACATATACAGCTACACACTTTCTGTGACGCCTCTCAGCACGCCTATGGCGCCTGTGTAAATGTGCGCACACACACCACAGATGGTGAAGTGTACGTACGGCTACTAACAGCCAAGTGCAGAGTGGCACCACTAAAATCATTAACAATTCCACGACTAGAATTATGTGCAGCCCTCACAGCTGTTCGCCTTTACAAAAAGGTCATTGACTCTCTCCGCAATTCACACATAATTTCAGACTGTTTCTTTTGGAGTGATTCCATGATTGTGCTGTCCTGGATAAAGTTGCCACCACACAAACTAAATGCATTTGTTAGTCACAGAATTAATGAAATACAAACAATAACACATAAACAAACATGGCGATATGTACCTACAAAACAGAACCCCGCAGATCTCATATCTAGGGGTGTCACAGCATCAACACTCATACATTCAGATTTGTGGTTCTCTGGTTCAGACTTTCTTAGGGTTGATGATAGCAGCTGGCCAACATCACCTGGGCACAGCAGTTGTTCTGACCTTCCAGAAACAAAACCCCGGAGCCACAAAAACACTATTCAATGTTACTCACAGACAGACAACAATTCATTCATTTACAATTACTCTAACTTCACAAAATTAACACGCATAACTGCATACATATTGCGATTTAAAAATAATTGTAGAACAAAAACACAAACAAGCAATTCAGCTTCAAACACCTTTATTTCATTAACAACAAAATAACTATATCAGGCCAAATTAAATTTAGTAAAAATATCACAGTTAAATTCATTTTCTATTGAATATGAGTTACTTTCAACAAATAAAACATTACCAATAAAAAACAGATTAATTTCATTACATCCATTTTTTGATCAGGCCGGCGCAGTTATTCGCGTGGGCGGTAGGCTCGTTAATTCGCGATTTCAATATGATAAAAAGTTTCAAATGCTTTTACACGCTAATCATCACATTTGCAAACTCATTTTTTCCACTCAACATATAAAACTTCTCCATGCTGGTCCACAGCTGTTACTCGCCCACATACGTGAACCATATTGGCCTATCAGTGGTCGCAATCTAGCCAGAAAGACAGTACAATCATGCATCACATGTAGACGCTTTCAAGGAAAAACAATTACAACAATCATGGGTAATTTACCTGAGCCACGCATGCACTCTGATTTTGCATTTAATAACGTGGGTGTAGATTACGCCGGGCCAATCATGATTAGTAGATTAATCGTAAGGGGCGTGGTAGTCAGTTGATAAAGTCATACATATGCATATTCGTATGCCTTGCAGTTAAAGCTATACACCTGAAATTGGTTACCGATTTGACAAAGGAATCCTACTTAGCGTCACTAAATAGATTCATCAGCCGCCGAGGAAATCCTGCTCACATATATTCAGACAATGGCACTAATTTTGTAGGGGCGTCAAATGTTATCACGGGGTTTTTGGCGAAGAATCAGAATTTGATAAGCAACCATGTGGCAGAACAAGGCATCAATTTTCATTTCATTCCTCCATACTCCCCACACTTTGGTGGGTTATGGGAAGGCACAGTGAAGTCAACAAAACATCATCTTAGGCGAGTCTTAGGCTTGGCACATCTCACGTATGAAGAAATGTACACAGTCTTATGTCAAATTGAAGGCATTTTAAATTCAAGGCCCTTAACACCTCTATCGTCTGACCCGTCTGATCTCACTGCTCTCACTCCATTTCTCTTCTTAATCGGTCGATCATTATCTGTACTACCTCAGCCACCACTGGCTGACTGTAATCCGCTGCATATACCCAGATACAAACGCGTGGAGCTCCTGCGTCAACACTTTTGGACTCGATTCTACAAGGAGTACATTTCACAACTTCAAATCAGAACAAAATGGAAGAAGTCGTCTGGACAGCTGACAGAAGGCACCCTGGTCGTCGTGAAAGATGACGCTCTCCCACCAGCCCGCTGGGTACTCGGGCGAGTAACACAGCTCCATCCGGGGCCCGACGGAGTCACAAGAGTGGCCGACATCAAGACCAGCACAGGCACTATCAGAAGAGCATTTAATCGGATATGCCCTCTCACTGGCGGCCCGGCAGAATGTCTATGACACGCTGCGCACAGCACTACGCGTCCCTGCGCCGCACGGGCGCTGGCGCACAAGCGGATGCACTGACAGTTGGTTGACAGAAACAGCAAGACACACTTTTTGAAGGGCGCGCCCAGGCTGGTCGGAATTTACAGTTTTGTAACGAACCATACCACATTTTCGAGAAATACAGTCCGCTTTGCACAGTATCTCATAGTTTACTTGTATATGGATTATACAACATTCTTATTTTCCAAACTCGCTATCTGTGGATATATGGATTTTGAAACATTATTTGTATGACGTATGAGACAGCGGTGAAACTGACAAATCTGGACAAAAGTGTTATAAACAGCTTTCTGGTTGCCTAGCTCTGCTAAGTTTGAGAGCGAATGCCGATGAGATGTCATATGGTATTTTAAATCATCATCGTTATCATCGCCCTAGCGTTATCCCGCTTGCATCCAAGACTTGCACGCCTTGGAGCCCGAGGTCCGTTTACTGGTCTAACCAGATATGATAGAATATCGACTTTTCCACAGAGCGACTACCGTCTGACCTCCGCAACTCAAAGCGATAGCAACATTCTATGGTATAGACCAGTATCAGTTTATTTGAGGGTACTGACTCCCCGTAACGACCGTCAAAGAGGTACGGGGTACGAACCCGATACTCTCTGCATGGCTGTCCGTTGGTATCTCAACTAGGCCTTCCAATGGTATTTTAAATATTATGTAAAAATAACGCCATATAGTAATAACATAACTGTTCAGTATTGGAACATAGAAATGAATAGACGACTTGCAAAGACAAACTTGGTATATTTTAACGTTTTTTTACATATACATTTGAATAGGCGTGGTCGCTAATTGGGTGCTTAAAGGCAAGTGAAGCATGGTGCTAACGGTCGTCGCTCCGCCGCGACGCCCCCGCGCGTCTTGTCCCCTCCGCAGCTCCCTTGGCGTTTAGTTTAAGCGCCAACAATAACTAAATAAGTACAAGTCAATAAGCACTAAATTGAAGGTTATTTTCATCATATTCCGTTATTTGCAAATGAAAATTGACATTTGGGTGGTCTTTTCCGATCAACCAATTACAGCGGTCAGACATAAAGGAAATTTATTTTCGCTAAACTCAATTAGACACTCAGTAGAAAATAAATGGAAACCTAATTTAATTACTAGTTTCTGCAAAGTGACCGATCTTCTATCCGAAAATCGATTTTCTATTTCAAGGTTTTGTTTAGAGGACTTTAGCAAGTTATAGTAAAGGAAGGCTAAATAAAAAGGATATACTATTTTTCAGATATCGAATGTTCAATTCAAAATTGATATACGTATACAGTACGCTTAAAAGTGGGATAAAAATACGAAAGATAGACGATCGAAATGAACAGTATATGAGAGAAACACAATGATTGGCTAATTTGTGCGAAGTTGTAATTGCCAGTCTTAGCCTTATGTTCCGTAATTTCGTGCAAACAGCATTTCCGTGCAATTTACCCATGTCTTCTTCAAAATCATTGACAAGTTTTGCATAATGAGTAATTTTAATTCCCCTTTGCCTTTTTGCTTATCACTCACAAATTCTGACGCTTGACCCTCATCTACTCAACATATGTATGCCTGCAAAAAAATATACATAATATGGGAATAATACAAAAGGGCATATGGTCGGCCCTTTTCGGATTGAAGTAATGATCGATGACGGGATAACATGGGTTCCGACGTGAAGAGATGTGGTGAATCGTAATTTCTTCAAAATAGTTCACTAAAGATGGATTCATTTTAAGTAATAAAATTTCGTCGAAGCCTTGTCTACTAGGGTACTCTTGATATCGAATATCAATATTTTCGAAGCTCCAGCTCCGTTACTCGAAAGCATTCTTTTTTTATACATGCGTACTCGCACAGCCATGCGTCATTGGGCTTGAAGAGTAAAAAACCACGCCTCTGAGTTCATGCATAATTATATTCGCATTACCATTATCCCAATAGAGAAAATAGAGTCAAATAAGTTAGGGTTCTATCAGACAGAGAGCGGTCACGCGGTCAAGCGTTCAGGCGGTCAGTTTATTTAATTCCCCTTTGCCTTTTTGCTTATCACTCACAAATTCTGACGCTTGACCCTCATCTACTCAACATATGTATGCCTGCAAAAAAATATACATAATATGGGAATAATACAAAAGGGCATATGGTCGGCCCTTTTCGGATTGAAGTAATGATCGATGACGGGATAACATGGGTTCCGACGTGAAGAGATGTGGTGAATCGTAATTTCTTCAAAATAGTTCACTAAAGATGGATTCATTTTAAGTAATAAAATTTCGTCGAAGCCTTGTCTACTAGGGTACTCTTGATATCGAATATCAATATTTTCGAAGCTCCAGCTCCGTTACTCGAAAGCATTCTTTTTTTATACATGCGTACTCGCACAGCCATGCGTCATTGGGCTTGAAGAGTAAAAAACCACGCCTCTGAGTTCATGCATAATTATATTCGCATTACCATTATCCCAATAGAGAAAATAGAGTCAAATAAGTTAGGGTTCTATCAGACAGAGAGCGGTCACGCGGTCAAGCGTTCAGGCGGTCAGTTTTGCGTTCTTTGTGTTATACTACGTTACATAGACTGCGTGACCGCTCTCTGTCTGATAGGAACCTATGTAATGTAATAAACTGACCGCCTGAACGCTTGACCGCGTGACCGCACTCTGTCTGAAAGAACCCTCAGTTTATTTACGGGAACCCGTTAATTAAAACTTAAAGGCTTTTTTTACAAATCGCGAATGTTTAAAGTACTTACGTCTTAAGTTTAGATTATTATCCTGGATGTTATCTTAGTTTTGGATCTGATCCATACTTCTAAAAGAGATTTGACAGCATACTAGTATTAGCTTTTTTACGGCAGAATACGATCCGATCCCCGCAACTCAAAAAGCGGTATTCTACGCTTAGACCAATTCACAGCTAAAAATATAAGCATTAAAGCAGCCTAGTTCCCCGACTACTTCATCATCAGCCCTTTATACTGTCCCACTGCTGGCCAAGTGCGGGTTGGCAGACCTCACATATCTTTCGAGAATATTATCGAGATCTTTCAGACTTGCAGGTTTCCTCACGAAGTTTTCCTTCACCGTTCAGCAAGCGATAATTAACAATTTAATACGCACCTAACTTCGAAAAGTCATTGGTACGCGCCGTGGATTCGAACCCGAGACCCTCTACGTGGCAGTCTGTCGGTCTCTCCACTCAGCTATCGCAATATTAACACAGCGAAGAAACTAATGTAAGTATACAAACAACTTCGACTGCCGTGCTACATCCATAGAGCCTTGTACGGCCTCAATAAGTCACAGGAAGTACTTAACAAAGTTTCATCGCACATCTTGAGATACTGGTGCCGTAATAAAAGGCATTTTCTTGACGTGAGAAACTTAAGTTTGCACTAAGCAAATAGTTTGCGATTGATGTTTTGCTAGACACATATTTAGGGAGTAGGTTGTTCCAAGGCAAGCCTAGTTTTTTTCCTTGTTGGATTTTTGAAGGCGAAACCATGGTAGCAATATTTGTGTCATAATGTCGTAAATGTTGTGTTTGTGTTGGACATAATGTCCTCAAGTCACACTTTCGCCATTGGTATAGACAGTTTAACTCTATTTACCAAGACAGATATTTATCGCTACGATTTATTATCCTTCAAAATTTGGCATTCCAAGACACACGATTGCCGCGCTGTGATTGAACACAGCCCTATATTACACAATTATTGCTTGCATGGAATTCAAATTGTTTGCCAATGTGTTTTGGTGTGCATTGGCTTGTTTGCTAGAAATAGCTAAGTTAAAAGTTTCTAGTACCTAAGTTGAAGTGTTTTGAACTTATGAGAAAATGTTTTTGCGGTCTCAAAATTTAAATCCAGCAAATTGCATACTTCGGACTAATTTTACATACCTATTGATATGCCACAAATAGTTGACCTTTTGCGAACCTATGATAAATCTCATCTGAAAAGGTTTAAGACCATTTTTGGCTGGTGTGATTTAGATGGGAAGTAGATATCGAAGGGACATCGGATTTAAAAATTGCCTGGTTTACCTCACATTAATCCTCGCAAAAGGTTTGACTTCCAATCTAAAGAGATATAGGGTTTTAGGATGAAATAAAAATCGTGAACTGAGATTGTGAACGGTGGAAAGATGGTTGAAATAGATAAGAAATAAAACTTCAAATTAAAGTCGAAGGTGAAAGCAAAAAGGTTTATAGTCTTCCTATCCCCACTACTATTAGCAACGAGAAGTTTGTGAAAATGAATGTGTGTTTGTTTCTTTTTCACGAAAATAAAAAAGGATTTTGAAAAATACATTTCAGTTATCCATACTAATTATGATCCATAGAAAATCAGAGCTGTCTTACACGCTGTAATGAAGCACTATAGCGGTATGAATTTTGTGTGTTGGGATAGTTAGTAGGCTGGAGAGTGACATAGGCTACTTAGCGCGATAAATCATGTCGCGATAGCTGACACCCACGCACGTAAAGCCGTGGGCGTAATCTTGTATATATGCAATGGTATAGTACTAGAGGATGCCCGCAGCGACGCCCGCACATTTTTCTTTAATTTAACCATTACTGCCTCCGTGGTCCAGTGGATAGTGTATGCATCCGCTGATCGGAGATCCCGGGTTCGATTCCCGGGTCAGGCAAAAGTGCTCCTGAGTTTTTCCGAATTCTCAGTAACAGCTCGGAGTCAGGTGACGTGCCGGTAACGCCAATAGGTTCGCCCCCTATTACGTGGGACCTAAAAATTTAATGGCGATATGTGGGTGCAATATTACCTCTGCCTATCCCTTTGGGGCAATTATATTTTATTTTTTTATAGACTCACGCCTGTATCCCCGAAGGCAGCGAAGCAGAGGTGTAATATTACACCCACATTTCGCCATGAATTTTTAGGTCCCACGTAATAGGGGGCGAGCCTATTGCCGTACCAGGCACATTACCAGTCTCCGTGCTGCTACTGAGAATTTCCTAACGGAAGAACCCAATAACACTTTGCTCAACCCGGGAATCGAACCCGAGACCTCCCAATCCCACGCGCACATTTATGCCGAGACCAACAAGGCAGTCTTTGGGCAAATGCGTGAGTCTATGAAAAATTAAAAAAACCATTTCTGCCCGATCCCGTGGGATTTTCGAGACATCATTTCTTAGTGCACCCCTAGGGTGCCCAAAGAACATACATGCCAAATTTTAGCTTCTTTCGCCTATTAATTTTAGCTGTGCCTTGTCTGGCAATCAGTAACGCAAGATTTTTATGTATACAAATCATCAAATTAGTGGAATACAAAGATGTTGAATGTGGGATACTAAAAGAAATTAGAGTAGTTTCGTAAGTGAACAAATTCAAATGAAAATAATTTGTATAGTTTTAAATATGTAGCAGGTGGAGTGTCGCGACAGCTTGCTAAGAATAATGAGCTGTAAGACAGCGATAACGTCGCCATTATGCGCCATAGAACAGTTCTACACAAGTTACGAGAACACATTATTGCGAGATACGTATTTGGGACAAAAGGACTACGGCATAAACTTTAAAATAAATCTTTTAGAGAAGATCGATCTGTATAAGCATTTGATCAATAACAATTTGTGGAACCCACAAAGTGTGTAGGAATTGTGCCCACAACAATCGAGTGTATCCCCAGTGGTCAACGGAAAACCGGCTACTTATAAAACATTTCATCTGTTTACTTACAAACTATATCCTCATAAACTCAAATCATTATATGCATTTCTGAATCAGCGAGTAGAATTTAAGACGCAGTAATTGCGTCGTAAATTCACAAGAAAATCAAATGTTCAAATTTAATTTTTGAACGTAAACAGATTTCAAAGTTATAAGGACTGCTTTCAAATTTGTTCATTTTTTAGGGTTCCGTACCTATAAGATAAATAAACGGGACCCTATTACTAAGCCTCCGCCGTCTGTCTGTCCATCTGTCTGTCTGTTTGTCACCAGGCTGTATCTCATAAACCGTGATAGCTATTACGATAATTATATATTTTGGTTGCCGCTATAACAACAAATACTAAAAATTAAAAAAAAAGAATATTATGGGTGGTCCCATACAAAAAACGTGTTTTTTTTCGTATTTTTTGCTAAAAATTACTAACTGTAACAGGTAGACGCTTTAAATTTTCACAGAATATGTAGTTACTAGAGGACGCCAGCAGCTACGCCTGCATTTTTTTTAAATTTACCCGTTTTGGCCGATCTCGTGGGAATTTCGGGAAATCCCTTCTTAGTGCACCCCTACGGTCCCCAAGAAACAAACATGCCAAATTTCAGCTTCCTGCGCCCAATAGTTTCGGCTGTAGCGTGTCTGTCAGTCAGTCAGTAACGCAAGGATTTTATGATTTTATGATATTGATGAACGCAAGAAGAAGATATATATTACCTTTCAAAATAAATAATTAAATAAAATAAAAGTAAAAAATAAAGGGAGCCCCCCTTTATTTTTTACTTTATACCCCCATACAACAAACGAAATTTTTAAGCAATTTGTTACTCGATCTTAATAAACCGGTAGAAACTTAAAAAGTATTTAAGTAGACATACAACAAACGTGATTTTCTTTTATAGATCATGGTACGGAACCCTTCGTGCGCGAGTCCGACTCGTACTTGCTCATTTTTATTTAAAATTCGACGCCCCGAGTTCCTGCCGCTTGTTTGCAAACTTTTAAAAACCTTTAGACTTGGACTACAGCTTGAATCTTCGCAATAAATTCAGCGTATTAATATATTTGTATACATCGATAGCTTTGCAAACAATTGTTAGACAGTGCTGAAAACCCTGAACTTAAGATTGAAATCCACCACAACATAACACCGGAATAGTCAACGTCGTAATAAATAAATTCATTCGCCTGACATGGGTCATGTAAGTGAATCTTACTGAAGATAACACGCATTACATTCAGTACCTAATATACTTCCGTCGGACCTCGTTAGTTCAGTCCCCACAAAGAGACATATGGCATGTCTTTCTATCGTGTCTATTGATATATCTGAGATGTCTTAACCCATATTAACTTTAATATATAAATATTTTTGAACGCATCCCTAAAAATAAGATAATGTAACTTTGAGCGCAACCATTTGTTGTTTAGCAGTTGGTAGCATTGATTGACGTCAAAATCGACTATTCAGACTCGAGTAAGGTCGGACGTGTGATGTTTTATGACTCAGAGAATGACAATGGGTCAACGGCGGTAAAAAATTTAGCTGGAAACTTTCAGTTGAAACATTAGTTTTAAGCAAGTTTTTGAGATTGTGATAAGTTAAGTTGTTTTCTTAACTATTCAAATAGTTGTTTGTGGTGTCGTTTTATAAGAGCTTGTTGTATTTATGCCGTTATTCAACATTATTTTGAATGGGGCTTTTTGGAATCTGAAATGGGGTCATTTGGCACTTACAAATTCCTCCATTTCCAAATAGCCCCATAGTATGTGTGATGGTATTATATTTTTAATTTGATGTCTAACATTTTGTTTTATTGTTTAATTATTAACAGATACCAAATACAATAAATAATTAAAATGGCTTAATAATAGCCATTTTTACCCCACCTTGAGGGTAAATTGGAAAGGCAACATTAAAAAGAAATATTGCGAATACCATGCTTATATTTTGTGTTTTATTTATGTACATTCATAGAGCTACGTACGCTTAACACAAAACGTATTTCATAGTAGGTAAGTCAAAAATTCAAGATGACAAAAATAATTGCAGAATATCCTTTTTTTCTATCAAATAGCCCCATTTTACGGTACTAATGTACAGATCTCTGTAGAAAGCTCTCGCTCTCTGCTCTCGCAGTAAAAACTATACATACATAAATAATCACACCGGTTTCCCGGAGGGGTAGGCAGAGACTACGGAACGCCATTTGCAACGATCCTGACATATCTCTCTTGCTTCATTCACTCCCATCAAATTTCTCGTGATGGTCCAGGTTAAGGGTACTAACCTGTCCTTTTTTTAGGATGTTACACACTTGACTTATACATATAACTTCTTGGTCAGTCTTTCGTCATCCATCCTCTCCATGTGTCCAAACCATCTTAGCATACCTTTCTCAATGGTTGTCACTACATTTTCTTTTACCCTACAACACTCTCTTATCACACAATTCTTTACTCTGTCGTTCAAAGACACTCCACAGATATTTCTCAGTGCTCTAAATTCTACGGCATTTATTCTACTTTCATGTCTATTCTGCCATACCCAACTTTCACTACCAAACATAAGTGTAGGTACTAACACCCCTCTAGAATGCACAGCCAAACGTGCCTTTTTGGACACGTATTGACTGTTCATAAACACCTTCAGAGCTCCATTCACTCTACTACCTGCATTAACTCTTCTTTCATTATCTTCTTTATTCTTACCATTATAACTATAATACAATATAATTATATAATAAAAAATATTACTTTAAGACCAATAGCTCTCTTATTTTATTGCCTATACTGGATTAATTTAAAGCAGTAATTAATTATTGTCCCAACTTAGGTGGCATCATTATTTGGGAAGTATTGTACTGTTTTATTCACAGCGCAAATGAGCTCTAATAAACGTGAGTTGCATAACTGCCATATGAATACCCACTTTCATACGTAATTACTTTGGGTCTGGTTATTCTTATTAGTATGCACTACGACTGTATACGTCTGATGTCAAAATGATGTCAAATTTTTGTCATTACGTCTAACGGTCGTCGCCGTTATATTATAAAAAAATATTTTTACAGGCATTCGAAGAGCTGGAATTTCTACTGGCCAAGAGCAACATCTGCATAGCAGTGAAGGAAAAGTTGGTGAAGGACTCGGGAGTGGCGCATGAGAACGCATACGTTGACATCGTATCAAAACTGCTCACTAAGCCGAGAGCCAGAGGTAAATATACAATGCTACAAAATATCTGTAAAAATAAAATTTGTTGTCTGACCTTCGTGGTCTTGGTGGTCCCAGACTGCTAAGTTGTTGGCCAGTCCAAATAAATAATTGTAATGGGCCATGAATGTTTTTTGTATTCGGAGGAAATTAAAATCTGACAATCTTATTACCAATTATCGGGTTATCACAGTACAGACTTAACCTAAAACGTACGTAAAACTGCAAATATGTAGGAATATAGGAGTACTGAAATAATTGTCTAGAAATCCTTCAAAATATTTTCATAGATGAGTTAACAGATTCTCTATCTTTCGCTAGAGTTTAATAAACTGTGTTCCCTTTTATTCACTTGAATAAGTCGGAAAAGCAGACTCTTTTATATACTTATATAAAAGCGTCTGCTTTACCCGAAGTAAATAAATGAAATCATCCCATAATACTCCAATATTGAACGGGACGTTCACCATAAAATGCTCCAATGTCCCCATAACGATAAGGGAATGGATTCCCTTGGCAGTATGGCGGATTTATCCTCTAAGTTACTTTTCTATAAAAGGTGAGCCAAACTGCGTGTAATATGAAAGTATTATGAAAGCATTCTCAATGTTTTCAAAGTCAGTCTCAAGTTTCAACGACAAAGAAAACAACTCGAACCACGTATCTTTGCGAAGGGACGGAATACTTGACATTAAACCCTAGTCCTTCTTGTGACCTGATAGGCAAAGTCTAATGCTGTATTACTGCCTAGTAATATTTTGAAGCTAAAGAGCTCTTCAAGGGGTTTGTTTAAATTGTCTAAAACAGGACGATAAAAAGAGTCACTCTGAATTTCTTACCTGATTATTCTTATGAGGCTCTATTTTCTGAACAGGAATTTTTTTCAGGGCTTAATTGTGTAAATATACGTTTATAGTTACTTTTTTTAATTTAATATATCTACGACTTCCTGACGTGACCAAAATTTTTTATGGAAAAATACTGTTTGAGTTTAAGTTTGACTTTGATAAGCAGTGTCACAGTCTACTTACTGTACCTTGTTTTGAAAAAATATTTTAGATATAAAAACGGTTTAACCATAAAAGCGTGCCAGACAGAGAAGTTGTCATATGAACGACATTTGTAATATTAACACAGATTGGAACATGACCAATTTATTAATCAACTACGCCTACAACGTCACAATACCGAGAAAATATTTATTAGTCTAAGTAATTTTTCGAAAACATTAATCCTTTTTGTTCAAAATAGAGCTATAAACGACTGTTTAATTAAACAATTAATAGTTAAAACTATGACTTATGAAGAATACAAGTAGAATGATGGTTAACGAAAGTAAAAGCTATTTAGTTTGAATATAGAATTTAGATAAATAATGAAACGAGGATTATTTTTGAATGAAGTGAGAGTTGTGCTCCAAATTAAGCATAGCATGCCAGCTAATATTTATTCATTAATTTTATTTTATTTTTATTTATTTATTTGATGCAAAAGACAAGTAACAATCAAAGTAAAAATAAATATACAATATACAATGCTCTGATTCTGGATTGCAACTCAAAAATATGCGCATACAGTAAAAACAGTACTTATTATCTAAATTACATTAGGTGACTAAATACGTACGTATTGAGTATTTATACTTACATTTTCAGTACAAAACCAAGAATAAATCTTAAATGAGATATGATACGACATTGTAAATTGATGAGTTTTAATTAGATTAAATTAATAGTTACCTATGCCTTGACTGTCACTGTTTAGGATAGAGGATATCTTTTACGGTATTTGTGTATGACTTGAAACTTGGATTGAAATTTCTAAGTGCAAGTTATTTGTAACCAATTCATTGTATTGTCGCAACATCCTTGCCAGCGGGTCGTAGTAAGATGTATTGTTTTTATAAGTTTGTAAAGCAAAGAGATTAACGCGTTCTGCTCTACGTTTACTATATTTAATATTTATGTAAATGTTTGCTATCAACACCGTTGAGTCTATAACAGAATGCATTATCTTGTATAAATAAACGAAATCGAAGTACCTACGTCGTATTTCCAATGATTGAACTCTAAATTTTAACAGTCTTTGTTCGTAGCTATGGTATGTTCGACCAAATTGTTGACGGTAACATAAAATTCTCAGGCACCTTTTTTGAACCCGTTCTATATTGTCAATGTGAAACAAATCCGAGTAGCTGGTTTGCCTAAGAAATAACATGTTGGTAATGAGGCCTGAAGGAAAGCCTGTCATCGAACAAAATGCCCAAGTCTATAGCGAGGGTGGATCGAGTAAATACCTGTCCGTTAAGGCGCTGTACCTAGTCAAAATAGGCTTCACAAAACAGTTTTTTAGCCAAATGTATACATTTTAGAGCAGCTAAAAAAATATATGTTAATCTTGATCATATTTATGGGGGGACCATTGTGTTCAAAACACGTTTTCGGTAAATTTTCTCGATAAAAAAGAACCATAAAATAACCATTAAAATTGAAATTGTAGCAATTGTAACTGTATTATTTATAAACAAATCTTGATAATATTAATAACAGTGATGAAATATATAATAATAAAGGGAACTGTTGTTTTTATTTATCGATTGGAATAAGATATTTGTAAGGATTAATGTATTTAATGATAAATAACTCGTTCTGAACGTCCCGTCGTCATCGCGCTTCTCTTTCTTATGTATACAATCCGACAGTGACAGCAACAGCTGAACTCAGTGTACTGTACACAGCGCCTTAATGGTATAATTATTAATTATATTATCTCTTGTATTTGAGAACAATATTATAAAACATTTGCTAATTTTTAAGGACATTTTATTTGTGTCTTACCAATTAGTGAGGACATTAAGGTTTTTTTGCAAATTTTGACAGTCTTTTATGGAAATAATATTGGTGAATATTTTTAAATCGTCGGCATATAAAAGGCACTGACATGACAGGCGCTCTATCAAATCATTTATAAATAAGACAAAGAACAAGGGCCCCAAATGTGAGCCCTGAGGGACCCCAGAGGATACTAAAATAGGTGGGAAAGATATCCTTTCAAGGCTTTCAACTAACTTTGGTTGTTGAGATACGAAGATATCCAACGAAGCAAGTTACCTCGAATACCGTAGGATGCCAGTTTATTACAGAGCAGCAAATGATCGACTTTATCAAAAACCTTCGAAAAGTCTGTGTAGACAGTGTCTATTTGACCACCTGCTGCGAAGCCTATACAAAGATAGTTTTTATATTCTAGAAGATTGGTAACTGTAGATCGGTTTTTAATGAATCCGTGCTGTTTATCAGAAAGAATTGGCTTGACTTAAATATATAAATTTTTATAAACTAGTAGGCGGCGATAGCCCAGTGGTGTACGTAACGGTCTGCCGAGACGATGGTCTCAGGTTCGATCCTCAGTTACCCCAGGCACACACCTATGACTTTTCGAAGTTATGTGTGTATTAAAAATATTAATTATCGCTCGCTTAACAATGTGCCCGGTAGATGGCAATAGGCTCGCCCCCTATTACATTGGGACCGAAACATATCTGGCGAAGTGTGGGTGTGTAATACACCTCTGCCTACCCCTTTGGGGATAAAAGGCGTGAAGATATGTTAATGTTATGTTATGTTAGTAATTCGAATATTTTGGCAAAACAAGAGAGAATGCTAATAGGTCTATAGTTTTCACATCGTGACCTGTCTCCACCCTTGTAGATGGGAGTGATGTGCGCTATTTTCCAGCGTTGAGGGAAAACGCCCCTGCTCAATGATCTATTATATATGATAGAAAGGGGAATTGATAGCTGCTTTGCACATGATTTTATAAAAGAAGGTGGAAGCAAGTCAGGTCCTGCACCCTTGCTTGCATCCAAGTGCTTCAATTTAAGTATTACGTCCTCCTCCCTAAAAGAGATAGAAGACAGCACGCTTGCGCCGCAGAAGTCTACACCGGCAGCGTTCAAATAATTATCGCATGATTGAGGTGCATTCGTACTATTTTCCGACTCAAAAACTGAACCAAAATAAACAGAGAAGAGTTCACATATGTTCTGTCCACCAGATGAAGACGAGTAACCCATAGACATTGCGGTTGGTATTGAGGTTTGATTTGCCTTTTTACTACGTACATATTTCCAAAACATTTTGATATTTTTAGGTAAAGATTCTTCTGTTGAAGATAAAAATCGGTTATTACAATTGTTAGCTAACCTGTGGCATCAACTGCGAAGCAAAGAAAAAGTATCATTATCACGAGGGTTACCATACCTTTTATACAGCTTGTGGTACTTTTTCTTTTCTTCGTTATATTTAATTAAGCTTTGACTGTACCAGAGTGGGTAAGTACTAGGTTTAAGGTGCTTTAACGGTGTGTGTTTGTGTATTATATTAAACAATCTTTTATAAAAAATGTCAGTACACGCGTTAACATCGGTTTCAGATAATAGTTCATGCCAAGAGGTTGACTGTAGTTCTGTCTTAATTAATTCTATTTTGCATTTGGGGAACATTAGTACTTTGCGTGAGCACGGAATGTGACGGAGTGTGAGTGGTGACGGATTAAGAATACGGATTGTCACCACCCCATTTCATTCCATGGGTGCCGTAAGAGCCGACAGAGGGAGCATATTATGCAGAGAACAGCACTTTAAGAGAAGGAAAACTTGATACAAACCCTATACCAACCCCTTTGTCCAGCTTGGTATAGTAGGCCAATTCCTCCATTTAAAAGAGAAGCCTAATCCAGCAGTGGACAGTCCACTACTAAAGGCTAATATGATATGATGTGAGCAATTTGTCAGTAATTTTAATTTATGGGGTAATTTTACTTCGATATAAAGAGCAGGGTGATATTTATCTATTAAACTCAAGAGAGTCGTATCAACTACGTTAATAGAGTCCATATTCGAAAAAACTAAGTCTAAGAGACGGCCCGTCTCATTGGTTATATCGTTGTGTTGATGAAGGTTGCACAGTGATATGAATTCATTTAGTAATAACAACTTTTTAGAATTTTATTATTAGGGTGTTTGGTATACATCAGTTTAAATAATGTTCATTCATAATTATGCATTAAAGGTTAGAAATCTACGTACGTTTCCTCCTTGTTAAATCTTCGGCAAAGAAAATACAAAAATGAAAACATTTTCTTTAGATTGATGTACCGTAAAAACTTTCAATTTAGCATAATTAATAAAATAGGACGATCAAACACAATCATTTTGTTTATTGGATGTCATAGCATTATTAAAAGACCAAAAGTTATAAGAAAATTCAATAGCAATAAACATTTATGAAGCGCTTTAAATACATACTTCCAACTACAATCCCTTGCAGAAAGAAACCAACATTCGCCGTGTCCGTTGCCGAATTTTCTCCAAGCACTTACCCGTCCCGAATCCAATCGCACGAAACAAGGGGAACAGGAGGATAAGGGACCAAACTGTAATTTTATTTAGCTCATCATACACCCATTGTCCATGTGATAAATTGTGGTTGTGCACAGAACAGATAGCCAGCTGCGTCACAAACAATTTTTCGCTAAACTGGTTACTGAAATTGAATCTATTGGTTAGCGTCGATAAGAAATGATTATCATTAGCTCCGCCAATTTTGTCCCGTTTGGATGGGTGGACAACCTTATTTGGATAGATTGGACTGGATTAAAACAGGTGTTGTTTCGTTTCATGCTGAGCTGGCAGAGAATAGGCATACTAAGGATTTGGCTTCTGGGGAGGCAATTGAATGACTTATTTCGAGTATATATCTAGTAGTGACTAGAGAGTTTTCTTGAAGATTTTGTTACAGTTGTTCTTTCATTGTACTATTTAAAAAGATGGGATAGTATCAGAATAGGTAAACTATCCAGGGAGTGTTTCACTTGGTCTGTTTCTTTGATTAGCCTTAAGAGCAATAAACAAATAGAAAATCTGTTATAGAGGGCCGACTTCTTACGAAGACTTCTTCTGACATTTAAGCGTACTTTTTTATATTTTCTAAATCAATACGGTCCAAATTGTAGGACCTGTTTAGCCATATTTCTCATGTCGTCGTAGTATGTCATATCAGTATGACATACTACGACGAATACAATATGTTTTATTTAATTCACAGTCATTATTGATATTAACATGGTTGTAATTTATTATTATTTCGATATCACATTAAAACAGATTTTGACATCGCAAATGTATTCCTCTAGTAGTATTTGACCAGTTTTTTACATCTAAAACACTCGTATTCAAAGGAAGCGTGTGCAATTTATAATAAGAATATATATTATATATACTAGCTTTTGCCCGCTGCTTCGCACGCGTAAATTACGATATTAGATAAAATATTTTGTACAAACACCCCACCCTCCTCAAGGAACATACATGCTAAATTTTTCCTTTATGCGTCCAGTAATTTCAGCTGTAATGTGTCTGTCAGTCAGTCAGTAACAAAAAGATTTGATATACACAGATTGAAGTGATTCCATTGAAAAAATAAAAGTTTTTACACAAACTCTGAATCCCTTTCCAACCTCTTAGGGGAAAATTTCCAAAATAAATGGCTTTGTGTTCGCTAACGTCGTTTGCGGATCCAATTGACAAAGTATGAAGTTAATCCCTTGTAGGCATAAACGGTTCTATGCAAATTATAACTTCCCTTTTTATCCACTTAGGGTAAGAATTTCCAAAAAGACTTTCTTAGTGTTCACTAACTTCATTTGAGGAACCAATAGGTAAGTATACAAAGTTTGAAGTTAATCCATTGAGGCAATAAAAAGTTTTATACAAATTCTGACAAATAGTTTAACCCCTTTAGGGGAGGAATTTCCAAAAAGGTGGTAGGTGAGGTGTGTAGGGGCACACTAAGTGCCCCTACACACCTCACCTACCACCTAAATTTCACCTATATACGCACATACATACATGTTGTTTCGGCTGTAGCATGTCTGTCAGTCAATCAGTAACGCAAGGATTTTATGTACAGACAGATTATACAAATAAATAATATTTGACTGCCTCCGTGGTACAGTCGATAGCGTATGTGTCTACTAAACGCGAGGTCTCGGGTTCGATTCCCAGGTCGGGCAAAAGTATTACTGAGTTTTTCTGAATTCTCAGTAGCAGCACGGAGTCCCCTATTACGTGGGACCTAATATGCAAAATGGAATCGGACAAAGATGTGATTTGGAGTCAACGAAATGACGAGTAAATTGCGATATACATGAATGAGAGTAATCAATTGTTAGCACTAATTGATTTTCCAGCAGAGTTTGCTTGTTGTGCGTCGGCACAACAAGCAAACTCAAATAATAGTCGTATTATGGTAATGATTCTGGTCATGGGCGTATTTTAGATAGGCTGTACTCTGACATCGTCGTTGCCCTTCGCACTGCGGCAACGGTATCAATGGGGAAGGGCCGAGGAGGGTCCAGGCGGCGTGTGGAGGCTTCACGCGTAATTGGGTGGAACAAGCACGTCTCCGGGGCTCATACGGACGCCAGGTCTAAGTTTTTAGAATGGGACTTGTGCGGTAGACCTAGGTCTGGTAGTGTCTATAATGACATGTGTGAAAGCAGAAGGGTATTCAAATCGAGATTGAAGTGGTGTCAAGACCATCAAGATCAGATTAGAATGGATGCCCTCGCCAACAAGCACCGTAAAGGCGATTTCCGAGGCTTCTGGCAGAGAACTGCCAAAATCAACGTTCGACCTGGACTTCCTGCGAGCGTCGGAGAGGTGAGTGATCCTAAGGGAATAGCTGATCTTTTCAAAGAGCGTTTTATTATCAAATCGCCGTGTGGTTCAGTCAGTGAGGTGCTCAATGCTGACAGGAGTGGTCATGTTGACGGAACGAGATTTAGTGCGAAAGAAGTAGCTGGTGTCATAAGGCACATGACTAGAGGAAAATTTCCGGGTCACGACGGACTCAGTATTGAGCACTTCCTGCACGCTGGACCTCATATCTTGCGAGTGTTAGCGATGTTTTTTTCCCTGTGTGTGAGTCACAGTTAAATAACTGTAACCGGATGATTTTATGAAGACAGTGGTAGTACTGGTAGTTAAAAATAAGACAGGTGACTTAGCTGATACCAGTAACTACAGGCCTATCTCTCTTGCTACCACAGCGGCTAAAATTTTTGATGGTTTGCTTAATGTACAGCTGAACAACTACGCAACTCTCCACGACAACCAGTTTGGGTTTCGTCCGCAGCTATCAACAGAGAGCGCGATACTGTGCCTTAAGCACACCGTCAACTATTACACTACGAGAAATACACCGGTATACGCGTGCTTCCTGGACCTCTCCAAAGCTTTCGATTTAGTCCAATATGATATTCTATGGAGGAAGTTAGACCAGATTAACTTGCCAGCCGAAATTACCAGCCTATTTCATTTCTGGTATGGGCATCAAAAGAATTGTGTGAGATGGGGTGGGACGATGTCACAGCAATATGAGCTTGAATGTGGTGTCAGGCAGGGCGGGTTATTATCTCCTACGCTTTTCAATGTATAATTATATAAATGACCTGATCGTCGCGCTCAGCAACTGCCATGTCGGCTGCCATATTGATGGATTGTCTGTTAATAATCTCAGTTACGCGGCCGACATGGTGTTGTTGAGTGCGTCGGTATGTGGCCTGAGGAGATTGATAAATGTATGTGAGGATTATGCTCGTGATCATGGTTTGCGATATAACGTGCCAAAAAGCCAGTTCTTGGTTTTTAGTGTCGGTACAGTAAGTCCCCAGAATGTTCCCTCAATTGGATTGAACGGGACACCTCTGGAGAGGGTGAATAAATTTAAATACTTGGGACATATACTTACACCCGACCTCAGTGATAATGAGGATATTGAGAGAGAGCGGAGGTCGCTCTCAGTACGCGCCAACATGATAGCCCGCAGGTTTGCTAGGTGTTCGAGGGAGGTAAAAGTCACGCTATTTAGGGCGTATTGTGCATCCCTGTACACCTGCAGTCTGTGGGCTCGTTACACAAAGAAGTGCTACAGCGATCTCCGCGTTCTCTACAATAATGCGTTTAGGATCGTGGTGGGGCTGCCTCGGTTCTGCAGCGCCTCAGGCATGTTCGCTCAGGAGCGCACTGCCTGTTTTCACGCGACTATGCGCAAGCGGAGCATCTCTCTGGTGCGCAGAGTACGGGCGAGCTCCAACACAGTCCTGGCGATGATTGCTGACAGGCTGGACTGCGCCTACATGCTGCATTGCTGCAGCAGGCATGTTTAGGCAAAGCCGTTTAGTAGGCGATATTAGTAACAGTGTCTGTCCAGTATCTTTTAGATAAATAGTAGGGGTTGTAATTGTATATTTAATTTTGATAACATTTTGTATTATTATTAATTATCTTTCGGACATAAACATAATTTTATTGAATAATATTTTTAATTTTTTACATTTCTTATGAATTGAATTTTAACAGATTTTAATAATTTTATATTTATTCATTGTTGACATGTAATATTATTGGAATTTTATTGTATTATTTTTAAATTGTGATGATGAATGATGTGTGAAATTTGTTAACTTTTATGGATCTAGTTACCTGAAATAAATAAATTATTATTATTATTATAAAATGGCGAAATGTGGGTGTAATATTACACCTCTGCCTACCCCTTCGGGGATACAGGCGTGAGACTATAAAAAAATAAATAAACAGTCTGTAATCTCAAAATAACTGTGTTGCATATTGTTGCTTACCCGTTTCCAATGATTTATTTAGATTGTTTTTCTGTCCGTCTATGCATTCAGGGTAATGTTAAAAATCGCTGAGTCAGTTTAGATGTGTATTTTACTAATGGTTCATGAAAACCCTTGAACAAAATATGAAAATTTCATTTAGGCGTAGCTGCTTGCAAAAGCTAGTTTAAATTCAATTAGGCAAGGGTTCCGTAGCAGTATACACTTAGGTATAGATCTCAGCGTTATTGTAAAAAAATGTAAAATAAATAATCCAAGTTCAAAAACCCTTTCTTAGTATTTTAGGTAAAATACATGAGAGAAGCCTTGGTCAGCAGTTGGACAAAGCAGATAACTGAAAAAAGTGCTTATGTGCTTAGAAATAAATAAAAATAGCAAAATAGCGGTTCTAAGAATTTTGGCTTCTATTAGCCATTATAAAGAACCATCCCATATTTTAGTTAGTGAAGATGAAGAGCGCTTAGATGAGAGCCAGCCGCATAAATGTAAATTAATGAAAATTAAATGCACATCAGGGATGATGAAAAAAATCAAGTGAAGGAATTTAAAAGTTGCATACAAACTGGGATCCCTTTTTTAACTCCCCGTTTTAGTGGTCTATTCACTAACGTCACTTGAGGAACCAATATACAAAGATTGAAATCAATCCATTAAAGAAATAAAAAGTTACATACAAACTTTGACCCTCAATCTTACCCTGTTAGGCGTGAAATTTCCAAAAAAATAATTCTTAGTGTTCACTTTCGTCGTTTGTCAATATACAAATTTTGAAGTCAACCCACTGAAGGAATAATAAGTTTCGTTTCATACACACTTTGAACCCCTATCTTATCCACCGAGAGTTGGAATTTTCGAAAAACAAATCCTTAGTGTTCACTATGGTCGTGGTTTGAGGAACCAATATAAAAAGCTTCAAGTGAAACCATTGAAGTTTTTTTATATTACAAAATGGGACATCCTTTCTTAACCCCCATAGGGGATTGACTTCGAAAATTCCTTTCTTGGTTTTAACTAACGTCATTTGAGGAACCTATATACAAAGTTTGAAGTTAATCCAATGAAGGAATAAAAAGGTTTCATACAAATTCCGACTCCCCTTCTTAACCCTTTAGAGTAAAAAATTCCAAAAAGATTTTCTAATGTTTACTAAGGTCATTAGAGACACCAATATACAAAGTTTGAAGTCAATCCATTAAAGAAATAAAAAGTTTCATCCAAACTATAACCCCTATCATACCCCCTTAGGGGAAGAATTTCCAAAGAAACAAATCCTTAGTGTTCACTTTTATCATTTGAGGAACCAATATATAAAGTTTGAAGTCAATCTATTGAAGGAATAAAAAGTTACATACAAACTTTGACCCCCTATCTTACTCCTTACCCCCTGAAGGTTGGGATTTTCGAAAAACAAATCCTTAGTGTTCACTATGGTCATTTCAGGAACCAATATACAAAGTTTGAAGTCAATCCACTGAAGGAATAATAAGTTTCGTTTCATACACACTTTGTACCCCTATCTTACCCCTTGAGGGTAAGAATTTTCGAAAAACAAATTCTCACTATCGTTGTTTGAGGAACCAATATACAAAGTTTGAAGTCAATCCATTAAAGGAATAAAAAGTTTCATCCAAACTTTAACCCCTATCATACCCCCTTAGGGGAAGAATTTCCAAAGAAACAAATCCTTTGTGTTCACTTTTATCATTTGAGGAACCAATATATAAAGTTTGGAGTCAATCCACTGAAGGAATAATAAGTAACACACTTTGACCCCTATCTTACCCCCTGAGGATCGGAATTAAAAAAACCAATTTCTTGGTGTTCACTATCGTCGTTTAAGGAACCAATATACAAAGTTTGAAGTCAATCCCTTAGAGAAATAAAAAATTACATACAAACTTTGACCCTCTTACCCTCTTACCCCCTTAGGGGAGGAAATTTCCAGATAAAAAAATCTTAATGTTAACTACCGCCATTTAAGGAACTAATATACAAAGTTTGGAGTCAATCCATTGAAGGAATAAAAAGTTTCATACAAACTTTGACCCCCAGTTTTACCCCTTTAGGGGTGGAATTTCCAAAATTCCGCTCTTAGTGCTACCCTACACTCTTTAAGGAATAAGGCTATAGCGTATCTGTCAGTCTGTCAGTAACGCAAGGATTTTATATATTAAGATATATATAGACTAAGCGTATCTGTATATTGAACATTCGCCGACTGCGCATTAAAGTGGGGGTTAGCCGAATCACTGGATTCCACGCCGATGACAATTTGAAGCCCTCTTCCCGATTGAATGCACATCAGGGATGTATATATATATATATATATATATATATATATATATATATATATATATATATATATATATAGTATATATAAGTTTAATGCACATCCTGAAAGTACTTTGTTCAGAATCGGCTACTGAATCCATTTCTGACATTTTTAATATCATTTTTTTTTAATTCTAAAATAATTAAAATTACGTAAATTATAGTCACTCATTGCTTTGAAAAGGCGAAATATACGAAAATAAACCTTAAGTCAACGTAGAACGGCTTCTTTTTAAATGCATTTGTTTAGTGGTTCCACGTACAGGAACGCACACATTAATACAACATGACAGTCTAGTCGGTACAAGACAATAACACACAATTGACCACCAAAATATCTATCATCTTTCTTTCGCTTACGTATTAACAGCGGGAAAGAGCGAGACGTAATGTGTCTCACTTGTCACCGTCGCGTTGATCGCCCGCGCTGGTAGGTACAGCGCCGGCTGGGCGGCCATTGTTGCGCTTAGATACTTAAATAAAATTAGTCATCTACCTGGATTCTCTGTGAGTGTAGTGAAATGTTTAACAAGTTTACTTGTTTATTTACAAAATGTGTATTATCAACATGATAATATGCCCCCGCGCATTTTACGTAGAACGTTCGAGATCATCGTGAAGTCGAATACAAGGAGCGCTGGATCGATCGCGGCGGTCCTGTCCAGTAGCCTCCTAGGTCGCCTGACTTGACGCCCCTGGACTTTTGCTTTATGGGGACATACCTATTAAACCACTAGTTGATTGTGACGAGACAACAAGTGCCGGGGAGTTAAAATAAGATATCAGCTGCTTTTGAAACAGTGAAAAGAAACATTGTGTGTGTGAACTAAAGGAATATTTAAAAGCCAGGTGGTGGACACCCGATGTCAGCATTTTAAAAAGAGGACGCCGAACAAGTGACAATAAGCCTGTGAGTCATTTGGTTATTCTATTATTGTAAAAAAATTATGATTCACAACTTTAAACACGCCGTTCTTCTTTAATTCTCTCATTGATACCCTTTTACTTTAATTTCTAATGTATCAATAATGCTAACTAGGTATGATTATTGTGATTAAATTAAGATAGTCACAATAGCCACTAAAGATGTTAAAAAATGATAGACCGTATCGTATTTCGCTGTCGTTTGTTTACCACAGCAAACGTTTCGTGTGATTGTGTGTGTGCGCAGGTTTGTAGTGACCACGCATTTTACTTATGATCAAGTTAATACTTTCGATAAAAAACAATGTTTAGGCTAATAAAAAAAATATTTCAATGCATGCATTATGATTATAACAAGGTTTTCTAATTGGGGTGTCTGAGGATGTGCGTTATTTCCGTTACACGTTGTATATATATATATATATATTATATATTATAATTCTTAAACATGCAACGCGAGTGTTTTAAAGTTTCTATTGCAATTTATAATGTTGAATTTCGAGGTGATTTGTTTATCTAACTTGTCATGCGGTGTTACGCTGATGTGTGAGAACCGCGGCTCCTGTCAGGATGAATGGGTCCTATATTTACGGCTTTTCCACCGAAATCCTAAAACATTAAGTTAAATGTTCTGAACTGATACAGACGACTCGGTGGTCTAGAGGGGTGTGTAAATGACTGCCACGTTCGATTCCTGCTCTAGTCAAACATTTGTGTGCATGAACATGGATGGTTGGCTTGGTCTGGTTGTTTATATGTACATATTATATGCACATATGTATTTACAAAAAATAAATAGTGTTCATAGTATAAGTTCTGCTTAGTTTGGGACTAGATGGTGTTGAATAAAAAAAATAAGAATTCTTCTCTTTCCTTATATCGCCCTGAACCAGGGCATCTAAATTTGCTATTGGAGCTTAATTTGCTCCTACATTTCCATACATTTTTCATACATGCATACCATTTTCTTACCTTTTTTCCCGTCGAGGTAGGCAAAGACGACAGATTTTAGTTTTCAGATCTGGCATCTAATATAAGCTGTATGGAAATACCAGTTACCATAATTATAAAAGTAAACGTACATTAAATGTTATACAAGAAAGATGTCTGAACTCAACAAGTGCCACTTTTCTCACAACACATAATATAGATACTAATCTAATGAAATGAACCATCCGCATAATATATAGAGCTACTAAACTCAATGTATCTGGCTCAGTGCCCAACTTCGACATCGAATCACTTTCTACTTTGATTAACAATAGATTTATGTGTGACAGCGCTGATTTGGATAGTTTTACGACGCTGCACATATAAGGGCACGGGTATAATGTTATTAGCTTATCGATAGTTTACAGCTAACAATTGTTTCGAAGAACTTTATGTCAAGGAGTATGTATTGGGAAATGTTTTTTTTTGTTTGAACTTCTCCAACATTATTTGCCACTACTAAATCAATTGTGTGGTTAGGTTCAGCAGCAATGACCATAGAAGACATTGAGTATTGGACACTCGTAATGTCTTTAGAAAGTTTAACTGTCTTTGTTCAGAGATTGGCCTAGACAGTGGAAAAAGTTTGCAGACGGCAGTTGAAGCTTGGATTACATCCACTTCTCTAAGTCAACCCAAGATTGTCTAATATATGAGACTGAGTTTCTTAGTGCTTGGATTTAAACAAATTATAATGTACAATTACCTGATATCTTCCAGTGTAGGTCCTGCAACTAAGCTAAAGAATACACAAGACTATAATTAATGGCCAATATTAGCAAGTGATACCTTTACCTAGTGCCGGTTTCATACGCGACGTCTTCAAGCCCCGCTGCACGAGGTGCGGATTTACACAACTTTTGCAAATGTCAATGTTCAATTCAATATCACAATTTATTACAAACTTTGCCGGAGGTCAAAAGCGGCAATTACAAGTATTTACAAGACACACTACAATTCGCAAAGCTGGTTTAACCATGTGCTTTCAAAAGGCGATGTTGTACGAGACGACAACGTGTTAATTTTTCAAGGCAAGAACAAAGAGTGATTTGTCATCTCATAGTGTGACCAGAGTCAAAAAAATACAATAGACAAAAAAATGATACCAACTAATATTCTCGATTTATCTATCATGGACAATATTTCTACTTCAAACAGTCTGGAAATCAATTTAATCAAAAGAACATTACGGCGGAGTTCAAAAGAAAATAATATCTAGCTTCTTTCTTCAAAACATTTTTCTCACTTCTGGTCGGAGCTAGTAGTAGCGATTGTGTCCCACAAACAAAGAATAAAAAAATAATCGTGAGAAGAGACCTCAGAATTGAACTTTTATTCTTTTATTTTTTATGTAACTTATATTGTCCTACTGCTGGGCAAAGGTCTCCTTTACACTCTTCCAAGCATCCCTATCTTCTGCCAGTTGCTGTCAAAGTTGGCTAAATCGTCACGCCATCGTTTTTGAAGTCTGCTTCTGTTCCGCCGTCCGTCGTGTGGCACCCATTGTGTGGCGATCTTTGCCCATCGGCTAGGATACATCCGGATCACGTGGCCCGCACAATTCCATTTTAGGTTGGCAGTCTTCCGTCTCACATCAGCAATAACTGTCAGTGAGCGCAGAACGGCATTTTGCACTCGATCGACCCTCTTATATCCGAGAATGCTGCGCTCCGTTGCTCTTTAATAAACCTTGAGGCTGGACATTTGAAGTTCTTCAGAGTTCTTCAAATGAACATTATGGGGCATAAATTGTGAACTGTACCATTTGATTCAATGGATAATAATATATTAGGTAATAACTGTTTCCAGCTATTATATGCTAAAAACACATAAAAATTCGATCTTCTTAACACTAGCTCCGACCAAAAGCAAAAATAATGTTTAAATACTGCTAAAAATAAAAATAAAAAATGTCCGTCTGGTGACGGATTAAGAATATGAATAGTCACCACCCCATATCATCCCATGGGTGTCGAAAGAGCCGACAGAGGGAGCATATTGTGCATAGAACAGCACTGTAAGAGAAGGCAAACTTGATACAAACCCCATACCAACCCGTTTGCCCAGAGTGGTATAGTAGGCGAATTCCTCCTTTCAAAGGAGAGGCCTAGTCCAGCATTGGGCTGTTAAAGGCTGATGATGACTGTTAAAAATAGGTATATACATATTATATAACTACAACTGACGATGTTTATAATCTATGCCAAAACGACACTACATCTACATCAACAAAATAATAAAATGTCGTCAGAAACAGTACTAAGCAATACCAAAATAATGGATGCGATCTTGGAAGAAAAAGCTAGAACAACCAGATACCCAACCGATTCGATAATAAGTAATAGGTCTGAGCAGGCAATTGGTTAGACAGAAACCAAGGCGAAAAGCTCTTGGAAAAATACAGCGAATGGGATATATCATTAGTACATATATTTGCTCTATTGCCAGTTCTTGGTTTATTAAGCGTCAGTAGCTTACGTGAAATGAATGGTTCCATCTGTCGACTCCCAAATCTTCGTACACTTAGCATTTGATTGTTGTTCCACAAATTTTATTAAAATTTGCTACAGTGTTAGATGAAGATAACTCGTTATCATGGGCTGGATACTAACGTTTTTGTAATTTTCGTGTATACATATACCGTCACTTTCTGTAACATACTTTCCACCATAGTTCTGAACATGATCGCGAGTTGCCTACATTATAAGGCGTAAGTGGATGCTCCTGTTACACAAGATTCACATTAGAAGACTACTACAGCACTTAATTTAGTAACTGCATATTTGTTTAAGTATTATGTATGTTCTTATTTTCTTATGTCCGTGTGGTGACGGATTAAGAATACGGAATGTCACCACCCCATTTCATCCCATGGGTGTCGTAAGAGCCGACAGAGGGAGTATATTATGCAGAAAACAGCACTGTAAGAGAAGAAAAACTTGGTACAAACCCTAAACCAACCCGTTTGGCCAGCGTAGTATAGTAGGCCAATTCCTCCTTTCAAAGGAGAGGCCTAGTCCAGCAGTGGACTGTTAAAGGCTGATGATGATGATGTCCTTAATTACTATTTACAAGTAATTAATTACAATGTGAAACATTTGCAGCTCCTTACAAAAACAAAATATGTACCATAACACTGGCGATTAAAAAGAGTGGCCACGAGTTTTATTGCCCGTTCTTTCTCGTGGTTCTACCTATTGCTTTGCGAATGGGCAGTAAATGTAAATGTAGAAGCATTATTAATTTACTTAAAAAAATTGACGTTCATAAGCGTCACATTGTGACCTAGATGAATAAATGATTTTTGACTTTAGATTTATTATTTACGTCTCAGTGTCTTTGCGATATATCCCTTTGTCTTGTAACTGAAAATAAATAAAGATGCTTTAGTTGCCCTTCTGAGTGTTTTAATAGAATTGTTACTCGTTTTGTTTCATATAACATAGAGTTGTGTAATGCGGTTGTGGAACTTAATTTAAGCTGATCTTAAACTATACAATTTTATTACATACGTTGGCAAAAAGGCACAGTCCTAAATGTTAGTGTATTCTGGTTTAGCTTTTGATACATTTTCATGCTCAAGCATCATGCTTTTAATTATACAGCTAGCTAATATGATACTATTAGACCAACGCCATTTATAGTTTTTCAATTGCATTGTGAGTCAATAGGAAGAATTAGCTTACTATATCATAATGATAAGACAGGTTAGCATAGGGTTAGATGAGATTTACGTTTTACAAAAAAATACTATCTGTATCATGTATTTTCCTTAGTTTCCCCTTACGACGACCCGTGGAATGAAATGGGGTAGTGAAACCTTCTAATGTTAATCCGTCACTACACGGAACAGTCTTTCTGGATCGCCCGTTGTTATTAAATTTTCAAAATAATATTTACGGATAAGATATTTACAACAGCACTAGGCTTTCTTCACTTTAAGCATGCGCGTTCTAGAAGCGTGCGCCCGGTATGCGCTGGGCACACGCCGGACACTCGAGAAACGTGCACTCCCAATATTAGGTTGGCCTCATCATATAAGTCATGGCTAAGTGACTGTTGACTGATACCATATAATTAAGATAGGCATCGACTCAGTGGTACGGTACAATGATCAGTGACAATGAAACTTCCTTGCTACATATTTTATAAAATATAAACGATGAAAACTTTGAATGGGTACGTTAGCTAAATACTTTTGATAACAAGACGTTAAGTTTTCAAACTTTATAACGACAGCATTTGCTCTACTAAACTTATGATTAAAATATGGAAAGCAGCCCGAGTGATTCTGATTGTGTCACTGAGCAATTTTCTGCTCAAGAAAATATTTCAACGGATAGCAAAATCTTTTAGAGTCAAGTGAACTAGTCAAGTATTTCTTTTTATGGACTCACACCTGTATCGCCGATGGGGTAGGCAGAGACGTAATATTACTACCACATTTCGCCATGAACTTTGAGGTCCCACGAAATAGGGGGCGAGCCTATTGCCGTTAAAGGGAACATCACCAGACTCCGTGCTGCTGCTGAGAATTCGGAAAAACCCAGTTACACTTTGGCCGACCCGGGAATCGAACCCAGGACCTCCGATCAGCAGTCGCATACGCTATCCACTGGATCACGGAGGTACTGCTCAAGTGTCTTTGAAGAAAAGTTTACGTATACTAGTACAATAAGTTAGCTATTATCTACGAGCTAAAATGGCCCGTTGGCTTGCCGTGGGATCTAGTGCCTCTTAGAACATAATATTTGATTTTCTTTGGAAACTAGTATGACATTTTCTGCCGCGGGAGTCCTTACAAAAAATCAGTCACAGCCACAAATAACGCAAATAAAACAAGTATCGGAACAACCATAAGTGGATTGCACGTAAATGTTTTCCGTGTGTAAATAGATATAGAATAATACTTGGCGTCATGCCAAGCGGCAAACGACAGCCAGTACTGCAGTTTATTAAAGTTAAAAATTTATGTATGTTATATTGTTTCTTCGTCCATCCTAACTTTGACAAAAATATTTTATTTTACTACGCCAATAATTTTGCCGCGAGTACAAGCAATAAATTCGACAGGGTAACAAAAATTGTTTCTATTGGGTACTATTTATTTTACGTCCATTGCCGCCTTACATACAGCAATGGATATACAATACTTACGAAGACGGATAAAATAGTCAACAAGGTCCATGTTATATTTTTAATTAAAATCATAAAAAGATAAATAAAGTAATCATCGTCACCAAAATCTGTTAGAGAAGAAATTTGCTCGATTTTGATACAGAACTGATAATAAAATATTCCTATTCATTGTTTGCACGTGTTATATGTGAAGAGAACGTAACAAGGTATCACGGTTAGGTAAGGCACATCAAAGGTAAGGGATTATTTCTCTTTTTTTATCTTTCCTTCCTAAGGAATCAGGTCATAATTTACTTTTCAATACTTACTTGATTAAATAAATTTGTATTCCACAACATCATAATCATTAAGACTATATTTATATACTATTCATACATACATTAATTCACCCATTAGAGACAAGTACTGCCAAAACACCCAACAAATAATTTCATAAGCCTTATTATAGTGAATATGAGATGGATGAATGGAGCTCTGAAGGCGTTTATGAATAGCCAAAACGTGTCCAAAAATGCACGTTTGGCTGTCCATAGAGGGGTGTTAGTACCTACTCTTATGTATGGTAGTGATAGTTGGGTATGGCAGAAGAGTCATGAAAGTAGAATAAATGCTGTAGAAATGAGAGCACTGCGAAGTATGTGTGGTGTTTCTTTGACTGACAGAGTAAAGAATTGTGTGATAAGAGAGTGTTGTGGGGTAAAAGAAGATGTAGTGACAAGCATCGAGAAAGGCATGCTAAGATGGTTTGGGCACGTGGAGAGGATGGATGACGAAAGACGAACCAAGCAGATATATATAGCAAGTGTGGAAGGGACAGGACGAAGGGGAAGACCTAGGCGGACGTTCTCTGACCAGATTGGAGACTTCCTAAAAACAGGACAGGTTAGAAGCACCCTGAACAGAAGAGCATGCATGAGGAATCTGATGGGAGTGAATGAAGCAAGAGAGATAAGTCAGGATCGTTGCAAATGGCGTTCCGTAGTCTCTGCCTACCCCTCCGGGAAACAGGCGTGAGTCTATGTATGTATGTATGTATGAGATGGATTACCTGCCGTCTTGTATAAGGCTTAAGCGGCTTACCTGCTAAATAAAGTCGCCGTGGATTATTTCCTACTGCGTAGTCCCGCGGGTAGCAAATTAGTTTCATATACATCATATAGCTTGTTAGGTGGGGTGGGTAAACGTGAGTTTTCAATCTAGTCACAGTGGGATTAAGGAGCTGACGTCATACTATATCTCGGGGGTATTTAAGATTATTTAGAAAAGGAATTGATTGATGATATTAGACAGTATGCTGGGTATGATTACATTTTCAGTAAAGAGCATTAAAGTTATTTTAAAATGAACGTGAGCGATGTGTCCTATGTTTGTCCATGTTTTATCCACTTATGTCTTAAGAGGTAATTAGGTAAATACACGAATCTTTGGAATAAAATGAGATGGGAAAGTACACATTTTAATAAACCCTATAACAATCCTCTTTAAGTCACAATGCCATTGTGACGCAAATTAGGGAGTTCTATTATCCAACAGTAGACTTCAACAGGCTGCTGAGTTTATGGAATACATATTGTTACGAGCTGGGGTTCGTGATAAATTATATACACTATGCCAGAAAAACTGCACTTTATTTACTGACACAATAACACCAGATACACACACTTAATTTTCACTTCACTAATAAAACACACTATTCACACCACTAGAACAACACTAAACACTTCCGACTTATTTTCTCCTTCGCTTGATGTTGATCGCTTTCCGTATTCAATTGAACTGTGTCCGGTCCGTTCGCTCCCGCTCTATTTATACTGGCCGGATAACATCACTAGGCTTTACGAGACGACTCACGATATTTCTGGAAACGTGTAAGGTGTTTCTAGAATTGCGTAAATGTTCTATTTACACCTACGCCATCTATTAGAGGATAGATGAAACAGCCTTAAACAACCGATACATCTAATCTCATGTAGTTCTCCCATTCACTGATAGATGGCGTTATTTTCAATTCGTAACACGGCCTCCCTCTTAAACGTGTTCGTCTCGAACATCGTTAGACCCATAGTAACGAGCCAACCGGTCCACATGAACTATCTTCGGTGCACCTCGCGACCCCTTCTGGATTCGATAGGTGACGTCGTTCATCCTGGTAATTATGCGATATGGCCCGTCCCATCTGGCTTGTAACTTAGGCGATTTTCCTTTGCTTCGTACTGGGTTATGAAGCCACACCAATGATCCCTCATCGAAGCCTTTGTTGTTTGCCTTCCGGTCGTAGCGAGTCTTCATCTTCTCAGACATCTGTTGTCCAGATTCCCTGATGTGCTCGTATACGTCGTTCATCCTGTTGCGTAGCTCGGTTGCGTAATCCGTTATATTGCGTGGAGATTCTGGTGGAATACCGGTGATAAGGTCTGCAGGTAAACGGAGCTCTCTACCAAAATTGGCAAAAGCTGGTGTTACTCCTGTAGTTTCGTGGACCGCACTGCGATATGACAGGAGAAATGGTTGGATGTGCTTGTCCCAATCTCTTTGTTTGCTCTCCACGACCTTCGCCAGGTACCTTTCCAGTGATTGGTTAAACCGTTCAACCATGCCATCTGATTGCGGATGATAAGCCGTGGTCCTGGTTTTATGTGCACCCATTACGCGACAAGTCTCCTTGAACACCTCAGATTCGAAGTTCCGGCCTTGATCGCTGTGGATTTCCAAGGGCACCCCGAACCGACAAAAGACTTCATGCACCAGCTTATCAGCCACTGTGGTAGCTTCTTGATTTGGGATTGCAAACACTTCAGGCCACTTCGTGAAGTAATCCATCACAACCAAGAAGTATTTGTTTCCGTCCTGGCTCTCAGGAAACGGCCCAGCGACATCCAACGCTATGCGCTCCCATGGAGCTCACACATTGTACACCTTTAATGCACCTCTGCTTCGAGTATGTGGCCCCTTCACAGCCGCACAACTTGTGCATTTGCGGCACCAATCCTCGACGTCATTCCGACAGTGGAGCCAATAAAACCGCTCTCGGACCTTAGTAAGCGTCTTCTTAACACCCATGTGACCTCCCGAAGCACCATTGTGATAGAGCCGTAGTACTTCCGGCACCTTAGTCTTGGGCACTACCATTTGCAGATGGCATTGGTTACCTCGAGCGTTTTCCCATTTGCGGCACAGAACTCCATCCTGGACAACCAAGCTTTCCCACTGTGCCCAATAACCTTTGATGACAGGGCTCATTGCTGCGATATCACTCCATTTGGGCCTAGGAGCGCCTGATTTCTTCCATTTGAGAATCGGCTATACGTCCTTGTCTTCTTGCTGAGCACGCTGCAAAGCTTCTTTCCATCCGTCGCTCAGATCCGTCTTCAACATTCTCACTAGCGCTGCCGGCTTCGCTTCCTGTCTTGCACAGTGTTTGCGTTGATCGGGGTAAGGCCTACACGTTAGAGCGTCTGCGCTACGTTGCTCTTGCCGCCAGACAGCTACGTCAGGTGACTCCTTCGGTGGAGAGAGGGTACCAACGTGCCGCTTACGCTTTGGGCAGCTCAAGCGGATATGGCCTCTTTCCCCGCAGTTGTAGCACCGTGGTGAAGAAACAACTTCCCTGATACGGTCAGTTCGATCCTCGTGACGCGCTGCTTCCACCTCCAGAGCGTAGGCTAAGGCTTCCTTCAGGGACTTGAAGTGCCCAAGTCTTACCGCTGCTCTAACTTCCAGGTCCCGGATCCCATCCGTAAACGCTTGTACGAGGTTCCCGTCAATAAGCGCAGGCGACGACTGGTATGCCTTCCTGACCAGCCTTTCCACCTCTAGAGCCCACTGCTGCAGAGTTTCTCCGGTGCGTTGTGTCCTGTCCTTCAGCTGAGCACGATACACATGTTCTAGGTGTGCGTCACCGTATCTCGCCTCCAGCGCCTCCATCAGCTTTTCATAGGAGACGTCTTGCCCAAGCACCTCCAACACCGTCAAGGCCTGATCACGAAGGCCCAAGGTTAGGGCGGTGAAGGCCTGTTCTTTGTTCCATCCATTCGTTCGCATAACGGCCTCAAACTGGACCTTGTATGCATACCACGATGATGAGCCATCAAATGGTGGAACCTTAAACCAACGAGGTGAGGGCGCCACAGCTGCAGGTGTAACGTCGTAGGACCCGAGCCTACACAATTTCTTCTCCACTTCGGCAATACGGGTCTCGAGGTGATCATGTACACGCTTCTCAATAGAGGCGACGCGAGTCTCAAGCTTGTCGTGCACGAGCATCTCTACGTCGCTGATACGGGCCTCGTGCTGCTGAAGTTCCTCCTTGACCGCCTTCAAGTCCTTCCCCACTGCGGCGCAGAGGTCCTTCAAGAGCACCAGCTGTTCCTCCAGACGGTGGGTGTGCTCCTCCTTGTCGCGCGGCAGCTGCTCCTCTAGGCGGCGCGCGTGCTCCTCTTGACGGCGAGCCTGCTCCTGTTGACGGCGGTCCTGCTCCTCCTTGTTGCGCTGTAGCTGTTCCTCCAGGCGGCGAGCCTGCTCCTCCTGACGGCGGGCCTGCTCCTCTTGACGGCGAGCCCGCTCCTCCTTGTTGCACTGTAGCTGTTCTTCCAGGCGGCGCGCGTGCTCCTCTTGACGGCGAGCCTGCTCCTCCTTGTCGCGCTGTCGCTGTTCCACCATGCGGCGCGCGTGCTCCTCTTGACGGCGGGCCTGCTCTTGCATGAACGCCATCAGAGCCGCGATGTCGGGCACCGTCACGGAGTGTGCGCTTGCAGGCTCCACTGCAGCCGCGGAGTCGCCTGGTCAACCAGACGATGGAGAAGGAACGTCTCCGAAGCGTCTCTGGTCCAGGTCTTGCTGGCGCTGGTTTCTGGTACGCACTCCGTCAGTTTCTTCCTTCGGCATAATCGGCATAATTTATCCCACTTCTGACACCAATTTGTTACGAGCTGGGGTTCGTGATAAATTATATACACTATGCCAGAAAAACTGCACTTTATTTACTGACACAATAACACCAGATACACACACTTAATTTTCACTTCACTAATAAAACACACTATTCACACCACTAGAACAACACTAAACACTTCCGACTTATTTTCTCCTTCGCTTGATGTTGATCGCTTTCCGTATTCAATTGAACTGTGTCCGGTCCGTTCGCTCCCGCTCTATTTATACTGGCCGGATAACATCACTAGGCTTTTCGAGACGACTCACAATATTTCTGGAAACGTGTAAGGTGTTTCTAGAATTGCGTAAATGTTCTATTTACATCTACGCCATCTATTAGAGGATAGATGAAACAGCCTTAAACAACCGATACATCTAATCTCATGTAGTTCTCCCATTCATTGATAGATGGCGTTATTTTCAATTCGTAACAATATATTTACATCGGGTTGAATTTGTTTTGTCCATTATTATATAAACGCTCAACAAATATGTACTGCGAAATATTGTTGGTGTGCTACAGTTGTTACACATAATTATCATCTAAGTATAGAATTGAAATTAATTTCATGACTGTGTTCTATCATCCATGTTTTATTCAGTATAATATTTATAATATCCATATTTGTTTACCAGGTGCTATAATCTTCGGCTCAGACCAAGAAGTGGCCGACGTCATGAGAGCAGTAGAACGTGCGAATGCCACCCACTCCTTCAGCTGGGTCGATTCTGACGGCTGGAGCGCCTGATCTCTTGTCTCAGATGGCAATGAGAGTGCCGTTGAAGGCACCATCAGCGTTCAACCTCAGGCAAACGACGTGAAGGGGTTCAAGGAGTACTTTCTTGGACTGAATGTGAAGAATAATAAAAGGAATCCTTGGTTTGTGGGTGAGTATTCGTATTTAATTAGAAGTATGCTTTAAAGATCTTGGGAACAAAATTCGGATGGCTCATCTTTTAATATTACATTTATCACTTTATTCGGTATGCCTTCATAAACGTTCTTCCTCTCTTTTTTGTGTGAGTACCTATTTGGTGTCGGAGTTTACAAATTGCCCGACGGCCTACTGCATGGTATAACGATTCTTGTCAGGAGACAAGACTTGGTTAAAAGCTCACCATACTCTCCATCATTCACGTTTTTATTAGTTGTACCAAACAAGATTTACTTTACCACCAAGTTTACAGGTATATAAACTTATAACTAAAATCCAATATGCAAAATACACGCCAAGACGTGGAGTTGCGGAAACAGCCCATGCCATCAAGATCAAGATAACTAAAATCCAGTAATTTTCACCCATTATCTTGCTTATAGGCTACTTAAGGTGCTATAAATCAAGTATCAGTTTTAGTAGAAAATACAAACAACATCTGCTAAAAGAACAACTTCAACTTTAAAACTAACCACGCTATGCAAAACAATGAAGATCTGTCTCACTGTACCTATTGCCATCCAACCGGCCGGCGATGCATTAAATTCTCCAACTCCAAGGCCAGTTGTTAGTTTGTGAGTAATGGGATTTTCTTTCGCTCTTCTCAAAACTGTGATATGTACTCCAATAATGTTCTGACGCATGGCTGACACGTAATAGATATGCCGACACACGTATATTGTAATACATACATACATACATATCGTCGCGCCTTTTAGCCCTTTATATTATTATAAGGGGTAGGCAGAGGTGTATTTCTGCACCCACTTTTCGCCAGATATACTTTAGTCCCACGTAATAAGGGGCGAGCCTATTGCCGTACCGGGCACATTTCCAGACTCCGTGCTGCTACTGAGAATTTCGTGACAGAAAAACCCAATAACACTGCCCGACCCAGGAATCGAACCCGGGACCTCCTGATCCCACGCGCACATCTATGCCGCGAGACCAACGAGGCAGTCGTATAGGGTTTGATGTCGAGTTTTCCGTCTCTACGCAAAGATGGTATTTGCAGCGTGTTATCCCTTAGTCGCCTTTTACGACACCCACGGGAAGATAGAGGGTGGTGACACTTGTGTTCTATGCCGTCAACCGCACGGCAATATTTCACAAATATACATGTTTCACACGTTATGAATTTTAAATTTTCTCCAAATTTCTGTTTGTTTGTAGTTTCCACCATTGTTAAGGTTACTTAGGCTTGGCGTCTGTTTCCAGCTTTTAAACTCCGCGCAATCAGCGCGTGCACAAATAACGAATAGTCATGGGACGTGCGCGTACGCCTTTGCCATAGACAAGTAGCCATGGTAGAAGCTTATTGATCGTCGTTTGTTAAGTTTGTATAAATAGTTTTTAGTATTTAACACGCCTGTACAGTATATACATAAAAATATTTTCTTGTGTCCGTAATATATTTATTTAATTTATTTATAAAACGGTCCGAACAGAATATCAGCGCCATCTTGTGTCACAAGATGGCATAACGCTGAGTTGGGATCCGATTCTGTTTATGTTAAGTTAGTTTTTTAGTTTTTATCTCTCTCTCTGTTGCATGCATGTTCATAAACGGAATAAATGAGTTTTTCTTTCTTTCTTTCTATATAACGTAGAATGTTTATATGTCGTGGACCGAAAGCTCAACGCATCCATCCAAGCGGCGACCTGTGCAAGCCCTGCTTAACTTTGCCCATACCGAAAACCAAGCCAATTCACGCTTTAATAATAGTAATAGCTGCATGTGCTATTTAATTGAATTCTGTATATATCTTTTTGACATTTTGATTGCTGACATTTTATTGATACACTATTAACTACGAAATTCAATATTCGAAGTATAGATAGATCTGTAGATTTTAGATTCGTTTTTGACATAAGCTCCATACAAAATATGTCAAACACGAATTTCGAATCTCCAAATCCATGCATGGATCGAATATTGAAAATGGCCGTTAATTGAATTCTTTATATAACATAAAGCATGCCACTGCGTCGGCGAAACCATGTGAAACTTATCTATATGTAACAGCTCTTAACCATGTCTCTTGCAAATAAATTGATTGGGATTTGAATTTGAATTGCAATGAGCGCTGCATCAAATTCCCAGTAAATACTGACAAACTAGTAGTAACTGACTAGTTGATTTTAACTGGATACGTTGCAATTTTCAGTAAGCTCATACAGTGATATTCGCTTACTACGAGAAACTGTTGCCAAGTTTATTACATACCTACCCGCCAACTTATTCCTGCTGTCTAAAATCTTTGCTTGCCTCTTCTTTTAACCGAATTCGAAAAGAAGACGATCCCAATTGTGTGTTTTTTATTTTTACCTCAGATTTTTTACTAGATGAACCTATTCCGATTATTATTTTCTGCCTGGTTTTCGTGTGGTCATGTGAAGATCTGTGGAGTAGGCGATATTGACCAGATCGTTTTTTAAATGTTGTTTTTATTGCTGAGAATTCCTTCTCATGAACTTAAATCACATTATAGTTTAGTAAGTACATAGTACTTAGTCGAAGGCTAATATTTGACATTCTTTAGAAAGTTTAGGTCTTAATATTTCGGGTCCGCGTGTTTGGCCAGTGTGACGTCTAATAAATAAGTTATGCGTGTTGTGGTGAGGGTAGTACGGAGGGGGAGTGCGGAGCGAAGCGCCGCTCTCGCACTTCTAGTCGAGTGCTCGGAGCGACAACACGTGTAACGCAGTGACAGTGCAAACAGTGTTTTACTTATATACCCTACGACACCCCAAGTGGCGACGAGTATAATTTTGTGTATTCATATACAGTCCCTTCTGTAACATATATTTCCACCATAGTTATGAATATGGTCGCGAGTTGCCTACAATATAAGACGTAAGTGGATGCTCCTGTTACACAATATTCACACTGGAAGGCTACTACGGCACTTAATGTGGTAACTGCATTAATTATTTAAGTATTATGTATGTTCCTAATTACTATTTCCAAGTAATTAATTACAATGTGAAACAGTTGCAGCTCCTTACAAAAACAAAATATGTAACATAACACTGGCGATTAAAAAGAGTGGCCACGAGTTTTATTGCCCGTTCTTTCTCGTGGTTCTACCTTTTGCTTTGCGAATGGGCAGTAAATGTAAATGTAGAAGCATTAAGTAATGTATATTAAAATTTGACGTTCATAAGCGTCACCTTGTGACCTAGATGAATAAATGATTCTGACTTTGACTTTGACTTTGGTATCAAAACATAACATGTTATGTTATTTGGAGAGGTAAACTATTGCATAAATAGTTGGTACCTATGAAATAACAATAACTCGTAGTGATATTATTTTGCGAAAATAATTTTATTATAGTGCAAATTATCGTTACATTTTTTTATTGTTCTACCCCCTGTGATATCATTATTTTATTATATCAAAAGTAAGGAAAGCATATGGTATCACATTGTTGCAAATAATTAATCAAGTATATTATTGAATATTTTGATCTACCCTCACAGTGTTATTATTCAAAATGAGAATATAATATATAGCTCACGGTAGTTTGTGCTATATCGATTAAATCGTTATTATTGTATCGATTTAATTGTGTTAACAATAGTATATTATAATGAATTAATTTGATTAATAAATTCATATACGATGTATTATATCGTTGTAAACATATTGATGATTTGTTGTGCTAAGAAATGAGTTATTGTTAAAGTGGTAATTCAGCAAAGGCAGAATGGTACCAAACAAAAAAAAAAACAAAAAAATGCCTGGACGCAGCCTGAAACGAAATATCTCGTTACAGGTCGCTCCGAAAATGTCTCATATTCCACCGTTAGAATCCTTTGACTGTGAAGGCGACCCCTCCTCAGTTGGATTGCGTTGGGAAAAATGGAATAGGGGTTTTGAGATCTATCTCATAGCTACAAAAATAGACAAGCCAGATAGAATGAGGGCGACACTTCTTCATGTTGCAGGTCTATCGTTACAAGAAATTTACTATAACATACCAGGTGCTCACGTGGAATAAACTAACGACAATTATGTATATACAATTGCTATCGAAAAACTAGATGAATATTTTTCTCCTAAACAAAGTCGCGTCTATGAAAGACATTTGTTTCGATTGATTAAACAAGAACAGGGTGAAAAATTCGATAACTTCCTCTTACGTTTGCGTTTGCAAGGGTCTAAATGTAAATTCAATAATTTAGATGAAAACATAATTGACCAAGTTACCGAAAAGTGTGAGTCCGTGGAACTTAGAAAAAAGATACTTACATTAGGTGAAGATGTCACGCTAGAAAAGTTAATCACCGAAGCAAACGCCCTCGAATCTGTTCGAAGGCAGCAAAATAATTTCGATTCAACAAAGTCACATAAAGGTCAGGGAATTAACCGACTAGATACCAGGGCCAGCGTTAGCGGTAATCTATCAGTATTAAAGCCCTGTTGCCGTTGTGGTAACGAAAATCATTCGGGAGACGACAAAGGTTGTCCAGCTCGAAACAAAAAGTGTATCAAGTGTGGCTTCCTTGGACATTTTCGAAAAAGTGCCTTACCAACACCAAGAAGCGTAAAGCAAACGACCAACCGAATAACAGCCTGAAAAGGACTAAAACAGAGCACAGACCTAAAAGCAGCAGCGAAATACATTGTGTTTCATTTAGACAATGATGATACGATCATTTGCAACGTTGGTGGTGTCAATATAGAAATGTTTATTGACTCAGGGAGCAAGTGCAATATTATTAATGACTCAACATGGAACAATTTAAAGGAATGTAAGGTTCAAGTCTCCAATCAAGTCAAAAGCCCTAAGAAACACTTTATGGCCTACGGCAGCCATAAGGCTTTGACTGTATTAGGCTCGTTTGAAGCTAAACTTCGTATTGGGCTAGATTTTCAAACTGCCACCTTCTACGTTATAAAAGATGGTACGAAAAACTTGCTGGGAAAGGACACTGCCATAGCTCTTGGCGTTCTAAAGGTAGGCATTAGTGTAAATACAGTTAGTAATGAAACTTTTCCTAAATTTCGAAACGTTAACCTGGTAATTCCTATAAACGATTCAGTGAAACCGGTATGTCAGCCCTACCGTAGGGTTACTGTACCTTAAGAGACCAAAATTAATAATAAAATCAACGAGTTAGTTAATTCCGATATAATCGAAGCTGTCAATCACCCTTCAAATTGGGTTTCACCCATGGTTCCAGTCTTGAAGAGTGATGGTGACGTTAGAATTTGCATTGATATGAGACGTGCTAATCAAGCAATAATACAAGAAAACCATCCTTTACGTACAATGGAGCAACTTCTCCCTAAATTAAGTAATGCTAAACTTTTTTCCAAACTAGATTTAAAAAAATCTTTCCATCAAATTGAATTAAGCGAGGATAGCAGATACATCACTACTTTCATTAAAAACAAGGGTTTATTTAGGTATAAACGCCTTATGTTCGGAATCTCGTGTGCTCCTGAATGTTTTCAAAAAATTCTCGAAAGAATATTATAACCTTGCGATGTTGTTGTAAATTTCATAGACGATATTATTGTTTTTGGAAAAAACGAGACCAAACACGATGAGTGGCTCGAAAAAGTACATTCAGTTTTAAAAGAATATGACGTTCTTCTTAACGACTCAAAGTGTATTTATAAAGTCGGTAAGGTACATTACCTTGGTCATGAACTATTGTGGAAAGGCGTTAAGCCTCTCGATAAATATACCAAGTCGATTGAGTCGTTCAGAGACCCGACAACCTTAGAGGAAGTCCAGAGTTTCTTGGGTTTTGTAAATTTCGTAGATAAATGGATCCCCAATCTTGCTACTTTAACGGAACCCATTAGAGAACTTTTGCGGCTAAAATTACCGAAAAATAGTAACATTTCGCCTTATTGGACTGATAGTCGATCTTGAGTTTTCAAGCAATTGAAGCCATAGAGATGACTAACATACAGACTTAAGGATATTATGACCCAAATGACCGTACTCAGGTTATTGCAGATGCCAGTCCGGTAGGGCTTGGTGCCGTACTCGTGCAATACAACAAAAACGAGTCATTGCTTACGGAAACAAAAGTTTGACAGCATGTGAAAAGCGTTACTGTCAAACTGAAAAGGAAGCTCTTGCTTTGGTATGGGCAGTTGAGCATTTTAAAATGTATCTTTTTGGCAAAGACACGTTCGAGTTAGTCAGTGACCATAAACCTCTTGAAGTTATATTTGGAGTAAATTCCAAACCATGCGCCCGAATCGAGCGATGGGTTTTACGCATACAGGCATATAATTATAATATCGTATATGAACCTACATGTGTTAACAATTACAAGGCTTTCGAACAAGAACTTTGTTTCCAGGAAAATATTTTACTTCGTGGAACGAAAATTGTTATACCTACAAAATTACGATACCGAGTAATATTAGCTGCTCATGAAGGCCACCGTGGCCATGAAAACCAGATAACGATCAAAGGTCTGGTGGCCCAAAAGTGATAAAGACGAAGAAAACTACGTCAAGACTTGTAAGGGTTGCACGCTGGTGTCAGCGCCAAATCCGCCGTGTCCGATGAAAAGACGCGTATCCCCAACACAGCCGTGGATTGATGTAGCAGTAGATTATATGGGTCCATTGCCTAGCGGGCATTATCTTTTTGTGATTGTAAATTATTTTAGTTGTTATAAAGAAATTAAAATTACAAATTCAATTAGTGCAACAGATACTATTTTAATACTTAAAGAAATATTCTCACGATTGGGGATACCTCTCAATATAACAGCCGATAATGGTCGACAATTCATAGCAGGTGAATTTAATACATTTTGTCATGAATACGGTATTACCTTGTTTCATAGTATTCCATATTGGCCTCAACAAAACGGGGAAGTTGAAAGGCAAAACCGAGACATACTCAAACGGTTAAAATTAGTCAAGTTGAAAAATGTGATTACAAATCTGATATCCTTAAGTATTTAATGATGTATAATAGTACCCCTCATTTTAGCACAGGAAAATCGCCATCCGAATTGTTCTTTTGGCGGCAGTTCAGAGATAAATTACCGTCTGTTTAAGATGTTGAACATGCAATGACTGATTTAGAAGCTAAAGATAGAGATACCGAAATGAAAATCAAAGGTAAAGAACGAGAAGACAGGAAAAGGAGAGCGGTAGAAAGTGATATCACAATAGGTGAAAAGGTTTATGTTAAAAATATGTCTAAAGAAAATAATATTTTCTTGGGTTTACGCGAATGTTACACATTGAAATTAAACTGCAGTTTACGGATTTTATCGCGTTATATTGGTTTCACTTGTTTTTACATTTAAACCGAATGATCTAGAAACTACATTTTTATTACTAGCCAACGTTTCGAATTCTTTACAGGATTCATGTTCACGGCAGACTGAGGTGGTATTTGTCTTTGTCTTGAATTTAAAAGTTATCTCAAAGTTCCCGAACATTTTTCAACTATTGGTGTTACTATCTACGCAGAATGTGCTCACTGTGTCTTGATGTTTTCTGGTGACTTTGTCCTTCTTGGGTTTCATTAGCCTGATAACAGGGTCCCAAGCTGGAGGAACATTCCAACCATCTTCCCTATTGAAATTAGGATGCTTTTTAATTTCAATAGCTTCTCGTATCATTCTTGGAATAAAGCGGTGTTCTTTTGCGAGTAACTGTGATTTATCAAATCGCAGGTAATGGTTGGTTCCTTGTTCTACATGTTCACACACACCAGACTTCGTCGAGCGTTTGTGTTTAATGTCAGCTATATGTTCCTTTAGTCGAATGCCTATGCTTCTCTTGGTTTGTCCAATGTATGAGAGCCCACACTCACAGTCTATCTTGTAAACCCCGGCCTCTTGTAAGGGTAACTGACTCTTGACAGATGGTAATAATTGGCTTAACTTCGTTGGTGGCTTGTAGAAAGTTTTGATTGAAGCTCGCTTCAAGATGTAGCCAATCTTGTCAGTCACGCCCTTGATGTATGGGAGGACAGCAGGTTGTCTCTCTACTGTGGCTGGCTTGTTCTTCGGGGATCTGTGACGTTGGCGCGGCGGTCGGAGCTTGTTGTCTTGCAGAACTGGCTTGACATGTTGAAGCTCAGCGTCCAGGTGTTTCTTGTCACAGATCCCCCGGGCTCTCTGAAACAAAGACATTCCTACGGTAGCTAACTGTTTAGGATGGTGGTGAGATTCACCGTTTCAGTACCTATTTGTATATGTCTTTTTCCTATACACAGTGTGGCTCAAAGAGTTGTTTTTGTTCCTGATAACAAGTACATCTAAGAAAGCTAAAGAATTGTTTGCCTCTAATTCCATTGTAAATTTTACCGTCTTTCTACCGTCCGCCGACCATAGACAAACAGTTGTCAATCTGTCAAAACACACGTTAGATCAAAACACTGAAAATGTACTAAAGAGAGGTTTAAATTATGCGATAACTCCATCCAGAATACCGTATGAGTCCATTATTTGCAACGTTGAGGATTGTCTAGTAAAGAACAATGTGAGTAAGGAAGATTTCGAGGCCATACGTCAAGACGTTTCTGCTGTATTGCGCCAGTCGAAAGTGCCGAAAAGGAATCTACCAAAACCTGAGTATTTCGCACTGAAGAACCTACGAGCTAGACCTGAACTAACAGTACTCCGAGCAGATAAGGGAAATGCAACGGTAGTGATGGACACGTCCGATTATAAACAAAAAATGGAAAATCTTTTGACGGATGAAAGTACATATAAATTGGTTAAGACGGACCCTACCAACAAAATACTCAAGCAAACGAGTGATATTGTGAAGAAATACTCCGAACAACTGAATCTGGACGTGAAATACTTAATACCACCGTGTGCAAAACCTCCCCAATTGTATGGTCTACCGAAAATACACAAGGAAAATGCTCCGCTGCGCCCTATAGTCAGTCAAATAGGGGCACCAACCTACAGATTGGCTCAACACCTTGCAAAGATTCTCTCGCCACTCAGAGGCAAGACGAGACCGCATGTAAAGGATTCCTACCATTTTGTCAGTGAAATAAAACACCTACATCTCTCTGACAAGGAAACTATGGTTAGTTTTGATGTACAGTCATTATTCACATGCTTACCAGCACATGACTGTATTGAGATAACTAGAAGGAAGCTAACAGAGAACAACATGCCTGAGGAATATGCAGAAATATTGAAACACTGTTTAACAACTGGCTATCTGTTATGGGATGAGAAATACTACATACAAGTAGACGGTGTGGCAATGGGCTCTCCAGTATCGCCTGTTGTTGCTGACATCTTCATGGAGGACTTCGAGGCGCGAGCCCTGCAGACTGCCACCATCACACCGAGGTTCTACAAGCGGTATGTAGATGACACTTTTACAATTTTACCAACAGATAGTGTTAATGTATTCCTAGACCATCTTAATTCTATTCACAACCAGATAAAATTTACAATGGAATTAGAGGCAAACAATTCTTTATCTTTCTTAGATGTACTTGTTATCAGGAACAAAAACAACTCTTTGAGCCACACTGTGTATAGGAAAAAGACACATACAAATAGGTACTTAAACGGTGAATCTCACCACCATCCTAAACAGTTAGCTACCGTAGGAATGTCTTTGTTTCAGAGAGCCCGGGGATCTGTGACAAGAAACACCTGGACGCCGAGCTTCAACATGTCAAGCCAGTTCTGCAAGACAACAAGCTCTGACCGCCGCGCCAACGTCACAGATCCCCGAAGAACAAGCCAGCCACAGTAGAGAGACAACCTGCTGTCCTCCCATACATCAAGGGCGTGACTGACAAGATTGGCTACATCTTGAAGCGAGCTTCAATCAAAACTTTCTACAAGCCACCAACGAAGATAAGCCAATTATTACCATCTGTCAAGAGTCAGTTACCCTTACAAGAGGCCGGGGTGTACAAGATAGACTGTGAGTGTGGGCTCTCATACATTGGACAAATCAAGAGAAGCATAGGCATTCGACTAAAGGAACATATAGCTGACATTAAACACAAACGCTCGACGGAGTCTGGTGTGTGTGAACATGTAGAACAAGGAACCAACCATTACCTGCGATTTGATAAACCACAGATACTCGCAAAAGAACACCGCTTTATTCCAAGAATGATACGAGAAGCTATTGAAATTAAAAAGCATCCTAATTTCAATAGGGAAGATGGTTGGAATGTTCCTCCAGCTTGGGACCCTGTTATCAGGCTAATGAAACCCAAGAAGGGCAAAGTCACCAGAAGACATCAAGACACAGTGAGCACATTCTGCGTAGATAGTAACACCAATAGTTGTAAAATGTTCGGGTACTTTGAGATCACTTTTAAATTCAAGACAAAGACAAATACCACCTCAGTCTGCCGTGAACATGAATCCTGTAAAGAATTCGAAACGTTGGCTAGTAATAAAAATGTAGTTTCTAGATCATTCGGTTTAAATGTAAAAACAAGTGAAACCAATATAACGCGATAAAATCCGTAAACTGTAGTTTAATTTCAATAAAGAAAATAAATTAACTCGGGAATTTAATGACCAATCTTATACAGTTATTGATAAAAAAGGAGTGGATGTAGAGGTCCAGAACGATATTACAGGCCAGACTTCTCGAAGGAATGTTATACATTTGAAAAAAGTAGAAGGTAAATGGACGTCGGTCCATAGAAATACATCACCGACTGATTCTGATTTGAGCTGCAGTGAAAATGATTTATTATACAATTATAAACAGATGTGTTCACAATAGACCAGGTTCATTGGGAAAAAATATATTATGTATTATTAACTTTACTTTTGCTATCACTCCATAATACTAAAATCGTTAATTATTGATTACTCTACTATTTGTTATAATTTGATTTTTTTATATTTTGTAAAGAAGAGACGTGACGTCTAATAAATAAGTTATGCGTGTTGTGTTGAGGGCAGTACGGAGTGGGGAGTGCGGAGCGAAGCGCCGCACTCGCACTTCTAGTCGAGTGCTCGGAGCGACAACACGTGTAACGCAGTGACAGTGCAAACAGTGTTTTATTTATATACCTTACGACACCACAGCCAGGTCTTCAAATCTAAACTTTAAGGCTTCCGACAAAAATCGAAAGGAAAAGATTTTTTCATGTTATCTTTTCATGTTGTCTGGTAAATAAATAGAAAATAAATTGTTGATTTGATGTATATGTTATGCTACGGCCACACTACCGTGATATGCCAATAATTATTGCCATAACTTCAACAACGCCTAGGTGTAACCACGATATAAGGCCATAATATTACAATGTGGCAAATGGCGGTAGACAATAGCTCCGGCGGCGGTCATTTTTCGCATATCAAAGAAGATTACTGCAGTAATTAATGCGTTTGTGACAACACTACTGTTTGTCCAGTCAGCAACATGAGTTCGACGACAACGCATGTATCTACCGATATGGTGTGGTCAAATAAAAAGCGCTTGAATTTTTGGAATTATTTATTATTGCTTTAGCTTTGTAAAAATTGAAAAGATTCATGTAAAAATAATTGGCACTCATAAAATCCTCACAGTTGCAGCTTCAACCTCCATCTTGAAAAATTATATTTTTACCGCCTAATTTATTGACATATCTGGGTAAACTCTAGTGTAACCACACGACTTCACGCAGTAATTTAAACGGTAATTAAATGCTTTAATTATAGCGGTAACAACCCGGTCGACGGTAAGGTAGTGTGGCCGTAGCATTAGAGTCTCTTGCAATTTATTAATAATGAAAATCTTAAGCCCAATATATTTTTAACAGTAATACCAGCGGGGCGTTAGAACAAATTAGATGTCACTTAACAACATGTTAAAAAGAAATGATGATTTCTGCAAATAAAATAACTAAGCAATAGCAGCACTTTGTCGTTTTTACTGGATATTTGCCATTGCATTTTCCATAAAGCAAAAATTAAATAAGTGTCAGTCAGATTTATATCTCAACATGTAATGTTATATTAATACCGCAGTTATTTATATTGCTGGTTCCAGAACTCCGTCGTTAATACACAAAGTTTTGCAAGAAATCATCAGACGAAATCTTTAATTCGTTTCTGTAACACTTAAGTAACCTTTAAATCCATGAAACATTGGACGAACAAGACCAAACTTCACAACGCACAGATTTGGAGATATTCCCTTTTATCTTGTACAACATTACAAATAGTTCGAAGTACAGTTGTTTTTGCGTAATAAAGCATTCGGGGATTCGAAATCATCGACGGAATTCTCTCTAAAGAAACTTTCTCGGAATTGTAAAACTTGGATTTCGTAGTAATTGGTGTAAATTGTCAACTCATTTCCATTGCGTTATTAAGACTAACTTGTTTGAATAGTAGCAAAGATAAAGTTTGTAAGTGGGCTTTAACTAACACCCTTCAATTAGGCTTCCACTTGCGTTTTAACTTGTATTCTGTGCATTTGTTTGTTAGATTTGAAAGCTACTTACTTATTATTTTAATTGGAGATTAGCTCAAGAAACTAGATTAATAAATGAACAAATAATAATGTATAAAATGTATATTTCTAATATGATAGATTATGCAAACTTTGATGGCGACAAAGTTTTCTACGTGCTTAATTAATTCTGAAGATTTTTACTAAAGTAAAGGATGACCGCAGCTACTCCCGCACTTATTCTGATTTTATTTGTTTCTCTCCGATCTCGTATTGCACCCCTAAAGTATCCAAGAACATACATTTCATCACATTTCAGCTGATATAATAGCTTTGACGGTAGCTCGTCCGTCAGTCAGTCAGTAACGCAAGAATTTTATATACACAAATTCGTATCTCCTCTTTTATTTTTTTAAGTTTATTCCCCCTATTGACACTGGTTTGATCATCATCGTTAACTTAAACCGTAAAGTTAAGTGCAGCTCATAACGTTAAGTGCGCACTCACCGACCGCTTGACGGCTTTCACGCACAAAAGTGATTTCACTTTTGTGCGTGAAATTCACTTTCACACAGATTCGTTTTTAAGAATCAGTTGCGGTTGGGCAAAAATTTTAATGGCTATGTATGAAGCGACTAGACAAGGTGAATTTTTAAATGGCTCTCGTATTGTGAGTGATTTTAAGGGTTAACGCCGCGAAAAAGGTTTTAACAGCAAAGAAAATTATGAATGTTTATTTCGACTGAAATATAATCCAGTAATAAATACGCTATCAATCTAGTAATAATTACATACGTACATCGACTCACGCCTGTTTCCCTGAAGGGGTAGGCAGAGACATATTAAAGCGCCCACTTTTCGCCAGTTTTTTTATAGTTATAATTATGCTAATATAATTATCACTAGAATAAATAGACTAACATTGCGGCAGCTTCGTATATCAATAGGTCGTCAGAATAACATTGAACCCACAACAGCTCAATCGTCTACTTAGAAAGTTATCGACGCACATACTAAAAAAGGTAGTTGTACAAAACTGCTTAAAACTGAATAATCTTTAAAAAAAATCAAAACCAAAAGACTGACCAAGACTTTACGCAAATTGATACAACGGCACCAACGAGGCTTTCACAGAATTACTGAAGCGAATTCATTCAGCCAGCTTTAGCAAGAAAGATGGGAGTGAATGAAGCTAGAGAGGTATGTCAGGATCGTTGTAAATGGCTTTTCGTAGTCTCTGCCCACCCTCCGGGAAACAGGCGTGAGTCTATGTATGTATGTAAATTATACGTGACCAGATTTTATCAACAACGATAACAGGAAATTATTATTACAAGTAAATGCTTATTTGCCATGAGCATTGGATAAGTTACACGTAACGTAAAGGAACAAGAACATTACAATAGATAAAACTGCTCAAGTGTGTACTCACTTTAATTTATTGAGCAACCTTTTAGCCTCTTACAAGTTATCTGAAACAGTTTTTTATTACCTAATAATGTTATAACTATGTTACAATTTAGTAGTCGGCGATGTTTATCTTTATACGAAAGCGTACTCGTATAGGAAGCTTATAGACTTTTTACGAGTCATCATACATTACACGGCCCATTAAGTTATTCAGTACTTCCAGCAACTTATAATTAAGTACTGCTACTTAGTGTTTTGTAGCGTCGTACCTAATTATATAGTTTTTATTACATCTTATACGAGCACAACATTTGCCAATTTTTTTGCTTGAGTTATAGTTGACGCACTTTATTGAGAAAATACTTACTTGTATAAATCTTTTATTTATTTATTTATGCTTTATCGTACATCAGAAACATTACTTAGGAGATCTTACAATATGAGTAAAGTGCAAGGTGCGACCTTATCGTTTATAGCGATGACTACCAGGCAACCTTTGAATGGAAATATTGTTGGTAGGAAAATAGTGGTAGTTGTAGGTGTAAGAATATTATAATAGAATATTTTAAAATGGACAGTGAAATATATTTTTGTTTTTATGATATAATTAAGTCGTTTTTCTGACACTTTTTTTGTTTATCGATTATGCAACGTAATGGTATTGGTGACATTTACTGTAGCATATTATGTGTCAATGTCAGAAATTATTAACAGAAATGTGTTATCTCTTTTTTGTTCACATTGTCTTTTTTGTTCATGTCTTTCGTCTGGTAGAAATAAACGCATTTTTTTCATTTCTTTCTACGATTTTGACTTCGAAAATAATGTTCCTTCACAATTTTTTTTTTCATTTATTTCTGTAAAGATTTTAGCTCTAAATATTTATACGTGTTTAACTGAAAAGTATGTACTAAGCTTATTATATACAGAAGCTGAAATTGTTACTTTCAAATATTCCATTTTCATCAAAATCAATATTATACAGCACAACAACGTGACTTGTACAACTGTTAAGCTTAATTGTAGGTAATAAAGTGCCTCTGTGATCGGAAGTCCCGGGTCGGGCAAAAGTGTTACTGGTTTTTCCCGAATTCTCAGTAGCAGCACGGAGTCAGGTGATGTGTCTGGTAACGGCATGTAATAACATGGGGCCTAAAAATTCATGGTGAAATGTGGATGTAGCTAATATTACACCTCTGCCTACCCCTTCGAGGATACACACGTGAGACAATAAAAATAATATATATTAAGTGCATCGACTTAAACACACCATGCTACAATTAAGTAGTCTCAAGTATAGTGAGGATAACTTCTCATAGTGAGATACGTCTCGGTCGACCACAACTGCGTCAGTTATTTATCACTGCTTTATAATGATGTTCTACTGGTTCTCCATGTGCCGACTTGTAAATTTTTTACATAGCTATTGTGCCATTTCATCCTTTATTCGTTAATTGTGGATGTTAATAAACCTACAGTAGACAAAATAAATGCACTTACCTTAGCACAGAGAGCGCCTTCTTCTTTCAACCCTAACGTTTTATAACTCATGTCTAATAAACCGTTGATTTTGAAGCAAGCACGCAGTTGTTTTTAACACTATGAAAAGCTAAGAAATAGCTAATAACAATATTATTTTAACAAAATTACGAAATATTTTCAATGTCGGTGCGTTGAAAATTTTTTGCACTGAAATCCATATCATTTTAAACGGGTTGCAGCAAGCCATTTATAAATCGCTATTAGCATTCGTCGTCGATCAACGTTCTGAACGTCACAAATGTAGAACATTTCACAACTAAAATTGTTAACACGAAACCAAAACAGTAATTATTAAAACAGTATCGTGAATGAAAAATGTTTAAAAGACCCGAATTTGCAACCCGTCTTAACGGGTGAAAAATATTTGACTTTTAGATTTAAGTTTTACTGGTAACTATCCTTTTTCCGGCCATTTTTAGTTTTATTGTAAGGGTAAAACAGGCCTTTTTACAGTGATATGATTTGCGGAAACTGGTGGATCGTAGGCAGGCAGTATTTAAGGTTCTTTGCAATAAATTATTTTAAATGCACTTACGATGCCGTTTTGGCACTACCGAATGGTTGCCATTTGATCTTGGAATGTACTTTATTGCCTGTATGGCTCATAACGTGATCTTAGATAGCCTGGCTATGGAATATCGCTTTCCCTTCGGGTTGCGGAGATCAGACAGGCAGTCGCTCCGCGGAAAAGCTAATATTCCGCCACAACAGATTAGAAAGCGGACCCCAGGTTGAGATTGGTATAACACTAGGAGGATGAGAATCTTCTGTATGTGTAAAATTCTTGGCTGTTACACACAGTACCGCTCGCGTGTGGCTATTTAAAAGGGGAAAATTTCGGGAAATCCCATCTTAGATCTCCTTTATACTCTTCAAGTTTCGCATGAATTGAATATTATATATTGATAGTAGCTGCTATTTCAATGGTATGCCACAGGAATAATTGCCGTGAATTGGTCAATTATTTGTTAACTGACCGCGACATTAAGCACATCGTTCAAGTCTGTATTAAACAGTATATATTCGCAACAGTAAATGTTACACTTAATTTATTGCCACACACATATTAAATTTGAAACTTGTATTTGTTTGACGTAGTTAAAGAGTTATTTCAAGCAAAACTAATATAAAGGCTTATTAATTTATATTTTGTTTATGATCAAAGCACAAAATATAGTAAAACATCTACATACTTTTTAGAATGTGAGTTTACCACATAGCGCGACAGATGCGCTATGGTTGGGTTGCATACGAAAGTCAAAAAGGCCAACAGATTTCAAATATTGTTTGTCTTCAACAGAGACTCAAGTAGTACACAATCTTCAACAAAAACTCACCTGGACTCCAACAGAGTTAATAAACACCAGTACAGATGAGCAAATGTGATTTAATTTACAAATATACCTTCTAGCTATCTTTCTAGGACAAACCTGGTCAAAATAGTCTAACGCTTTCATCGTTAACATAATTACTAACTACTTTTAAGCTACCACGATTTGCACACATACTAAAGATTATATAACGGGTGGTGTAACCCATGCCGAAACGTCGGGAAAAATAGAAAGGTATTTCATCTTTCTTTTCGTTCATTAACACGATTCAGACCCATTACATAATATTTAGTAAACATAATTATTAGCCAATAGCAGCAAGCCACTATATTTCCACACGTTAATTAGTAGACCAAGGACCAAAAAATGTATCAAGCGTTACAAAGTCAGTTATTAGATAATTACATTGTATAAAAATAAACCAAAACGAATCCTTAACTGCGGCTCAAACTGTGATCGTTGTCAAGTTTGACCTTCAAAAAGAACCCTGAAAGCTTCGCAAACATTAACAACTTTTAATTCCATCAACACCACTTCGCAAAATGTAATAGTTACGGAATACTTTCTTCGCTCTGGGAATAAAATTACAAACTCAAATTTGAACTATTAGTCCTCCGACTATTAGGGCCTAACTTAGAGCCTTTTACATAAATAATTCCACGCAAAATAGACCGATGTTAACCAAAGTTGAGAATAGTATTACTTTAATAGTACGTAATTAAATTGGAGGTCATGTAAACTCAGTGGTCAGGCCTTATCAATTAGAGGTCCCGAAGGGATGCAGGGTCAATTTCCAATGGTATCCACATGGAATTAATCTGTAATCCTCAACTCATTGATTTAAGCGTAATCTAATGAAAAGTCCTTAACTCTAAGCTCTTATGCGAACTATAAGTTAAGCTTTGTTATAATATTATATAAGTTACGATAAAAATATAAATATTATGTATCAACTTCCCGGTATTAGGGTAGTGGTTTAATGGAAAATCCTTTTGATGTAGACATTTGAAGTTTTGATGAGTTGTGAATATTTTATAGAAATTGAACATAACCGAGACTTTGTATTCCTTCAATACAATTTTGAGCGTAGGTATAATTATGGAATAATACCACAGATTGACATAATGCGGTCATTTATACCGCAGGAACAAAGTGGAAGTCGATCTTTACTCAATACGCAAAGATCAGACAGACATGAGATGTCAACAAATAAAAAAAGCTACCTTGCAAATAATACTCATTGTACTCATAAAACTGCTGCTGTGAAACATCGGTTATGTGTAAAAACGTGAAATTTTCATAATCTGACAAAAAAACGATTGTCGAAAAACTGCCTTCAGAAAACGTATCCTCTATTCCAATAAAATCAAAACACGATGAAAACACGGATTAATTCTTTATGCGCTTGACCGAACCCTCTTTTAACTTAATGCTTTATAGTCCTGAATGGGAACTTGACAGGAAATGGTGGCTGATAAAAAGGGTCCGTTTGAGAACAAAACACGCATTCGCTCCCAAATGGATTGGAACTGCCAGTCTTCGGCATTCTGGCTTAACATTGATATATTATTACATCGATATATTATTTATGATTAACATCAGGCTTTTTTTGTGCCGTGCCCTCATCCAAGGGGTGAGGCCAGAGCGGCAGCGGCAGTGAGGTGAATAAAGTCAGGTTTCCATAGTTATCTGAAGTATTGAGTCGTGATGGGTCAGAGCACTATCGGTTTTATATACTTATTATTAAGGTTTTGTTCGCTCTTCATATCTGATGCAATATGCTGTCACTATCGTCGATATCACTCTGATGCGTCACGACACAACACGTCAGACAAAATGGAACACGCATTCGGATGGTAACGTCACATATAATTTATTTGGCGCCCTAAAATTCACTGAATTTGACAATGAAAGAGAACTCCAACGTGTATTATTTTGCCATTATGACTTCATTCAAATACAATTCGCTTCACATTGCGAATCTTTAATGACCAGTCAGTTGACCCTCAGTGACATTTTAGTAGAATATAAGGTTTCACTACTTTATTCCGTGGGAGACGAAAAATACATGAAGCATATTTTGCGGAAGAGACGAAAAACTTGACATTAAATCCTTTGCTTACCAGTCTGGCCGGCGTGATGTAGAAGGCCAAGTCTTCCTGCTACCTCAAAATGCTAGTTAGACTCAAATTAGGAGAGACCTATTTGCTATCACCCGTCCGAATCGTGACCGTAGCAAATGTCGCTTAACTTTGCCGATTTATCATGAATGGCATGTCGAATCGCTGTCTGGACACTTCAATAGCAGATATAGGTGCACCATTTTTCGTTATCCTGCTCTCTGACACACTGGCCACGACCTTAGTAGCTCTGCGTGCTTGGTAAAGGATTAAACAGAGCAGAAAGCCACTTGGGGAAAGTTGTTTCCTATTAGGATCAGCTGTATGTTGTTATTGTCCATAAAACACTCGAGTCACCACACGAATTCGTTTTCGTTTTCCTCGACGAACTATACCCGTACTGAGTAGTAGGTATATACATACTTCCCGTCGGGTTAAGTTGATACACCGGAACGCTACTCGCTTCTATCTTTACAAACCTCAAGCGAAAAACGAAAACAGGTCATTTAAATAGCTCAATTGTTGCATACTGGATTTAAAAGTTATTTAGCCTCATTTTTTATGTGAAATATAAGACCCTCAGTATTAAAAGTATGGTTCAGGCACATTTTTGACGGGAGCGAAAAGCTACAGGAGAGATTAACAGCATATAAATAAATAAATAATTTTCTTATTTTTTATAAAAATAAATAAAATAAAAAAATACACAGAGGATCACGAGTCGCACAACTTTGACTTTAAAATGAATAAAAAACGAGAAGCTCTCAGCATTCTTGTTACTATTATTTCAGCTATGGGGATTCAAGCCGCGGTACTAAGATTTTCTGCTTTGGGTGTAGTGGCAAGATAGTCATACATTACTACACCGCGCAAACAACACCACTCCACCTGGTAAATGGTAGCGTTAGAGTTGAGAGCCGAAAAGTGCCACGTCTTAGATTGTTTTCATGAATTACGTTTCTTACAAAGCCAAATATAGAAAAATAAGATTAAAACCAGAGTGTCCGAAACAACTTAAGTGCTGTTATTTTATTCACAAAAGCTCACAAAGCTTTTATGACAGTCTCAGTGACTGTACATTAGTGTACATTAAATTATAGACAGTGGGACGAAAAAAGTGGAATCATACTCTCTCTTGTTTTTTCCATAAAGATCTAAAAGAGCTTTGGCTTTGTTTTTGTATAGAAAATATATAAAATATATTTTCCTTTTTTATGTACTTACCGTGTGGTTGACGGCATAGAATACAAGTGTCACCACCCCCTATCTTCCCGTGGGTGTCGTAAGAGGCGACTAAGGGATAACACGATGCAAATACCATCTTTGCGTAGAGACAGAAAACTTGATCTCAAACCCTATACGACTGCCTCGTTAGTCTCGCGGCATAAATGTGCGCGTAGGATCGGTAGGTCCCGGGTTCGATTCCTGGGTCGGGCAGTGTTATCGGGTTTTTCTGTCATGAAATTCTCAGTAGCAGCACGGAGTCTGGAAATGTGCCCGGAACGGCAATAGGCTTGCCCCTTATTACGTGGGACTAAAGTATATTTGGCGAAAAGTGGGTGTAGAAATACACCTCTGCCTACCTCTTCGGGGTTATAGGCGTGAGACTATGTATGTATGTATGAGACTATTTTATTATGTTTTGAAAGGCCCGTGGCAACATAATGATGGCACACATCTGTCATTTGGTGAAGTTAAGCGCGGTCATCACCGTTTGGTTTATGGATAGGTGATCTGACTTAAAAAGTCACGCTGCTCAGGGAACGCGGCAAGCTAATGATTTAATTCTTTGATTATTATAACGCGATAATATGATATCCTTTAGGAATTGATTCTAGACTTACTGCAGAGTTATTTTAATAAAAACGACCTTCTACACTCTAAACAATTTGGTTTTACAAAGGAGCGCTCCACGACCGATGCCGTTGTTGAGCTTGTAAAACATATCCTTGACGCCTGAGAGGATTCACATAATGCTTTAGGTATCTTCTGTGATTTGTCCAAGGCCTTTGATTGTGTAGATCATGATAAATTGATGAGGAAATTACATCACTGTGGTTTAAGTAGTTCTGCTCTGCATCTTCTTACTTCATATTTAAGTAATAGGATTCAGAGAGTTGATATCAATGGGATGTGTTCACATGGGTCTGTAGTCGAAATGGGCGACCCACAGGGTTCAATTCTCGGTTTTTTTTTATTTTTAGTGTATATTAGTGACTTACCACACCTCGTTAATGACAAGCACGGGATAGTACTGTTTGCTGACGATACCTCACTTTTATTTAAATTAAAACGCCAACAAATTGATATGTACGATGTAAAAATTGCTATCTCAAAGGTGGTTCGCTGGTTTGAGTTTGACAACCTGATTTTAAATACACTTAAAACTAAATGTAGGTATTCAATTTTTGATGCCCAGCCTAGTAAAAAAAAACTAACATCATGGTTACAAAATTGGTCGTATACAACATTTTTAATCTATAATATAAAAATGAATCGCAAAATGTGTTGGTAAGCGCATAACTCAACAACGCCTGGACCAATTTGGCCAATTCTTTTTTTTAAGTGTTCGTTGAAGTTCAAAGATGGTTTTTACGGCGAGAAAAATTCTAATAATTGCCGGAAAAACCCTAAAAACAGCCCTTTACTTTTTCCCATACAAACGTTTTCTAACTAAAACGTAGAGTCAATTTATTATTTATTACCGGTGCATAAAGTTCAAATACGAGTGCGTGTTGATATACTTCTTTGTTTGATGGCAGTTTTGACAGGTTTCCGGACCTACAGTCTCAGTGCTGCCGCCCAGCGGGCTTCATGTCAGAAGAAACCCATTGATAATCCCTACTTAATATTATAAATTCGAAATTGTGTATGTATGTATTTTCCGTTTTCACGCTAAAACGGCTGAACCAATTTTGTTGAATTTTAATATATTTGACCATGGAGACGGATATAGGTTACCATAAGTTGTAAAAATTAAACTGGGAGGGATTGTAGGGAGGGTAGAAGTTTGTACGGCACAAATTTACCTCTTGAGAGTAAGAACGCACGCGCTGATAATTGATTGCTGCGCATGTGCTATCGTATATCTGTCAGTACTGTCACGTCATACCTATATAATGTCATATTGTGCACGTTGATTAAATTTATTGTTCGCATATCTTTACTAATATAATAAAGCGGCAGAGTTTGTTTGTTTGTTTGTTTGAACGCGCTAATCTCAGGAACTACCGGTCGGACCTGGAAAGTTATTTTGTATACGATAGCTCAGTTATTCCCGAAGGCTATAGGCTATAATTATAACATAACGCTTCGACCGTTTGGGGCCGGGCAAAAGGCTAAAAAGGCTAAAAGATAATGTTGGCTAATCTCAGGAACTAGCAGTCGGATTTTAAAAATTGTTATTGTCTATGATAGCCCAATTATTCCGAAAGGCCAGACAAAAATAATAAAATGGTCAAACGAGAAGGTTGGTTCAAAGGCAAAAACAGGCTAAACGAACAGGATACAATCTATATTGGTATCGTTTTCGAGATTTTCGGGACGCTGATTAATAATATGAAATTTATTTCGTGATCAAAGATGCCGGGTGGGAAATCAAAGATGGCAAATGGGAAAATTTAACAGAAACAATATTGGAATCGTCTGCGATGTTAAATGGGATGGGGAATCCAAATACAACATCTGTTTCGTGATTCAAGATGGTGGATGGGAAATCAAAGATGGCGGATGGGAAAATTTTACAAATCAAGATGGTTATCGTCTCTGATGATTTAAGGGATGGGGAATCCAAATGCAACATCTGTTTCGTGATTCAAGATGGTGGATGGGAAATCAAAGATGGCGGATGGGAAAATTTTACAAATCAAGATGGTTATCGTCTCTGATGATTTAAGGGATGGAGAATCCAAATACAACATCTATTTCGTGATCAAAGATGTCGGATAGGAAATCAAAGTTGGCGGACGGGATTTTTTAAAGTCGATATGGGTATCGTCTCCGATATTTTTAGGAATGGGGAATTCAAAAACACCATCTATTTCGTGATCAAAGATGGCGGATTCGATTTTTTTTTAATTAATATGGGTATCGTCTCCGGTGTTTAAAGGGATGGCAAATCCAAATACAACATCTATTTCGTGCTTCAAGATGGCGGATGGGAAATCAAAGATGGCGGATGGGCAAAATTAAAAAAATCAATATGTGTATCGTCTCTGATGATTTAAGGGATAGTGAATACAAATACAACATCTATTTCGTGATCAAAGATGGCGGATAGGAAATCAAAGATGGCGAACGGGATTTTATTTAAAATCGATATGGGTATCGTCTCCGATATTTTAAGGAATGGGGAGTTCAATATTATATAAAAATCTATGTTTGTTTGTTCATCATTTATAGACTCTGAAATGATAAGAGATTAAGCGCTAAGGCAATGGTAACTTTGGAAAAGGGGTTTGGAAAAAAGGGAATTAAATAAAAACTCGTAAAAAGGCGATACGAAGTTCGCTGGGTCAGCTAGTCCATAATATAATAATATATATAATTATCAATTGAGCCATAACACACACACACACACACACACACACAAACGCGCGCGCACACATACACACTCTTTTTTGTATTTACCTTATTAATAATCATTTTATCTCTAAACTTAATTGTAATTATGTACATGCAATGATTATTTAAAGTCTTTGTTATTGTATTAAGTCCGAGAGTTGGGAGCCTGGTGATCTGTAACACAGGTTCTACCTTTAACAGACACCAGTCTCTTACAACGAAAAGATATAGCTATTGTATTGCTAAATGTGTGAAAACCTTTGTTTAAGAGATAAATAAACGATTATATTAAATTATTATTATATTCCATAACAAGGCCTCATACTCAAAGAAAAGGCATATCCACAATTGGAATACTATACGAAGGCTAGACTCCTTAGTCTAGAGAAAATAAAAAAATCTTTTCAAGGCCAATGTGTGCGCTTTTACAATAAAATGCCAAGCAATATACAAAATTTAAGTTTTAATACATTCAAAAAGGCTATAAAACGTAAACTTTGTCAAAAGGGTTACTATTCGGTGCTAGATTATATTGAAAAAAAAAATGCTTGGGATTAATCTGCTCGATCCCACAGGCTACTTATGTTTGATTAGTGTTAAGTTTCATGTGAGTGTGAGTTATTGTGTGGATATAATGCTAGTTTAGTACTTTTATATTATTATTAAAAAAAACTTATTAATTGACAACAACATTATAGACACACCAACTCATATACCTATGAAAAATTCAATGTTGTTACTAAGTTTTTAAATTGTATAGAATCAAGACGAAGAAAAGAGTGGCCCAGAGTTTCTTGCCTGATTCTTCTCACGAGGCTCTACTTTCTGAACAGGCATTTTTTTTTTCAATGCTCAATTATGTTAATATGCATTGAAAGTTACTTTTTTATTTTAATTTGTACGACTTTCTGACGCGTCCAAAAAATTTAAACATTTTATGGAAATAAACATATTTAAGTTTGACAGGATCTTCTTAAATGCAAACACTCATTAGGTAAGTAAGCGGACGCCGCGCACTGAACTCCAAGAAAATTGCATTGGATGCAACGGAATAGCGCTAGATTGATGAAATAATAACAAATGTGTTCTTTACTATCTATTCACAAAACCTAAATAAATTGAGTGGTTGTGCAACATCTTTTGAAAGAATAATTTAGAGATATTATTGTTTAGGTATCCTTCTTACTATTAAAGGTTGACACATTTAATTATGACCAGAGCACAACTTTTTGTAAGGTGCCCAACATCAAGTCCAAATATTGAGTATCATATCAGTATTCTAAAGCGTACGGAAGTTAACGTGATACTTACAACAAGTGATATCTATAATGGCTTATATATTATCAAGAACTCAAATGCCATTACAATGACAGAATTGCTGTGCCTACTGTTACAAAAAAAGAAATAAGCTATCGAAGTAAAAGTGCCACTTGAATAAAAAATGCTCATCTGAACGCGACGTAGGGAGAAAACCACAAGCTAAAAAAAAAGAACTGTAAACAACGTACATACATAGACTCACGCCTGTTTCCCGGAGGGGTAGGCAGAGACTACGGAACGCCATTTGCAACGATCCTGACATACCTCACTTGCTTCACTCACTCCCATCAAGTTTCTCATGCATGCTCTTCTGTTAAGGGTACTTCTGACTTGTCCTATTTTCAGTATGTCTCCAATCTGGTCAGTAAACATCCGCCTAGGTCTTCCCCTTTGTCCTGTTCCATTCACACTTGCCTTATATATCTTCTTTGTCAGTCTATCGTCATCCATCCTCTCCATGTGCCCAAACCATCTTAACATGCCTTTCTCAATGCTTGTCACTACATCTTCTTTTACCCCACACCACTCTCGTATCACACAAACAACTACAAACAAAAACACTGTAAACAACTATAAACAAAAGGCACCTTCTTTTATTCTCGCACGCACACAAATATATACACAGGGAGAGATGCACACTAACACACTGTAGGGCTGTGATCATTTCCATAAAAGCGGTATCCCGGTTACATCCAAGACTTACACGCCTTGGAGCCCGAGGTCCGCTTACTAGTCTAACTAGATATGACAGAATATCAACTTATCAAAAGTATATATATACTACTAGAAAATCTTTAATGTAACACGTATAAAAGGTATAAAAAAGGCTGAACTTGCCCTCGCTCCATTACAATTTTTTACACCTGCGCTATCAGATTGAATATATGCTACTTGAAAAATAAATGGCTATCCTTATTACATAAGAATCGAAATTTTTGGATGAAACTTGTAATGTCTGATAACCAAACCATACAAATATGTTAGCTCTTTTTATTATCCATAACACTTCAGAAAAATTAAAACTGGAAACCATAAAATAAATATTATGTTCATAAACTAGAAGCAACAAGTTAATTTTACTAGTTCTAGCTGAAAGGCCAACTCTCATTGAAAGAAAAGAAAATTATTCCACATAACTGTTGTTAAACTAACTTAAAAATACTACTTTATAAAGTATCTCCACTTTTATCTTATTACATTTTGCCATCCCTAGGATACCTACACATGCTTACATTTACAAGCGGATATACATACATACACATATGCCTGAAAAGGACTTGTCTCCAAAACATTCTGTGTCTATAGAAGGCATAATAGTTCTTGAATTTTAATGGAACTGGGTAAGTTAAAAAAAAAGCATGGTATCGCAATCTTGGTGGAGTAGTTGTCGCGTAATGTAGGCTGATGGCAAACCGATTAAACTGTATTCCAGGCTGCAAATAGGCCAGCACTCGAGATCGGTTGGCGTGATTAACGGAATATACCTATAGAGGATGGTTTAACTTGAGCGGCCAGAACAGTTTAGTCGGCGGCGGTTTATAAAAAGGCAGTCAAGTGGTAAGGTTTTTTCTTTTCAGCATTCATTGAAAACGAGTATATTTGCAAGTGTGAGAAACGCCTTATAGATTGGCACACGCTTTTTGAGTTTTAAAATACATAAGAAATCTGACTGATAATTGTGTCAAAACGACTTAAGTAAATTGGGTCAAATTAAAATAATACAGGAAACTAATTGTACTTTCTAATTTACAATATCTTCATCTATGTGTCCATGATATTAGTTTGCCTACCTATGACTGAAAACGGTACTTCAGTAGGATAGAATGTATGCAGTATATCTTTTAGAAACTTTCCCAATGTAGCACAAAGTAGAAACGCACTGTATGGATGACAATAGGCTCGTCCCTTATAACCGGCTTCCCTGTGACGGAAAATCAAGCCTAGCGTTTGCCTTTTCATACATGCAATTCTGAAACAAAAAAGTCAGTCACTCATAATGGTTCGGCGTTGCACCGAAATATGTACTAGGCGATTTCGTGATATAGAAAATTATTAATATTGTGGACTGTATCAAGAATGGCTGGTAAATCGCCTAGAAGAGTGGGTGAACGGGCGATCTTATGATTATAGGAGGCACGCCTTATAAAAAGACCATTTTGTAAAAAAGAAGACTGACTTGCAAGGGCAAGTCAGTCTTCTTTTTTACAAAATGGCGGCCGCCGGTCTTCGAGAGTCGGGCCACAAGCTTATCACTCCACTTGGATCCAGCCCGATGCTGCACAGATCACTCTACTACACCCGCGGGCGTTTTAGTTCTCGTTTATAGTATAAAAAGCGGTAAATATTGCGTTATTGCACGTGTTCGGCGCGGCGCGAGGCTGCGTATGCACGCGACCGATCAGCGTGACGATTGATCTCCGACTCGATCGCAGCATCATTGAATTCCGCGACCAATTAGAGCGAGGCGTGCCTTTGGGAGGGAATGGGATAGAAAATTACAAAAGATCGTTCGTTTTGGACACTGCGGTATGCAAAGGAATTTTTTTTATAGGTTTTAACATAATTAACTTGCAATTGAAAAGTTAGATGGCGCTACCATACCCCCGGCCCTAAAGAGTTGCCTTTAAAAAAAAAAATAACTTAGCTATGTTGGATGTACTTCCGCATGACCCATCAATAGGCTAAGACAGCGATATGATATTAAAATGAATCTAAATTAACTTTAGCGAAACAATTATAACGAAATCTACAAACTAAATACTTAAACTAAGAGGTGGATCTAACTTCAGGCAAGATCTCACTGAGTTGGAAGCGGACAGAGACGTACAACAGGGCGCACGTAGCTCCCCTTCGCGGTTTTCACGGTAACAACGCGGGTTGTACCGTCTTTGGAAGTATGCAGTTTCTCTACGATGGCTAACGGCCATGAAAGCGGCGGAGCATAATCATGTATTATGACGACCAACGTACCCTCCTGTATAGGGGATGCAGGACTATTCTATTTGGATGTAGCCTGAAGCCGGTGGAGATATTCCGCATGCCAGCGCCGCCAGAACGACTGTACGAGTTTATCCAGCAGAGTATGTCTCTGGAGCAAGCTTGAAGAGTCTGCTTCAGGAGCCGGAAATGACGATAATGGCACTGTGTTCAGAAAATGTGCAGGGCTTAACGCGGATGGTTCTGCAGAGTCACTAGTCAATGCCGTGAGCGGACGCGAGTTGATCAGCGCCTCGATTTGTGCAAGGACAGTTAAAAGCTCTTCGTAAGAGAGGATCTGTTGGCCTATAACTTTAAAAAGATGCGTTTTAATTACTTTGACCATGCTTTCCCAACATCCACCGAAATGTGGTGATGCTGGCGGAATAAACTTCCAGTCAATATAATTTATGAAAAGTTCTTCCTGAAGACGAGTACGATACTCTTCCCTGAGAAACTTATAAAGGTCGCGTAAATAAGAGCTTGCGCCCATGAAATAAGTGCCGTTATCCGTGTACAAACACTGTATAGGGCCGCGTCGTGAAAGAAATCGCTTTAGGGCTGCCAGGAATGACACCGTGCTTAAATCCGTCGCAACTTCAATGTGCGTAGCGCACGTCGTTAAGCATGTAAAAATACATAGCCAAGCTTTACGGCTTTTAACACCTCGACCACGCACTGGCGTATACTGCAGTGGTCCTGCGTAATCAAACCTGGTCTCATAATCGACTAACGGATGATATTCTCGATAAAGAGTATAGCTCACATTAATTCTGGCTGATATTCTCGCCCAAAAATATTACAGCATATTATAAAATGGAAGACTTTGGCAATATCACTCATAGACAACCCTTAAAAAAATGCAAGTCCTTAGAAAATATAGACATGAGTATAAATAAACTCATTTTATTCAGATGAATTCCTGAGTAGGAAACTAGACGTATCCACACATATTACTGCATTGTGCCGAGATGATATTAACGCTGAAATAAATAAATTAAGGACAGACCTACAATCCACGCAAAATGAATTAGAAAATGTCATTCTTGAAAATGTTGCTCTGAAAACTCAAATTGGTCAGCTGTCCCAGGAAATAGAAATATTAAAGAATATATGTAGAAGTCTTTTATCAACTCTTTGTCAACCATCTATGCAGAAACGTTATGTCAAACGTCGACTTACTGATTATTTTAAAGACTCCCCACTTATAACACAAAACCAACCAAATCCACAAGAACACAATGAACAGGTGCCGAATCAAAATAAAGATATTCAAAAAACACATTCAACGGATACACTCATTGAGCAATCAGTCAACAACACTCAAGAGAACCCTTGTGCCCAACCGACACATGTAGCGTTATCAAATGACATCAATGAACATTTACAAACTACTTAAAATGACAAGAACACCCGAGAGCCGAACATTTTTACTTTAGGTGGCCAGCAAGTACGCGTTTTGGCAAAAAAAATTAAGACTCAGAGAGGTAGAAACAAATGGAATAACATATATTCTGTAACAGGCTTGTCAAAACCATGGGCAACCAGTACACAAATACTATGCGATATCGACCATTACACAAAAACATTACACAGCGATGACATAATTGTATTAGGCATAGGAAGTAATGAAAAGAATCCGTACTTGTTTTTATCAGAGTTGAGTGCCGCACTTCATAAATTAAAAAAATGTCGAGTGTTTGTATTAAACATAATAAACAACAAGTATTTGAATGTTGATAAATTAAACACTAAAATAAAGCTCTTTATAAATAACTATTCAAACTGTAAGTTCATAGATACAACTGAGAATATATACAGAGGCCAAAATTATAATTTTATATCTAAAACATTTATCTCTTTCAAATTAAATATAGAAATAGATAATATTAACTACCAAAAAAAGATAGACTCGGCACTTAAGCTCAGACACACTCGCACTTTAACAAATATTGAAAGTTTAATTATGTATGAAAAGAAAAAAAGAACGATTCCGTATTATTTCGATATTCAGAAAAAAAATAATGACCCGTGCCATATAATAAACGACGAACCTAAGTTTTTTTGAACCGAGCCGTAAATGCACTTTACTGCATCAAAATATTTCCGGTATACTAAATAACACGGATTTACTAGAAATAACATTACTAGAGCTAGACACAAAAGGAACAAAGGTGGATATACTGTGTTTCTGTGAAACTTTTATACGGCAAGGAACAGAATGTAATCTTAAATTGAACAATTATAAGCTGGTGTCCTCTTTCTCAAGGCCACACCAACGTAGAGGTGGAACCTGTATAATGGTTAAAAAAGATCTAGAATGTAACCCAATCCTCAACTTACCTAAGCCATTACTGAACCATTTCGAATACTGTGCCGTTGAAATTGTCACACTTAGAGTATTTGTAGTATGTATATATCGTACACCAAATTCAGACGTAAACTTGTTTTTATAAAACTTAGAGAACCTATTAAGGAAAATAACCAAACGAAATAAGAACCACATTATAGTATGTGGAGATTGGAACCTCGGCATGATGAAGGTAAGTAAAAATGTCAAAGAACTAGAATATATTTTGCAAAACTATGATATCCATAATCATATTACTAAACTTCTAGAAAATTATCTTGTATCGATCTTATAGCAAGCAACATACGTGATGTTCAGCCCCAAATACATATTCTTGCATTATCTGGTCACGAGACTGGTCAATCAATTTGTTTCAATTCTTATGTCGATACTACAAAATGCAAAAAGCAATTTTCATTCGAAAAAAGGAGAGATCTAAGCCAAGAAAATATTAAAAAGTTTGTGTCTTGTATATCAGCGCTCTCCTTTTCAGAAATATATGAGACAGATGACACTATCGTAGCCTTCGATCACTTTCATAGCATACTATCCCTTTTTTACAATTTGTGCTTTCCCGTCCTAAAAATTAAAGTAAGAAATAAACTTTTAAAATGTAAATGGATTACAAAAGGTATAAAAAGATAGTGCATTAAAAAACGAAGCTTATACTTAAAATATAGATTTAATAATTATAATAAAAATCAACATTTAAATAATTATACCAATTACGCTAAAATTTTAAGACGATGCATTATTCATGCCCATAAAATTAATAATACACGTTACATAATTCAATCCAATAATAAATGTAAAGCTGCATGGAATATTATTAAAAAGAATAGTATAGAAAAAGATAATGTACCAGAAATTACTTCGATTACAATTGACCAGTGCAAATACACGCATGCTGATACAATAGCTGACAAATTTAATGACTTCTTTATTAATTTGACCAATAAATCTACTGACTGCAATACAAAAACTAACATGACCCCTACGAATGACCATACAGTATGTAAAATTATCAACTCTTTAAAATCCACTAACTCAACCGGATATGATGATATTAATACTAAGGTACTTAAACGCTGTTCAGATATTTTGGCCCTTCCAATTAGTCACATAATTAATTTATCATTTACTCAAGGTATATTCCCCACAAAACTAAAATTTTCTATTGTCAAACCTCTGTACAAACAAGTGATATGAATAATTATCGCCCAAGAACTCTCATTCCCGTAATTGCTAAAATTTTTGAAAGAGTCATGTATGATAAGCTGTACTGCTTTGTGACAAGTAATAAAATATTAAAAGAGAAACAGTTTGGTTTCAGAAAAAATAGAAAAACAACTCTTGCATGTTTTTCGCTTATTAGACTGATTACTTCAAGTCTTAATGAAAAAAAGCCTATATTATCTATATTTCTCGACATGTCAAAGGCATTTGACTTTGTGAACCACAAACTTCTGATTTACAAATTGAATCGTTACGGAATAACAGAAAATGCGTTAAATTGGCTGGTAAGCTACCTAAATAATCGCGAACAATGCGTAAAGATTTCGAGACATACGGTATCTGAAAAAATGGTGCATTGATCCTCCTACCGCTAAAATACCAATGGTGTCCCTCAAGGCAGCATATTAGGCCCGTTTTTGTTCCTGCTATATATTAACGACTTGCCCAACGTCACCACACATGACTGCATACTATATGCCGACGATACCACCCTTAATATTAAATCTACAGGTAACAATATTGATGAATTCCAGAACGAAATAAACAACACATTAAATAACATAATACGATGGTTACAAGATAATAATTTACACGTCAATTTAAAAAAAAACAAAGATGATACAATTTCAACCTTATAACAGCAAACGTCCACAATTACAAGTCAGATACACAAATGATACTATTGAGGAAGTTGAAACTGCTAAATTCTTGGGCAGAACAATTGACAAAAATTGTAATTGGAAAGCGCACATTGATGAATTGTGTGCTAAGATACAAAGGTTTGTGTACGTGCTCAGCAGAATAACCCGTGTGGCTGGTATCGATGCAGCTGTATATGCATACCATGGTTACGTTTCCTCAATTCTGCGCTATGGGATTATAATATGGGGCAATTCCGTTGATATTATCAAGGCATTTCGAGCCCAAAAGAAATGTATGCGGGTGATAAATAAAGCACACCCGTTAGATAGCTGTGTTTCTTTATTTAAAAAGTTTAAAATATTGCCTCTGCCAGCCTTATATATATTTGAAATTTGTATCTTTGTACATAAACACATAAATTTATTTGAAATGCATAATGATGTTGTAATTAGGAAAAGTCGGCAAACTCATAAGCTAAATGTACCCCAACAAAGGATTTCATTATTTTCAAATAATGTATTTTGTATGGCAATACGCATTTATAATAAATTACCCAATGCGTTTAAAACATTGAATGTTATAACATTTAAAAATACATTATTCAAGTATCTATTAGAGAAATGTTATTACACAACCAATGACTTTTTGAATAAAAAAATTGACATAAATATCAAACTGGACATTTAACATTACATAATTGACATTGTTTTTAGTTTTTGTATTTATAATTAATGAATATTTTATCTGCAGTACTATTATTATGATTATTTTACCACTAACTCCTGTATTCTGTATGCATTTGTACGCTGGAAACAGCAGAATATTATGGACATCATTGTTTTTGTAACACCTATAATTGTAACAATATTCTGAAAAATAAACGTATGATTATGATTAATCACAACCGGTATGTGTAAATGCTTTATCAACCTGATTGACGCGCTGGCTAGGAAGATCTGCCATGGGAGGGAAAATCGGACGCGGACGAAATTTGAAGCAGACGTTACATTTATGTATTCTGTGACGAATAATTCGTCGAGCAGCTAAAACCCAATATTTATGCCTACGTAAGGACATAACAACTCTGGACCAGCATGGAGATGCTTCTTGTGATAAAAATCAACAAGAAGGTCGACAACATGATCATGACGCGGTAGAATGCAAGGATGATTGTAGTTATAAGGTTCATCCGAATTTGACAGACGACCACCAACGCGTATGATGCCGTGCTCATCGAGAAACGGTTTGAGCCTAAAAATAGCGGGAGAACAAGGTACATTATTTTCAAATTTTGAATGTCGTTACTAAAATGAACAGCCTGTACAGCTCGTAGTAACTTATATTCTGCAAATTCAAGATCAGTACTTGAAACAAAAGTCCCATTAGGTAGGTGCCTAAGAAACCTACAGACATAAATGATGGCGCGGAGTAACTTAGACCACGATGACATGCGTAGTGCGAGTGTATAGATCGGAAATTCAGCAACCTAAAAATCACGGGATGAGAAACAGACTTCCGTTCGGGTACATCCTCGTCCTCTGCACTGTGGTCAAAGGGTTGCTTGGGCCACTCTGACGGAGCATGGGAAATCGAAAAAGGTCCACGATATGATGCAGAAGATTAAGTGGAGTAACACCACGAGACAGGCAATCAGCGGGGTTCTCAATACCCGTGACGTGATTGAAACAAGTAGCAGGAACAAGTTCAATTAACTTACTAACGCGGTTGGCGAAGAAAGTCTGCCAGCGGTGAGACGAAGAATAAATCCAAGCGAGCACTTTGGAGGCAGAAAACGCGTATATTTTATGGATAGGGTAGTTGGGCAAAACTGTGTCTTGAACCTTGCGGAGCAACTGAGACAGCAGAAGGGCCGCGCACAACTCCAGTCTCGCAACCGAAATGGTTTTAATAGGCGAGACCTTGGACTTGGCACAAACTAACTGCACCGAGTAGTTAGAACCAATGCGGACTTGCAGATATACGACTCCGCCGTAAGCACGCTCGCTAGCGTCAGCGAAACCTATTAAGTTGATGGTACATCCATCTACCAACCCAAGATGACGCGGAATAGTAATTTGATTGAGCGCGGTAAGCTCAATACAAAACTGGCTCCAAGCGGCGACAATATGGTCAGGGGGTGTTTCATCCCACTCACACTTTGATAGCCAAAGTTCTTTGATCAAGAGCTTGGCGTACAAAATTGTGGGAGCCACAAAACCCATTATGTCCCATAGTCGAGCCACTGTGGACAGCATAGTGCGTTTGGTGCACTTATCATCTGGCGGTGAGACGTCAAACCAAAAACGATCACAGGATTTGTCCCAGCGTAAACCGAGAACTTTATGCGGTACAGACTTCTCAAACTCAATGTCTGGAGAAGCTTTATGAGAATCAGGTATGCGTGCGAGAACCCTCTTAGAATTGCTTGTCCATTTGACAAGATCAAACTGGTCTCGCTTGAAAAGCTGAATAAGCTCTTCACAAAGCGAAATTGCTAGCGGAACGGATATGACACTACAGGTAATGTCATCCATATACAAAGCGGAAGTAGAAACAGCTGCTGCGGCGGGAAAGTGATCGCCTTCATCAGCGATCAACTGACGAACAACTCGTAACGCGTGATATGGGCTAGACTTGAGTCCAAAACAAACACGATTGAACTAATACACGGATTAAGGTTCCTTATTGTCAAAACGATAAAAAATCCGTTGAAATCTACGGTCAGATTCGCGAACGCCGATATTGAGAAACATTTGGCGGCAATCAACTGACAGAGCGATTTGGAAAAGACGAAACTTTATTATGATGTAAATTTAATGTGTATGAACGTATCTGCCACTGTCGTCACGAACAGTGGTAGCGCGGAAATGTTCTTCACACGTACACGTAATACATACGGTTGTAGAGAGGTAGGTTACAATTACTAAAGTATTTATTAAACTTTAGAGGACGGCTGCAACTACGACCACACATTTTTTTTTTTTTTCTTCGCTTCTTGCAGATCCCGTGCAAATTTCGTTAATCATTTTTGAATGCACGCATAAAATATGGTCCTCAAGAAACATTCAAGACAAATTTCAGCTTCTTGTACCCTTTGTTTTGGCTGTGCGCCATTCTTCATCAGTGCAAAATAGATAGATATTTTGTATGTTATTTATCAATTCATCATCATGCATCATATTTCTTTAGTAAATGTCGAGCGCTCTCTTTAAAATTTATACCATCTCCTAATCGGAAACTCACCAAAATAACAATGACTACAAAAAATTAGTGGTTACGGTCTCACCCTAAAAACAATACCAATTGTTGAAGTTAAAAATCAACCCACAAACGAAAAAACTCCACACAAGTAATTAAGATAAGTGTTTTTAATTAAGAGATACATGGCTTGAGATTAGCAGAGTTTCATTTCATCCCTTGGTCGTTATCACTGGTAATAAAGAGGTGAAGTTCTCACGCATTCAGGAAACTCACATATGCCTATATTTATATTAGCAATTCATTCGAATCTTTGTGTTTTTCTTCTACTGGCCTAAATAAAGCATTGTTTTTATGGTATGTATGAATGTAAGTGAGTTTCTTTTGTGCTCATAACTTTCTAGCCTGAGTTTAAATGTAAAAAATATATCAATTATTGTATAATATTATTGTATTGTCTCATAATAACATCTCGAGGCCATAAACTGTAAACAGAGAAGTTATTTTATGTGACCCTACTTTTAAAGAGAACCACATTTTGTTAAGTGATGGTTCCGATGAACACAAAGACATAAAATTAATTTAAAAACAAAAAGATAGCACTTTTAAAAACAAACCAGAAAGAGAAAAATAAGTTTTCGTTGTAAGCGGGCGTGCGTCCTGTAGAACACTTTTTAATCTAAGAAGTGACTGCAATGAAAACTTTTTTTTCTTTCTAGCTCGTTCGACCATTCGACAGAGCAGTCGAGTCTTATATTTTTAATTATTTTTATATAAGTGTTTTCTTTTCAAATTCTGAAGATATATTGGATACGTAACTAAAAAGTTGATAAAGTTACCAGTGGCACAGAATGATTAACACTTTTGAGACATCTTGAAGACAATCAACTACTTTGGAGGTTTAGGTTTCAACCAAAAATATTATAAATAGAACTAAGTTGCTTATTGTTTAGGCAGCGATAGCCTAGTGGACCAATGTCTTTTCGATGTTAAGCGCGTATTAAATTGGTAGTTCACCTTATGTTTATGGATTTATTTTCTTATATTTGCAATAAACGTTTTCTATTTAGCTCTAATAGCATTTTACCGACCAGAAAAACTTGACGCTAATGCGAGGAATTGACCGAATACCTATTCCTTTTCACCAAGAACATCTTACTACATATGGTTGAAAATAAATTATAGGATGCGGAAGGAGGCCTAAGGAGGTGGAATTCTGTTTACGATTTAGCAGAACTCCCTGTCCAGAGATGGTTGGAGAAAAATCACACGGTTAAGCCTGGATTCTGTTGTCTACGCTACGCTAATTGGTTTTGTATGATTTACCTTTACTTATTATTACAGACCTGATTTATGGCAGTTATAATTTTTTTCTCTTTTTGTATCTGTATCATCTATTGTAACAATAACAACATGCTACGACAAACCGTATCAAAGCTATTAAAAATTGTATTCTATATCACCTGGAATAGTTAAGCTTAAAAATCCCTGGAGAAAAGTAGATCGATCAAAAAGACAAATTGTTATATTGAGCATTGCAAGCCAAAATATTGTTTTGTTTTCATCACAAATAATTTAGAACCATACTTCCCCCGCAGATTCGCCTTCGTAGGAGTCAGTTATAATATATTAGCCATTGTTACTCTATAGGCTCCTAACTATAAATATTACCAACAATATCATACCATAATATAGCTTCGTGGCGACGTTGTGTGTATGATTGTAGTGCTAGATGGGGCTGTTACTGCAACTTTTTCTCGCCATCATCCACCCATATATCTGCCCATCCACTGGGGCAAGGAGGATCTCTTCAATGTCAATACGACTAATAAAATAGCATAGAAAGTCGCTCCTCTAGATTATATGCAATACTATTTGTTACGATGGCAGGCTCTTCGCTACACTACACAGTCTAGATGGGTAGCCTCAAACGCTTAAATGAAAGAGCCAGACACACAGGGCAAGATTAAAATGGTCCTTTGTAAATAAAAAATAGAGGTCAAGTCCTATAAAAACATTCAAACAAAAACAATTGAAACACATAATTTTGTTTAGTGTTCTACAAAGAATAGAAACTAAATATTGTTTAAGATATCTCAAGTGCTCTACAATATATATTTTAATAAAATAAAACTTCGTCAGAAAAATAGGCTTCAATTTAGATCAAGGTAAAGTCAAACGAATAAGAATTAAAACAGAAAGCAAGAAAGGGAGAAAAAAAATTAAGTATTGCTTAATCAAGCTTACTTTGACTCATATTTTACTCTTTTACTCGATAGCTGTAATATACGGTTGGATTTACTATTAAATATGTATTTAATCGACCACTGTGATTTGGTGAAAATAATTACAGCGATTAAAGAGAAGGGTCGTCCAAAATGGTAAAAGCAATGTATTGTAAACTCACTTTTGATTCCGCTGCATATAATATAATGGTAACGCAAAGTCACTTCAATAGTCCAGTCGATATTGCAACGAATTTGAAACAAAAAGTATACAGTACATTTTTAGGTCAAAAATTGGTTGCCTGTAAAGTCGGTATACGGGCGAAAGTTTTACGTGACAACGACTTTGAGTGGTAAAATAATTTTAATGTGAATATTCATTCGTATAGTAGGAAGAAGGATGAAAGACGCGTGCCTTTCACTTTTTATGTTTGTCTCTCTCGCTCTTAGGCGGGACGCGTGCCTCTCACTCGCTCTCATTGTGAGCGCATAACGTGAGCGGAGCGTAACGCAGTTTCTTGAAGTGTCACCCGGCAAACCAATTTATAAGACATTGTCACGTCAAAAATACAAAACCCCACAACATTTCATTACACAGGGAAAATCCCAAAATACAAATACAGAGATATTTCACTGTACGCCGCTTAAAAATAAGCCGTCTGCAATGCGTAAGTTTCGCTTTAAAAGAAACGGTTGATTATCCCAGAGCTCTCTAAATGTGGCTTGAAAAGCTTACACTATGCGTCGACCCCGATGTATTGAATGCACTGACGACCTCGTTCTGACATGCAACCATTAAAAGCCACAGGAAGTCTTTAAGATGGTCTATTCACCGACCTAGACAGATGCCTGTAATAATGCCGTTAAGTCTCAACGAAATGGTTGTTATAATCTTTTACATATCGCAATAATGATCCGATACAATAAAAATTGTGTTTCTCTATTATAAATGTAGAAGTAATAGAGTCACGTTGTCTTTGTTTTTGTTGTTATTCATCTTCGAGCTCATTGCCGCTGTATATTAGTCTTTTACAGAGCGACAAACGAAAAGGTTGACACTATATGGATTTATCCGGTCTTAACACATTAGATTCATCATCATTAACACTTATTACCCACCTGTAATAACTGTCAAAGGTATTCATGACAATCGAAATCGTACCGTGAATTAGAACGCTTTTTCTAAGCAGTCTGTTTCCTACTAGGCTTTCACTGTTAATATAATAAATAAACACCTGTGAACGTGTAAAAAAAACAGGTGTGGCTTGTGTCCGGCGGGAATTGGTTACCGGTCAGGTGATCCGTATACTCGTTTTCCGCTTATAACATAAAAAATACAATGCAAATGTAGTTAAATCACTTGTTTCTCCCTTACCTGAACGGTAAAATCGTAACATACCTGAAGCTATTATAGTTACAAATGTATGATGTAAAGTGCGAATGTTGCCACTTTGCATTAGTACTTTACATACATTACCAGCTTGCCTGAATTACGTTCAATATTTCAAAGCACTAATTGCTGGCAAGTACGTAGCCAGACAGAACAGAACAGTTGCCTGTAATTTTCCCCGATATATTTAACTTTATTGTTACTTCTGCATTTTTCTTATACGTGTTTAAGGTCTTTAAACATATGCTGCTTAATTTTTTTCTGAAATTTCAAAACAACTTGGAAGTACAAAGTCTTACGTCATTTTAAATGCCCAACTAAAACTCATGTGAATCATGTTAATATAACACGAAGCTTTTTTGCATAATTTAAATTTAATTTGTCCCTGCCGAAATCGCGAAACTTGTATTTTTCATTACTACATAAATGCCTTCTACTATGACTTTCTCTTATAAAATAGATCTCCAATTCTTGGTGCCGCAAGAGCTTTATTTTTTTTCCCGAGAGACTCTTTTTTTTTTTTTTGTTTTACGAGGTGGAAAATCCCTTCGGATCTCCGACTCTTGGGGGAAATAAGAGCCGGAGTATGTGGTGTTTCCACTAAAAACCACCTCGACTTCCGCCATGTACCCGTGTGTCGGAGGGTGGGGCATCACCAAAGCACTCGTCGCCACCCTCCGACGGGTATTAGCCCGCCAGATGGTCAGGCGGGCCCCGAACAAAACCCCCTTGGCGACGGATTAAAGTGTTCGACGCCACCGCCAAAACGCCCAGCGGCCGCAGAGGATAGGGAGGACGGCAACGCAACACCGCATCTCCTCTTCCTCTGCGGCCCCACCGCGACGCATCGAATGGTGCGCCCCCATTTGGTCGCGGGAGATAGGGCGCGCGGCAACGCAACACCGACACGCCTCTCCTCCCGCGACCGCACCCGACTGCGAGGGACAGACAGAACTGTCCCCCGCACCCGCACCGTTGGACGCATCCTGCGCAGGCCCCCCCAAGCCCACGCGGAGCGTCCCCTCCTGGATCCCTCTTAGCTTCACCGCGGGTGACCAATCCACGGTTACTGAGCCCCCCCACCACGACAAGGTGGAGATCCCACGGGGGGGTTCCCGAGAGACTCTGGCCTAAGATGGTTCTGCATTTATACAACCAGAAATAAGACTCATAAATGACTCAGAGCTTCACAAATTTCGGTATTCAAATTCTATTCTAAATCCTTAATGAAATTAATTCAATATTTCATTAAATCAAAGAACTCCTCGAAATCTCCAGAATCTAATTTTAATTACAATTGCATTAGCTTGTTCTGATCAAATAACATTTCGTGACGCAGTAGCAAAAATATCTAAATATTAATATTGTTGCAGCCAATTTTTTTGTCATGGCGCAGACATTTATATAATATCTAATTAAAACACTACATTTTCAAAATGGACAACAGACTAAAGCCTGCAGACATAAGTAAAAATTACATACTAATTACTGCAGGCATTGATTTGTTGTTATTTATGCATTATTTTATTATACACTTTATTGTACACTTTTACAAATATGTTAAAGAAATTTACATATGTAAGATACAGTACAATGGGCGGCCTTATCGCTAAAAGCGATTTCTACCAGGCAACCTTTGGATGGAGATATTATTGGTAGGATAGAAATGGTAGTTGTAAGCGTACCAGTAAAGATGCATGTAGATATATATTATATTTAAATATATATAGGTTATATAATACTAAGACAATATATATACACATACATAAATACTTATACATACATAGATATACATACATACATAAATAATATTTAATACATATATGCTTAGTAGAACGGGAAGAAACTAGAAATATCATAATGATAGATAGTAATCCTTAACTACTTGAACGTCCATGGGTACAACGGTACCCAAACACAAAGTAGCGTTGTACGTCCCGGTTACCAGAGTACCCAAAGCACCAAATTTTTTGAAACTGCCATCTAAGGACAATTAGCGGTATTTTTTTGACTTTTGGTGTTTGGTATCAATAGTTGAATAACTATTTTACCATTTAAATACGAGATGGCAGTGTAACAAGCCTTGACAAATGAATAAAAAATATTTTTCTTTAGTGCATATTTCGCAACATGTGTTTTGGAGTACCAGCCAAGTAATGTCGTAAGTACTTAAGTTTTACTAATTGTTTCATAGATTATTAAACATAAAAATAAACTAGATGATTTGTATTTTATAATTACGTATACATATTACACTACTGTGAGTAAAATCAAGTTATATTTCGTTTTCAAACTACAACTGTGTCGAAAAAAATGGCGGCCCTAACTTTGCGGCCTAATTTTAGCTCTGTTTACTTGTTTTTCAGTGAAATAACATTAATACAACGATCAACATTTCGTAATGATCACAATAATGTACTTTACTATCATAAATATACAATAAACACAGAAGATTGATTAAAAATGTAATTGTGTTCCTCAGGTTTTTTGATATGGGTAGTATAGTACCCACGGACGTAACTATATTGTTTCACAATAAGGGTCGGTACAAACAGCAAAATATGTTTGCAATATTTTTTGCTTTGTTATTTTTTGCGGTTTTGGATGTTGAGTTTTTTGTTTTGGTTTATGGTGTTTGTTTGGTGTTGTTTCATTATGCTCTAATTTTCTTGTGATATACTTACTAATAATAAAATTTTGCTCTTTTTAACTTCGTTTTCTAACATGGAGGATGTGTTCTACTATTTCATATCACTAAGTATAGTTTTGTGATTGATTGATAATAATTCATAAACTTACACAATATTATTTATTTCTCGATATAATCTTAATATATAAAATCCTTGCGTTACTGACTGACTGACAGACACGCTACAGCCGAAACTATTGGGCGCAGGAAGCTGAAATTTGGCATGTATGTTCCTTGGGGACCGTAGGCGTGCACTCAGACGGGATTTCCCGAAATTCCCACGGGATCGGCCAAAACGGGTAAATTTAAAAAAAATGCAGGCGTAGCTGCTGGCGTCCTCTAGTAATACTATAAATACCGTATGTATTGTGCTCATTTGTTTATTGCCATAGTTGGTTTTGAAAATATTTATTTCTTCATAGTATGTGCATGTGCATTTTGTTATTTGCTTGAAGCTGCACTGCTATGGGTTTGTAAGTCACTATTAAATTTGTTGTCCTTAATTCGATTGTTGGCTTAAATTAATACATACAACACGTTTAGATCACCAACTGATGATGAATTTTACATCAGATTTATTTTTACTTTTATGTAATTCGATTTACACATTTATAATATATATTGTACAAATTTATTATTGGTGTTTAATTTAAAACCCAAACTACAAAAAAAATATGACTACCTATTTTTAAGTTGCGTAAATTACAAAGTGTGGACGAATCCTTAGATAAGCGGCCATATTGCTTATATTTTGCCTTCGCGAGCGAGACGAAAGCGCACGAGATACTGCGATAAAATTAACAAGAGAGGTGTTTTGTTTTGATTTATTGAACTACTTAGCGATAATTAAACATAAACATTTATGCATCATTCGAAAGGTACATACGTCTAGTTTCTTATGACATTGCTTTATTTGTAAAATTAACAATACTTTTTAGTTACGTTGTGAATAAATAAAAGTAACACGTTTATTTTTGACTGAACTCAATGTTCGCAACTGTTTTTAACAGCTTAAATTAAGTTTGTAGATCTTAAAACATACATAGTTTTAATCGGCATACTTTTAATTTTTTTATGCAGTTTTTTTCTTTATTCTAGCTATTATAGTTAAGTAGCTATGTAGGTTTTATGTTACAACATGCGAGCGCGGCGACACCCGAATCATGGCTGCGCGTATCCGGACGTACAAGGCCATAACAGTCGCTCGGGCTGGACGTGGGAGTGGTTAACTAAGGATTTGAACCTGGTTATCGTCTGAGCCTGTCTTATATGTAAAGGTAATGCATTCCATAGACGAACAGCTGTGACAGAAAATGATTTATCATAAAAGGTTGTGGAATCTTCAGTTTCATGTTTTCTGATGACCTTAAATAACGGTTATGCGTATCATGAAGGAATTCGAATCGTCCTTTAAGATAGGAAGGAGTTGAAGGGTTAAAAAGTATATTGTACAACAAAGAAAGAATGTGAGCATTCCGGCGATGTCGTATAGGTAACCACTTGAGCTGTGTTATGTTACCTCAATGACTGCAGGTGTAAATTATTAAGAGCATTAACTGAATACACTCATGCAAAGCAGTTATACATCAGAATAACAATTGTTAAAAAGTATAATTTCATAAAATGGCAACATTCGCTTACAATTTATAGGTACATTTTACAAATGGATGTAACACGCGATTGAAATAAAACAAACGTGTTTGTTGCATGTTACATTATGAACATTAAATATTTGACTGGTGCAATGAAGTTACAGAATGTCGCCTGGTCCATTCTGGTTCTGTGCTTTAAAATGCTACAAATAAACCGAAATATAACCATGAGCAAATGTAACATTTGCAAGCAACTTGTAGCGCTGTAGATGTACGCTGTAATCCAATCCACTGTAAAGCCACAAGAAAGCCCTGACTGCGTCCCAAACTAGCGTGAGCACCAGACTTTGAGATACTCTTGTGCCTAGTAATTATGTTACACAGACTTGATCAGCCTATTGGTCTAGCGGTTTTGATTCCCGCCGAAGCTAATCATTATTTGATAAGAACGATCGCTTATTCTGTGCATTTTCAGTCCTCTATTTACCATAATGTAGATCTAATCTCAGATCATATGATTGTATTAAAGTTGTCCCAGGGCTATTTCTATATAATAATGTGGCAAATAGTATCTTCTTGGGTTTACGCGAATGTTACACATTGAAATTAAACTACAGTTTACTATACGAGAGGCTATTGAAATTAAAAAACACCCTAATTTCAATAGGGAAGATGGTTGGAATGTTCCTCCAGCTTGGGACCCTGTCATAAGGCTAATGAAACCCAAGAAGGACAAAGTCACCAGAAGACCTAAGGACACTGTGAGCTCATTCTGCGTAAATAGTAACACTAGTAGTTGAAAAATGTTCGGGTACTTTGAGATAACTTATACATTCAAGAAAAAGACAAATATCACCTCAGTCTGCCGTGAACATGAATTCTGTAAAGAATTCGAAACGTCGGCTAGTAATAAATTAAAAATATAGTTTCTAGATCTTTAGTTTCAAATGTAATAACTTAGTGAAACCAATACAACGCGATAAAATCCGTAAACTGTAGTTTAATTTCAAATGTGGCAAATGTTTCAATCAGCCCTGTATATAAAATATCCCACTACTGGTACGGCCATAATCCACCACGATGGCCAAGTCAAGTCCGCCAACCTTAACTTCGAAAAGTCAGTGCTGCCGCTGGTAGATCAATACCCTCTACATAGCACAGAATATCATTCACTCCTGGTGGAGAGGTTTTGATGGCCTGGTGGCTAACACAACCTGTTTACAGGTAATACATTCTGAATGCAAGTATTTTTGTTCACAGAGATATGCACGCCGCTGTGTGTGGTGGACGAGCTGGCCTCTGCGACGTGATGCGGCCTCCAAGTGGCTCCGACCTCCTCAAATATTTGAGGAATGTCACCTTTACTGGTAAGATTTCATTTTGACCTTGATATTAGTTGTGCGTTGAAAAGGTAAAAGCACGTAGCAAGTTTGGTTAAAATAGCAACATCGCAGATCCAAAGCAAAGATCTTTTGAACAGCACTTTTGGTTAAGGATCACAACCAAATATGCCACTAAAGCTTTTGTCAACTCTGCCATTAAACCGTCGCCGTCGGTGACCGTCCCGTAGTTTGGTTACAAACTCTCAAAATATATCTACATACCTACTACCTACATAGATTTGAGTGAACATTATACAACATTGGCATACGACGTGTATAACTTCAAAACTAGTTCAAAATCAATAGATTCCGTGCTATTATTTACACCGAAGTTACGTTCTTATTATACGTTACGTATGTATTGATGAAACTTAATTATAATACGTAATAATATCGCTTACCAAACTATCGCAAGGGTTCACCAAGTATAATACCATTCACCGGATTTAACTCGAATAATATTTCCTTGCTTAAAATAGAAATTCATTGTAAAATCTACATCGCGCTGTTTACTCGAATATAAAATAGAATTATTATAAGGATGTTCTCGCGTACTTAATATAATCCTTTAATTTTATTCGGTGGACTGTTGAGGATTTAGGAGTATACACTTAGACTGTTAAAATTGAAATTAAATGTCGCTCTGAACGTGATTCAGCCTTTGTTTATACGAGTGTCGCTTTATTATAGGATAGCGTTCATATTTTTTTTATAATAATGGTTTTAATAAATATTCTTTAGTACCACGGGATCTTTAAACAATTGTGGGTATTACAGGCATAATATAGATATGGAGGCTTTATGGGTAGTTCTTCAGAGACAAAATTTTCGATGTCTATGGGAATATTTCTGTAACTGTGTGTACCAACTAACAAAACGATCTGTAAATTTGTTTTTGTACAGTTAAGCTTCATCCCTATCTTGGCCAAAAGATATATTTGAAATTATTGCAGTCACTAGACTAATACCTACACCAAAAATAACGATGGCATCGTTATTGTTGCCACAGAGAGACCGACTGTTGAACTCTTGACTTCATTCTTTGCGCTAAATATTCTGCAATTTATGAATACAGAAGATAGCAATTGTGGCAACGCTGTTTAAGAACTAAGATACTCATGATTTTTATATTGTGGCACCAAGGCTTAAGTTTTACTTTAATAAACATTGTGTATTTGGAAAATGCTCTACAAGCAGCATTTGATAAACTTTGTACCTTAGTATTTTAATTTAAACTTTAATAAAACGATGCACCTTAAAAATGTTTCTCTTTTATTTCATTCTACTTAAGAGGGAACTTGTGGTGATAGCTAGCCGCAAAAATAATATCTTGCTGCTTTCCACGGAAAAAGGTTAATTACTTTGGTGAGTTAAATAGTTTGAAGATGCGTCACGTGCCTACTTTATTAAGGCGAAATGAAATATTTATTTTCGTTTATTTAACTGTAACTATATTTTTACTTACTATACTTATGTTGAAGTCAGTGATTTGGCGCCTGCTATTTTAATGTACGCAGTGATAATACTTACAGACACCTACTCAGGGAGTCTTGGGTTCGGACCTACTGAGCACACTACTGCTTTTTGGAAGTTATATGTCGCACTGTTTGACCGGTTTTAAATAAAAAAAACATCATGAAATTACCTACATTATTCGTAATGTTCTCGAATGATATGACGTGAAATGTTCCATAACTCATTTGGTCAGCAAAATGGTCTGTCGGGACTTACACTTCTCTTAGTACAAAAAGGCCCATGCGCTGCAGTGGGTCAAAATATAAACAGGCCTGATTATTATACTTCATACGTTTTCTTTTTATGAAGGTCTGAGTGACGATGAGTTCCACTTCGACAACAACGGCGATGGTCCAGCGAGATATAACATCCTACACTTCAAGATAGTCTCCTAGTGCACGTACCGCTGGGTCAACATCGGACAATACCTCGACGGGGAACTGAAGCTGAACCTTAGTGGTAAGAGCTTTTACCAAAAGTTTTAACACCGTGGCGAGTAATATTACAAACTGTCAAAAGTCAAACAACTAGCAAAAATGAAATAAAACAAACAAAACTCAACCGAGTACCTCTCTAAAATACTGTGGCTTATTTATTCAGCTGTTACATGCACGATTTCCATGAACTTGGCACTCCTTCTCTTCTTTTCGGGTGAGTGCGTGACCATCTCTAGTGTTGGAGTTTATGAACAACCAATATGCCTTAACTTCATAACCCGAAACCAGAGAATGACTGCTTTACGTGCATCCAAAAGACGGTAGTGATCTGATATAAATGCCACAATAAGTGGTCACCCTTCCAAGTGGTTTTTGCAAGTATTGCTTTTATCGATCTATTATACCAATCAAATAAAACAAGCTAAGCTACAATATGAGCGCTACGGTACTGTGTGTATCTCCCCCAAATTGTTCACAAATGCAATGGAGAATATGTTCAAGACTGTGTTCAAGATGCTCCACTGGAAAGTACGCGGTATTAACATAAACGGCGAGTACCTCTCACACCTAATATTTGCAGACGATATCGTCATCGTGGCTAAAACCGTGCAGGACTTGCAATATATATTATACTGATCAACCTAGCTGATTCTATTGCTCGCATTGGTCTCCGGATGAACTTAGGAAAAACCAAGATAATGTTCAATGAACATGTCTCTCCCGAACCGATTATCTTAAACGGGGTCCCTCTCAAAGTTGTTCAGGAGTACGTCTACCTTGGACAAACCTTGCAGTTGGGTAGAAACAACTTCGAGAAGAAGGCTGGCAGAAGAATAGGGCTGATGGGCAGCATATAGGAAAATCCGTCAAGTCTTTTCGTCACCCCTACCGCAAAGCCTTAAGACAAAGGTCTTCAATGAGTGCATCAGACGTGGACACTGACGGTGCGACTGATCCACCAATTTAAGGTCACTCAGTAAGCCATGGAGAGGGCTATGCTCGGAGTCCCTCCGAAGGATCGAATACGTATTGAACGGATCCGACAGAGAACCAAGGTAATCAACATAGCTCAAAGAATTAGCAAGCTGAAGTGGCAGTGGGCCAGCCACATTTGTCGAAGAACCGATAACCGTTGGAGTAGTCGTGTTCTAGAGTGGAGACCGCACCTTGGCAAACGTAGTGTAGGACGCTGTCCGGCTAGGTTGAGTGATGATATCCGCAAAGTGGCTGGCAGCGGCTGGACACAAAAAGCCGAAAATCGGGCTCAGTGGCGTACCATTGGAGAGGCCTATATCCAGCAGTAGACTCTTGCAGGCTGATGATGATGATGATGTTATATGAGACTTACTATGCGACATATATTTTTGTATTGTGCGTTGTATTTGGTGTGTCAATAAATGTTTTACTTACTTACTGACATACTTCATCTAGATCACAATGAATAGAAAATAGATTAAAGCAAATCATTTCTTTTATTATTGATTTTTTCCATATGGTAGGTACTTAGTTTGGCACTATAGTATCTTCGTGTTTCTGCGGAGAAAATTTCACCATAGACTTTTTTAATAAGTAACAATTCTGACAATTTAAAGTATTACCAACAAGAACCAAATGCAACGGAAACTTCAACCTCAAACCCTAAGTTTGTTCCAAAATTCTATGAATAGAAATTGAAAACGCAGTATGTTCGCAGATATCCAGTTCAAATAGAGCGAGCGTCGTCCCCCGGAGTCGGTGTACAGCGCGGAGAGTGAGCTCGGTCAGGCCAAGCAGTACGTGGAGGGGGAGAACTGCTGCTGGCACTGCTTCAACTGCACGCAGTATGAGGTAATCATCACCATCATAACAGCCGAAAGACTTCCACTGCTGCACTGTCGTGAAAAGGCAAAAAACTGTGTTCAAGAATACAGTGTTTTTGCTTAACAACGCTTATACAGTACAGCAGCTGTACATAGGGCTCCCCCAACGCTCTCCACATGTACATAGCTCGTAGATTCGTCTATGCAGGGTCGGCTATCGGGACAAAATTACACATTATTATACTGAATTGGGAACCTCCTTATATATATAGAAATCGGTTGATTAAGGATATAAATGTAGATAAGAACCATCGCAGTCATGTTAGTTTTCAAATAAAAAGCCTTAGCCTTGGTAATCCATTCGTTTGGAAGTTGCAATATCCTGTACTCTTTTTACGTCGGCAGTTAAACACACATCCCTACTAATATTATATGTGAATGTAAGTTTGTTTGTTACGCTTTCACGCAAAAGCTAATTAACCAATCATTATGAAACTTTGTACACATATTCTTGAGGATATTAGAAGTAACGGAGGATACTTTTTATAAAAAAAATATATTTTATTTTCGAAATTTATTTTTAACCAAATCAACGCGGGCTAAAATCCAATTCAAATTAATGTAGGTTGTAAAGGCTAGATTTTCGTCCATGTTTAGTTATTTGTGAGTTCGGATTGTGAATTGGTTTCAACAACTTCTCACTGTTTAGCACTTCACCAAGTATCACGAGTTCGGTCCTAAAACGAGATAATTAATTTTTGTTTCAAGTCAAGTTATTATTTGTGTTCATTAAATGTACCAACCCATTTGTCTATACGATGCGATGCGATACATGACATGAATTTCTAGAGCACAAATTGCCATAAAAATCACAAGTCGCGTGTTTTGCGTTCAGTCTGATATTAAATATTTTACTTATATTAATATACAATATCAACAGGCCTGTTGATATTGATGGCCATCTGACATCATTAAAAAAAGTTAAGATTAACCTATTGGCCCGCCATCCATCATGATATTCATGACCCATATGGACAATACATACAAGATACATAGATGGCAAGCCAACGATATGTACACGATACTGGAACAAAACTATATTTATAAGACAGTAATCGTAAACAATATAATTATGCCTAATTATCTTAAAAGGATGCAGTTTGACTTCACATATCTGTAGCGGCTGCTGGCGCTACAAATTATATACAAGGCGCACTATTGTGTAAGCGAAGCTGAGCAGTTGTCTCCACGCTCCTCTACAGTGAGGTCGTTAGTAAGTAGTTCTAATTTATTTATAAAGTGGTACCACAGGAAAGTATATGTTTCATATTCTTTCTTTCTTTACCAAACACAATGTCTTTTAGTACCCTGCATATCCTTATACTAAGGCTCCAAGCTACCGAGCTTAGTGTAGAATCGTGGGCTCAGCTTGTACTATTATAAAACGTGTAGGTAAGTATCTAAGGATGAATAGATGGATGGATATGGTGATGGATGTTACTAAATCACCCAAACTTCTTAGCTAGTTACTTACACGTGTAACAAAATTCCACCAGCGGTTCCATCCGCGAGGGTATCGTTTATCGCGATAAAAATAAACTCTAATACTGCAAATCATCAAAATCTGTTAAGAGCGATTACGCCGTACGGTTTTCATACAAACTTTCAAGTCCTTATTTTTTGAAATGAATGAACCGATTTTAATGAAACTTGATACAAAATAATAAGCAGGATACATATAATAAATATTTTCAATTAACATTTTAGACCTATGTATCCTGCTTATGTGTATGAAGTTTCATTGATTCGTTCATACATTTCGAAATATAAGAACTTGAAAGTTTGTATGAAAAGCCGTAAGTTGTAAACGCTCTTAAGTAGTTAAAGCGTTAAATATTAGTTGCAATCGTTCATCCATCCTCACAAAACTCCCGTTACAATACTAGCATGGTAATACAACTGAACATGTAATGACAGCCCTAGAACCTAATATCCCTACATTATTGCGGCACTGATAGCAGAATATGCTAATTATAATGAGAATTTACTGCAGCGTTACCAACCTATGCCTAATAGTGCTATTAGGTTGTCAGCTCTATTACGGCCTGTTCACAAACAGTAGCGGCGAGCGAAGGAGCCAGCGATTTCTATTTACATGTCGCGCTCTATTCTGCCGCGGCCGATGTCCCGTCAAGGTAGAACGTGAGATGGACATCGAAATCATTTAGTTAACGCTGAATTAACCCTTTCAGGACCATAAGGATATGGGACTATATGTTATGATAAAAACTGTACTAAACAGTTAATTAGGCATCAAATAAACATAATTTTAACTTAAAATATAATAAAATGTTTTGGATTTTTTGGAATTCTTTGGGACACATATGTCCCTATGGTCGTTGGTGGTACTTTTTGTTCTAGTAAATAAGATTATACATTTTAGAGATTTTATCAGTATTTGAGGTATTGTATACACAAAACATGCAAATTTATTACAGAAATTGTTTGTTTATCGATAGGTATACAATTTAAAGTATTAAGCTAGTAGTAATTAGGTAGAATCCAGTGAAATATTTACATTCATTGGTCTAAAAAAGGTGTACTTTGCAACACAATTACTATTTTTTCGCATTTCTATTATATATTGAATAAACTGACACATCTCTTCCAGAAGTTTGGTTATCAATGGGGTGCATTGGAAACTGTATACATCTGACAAATCTGGGAACTAAACTTGATTTTGAAGTAGGAACGTCATGCTGCCTGACAGAGAAACCGTTTTTCCAACTTGAACTTGTCTGAACTGTAGGCTAGTTTTGATTTCATCGTGAAGCTTTGACTATACAGTATGCGCATTATTCACTAAGATATCTAAGAGATCAAAACAATATCGAAGATAGTATTTTATTTTCAATCAGCAATATATTTCATGACACTATGAGATCGACACGTATATGATCTACTCCTCCCATTTTTTTGTTATACCTATGTGATGCAATTTTAGGGCATTTCACTTTTTTTCGCTGATCCAGGTTTGTGTCGTCTTGCAGTGTCTATGTCTAAGGGTTTCAGAAAGTTGATCAATAAGTATATTTCTTTATTTTCCATCAACTTTACGCACGATATGCCCCAAAACTTGTGGTGTACATGTCCCACTTCTTATGTCAATGCTGTTTTTGGAAGATGTTTTCGATTTGTTCGAACGATTCCATATGCCAAAGAGAGTCAATACATCAGCATCAACTATTTGAAAAATCTGTACCTCACAGCCATTATATTTCACATCACAAAAAGCACGAAAATTATTTGGCAAGTATGTTCCTTAGTTCCACTTGAAAACTGGTTTTTGATTACTTTGGAGCACCAGTTATGAGTAAAAGAGTTGTAGACATTGATGGTACAGATGCCAGACTTATTGATTTCTGAAATTGAACAGGCAAATCTACAAAATCATCATCAGAAACATCAGAAACCCCTTGATCCTGTATCAAACTCCTTTGAATTTTTTCCTCAAGGTGTAAATCATCTTCAAAAAAATTTATAGGAGTGCCTAGATCATCCTTGGATTCAAAAAACTAAGATAATCTGCCAAAATATCAATAAAAATGAAGATAATTCACAAAATCATCAGTTGAATAAGTTAACAATTTATTACAAAAAGTGTCCCTTCCGGACCACTGGGACACTGGTGTCCCTTTATGTTTATGATGTCTCATAACTATATAAACATAAATAATAGTTTTATAAATAAATATAATATAAATTTACTAACCAAGCAATAATTATAGCACAACAAAAAACAATATAGAACATTTTGAAGTTCCTAAAACCTTTTGAGAAATAAGGCAAGTGCGCGCTTAGCGAACAGTCATATTACAATTTTTATAGAAAATATATCATACTACCTAGGCTGTACCGTCAATGAAAAAAATATTAATAATATGTTTAATAACAAACAAAAAAATCATAATTGGTAATAGGTTTCTTAATTATTAATATATTTTCAAATTATGTGCTGGGGACACATATGTCCCTTGGTCGTCAAAGGGTTAACAGTTAATTAAACCGACAATAATCTTCTAGATATAGGGTGATTACATTTTTGTTACACTAGCTTGATAGGGTTTTTCTCATCGCGTTATTGAAATTGTTTAATCACATTATAAAAACTATACTTATATGAAAAAGCTAAGGAATCGTTTGTGCCTTTAATCTCAGGAACCAATCATATTAAAATATTTTTACATTTGTCTTTCCCATGATTTGACTTCGTTTAAATACCGCCTCGCCGTAAAGCACTGCTCCTGCTGTTGTGGGTTGGACTCTCGGGACAACACTTTATATGATCCACCAATTGTGTTTCTGAGAGCGGGTGTGCGTTAATTGTGCGTTTGCTCGACCCTGATACAGTATATATTACTAGTGCAAGAGCAGTCAATTAAGGGATACAAAATATACCCGAAACAACAATTCATGAATGACATAAATTGTTGAGAAAGTAAGTAATTAATTTAAAGAGGACGCGTGAGGTTTGTAAGAATAGAAGCAAGTACCGTTCTGTAGTCTCTGCCTACCCTGACGGGAAAAAGGCCGTGAGTATATGTATGTATGAATGTGTACAAATTGTTGTTCACACTACTCGAAAAAATCATAAACTGCTACGCCCACCTAAAATAAAACTGTGAAAGTAACTTTTTGTATTCACCACAGATCCGGTCAACTGAAGAAACTCAATGCACCGTATATCCACGAGGCTCGTTACCAGACTCAACGAAGACTTTCTACCGACCCATCCCTGAGGCGTACCTGCGACCTGACTCCGCATGGCCCATCGGAGCTATGTCCTTCTCATCTGTGGGGATACTGCTTACAGCGTAAGTTTTATTTTATTGCTTATTCTTCTTCGTGGTTTCAGTTAATGTAGAAACTTATTTTTTTTTTGATGTCCATAAGTGAATAAAGGTTTTGACTTCGACATTGGTGTGATTTATTTGACACCCACATGATACTCAGCCACACTCATTGCGTTAGGAGGGGCCTCCCAAAGCTGAGACTTTTTATTGCTAGCTATATGCAAACGAGCCACAGAGCACGGCCTGCCTGATAGTAAGCGGTAACCTTTGTACACATGGCTGTGTGCGAAAACATAACTAAGCCGCTGCCTATCGCCAAAAAAGAAAAATTAATAGGAGGAGCGGTTGAATGGGAGAATGTTTTTTTTTTTTTTTTTAAACTTGCTGAAAATTCATGCATAGCCGTTAGCCATCCGTAGTGAGTTAAAAATATACTCATAGATAGAGCATTCGATAAAATAAGAGAGCCCACAGACATACAATTGTAAGTTGGCCGAGTAAATCGCAGAGTATACTAATAGGTGTAATTACTTGTGCAAGCCCGCAAATCTTCTCCAATGAAATCGTCCAACTAATTAATTGGATACTGATCGTATCAGAACCGAGATTCACTTCCGATTACGCACAATTAAAAAGTTGTCAACTATTGGTCAACTATCCGTGTGGTGACGGATTAAGAATACAGATTGTCACCACCCCATATCATCCCATGGGTGTCGTAAGAGCCGACAGAGGGAGCCTATTATGCAGAGAACAGCACTGCAAGAGAAGGAAAACTAGATACAAACCCTATACCAACCCGTTTGGCCAACGTGGTATAGTAGGCCAATTCCTCATTTCAAAGGAGAGGCCTAGTCCAGCAGTGGACTATTAAAGGCTAATGATGATTGGTCAACTGCTTGTTAGCACGCTTACCTTATGCAAGTTCGCGGACTATCCAACTTTGTTGGACAGTCAAAACTCACACGGCAAGATACAAGACGACCACACGCGTACGCGTGATTTCCCAGCGCACGCATCTTCGTCGACGGGTACGACGTCTGCCTCCCGAACGCTTGTTGCAAACGAAAAAGAAATGACATGTATTTTATTAACCCAGCAGGTACCTACTTACCGGAAAGGAAGTCCAATCCACTCTTCAAAGTTGTCCTGTTTGATTATCGCTGGCCCGATTATATATGTTTCTAGTTCATAATATCGTCAGTCACTACATCGATGGTCGCTGTATCGAAAACGTTCCATCGACGGGCTAATGTATCGACAGTACCGTTGGCTCCATCAACTTAGTGTTTTTATTTAAAAATTCAGACATTTACCAACGCATGCTGGTAAATCTTAGGAGTTACTGGTTCGGGTAGTCAATGCAGCGTACTATCGATTTAGTTTACTGTCGATGCAGCATCGTCGTTTTAGTGTACTAACGATGAAGCGCACCAACAATTTAGGGTACTGTCGATAAGCGTACCTACCATGGATTTGGTGTACTGTCGATACATTAGCCCGTCGATGGAACGTTTTCGATGCAGCGACCATCGATGTAGTGATTGACGATATTATGAACGGCTACCATTAGATATACGAGCTCATCAAAAGACGAAATACTCAATCTGTAGTATGAGAATAATGTATCAGGGTAATATCTGAGTAAGAATGCACTGTATGATGCTTCTAATATTCTAATATACATACATAGACTCACGCCTGTTTCCCGGAGGGGTAGGCAGAGACTACGGAACACCATTTGCAACGATCCTGACATATCTCTCTTGCTTCATTTACTCCCATCAGATTCCCCATGCATGCTCTTCTGTTCAGGGCACTTCTAACCTGTCCTGTTTTTAGGATGTCTCGAATCTGGTCAGAGAACGTCCACCTAGGTCTCCCCTTCGTTCTGTCCCATTCACACTTGCCTTGTATATCTGCTTGGTCAATCTTTCGTCATCCATCCTCTCCTCGTGCCCAAACCATCTTAGCATACCTTTCTCGATGCTTGTCACTACATCTTCTTTTACTTCACAACACTCTCTTATCACACAATTCTTTACTCTGTCTGTCAAAAAAACACCACACATACTTCTCAGTACTCTCATTTCTACAGCATTTACTCTACTTTCATGACTATTCTGCCATACCCAACTATCACTACCATACATAAGAGTAGGTACTAACATCCCTCTATGCACAGCCAAACGGGCCTTTTTGGACACGTTTTGGCTATTCATAAACGCCTTCAGAGCTCCATTCACTCTATTACCTGCATTAACTCTTCTTTCAATATCTTCTACATTCTTACCATCTCTTGTAAACAGCGTACCTAAATATACAAACTCATTCACTAGCTCCACTCGCTGTCCATCGCTCATAATATTACAAGCCGTAAGGCATTCCTCTTTTTCAAAAACCATAACTTTCGTTTTACTTACATTCACTTTCATTCCTTTCCTCTCTAACGCACCATGCATGATTGTTACCATCTCCTGCAACTCCCCCACTGAAGACGCAAGTATAACCTGATCATCAGCATAAAGGAGGCATTAGACAAGTAACTCATTCATCCTTAATACACAATCACTATATTTCAAATCTTGCAAAAAACTGTCCATGAAGAGGTGGAACACCCATGGCGACTCTACACATCCCTGTCTAACACCTGTGTTGATGGTAAACCAGTCAGTATATGCCCGGTTTATCCTCACACAAGCTCTAGAATCATCATCCAAAAATTTCTCGGCTATGCATCGCAAGGAAAATACTTGATCCGTACACCCCATACCCTTTCGGAATCCCGCTTGAACATCCCATATTTTCTTGTCGGTTACTTTCATAACTCTTACAATCAGTACCTTCGCATACAATTTGCCAACAATGCTGAGAAGGCTAATACCTCTATAGTTTTTGCAGTCTTGTTTCGAGCCTTTTCCTTTATAAAGAGGCACAACTACTGCTGTGGCCCAGTCCTCAGGTACTCGGCCGGTGCTCCAGCACAAGTAAAATAAGCGCTGCAGCTGATTAACTATGATGCCCTGTCCAGCCTTCAGCATTTCGACTGTAATCCTATCATACCCTGCAGCTTGACCTAATTTCATACGGGCCATTGCCCATATATAAAAAGGTACTCTGTGCCTTCAAAATCTCATCCACGCCAATATCGCTTTCATCATTGCTATCATTATCATTCATTTTACCAGTTGATATCTCTGTCGTCGTTCTTTCAAATAATCCTTTAAAATACTCTTTTCATCTCTTCAGCACGCACGATTCACCATTCAGTATCTTTCCATTCTTGTCTCTGATTGCTGTGTATTCTGAGTATTGAGTTTTTCCTCGAGCTGCACGAATGGATTTCCAGAAAAACTTAATGTTTCTCCTTAAGTCGTCAGATAATCTTCTATCAAACTCATCTTTCTTTTCCTCTTTTTTACTTTTAACAATTTCTTTCACTATTCTTTTTGAACATACGAACTCTTTTCTAGCTTCATCTATGTCCTCAATATTTGCTTTTCCCATTCTTTCATTTGCTCTGACAGCCAACTAATCTAACCAAGCTTTCTTCTTCTCTAACACTGCTGTTTGTACATCCTTGTCCCACCTTGTATTGTTAATCTTTCATATTTTCCTTCTCTTGATCACACCACATACTTCAGACGCTACATTTTTGTTAACACTTTCATCACCGAATTTACCTAAAACCCTTTCAAATCCATCTCGCTTTACTCCCACCTATCCATTGAAAACACCTAACAAAATCAATCTTTCGTTATCCTTACAGGTCCTCAAAATCTCTCTTAAACTCTCCCAAAACTCCTGCCTTTCGTCTTTTTCTTGTTGTGACATACCCGTTACTATATTGACGTATATTCTAATCTGTTACTTAATATGGGATGCACCCATAATGTTCTCTTTTGTTTTCTTCTTTTTTAATAATAGAGCAATTAAAGCGTTTTTCCGCATTTTCACGCACACGCACCGCGCTAGCAATACTGTCGAGTAGCGACTAAATCGATTAAATCTGCGGACCAATAAAATAAAGTTGGTCAACTATATTATAGAAGTACGCAATTTAGTCGTTTGATAGTCGGCCAACTTACAATTATTGTATGTCAGCGGGCTCTCTAACTGTGTAAATCTACTCAATAAACCATAAAATTGAAAATCATTATCACGGGAAACAAATAGGTAGCATTTTTCTGAACTCAAATATAGTTTTAAATTTAGACCCATTTGGTATAAAAGAAAAACAATTTCACTTCGTTTAGTGATTTATTAGGTATTCATGATTGATGGACGCAATTGGCTAGAAGACTCTCGGATTTATCTCATAATTTTTAATATGTACGTGCCTCGACAGTTTAAACTTCATTTATTTTCATAATTTGATTCCTTCTTAAATTGTTCTTTGTAACTTTAAAGACATTTAGATCCGGAATAAAGATAGAAAGTCGTAATTTTATCTAAACTGCTTACATGAATAATTAAATTTTATACAAGGATAGAAGCTCACGTTTTGCTTTAAATGGAGGAGGGTAAAATATGTAGTTACTGACTTTCGTTACTCATAATAATTGCAGTTAATCAACCTGAGTTTCAGAACTATTTTCGGGTTTATTTTATTAAAATAGGTACTTGAAATAGTTGTTATGTTTGGAAAATACTGAGTTTCGAACTCAGGTTCTTTAGCTGCAATTATTATGAGTTAAGAACTACATATTTTGTTGTTACGTATGACATTCTTGATACGTTAGTATTTTCCAAACATAACAACTATTTCAAGTACGTATTTTAATAAAATAACTGATTACTCGTAAAATTGTCAGAAATAAACAGAAAATTTTGGATGTATAGTATAAAATACAATATAATGCAGAATAACAAAATAACACAACAACACGACGCAAATAAACTTCGCAAAGATAATATTTCCTTTACGTATTTTCTTTTGTGTCTAAACACACGATGCCGAACTTACGCGACCGAAGTTCGGCATGATTACGCCTGCAATGCTATTGGAATTACTTACGACACACTTAACCGAACTTATGTTGCGTTATAGCGTAACCGCGTAAGTTCGGCGGCAATTTTTGAGTTGTAGTGCACAATCGTAGTTCGTACTAGCGTAAGTTCGGCACTTATGGTGTGTCATATCAGCCGAATACATTGGAACGTAAATTCGGTCGCGGAACTCGGTTGCTTAAGTTCCGTATAGTGTGTTTGGACACTTATGGTGTGTTTTATTGACAGATATGTAGGAACGTAATGTCGGCCGCGGAACTTCGGTCGTGTAAGTTTGGCATAGTGTGTTTAGACACTTTGTCTCCTCTTAAGACACCCACGTAATGCAAATACATTTTCTATTTTTCATCCCTGGATAAATGATAAGTCTCGCATTAGAGCAAAGCGAGACCAATCACTTATCTAAGTTTTCATCCTTCACCACGTAGATGGCGTGACTAAAACCGTCAAATAAACATGTGTATGACGTCATACAAATCACCCAAGTTTTAAATCGAATAAAACTCACTCCGTTACAAATAATGTTTCGGGTACTGAAGATATGAACGACTTAAAACACAAGTTACCAACTCAGAACATTCTTAATTCCATACATGTACCGGCAGAATCCCTTAGGTAGAAACTACAGGGTTCTTTCTTAACTTAAATTACTTTATCAAATAATATTAATGTGTGTTACCTTTTCTTTCTCTGTCGCTGTAAAGATTGATAGTAAACAATAAAAGTAATTGTTAGAATCGTAGTATATTAATTATCATCAGATCATCACCATCATATCCGTATAGAGTCATCTTGATGTAATAATTTTTCAATTGTTTTTTTTAATTGGTTTGGAAACTTGAAACGGATGGATAAAAGAGGAAATACGCAAGGAGTGTATGTATCGTGCGAGAATTAGTTTAAATGTCGGTAGGGGACGTACACCGACCAAATAGGTGACATAGTTGAAAAGGGCCAAATTAAAAGTACCCATAACCGACGCGCATGCATGATGAGGTTAATGAATGTCGAGGAAGTTAAAGAGGTCAAAAGTCAATGTTTGAACCGAAGCATGTGGCGTTCCATAGTCTCTGCCTACCCCAAAGGGAGAAAGGCGTGACGATATAGATAGATAAGACTTTATCAGAATCCGCCCGTGTGCTCGTTTGCCGCCTATTACTATAAAAAAATAATAATAAGATAACATAAAAGATAATGAAATAATAGAAATAAAGCAACGACTCAGAGTATGTTTTGGTGTTTCTTTTAAGACGCATTTAAGTTTATTTGCCAGCATCATCTTGAATAGGGTTTTGTCTTATATAATTAGTGTTGTAAACAACCAAAATGCAGAAATTAATAGGATTATATGACTTCACTTCTGGGTATAGTCTGCCCTAAGGCTCTCCACATAGTCCGATCTTTTAGCCGCCCGCAACCGACCGTTTCCTGCGATTGGAACATAAATGTAATCTCGTATTATTTAAATTTCTTCTTCTTCTTCTTAGCCATTTTCTACCACATTGGCGTAGGCCTCCTTCAGATTCCGCCATTTAGTTCGATCTTTTGCTACTTGCATCCATTTCAATCCTGCAGTTTTCTTAACGTCATCTTTCCAACGCATCTGTGGTCTTCCTCTTGGCCTTTCTTTACCCCAAGGCCTCCACTCCAAAACTGCCAGGCAATTTTGGAGTGGATTATTTAAATTACTGTTTATTAATAAGTCCTAATAAATAAAACTGAAATATTATTTTCGTATGCCGTGTGGTTGACGGCATAGAATACAAATGTCACCACCCCCTATCTTCCCGTGGGTGTCGTAAGAGGCGACTAAGGGATAACACGATGCAAATACCATTTTTGCGTAGAAACGGAAAACTCGACATCAAACCCTATACGACTGCCTCGTTGGTCTCGCGGCATAAATGTGCGCGTGGGATCGGGAGGTCCCGGGTTCGATTCCTGGGTCGGGCAGTGTTGCTGGGTTTTTCTGTCACGAAATTCTCAGTAGCAGCACGGAGTCTGGAAATGTGCCCGGTACGGCAATAGGCTCGCCCCTTATTACGTGGGACTAAAGGATATCTGGCGAAAAGTGGGTGTAGAAATACACCTCTGCCTACCCCTTCGGGGATAAAAAGCGTGACGATATGTATGTGCATGTATTATTTTCGTCCATAGTTTCGTATGTGGCGTGTGGGTCCGTCACAGCTTCACCCCGGTCGTCCGCGCGAGTGGCCGCGAGCTGTCGTACGTGCTCCTCGCCGGGATCCTCATGTGCTACCTCGTCACCTTCGCGCTGGTCTTCAGGCCCAATGACATACTCTGCTCTATACAAAGGTAAGACATGTGAAGTTTTGCTTTATTCAGTAACCGACATGTCTATGGCGTTCTTCAGTTTGTGTGAACGAGTTTGAAGGACACTTCTACTAAAGCCATACATAGTTTTTAAAATAATATGCCTATAACCTATTATTTTCTTGTATCACGTTGGAAATACTGCATTCCTCCGTCACTCAGGGTACAATATTTGGGACCCAGTGGAGAGTATATGTAGGGATGTTTGGCCTACGCATTAAAAACCATCGCGCTGTTTTTAACTTTCCATAGGTTCACGCAAACTCACCTGGCTTATAATCATACGGAATAAAGTAGTTCATCGTAGTTGGTATTAACCAAACAATTAAAGAAACAGACAACATGATTAAATTACACAATCTGTAAATATTTTTTTAATAACAACATGCAATCACAAAAATTTAATAAAACAATATGAGAATCGTAATAATCTCAGTTGTAACGCACAAGCTGTTTCACTGTCTCGAGTGAAGGGTATGACGAATTCTTGTTCCTAAAATTATGGACCCTTTCAGAATGTCGTAGAATATTAACAACACCTATATGTTGATTGTGCTAGTGAAAATTAATTAAGGAGCTACGTCCAACTGAAGAAGGGTTAAACCACGAAATAAAAGTGCTACGGCTGGAAATTTCAAATATTCTAAAAGACCCCACAAAATTTCGAATCAACGTCGCGAAAATTAAAGTTTGCAAATATTTAATAACCTATTTTGTAGAGATTCGAGAAAATATTTTTATTGGTGAACAATGAAGAATAAGAAAATAAACCTTACAGTATAATATAAACATCTCCTTTCTTGTATGTAAATATTAAGAACTGTTGAATGATTTTTAAATAAAAAATTTAAATTATTATATTACGCAATATTTGTAAGGATCTTAATTGCATAGGTACTTATTTATTTCAATAAAGCATAATCACATTCAAATCTATATACATCGTTAAACTTCAAGAAAAAAGTATGGTCTACGTTTTGGTATTGTATATACATACATAGACTCACGCCTGTTTCCCGGAGGGGTAGGCAAAGACTACGGAACGCCATTTGCAACGATCCTAACATATTATCTCTCTTGCTTCATTCACTCTCATCAAAGAAGAAGTAGCAAAAATGCCCCACTTTCGACTGCAAAGATAAGTATCTTAAAAAATCGCTAAAAATCAGTATAAAAAAATTATATACTTCCGGTAATCATCTTTACTGGCTAGCACATAAAAAAATTGCTCTAAATATTAATTCAGGAGTAGAAAACCTGTAATATACTAACTTCTGATTTTAGTTTTAGAATAGGATTAAAAGCAATTAAACTCTGTAATAACTCACGTTTGATAATAGTTATTATACTAGGTTAGTAATAAAGCACATATACCGAAGAGTTTTGTCAAACAGTAAGACTAAATATGCTAAGGTAAACCAAACTTGTTAGCAGATTATGTCGAAGAACATAGTCTAAACCAGCAAAGTTCCCTTTGCGAGGTTGGAAGCAACTAGCGAAGAAGTTAATATGATTTTCCGAGAAATATGAGGAATTAATTATGATATCAGATGGTCTAGTACGAGTTTGCACTCGATCGTCACGGTGGACGATAGCCTAGTCGTCGGGAGCAATTTCCATACATTTTCAAAATGCGCCACCTAGCGGACTGTATCGATCGCTACTCTCCTGTTAGGAGCGCTTTTAGAAAATCTGTTCGGGGATCCAGGCTAGAGTCTATAAAAAATATGTTCATTTGTTTAATCTGTTTTCCACTTTTTATGGTCGTTAGAGTAGTAGGTTTTTTAGGATTGAAAGTAAAATATTTTAAGATAAGTCCTTAATACTGCGCCTGAAACAATATTTGGAGGAATTTCTAAGTATGATAGCCAATAAGGATGACAATCAGAGGTATGCAATTTATTAATACTCAATTTTATCTATTATTTGAGATATTTTTCTCAGCTGTCGGACGTGGGGTAATTTTATATGGAAGTTGCAACTTCTCCTTTCTCATGCATGTTCTTCTGTTTAGGGTACATCTTACCTTTCCTGTTTTAAGGAATATTGTAATTCTGATTTTTAAATTGCATAGACAGATTAACTTTTTAATTGGTTATAAATAAACTTGTAACATAGGCAACTAGACTTAGTTTAAGGGTCATTGTACCAGATCTATACTCAATACTCAATACTTTATTTGCATTTCACAATGTTTACTTAGGTGGTAAAAAAGTACAATTCTGATCATTGTGAACCCTGTCGGGCACAGCAAGTGTAGAAGAGAGGAAGAAATGAAGAAAAGTAATGTCTATTATTAAGAATGTAAATTATAGTTATATTCCATTTGTTTTATGATTATATAATGGTAAGCGTCTTATCAGTTCAATAATCATTCATTGAATAATAGCATTTGTCCAATAAAATGTTTTTAACTATCTTTGTAAATATATGTATTTTGTTTTCTGATTTTATTGTATCTGGTAATTTATTATATATCTTTATAGACATTACATATGGGCTACACGAGTGCATGGTTAAGTTAGACGTCGGTAGATTTAATCTATTTTTATGGCGGAATGTATATTTTACTTGTATGTCTTCTCGTTTTGTATAAAATTCTTGGTGTTTTTGTACAAATTTGCATGTTTCTAAAATGTATATGCTTGGCAGGGTTAGGATTTTATAGTGCTTAAAATAGTGTCGACAACTTTCTGTATCTTCAATATTTGCTATTATTCTTATAAGTTTCTTTTGGAGTATGAGGAGTACAGATGCGTCTGTGCTATTACCCCATAGAGTAACACCATAGCTAAGCCATGCATAAGCATACGCGTAGTACATATTGAGAGCCGTTTGGATGTTTGTTGTTTTTTTTATTTCTCTAAGTGCATAGGAGAATTGCGAAAGTTTTGTTTTTATTTTTTGAATATGTGACTTCCAGTTGATGTTTGTATCTATTGTTAGGCCTAAAAGACTAAACTCATTAACGTTCTCAACTTTACAGTTCTTATATGTATAATTTATGTGAAGAGTTTTTTTTTGACGAGGGTGGAACGTCATTATTTTTGTTTTTGTTATATTTATTTCAAGATTATGATTATCTAGCCAAGTAACGGTTTGGTTAAACGCGCTGTTCAGTTTGTCTACTAAGTTCGTGTTGTTTTTACAGGAGATTAGAAGCGATATATCATCCGCAAATAGTACACATGGGAATTCTATATATTTTGGAAGCTCGTTAATATATATAAGAAATAGTAGGCAACCAATTACGCTACCCTGAGGAATGGATGCATTAATTATTTTAGCTTCTGAACTCACTTTCTGGACTTCTTTATTTTCTTCATTAAAGAACTATATTTGAACTTGGTGTTCTCTATTCCTTAAGTATGAAGTGAACCAATCGTGGGCCTTTCCTCGTATACCTATCCCGTGCAGTTTATGTAGTAAGATCTCGTATTGTACCTTATCGTAAGCTTTTGTCATGTCTAACAGAACACCTATTGCGTAATTTCTGTTATTTATTAGGTTAAGGGCCTCTTGTATGTATTTGTAGACTGCTAACGTAGTGGAGCGATTTTTACGAAATCCATTTTGCGAATTATCGAATATATTGTATTTTTCGCAGTAGGAGTATACGCGATTACACATAGCTTTTTCAAATATTTTCGATATGGTAGGCAATAGCGCTATGGGACGATAGTTGGTAGGTTCCTTTTTTGAGTTCTTTTTGTGGATTGGTTTTATTATGGCTTTTTTTAGTAATTTAGGAAATGTTCCTTCTTCGAAAGATTGGTTAATCAGCATGCATCAGCAAACTCAATTCGTCTGCACACTGCCTTAGCAAATTAGGAGGCAGTTCATCGTGGCCATGGCTATGCTTGTTTTTTAGTTTTTTTAATAGGGTATTAACTTCGCATAGTTCCACTGGTCGAAGAAACAATGAGTTGGTATTTGGGTGTAGCACTGTAGTGGCATTTAAGTTAGTGCAGAATGGTTGGTTTTGGATGAGACCTATTGAAGCAAAAAAGTCATTGAATATGTCAACAATTTGTTTTGGATCTGAAATTTCACTATCGGTTACTTTCAGTATAGTATTGTGTTTTTCCTTTTTAGATACTTTATTAGTTGTTTCATTTATTATATGCCACATGGTTTTTATTTTATTTTTTGATTTTTTCATAGTTTTTATATAATGTAGTTTTTTTGCTGTTAATACTGTATTTTTTAATATTTTTTCGTATGTTTTATAATTTTTGTAATAATAGGGTTATTTGCCTGAGTTGAAATTATTTTTAAAAGCCTCTTGTTTCTACATGATATTTTTATTCCCATAGTAAGCCATTGTTTTTTGTATGTTTGCTTTAATTTAATTTTTTTAACCGGTATATATTTGTGTAGGATATTGAATAGTAGATCATGGAATAATTTGTAGTTATTGTCTATATCATTATATTTTTTTTAAATGTTATTCCAATTATGCATGCCTAGTTGTTGTTTAAATTGTTGGATGTTAGTGTGGTTATATATTCTCTTATAGCTATACCAAATAGAAGGTGTAAGATGTTGGGTTAGTGAAATCGTAATTACTGTCCCGTAATGATCTGAGAATCCAAGTTCCTCGACTGATGTGTTAATAATATTATTTTTTGGAATATTTGAAAAAATTAAATCAATACATGTTTGTGTCGTTTGTGTTATACGTGTTGGGATTTTTATGTGCTGTACTAGTTTGTATTCTAGCATAGTATCAAGTAAGTTATTTGTTTTTGTATTATTTTCTAACACGTTTATATTGAAATCGCCTCCTAATATTATGTTGTGTTTTTGGTATTTCCTATTTATATAACTTAGAATAAATTTAATTTGTTTCATGAATATATCTTCCTCTCTACTATTCCAATACATACATATCAAAATTATAGATTCTAGGGGTAATTCAATCGCACAAATCTCTAGTACATATTCTATTGACATTTCTGTTATGTCTTTTAATTCTACATAGTTTATGTGTTCTTGTAGTAATATACACACGCCGCCGCCTGGTCGCTGTGTGCGGCAGAAAGATGCAGCTATTGTGTAGCCGGATAATTGAAACAATTTGATCTTCTGTTCTGACAACCAGGTCTCTGATATGCATATGGCTCCATATGTTGGATCTTCTGCTATAAATGCCTCAATCAAATGTTGCTTATTTTTCACGTTTTGGAAGTTTTGAAAGAGAATCTTAAATTCTTGCTTTGTAATTTTATGAGATGCTGAGATACGTTGTTGATTATTGATCTGATTCTTGAAAAAGCTGCTTCTTTGTTATTACAGATGTAGTTGTTTGATTAGCTTTATTCTGAGGGGAGCTAGAAGAATGGTTCATCTTTTGGTCTTTGTGCAAGAGTACATCTACGTTTTTTATTTCCTTATTAATGTTAATCGCAAGGTTGTGGAAGACGATTTGCATGCCATAGTTGTTGACTTTGCCGTTGTGGTTTGAAAACATCGTATAGTCGTAGTGTAAATTCAAGTTAGAGTCGAGGATCTCTGCATATTTGTGTGTGTGGATGTCTAAATATAGAAGATAATTGAAAGTCTCTATTCGGTAGTTGAACATTGTAGAATAATTGGTGCATTTATACGTTGGCAGGCATAAGGTTATATTCGTGTGTTGTAATGGTTTTAATGCATTCCTTAGTTCTATAATAATATCGAAATAGTTACTTGTATGTAAGAAGTCTGTTTCGCCAATTAAAATCACACAATGGTCGGTTTTGGTATAGCCTGTAATTTTTTGATGGATGTTACTTATGAGTTGACGTATTCCACAGTATGGTAAAAGGTAGTGGCATATCTGATAATCATAAAATGTGTTCTTGGCAATAGACAGTATGTTATTCCTTTTGTTATTACTTATTAAACATATTCTTCTCCTACTTTTTTTGGTATTTGTTATGGCCTGATGTGGAGTATTAGGTATATTGTGCACTATCGGGCTGGGTAAATCATTCTTACGTGGTGTAAATTGATCTGCTGGTACTGGTAATATTTCAGGGCGTTGAAGGTTTTTGTCGTCGTTACGAGTAGCTGATTGGTAGCTCGAAAAGCTATCTTCATTATACTAAAATTAAGCCACGTAGGATTTAACGAACTACTCTCCAGTGGCCAAATAAAAATTTAGTATCTAGATCATTCGGTTTACATGTAATAACAAGTGAAACCAATATAACGCGATAAAATCCGTAAACTGTGGTTTAATTTCAACGTTAACAAGCTAGTTTCAGCAGGTGGTGCGAACACATTTTAACAAACAGTTAATTAAACTCTACCGAATGAGTTGTCACAAGAAAATATAAGAGCATTAAAACAATTGCACCAAGTCATTTTTATTGAATATCTACCGTTGGTAATGGAATACTGTACCTGCATCGCAACAGCTAAGCTGCAGCATGGCGATGTCTTAAGTTGTAAGTTACTGACTAGCTCGCTAACAACCCGATGGCGCCTGGTAGCGCCATCTACCTTCCTATCTATAACTAATCGCATCAACATCAATCGTTCCATGTAAAAGTGTGAGCGATACCATATTTCCGTCTCCCTCTAGCCCACTCCCTGGAAGAGGCACTGCTTTTCGCCTGATTCGTCGCCGCGATCGTCGACGCGAGTGACAGTCCAGAACATTCCACTCGCTGAGAACGCCGTCTCGTTCGTATCGCGCCGCATCGCTGTATGTGATTATTACCGCATATATAAACCGCTCGCAAGTGGGAGTGACGGTGAAGTGAAGTGAAAACAAGCAGCTGCATCACGAAACCACCAGGAGACTGCCCTTCGGAAACGAAGAAGGTTGTATATGGTAAGTGCCCTCCATCCTTGAAATATCCTATACCCACTCAATCACCTCTTCCCGTAACCATCTCCTAGGCGGCGAAGAACCGCTATCCTCTGTATACAGTCCATTTCCCTCCCAAGTCGCCTAGAACCTACCTTCGGTTTCGGTGTAACGCCGAACCATATTTTTGATCCATACGAGTCGGATTCATTTACGTTTTTATACGTTATATCGCTATACCTAGGCAGTTATAGCACCTAGCTATACTCCTAATATATTCACATAACCGTCACATGGTTATTTCCGCCCGCATCAGTAGGTAAACTTTTATGTAGCTACCTACTTATTAAATTATTAATTCTGGAACTATCATAGTTGTCTTAATAATCTCATATTTCAAGCAACTTTTAGTTCCTCAGCTCTAAAGTGTTGCCTACTTAGCCTACTTAGGTAAAATAATAGATACATTAGATATTCTTATTTTGTTTCGGTCTCATTAGCTTATACTTACGTAAGCATGTCACAACAAAAGAAGTCACGCGTGTCGGAAGACAGAGAGATGACAATCTTAGAAGCAAAACGCAATATTTTATTTGAGCGCATTCAAAACATCTATGAATGCTCAAAAACCGCATTTATGTCTGACAGTAATAGCGAAGCATTTCTCAGTTATTGTATAACAGTAGATAGTATTCGAACAGATTTTCATAAGTTGTTAGACGATTATAACGCAAGATTACTTTCTATCAATCCTGATGAAAAACCGAACTATCAGGCGTATACCTCATTCGAAGATCTTTATTGTATTATTAAGCGTATACAATCGCAATTGGAGGGTAAATGTTCAGCAGAGCCCGTTGCCCGCAAACCGAGATTACCGCCAATCGAGATTATGTCGTTTGACGGAGATATACGAAATTGGCCGTTATTCTATGCGAGTTTTAAGTCTACAGTGCACGATAATGGTTCTCTGACAGATGCTGACAGGTTGTACTATTTAATAGGTAAACTGTCACTGAAGGCCCAGTCCGTATTTGCAGGTGTCACACCCAGTGCTGAGAATTATCAGGTCATATTTCAGTCACTACTTGACAGATATCAGGACATGCGCGTCCTAGCGTCTACGTACTTTGACCAAGCTTTAAATCTCAAACTGTCCGGCAACGCGTCTGTCTCGAATTTCCAGCTGTTTATTGATAACTTCGTAACCGCGGTTAATTCTCTTAGGAATTTAAAATTAGAAGATCTTTCCGACTTTATGTTGCTTCAACTCGCTTTAAAAAAGTTTGACACTGATACAATTCGCGCATTCGAGATGACGGAACGCAATAATAAAATACCCACACTAGATAGTTTTATTTCGTTCATAAAAGATCAGTGTCGAATATTTCATAATACGCAGTCTGGTTCACCTGGCCAGTCTAACACTAACAGCAACAAACAAAGGTTGAATAAATCGCAAAATAGTAATAATAATAATAATAAGTCATTTATTTCTCTCTCACACAGAAATTCTTACAAAGAGATGCCTTATAAATGTAATATACAGGTGATGTCTGTGCGAGAGACTGGTATCTGTACTAGGTAAACCTGTATGACAGATTACCAGCCTCTCCCGACTGTAAACAATGTTGGTGCTTGGTAAGTAGTCTTAAGTGTATTATTATGTGAGGGATGTGTAAATGCTAATCTAGTAATAGTAAAAATAAATATACAATAATGTGTGAGTATGTGCGTGTGTGAGTTTGTGTGTGTGTGTGTGTGTGTGTGTGTGTGTGTGTGTGTATGTGTGTGTGTGTGTGTATGTGTGTGTGTGTTGTGTTGGTGTTTGTGTGTTTGTTTACTTATGATGGAACGTGTAGTAAATTTTCTGTATCATCATAACTTAAAGATTTTAGCCAGCCAGAAACCCTTTCTTTGCAGCGATATTTTGTAAGAGAGTAAACGGATAACTCCTTATTTACTTTATTGTATAAATATCCTCCCAAAATACCAAAGAACCTTGTTGCGAACGATGTGGACCATTGGTTGTCTAGTGACGAACAAATTTTATGTACCCGACGCTTGGTTGATTGGGATGAATTGAACGGAAGCAGGGAGTGCTGCTTTAGAACGGCGCTTAGGATATACAGTTGGCGCACCGTCAGGACGTCCGAAAGTTGGTACAGATCTCGCGTTGGAAATAGGAAAGGAAAGGAGTGACTGACCTTGAGGACTGCCCTTTGCGCTCTTTCCACCTTTATCAGACTTGTTTTGCAAGCGCCGCCCCATACTAATATGCAGTACGTTAGCACTGATTGGCATAGAGATGTATATGCTAGTTTTATGACTGCTTTATCTGCACACAGGTGTAAATTTTTAAATACATACATTAACTTGCGTACTCGTGATGAGAGCAAATCAATGTGGTGCTTGAAACTTAGGGAGGTGTCGATTATTACTCCTAGGTATTTAACCTGTGTGGCACGTACTAAGCGGTCACATGTGCAGGACTCATTTGGTAAGCACGAGTGGGCTATAATGTAGTGGCTATCGAGACAAGTGGACTGGGTGTTATGTAACGTGAAAGGTATGTATATAGTTTTATCAGTATTGAGTGTCAGTCCATTGTTCTTGAGCCATAAAGTCACCGTGTTAAGACCAGTTTATGCAATATCGTATGTGTCATCCCAGGTTCTACCATGAAATATCAGTGCAGTATCATCAGCAAAGGTTACAATTTTGCCATTATTTAGTTGTATGCTACACAAGTAATTGATATAGGCTAGAAAGAGCGTAGGGCCCAACACGCTTCCCTGCGGCACGCCAAATGCAATCGGTAGGTCATCGCTGGTGACCTCTCCGACTCTCACCCTTTGTTGTCTACCTGTTAGGTAGTCAGTAAACAGCTTAAGTTGAGTATCGCGAATACCCAGGCCTTCCAGCTTGTTCAGTAGGAGTGGGACAGAGACTGTGTCAAAAGCTTTTTTTAAGTCAAGAAACACTGCCAATACTTTTTCCTTGTTATCCAGTTTACGCACTACATGATCAGTTAGTTCATGTACCGCGTCAGTAGTTGAAAAACCGGCCCTGAAGCCAAACTGGGATGTTGATATGAGGTTTTTGTTTTCAAGGTACTCAGTCAAGCGTTTGTTTAAGAGTTTCTCAACCACTTTAGATACGGTAGGTAATATCGCGATTGGTCTATAATTATTGACACAGGCTCTGTCTCCACTCTTAAATATAGGTATAACTTCTGCAAGTTTAAATACCTGCGGAAAGACACCAGTACTGAACATGAGGTTGAATATGTGGGTCAACGGGGGAACTAGTATAGAGTGGTATCGTTTTAAGAAAGCTCCAGAAATATGATCCCTGCCTTTAGTGTTTACTTTCTTTAGACCTAGTATGCAATTGCGAACCTCTGTTTCAGTGGTAGAGTCTAGCACAAATGAGGAAAGCTGAGAATCGACGTACGATCCGCGGGGTGGGCTTTTATTTATTTATTTATTTATTAAAGCTTTATATACACAACGTATACAGGCGGACTTAATGCCATGGGCATTATCTCCCAGTCTGCCTTAGAGTGGTGCAGAGAGAAAAGAAGTAGGTGTTATATAAAGAAAATGAATTTGAAATAACACAAATAGGTAATAAAAACTAAATATACATTCACATTAAAACATATATAGGTACATAATTTACATATAATATAAACATACATAGTATAGATGTATTATAGAACTACATACATTCATACACATATAAGAATATATAAATATATATACATACATATGGTATATATTATATACATATTAAACCAATATGAAATTTAAACGACTTATGATACATTCGCTGACTCAGCCAGTAGAAGTTCCTTCACCTTGAACTTGAAAGTATTCTTAGTCTTGGCCATCCTGATTTCAAGAGGGAGGGCATTCCAAAGAAGAATAGATTGGACAGTAAAAGAGGAATGAAGAAAATTAGAGTTATGAGAGGGTACAGTGAGGAGAAGATTATTAGATGAACGGAGGTTTCGTTCATGGTTAGAGCATAAGTATTGAAAGGAGGAAGATAAATACTGGGGAGAAGTTGAAGATGTAAGAATAGTATAGAGGGTAGTGAGAGCACGCAAACTACGGCGCTGACGTATGGGAAGCCACTTTAATTGGGAACGATAAGTAGACACATGGTCATACTTGCGAAGATTGAAAATGAATCGAATGCAGTTATTTAGAAGACGGTCGAGTTTATCAAGGAGATCTGCATTCAGGTCAAAGTAACATACATCACCATAGTCGATGAGGGGGAAAATTAAAGTCTGCACAAGCATTGTCTTTGTCTCAGGTGGTAGAATGTTCCAGAGGCGGTAAAGAGCGCGCAGGGTACCGGTGACCTTTTGACTCACCTGGGTTACCTGGACTTGCCAATTCAGCGTCGCATCTATGTGTAGCCCAAGGTTTTTGACCGCAGGACTCAAATCGATGGTGATTCCATTAAAGACTATAGACGGCAGGGACGATAACTCTAGTCGTTTTAAAATCCATTGACTACCCACAATGATAGCTTGGGTCTTCCTAGGGTTTACAGTTAGCCCAAACTTCTGACACCAGGACAATATAGCTGTTAAGTCGTTGTTAATTTTGTCGATCGCCTCATTGACGTGTTCCACACTTACTTGGGAGTAAATCTGCAAGTCATCGGCATACAAATGGTAAGCGCACTGAAGATTTCGAGTTAAGAGATTTATAAAGATAGAAAATAAAAGGGGAGAAAGAATGCCGCCTTGAGGAACGCCAGAAGTAGTATCACACCATCTCGACGATAACTCGTCGACATGGATCGACCGCTGGCGACCTCGAAGATAATTTGAAAACCAATCCAAAGCTCCAACCGAGACCTTGAGGTGGGAGAGGATAGATAATAGGATATCGTGACTGACGGTATTGAAGGCATTTGAAAAGTCAATTAACACCAGGACAGTGATTTTGGTGTTTTCCATGCCCTCACAAATATCGCCAGTCACTTTGAGGAGGGCAGAGGTTGTGCTATGACCAGGCCTGAAACCTGATTGCAGAGGACTCAACAATTTGTTGTCTTGAATAAAATTTGATAGTTGCTTGTGCGCACAGGCCTCAAGCACTTTGGAAATAAAGGGTAGGATAGAAATAGGACGGAAGTGTTCAGGGAGGGTGGGACTTTGGGTTTTGGGCAAAGGTATTATATATGCCTTGCGCCACAAGGAGGGAAAGGTACCAGAGACTAGGGAAAAATTAATGATGTGGGATATCGCCGACAGTAGATGATCTAGGATCGTCGTTATCATACGACGGCTAATATTGTCACATCCCACAGCATTAGATTTTATGGATAGGATGACCTTTTTGATATCGTCTGGAGACTCTGGAGAAAAGCAAAAAGAATCAATGTTGGGTTGAGGTAACCCCGCTAAATAATTAACAGTGTGACTCACGACTTGGTGATCCAGCGAAGCAGTAGTGGTGAAATATCGGTTGATATCATCCAAGTTTTTATTGTGGGTCCTATCAGCTAGGTTTTTACCGATCGACACAAAAAAGTGATTTATGTTGTTTGCGGAGGATATTTGGTTACTAGTGTTTAGGAGATCTGTAGCTGATGCGGGTTTTTTACCATAATGTGTAACCTTTCTTATAGTGTCCCATAAAGTTTTACTATTGGTCTTAGCTGCATCCTTGAATAAAGATTTTTCATACTCTCTTTTGAGGTTTTTCAGTATTGAGTTACAAAAGTTCCTATAACGTAAATATGTAAGCCTTATAACTTCATTGTTTGGGTTTTTTCTATCTTTCACGTGAAGTTTGTCTCTATTTCGCATGCACTTCAGAAGGCCCATAGTTACCCAGGGTTTTCTGACGCGCCTGCGATTTGGGATTGTGATGGTATTTGTGTTGGATATGATGACTGTGTTTAAGTTTGAAATGAGGTAGGAAGTTGCTACATTAACGTCATTGGAGTCGTACACTGAATCTAAACATAGATTATTCATATCGATATCTAAATGTTCATAGTTTATTTTCTTAATGGTGTGCATTTTTTTGTGCTGAACATTATATTTTAGCGCAATAATTGTACAGTTGTGGTCAGTTACCGAGGACTCAACAACATAACAAAAGGCTGGTAGTGTACTTTTAAGCATAACATGGTCCAGGCAGGTTTTTTTATGCGTGGGTAACTGGTGTGCGGGTAGGATGCTATGCGAGGCAAGAAGATTTAGATATATAGATGAGTTGGCGTCTTTGCTATTTGGCATTATGTCTATGTTGATGTCTCCTGTAAGAATAATGTTTAGTGATTTTAAGCCACTAAGCAAGTCATTTAATGACTCTATGAAAGGATGTATATTTTTATATCCTGGTGGACGGTAAATTGCAATTAAGGTCGTGTTGCGGTTCAATGCGAGCGTTATACAGTTAGCATCTTGCACAGGAGTCTCTGAGATAGTTAGGCGCATAGTGTTTTTATAGTAAATTAGGACACCTTCGTTTTGCGTTAGGTTATTAACAGTGTGCGTATAACTGTACCCATCAATTTGCGGAATGTAGTGTGTGTGTTTTAACCAGCATTCTGTTAACACAATGAGATCCCACTCAGTGTTTGATCTATCTAGAAGTGTTAAAAGTCCATGGAAGTTACGGTTTAAACTGCGTATATTTTGGTGAATAACTTTTAGGGTCGAGTGTGGTGTGTCCAATAATTTAGCACACTCCTCCATTTCGCAGGTAGCCGCTGTAGCGATTTGGAAGTGGTCTAGAAAACCATTTATTTCGTTAACGCAATCGAATTGTAACACATATAATAGCAGGTAGGTGGGTTCCAACGTAGCGAAATCAGTTGTGTATAAAAATCACCATCTTCGACATAGCTGCAGTAAGGATTATGGTGTGTATGAAATACGGATTGGTTTTGGTACATAATTATGTATAGAAAGAAGTTTATGGGTGTTGTTTGATTGTATTGTAGGGGAGGATGAGTTTAGCAGTACGTCTAAAAACGTAATCGTTGTAGATGAATATGTAATGCGGTAGTGTGAGTATGGGATGAATAGTGTGTTGCATACATTTGTAGTTAATGAGTTAGGTATATGTAGTACATATAAAAGCGCCAGTGTGAGTGGTATATATGTAGTGTGGTTACGTAAGTTAGCAGTGTAATGTGTGTGATACAAGTGTCTTATGATGTACTGTAAATAGGGAATAGTAATGTAATGTAAGTGTAATTTAATGTATATGATTGATGTATAATTAGGACAAGTGTAAGGCTGTAGTGTTAGTAATATATACATTACTACGAATATAAATAGTAAAGCAAGTAGTGAGTTACAAGCATTAAAATTAAACACTGATAGTCATTTAGTAGTAAGAATATTTTTAAAATCTTGTTCGCAATCAATGCGTAGTGCTGTTGAGTCGTGTGACTTCTTGATGAAAACCTTGCCGTAAGAAGTCCAAGTGCCTTGGTAATTGTGATCCTTGACGAACTGTCTTGCCAAATATGCAAGCTTTCTCCCAAGGCTTGTAAGCGACTCGTCGACAAAGATAGGTTTTGACGGTCCAGGTAAGTTCAGGTGAGTGGTATTGAGCTTATTCTCTTTATTACTTTTATTATAGTTTTTGCAGTTCTTAATAAAGCCGTCTTTACATGAGGTAGATACAAAATTTACCACAACATGGTTGCTAGTCTCTTTTTTAGTTCGTAGGCGGTAGATGTCCTGAATATTACTGTCCGATATAGGGTGTTGGATAATCTCGCCTATGTTTTTGACCAACGAGCTTAGGGTTGTTTTATTCTCGGTGCTGTGCTTGGGGATGTTCCTAATTTCTATGGTAGTTGCGCGCGAGCTACGTTCTAGCAGTTCAATTTTATTTTCCAATGCTAAAATTTTGTGCTCGTAAGTTTTATTTATTTGCTCCAAGTGGGCCATTCTTTCCAGCATGTCATCATATTTCTTAGACAGAAAGTCTACACTTTTTTGTATTTCCATGTTTTGGTCTTTGATAGCCATAACGGTCTCGATAAGCTTTTCAAATTTGGCATTCTGCTTTGTCTCAAAAGACGCAAACATATCCTTCATTTGCTCCATTATACTGGTATTATCTAAAGACTTAATGTAAGTGGATGCTCCTGTTTCACCATGTCAATTCTCAGGAGGCTAATTAAATGAACATCAAAATTTTACTACATGATGCTTGAGTATTAAGTAGAGTAAATATATACAAATGACATAGAAGGTGAAACAGTTGCAGCACCTTACAAAATTTAAATTTGTATGTATTATGCAAAACCTGGCGATGAAAAAGAGTGACCTTGAGTTTTATTGCCCGTTCTTTCTCATGGTTCTACCTATTGCTTTGCGAACGTGGCAGTAAATGTAAATGTAGAAGCTTTAAGTAATTATTTTTTTAAATTGACGTTCATAAGTGTCACTTTGTGATTTAAATGAATAAAGGATTTTGACTTTGACTTTGACTTTGACTTTTCATTCACATCGAGATGTTTGCGTTTTACTCTACGAGTAGTGTTCAGTTCCGTTAGATCGGAAACATGTAGTTGTGGATCTGACCCGTAGGAAGTAGCTGCCGACGTTGCTAAACTAGGCTTATTCTTCGACTTTGGTGGCGTATGTTTGAGAGACATTATTTTGTAGGGCAGTTGGAAGGTAGATAAAATAAGTATGAATAGAGTACTCACGACTCTCCGGAACGAAGCGACGTGTAGGTAGGTGTGGTAATTCCTTGTTGCGCGAGCGCCGTTCAGATTGGATGATGGGCGCGGCTATCTGCGTCGATGCGGTGGCTGGGACTCGCAGCGCTGCCGAGATGTTGTTGTTATTCCGCTCACACTTGTACGTTCTCGTTCTCTCGCGGAGGCGCGTCAATGACGTAGTGGGGTCGGTCGCTGCGACCGTACGCTAACTATCCTCGCTGCATCTGCTCTCCTAGTATTAACTCGTAATTATTTTACGATTTATTTTCGAATTTGAACGAAAAATTATATGGCGGTTATTGTGAACACGACCGTACGCCACGGTATCCAGAGGGGAGAGAAATATATAGTAATAATAACTCGGTCCCTAATCCACAATCTTACGTTACATGTTTGGAATCTAATAATAATAATTTACAGAAGTGTCAGTGCAGTAATATAGTGCACGACCATTTATATAAGTGCCCCGCCTTCGATAACTTGCATGCAACCGCTCGTTTAAATGCGTAAAAGATAACAAAGCTTGCATTAACTGCTTAAGCATAAAACATAAAACAAGTAATTGTTCTAGTAAGACAAAGTGTCGATCATGTAATCAAAAACATCATACACTGTTACATTTCGATAAAGGTAACCGGTTGTCAAGTCAAGCCGCTAACCTTGACACACTTACGCCGCAAGTGCAGAACACGGTAGCTGCGCCTTCCACGCCTCACAATGAGATATCGTTGTGTACGACATCCATTGCGCGGGCGGCACGCACGCGCGGACGGCCTTCGCGTGCTTGTAGTGATCAGAGCAGTGCTAGGCCACCATGTATGGCGTCTAAGACTGTTCTGTTAGCGACAGCGCAAGTTATCATATATGATGTCAATGGGTCGCCGCTCATGGTACGTTGTCTGCTAGATAGCGCATCTCAGACCAATTTAATAACGTTAGAATTGTTCAAACGCCTCGGATTATGGAATAACTTTAAAAATACGAACTCAATAATCCGAGGGATAGGCGGATTAGAAAAACATTGCAAGGGTTCCGTAGATATTAAAATACATTCGCGTTTTGATAGGGACATTAATTTTAACATTTCTTCGCTTATCGTGTAACGTATTACGGACACGTTGCCAAACGCTAATGTGGACGTGTCGCTCCTCACACATCTCGAGTCATTACCACTAGCGGACTCGGAGTTTGCGAATCCGGCAGACATTGATGTTTTGATTGGAGCCGCAATATTCCCACACTTGCTACTTACTAAAGTGGTACGTAGTGAGCAAAATAACTTACCGCCCGCTATTGAGACGGTATTTGGGTATGTGATTATGGGTACCGTACCTAAATTACATAGTTCTCAATACGTTACGTCTTGCTGTTGTTCTGTTCTTCAAGAAAACAATATTGACTCTCTTCTCAAGCGATTTCGGGAGCTTGAAGAGGTTACCGCACCGCCCTCGATGAGCCGTAAAGATCTCGAGTGTGAAGAGCATTTCCGCGCTACCACTGTTCGTGACGACAGTGGCAGATACGTTGTGGCGTTGCCATTCTGTGGTGATCCTTATTCGTTAGGCGACTCGTACGCTGCTGCGCTCAGACGTTTCCATTGTTTGGAACGTAAACTTGATGCATCACCTAAGTTACGCAGCGCCTATAATGACTTCATTCGTGACTACATAAATAAACGTTTTTTGAGTGTAGTTGTAAACAACGAGGGCAACTCTCTGCCCTCATATTATATCCCGCATCACGGCGTAGTTCGCGAAGATAAAACCTCTACTAAACTTCGTGTGGTTTTAGATGCTAGTTGTAAGACTACATCGGGTCAGTCGATTAATGACATTTTGCATGCCGGCCCCAATCTACAGGGTGATTTATTTAACATCATAATAAAGTTTCGTCTTTTCCAAATTGCTCTGTCAGCTGATTGCCGCCAAATGTTTCTCAATATCGGCGTTCGCGAATCTGACCGTAGATTTCAACGGGTCTTTTATCGTTTTGACAAGAAAAAACCTTTATCTGTGTATCAGTTCAATCGTGTTTGTTTTGGACTCAAGTCTAGCCCATATCACGCGTTACGAGTTGTTCGCCAGTTGATCGCTGATGAAGGCGATCACTTTCCCGCCGCAGCGGCTGTTGCCACTTCCGCTTTGTACATGGATGACATTGCCTGTAGTGTCATATCCGCTCCGCTAGCAATTTCGCTTTGTGAAGAGCTTATTCAGCTTTTCAAGCGAGGCCAGTTTGATCTTGTCAAATGGACAAGCAACTCTAAGGAGGTTCTCGCACGCATACCAGATTCTCATAAGGCTTCTCCAGACATTGAGTTTGAGAAGTCTGTACCGCATAAGGTTCTCGGTCTACGCTGGGACAAATCCTGCGATAGTTTTCGGTTTGACGTCTCACCACCAGATGATAAGTGCACCAAACGCACTATGCTGTCCACAGTGGCTCGACTATGGGACATAATGGGTTTTGTGGCTCCCACAATTTTGTACGCCAAGCTCTTGATCAAAGAGCTTTGGCTATCAAAGTGTGAGTGGGATGAAACACCCCCTGACCATATTGTCGCCGCTTGGGTCCAGTTTTGTATTGAGCTTACCGCGCTCAATCAAGTTACTATTCCGCGTCATCTTGGGTTGGTGGATGGATGTACCATCAACTTGATAGGTTTCGCTGACGCCAGCGAGCGTGCTTACGCCGCAGTCGTATATCTGCAAGTCCGCATTGGTTCTAACTACTCGGTGCAGTTAGTTTGTGCCAAGTCTAAGGTCTTGCCTGTTAAAACCATTTCAGTTGCGAGACTGGAGTTGTGCGCGGCCCTTCTGCTGTCTCAGTTGCTCCGCAAGGTTCAAGACACAGTTTTGCCCCACTACCCCATTAATAAATTATACGCATTTTCCGACTCCAAAGTAGTGCTCGCTTGGATTCATTCTTCTCCTCATCGCTGGCAGACTTTTGTCGCCAACCGCGTTAGCAAATTGATTGAACTGGTTCCTGCTACTTGTTTCAATCACGTCGCGGGTATTGAGAACCCCGCAGATTGCTTGTCTCGTGGTGTCACTCCACTTAATCTTCTGCATCATCCATTGTGGCGTCGTGGACCTTCTTGGATCTCCCATGATCCGTCAGAATGGCCCATGCAACCCTTTGACCACAGTGCAGAAGACGAAGATGTACCCGAACGGAAGTCTGTTTCTTATCCCGTGATTGCTGAGGTTGCGGAGTCTCCCATCTATGCACTCGCACTACGCATGTCATCGTGGTCTAAGTTACTCCGCGCCATCGTTTATGTCTATAGGTTTCTTAGGCACCTACCTAATGAGACTTTTGTATCAAGTACTGATATCAAATTCGCAGAATGTAAGTTACTACGAGCTGTACAAGCTGTTCATTTTAGTAACGACATTCAAAATTTAAAAGACAATGTACCTTGTTCTCCCGCTATCCTTAGACTCAAGCCGTTTCTCGATGAACACGGCGTCATACGCGTTGGGGGTCGTCTGTCGAATTCGGATGAACTTTATAACTACAAACATCCTTGTATTCTGCCACGACATGATCATGTTGTCGACCTTCTTATTGATTTTTATCACAAGAAGCACCTCCATGCCGGTCCGGAGTTGCTTATGTCCTTACTTAGGCATAAGTATTGGATTTTAGCCGCTCGACGAATAATTCGTCACAGAATACATAAATGTAACATCTGTTTCAAATTTCGTCCGCGTCCGACTTTCCCTCCCATGGCCGATCTCCCTAGCCAGCGCGTCAACCAGGTTGCTAAAGCGTTTTCACACACCGGTTGTGATTACGCAGGACCACTGCAGTATACGCCAGTGCGTGGTCGAGGTGTTAAAAGCCGTAAAGCCTGGCTATGTATCTTTACATGCTTAACGACGCGCGCTACGCATATTGAAGTTGCGACAGATTTAAGCACGGTGTCATTCCTGGCAGCCCTTAAACGATTTCTCTCACGGCGCGGCCCTATACAGTGTTTGTACACGGATAACGGCACTTGTTTTATGCGCGCAAGCTCTTATTTACGCGACCTTTATAAGTTTCTCAGGGAAGAATATCGTACTCGTCTTCAGGAAGAACTTTCCATAAATCATATTGACTGGAAGTTTATTCCACCAGCATCACCGCATTTCGGTGGATGTTGGGAAAGCATGGTCAAAGTAATTAAAACGCATCTCTTCAAGGTTATAGGTCAACAGATCCTCTCTTACGAAGAGCTTTTAACTGTCCTTGCACAAGTCAAGGCACTGATCAACTCGCGTCCGCTCACGGCATTGAGTAGTGACCCTGCAAAACCATCCGCGTTAAGCCCTGCACATTTTCTGAACACAGTGCCATTATCGTCATTTCCGGCTCCTGAAGCAGACTCTTCAAGCTTGCTCCAGAGACATACTCTGCTGGATAAACTCGTGCAGTCGTTCTGGTGACGCTGGCGTGCGGAATATCTACACCAGCTTCAGGCTAGATCCAAGTGGAATAGTCCTGCATCCCCTATACAGGAGGGTACGTTGGTCGTCATAATACATGATAATGCTCCGCCGCTTTCATGGCCGTTAGCCATCGTAGAGAAATTGCATACTTCCAAGGACGGTACAACTCGCGTTGTTACCGTGAAAACCGCCAAAGGGAGTTACGTGCGCCCTGTTGTACGTCTCTGTCCGCTTCCAACTCAGTGAGATCTAGCCTGAAGTTGGACCTACCTCTTAGTTTAAGTATTTAGTTAGTAGTTTTCGCTATTATTGCGTTTGTAGTTTTCGCTAAAGTCAATTTAGATTAATTTTATTGTCATATCGCTGTCTTAGCCTATTGAGGGGTTATGCGGTAGTACACCCAACATAGCTAAGTTCAATTCTATTTTTTTTAAAGGCAACCCTTTAGGGCCGGGGGATATGGTAGCGCCATCTACCATATCCCCCGGCCCTACACGGGCCGGGTAATAATCACATACAGCGATGCGGCGCGATATGAACGAGACGGCGTTCTCAGCGAGCGGAATGTTCTGGACTGTCACTCGCGTCGACGATCGCGGCGACGAATCAGGCGAAAGGCAGTGCCTCTTCCAGGGAGTGGGCTAGAGGGAGACGGAAATATGGTATCGCTCACACTTGTACATGGAACGATTGATGTTGATGCGATTAGTTATAGATAGGAAGGTAGATGGCGCTACCATATCTCCCCGGCCCTTTAGCCCACTCCCTGGAAGAGGCACTGCCTTTCGCCTGATTCGTCGCCGCGATCGTCGACTTGGTAATTTTATATTTATACGCTCACACCTGTATATCAATAGGGTAGACAAAGGTGTAATATTACACCCATATTTCGACATTTTGTGAATTTTAGGTCCCATGTAATAGAAGGGGAGAATATTGCCCTTACCAGACATTGCCAGACTCCGACCTGCTTCTGAAAATTCAGCAAAACTCCGTAACACTTTTGCCCAACTCAGAAATCGAACACGCGACATCCCGATCAGCAGACGCATATGCTATACACTTTACTATGGACTCAGTCTTCAGAGTACTTGTATATGTTCCTTAAGTCGAATGCCTATGCTTCTCTTGGTTTGTACGATGTATGAGAGCCCACACTCACAGTCTATCTTGTAAACCCCGGCCTCTTGTAAGGGTAACTGACTCTTGAAAGATGGTAATAATTGGCTTATCTTCGTTGGCGGCTTGTAGAAAGTTTTGATTGAAGCTCGCTTCAAGTATGTCCAATCATTTGACAAAAAACAAATGAAAAATTTTCATTTGACAAATAACGTTTGACAAAATTATACTTGAAAAATGTATTATTTTACAAACTATTGTTTAATAAACTACTCATAAGACAATATATTTACTATTAAAAAGTTATTATGCTAAAACATTAATTTACAAATTGATTATTTTTTAAACATGTTATTTGGCAAAACAACGTAAAGCATAAATAACATTTGACAAAATGCATTGCTTGGTAAATACTTTAATAACCAAAATCTGCGTTAATACAACAATTTTTGTGAAGGGTCAACTGAAACAATGGCTGGTTAGGTTATGTTAGAACTGCGACCACAACGCACGAGCCGAGCGAGCGAATCGAGCGTGCCGCGGCAGCGGCCGGTGAGTGCCAGACACCGGTTATGAATAGAATTAAGATGGTCTAGGAATACATGAACACTATCTGTTGGTATAAAATTGTAAAAGTGTCATCTACATACCGCTTGTAGAACCTCGGTGTGATGGTGGCAATCTGCAAGGCTCGCGCCTCGAAGTCCTCCATGAAGATGTCAGCAACAACAGGCGATACTGGAGAGCCCATTGCCACACCGTCTTCTTGTATGTAGTATTTGTTAGTGATGGATATATTAGCAATCACATTAATTTTAGCATGCGAATTTTCATTTAGCATTTAGCATATGAAACATTGTTGCGAAATTTCGTGAATTGTAAATTCATCGTTTCGTGCGCGATTCGGTTCGTTTATATTTTTTGCTAACGCGGGAAATGCGTTCACTGTCTCGTCCACGGGTATACTCAATATATCCGTTTCACCTGACACGACAATTATTAGTAAATGGTGCGAATGCGAAGGATGATGTTAAGCAATTATTATCTTTGATTTACTCGTATTTAAGGTCGTATATTGAGTGACTGCGTGTGAATGTTTGTTTAGGTAATAATAATCTGTGTAACACGCGTTTGGCGCGCTTCGTGTTACTATTAGGTATGTCAAAGTTTAGTACGAATTGGCACATAATAGTGAGTTTTGTTTACGTACCTAGGTATTTGATAAACTTTCTTTCGTCTAATATTTATTGTTGTACTTATAATTGATTATAATCTAACGAATTATATAAGTACCTGTAAATAATATAGGTACCTGCCTACTAAATAATACACCAGTTTCTATATTTTACTGTCAATCCCAAATCTAGATAAAGTAGTTAATTAGTAAGTATGACAGAAGGAGAAGGTCCTTAAAGTTGTTAATGTTGTTATGTTTATATTATTCTTTAATTTTAATTGTGATCATTATCTTACTTAGGTACATAAAATGCATACCTGTGCAAGAGTCTTTCTCAAAATTTCACACTTCACATACAACTATATTATTAATCATCGTTATAATTAGCAAATAGCATAGCAATAGCATTTAGCATGTTAAGAGTCATGAAATCGCGTGCTAATGAAATTAATGTGAAATAGCATTAATTGCCATCACTAGTATTTGTCATCCCATAACAGTTAGCCAGTTGTTAAGCAGTGTTTCAATATTTCTGCATATTCCTCAGGCATGTTGTTCTCTATTAGTTTCCTTCTAGTTATTTCAATACAGTCATGTGCCGGTAAGCATGTGAATAATAACTGTACATCAAAACTAACCATAGTTTTCTTGTCGGAGAGATGTAGGTGTTTTATTTCACTGACAAAATGGTAGGAATCCTTTACATGCGCTCTCGTCTTGCCTCTGAGTGGCGAGAGTGCCAGAGGAACGCGGTCTGTCTGTAATTTGTGGATACTAAAGGCAGGTGATAAGGCTTTTGACGTTTCGTGCCTATCCTAGGTACGTTAAAGTGTATTTTTGAAAGAAGGTCTGGGCAATCAATAGTGCCGGATATTAATTTCATTAAGTAAACGACATCTGCTATCATACGACGGTTCTTTAAAGGCAAAATATGAAACCTAGCACATAGATTAAAATAATGATCGGACTTGTATTTTATATTTAGCTTGTAACAAAGGAATTTCATAAATTTTCGTTGTATATTTTCGATTCTACCTGCATGTATTTCATAACGCGGATTCCAGACTTGAATTCCGTATTCCAATATACTACGCACAAAAGTACAGTACAAGACTTTGAATGTTTTTGCCTCCTTAAAACTGTTAGATGCTCGCATCACAAATCCCAACGCTCGTAAAGCCTTACTAACTATGCTGTCGACATGGTTATCAAAAAGCAACTTAGGGTCATGAATTATGCCGAGATCACGAACATTATGGTGTTTACTTAGTTTGTGACCATTAAGAAAATATTCTGATGATAATGTGACGGGTTTCCTGCTATAAGTGACTACTACGCATTTGGTAGAATTTAAATCCAATTTATTCAGAATGCAGTAATTTGTTAAGCGCGTTGAGTCTGCTTGAAGAGCTCGGCAATCTTCAGACGTTGAGACTGATGCGAAAACCTTCATATCGTCCGCAAAGCAAAGAAGGCGAGAATGGTGGAAGCATTGGTAGATGTCATTTACGAAGATTAGGAACAAAAGAGGACCAATAAGAGAACCTTGTGGGATTGGGCTAGGCACTAAAACCCAACCAGACATGTAATTGTTGACCACTACTGCTTGTGAACGATTACTTATATAAGAGGAAAACCATCTCAACAGGTCTCCTCTTATTCCTATCAACTGTAGCTTGGCCAGTAGGATGCTATGATCAATTCTGTCAAAACATTTTGTGTAATCTGTGTAAATGACATCTACCTGGCTGCCTTTACTCATAGCCTCTGTTATATAGTCATTTAATATTATTAAATTTGAGGTTGTGGAACTGCCCTTGAGAAACCCGTGCTGAAAGCTATTCAAACTATTTTTTAAAGCAGCATCATTATCGGCTATTAATTAATTTTTCAAATATTTTTGCGACTATACATAATTTTGACACTGGCCTGTAATTACTTACATCAGATTTGGACCCTTTCTTATGAATCGGGGTAATAAATGCCCTCTTCCATAATCTTGGTACAGTACATTCAGAGAGTGACTTATCAAATAATATATAGAGTGCAATAGCAATGGTATCAGCACATTTATAAAGAAATAATAGGGGTATTAAATCCGGTCCGGCTGATTTATCAAGGTCGAGAGATTTTAATAGTTTTGTCACTGTCGTAATGTTAATGTGTACCTTGTGAATGTCGGATACTGATCTACGAACCGGGTCAGTGTTATTATAAGTCAAAAGAGATGTTGGAGAAGGCTGTGGAAAATTAGAAAGAAAGTAATCAGAGAAAATGTCACAAATACTTTCTCCTGTGTTTGCGACTAAGTTACCGTACATCATGGACCCGGGAATGCTCGCCGATTTATGATGCGTTTTAATATAGGTCCAAAATTATTTGGGATTTCTTTCGATAGATGCTTCGATTGATTTAATATATTTGTCATAACATTCTCTCTCCAACCGCTTAACCCGCTCCCGTAACATTTTAAATGTTTCATAATCCGCTCTATTTCCGTATACCTTAAACTTTTTATTATATTTATGTTTTTCCTTGATACTTCTTTTCAATGCCGCCGAATACCACGAAGGAAAGGAATTATTACTTGGTATAATACGTTTTGGAATATATTTTTCAATTAATTGCCTTGTATGTGAATAAAACAAATCAACTGAATTATCTACCGTCACACCTGATAGTTTATTAGGCCAGTCTATGCTACGAATGTCATTATTTATTTTATCATAATCGCCTTTTAAAAATAAGTATTTTGTTCGTGGCGCAGGTTTCAAATAATTTTGTTTCGTTGATACAAAGTGTACTGAAAGAGCTTTGTGGAATGGATCTATAGGTACTAACGAATCAGTGCATTCGGAGACGTGCAAATACTCATTTGAAAGAACAAGGTCCAGTATTCTACCGTATGCATTTCTTACGTGGTTAAATTGGTGTAGGTTATGAAGATGTAACATGTCAATCAAGCATTGTTCATCGGAAGTATTAACATTACACAGTATCGTAGTACAGTCATCCATATTTAAGTTCCATATAATGCCACTCATACTGAAATCTCCTAATATTAAAAATAAATCATTAGTGTTGGTAGTAATAATATCATCTAACTTTGAGAGATAATTGTTTAATTGACTAGAAAACGATAGTCCTAAGTTTTGCTTACAAAGGTACACCAAGCCTAAATATAGATTAATTCGTTGTCTACCGTTAGGCACGTTGATAGGATCACGCTAACCATAGGTCCTCGGCTGACGAAATAAAAGTCGGTATTAAACTACCGTACCATAGTAAGTTCGGTGTAAAATGCGAAGAAATATACAATCTAAAGTTGTGTGTATGCGAATTTGACGGAAAACAAACAAAAATCTGAAAAAAATATGATTCTAAAGTGTGCCAATGACTATGTTGTTGACCAATTTTTAAGTATAGTCATTGGCACTATCGGAAAAGACGATCCATCTATTTAATAGCGCAAAACTAACGTTTATTAAGCTATAATGAAGATAACAGATACAAATAAAAAGGTACTTTTGTGTAAAATTAATTAAAAATATATGTTTTCGCTTCGGAAAGTAACTACCTAACCTAAACATTTCATTAATTTTTTAGGCAATTTTCCTAACATTTTTTAAAACAGTTGTTAAAGAAAAATGGTTCATAGTTAAGATTAAAATATTTGTTCTAAGTATAAGAAATCGGTTAATCCTGCTTATGAATGTATTTCTGTAACGTAATAATATAAGATTTTCCTAATATTCAGGATAATTCAGCAGAGTGCCAATCATTAGGGGGGTGCCAACGTTACTATAGTTTACCCTACCTAATGTTATAAAATACTATTATTCGTACATTCTACCTATCGATAGGTTTGAAGTCGGTGTCAAGCCTTGCCTGACTTTAGAACAAGTCCCGTAACCACTTTTCATCGAAGCAAAACAAAACACTTCAACTAAGATAGATGGAAACGCTACAAGTAATCACCGTGGGCCGTTGAAGTTAAACTATATTATTATGCAGGAAAAATATACAACATGTAAATTATAAAATTTTTGACTGCACGGTTGGCGTAGTGGTTCAAGTGGTCGTCTTGCCGCTTGGCATTGCGCCGAGTGTTGTGGGTTCGATTCCCACACGAGACAACACTTTGTGTGATTCATAAATTGTTGTTTCGAGTCTGGGTGTTCATTGTGTCTGTTAGTTGTATGTTTGTAAAGTCCCCCGCGACACAGGATTTAGTCCTAGTGCGGGAGTTGTCTTTTTAAAAAGAAAAAAGAAAGATATTTTTGGGCTATTTATGCACTATATCGTGAGCTGCGTTTTTTTGCGTTTTGGCGGAAATATTTTTTTTAATATTTTATACCACCCTACCAAGAGAGGTTAAAGATTAAGCGCGTTTATTTTTATGTGGTATCCCCATTAGGCCTAATCCACTTATTTATCATAAACTTACATTGTTTTCTTGAGATAGTTTGAGAATTACGAACAATTCTCATTTTATTGTTTTCTTCCATGCAAAAAAATCTTTAAAATGAAATAACTCAAAAAACATGCGTTTAATCAAAAAATTGTACGAATATTTTTGAGTTGTATTTGATCATAGAATCCAAAAATTGAATTAGTTTATTTATTTTCCACTTTAGTTTTTTCGAAATCCCTTAGTCCACTAGCGAACTATTTCAGCCCACCGCCGTGCGGCGTGGTCGCGGCGGGACCTTGAATAATGTATACTAATCGCGAAAGATAAAATTTTATAAACTGCCCTAACATTGAGCATATTAATACAAAACATGGGCATGCCGAGCCAGATCTGTGTAAAATATATGTGTTTTACGTGGAGTAAATATAGCAAATATACAATTTTGTAAAGCTTTTCTGTAAAATTAAGGAACAAATAAAAATACACGTTGAAACAAATGTCGCATTAATATAAAATTACATTTAAAGCACTTTTTTATTATAAATCTAGAAGCCTCAGGAGTCTCTTAATTGACGAGTACCTACGCAATATGAGTAACGCATTATGAAAGCTTACTTAAAACAGTTTTTTTTTTTACTTTTATCTAATGGAATATTTTCATAGTGACTTTCTGCGTTATTAAAATAATCCGAAAATCAATATTATTTTCATAGCGTAACTTATTAGTTACGTATAACAGAGCCGTGTACTATTAGTACAAGGCTCTGTTATAATATGCCTTTTTATATATAAATAAATTTAACATTCCGAAATTTAGTGACATTTTACGAGCGTAAATAAATATTATCAAATAGGCATAAGTTAGTTACTTATCAAATAGTTAAGTACATAGAAATCGTAAACTTTAATAATAGGGAGAACTCGTAAATATTTTGACTGACATTGCCAACTGCGCATATCATTAATTGTGATATGTGTTTACTTTTGAATTAGTTTCACGCTTCGCTCTGAAAGTTTTGACGTGGTTTATTTTATTTGTAATGTTGAAAGTTCTGCTATTTCTAATTTATTTTGTTTGATATTCTTGTTTAAATAATCCTAAATAATATGCCGTCGAATATTTTAAAGTTAACAAGGCGACAATCTTAAGTTTTTTTAATTTAGAAAACTATTAAAACCATAGTTTTCTAAAATAAAGAAACGCGACGATATACGCAAAGTGGCTGGCAGCGGCTGGACACGAAAAGCCGAAAATCGGGCTCAGTGACGTGCCATTGGAGAGGCCTCTATCCAACAGTGGACTTCTGCAGGCTGATGATGATGATGATGATTAAAACCATACTTTTCACGATAAAAGATAAACAGACTACTACAAAAATAGAAGCTAGAAGAAGATTATATCTTATATTTTATGTAAGCTAGAAAATTCCCTCAGCTACTCCCGCACTTATTATTCTGATTAAACTGTTTCTTATCGATGGCGTAGAAATATCGGGAAATACCTTCTCACTGCACAATTTAAGCCTCATGCGCCCAATAGTTGCAGCTCACTTTTATGTCTCAGTCAGTCAGTAACACAAGAATCGTATGAACTTAAATTTACGACGATCTCCGAAACGACGAGTCAAAACTATACTCGATTAAAGTGCATATCAAGTTGGTAAAAAATTTTGTTGTATCCTTTTCTCGCGGAACGATATATCACATATGACGAGCGTGAGAAGTGACGCCTCACCAATTTTATTTTGTTCACTACGCTGGAAACTCACCTTATGAGCCATCTCAACTCGACGCCAACCCGGACAGAGTGTGATCGACCGGGCTTCGGACTAGCGGAAGAGGTGTGTGGAGGCTCTCCACTAAAGGCGGGGCATACCCACTAAAACCACCGCGGTGGGATGGGGAGCAACCCCAGCGCTCGCCATCCGCAGGTACTAAAACGGCCGCAGAGGATAGGAAGGACGGCAATTTGACAACACCGCATCTCCTCTTCCTCTGCAGTCCCACCGCGACGCAACAAATGATGCGCCCCAATTCGGTTGCGGGAGATAAGGCGCGCGGCAACGCAACACCGACACGCCTCTCCTCCCGCGACCGTGTCAGACTGCGAGGGACAGACAGAACTGTCCCCCTCACCCGCAACTTTGGACGCATCCTGCGCAGGATCCATCCAAGCCCACGCGGAGCGTCCACTCCAGGGATCTCGCTTAGCTTCACAGTGGGTGCCCTAGCCACGATTACTGAGCCCCTCCACCACGACAAGGTGTAGATCCCACAGGGGGAAGTGACGCCACACCATGCTAGCACCTTGTCCAATTAGTGTTACTAAAATGTTTTTCCCTAGCTTAATGTAAAATGCAATTACTGAACTATTTTTAGTTTTGATAAAGCTTTTATTCCAATGTGTCCCAGTTGCATCTAATACTGTTACTTTATAGCCCGGAGTTCATTAAGTAGTCTAATTATTTGAAATTGAAATCTAAGTGCGCTTTACAGATTCCATCGCGATATACAGGGTGTTGATTTGCATTTGCAAAATATTTTAAGGAGTGAATAAACTACTATAACTTAATACAAATACATGACAAAATAATTCACTAAAAGTTAAAAAAAAATCGTTATCATTCACTTTGAAAATTAACTCGGTGTATTTACAGCCGCTGCTCAGCTGACTGCCTTTGCAGGTGCGTAACACACACAAGCACACGTACCTACAGTGACTGTGTGATTTAGTCTTATTTTGCACGATTTAACAGTTTTTCTGATTTACTAAGTAACATTTAATGAAAATAGAGTCTTATACCATCGCACACTGTTTAGGTTTTTAATTTTTTGTTAATATACTGTCTATTTCGTATTATTAAATATTTTGCAAATGCATATCAACAGCATGTATATCGCGATGGAATCTGTAAAGCTGTTGGTTTTAGCGATATTACATTTAAACTGAATGATCTAGAAACAGCAACTGCATGACCTAGGACAGCAAGTGGAGCAAGTGAATGAGTTTGTATATTTAGGTACGCTGTTTACAAGAGATGGTAAGAATGTAGAAGATATTGAAAGAAGAGTTAATGCAGGTAATTGGTTTTGGATTAGCCAAAACGTGTCCAAAAAGGCACGTTTGGCTGTGCATAGAGGGTTGTTAGTACCTACTCTTATGTATGGTAGTGATAGTGGGATATGGCAGAAGAGTCATGAAAGTAGAATAAATGCTGTAGAAATGAGAGCACTGAGAAGTATGTGTGGTATTTCTTTGACTGACAGAGTAAAGAATTGTGTGATAAGAGAGTGTTGCGGGGTAAAATAAGATGTAGTGACAAGCATCGAGAAAGGTATACTAAGATGGTTTGGACAAGTGGAGAGGACGGATGACGAAAAACTGACCAAGCAGATATATAAGGCCTGTGTGGAAGGGACAAGACGAAGGGGAAGACCTAGGCGGACGTTCTCTGACCAGATTGGAGACATCCTAAAAACAGGACTGGTTAGAAGTACCCTGAACAGAAGAGCATGCATGAGGAATCTGATGGGAGTGAATGAAGCAAGAGAGATATGTCAGGATCGTTGCAAATGGCGTTCTGTAGTCTCTGCCTACCCCTACGGGAAACAGGCGTGAGTCTATGTATGTATGTATGTATGATCTAGAAACTATATTGTTTATATTATTACTAGGCGACGTTTTGATTTCTTTACAGGAACTGTGGTCACGGCAGGCTGAGGTAGAATTTTATTTGTCTTTATCTTGAATTTAAAAGTTATCTCTTAGTACTCGAACATTGTTCAACAGGCATATAATTGTATTGGGCAAACCAAGAGAAGCATAGGCATTCGACTTAAAGTACATATAGCTGACATCAACACAAACGCTCGACGAAAATTTGGTACATCTATAATAATCTTAGAAACAAGCGTCATAATTCAGACTTGTCTCGAGAAATATTACATATTTCTTTATCCAGTGACAAGGGAGTAACGTCTGTAGATATTACTTTGTAGGAATGGAATTTTCCCTCCTGTCGTATTATTTGACTGTCGGTTAGCAATATTTTTCTTCTTATTTATGTTATTTCATTGGAAAATGTCGCACTAGCAATAAGGTCTAATTCAATGAGAATTTATTAGCATTTGATAAATGAAATAGAAAAACATCAGTAACATTTCTAAAAGAAAACGTAAATACCTTAAAGTACTATGGTAATTTTTTTGTCAACAATGATTTTCTCTCACTGTATAATGATATTTTTGCCCGTCTGTGGTTTCAAACTTTCAGGTACAATATAATGCATAAATAATAAACATTCCAAATTTATCTTTAAACAAAAAGAAAATATTCTATAGAGAACATATTTAATAATGCAACTTTATTAAAAAGTTAATATTTTCTTTCATTTAACACCCATATCATAGGTTTCATGACAAAAAGTTGGTCCCACCTTGGATTCAGAATGACCTCGTTAAACAGCGTGTATGCATTGCCATTCAAACGTAACGTGTGCAGAGTTCGAGCTCAATCGTAAAACGAAAAGTGGGTCAAATTTACCTTGCAAGATTTGATTACATACAGATACCGACAGGTAAAACTAAATTAAAGCTTGTAAAAAAATCTATGTAAACGTCACCTACAGTCACAGTAAACATATGGAACGTTTACTGTGACTATACTTAAGAATATTTTGCATAAAGGGTATCTATCCCGAAATAATCGCAAAAATAAAGGTTAAATCCCTTCTTTTAGTATATTTCGGCATCGCTTACAGCCGCTGTAGCTACGAGATACGTAAAATTCGTGACAATTTGAAAGTATTTAACCCAGTAAAACACATCGCTGCTAATTTTAAGTTGTAACATTTAATGACAGAACTCTAGATTCGCACCGTGACATTTACCAAGCAAATCTACCACGTAGCTGATCTGATTCTTATTTATCCCTAGAATAGAAATATATAATAATATATATATATACCTAATATAATAATATAATTTTCTACCACATTCATACAACACCATCTAGTCCCAAACTAAGCAGAGCTTTTACTATGGGTACTAGATAATGGATAAACATACATATATACTTCTTATCTCTCACTTTTTTGTAAATACATACATATTATACATAGAAAAATCCAGACCAAGACAAACATCCATGTTCATGCACACAAATGTTTGACTTGAGCGGGAATCGAATCTGCGACCTGCGGCGTAGCAGTCACTTACACTCCCGCTGCACCAACCGATCGTCAAATCGTTTGAATGTATTTAGCACTTACGTAGATCGATATTGAAGGAGCCACTTTGCACTGAACGAAGTCAGTTAATGCGCTCGCTATGTGCTGTGCAATTTGCGTGATAGCTGCAATCTCAGCAACTCGGTGTAGGTACCATTCGTCTACGTAGTGGAAGCGTTCGATCAAAATAAGAAAAGCCTTTCAGATGTGGCTTTACTGATTTGACTTTGGTTTACTGTAGAGCCTGTGACCCTACCTATTCTATTTTTGGAATCCGTTTGCTTTAATTTAAAATATTTGGTAAGACTGTAAGGGCATGCTTCTTGAACAAGTTGGCACTGTAAGTTTTAATTTTGTCTAGATAAATATGATACAGCTTTCGCAAAGTAGTCAATAAATAATATACTTCCAAATTAAGCAGTACACCAGACTTCGTGGAATCTACACAAATAGAATTAAAGAAAAATTTAAATACATCATTTCCAAAAGTAAATATCAGGATATACTTATGAATATTTATTTTAACGCAATATTATTTTTTGATTAGGTAGCGCTCATAGCGAGACTTAACTTGTCGTTCGTAACAGATCGGCAAAGTTAAGCAACGCTTGCACAGGTCGCCACTTGGATGGGTGACCATGTGTGGCATTTACATCTGAGCGCTACCGTGCTTCGGAGGGCACGTAAAGCTGTCGGTCCCGGTTCTTGTCTTAGGATAAGAGTCGCTAGGCCACGCCGAAGGCCTTCGGGCGGTCTGAAAACTCCGACACTAGAGTTGGCCACAAACTCACACGAAAAACAAACAAACGATATATTGTATTATTAAATCTGTAACGTTTAGTATGTCTCACAATACAATCACATCCATTCTCTTCAGTTACAAGCATCAATTAACTCAGGATATTTTGTACCAAGCCTTTGATTCAAATGTGTAGACTGTAAAATATAATACTCGTTTAAATAATAATACACTGGTCCGTTCGTCACTGTCAGCTGTGGACGAAGTGATTAATGATACACTAATTTAGAGCAGTAACTCACTGCCCGAATAATAACTAACAAAAAATTACGTGTTTTGTTTGCCTGTCAGACACGTCAGCTGAATACGTCTGTAGAGGCAGCTTAGTAAAGTGGGAACGACACGAACTTTCAATTTCATCGTCATCAGACTTATTTATCGTCTGTGCCACTGCTGTGCACGGGCCTTTTGTCATTATAAGTAGGGTAGCGCCAGAGTTCACAACGATAGCCAAGTGCTGGTTCGTAGAATTCATGTGTCCGGGCCCCCGTTACAGGACCTACCAGATTTGACAGAATTAGCAGCGATATTCCATGGTTTTGGTAAAGATAGCGTACTGACTATAACGATTGACAAAGATTTTATGACAGCCGGGACCGACGACAGCTTGAGATGCTTGCCGACGCACTTTCTAATAAGCAAAAATCTTTGAAAAGTTAGCGCAGCGCGCTTTGGTTGCGAGGGTTCGAACCCGATACTCTCTGCACAGCAGTCTCCTAGTATTTCCACTGGCCTTGCACTACCTGAATGTATGACCTTTATGATTGCCTTTAAACTCGATTATCATTCAGTGAGAGTCCCATTAAAATCGCTAAAGCCGTTGCAGAGATTACCTCGAACAAATGAAAGGACAGTTATCATTACAGAAGTAAACAAATCCCAGAACGGTTGTTATTGGTTTGGTCTTGTAAATAACTATAGGCACACGAGAAAACATATTTTGATATCAAAGTCATTGTCATTCGGACTCATTGGCATAATTGACTTACGAATTAATGTAATTACGCGATCAGTTGATAATAAACATTAATATTATTTAATTTTGATTAACAGCAATGAAATTCGTATTTCATCACACAATGCAGCTTCGAACTCCAGCCAAAATGACGGTCTTTTTAATCATTAATTTATCAACAAAAAAGTGCATATCAAATGATCCATCAACATTATTTCAATATAAAATTCATTCCATTTCTGGTTTAATTTGCATCTATACAATATTACGGAACTCTGTAGGTGTTTCAATCGACTTACGAAGTATTAAAATTGACATATTTTCTGTTTGGTTCGTTCAATTGATTCAGAATGAATGTTCTATTACATGAGCTCGATTTTTATTTGTGTTTTCAAAGAATTTAATTTCTTGAAAGAATGTGTATTGAAATAGGCCTTGAAGTGATTGAACATAAAGCGATAATACCTATCTAGCAGTATTGTTAATAACAAAAGCTTGATATCAACTCTCCCAAGCAATAACTTGGTAATGTGTTATTATAAGCTTTTTAGCTGTTTCGTCAATTTCGGTGTCTATGGACTGGAATTCACAATTACTTCAATATTCACACTCGTTCAAGAGAAATGTGCTACTATAAAATCTTTTCATTTATAAAATTACGACTTGAATTTTTTTTTATAGACACACGCGTGTATCCCCGAAGGGGTAGGCAGAGGCGTAATAGGTATTACATTTTGCCATTAATTTTTAGATCCCACGTATAAGGGGCGAGCCTATTGCCGTTACCGGGAATATCACCAGACCCCGTGCTGCTACTGAGAATTCGGAAAAACCCAGTAACACTTTTGCCCGACCAGGGAATCGAACCCGGGACCTCCGATCAGCAGTCGCATACTGGACGACGGAGGCAGCCGAGTTCGATTTTTCTATTACCAATTTATGTCAGAATAAATAACGGAGGGCGTCGATATTTATTAAACAGTGTGTGACATCTGCGGCATAGGAAGGGGCGAAAATAACTTATTAAAAATACCTTAACTAAAGTATCATGATAGCGACTATCAAATATAATATCAAGAGACATCATATCACATAGCTCTTAAGGTCTATCCTTTACGCCCATAGTGCAACTTCGCTTGTCTTTCCGGATAGATCGTCGAACTACATGCGTTTAAAGAAGTCTCCACAAGGGTTGCTTACCGTTGATTGTGTCATTAACATCATGGGACTGCTATACTTCATCGAAAGTACCGATGTATTGAGAACATTCATTCACATTTAATATCAATATATTTGAATCAAATGTAATTAGGACACGTTTATATTACTCGCCACATAGTTATACCAGAGTGAATGTAAATACGTGGCTTCATTTCACAGCCTTCCCACACAGATACTGAACAGTATCTCCAATTTCCAATACACATTTGAAGTCTTAATATATGCCAAGTTCCAATAAATAGGAGCAAGGAAAGCGGTGTATTTCAACGAACTGTTAATATTGCTTATTGACATGTGTTCACGCTTTGTTTACGGTTTCATTTTGTCTCGACTACGTGGAATGATATTCGATAGTTTCAAAATATGTTGCAGTGTTTTGTTAATTAATGTGTGGCTTTCCGAACTTCAAACAGTACAGCATAAACCAGAAACATGTATTGAATGTTGTCTATTTTGTAGAATTATTAGTAAATGTATTTATGTGTACGCAGTGTGATGATATAGGCACAATATAAATATTAATAAGTATTATTAAGGGTTGCGCTAAAGTTCACCTAATTTTTCAACTCCAATAATTGGAAATCAGAAAATGTTCTTCCTAACATTTTTCATCCAAACAATCACAATTCCTAACTACTCTGTCTCTAATGTTCATAATTCCGAAGCAATAAACTTCATAATGTCAGTAGCAATAAACATCTATTATACTTTTATTTGTTTTGCTAGATTTTCTCAACATAACCATCTTTTACACAATTATTCAAAGTCATATCTTTTTTGTTTAGATTTCTTATTATTCATAATAATCAGTATTATATACATTAATTTTGCGTAACTTTATTTTCACATAACATGTAGAACATATAGGATAATAGTACCATGGTACAAATACACAATAGTCAAGTTCCAGAAACGAATCAGTCCTATTCATAATTATTGGTTTAGGTTAGGTTAGAACTGTGACCACAACGCACAAGCCGAGCGAGCGAAGCGAGCGTGCCGCGGCAGCGGCCGGTGAAGTGCCAGAACCGAATAGGTCCTATAGTTATTGGTTTAGATAAGCTTTAAACTGCGGTATAAATTCCCAGGCCGTAAACATAACCGTAAATGAGTCGTGTATGATACGGCGCGAGCACTTAGAAAAATTTAGGCAAAAAGTGTTATTTTTGCAAATCGTTAATTTTCTTGATTCTATAGTATAAAACATCTAAATATAAGGCTATAAGTGTCTTGGTAAAAGTGTCATATATTGTTTATTACAAATGGTAAATATTAATTCTTTCTGAGTATGAGTGAAAACATAATGATAATTATGTTTAGGGATAAAAGCGTTATGATAAAAAACAGTAGGAGTTTAAATATATTTACATTAATGATATTATTAATTACAGTTCTCGAAAACATGAGTGTTATGAACACCGCCGGTTGCACTACAAATAATATGAATGAAAATTGTAGGATGAAAAATTTTAGAAAGAGTGATCATTCGGATTACAAATCGTTAGGAAGAACATTTTCATTATTAAGTGACCCAAAAAACTAGACATTTTCTAATACTCGCGTAACTGGGCTCAAGCGCTCAAGTTGTACCCATGTCGAAGCGTTGGGAAAAGTGAATTTTATCTTGTTTTACGCAATGATTGAGTCAACAATGAAGTGCTTGTCTCTGAAAATATTTTGTTCAGAATCATTACATAACTGCTGAAAATATTATTCCTTCCAACATTGTTCCTAATTATACCATATATTTATGATTTGCTTCCAATAACATACAAAACAAACTTACATTATGCTGGTGTTTATATTGAATGCTATTTGTTATTATCGTTGATATTTTATTGAATAAATCATTGTAAAGTTTTTATTGATAACTCATATTAAGTTATCAATAAACATTATTATAAGATCAAATAACATTACATTGCAGAGGATACTTATGGGTCTGTTACAGCGATACTATTTTGTTGGTAAATAATGGTAATCAATTTAGTAGTGATAGTGACAGTTTCCACTCTGTTAGTAGTCATAATGATTGTTTTGTAAGCATTCCTTCTCTACCTGAAATAATTCAATCAGAGTTTGCCGATATATCCCATAACTTGAATGTCGTTCACATCAACGTCCAGAGTATTCCTGCCCACTTCCAGGATAATTTCGACTGTAAAAATATCCATGCTATTCTTATTTCCGAATCATGGCTGAAACCATGTCTCTCTTCTGTTTCTTACACTTTACCTGATTTCCGTTTAGTAAGAAATTACCGTTCTATTGGCAGTGGTGGCGGTGTTACCATTTATCTCCGTAATCACATTCCTTACAATGTTATTGATATGTCAGCACAGCCACCTTCGCTTAATGCAGGTGAGCATATCTTTTAAGAATTAAGTCTCGCTCATACGAAGGTTCGGCTTGGTGTCTATTACTCGCCTAACTGTCATATAAATTATTTTTCATCTTTCGAGCGTATTTTAGAAAATCTTATAACTTCTTACACTCATACAATAATCATGGGCGATTTTAACACTTGTCTGTTAAAGCATGATTCTCGCATTTCTTCCTTATGTACATACATACATACATAGACTCACGCCTGTTTCCCCGAAGGGGTAGGCAGAGGCATATTAAACGCCCACTTTTCGCCAGGGTTTTGATCCCACGTAATAGGTGGCGAGCCTATTGCCGCTTATCGGGATATTTTGTTTGCCAGAGCCTCGTCCGTTGATCGGCAGGTGCACCACTTGCAGGTGAGGTTGGCTTGGGACCCTAAGATCTTGGTGGGAACCCTATGCACCTGTCCTTATCTGTCGTCTTCCTTATGTAGAATAGTGGAATTCCTTAATCTTAATATATAAAATCCTTGCGTTACTGACTGACTGACAGACACGCTACAGCCAAAACTATTGGGCGAAGGAAGCTGAAATTTGGCACGTATGTTTCTTGGGGACCGTAGGGGTGCACTAAGAAGGGATTTCCCGAAATTCCCACGGGATAGGCCAAAACGAGTAAATTTAAAAAAAATGCAGGCGTAGCTGCTGACGTCCTCTAGTTAATTAATAAAATCCTGTATCTTGTCTATTTTTCCTCTAAATGCTACACATAACTTTCCAAATTCAACTCCTTCTCTTCTTGATCTTATCTTTGTTTCTTCACCTTCTCTTGTCGTCAAGCATGGTCAATTTTCAGCTGATGCGTTCTCCTACCACGACTTAATTTTTGTCTCTTATAAACTTCGTCCTCCTAAGCCTAAGACTAAAATTCTTCTGCAACTTAATTTTGGTGGCATGAATGTGGAGAGTCTCCGTAGTGAAGCTCGCAACATTTACTGGGAATTTGCTGAAAGCGCTCAATCTATCGACGAAAAAGTTGAAAAACTCAATAGTGCAATTATGCGTCTATTCTATATTCATGCTCCAGGACGTGCAATAAGAGTCAAGCACTAGTCTTCACCATGGCTAACTAAAGAAAAAAAATCTGTTATCAAAGAAAGCAATGGCTAAAACCAAATAAAAATGTCGACCGATTCCTAGCAATTGCGAAAGCTATATTTCGATTAAAAATCACTGCAGCAAGGTGTGTAGGAAGGCACAACGCCAACACATCCATAAATCTGTTGAGTGCGAAGACCCAGCTAAAGCCTGGAAATTTCTTAGAACACTGGGAGTTGGAAAGTCAACACATGACCACAGTTCCAATAATATTGACAACGATTTACTAAATCAGCATTTCACTTCTTTGTCGCAATTTGATGCGACTATTAAAGCTAAGACTTTACACGATCTTTCCACGCTTCCAACTCCAAATTATCCACATTTCGTCTTTAATCAAGTTTTTGCGTGTAATGTTAAAAGGTGCGTACTATCGATTTCTTCCAATGCTGTCGGTCGTCAGTCGTAAGATGATTCTTCTTATCCTAGATGAAATCCTTCCCATCCTGCATCAGTCATATACCTAATTATTCCTTATCCCGGGGGGTATTTTCAACTTCTTGGAAAGATGCCCAAATTATTCCTTTGCCCAAAAAATCGAAACCTACTTCCTATTCTGATTATCGTCCTATTTCCGTGTTACCTTTCCTTTCTAAAGTGCTCGAGCGCCTAGTCCATGTCCAACTCTCTACTTTCCTTAACAAGAACCTCCTATTTAATCCTCTACAATCCGGATTCCGTCTTGGTCACAGCACCGTTACGGCACTGACTAACATTACCGATGACATTAGGTTCGGTATGGAGAAAGGCAATTTAACGGTACTTTGTTTACTGCACTTTAGTAACGCCTTTAATACCGTTGATTTCCACACTCTACTCGGTATATTACGCTCTATTAACATATCTCTACCAGTGATTGATTGGTTTCATAGTTACCTGTTTGGTCGTCGGCAGCGTATACTGGTCGAAGACTCTTTCTCTTTGTGGTGTAATACGACAGCCGGCGTTCCACAGGGTGGCGTTCTCTCTCCATTACTCATCTCAATTTTCATAAATTCCATCTCCTATCAACTTCAGTCATCCTACCACCTTTATGCAGATGACCTTCAAAGAAGAAGTAGCAAAAATGCCCCACTTCCGACTGCAACGATAAGTATCTCAAAAAATCGCTTAAAATCAGTATAAAAAAATAATATACTTCCGGTAATCATCCTTACTGGCTAACATATAAAAAAATTGCTCTAAATATTAATTCAGGAGTAGAAAACGTGTAATATACTAATTTCTGATTTTAGTTTTAGAATAGGATTAAAAAGCAATTAAACACTGTAATAACTCACGTTTGATAATAGTTATTATTCTACGTTAGTAATAAAGCACACATGTCAAACAATAGGTGCTTAAACCAAACTTGTTAGCAGATTATGTCGAAGAATATAATCTAAACCAGCAGAGTTCCTTTTGCGAGGTTGGAAGCAACTAGCGAAGAAGTTAATATGATTTTCCGAGACATATGAGGAATTAATTATGATATCAGAGGGTCTAGTACCAGTTTGCACTCGATCGTCCCGGTGGACGATAGCCTAGTCGTCGACGGGAACAATTTCCATACATTTTCTAAATGCGCTCCCCAGCGGACTCTATCGATAGCTACTCTCTGTTAGGGGCGCTTTTAGAAAATTGAATGTGTTCGAGGATACAGGCTAGAGTCTATAAAAAATATGTTCATTTGTTTAATCTTTATTCCACTTTTTTATGGTCGTTAGAGTAATGCATGATTGAAAGTATAATATTTTTAAGATAAGTACTAAATACTGCGCCTGAAACAATATTTGGAGCAATTTCTAAGTATGATAGCCAGTAAGGATGACAATCAGAGGTATGCAACTTATTAATACTCAATGTTATCTATTATTTGAGATATTTTTCTCAGCTGTCGGACGTGGGGTAATTTTATATGGAAGTTGCAACTTCTCCTTTACACACAGGCACCTGCACATGAGCTTTTTGAAGCATTTCGCATAATGAACTCTCATTTAGAACGGATATCTGCTTGGAGCCTGAGATTTGGTTTGCAGATCAACCCTTTGAAAACACAGCTTATCGTTGTTGGTAGTCCCAGGATGATCTCTCGCATTGATTGGATTCTGCTACCCCAAATTACTTTTGGTGGTATCCCAATACCTATAAGTGATTGCGTGAAGGACTTAGGTGTTTATATAGACAAAACTCTATCTTGGGGACCACAAATCACCGAAATTAGACGCAAATCGTTTGCTGTGCGGGGACTTTGCGAAAACTGCGGGACTTCCTGCCAATTGCCACTTAGATTGCACTTGCAAACTCTCTTCTATTACCTTTCCTTGACTATGCTGATGTCAGCTATCTAGATCTCACTGAGGAGCAACTTGATAAGCTTGAGCGTCTTTAAAACTGCTGTATTAGGTTCATATTTGGATTACGTAAATATCATCACGTATCTAATTTCCGCAATAATCTCAAGAGGCTGCCAATTCGCGTTCGGCGGAATACTCACATTCTTTCCTTACTCTATAACATTCTCTTCAATCTTTCTACTCCATCTTATTTGAAATAACGCTTAAAGTTCCTAAGTGACTCTCATTCAAGATCGGGTCTTAGGTCATCGTTAAATTTGAGATTGGAAATTCCAATACATACCACTACCTTTTACGATAAATCCTTTACTGTACAAGAGGCACGGTTGTGGAATGCATTGCCTGTATCCATCAAATTGGCTCAAAAAATCACATCTTTTAAAAACTTACTGAAAAACCATTACTTATCTCTGTAACCTTCCATAACATTGTCAAACTCACACTTTCTTTCTCTCCCTTTTTTACTATTGTCTACTCCCATTACTTAATTCATTATATTATTGTATATATGTATGTATTTATATTATAGTACTTAGGCGTCGGGACGTAACGACCCCACCGCCCACTGAGGGAGTTACTCTCTACACTAGTGCAAGCAGTCAACCGAAAGATGGCGGTCAAACCATCTGAACCTGGCGGAAGTAAATCCCAAGTTGCTAGATGGGCAGCAGCGTCCAGCACTAAAAACTTCCGCCACTGCGATCGCCAATACGCCTGCCAAGCGTGGCGATTATGGCAAATCCCCCCATACATGAACCACACCAATAAAAACTGGCCCCTGGTCCCCGGCGACCCCGCTAGTCCTGGTTATGGTAGCGGCCATGGTAACGGCCGGGCAAGGGGTGCGAAGAATCTCCGGAAGAGATCGGGCTACCACCACCAACGACAATTGGCCCTGGCAACACTGAACACGTGCACACTGCGGACCGACGAGAAGATTGTCGAGCTGGAAGAAGAATTGAGCAAGTTGCGATGGGATATCATAGGCCTAACTGAAGTCCGAAGACAGGGGGAGGACTCGATAGTTCTCAATTCCGGCAACTTGCTCTTCTACCGGTAGGGCGACCAACAGTCCCAAGGTGGTGTCGGGTTCATCGTCCACAAATCTCTCGTGACCAACGTGGTAAATATCGGGAGTGTGTCGAGCAGGGTAGCGTACCTTATACTCAGAATATCCAAGCGGTATTCGCTGAAGCACCCCGATGAGGAGGTGGAAGCCATGTACGAGGACATATCTCGGACTATACATGGGTTCAAAACCCATTACACCGTGGTCATGGGAGATTTTAACGCGTAACTGGGCAAACAGGACGGTGATGAGCTGAGAGTGGGGCAATTTGGTTATGGGCATCGGAATTCCCGGGGTCACTTGCTGGCTAGCTTTATGGAGAAGGAAGGCCTATGATGAATTCCTTCTTCAAGAAGCGAGAATGCCGCAAGTGGACCTGGGTAAGTCCAGACGGTGCCACCAAAAATGAGATCGACTTTATCATGTCGACGAAGAGGCAGATATTCAATTATGTCTCCGTGATTAATTCACTTAAAGCGGGGAGCGATCACCGAATGGTAGGAGGCACATTGAATATCTGTACAAGCCTCGAACGGTCGAGGTTGATGAAGTCCACGCTCCGACCGGCACCGGTTCATATCCAAAACCCCGAGAGCTTTAAGCTCGAACTCAAGAACCGTTTCGAATGCCTGGGCGAATGCGTAGATGTGGACGAGTACAGTAACGGGTTCGTGGATGCTGTCCATACAACAGGGGCTAAATTCTTTAAGCCCCAGAAAAGCAAGAGAACCAGCAAGATCTCGGGTCCAACCCTCGAGCTGTTAGAAAAAAGGCGCAAGATGGTTCTGCTATCCTCCGACGAAATATCGGCACCTCAACAGATAGATCTCTAAGTCTCTGACTCGCGATCTCCGCCAATACAACATAAATTGTGTTCGTGAGGCGATCGAGCAGAATAAGGGATCCAAAGTGTTCCAGAGGGATCTCTGTTGTTGTTTCAGTCTGTTGGGCAGAGTCAGCTGACAAAGCTGAAGACGGAAGATGGCAGAATCGTATCGTCCAAGCCTGAGCTCTTGGAGGAGATCGAAAGGTTCTATGGACAGCTATACACGACAACGCAACAACCCGCAAGTACTCCAGCGTCAGACCCTAGAGGTGGATTGACCCGACACTATACCGAAGATATCCCGGACGTCAGCATGCACGAGATTAGTGTGGCTCTCAAACAGCTCAAAAACAAAAAGGCACCGGGTGATGACAGAATTACGAGCGAGCTTCTGAAGGTGCACCCGCTAGAGAAGCCCTTCGGAAACTATTTAATTCCGTCATTCTCGAGGGTAAAAACGCCACAGGCGTGGCACAGAGGTGTGGTGGTGCTTTTCTTTAAGAAAGGGGACAAAACCCTCTTAAAGAACCACAGACCCATCACACTTCTGAGCCACGTCTACAAGCTGTTTTCGAGGATCATCTCGAATCGTCTCGAGAGCAAGCTAGACGACTTCCAGCCTCCCGAACAAGCCAGTTTCCCTAAAGGCTATAGTACCATAGATCACATACATACGTTGCGGCAGGTTTTACAGAAGTCCGAGGAGTATAACCAGCCCCTATGCTTGGCGTTTGTGGACTATGAGAAAGCCTTCGATTCGATCGAAACCTGGGCGGTGATACAGTCTCTCCAACGGTGCCGGATTGACTACCGATATATCGAAGTGCTGAAGTGTTTGTATGAAAACGCCCGTATGTCAGTCCGCCTTCAGGACCAGAGTTCAAAACCTATTCAACTCCAGCGAGGAGTGAGACAGGGGGATGTCATATCCCTGAAACTATTTACCACTGCGCTGGAGGATGTTTTCAAGCTTCTGGACTGGAATGGACTCGGCATCAACATTAACGGCGAGTACATCACTCACCTTCGATTCGCAGACGATATCGTAGTCATAGCTGAGACCATGGAAGACCTAGGCACAATGCTCGATGGCCTCTGTAGAATCTCCCAACAAGTAGGTCTTAAGATGAACATGGACAAGACGAAAATCATGTCGAACGTCCATGTTGTACCTGCTCCTATTCAGGTTGGGAACTCTACGCTCGAAGTTGTCAACAAGTATATCTACCTGGGACAAGTAGTCCAACTAGGTAGATCCAACTTCGAGAAGGAGGTCAATCGTCGAATCCAACTCGGTCGGGCAGCGTTCGGGATGCTACGACATATCTTCTCGTCCGATATCCCGCAGTGTCTCAAGACGAAAGTCTTTGACCAGTGTGTGTTGCCAGTGATGACTTACGGATCAGAGACGTGGTCGCTCACTATGGCCCTTATCAGAAGGCTCAAGGTCACTCAGAGGGCGATGGAGAGAGCTATGCTTGGAGTTTCCCTGCGAGATCGAATCAGAAATGAGGAGATCCGCAGTAGAACCAAAGTCGCCGACATAGCTCATAGCCAAGCTGAAGTGGCAGTGGGCAGGGCACATAGCTCGAAGAACCGATGGCCGTTGGGGCAGAAAGGTTCTGGAGTAGCGGCCACGTACCGGACGACGCAGCAGAGGTAGGCCGCCCGCAAGGTGGACCGACGATCTCGTCAAGATCGCGGGAGGCGGTTGGATGCGGGCGGCTCAAGACCGGTCTGTGTGGAGAACCTTGGGGGAGGCCTATGTCCAGCAGTGGACGTCGTTTGGCTGATATGATGATATATATTAGTGTATTTGTATAGTATAGTGTGTATTCGTATTTTGTTTGGTATAATTTCATAAGTATCCTACTTCGCCAAAACTGCCCTATGTCTGGCTCCTTACTTCTCTTTTCCATAAGGGTTGCCTGTAAGAGATTGCTTTTTAGCGATAAGGCCACCGTTTCTGCAACATGTAATTATCTGTTGTAATTCCTGTGTTAAATTAACCATTTGGTGTACAATAAAGATTATTATTATTCTCTTTATTGAAACATTCTCTCATAAATTATAATTTTAATTTTTATGTGATTTAGAAAAAACAATATAAAAATATAAAATAAAATTATGGGGCTCACCGGTATCAGGTTCAGGGACCAAGTTACCGGTGGTTAGGGCTCCAGAGAGAGGAACCTCCTGACGATACGAGCCGTGGCCAGCAATACTGCCTTCTGTATAGAGGACTTAATCCAACCGTCTAACGCGAGCCTCTTGAGGTGGTGATCGAGGCTCTTGGCAATGAGACCACATCCCACATGTGGACAATCTCGTGAGCCAAATCCAAATATTTTATTTGTTTATCTTTCTCGGCTTTCACGAGATTCTCGTCATGGGGAATGGTGACATCGATGATCATTGCAAGGCGCTTAGATCGATCTATCACTACTATATCTGGCTTGTTAGCCACAATAGTTCTATCAGTAATGATAGATCGATCCCAATACATGGTGGCACGACCATTTTCAAGAACTGGGTCGGACACATACCTGTAGTACGGTATCTCAGAGTCTACAAGATTGTACTTTAAGGCAAGTTGCTGATGGATGATCCTAGCTACTTGGTTGTGCCTGTGCAAATATTCGCCGTTGGCAAAACGAGAACAACCAGATGCTATATGTCTGAGAGATTCACCAGGCTGGTGACATGCCCGACATATGTCAACCGTCCCATCCCTCAGGATATACTTCCGGTAGTTATTCGTCCTGACAACCTCGTCCATAATCGCAAAGACAAAACCTTCTGTTTCGGTGAACAGATCGCCAAAACGTAGCCAGGACACAGAAGCTGGTAAGTCTACATCGGGTCCATGCAGGGCTCGATAAAAACGTCCATGCAGCTCTTTACCTTTCCATACCTCCTTGCGCTCCTCAACACCAAGTACGGCAGGTTTGCGCCAGTTCTCCTTAGCCAGACCCAACGAGGTAAGCCCGTTGTCCACAGTGACCACATCACGGTGGACACCCGCGTCAGTGCTGAGAAAATATTCCCTGAGATTGCACACCTCGCGGTTATGAAGGTTCTTGGCACTTAAGAAGCCGCGACCCCCGCACTTCCGCAGGATGTACAATCTCATTACTGACGACCGCGGGTGATGCATCCGGTATGTAGTCAGAAGACAACGGAATTTTCTATCCAAGGCATCAAGTTCTGTTTGAGTCCATCTAAGTATGCCGAAGGAGTACATTGAGACTGGCATGGCCCAACCGTTACAGGCACGCACCCTGTTGCCGCCTGATAAAAAACTATTTAAGATTTTTCTCAGACGGCCAAAGAAGCGCTCCTGCAACGCCTGTTTCATGCCAGCCTCAGCAATACCTAGTGCCTGCGACATACCTAGATATTTGTAGGTTTCGGTTGCAGATAGAGATCTAAGTTGTGTAAAATCTGATAGTTCTATACCATCAGATTCCACAACCCTGCCATACTTTACATGCAAGACCACACATTTATCTACACCGAACTCCATCTTGATAGACTTACTAAAGTTTTCAGTTACCTTTATTAACTCTGTCAACTGGAGGTCAGTGGACGCAAATAGTTTTAAGTCATCCATGAAAAGAAGGTGAGATATTACTTGACCTCTGCTGTGCAACCGATAGCCTAGCCCCGAATTCTCGAGCAAAGTGCTTAAAGAATTCAGTGCTAGACAAAACCATAAGGGACTCAGACTGTCACCTTGGAAGATTCCTCGTTGGATCTTTATAGCATCGCCGCATCGGAGATTTCGTCGACATCCTGGATAGCGAAGAACCGTACTCCACTGCCCCATACACGTCTTCAGGAAAGTGCATAGAGTTGGATCCACTTTGTACAACTCTAGCACTCTCAAGATCCATGTATGTGGCACAGAGTCATAGGTCTTCTTATAATCTATCCAGCATGTCACTAGATCCTTTCGGCTACGGCGAACCTGTTGGCTAATGGTCATGTCTATAAGGAGTAGCTCTTTAGTACCATGTGACCCACTTTTACATCCATTTTGAGAACTGGACATGATTTTATTATTATTATTATTATCAATTTCTGATAACATAATGTTTATCAGGATAAATACTTCTTATTATTTGTTGATAACAATTGGATTGTAAAAATTTGTATTCAATACTGTTGGGGTAGATGAATACCAAGAAAAGTTAGAGGTTAATAAACTATTATTACTACAATTAATGATATTATAAACAATCGACATCGTACAAAAATTAAACAAATTGAAGACGAAGTGGACTGGCCACATGTATTTCAGCAGCGATGATCAATGGAGTAAGCATGTTCTCTAGTCGAGGCAACGTCTACGCAGGCAACGTAAACGCAGTATTCGGAAGTAACTATTTAGTAATCTGTGGTATTTGACGCTCTTTATCCTAATGTACCGCAAACGTAAGAAGGTGTTTTTAGTACCTAAACTCACACATATCAGTTTTGTATTGTGTGTGTAGTTAAGCTATAGATAAATATTAAATAATATATTAATGAAAACGCTAATAATATTAAGTATGTATGTATATATACGCGGCGACCTACGTGATTTCTTCATGATTCGCGCGCACGTAGGACAGAGTCGCCGCGTCCAACCGAACCGCGTGGCAACCGCAGCTGGCCGATCCGCAATCGCGTTCGCAGTGAGCCGCTCACGTAGGACGCCGCGTCGTAGATTGAACCACACTTTGAATTCTTAATCCACCACCACACGAAATAATTTCAATATAATAAACTCATTAATTTCCAAAAAATCATGTTGTTATCATTAGTATGAAAGCTATTAAACTTACGTCTAAATGCTACATGCAAACGGCTTAATAGTAATAGGTGCTTGAATCCGTAATGTTCGCATTCGCGTCCTCACATCCGAACAGCGATCTCAGCTTTATGGGTTGATTAACGAGTGCCATAGGGTGCATAGGGTTCCCACCAAGAACTTAGGGTCCCAAGCTAACCTCACCTGCAAGTGGTGCACCTGCCGATCAACGGACGAGGCTCTGGCAAAAAAAATATCCCGATAAGCGGCAATAGGCTCGCCACCTATTACGTGGGATCAAAATACTGTCGAAAAGTGGGCGTTTAATATGCCTCTGCCTACCCCCTCGGGGAAACAGGCGTAAGTCTATGTATGTATGTAACGAGAGCCATTCATATTTTGTCAGAGCCACGCTTGACGCCATTCCAGTGTAATTGTTTTAGTTACGAGTGCGATTTGCCTTAATAATGTAGTTATTATGGCTTTTCTAGCGTATATGAGCACTAAATGAGTAAAATCACTATGAAGTTTTGTAGGATTTTAAAATTAAGCTTATTGTGATATGACTGAGCAGTTTTTGAAAAGCGGTGCTCTAACTATAGGAAGTGCTTATAGAGTGACATGATTTCGCGTTCGTAATAGATTAGCAAGTTAACCTACGTTCTCTGACGTATCCACATGGATTGGTGCGCTATTGAGTATTATTGTGCTTCAAGGGCAAGTAAAGGCGTGGGTCATAGTGTTTCTTTTAAAAATGCATTAATTCTTAAGACCTAGTCGTTAGCTTGAATTTAAAAAGACTTTATTTTGCTCACCATTGACTCATACTTTGACAATATAAAATAAAAAGTGTAGAGTAATAATGTCACCTTATATTTTATACTCTTTTACCTGATAACCAAGTACAGACAGAGATTAAAATCACACATATTTACAAAGACATTAAACTAGATATATAAGTGTAGATAAAAATAAATATAACGACCGATAAACGATACTTAGCCTACATCATTGTAATCCTATCGAGTTTCAAACACGCCAGAGATACAAAGTTTCCTCATCCATTATCCGTACACATCGTAAGATCGTAACATGTACGAGGAAACACTTTTAGGAGGATGCACAATCATCAAAGATGTAAGGTGCGCGCAAGTGATACGGTTAGCTGTATTGCAATTACTTACCAGCTTTCGCTGACGGTTTCACCACCTGCTCTACCTAAGTTTTTTTCTTGGTTGCATATTTTGTGTGGATATTGTGAGTTTCCGCTGACGCCATCTAGTATGAGATAACAAAACGAATAGACATAGCTGTAAACGTAATAAATAGTAAGCACTTGAGTAGACTTTTTTACTTGTTTGTAACTATCCAGCAGCAAAAACATTTGCAAATCAGTTAATAGAGTGTGTGTGAACTGTGGTGATTATAGCACTTGCAAGAATGCTGAATTGTCGGAGCCTGGCACGTGGTCAACTGATAAACATTTTTATAATATTAAACGCTTCCGTGGTCCAGTGGATAGCGTATGAGTCCGCTAATCAGCAGATCCTGTGGTTTTCAGAATTCTCAATAGCAGGAAGGAGTCTGGCAAAGTGCCCGGTAACGGTAATAGGCTCGCCCCCTGTTACAAGAGATCTTCAAACTAATAAGTTGGCGAATGGCGAGATGTGAGTGTAACACCTCTGCCTACCCCTTCAGAAATACAGGCGTGAAAAATTACATTACCAGATGTCACTTTCGCACGCAGCTCAGCTCATCTACTTTACACCCCGCTCACCTCGCTCATTTACAGGGTTACCTGTAAATGAGCGAGGTGAGCGGGGTGTAAGGTATATAACTAAAATTATACGTGTTAACGTATCCTTTTAGTTCACAGGATTTAAGATCGTGCAGTGTATCCGTTTATTAAAGATTTTTACAACACGTCGACGATAAACCCAATTCTATCTAAGGGTACGTTTCGTGTTAAGTTCACATCGAATCACGTCGGATATTACCTAGGTGATCGTGCTTTTGTTACCGTTGCTTTGAAAATATGGTAGTATCGTGACTATACAAATTACCTACAGATAAGCTCTGGGAAAATAAAGTTTACTCCGCTTTGCGTTTTGGTAAAATCTGGCATTTGGTTGCGGTGGTCTAGTGGCAGTCACAGTGAGATAGTGTCAGGATATTTAATTGTACTGATTCCCTGTAACGAGTGTCATAAATTCAGGGCTGCCAGGATAAATGATGTATTATGTTCCCCGAAGTACGAACGTTATTCCTGGTCACCATTCTACTAAACAGACTTTATCTAACGCGCTTAACTTACGTAGTGATACATTCTTGCGATTGCCACTTTTCCACGGATTCTTCAAAACTGTCATAGCTTTCTGCTCCTAAATATATATAGATGTTTTTCATCTTGTAGTCTTATGCCGCTGCAACCGAAATGCTTTCAATTTAATCCGGCTCAACTCATCGATCTTGCGGCAGCGCTTAAGAGCGTGGAATGCCGAACTCAATTTCTTGGTGGAGTAAAGTGCTAATGCGTTTGCTAGTTAGGGCATTTTCTGTAGCGGTTAGGATTATAGTGATATGATGATATGAAGAGCATGATAAGTGTATTTATCAACAACTTTGTTCAGATTTGAGAATTTATATAAATAAAATAAATAAATATTAAAGGCCTTTTAAACTACAGACAAACCGGTGTGTTCTTTAGAGTACCTTTCTATAACACATTTATGAGCGAGGAAAATAAAATATATTTTACAAAAGCAGCACAGTCGTAATCAGCACTATTTAAATTTACATATATATCATGTATCTGAAAAGCGAAAAACGGCTTTTAATATTTTATTTGATTTAAAATGTGAAGAGCTAAAAAGCATATTTGTTAATAGAAATTATAATGATGACTGGTATCGCGATATTATTTATTTTGCAAGGGATTTAAAAATCTTTTATTCATAAAGAATGGAACCCACGGCACTTGAGACTTTGAGGAGGTGATCATTTAAAGGAAGCAAGTTACAATAAAGAGTCAATTTCATACTAGGTGTAAGCACGTCTTAGTTAGCTTGCCACCTAAAATAACGACAAGAAATATCAAATTGATATCACGGTTCTCTGTTTTCACACCTTTTGTTAAATAGTACAAGAAAACCAATAATCAATCAACTGTATACAGCTTCATTTTGCTCAAAAGAAGCTCCAGAAATATGTATCAAGACTGATAACCAACCATGTAAGAGAATGCGTGAAACCATTTTGTTATTTCACGCTTGATCAGGTCACGTAGAAGCTCGAGCTTGTTCGCAGCCAACGGTTACTGGCGCTTTATTGTCCCCGCACAAGCAGCAATATAGAATTTGTAAGTAGAAAAATCTTGTAACCCTACCGATGTGGAAGTGTAAAATGTAAGTTTACGGTTATATTGAATCGCAACTACTTTTAATAAATAAATGTGGTTACACATTTTATTAACCTCGGATTTTTTTCTGCTACTCGACTGGTTTTCAATGGTTGAGGTTGCGGATGGACGCGACGCGAACGCGATCGTAACATGACCAAGATTTGTTAAATAAAGTTCTACAACTGTAACCACGTTTCTCTACTGTAACTTGTATAATGGATACTATTTGCAAAAGTTTAAAAACTTGATCACAGTCTCTGAAAGCAACCCAAAGGTTGGGTAAGATTGGTTAATTTTATTGTGTTTCTTTCTGTTCAAAGCACTGTAACACTCGAAGAAATTGCGATAAAATCCTTAATTAATATTTTATATCAATGACTAACTATTATATTTCAATTGATAACTACGCAGTTTTCATCCTTGTATCACATTATAATTGCCGTGTCAGCAAAAGTGTTTCACTTCACTCATTCACCAACTAAAAGCGTTGCTCTGGCACAATAATGATATTATTTTATTTCTGTGAGATGATTCATTGTTATGTAAAAGTGGACGATTTTCAAGTTTTATATATTTAAAAAATAGTATAAGTATGTTTCCATGCTCTGTAGAAAAAAAATGTCTAGCCTATTATAAAAACAAACACCACACAGAGGGTATCTGAGTGCATCTTGAATTTGTTTATTATCGCTTGCTAAACTGTGAAGGCAAACTTCGTGGAGAAATCGTCATATATGAAGGCTATCCTGTATATATGTATATTGTTCCCGCAAGATGCGTGAAGTCCGCTAACCCACACTAGCCTTACATTCTCATAGTGCAAAGAGGCCCATGCTCAACAGAGATAAAGCTTATATACAGGGCTGATGATGCTACTCAAAAACTTACAACCCTCACCAGTTTCGCAGCGAACACGTTCATTGATAATTGCTCCAAGAAATACAATTCTTCACACGCTTTCCTAGCTAACTTCGTGTCGGTTAATTCACCTTATCAAAGCATTGAGTTACATACTCCTTTAGCGTAACATTTTTTTATTAATAATAATAATAATAACCTAGCAACACGTCAACAAGAAAACCAAATTTTTCTCTTGGATAATTTTATTTGTATTTTATTTCATAGTTGTGTGCCGTTGTATATTTACAATATTACAAGGACTTCTTTTATGATAAATATTATTAGAAATCAAAGAAACCATAAAATATATAAAGAAAATATTGCCAAAATATTACGAAGATGAATGACATATAATGTCAAAGGAAAGACGTGATATAAACAAACAAAAACTTGAGAAATGAGAATACAAATGAGATTTAAAGAAATAAAACCATGAGAAAATGTTGACAAGAGCAGCTGCTGCACGCCTGAGATCCCCGGGCTCGTCGCTCAGCTCCGCCTCACAGCCGCCGGCACCTGCACCAGCATCGTCGGCGAGTGTTGAGGCGTCGAGCTCGTCGAGCGACGAGTATTTCTCTCCGCCGACGTCGCCACCACCTGTACGTCGGCGTGGGAGAGGCCGGCCACCGACACGCTTGGGACCCTGAGGCCCACCGGTCTCGAACAGGGCCCCCGCTACCGGTGGTGATGTGCACCGCATGAGATGGACAAGTTCAATGAATGAAAACGTCATGCGGGCATATTTTGCGGCCACAGAGGGAGGAACTAACCTCAGTGCGTACCGTGATCGAATGCTGCCTTTGTTTCAGGCGCTTGAGCCAGCTGTCAACGTGTCAACACAACGGCTATCGGATCAAGTGCGGGCCATCCAGCGGTGTCGTCTGCTGGATGATACCGTGCTTGAGAGACTTCGCTCTGACGTGCGGAGAAGTCTCCCCATCACTTCTTCATCGCAAACTGGGGCAGAGATTGATCAACAGCAACAGTTATTAACAATTATTAATGTCGTCGATGAAGAGGTAGATGAGGAGACTTCTCATGTAAGTACCCAGTACAATGATCAGATCCTGATTCCTCGGCCAGTAATGGTGATGGGTGTCGACCAAATGATGATGCCACTGTTGCATTCTGGCGCAGCATCTGGTCGATGCCCCTCAACCATGAAAAGGGTGATTGGATTGGGGATGTTGAGCGAGCATGTGAACGAATTCCATCTATGGAGCCAATAAATATAACAACTGACGACATAGCCAGTGCAGTCCGTCCGTTACAAAATTGGAAGTCAGCGGGACCGGACGGACTGCACAATTTTTGGCTTAAATGGCTCCGAAGTTCACATGCTTGCTTAGCATCTCAATTTCAATCATCATTGGAATCAGGGTCGCTGCCTGATTTTTTAACATCCGGCGTTACACACCTACTTTATAAGTCTGGTAGTACCACGGACCCCAAGAATTATAGGCCAATTACGTGCTTACCAACGTTATATAAACTTCTTACATCCATTTTGAGAACGAAATTATCTAAACATATATTTGATAATTCAATTTTATCTGTTTCTCAAAATGGATGTAAGAGTGGGGCTCGTGGTACTAAAGAGCTCCTTCTGTTAGACATGGCCATTAGCCAACAGGTGCGCCGTAACCGGAAGAATCTATCGATATGCTGGATAGATTACAAAAAGGCATACGACTCCGTGCCTCATGTGTGGCTTTTGAGGGTGCTGGAGTTGTACAAAGTAGATACAACTCTATGCACCTTCTTAAGAGCGTGTATGGGGCAATGGAGGACCGTATTGCGCTATCCAGGATGTCGATCGACCTTGGGTTGCGGCGCTTCCATAATGATCGAGCGAGGTATATTCCAGGGCGACAGCCTGAGTCCGTTGTGGTTTTGCCTGGCTCTGAACCCCTTAAGTACCTTATTAGAGGCTTCAGGGCTAGGCTATCAGTTGAGGAGTGGAGGTCATGTTACATCTCACCTCCTTTTCATGGATGACCTGAAATTATTTGCCCCCAACAAATTCCAACTGACTGCATTATTTAAGGTAACCGAAACCTTTAGTAATTCTATCAGGATGGAATTTGGTGTGGATAAATGTGCGGTCATGCATGTGAAGAGAGGCAGGATTATGGAATCTGCAGGGACACAACTCTCAGATTCCATACAACTTAGATCCCTCTCCCCAACTGATACCTACAAATACCTGGGTATGTCGCAGTCTTTGAATATTTCTGAGACTGACATGAAACAGACGTTGCAGGCTCAGTTCTTTGGCCGCCTGAAAAAAGTAAATAACAGTCTTTTATCAGGTGGCAACAAGGTGCGGGCCTGCAACGGGTGGGCCATGCCAGTCCTAATGTATTCCTTCGGCATACTCAGGTGGACCCAGACTGAACTAGATGCCCTGGATAGAAAAGTCCGTTCAATGTTGACTGCATCTCGTATGAATCATCCACGCTCATCGGTAATGAGGCTGTACATCCCGCGGAAATGTGGGGGTCGAGGCTTTTTATGTGCTAAGACCCTCCACAACCGCGAGGTGTGCAACCTCAGAGATTACTTTCTGCAGATGAGTGTGGATGGGCATCGCGACGTAGTCACAATTGATACCGGACTTACCCCGCTCGCTCTGGCTAAAGAGAACTGGCACAAACCTGCAGTACTTAGTACTGAGGACCGACGGGAAGTATGGAGGGGCAAGGAGCTGCATGGACGATCCTACCGGGCCTTACATGGGCCCGATGTAAATTTTAAAGCTTCAATCTCCTGGCTGCGATTCGGTGATCTCTTTGGAGAAACCGAAGGTTTTGTCTTTGCAATTATGGACGAAGTTGACATGACAAACAACTACCGGAAGTATATTCTGAGGGATGGGACGATTGACATATGTCGGGCGTGTCACCAACCCGGGGAATCGCTCAGGCATGTAGTGTCCGGTTGTTCGAGTCTTGCCAACGGTCAGTATTTGCACAGACACAACCAAGTGGCCAGGATAATCCATCAGCAACTAGCCCTTAAATATAATCTCGTTGGTTCAGAGGTACCGTACTACAGATATGTGCCCGACCCAGTTCTCGAGAATGGTCGTGCATTATTGTACTGGGATCGGTCTATCATTACAGACAGGACTATTGTAGCCAATAAGCCTGATATTGTAGTGATAGACCGAGCAGAGCGACTCGCAATGATAATCGATATCACCATACCGCATGACGGCAATCTCGTGAAGGCAGAAAAAGAGAAGGAGATTAAATATTTGGACCTAGCTCACGAGATTGTTGACATGTGGGATGTGGATTCGGCGATCATTGTGCCGATAGTCGTGTCGGTAAATGGGCTAATCGCCAAGAGCCTCGATCAACAGCTAAAGAGGTTCGCACTGGGCAGCTGGATCAAGTCTTTGATTCAGAAGGCAGTTCTTCTCGACACGGCGCGCATCGTGAGGAAGTTCCTGTCTCTGAGGCCCTAACCACCGGTGGCTTGGTCCCTGTACCCGACACCGGTGGGTCTCCGTGGTCCCTTTTATATTTTTAAACGTTTTTTTAATGTAGTTTATAAATATAAAATGTATCATGAGAAATATAATAAATAAAGTGAATAATAATAATAATATAATGGAACACATTAATTTTTTATTAATGAAATTAATTTGTTCCATTTGTAGATGTTCTGATAGTACAATATTGATGTTCACGATTGCTATAATGGAGGGAATTGTGTAATAATGTATAGTTTTGAGAGGTTTATGTGCTCGATAGAGTTATTACCATAGCCTGGCCTTAGGTATCGAGGCTGTATAAATTATTGTACATTAGTATTGAACTTGCAAAAAGTAGTGTTACAGTTCCGTGAAATATATTGCCGTCAAATGAAGACTGTCATGCTATATTTGTAGTACCTACAAATATAGCATGACCTAGTAGTACCTACTAGTTTGTGCGGACTTTATTTTGGAACACACAGTGACAAGTCAAGGTTAGGGTTTTAGTTGCAGTACGATATTTTTATACAATTTTTTGAAGTGAATCGAATACGTTTTCTTCGGCGTGGCAAAACAAGTCGTGAAGACAGTTCGATTATTAATTTCTTTAATTTGAGTTTATATCTCATATGTTGCTAAAATTGTTTTAAAGCAATAAGTAAAGATTATGTACAAAGATTCAATAATCTCCGTCAGAAAACACGTTAAGACATAGATGAGCCAGACATTGAAAACTCAGTGCCCTCAAATCGCCTGACATAATAAAATTTATTGATAAACTCTAATCTTAAGATCACGTTTTTACTTCTGGGTTACAAAGGTTAGGTTAGCAGCATATTCAGACTACCTGCTTCAAAGTAATAAGCATGGGACGCATGCGAAACAAGAACTATCATGAACACATTACTGACAAAAACTTACGAGAACTTTTGACTGGAGTAGAATTACTTCAACAGAATATTATATCATCAAAAACAATATTTACGCGTTACTACTGGGTGCATAAAGCTAAAATTTGGCATAAATGGACTGACAAGGGATTGCCCGAAATTACCACGGGATTGAGAAAATTTGATGGAGCAAGTATTTTTTTATGTTATTGCTGCGGGCATCCAATGGTGTCAAATAATACAATTATGCAGGCGATTCTCACTACAAGAAAAGCATACACCTAAAATCATGCTAATGGTTCAATCAATGGACTTTAGTACCGCTGGTGCATATTAGCTTAGCTTAGCTCCATTAAGTTCCCACAATAGTTATATAGTTTGATACCTACTATTCTTGGTAATATCTCCCTGATCTATGAACAGGTCATACATAGTTAGAATTAGAGGCGTTGAAATAACTTTAATAAGACAAGCGGGAAGATAAGATAAGCAAATTATAAAGATTCGTTTTATTAAGATAAATGCAGTTATTTTCCGGCACGTGTTGTTGCGTGCTATATGCACTTTTTTGACATATTCACCCGAAGAAAAACACAGTGCTAGTCCTTTGGTACGTAAGATCACAGGCGTGGCTCCCCATTTTGAATTTGTCAAACGGTGGAGTAGATTATTTCAATTGACCTTGACCTTAAAGGTGAGCGTTCGGTCTAGGGTGATGCCTAAGTACTTTAGGTGACTGCAGTGATGAATGGCAATGCCTCGCCAGGAAATCCTAAGAGCACGATTTGCAGACCTGTTACGTAGGTGGAACGCACATGACTGCGTCTTTGCCGGTTTGGGTTTCAGGCTGTTGTCATCGTAATAAGCACCAAGGGTTGACAGAGCGGCTGATAGAGTTGATTCTATTTGCTCGAAAGTCTTCGCCTGGGTTGCGAGTGCTAAGTCGTCGGCGTAAACGATACGTGTCGTTTCCCAAGAACGCGGTTGGTCATTGGTGTAAATGTTAAAAGAGTAGGGGAAAGTACACTTCCCTGCGATAATCCGTTTCTTTGGTAACGTCAACTACTCCTATCTGACAACATATAAACTTGAAACATTCGGTTACGCATAAGCTCGCCAAGGACACGGATAAACTTGATGTCACCAGTGATATGCCTTACCTTCCAAAGTAGTCTTCGTATGTTGACGTAAATAACAGGATGTCTGAAACCAACTCCGGTAAAGATGTTATACCCACTGGCAGGTATTGCCCCGCCAGCTATCCGCAGAGAACTACTACTGGGCTTGAAAAGTGGAAACAGGAAACTGATTCAAGACACCCATTATATGGCCAAAACCCAGCAGCCAAAAGACTTAAAAGTCGGAACAGTTTTCTTCACACCATATCCACAAGAGCTAACAACGCCTCTAAAGAAAGGATCATCTTGTGGCGCGACAAATTTTCCATCCCCACCATCATTCCACCGACAGAGTTACCTCCAGGATATAAACTTCCTTGGCCAACTTGGAAGGCACTTAATAGTCTGCGCACCCAGGTCGGCAGATCTAAAAATAATCTGTCAAGGTGGGGTTATATCCACCCAAGTGAAAATAATTGCGACTGCGGCGTATCACCACAGACAATGATCTATATGCTGATGTGCACCACAAACCCAGACTTGTGCACACTTGACGACATGTATGAAGCAAGGCCAAATGCGATACACGTTGCTGAGTAATGGGCTGAAACCGTATGAAAAGTGTTGCCATCGACACGAAAAGAAGAAGATTAACATAAATATAGTTACAATTTAAGTTTGAGTCTTATGATCAAATCCTTGTAAGAAATTTTAAGTTAGACCACTGAATTACACGTTACGATTTTTTTACTTAATATTATAAAATAATATATTATGCTAAAATATCTTTATGTAAAAATACCAAAATATTCTACTTTATAATAATAAATTCTTGTTTGTTTCAGGTAGTTCTAAAAAACCTCAACTGATTTCTCAGCCCGGTAAGGACTTCTAATAATTGTCAAACTGTTTAGTTTGGTAAAAAGTGCTTGTCAAGAACTACCTTATCCTTCGCTTGTCACCAAAGATTTGGCTAGAGGGAAATTTTTTATACTTTGTTTCCAGGATACCAAATATTTATTAAATTCAATTGGACAATATCTACGTAGTATATTTATTCTGAGCATCGAGTTTCTACCAAATATTTTTCAAGCTAAGTATTATTTCATCAGTTGAATTCTATAATCAAGTAATCAAAACCAAAAAGCACTAACGCTTTATTTAATTGACCCAATATTGCAGTTGCTCTGATTCCATACAGATGCACCAGAATATTTTACAAGATAAATGAATGTACTACCCACTTGTTCCCACTTTCATACTCATAAGTACCCTGAACAAGAATTTCTTTAACATGTAGATTCAAGGGTGCTACGAATCGAACACAATGCAGATGTAAAGGTATTGAAATTAAACGCTTCAATGAGAGACAATCGTCCATTGAAACGAACGATACATGCAGTTGAATATAATTGGAACGTATTAAACACAGTAAGGACATGCCTTGCAGTATTCCGGAGCGATGAACTTATTTATTACTGTCATTCCTGAAACATGTGTGTTGAAGAAATTATTTTGCTCTGTGATTCGGCGTTAACGTGGCTCTTCTCAATTATCAGTCAGTATTTCGAAATGATTTCAAACCATTCAGTGTTTCGACCCATTTCCCAACTTCGTTTAAAATACTAGAGCCATAATTGAGAGGTCCTTCAAATCTTAATATATAAAATCCTTGCGTTACTGACTGACAGACACGCTACAGCCGAAACTATTGAAATTTGGCATGTATGTTCCTTAGGAACCGTAGGGGTGCACTAAGAAGGGATTTCCCGAAATTCCCACGGGATCGGCTAAAACGGGTAAATTTCAAAAAAAGGCAGGCGTAGCTGCTGGCATCCTCTAGTTTCTTATAAACGTTGCATTTACTGCAGTGAAAAAGTAAAGTGTATTAACTCAGTTGTAGGTACATGGCCGGCGTGTGTACTATCGTCGCTTTGCAAAAAAGACACCACACAATTAAAGAAAATACATTTATAACTCATTGGCTATAACTTCACTATTCCAATAAAGCGTTGAGAGTAAATTACTAATTATTATCACTTTCTAAATGGTGCAGGGCAACATTGTGAATAAACCTGCATCTCCGTGTAATGTTTTGGAGGAACATATGAAGCCAGCTAACCCACACTTTGCCAGCGTGCTTTAAACCTTTTCACATTGAGTAGAGGTCCGCAATGGGACAGTTTATATAAATGATGTTGACGACAATGATGATACCAAGAGTAATTGAAGCAGTTTCATTCATTCAGCGTTTTGTATAAAGTTGAGCCGAGTCTAGTTGCTCTTTAAGGAAATTATTTCAAAGTTGTATGTGAGATTTGACCTTCTAAGTTTCGATAGTCTTCATAACAATAGTTTCATGTTTGCAAGTTACCAAGTGACACAAAAATTAATCTATTGCAAGAGGTTTCTTGAAAAATTTCTGCCTGATGATATTTTTCCAGCTATTGTGCCTTCATCACTTTTTGAAATTAAAACAAGATTTGTACAAATCAATTCACCATTTAAAAAAAAATCCACTTGCTTAAAGTTACGATGCGAATGCCCCGTATTTGTACTAGAACAAATATAAGTATTTCTTCCCTTCCTAAATTTTCCTCCTCGCTTGACCGTTATTCCATAAACGGTAATAATGAGGTTCTGCGAAAAGTACACAACATGCTCTGTAGGGTTGACCATTCATGAATAACAAGAAGGTATTATACCAACCGTCATAATACTACCTTCCTGTGTTTATATATCGACAAAACTTTTTTGTAGTAAGAAATATGCGATTTAATGTGAAATGCGACTGCGGTAGCTTAGTGGAGACACTAAAAGAATACTACGCGTAGGGTCTTCAATCCCAAAACCATTACCACTGATTTTCGATGTGTATTTAATTTGATTAAATATCACTTTCTAAACGGATAATATAAGCATCGTGAGTAAGCATGCATATCTAAAAGTCACCTCATAGGAACAACAAACATTACCATATTTCACGAAGCAAGTCAATATGCGAATAATTCACAATATTTGTCATAGTCCTGCCGTCCTTTAACTATAATGCCGTTAAGTATCAAAACCACATTTTGAGATACGCGCGAAAAACCGTGAAATATTCTCAAATGGATGCTACTTCCAAACTTGAAGTCACATGTGAACTTTTAAAATACCAAAAAATATGTCATTAAAAGCTCTTTCAGTCAATGCTGCTGCCATTTGAAAACGTTTCCGTAAATTAAAGTAACTAAATATTTCATATTTTTGCAAAGTAATCTTTAAAATATATCTAGTTCTAAAAACATGACTATAATGCCGCTATGCATACCTTAACGGCATTTATGCTAATGGTTTTATCCTAATATTGCAGTTGTAGTACTACTCTTAATAAATTCGGTATAATACACACCTTAAAAGCCGTTAAAAGCGCTAGAAATAATATAGGTTAGCATTATTGCTTTAACAAGTAGACTCGAACTACGCTATAATGCCGCTAAGTCACTTAATGGCAATCAAGATAAGTAAATTTAAATAACACTTGAATGATATTTTTGTTGTAGACGTTTTTTTTATTGATTACATTGCAATAATGCCGCTAAGTACAAAACCTTTGATGATAACGGCATTATAGCTATGCAATACACGTCATAAAATTAAAAGAGAATCAAATAAAAACAAACAATGCAATTAAATTCTTTGTTTATTCCTAAATCAATCATTATATACATATTTTTAATCATTAAATTTAATTAAAAAATATCTTATCAAATCTTTTTACACTTACTGCAAACAAAATGGCAGCATTTTAAAAAGATCCATAAACTGTGTTCTTTTGCTTAAATTCAACTCGATCACATCATATTTTATGAGGAACTTTGCTGATTTAAAGCATAAAATAATTAACAAAAGCAGTCTTTAGTTACTTAAAATGACTCGGTACTATTTACTCGGTATTATATACTTTTTATTATTATTTGGATAATTTATCAAGAATTCCAGCTTCTTTCTAGTTCCGGAACTTGAACGGTCTTGAAAAATTTTAATTTATAATATAAAATAAACGAGTATAATGTCAAAATTAAACTAGTAATATGTTTCATCAGTCTAGGTATAATTCGTTACAAGTTGGATAGAGCACATTTTTTTTAATTTTAACAACTCAACATGCTTAAGTTTTTATTTATTAATAAGGCATGAATATTCAAGCCAAAGTATTTAAAAGGTATGAATAAAAATAGTATAATAATCTTAATATATAAAATCCTTGCGTTACTGACTGACTGACAGACACGCTACAGCCGAAACTATTGCGCGCAGTAAGCTGAAATTAAGCATGTATGTTCCTTGGGGACCGTAGGGGTGCACTAAGAAGGGATTTTCCGAAATTCCTACGGGATCGGCCAAAACAGGTAAATTAAAAAAAAATTGCAGGCGTAGCTGCTGGCGTCTTCTAGTATGTTATAAAAGCAGACAGTCTAAAATTTAACATTAAAATAGACCGATTTTCAAAAGTCCTAGCTCATGGTTTGCCATCGTGCCATGAAAAGTAACATTCACTTTTGATTCCTCATCGATTATGTCTGATTTTGACTAAGCTTAATCGATGTTGACGTCAAAGTGGCGATGTTTAAATGGGACTGGGTGGGAAATGTCCCTAGGATGTATTTCAAAAACTGGATACACATCGCCATACAATGAAACCCTGAAGGCGACACTGGGGCAGGCCGAAAAAATAATGGCAGGATGAATAAGATGACCTAAATAGTGTTTTGGTAGACTGGCAAGATAAAGCCAAAGATCGGGATTTATAGAAGAGTGTGGGAAGACCTTTGCCTAAAAATGGGACAGTAACAGGTAAAAACAAATATAACTTAAGTTTTCGAATAAAGTCAGAGTTGAATTGCACTTGCATGCACTTGACCTTAGTTTATGGGTAGTTGTTTGATTAAATTGTTGAAGAAATCGTGGGGGCGAGAATAAATTAATTCTTTGAAATTTCTTTGAATATGGAGGGTCTCGAAGATTTTCTAACCTCAGCTCCATCTTATTTAGCAATCGTCTTTAGCGAAGTACCTATGTGATCTAGATATCAGTTGTTCTGAAGCAGCAGTGGACTATAACGCATAAAGATATGATTATGATTATAACGATTGACCTGTGTCGGTTGTTTAACAGGAACCTTCCCATCATAGTTTGCAATTGTTTACAATACAGATCTACCGTAATGTGTTGTCCAGATCTTGAAAAACTGGAGTGCATTATACCAGCACTGGTCCCCTAGACAACAACCAGTACTTTTTCTGAGTAAACTTGCATTTTTGTAGGATTTGGTCAAATTTTCTTGGTTCAACACGTTGATGAGTGTTTCCTATCGTGGTACCGGACCCATGTTTTCATCACAAGAAACGATGCGATTCAAAATTTCCTCTTTTTTGTGACGTTTGACTAAACTAACAATGCTGTGTTCGTTTACTCAAGCATCACAATAAAGCGAACTACACTAACAAACACGCATTGAGTGCTCCCAATGCGTGTTTGTTAGTGTAGTTCGCTTAATTATTTCTCCAGCTGTTTCTTTTCTAATTTATTTTAAAAGAATTAAAATTGTTTCATAAATTGTAACACACACCAAGGCCTACCGTTAACTCTGATGTGGTTTGCATTGAATTTGCTTCGAAGATTACATTTATTCTTCATTGTCAACTATGGTTTCGGGCCGTTCACGTTTTGCAAAATGACACAAGGGAACACGCAAGGGGGAGCACGCAGTCACTGGTGAAGGAATTGTGACGTTACACTGTGTAGTAATGTTAATTTATTCTGAAATACTGTATAAATTAACATGACTGTGCAAGTTAGGTGGCAATCGTACATAAGAGTAATGCTTCAGTAACATTGCTTTAGTAAAAAGCGAAGCGAAGATACACACACACATAAATGTCTGTTTGGTGAAAATACTGTAGACTTAAAGACCACAGTTTGCTGAAACAAAATAAAAAAGCGCGCTTCTGAGAAAAGTTGGCACATACTTGGGAATTTTATTAGCCATGGTTACAAAATAATTAATCACCCGCACCGCGTCCCGTCACCGCGTGCGCTGAATCAGCTGAACTTATTCGCGCGCGAGAATACTTAGCGGCATTTTAGATTAGTTATGTTGGATAGCGGCAATTTAGTCTTGAACAAAATTATAAATATTTACTAGATTATTAAATAATTGCCGTTATATAAGAATTCAAATTGTATATTGTAAAATAAATAATTTAAAATAAAACACTTAAATGCGTCAAAAGGCTTTTTGTGGCATTTAAGCATAGGATTCTTAAATAGTGGCTTTATAGTTATGATTTTTATACATCAATAATAAAAATAGCTAAGCTAAAAAGCCGTTAAAGTACTTTTGTCGCACTATAGCGTAGGAAAATGACTTAACGGCAATTTAGCTAGGCAAAAATTACGAATTATTTTATAAAATTTGTGGCTATGTAGTCTAAGCCACATTTTAGCTTAGCAATGTCACATTACGACATTTTAACCTAGGTTTGATAGATGATTTGTGCATTTAACGGCATTTCATGTCTTTATATCTCGATAACCATAAGAGCTATTGAACCTGTTGTCAGACAGATCGATAGAGCTTTATTTTTCTGATGAAAATGGTCTAAGAAACTCAAAAATGACAAAATGTCACTTAACGGCATTTTAGTTAGAGGATGGCAAAATCATAATTATAACACAAATTGAAATTCACACACTTCTTATTGATAAAATGCATAATATTATTATTGTGTGTATTTTACACAAGAACCAAATAATGTGTTCTTTCCAGATTTTTTTTAACTTACGCATCCATCAAAATTTAACAGCACCATTTCGCTGCCATCACAGTAAACGCCTCAGAAGTTTACGACTAAGCTTTTCATGAAAGAGTAAAATGAAAGAAAGGGAGGCAAAGATAGCTTAACCCGTATTGTCCGTTGTAAATTTCTGGTTACGCTAATCGCTTTTTAACAGGGCAAGGCATACATTTTTTTTTATTTACAGGCTCACGCCTGTATCCCCGAAGGGGTAGGTAGAGGTGTAATATTACACCCACATTTCGCCATAAATTTTTAGGTCCCACGTAATAGGGGGCGAGCCTATTGCCGTACCGGACACATCAGAGTCCGTGCTGCTACTGAGAATTTCCTAACGGAAAAACCCAATAACACTTTGCCCGACCCGGGAATCGAACCCGAGACCTCCCAATCCCACGCGCACATTTATGCCACGAGACCAATGAGGCAGTCAAGACATACATAGACAGGCACTAAATAAATTTATGTAAGTCCCATTTTCGTACACCGGGCTCATCTAGCTCGACTTTTCTTCATCAACTTGACAAACTTTAGTAATCTTTAGGCACGTTATACAACTCCTCAAGTATAAGGTTTCTTAACAATGCCTTTCACTATCATTAACAGGAACGATACAAAAAGTTTTGATACGCTCATTACTTCGAAGTTCGAGTCTCGTATCACGAAAAGCCAATTCCTATACTTAGGCTGGGTAGCCTAACGATCTCTCAATGAAACTTTCAACGTCACCGCGCTTTAATTATGTACATAGGCCTAAGCGAGTAATATACATATCTTGAGTAGGTAGGTGTTGTCCGTGTGGTGACGAATTAGGAATACGGAATGTCACCACCCCATATCATCCCATGGGTGTCATACGAGCCGACAGAGGGAGCATATTATACAGAGAACAGCACTGTAAGAGAAGGAATACTTGATACAAACCCTATACCAACCCGTTTGGCCAGCGTGGTATAGTAGGCCAATTCCTCCTTTCAAAGGAGAGGCCTAGTCCAGCAGCTATATAGCAGCAGCTATATATATATTTATAACATAACATAACATATCTTCACGCCTTTTATCCCCGAAGGGGTAGGCAGAGGTGTATTACACACCCACACTTCGCCAGATATGTTTCGGTCCCAATGTAATAGGGGGCGAGCCTATTGCCATCTACCGGGCACATTTTATATCCGCTTGCTTGCCCGTGTTATATGGCATATAACAAAATTCAAACACTAAATTGCCCGTGTTATATGGCATATAACATCGCATCTCAGTCTACTTAGCCCGTGTCATACTGTATATGACATGGCTCCCGCGGTCGAAAGAGTGAGATATACTCGTCTCTGTCGGTCTAGGGCTTAGTTTGTATTATGTATCTCGTTTCTACGTTAAATTTCCCATCATACTAATCCCAGTCGAGTTTCGACTCCATAGAGAAATTAAAAAAAAAACGTTCGTTGTCAATGTTGTCATTGAGTGTTGAGTCGGTGCGGAATGTGCGGAATGTGTGAGTGTATTTGTGCTGTTTTTTCTGTTAAATTTAGTTTTATTCTTTAAGATCTATTGTGTTTATCAAGGTATGTAAATAACTAACACGTATATATAATAATTCCAGCATGAAATATAAGATTTGACTTTTTTCGAGACCTTAAGTAGATTTTGGCGCGCAACAGTGATTTTACTGAGAGCATGGGAACTGTTTCAGAAATGTTCATATTACTCAGAAGTGGTGAATGCTATTCGTATGATTTCTTTATGTTTTAAAAGAATATGAGACTACTTATTTAGTGTTTATTTATTTGTATGTTTAAAACTGTAATTAGTGCATTATATGGCCTTATCAAATTTAACATAAATTACGCCGCGCGGCGCCAGATAATGGTTTGGAATCAGAGGCCTGTAATTCATAAATATGTATAAACAAGTGTACTTTTTTTATTTTTATCTTATTTTCTAATATATAAGTAACGTAATTAAATATTAAAAACGATATGTCACCGCTTTAAGTTTTGAGGTATGAACTTATAAATACAAAGCGAGCTCTAAAACGCGCTATCTCAATTTTAAACGAGCATCACTCGACACCAGAGTCGTAAGCTAAATAAACAAAAATAACATTGTATAGTTAGTTTCATAACAAACATAAATAATATAACACTTGACAAACTTTCAAAACAAATTGAGTCACAAGGACCGATTGTGTGGAACTTGACCCGCGCGCCGAGGCGATAAAAACGCGCGGGCATTTGATCGTTATCGCTTTCAAGTGGCCGGGCAGAGGGGCCGGCGTGGGTTGCGGCGCGGAGCAAGCAAGCGGTTAAATAATTTATTAAAATTAAATATAACTAAATATATATTTATAAGATAAAATTAACTAGAGATATAAGATGAGTGAATGAGATATAAGATGAGTGAATGAAGTCAGAGCTGTGTGAAGGACATAGGAGGAGTAGATTATTAGAGGAGCGAAGAGTTCTATTATGACTGGAATACAGGTATTGAAAATGAGAAGTTAGATAGGAAGGTGTATTAGGAGACATGAGAATAGAGTAGAGTGTAGTGAGAGCGCGCATACTACGGCGTTGACGAATGGATAACCACATCAAACGAGAACGATAAGCAGACACATGGTCATACTTGCGAAGATTAAAAATAAATCGAATGCAGTTATTTAGAAGACGGTCAAGTTTATTGAGGAGGTCTGCATTCAGGTCGAAATAACACACATCACCATAGTCAATCACAGGGAAAATTAAGGTGTGCACAAGCATTGTCTTAGTTTTGGATGGTAAAAAGTTCTTTAGGCGATACAGAGCACGAAGGGTACCAGTGACTTTTTGGCTAACATAAGTTACATGAGCGCGCCAATTTAAATTTGTGTCAATATGTAAACCAAGATCTTTGACCGCTGGACAATACTCGATAACAGAACCGTTGAATGGCAAAAACCGGTGGCAAAGCAGTTTTATCTAATTTGCTCAACGTTCTTTGGCTGCCCACAATTATAGCCTGACACTTGGTTGGATTTATCGTCAAGCCGAAAGAGTTAGACCAACTACGTAAGTACTCTAGATCCCTATTAACAGTGTCAATGGCAGTCGATATATTTTCAACGCTAGCTTGAGCATAATGCTGCAAGTCATCGGCATACAAATGATAAGCGCATTGAAGATTCTGGGTTACGAGATTGATGAAAATTGAAAATAACAAAGGAGAGAGAATACCGCCTTGTGGAACACCAGAGCCGATCTCACACCAATTCGATGAGGATTCGTCAATGCGGACCGCTTGCTGGCGCCCACGAAGATAGGACGAGAACCATTCCAGTGCCTCGGAGGAGATCATAAGATGGGAAAGGATAGCAAGGAGGATGTCGTGACTGACGGTATTAAAGGCATTAGAGAAATCTACCAAAGCCAACAAAGTGACTTTGGCACTCTCCATGCCCGACCTAATATCGCCAGTCACTTTGAGGAGGGCGGAAACGGTGCTGTGGCCAGGTCTGAAGCCAGACTGTAAAGGGCTTAAAAGGTTGTTTAAATAAATGTAACGAGATAGCTGCTTCTGAACACTGGCCTCAAGCACCTTGTACAGGAAAGGTAGGATGGAAATTGGACGGAAGTCATTAAAGCGAGAAGGATTCTGAATTTTGGGTAAGGGAGTGACGTAGGCTTTAAGCCATAGGGCTGGGAATGTGCCGGAGTCTAGGGAGAAATTTACAATGTGAGTGATAGCTGGGATGAGGTGTTCCAGGATAGTGGTGATCATACGGCGGCTGATATGATCACAGCCCACCGCATTTGATTTTATGGAGCGGATAATTCTTATAATCTCATCCGATGCTACTGGAGAAAAAGTAAAAGACTGAATGTTAGGGCGAGGTAGATTGGCTAAGTAATCGAGAGTGAGACATTTGGTCTGATATCAAGCGTGGTGGTGGTGGTGAAATGTTGATTTAAATCATTCAGACCAAACGTCCCCTGAAATTCGACACTACGCTTTTTGCCAATACCTAGCGTCCCGAGGAACTTCCAGGTATCAGCGGGGAAAGAACAGGTGATATTAACTAGGATATGTCGGCGTTTAGCGTTGCGTATCATCTGGTTACACCGATTCCTTGCAGCCTTATAAAGTGCCCAGTTGTGATCGCACCGATTCTTCCTAAATCTGTGAAAGGCCCGGTCCCTCCATCTCATCGCCGTCCGAACATCTTGGGTGAGCCAAGGAGCTGGAGGACGCTTTAATTTGAAGCGCCTAACAGGAGCGTGTTTGTCATAAAGACCAATAACGTTATTATTAAAAGCCTCTACCTTGGCGTCCAGAGTAGGGGCTTGGAACACAACATTATCCCAAATAATTAGCGAGGCATCCCGGCATAACATTTCCACATCCATACGACCAAAACAACGTCTGCGCACAACCTTTGGCGAGGGTTTGGGTGATTTTAGGATATAAGAAAGGAAAATAAGGTCATGATGGGAGAATGCTGGTGCAGGATGTTGGCCGTGGAAGGAAACTAGGTTAGGATTAGATGTGAGAATTAAGTCAAGCCAGGTATCTTCCCCTGTTATGTTGTGATGGGTAGCTTGCAGGGGTAAAATGTGGAGACTGACTGACTTAACTACATCAAGGAGTTTAGAGGACCTTTGGGTACAAGGAGACAGGAGATCGGTGTTAAAATCGCCCATGATGATATGATGCAAATATTCCGACCCTAAAGATTCCAGACTCGTTTCGATACTGGAGAAATAATCAATAGAAGGAGGACAGTACACGACACCAAGAACCAATTTACTGCCTTTGAAACAAACCTCAATGAAGAGATACTCCGCATTTGCAGTATAGTTTGGAGAAGACGAAGAAATAATCTTATAGCGAAAGTTACTGCGGAGATAAATGGCCACACCACCCCCTCTCCGATCCACTCGATCATTGCGTATCAATATGAAACCGGGGAGAGGGTAAGTGGTAGATAAGAGATGAGGTTTTAACCAACTCTCTGAGACCAGAACGGCATGAACACTAGCAGCAGAGAAAACCTCCAGCATATCGCTATAGTGGCTTGCAATGCTCTGTGCATTAATATGGCACACATTAAAATTGTTACAAGAAGGTTGATCGAAAGTCCTACGCACACAATCACCCACCGTATCGGGCAGTGAATGAAAACTTCCATCAAGGGAACCATCAGCAGATTCATCGGCAGAATGAAAAGAGTCGTTATCAGAAATCATGAATAAATAAATAATTTAAGTATATATGTATATAGATAAATATAGATAATATATATAAAAAACGAACTAGATAACTATGATAGGAATAGTATATAAACGTTGCTTACTTATTTGGTGCAAGTACATATCACATCCCTGCACCACCCGCCAGTTGACGCACAAAGAAAAAAAAACTAAACGCAAAAATACAAACAAAACGTACTACGCAATACAACATTATCACATTAAAACATAATGTAAATCGAACGGCAGCTTCTAAATTTCCGAACGTGTCAGTGTCATTACTGTCAAACGTCAAAGTGTCATAATAAAAGTTTTGACATGGTTAGAATGCTTACCTGACTTCGAATCACAAAAATATTAAATCTATAATAATTTTAAGTGCGTTAAAAGTTAATTTATAAGTGGGTAACAACTAAACACTTATACAGAATAAACAATGTTCGATCTTTTAGTGAAGCGCAAAATCATAACAGTTATCCATGAGAGTAGTAAACAATAACATGACTATGAGTAAGAACGCTAGATAGCTACAGCTAAAACAACAAATGCCTTTATTTACGCTGTTTGGAGCTCACCGCCGCCGAACTAGGCATCCCGCCGTCAGCCTTGTTCGCTATTGTTGGCCTATCGGGGAACTTCTGCATGAGAGCATTGAGCTGGTCCATGGTCGTGCACTTATATCGGCTGCCGTCGCCGGCTTTCACAACGATTACTCCGTCCTGGGTCCAACAAGCCCTCATCCCGAAGTGCTGGCGTGACTTAAAGAAGATGGACTGCCATGTCCTAGTCAGGAACTCTTTGACTGCTATTGATGAACTCTTCAGCTTCGTCTTGCTCCTCCACACAACAGACCTGGTTTCTACACAGGTGAATTTCACTAGAAGAGGCCTGTGATGCTCCTTATTGCGTGTGCCGATACGGTGACAAGAACTGATGTTAGAAGCTGTGATATTGCTGAGCTCCATTTTGTGGATTACACCAAGTACAGCAGTGGTGCAGTCCTCTCCCTCGGTCTCCGCAACACCCAGGAAAATGAGTGCCTTGCGGCGATGTCTCGTCTCCATGTCGTCCACAGCAGCAGAACATTCATTAATCTGCTTTCTGAGCAGGCCAAGCATAGTGAAAACCAGTTCTCTAAAGGTCCGGAACTCCTCCGCAACCTTGGCCACAGTGTCCTTGGCTGGTCCTCCAGTGTGAAGTTGCGCTTCCAGTTCGGCCATACGCTTAGAGAAGCTCTCCTCCAAGTGCATTTGTGCGGTTTTAATGTCATCCAATTGAGACATTGTAATGTGTAGTACTTTGAATGTGAGTAATTTCCAGTAAGTGCGTTGTGCTGGAAGGTGGTGTATAAATTTAGAGTATTTTTACATGAACTGATATTTTGTTCCACAAACGTAAGTACTCTTTAACTGTGTACAAAAGCACTCAAAAATGTAAATAATTATTTTAAAAGTTGATTAATTTAATTATTAAAGATACTTGAAAATTTTAGCAGCTGTTAACTTTTTCACACCTACCGCCGGAACACAACTGCATACGTTTATACTACGCTTACGTTTAGCTAGCACCGTAAAATGTTCATGTAAGAGAATATTTGTCAAATATCAAGTAGTATACAGTTCAGATATGAGGCCTTCGGGCCACGAAAACAGCGATAAACTTTATTATGTCGAACTTTTGATTTATCACCCCGGGTTTTACGATATTTTTGTATGGAAGGGACCCTTTGTTTTGGCGTATTGGTTTATATCGGTACGGTCGTGATTAAATGTTTATGGAAATGGTAGTAATATTGTTGTAAAACAGCTAAGGTGTTTATCTCACGCGTGTTGTTTATACACAAAGTAAATCAAACATTATACAATGTATAGTAGGTGGTACTCGTACGTATAAATAGCGTGACACATCTGCATCACCTTCCACTCGAAAAGAATTATAAAATACGCTTGTAGTGTTTATAAATCTCCTATGATAATTAGTTTATTATTATATATATATTGTTTGAAATAGAATTAGTTTTTATTATAAGTCAGATCGATTAAGTAACATTTTGTTTAGCCTATTGAAAATTTCTGACAATGGTCACACTGAACTGTCACTTCCGTTGGCGCCTTGAAAATTACCACGTTGTCGTCTCGTACGTAAAATAATTGATCGCCTTTTGAAAAGCACATCTTTGTAGCTACGCGAATAGTTTGTGAAATCTCATAGATTGCCGCTTTTTGACTTCCGGCACGTGCTGGCAACGGTAAATTGTGATAAAAGACATTGTGAACGATTCATTGACATTTGAATCCTGTGAACTTGCATCGTGCATTGAAGACGCTGCGTTGGAGTCTGGTAAAGTAAAGATAATTCACTTGCTAATATTGGCCAATTTTAGTCTCGTGTGTGTCTAACTTGCCTCCAGGACTCCACTCAAGAACATCACCAGGAGATATTTGGTAAGACATTTGTTTAATTCTTAGCGCCAAGAAACTTGGCCCATGTGTTTAGATCCTTTGTCTTGGGCTAAGACTGGATGAATTAATCGCTTCCACTGAACTCTGTTAAAAAATACCCATTCTTAGCCCGAATTCTACACATAATTTTGGTGCAGAGCTGTAGTTGAAATTTAGACGCTGTTGCATTACTGAGTATAAACTCAGATTGGTATGAGCTTGTATCTTATCACCTTGTAGACAGTATTGTAGTGTTTGTCAGGTCAGTTATTGTCTAAAATACATAATATTTAATTGAATAAGTTGACCTAGATAATTTGAAACACATTGTCCCATAACCTCAATCAGTAATTGTTGATTTGTATTGTTGAAAAATCTAACTTAAATTTGTTGTTGCATAAATAAGTCAGTTTGTTTGGATACATAACAGCTGTATGTATCAATAAATTTAGTAAATTTAGTTTATTGCATATATTCATAAACAACCAACTTGACCTTGCCACTTGGGCGGGTCACATTAATAAACTTTGTTTTGTTATAATATAGATAATATTGCAAGGTAACACATATTCTGTGCTTACTTCCTATTGTATATCTCAAATAACACAGCCAGTCTGTCTGTTGCAAGTAATTAGTTAATTTATTTGAATATTTAACTTTAAATAACTTATTCGAAGGTTCAACTTTTGATAACTTTGACTTTGTTTTGTGTCAATATATATTGAAACTATTAATTTTGTTGGACAGTAGATACCTGTCACTTGCCTGCACTTGCAGTAAACAGGCTAATATTTTGTTGGTTTCAAAGAATTAAGAAAAATTAAGTTTTGATTGTTAATTTTATTTAACGCTTGTCCGGGCTCTTTTGAATTTTGATTATATCAGCTATCAAGGACTTGCGTGCGGCTGCTGGTGCTATTGCATCAGATTTGCGCTGGTTTGCCTCGGCCAGTGCTTTAGTGAACCGGCCTGTTCGCCAGCAGGCCTTACTTCAAAGGTACGAGCGGATCGATGATCGCCTGGCAAGTGTGGAACAGCAGTTCCGCACTTTCAGCGCTTGCTGTCTCGAAGTGTCAGTCACTGATTTCACTGCTGACCAGCGAAATAAGGTCAGCGAAGACTATGCCCAGGTCTTAGACCTGTATGATGCTGTCTCCAATAGTGCGAGACAACTAGTTGCCGATAGGGAAGGGCAACCCGGCCTGAAGCAGGAGCTTCCTAGGTCAGCACCGGGGCTGGTGAGTAGGCTCCCTACTTTGGACCTCCCCCATTTTGATGGCTGCCTAGGAAGCTACCTGGGCTTCGTTAATTTGTTCGACAGCCTTGTCAATGATAGGGCTGACCTTCGGCCGGCACAAAAGTTGGCCTATCTCATGTCGGTTCTGGATGGGGAGGCTAAGGGCCTCATCCAGCATCTGCCCGTGTCTGACGAGGCGTACCAGACGGCTCGGGACCTAATCACCCGTAGGTACCATAATAAGCGTGGCCTCGCCGATACGCACATTGAGCAGATTTTGGGTTTGCCGACGCTCACCCGGGTCTCTGGGTTGCGCACCCAACTGTTGAACCCGCTTTTGGTGGCCATCAACGCAATTAAGTGCCTTGACCTGCCCGTGGACCAATGGTCCTATCCATTGGTGCACATTGTGCTGAATAAGCTGCCTGCCGACCTGAGGTCACGTTTTGAACAGCGCTTTGGTGGGGATAGCGCGACCCATCTACCCCCCTTTGCTGACCTGGAGAGGTTCCTGGAGGATGAGTGCCGGGTCTTGGACAACTCCGGTGGTGACACGCCGGCTAAGACGCAGCCGCCCAAGGTCAAGGAGCAGGCTCGCGGTCACACCCGAGCCAATGTTGACCGGCGCCCTCCTCGCTTTGCGGTCACGCAGAGCCCAGCGGAGTGCTCCTACTGCAAGGTCACGGGGCACAGAACGGCCAGTTTTAGGGCATTCTTGGACCTTCATGTCGCCTCTCGTAGGCGCATCGCGAATGCCCGCCGCCTTTGCTTCTCTTGCTTGGGGTCCCACTACCAACGAGACTGCCCAAACTCTCGCCCCTGTCCTCACTGTGGAGGACAGCATTTGGACATTCTCTGTATGAATGCCAGAGAGGTTGGCCGCTTGTCCAACCAGCCGACGCCGCGCACGGGCGGGTGTTTTGAAGGTGGCAGCCGAGGCTCACCGGCGCGTAGCCGAGAGTCGCCTCGCTCAATTGATCGCCACTCGCCCCGCTTGGAGAACCGTAGCGTGCGCACGCCTCCTCTCTCTCGCTTACCTGAATGTGCGACCGCGCAACGTCACCAGAACCATGACTGCTGCCCCAGGTATTCCCCTCCTTTGGCGGAGCGTCCCCGCCTTGACTCGCGCCCCCCTCGTTTTGGGCGGGTGCGTCATTATGACACCCCACAGATGGCGCGCGGATCGAGTCATCGCGCCTTTGAGGACTTCTAGCCACACCCCCATTTTGATTTGCCTGGTCCTGGCCAAAGGTCGCCGCCCAGGCAACAATAGGTAATTAACTCCTGCCCTATAACGCCAACCTCCCCCATTGACACCGTTATCCTACCAACGGTTGCTGTTAGGGTCTGGGGACCCACGGGGACCTCTGTTGTTGTCCGTGCTATATTGGACACAGGTTCACAAGGTTGCATTGTTTCCACTTATTTGGTAGGGCAGGTTAAATTAAATATGGGTTTATTTCCAAATTGTATACGGGGCATAGGTGACGTAGCTTCTAATGTTGAAGGGCAAGTTAAGGTTTTGTTTGGCCCTGTTCAATCTTCACTACCCGAGGATTAAAACCTCGGCTATTGTGTTGAAGAATATTTTGGGTATGCACCCACAGAAACAGCTACCCGCTGCTGTGGTGAATTTGACATCGGGATTGGAACTGGCAGACCCCAAATTTGACACACCGGGACAAATCGATTTGTCGATTGGTTCTGATGTCCTAGGTGGAATTTTGATTGGTGGGAAACGGGTCTTGGTGCCAAATGGTTTGACTGCCATCCCGACCATATTTGGATTTGCTTTGATGGGACCTGTACCTAGGGACCCCCCTCCACCCGAACTTGATAATTTGTTGGCTGTAGGCTCCGCTCTCTCTGATGCGGTTCAGAGGTTTTGGGAGGTAGAGGAGCCTCCTCAAGCTGCTCGTTTGAATCCAGAACATGAGGAGTGCGAGCTGTTCTTCCAGAACAACACTGGTCAACTCCGTTCTGGTCAGATTATTACGAGGCTACCCTTTCTGTCTGTTCGGCCTCCGCTTGGTGAGTCACGACCTTTAGCCGAAAAGAGATTGTTGGCTATGGAGCGTCGCATGGGTCGTGATCCGCAGCTCAGACAGAAGTATATTGAGTTCATGAGGGAATATGAACAATTGGGACACATGTCTGTGTCAAATTTGGATTGGCGTTCGGTGGAGCACTACTTTCTCCCGCATCATGCGGTATTGAAGCCATTGACTGGGAAGCTGCGCACAGTATTTGATGGTTCTGCGCAGACTTCAACAGGCGTATCCTTGAACCAGTGCTTGCATTCTGGTCCCAAGTTGGTCAAGGACCTTTGTGACGTCATCACCAGCTTCCGACGACATCAGGTTGTCTTTGTGGCCGACATAAAAATGATGTTCAGGCAGACTATAATCCACCCTGATGACCGTCGCTTCCAGCTGGTCCTTTGGAGAGAGAATCCTCGCGATCCCATGCTCGTCTACGAGCTCAATACTAATACGTACGGGTTAAGGTCAAGCCCCTACTTGGCAATATGTTCTCTTTGGGAGCTCGCAGACCGCGAAGGCTTACGTTTCCCAAGAGCCTCCGCGATCTTGAAAGACGATATTTACGTCGATGACATTTGCTCGGGCGCCTCCACAGTGGACGAGGCGATCCTCCTGCGGGACGAATTGATAGGTATTTTGGCCTCCGCTGGTTATGAGTTGCGCAAATGGATTTCCAACTCACCAGCGCTTTTGGAAGGCTTGCCAGAGGATCATCAGCAAGATCCACATATATTTGAGATTGTTGACAACCCCGCCATGATGGCTGTTCTCGGCGTTCAGTACAGACCGGTCCAAGACATCTTTACGTATAGCGTGGACTTGAAATTGCCTTGTTCTTGGACTAAACGTCTCGTGTTGTCTACTGTCGCCAGAACTTTTGATCCGAACGGTTGGATTTGTCCTATCATATTTTGGGCAAAATGCTTCTTGCAGAAGCTTTGGACAGCAGGATTGACCTGGGACGAACTTCTACACGGCACTCTTGTTGAGGAATGGACCTCTTTTGTATCCTCGCTTCCTGCCGTCAACGAGATCTCCTTGCCTCGTCCCATCCTTCCTCCCGGGAAGTACAAGGCCACCCTTCACGGGTTTTGTGATGCCTCGGAACGTGGTCACGCGGCCGTGGTGTACTTGCGCACAGTCAGTGCCTCAGGTCAGGTGAGAGTTTCCCTGATCATGGCGAAGAGCAAGGTAGCACCCCTTCGGACATTTTTGACCATTCCGAAATTGGAGCTCTCGGGAGCAGCACTACTTGTAGGCTTATTGAACCACGTTTCTAACACTTTGGGTAAAAGCATTTGTATTAATGGGACCTACGCCTGGACAGACAGCCAAATTGTTCTGTGTTGGTTGAAAGCGTCTGTCCACACTTTTGAGGTATTTGTCGCTAATCGCGTTTCCCAAATCCAGAAATCCGAAGTCAAGCTTGTTTGGAGACACGTGTCAGGTGAGCTCAACCCCGCTGATTGTGCCTCGCGCGGATGCTTGACGCCTAGTTTGATGGGTCATTCGCTGTGGTGGGGTCCGGAATGGTTGAGTCGACCAGAAACTGATTGGCCTCGAACGCCAGTTTTGAATACTTCTAATTTGCCGGGTCTACGAACACTCGCTCTTGAAAAGGTGGAATGCGCCTTCGACCCCGATTTTTTGTTGAATCGTTACAGCTCCCTTGACAAGTTGTTAGGTGTTACTGCTTGGATAAAGCGTTTTGTTTTTAATTTTAGGCACCCACAACAGAAACGTCTGATACCGTTTCTCTCACCACAGGAACGACAGGAGTCCCTCACCTTTTGGGTTCGTTCTGTGCAATTGGCGCATTTTGAAAAGGAGATTGCTATCCTTAAATCAGGGAGATCGAAATTGTCGGGAGCTGTCTCTAAATTGAACCCCTTTTTGGACGAAACGGGTCTCTTGCGCGTTGGAGGGCGTCTCAAGAACGCCAACCTCCCTTACGGGGCACGTCACCCGCTTTTGTTACCTAAGGACGGTCATTTGGTACGCTTGTTGGTAACTGACCGTCACCTTAAAAATTCGCATGCTGGTTGTAATGCTTTGTTGGCTATTTTGCAACGCAAATTTTGGATTTTGTCTGCCCGAAGAATTATTCGGACTGTAGTCTTTCGCTGCATCCCTTGCTATAAGCTCAAGGCTTCTACCATGCAGCCCTTGATGGGAGACTTACCGGCAGATCGCGTAACTGAGAGCAGGATGTTTGACGGTGTTGGCACGGATTTCGCTGGTCCCTTTTTGGTGAAAACGTCGACACTTCGAAAGAGCAAGACTGTTAAGGCCTACTTGTGTGTTTTTGTTTGCCTCTCCACAAAGGCCGTACATTTGGAACTGGTCTCCTCGCTTACGACCGAGGCGTTTGTAGCCACATTTGACAGATTTGTATCCCGCAGAGGGATGCCTTCCTTGATCCGTTCTGACTTCGGCACTAACTTCAAGGGCACCTATAATTATTTGAATGATGTTGTTAATTTCCTTGAAACCAACAAAGCTGATATAGGTGATAGGCTTGCCCGACGTGGGATAAATTGGTTGTTTTCCCCACCAAATTGTCCACACTGGGGTGGTATATTTGAGGCCGCCCTAAAATCGGCCAAAACACACTTGCGCAGGACAATCGGTGAATCTGTCCTTACATTTGAGGAACTCGCAACTGTGTTTTAGATAAGATAAGATAAGATTGAGGCCGTTTTGAACTCTCGGCCATTGTGCCCGATCTCCTCAGATCTGAATGATTTGGAGGCCCTTACGCCGGGCCATTTTTTGATTGGTCGCCCACTTGTCGCCTTGCCTGAGTTCCCCTATATTGATACGAGACCTGGTTGTCTCTCGCGTTTTGAATTGGTACGCCAGATTACTCAGAGCTTTTGGAAACGCTCGAATTTGGAATATTTGCACATACTCCAGCAACGCGTTAAGTGGACCGACAAGACCGATCCACCCAAGATTGGTGACCTCGTTTTGATCAAGGAGGCTAACTTTCCGCCACTCAGATGGCGCAGGGGGCGCATCCTTCGTTTGGTAACTGGGGCTGATGGAGTTCCCCGATTTGCTGAGGTCTTTGTGGACGGTTCGATTCTGAGGAGAGCGGTTGCAACATTGTCACGTCTACCAACCGATTAGCGGACCGGTAGGCCGGTCCGGGGCGGGTGGATGTTTGAAATAGAATTAGTTTTTATTATAAGTCAAATCGATTAGATCGATTAAGTAACATTTTGTTTAGCCTATTGAAAATTTCTGACAATGGTCACACTGAACTGTCACTTCCGTTGGCGCCTTGAAGATTACCACGTTGTCGTCTCGTACGTAAAATAATTGATCGCCTTTTGAAAAGCACATCCTTGTAGCTACGCAAATAGTTTGTGAAATCTCATAGATTGCCGCTTTTTGACTTCCGGCACGTGCTGGCAACGGTAAATTGTGATAAAAGACATTGTGAACGATTCATTGACATTTGAATCCTGTGAACTTGCATCGTGCATTGAAGACGCTGCGTTGGAGTCTGGTAAAGTAAAGATAATTCACTTGCTAATATTGGCCAATTTTAGTCTCGTGTGTGTCTAACTTGCCTCCAGGACTCCACTCAAGAACATCACCAGGAGATATTTGGTAAGACATTTGTTTAATTCTTAGCGCCAAGAAACTTGGCCCATGTGTTTAAATCCTTTGTCTTGGGCTAAGACTGGATGAATTAATCGCTTCCACTGATCTCTGTTAAAAAATACCCATTCTTAGCCCGAATTCTACACATATATAATAATATATATTATATATATTATTTTATTATTATATCCGTGTGGTGACAGATTAAGAATACCTATAGGAATGTCACCACCCCATATCATCCCGTGGGTGTCGTAAGAGCCGACAGAGGGACCATACTATGCACAGAACAGCACTATAAGAGAAGGAAAACTTGAAATAAACCCTATACCAACCCGTTTGGCCAGCGTGGTATAGTAGGCCAATTCCTCCTTTCAAAGGAGAGGCCTAGTCCAGCAGTAGACTGTAAGGGGCTGAAGATGATGATGATGATAATTAGCTGTTTCCGTCGACCTTCACATCACGTGGAACGTTACGTGACCGAATGTTAGCTGCCAGTGCCACATTACGCAGACAGTTTGGCGCGTTTGGTGTATCTTCGCGTAACTGTCAGTAGACGTGTCGCTACGTTAATATTCGTTCGTGTAATTAAAAATCTAGAAAAATCTAAAAAATATTTTTTTATTTCGATTAGAACTGAGAACGAGTAACTTACAAAATAATGGCTGCCTAATAAAAATGAAACCAATACAATATTAAATGAAAACCTCCCTTTTTGCAGTCGGCTAAAATTATTACTAGTGTTAAAACATTTAGAATGTTATTGAAAATCCATATTGGAATATTGGAGATATTTAACCAGTGGCAAGTTTAAAAATGTTGATAAATAAATGCCAACATAAGTTACATTCACAAAAAGACAAAATAATTATTAGGTACGTATTAAACAATACTGCCATGCTCGTTTTATGGCCCAACGAACACTTTACCAGAAAATATTTCTCGGGTAAGTATATAAAAATATTTTTTGTCATTCTATCGTACGACTTATGCTCTACAGCTACATATTATATCCGTATATAGTCACGTCGTAAGTAAATACTACCAACTGATAAAACGTTTTGTCTTCATGCAATCTTATAGTGACTGTTTAGGAAGAAAAGCTGCCACAAGTTACCACAGAAATAAATTTTGTGAGCTATTCATTATTATGAAATGAACATGGCATCAAAATAACGGTATGATTTATGATCACCTATTATTATTCTTGGGTGAAAAATAATCTACGTAATCATATTGTTTACCACAGAGCAATTCGTAAATAGACGTTACAAATCCTATCTCCATAGTAGTAAAGTAGGTATCTTTTCTCGACAGTGCCGTGATTTAAGGTTAAGGCACTGCAACGGCACCGCTCCAAACCAACGACTAACTGGTAATTTAATCTTACATGGTTTTTTTTTTTTATTTATAGACTCATGCCTGTATCCCCGAAAGGGTAGGCAGAGGTGTAATATTACACCCACATTTCGCCATGAATTGTTAGGTCCCACGTAATACGGGGCGAGCCAATTGCCGTACCAGGCACATTCTGTGCTGACTGAGACTCCGTGCTGCTACTAAAGAATTTCCTAACGGAAAACCCAATAACATTTTGCCCGACCCGCGAATCGAACCTGAGACCTCCCAATGCCACGCGCACATTTATGCCGCGAGACCAAAGAGGCAGTCTATGCATATGACATGGTATGTACAGTCCGTTCACAGTTATTTTACCTCTGACAAATGTCAGTGTTTGTTTTCTTTATGTTGGAATGGTACTCTGTGATGACAGGTATGTAAGATAGGGTTACCCGTGCATAACATTTTACTAAATTTTAGTGGAAACTAGAATGTCCAACTGTAACCACCATTTGATACAGGTACGGTTTCAGGAGTATTTAGTACAAAAAATGCTGGCAAATAGAAAATGAAATGGGTGTCTTAAAAATGATTCCGTTGGTGCACGATGGATAATTGTTCATGCGGGTGGTGAAATAGGGTTTATACCAAACGCTTTATTAATATTTAAATCCCAGTCGAAATCGGGTGACTACCATGAAGACATGAACAAAACAAATTTATTTCATGAAATGGCTTCAGGAAAGACTAATTCCTCATTTGCCGTCTAATAGTGTAGTTGTTATGAATAATGCTCTGTTCACGCCTGAACATAAGAACTTTCTAGAGCCTGCCCCGGAGAGGCGCTAGAATGTTCACGCCGGAACATGACCTTCCTGAAGCCTATCCCGGAGAGACGCCAGAATGTTCAAATATGAACATGATTCCATTCCAACCATTCTTGGCATTCCAACACACATCCAACTTATCACCGAGGAAGATGCGTGATATTTTAAGATCATGTAATTTATCACGTACGGCGGTCGGCTCAGACATGCTGCATCAGCACAATACACCGACGGCACACAACTAAATACGTGTATATGTGTACATAGAATAAGTTTAGTATATAAGATTATAGTTTTAAGAAATAAACGAGTCTTTAGCTCACTCCCGGCTTTGACTCATACCCTACCCCTCACCTCTCACTGCGGCCAAGACACCCTTAGCCGTCACCATGATCGGTCTTGTGAGTCTGCTCGACTGGCAGTGAGAAAACCATTTCCACCACCCCTAAATCCTACCAAATTCCGTCTGTCGCCTTAGGTCTCCCGGTGGCAGATATCCTGGACTATTATATATAAGTATTTATAAAATACGATATAGTAGGGCTAGGGGGATAGGGACATTAGGGTTTAGGGACCACAACAACGACGCCTTTGTAGGAATTAGATAGGTTGTAGGAATAGTTCATAGGACACCTAGGTTTACTACATAATACGTAGGATAGGCGTTAGATTAGATCTAAAATAGGGATAGGTTTATCGTTGGTAGGTTAGGCTAGATATAGGAACCAGTAGGCTTAAATTAGGATAAGTCTAGGTTTAGGTACGTGCAAGCTTAGGGCTATACTTAAGAGCTATCGAAGGTTAGGCCCTAACTTGTACAATGGTCCTTCGAGCAAAAGCGATATAACATCTCTGGAACTCCTGTTCCCGTAGGCTGACTAGCTAACTGACTGACACTTATTATATTGCGGACTAGTGTTCCCCAATCGCGCTAGTCTCGTGGTATAGTAAGAGACTAACTAACTTGGTTGCGTCGGGCGGTAGCGAATCAGGTATCGGTCTCCCACAAGCGGGTCGCCCCGGTACTCGAGAAGTCGCACTTACCGTTTCGAGGACGAGATTGCAACCAAGTTTAGGGAAAGACATATCTACGTAAACAAGTTAGGATTGGCTAGAGGAAGCAAATAACAATGAATACATAACAAGGGCCTTAGATAAACAAATCAAGGACCCATACCTTTACAATTAAGAACATGTTACAAGTCATGAAGTCCAATCGAACCTGACTCCCAGAAAACCACAGTGTTGACAAACCGCCATCGTCCTCGTAACAAGTTACTGCCACAGCCGCGATACACACTTGTATACGAGTTCTGCGCGATCAGAGTTCATGGGCGCTAAATTTTTACGAATATACTAAGTTTACTACTACTACTACAACGACTACTACTACTACAAATACTACACTACTACTACTACTACTACAAATACTACACTACTACTACACTACTACTACTACAACGTCTACTACTACTACTACTAAATAAGAGAAGGGATGGAATTTCTGGAGGGGTGAATAACATGCAATGGTACAAAACTACTGCATGTTGACTAAATATAAAATATACCTTGTTTTTTCCTACTACACATAGGTACTTAACATATCCACCGCAACGATCCTCAAGGTTCCACAGCAAGCAACGCAATAAGCTGCCGCTGCCAGGACCGCATCATACATGGCCCACAGCCAGCCAACCGAAGCCGTCAAGAAAACGAATCACCAGTGAACAACAAACTACAGAGGGCGTTAACGTTGAGTTGAAGCCTACGCCGAAGAGACGCCAGAATGTTCACGCCTGAACATAAGAACTTTCTAGAGCCTGCCCCGGAGAGGCGCTAGAATGTTCACGCCGGAACATGACCTTCCTGAAGCCTATCCCGGAGAGACGCCAGAATGTTCAAATATGAACATGACATTCTTGGCATTCCAACACACATCCAACTTATCACCGAGGAAGATGCGTGATATTTTAAGATCATGTAATTTATCACGTACGGCGGTCGGCTCAGACATGCTGCATCAGCACAATACACCGACGGCACACAACTAAATACGTGTATATGTGTACATAGAATAAGTTTAGTATATAAGATTATAGTTTTAAGAAATAAACGAGTCATTAGCTCACTCCCGGCTTTGACTCATACCCTACCCCTCACCTCTCACTGCGGCCAAGACACCCTTAGCCGTCACCATGATCGGTCTTGTGAGTCTGCTCGACCGGCAGTGAGAAAACCATTTCCACCACCCCTAAATCCTACCAAATTCCGTCTGTCGCCTTAGGTCTCCCGGTGGCAGATATCCTGGACTATTATATATAAGTATTTATAAAATACGATATAGTAGGGCTAGGGGGATAGGGACATTAGGGTTTAGGGACCACAACAACGACGCCTTTGTAGGAATTAGATAGGTTGTAGGAATAGTTCATAGGACACCTAGGTTTACTACATAATACGTAGGATAGGCGTTAGATTAGATCTAAAATAGGGATAGGTTTATCGTAGGTAGGTTAGGCTAGATATAGGAACCAGTAGGCTTAAATTAGGATAAGTCTAGGTTTAGGTACGTGCAAGCTTAGGGCTATACTTAAGAGCTATCGAAGGTTAGGCCCTAACTTGTACATGCTCCTTATCACATAGTCAATTTAAACAAGGTACCAACATTAAGTTCTACTAAAGCTGAAATGCAAAACTGGATCACAAATAAGGGGTTATATTATCTGCCTACCATGGTGAAAGCTCAACTGTATGAAATTATAAAATACCATAAAGAAGCTCCAATATATGAAACTGATCAAATGCCTGAAGCTCATGGCCACAAAATGGTTAGATTACCGCCATACCACTGCGAGCTAAATGCAATTGAATGTATGTGGAGTCTCATTAAAAGCCGAGTCACAAGCAAAAATGTTGGACAAGAGGCAACCAACATTGTGAATTTAGCTGAAGAAGCTTTTCAATCTATCACTGCAAAACACTGGCAAAAACAATGCAAACATGTGCGCCACATTAAAGACAAGCTTCGTGAAACAGATGGGTCTACGGATGCTGAAATGGACAGGTTCATAATAGAATTAAATTCTGAGTCTGATACAGAATCTGACAGCAGCTACGAACCGTCATTGGCAGTCCGAGAATCTGACAGCATTTATGAATCATCATAACATTGGCAGTCCACATGGATTATTCTTATTAAAAAAAATATGAAAATTAAATTTACAGTTTTTGTATTTGATAATTAAAACCTCACATTGGCGTAATTATGATGCGTTTACCTTTGTATATTAAATAGAAATAAAAATATTATAACTATTTATTCTTATTTTTATTAATCTTCATAGGAAATAAGTTATTTCGTTAGAAAATAAATGTACATGCGTATAGCCATGCCGATATCAGGAGGTTTTGTTACAAACATTACTTCCAAATATTTAATACGATCGTGTAGGCAATAAAAAAATAAGTACATTTTTAGCAATACTGTATATTTAAAATGGGTGTATTATATACTAAATATAGCAACACAACGCCCAGGTTGGCCAATCTAACAGCTAGAGGTAAAATAACTGTGAACGGACTATAGATATAATATATTTTTAATGACAAACCAAAAATGGTAACGGTGGATTTTCAGTGCGCTTGGTGGAGCTATACAACTTCAAGACAGCGACATACGGCTGCTGTACCGCTACGGTGCCGGTGCAATTATCCGTAAACTTTAAGCTCTTTTCGAGATGTCTGCATATCATTGAACAACTTATTAACTTATAGGTGTTGCAAACTTATTTGATCTTACCACAGTCGTCGTGTACTGCGTGCCGAAAAATAAACAAACGCGTACTACCATGTTACGCTACCATATAAATGTCATAAAAATCCCATGTGGTTATATTTTCTCCACTTTCATACCACGTATTTAAGTGTAGTTCCGCTTAATATTTACATGTGTACGTTATGGAAAACTTGCCTATCAATATGCATGGTACATGGTAGGTAACTATATGTTACACTACATGCTACACGCTTCGCAGGGAAGGAAATGCTAAACATGCAAAAGGATTATGTGTAACGCTTGCAGATGGGAAATGCTTGTTGTACTAACATAATCTATGAGGTGTTTGCTTTCTGATTTCGGGGATTGTTATTATACGCCATTTTCCACGAAGCGAACGCTAGTTATATAATTACTATAGAAATAGATAGAACTGCATCAACCACAAATCTTATCCACCGATCGTCACTATTACTCCAGGATAGTACGTGAAGCGGTAGAAATCAAGAAATATAACAATTTGAACCGGGAGGATGGATATAGATTATCGGCCACTTGGAATCCAGTTATCAGCAAGTGTAAACACCGCCGCAGTGATAAATCTCAACAGTGTGTAGACGTCATTAGTGTAGTGTGTCGGAGTACCAACATTGCGAACTTAAATAAAGACCAAGTGAGGGTAGGTGCTGAAACCCGCACTTCCACAAGACGTCGCTGAGCTCTCATCAGTCTCTCCGCGACCACGCTCGGTGCAAGACGAGCGAAACGTCGGTAACAAACAGGTATTTATACCTTATATAAGTCAAGTTAACGCGATTAAGACCCGCTAAATTAATTTCTATGATATATAATTACTATCAATGTGTGTATACAGCAATAATTTATTTATTTCTATTTAGGTGGGAAGAGGGTGGGGAGGCTTTTGTACTACAGTGGGACAGTTTCGGCTGCAAATAATACTAATGATAATTGATGGCTACGATTGCAATGCAAGGGCGTAGCACCCTGAGAAATGACTAGCCATAACGCTCAGAGCCACTATTTTTATTTGCACATTTTTTTTTAATAATCTTACCTTACCTACATGCTAAAGTTTGTGAGGATGTATGTATGGATGATTTTTAATCTTTGACGCAATAACTTATGAACGGATTCTTATAAAATTTGACATTAATATAGCTAATTCTTTAGAATAGCACATTGGCTACCTTTTATCCAGATGAGGGATCCGCACGCAGGCGAAATCGTGAAGAAGGAGCTGTAGCTGTTAAATCTTACGATTATAACTCTTGCGTGTACAAAGTGAAGTTGTGGTTTCAAATATGCGGTCGAAAGAAGCAATATACCTGTTTGGAAGTACCCATGCAGCAAAATTGCTTGCCAAATTAAATGTAGCCATTCGTATTAAGTATCAAGTTTAGCCTTTATTTAAAGGATTTTAAAACAAATTCTAACCGTGAAATTTTAAAGGAATAAAAGCAATGCCAAGGTCAATTACTATAATAACATTAGTACTGTAATATTCCGTGAAACACTGTTTTCGGTGCTTTTTTGGAATTATTATCTGGAAAATTCATATACTACTAGCTTTTGCCCGCCGCTTCGCGCGCGTTAAATTCGGGGTAACACAAATCTACTTTCAGTCTCAAGTTGTGTGAAGACACACCTGATTATGCTAAAGACTTCAGAAACTCTATAGGGTACAAAGTAACTCGGTCAGTATCCATGTCATTATTTACCGTTATTTCCTAAAGGTACATAGTTAGTAACATCACCTTGCATACAGTCAAATGTCAAAGCCATGTTCTAATACATGTTCAATATATCTCTATAAACATTTTCATACATACATACATACATAGACTCACGCCTGTTTCCCGGAGGGGTAGGCAGAGACTACGGAGCCCCATTTGCAACGATCTTGACATATCTCTCTCGCTTCATTCACTCCCATCAGATTCCTCATGCATGCTCTTCTGTTCAGGGTGCTTCTAACCTGTCCTGTTTTTAGGATGTCTCCAATCTGGTCAGAGAACGTCCGCCTAGGTCTTCCCCTTCGTCCTGTCCCTTCCACACTTGCCTTATATATCTGCTTGGTCAGTCTTTTGTCATCCATCCTCTCCACGTGTCCAAACCATCTTAGCATACCTTTCTCGATGCTTGTCACTACATCTTCTTTTACCCCACAACACTCTCTTATCACACAATTCTTTACTCTGTCAGTCAAAGAAACACCACACATACTTCGCAGTGCTCTCATTTCTACAGCATTTATTCTACTTTCATGACTCTTCTGCCATACCCAACTATCACTACCATACATAAGAGTAGGTACTAACACCCCTCTATGGACAGCCAAACGTGCCTTCTTGGACACGTTTTGGCTATTCATAAACGCCTTCAGAGCTCCATTCACTCTATTACCTGCATTAACTCTTCTTTCAATATTTTCTACATTCTTACCATCTCTTGTAAACAGCGTACCTAAATATACAAACTCATTCACTTGCTTCATTCGCTGTCCATCGATCATAACATTACAAGCCGTAAAACATTTTCGCATTTTTAATATTAGTAGGGAAAATCGTTTCAGCTTATTATATAAGTAATTATTAGTTTATATAATATGCAAACAATTTAATCAACGTGCACAATATGTCATTATGTATGACGTGACAGTACTGACAGATATGCCATGGCACATACGCAGCACTCAATTATTAGCGCATGCGTTCTTACTTCGAAGAGGTAAATTTGTGCCGTACAAACTTCTACCCTCCCTACAATCCCTCCCAGTTTAATTTTTGCTACTTATGGTAGCCTATGTCCATGTTCCAATATATCTCTATATTAAATTTCAACAAAATCGGTTCAGCCGTTTAAGCGTGAAAACGGAACATACATACATACATACATACACACTTTCGAATTTATAATATTAGTAAGGATACACGGACTCGGCAAGTACATACTACATGTATACTTAGTATATTTTCCCTCTGTTTGTTTGGTTGAATATCTTGGTCAAAATATAAAATTAAGGAGCAAATTATCGATTGATAAAAACTAAAGGAAATGCTCCTGAGGAAACCTGCATGCTGCCCTGAGAGTTCTCCATAATGTTCTCGGAAGCCATGCAAAGTCTGTCAACAATGAATTGGACAACATGGAGGACTGACTCTTTCACACACACGTCACTTAATGGATTATGAGGAAACTTTGCAATAAGAGATAAAGCTCATGAGCATTATCACTGCAAGTTTTTCTAATTTTGTTTTTTTAAATAATCGACATCTACGCGCGCGAACGAAGTTGATTAATCTTTTGACTCTTCCTAACTGGTCGGCCTTTATAAAACAGCACATGAAAGGGACCAAGCTTAGTATTCAGTATAATTATTAGATTTCTCCACACGGAGACACCGCTAAAATTCAGTATAATTCAAATATTGGGAAAATTACGAGAGATTACTTACGAGCAAACGTGATTAGTATTGCTGTGAGGGTACCTATTAGAATATTAGTGTACCTACTATATTCATAGCATAACTAACTTACGTTTACCATTAATAGGGCAAATTACTGCAATGTCTATACTAAAATACCGTTATAGGTCCTAATCTCTTCGGCTTGAAGCTCTTTAAGGGTTTCTTAATGTAGGGTCTAACCCGCGTTAACCTAGCAAAAGGTCGAGTGTTTTCCACCAAAGGTAAATACCAGTCAGAGAGAAAAAAAATCAATAAAGCATTTATTGGCCACTCACATATATTTAAACAAACAACGATAAAAGGCTCACATGTCTTAAAATGAAATAGAAAATTCATTCTCATTGATGTTACGCTCAAGCCGCAACCACTAGAACTAGAACCTGTATTCTAACAACAAGACAACTGATAAACATACACATATGTATCGTACATATTATAAAATTTTTGTGTAAATCTCTGAATTATATTTAGCTTTATGGGTTTAAATAAACTTAAGACATCATCATCATCAGCCTTTGACAGTCCACTGCTGGACTAGGCCTTTTCTTTAAAAGAAGGAATTGGCCTACTATACCACGCTAGCCAAACGGGTTGGTATAGGTTTTGTATCAAGTTTTCCTTCTCTTACAGTGCTGTTCTCTGCATAATATGCTCCATCTGTCGGCTCTTACGACACCCATGGGCTGATATGAGGTTGACATTTTCCGTATTCTTAATCCGTCACCACACGGACGAAGAACTTAAGACATACAAACTAAACATTTGAAAGTGTCTAAAGCATTTTAGTTCATACAAAATAAATTAGCGGGTCTTAATCGCGTACATACAATTAACTTATTTAAGGTATAAATACCTATTTGGTTCTGACGTTTCGTTCGTCTTGCACCGAGCGTGGTCACGGAGAGACTGATGAGAGGTCAGCGCGGTCTTGTGGAAGTGCGGGTTTCGGCAACTACCCTCATTTGGTCTTTATTTAAGTTCGCAATGTCGGTACTCCGACACATTACACTAATGACGTCTACACACTATTGAGATTTATCACTACGGCGGTGTCTACACTTGCTGATGACTGGATTCCAAGTAGCCGATAATCTATATCTATCCTCCCAGTTGAAATTGTTATGTTTCTTGATTTCTACCGCTTCACGTACTGTCCTGGAGTAATAGTGACGATCGGTGGATGAGACTTGTGGTTGATACAGTTATATCCAGTGGTTTGGTCCAGACTTCAACAAATGTTCAGCTATCGCCGACTTATTAATATGTCGGTTTTTTACAGCTGCGATATGTTCCTTTACTCTTTCAGCGATTGTACTCTTAGTCTGCCCGATATATGAACTATCACAGCTGCAATCAACTTTGTAGACGCCAGGTGTTTGAAGAGGAATGACATCCTTTGGGGTACGCAGATTGTGTGCAATCTTAGAGAGCGGACTGTATACAGTCTTGATGGAGTATTTCTTGAGTTCTGTTCCAACCTTGTCCGTCACTCCCTTTAGATATGGCATTTACGCCGGCACTCTGCTTACTTCAGGTCTACGATCTTTCCTCTTCAGACGGAGTATCTTCTTTTTGTATCCATTGCGCCTAAGTACCTCCTTAACATGTGACAGCTCACTATTTACTTGTTCAGGGTCACACAAGTCATACACTCTGGACACTAACGAGTACACAACGGATTATACTTTGAATCACGAGTGAAGCGAAGGATTCAAGAATAGAATCCCGAGCGTAGCGAGGGATTCTAACGTAGAATCCTGAGCCCAGCGAGTAGTGAGTATGTATGTATGTATGTGTCATATACTCTACTTTACATCCCCTTTCTATGAGAAAATAAATAATTTTCTGTTCGTGGGTAATAAGTTTTGCACGTCATTGTTAGCTTCTGTAGTTATTGTTTCAGGCGTTCAAGAATTTGCTTTCATAACTCGACGCAGAACTCTTTATTTTTGCAAAATTCAATAAAGTATATACCTACTGATTGCGAGTACAGATTTTATATATATATAAGCGACTGTTTGCGGACTTGGTATATATATATATATATATATTTATTTTATGGATCTACAACACAGATCTGGTGTATCCTTAATTATAGAAGACCACAACATGCACATAAGTCTAACAATAATATAGCTTATTGGCTTCTTGGAATCCAGTCATCAGCAATTGTAGACACCGCCGCAGTGATAAATCTCAACAGTGTGTAGAAGTCATTAGTGTAGTGTGTCGGAGTACCAACATTGCGAACTTAAATAAAGACCAAGTGCGGGTAGTTGCCGAAACCCGCACTTCCACTAGACGGCGCTGAGCTCTCATTATTCTCTCCACGACCACGCTCGGTGCAAGACGAACGAAACGTTGGAATGAAATAGGTCATCATCATATCAGCCAAACGACGTCCACTGCTGGACATAGGCCTCCCCCAAGGTTTTCCACACAGACCGGTATTGAGCCGCCCGCATCCAACCACCTCCCGCGATCTTGACGAGATCGTCGGTCCACCTTGCGGGGACCTACCTCTGCTGCGTCTTCCAGTACGTGGCCGCCACTCCAGAACCTTTCTGCCCCAACGGCCATCGGTTTTTCGAGCTATGTGCCCTGCCCACTGCCACTTCAGCTTGGCTATCCGGAGAGCTATATCGGCGACTTTGGTTCTACTGCGGATCTCCTCATTTCTGATTCGATCTCGCAGGGAAACTCAAAGCATAGCTCTCTCCATCGCCCTCTGAGTGACTTTGAGCCTTCTTATAAGGCCCACAGTGAGCGACCACGTCTCTGATCCGTAAGTCATCACTGGCAACACACACTGGTCAAAGAATTTCGTCTTGAGACACTGCGGGATATCGGACGAGAAGATATTTCGTAGCTTCCCGAACGCTGCCCAACCGAGTTGGATTCGACGATTGACCTCCTTCTCGAAGTTGGACCTACCTAATTGGACTACTTGTCTCAGGTAGATATACTTGTCGACAACTTTGAGCGTAGAGTTCGTAACCTGAATAGGAGCAGGTACAACATGGACGTTCGACATGATTTTCGTCTTGTCCATGTTCATCTTAAGACCTACTTGTTGGGAGACTCTACAGAGGCCATCGAGCATTGTGCCTAGGTCCTCCATGGTCTCAGCCATGACTACGATATCGTCTGCGAATCGAAGGTGAATCATGTACTCGCCGTTGATGTTGATGCCAAGTCCATTCCAGTTCAAAAGCTTGAAAACATCCTCCAGCGCAGTAGTAAACAGTTTCGGGGATATGACATCCCCCTGTCTGACCCCTCGCTGGAGTTGAAAAGGTTTCGAACTCTGGTCCTGGAGGCGGACAGACATAGTGGCGTTTTCATACAAACACTTCAGCACTTCGATATATCGGTAGTCAATCCGGCACCGTTGGAGAGACTGTAGCACCACCCAGGTTTTGATCGAATCGAAGGCTTTCTCATAGTCCACAAACGCCAAGCATAGAGACTGGTTATACTCCTCGGACTTCTGTATAACCTGCCGCAGCGTATGTATGTGATCTATGGTACTATAGCCTTTACGGAAACCGGCTTGTTCGGGAGGCTGGAAGTCGTCTAGCTTGCTCTCGAGACGATTCGTGATGACCCTCGAAAACAGCTTGTAGACGTAGCTCAGAAGTGTGATGGGTCCGTAGTTCTTTAAGAGGGTTTTATCCCCTTTCTTAAAGAAAAGCACCACCACACCTCTATGCCACGCCTGTGGCGTTTTACCCTCGAGAATGACGGAATTAAATAGCTTTCGAAGGGCTTCTATAGCGGATGTACCGCCGGCCTTCAGAAGCTCGCTCGTAATTCCGTCATCACCCGGCGCCTTGTTGTTTTTGAGCTGCTTGAGAGCCACACTAATCTCGTGCACGCTGACGTCCGGGATATCTTCGGTATAGTGACGGGTCAATCCAGCTCTAGGGTCTGACACTGGAGTACTTGCGGGTTGTTGCGTTTTCGTGTATAGCTGTCCATAGAACCTATCGATCTCCTCCAAGAGCTGAGACTTGGAAGATACGATTCTGCCATCCTCCGTCTTCAGCTTTGTCAGCTGGCTCTGCCCAACAGACAGATCTCTCTGGAACACTTTGGATCCCTTATTCTGCTCGATCGCCTCACGAACACATTTTATGTTGTATTGGCGGAGATCGCGAGTCAGAGACTTAGAGATCTGTCTGTTGAGGTGCCGATATTTCGGCATGTCGTCGGAGGATAGCATAACCATCTTGCGCCTTTCCTCTAACAGCTCGAGGGTCGGACCTGAGATCTTGCTGGTTCTCTTGCTTTTCTGGGGCTTAAAGAATTTAGCCCCTGTTGTATGGACAGCATCTACGAACCCGTTACTGTACTCGTTCACATCTACGCATTCAGGCATCTACCCAGGCATTCGAAACGGTTCTTGAGTTCGAGCTGAAAGCTCTTGGGGTTTTGGATATGAACCAGCGCCGGTTGGAGTGTGGACTTTATCAAACTCGACCGTTCGAGGCTTGTACTGATATTCAATGTGCTTCTTACCATTCGGTGATCGCTCCCCACTTTAAGCGAATTGATCACAGAGACATCATTGAAAATTTCCCTCTTCGTCGACATGATAAAGTCAATCTCATTTTTGGTGGCACCGTCTGGACTAACTCAGGTCCACTTGTGGCATTCTCGCTTCTTGAAGAAGGAATTCATCATATAGAGTCCTTCCTTCTCCATAAAGCTAGCCAGCAAGTGACCCCGGGAATTCTGATGCCCATAACCAAATCGCCCCACTCTCAGCTCATCACCCTCGCGTTTGCCCAGTTTTGCGTTAAAATCTCCCTTGACCACGGTGTAATGGGTTTTAAAACCATGTATAGCTCGAGATATGTCCTCGTATATGGCTTCCACTTCCTCATCGGGGTGTGTCGAGGTCGGAGCGTATGCCTGTATGACCTTCAGCGAATACCGCTTGGATATTCTGAGTATAAGGTACGCTACCCTGCTCGACACATTTCCGATATTTACCACGTTGGTCACGAGAGATTTGTGGACGATGAACCCGACACCACCTTGGGACTGTTGGTCGCCCTCCCGGAAGAAGAGCAAGTTACCGGAATTGAGAACTATCGAGTCCTCCCCCTGTCTTCGGACTTCAGATAGGCCTATGATATCCCATCGCAACTTGCTCAATTCTTCTTCCAGCTCGACAATCTTCTCGTCGGTCCGCAGTGTGCGCGTGTTCAGTGTTGCCAGGGCCAATTGTCGTTGGTGGTGGTAGCCCGATCTCTTCCGGAGATTCTTCGCACCCCTTGCCCCGCCGTTACCATGGCCGCTACCATAACCAGGACGAGCGGGGCCGCCGGGGACTAGAGGCCGGTTTTTATTGATGTGGTTCATGTTTGGGGGGATTTGCCGTAATTGCCACGCTTGGCAGGCGTATTGGCGATCGCAGTGGCAGAAGTCTTTAGAGCTGAACGCTGCTGCCCATCTAGCACCTTGGGATTTACATCCGCCAGGTTCGGATGGTTTGACCGCCATCTTTCGGTTGAAGAAGTCTTCTCGTTTTACACATCTTGCTAAGTTATATTTAGCAAAACAATACCTCGGAAACGATTTTTTTAGTAGACACATTTTATAAGCTGCTATGTAAAGTGCATTTCTCGAGATACTTACCTATACAAGGAAAGGTATCCTATAAAGAACAAATTGGCGCGTAAATTGAATGGATTTTGTACCTAATTAAAAATTGTATGTATGGTAACTTTGAGCCTCAATATCTCCTGAAGCAGTAACTTCGAAGGTATGATGCCGAAGTAAAGAATTTTCGTAAAGGGTCTTTTTACACCTCGTATAAAAATAACAACCATCTTACATCGTTTTTACTTAGACGTGGTGCACAATATTAACTAAATAATAATAAAATACAACTAAACATTAACAAAATTGCAAATCGAGTACTCATACTCATTTTAGTACTTAGCTAAACTATTCTATCGAATCTTATTAGTCTACTAAGCAGAGCCTGGGTTCTAAGGCATAAAGTCGTGGCTGCCACCCGGATAACGTTGAGACCATTATAATGACACATTTCAGTACTTACTCTACATAAATAACTTAAGCAGCACATGACCATGGTCTTAATATATTTGAAACACACTTTTCATTGCATCATCTATAATGATCTTGTGCCTGTCAAGCCGGCTCCGCCTGCCATTCCTCTAGAATTATACTTTTATCCTGTCTCACCCATGCATACATATCTTATCTATGCAGTCTAGCAACAACATAATAATATAACCCAAAATGAGTTAAAACAGCATCAGCAGTAACATAGTTTGGCATACTTCAATTTTCTCGCAGTGACTGTCGCTGGCAGCTGTAGTAAATGGCAGACTACTTAATTAAAAGTATGTCTTAATATTTTGTATTATTAGGGCATAATATAATATCGCATGTCGAATGAGCATGTATATATTTACAAAAATACTACATTTATCCATTTGCCAGTAACCATAATACAAATTCTGCTTATTTTGGAATTAGATGATGTTGTGTGTATGTGGTAGAGTATTTTTATCATTATTTATTAGTAGGAAACAGCTTCGGAGTTAGTACTTAAACTATCTGGGGTAGACCCGTGGTTACACTTCTTACTGTTAGAGCTGTATTTACGATGAATTTGAAAAACTTGATGGATTTCCAAAGAAAATTAACTAGGTTGATTACTGTAGACTAAATAGACATACTATGAGGTATTACAGATTCCTTTCTTTTCTTTGTCCCAACACGTTTGTATAGAATTTCTTCCCATAATATATCAAATTCACGACTGGTTCCTTTGTACCAGGAGGCAAAGACTATTGAAGCCCGTTTATCCTTCACTCGTTACTAAAATATAAATATTATTTTGCACAAATAATTTAAACTATTTTAAGACGTTCTTTGAAACAATAAATTTTGCAATAAATTTAACTTATTTCTAATAAAAAATCTTCATAATTAAAGATTTTTTCAATTGAACAACGTCCTAACTGATTCAACATTTTGAGTAACAACGTCCCATCTTAACATTGAACTCACAAATTGTTTCAGACACTCCGGCGTAAACCGTCCTTTTTTAACTTCAGACGCTTAAAACTTCAATAATGTTCGTAAAAAAACGTCTTAATATTCCATAAGACCTCTGCTTTTTGTTGCTCAATATTGCATAAAAATCGATTACTCTGTGAATACTAATAACGGTAATCGGCTTTTTGCGCCCGAGTTGCGTTTCTGAACAACTCCATCGAAAAACATTCTAAATAATCATCGATCGCTATTAACTATGAACTGAGTTAAACAGTAATAAATACAACAATCTGTGTTAATTTAGGAACTTAAAGTTGTATATAGTGAAGTAATACTTGTAAAATATCGTCACTTACCAGAATTGAAATATTGATTTGCAAACGCGGTATGTAAGTTTGAAAACGCCGAACTAAGATCAGGTTTTTCTGCATCTACTTGAATCATATTTAGTATTTTGCGTTATCCTGATATCTTTAAAAGTAATCTTTTTAATGAATATATTGAATTTTCTTAAATATCATGTAAATTAAGCATAGAAAACGAAAATGCCCCAATTTTCTTCTTCTTCCAATGAATAACGGCCGGACTAATGATCGATCGCTGAGCTCTCGCCACCCGTACTCCCCGTGCGCCGTCCCTTGTATACATCGTGCGTTGTTGTGCGGAACAAATATCAGATGAGACGTTATTCGATTCTATATCTCCGAAAGTAAATAAGATACGAAAATTCTAAAAACACAGTTTTGTAGAGTTCGTATTCCTTATCCCATTTAGCTATTTAACGCGATTTTGGTCTATAATCACATGGAACTCTATTCTACGGATAGGTCGAAATATAAGTTTAGAAGCCTTGCAAAGCGAGACTTGGTCATTATATATCAAAATGCACACAGTTGCCTAACGGAAGATATCATCGACATAGGCCTCTCCTAATTTGCGACACGGTAGCATTGTGAGGCAACAGGAGGATTTAGTTTACTATATAACGCCGGCAAGATCGTTTGGCATAAGGTCGGTTTCAATATTCGATCCATCCATGGATTTTGAGATTCGAGATTCGTGTTTGACATATTTTGTATAAAAAAAAAAAGTAAATTGACGACTGTCAGATCGGCCGGAAAATAATTTTCAAGATTTTTTATTTTCCTATTCAATTATGAACCCAACAGTAGCCGAAGAAAATAATATATTTTTAACAGTTTGAATGCAATATATATAATATACCTTGAAGCATCAACACCAGTTTTACGTCTTATGTCGTTTTGCATCTTACCTACATTATCTGCTGGAGCCAAGGAAATTATACCTAATAGCATAACCATCTCAGGCTGGCAGGCGTGGAAGGCTAGCCGATGAAGCACTATGCCGGCCTCCGCCAACATACTGGCCGCCGGCCGCAAACCACCGCGTCAAAAATTAAAAACTTTTATTCGTGACAAACGTCAAGTTGTATATTTGTGTTTATAATTTTTATTTCTAGTTTGTTATTTTAAGTGTATATTATAATATTTCCTAAGTTTTCCGTATTATGTCTTATAACGGTGGCAGAAGTGTTGCGGGAATAGGTGCCAGTCTACCTTGCACATCACCTACGCTGGTGCGTTGCACCATTTGCTCCCAGGAACGTTATTTTAAAGGTGAACGGGGCCTAAAAGTACATTTTGGTAAAGTCCATAAACGCCAAAATGTGCTTTCTGGGCCCAGTATATCAACACCCCACAGCTCAAACACAGAGCAAACAGTCTCCTGCGAAATTCCTTTTTGGCAATATTTGGGTAATTTAAAAAATTCAATTCCGGTTATCAAACGAATTCCCCGTGGCGCAAGGCCTTCAGTGGCTCAAAATCTAGCACTGTGCATAGGTCTTGTGGTACGGGAGAATTCAGTAACGGCTTGGGAGCAACTCTTCACCTTTCCCTACAGAATTTTACACGCACATTATGATCGGCTATAAAAAAAAAAACACTTACAACAAAAATAAAGGAAAACTGTAATGATTCGGCGTCAAAATTACAGGACTATTCACCCAAACCATACCGCAAAAGTACCATCTACCACCACGTAGAAAACAAACTGAGGGAAGGTGACATCAGAGGAGCATCCAGGCTCCTATTTAGCAGCGATGTGGTGGCGCCTTGCTCTGCAAACACACTCGCGAGTCTCCAGAGCAAGCATCCAGCGCCACAGGACAATCTTTCCTTTCCTGACCCACCTGACTCTGATTCAGTTTGCCTCAGAATTACAGCCAAGGATGTGGTTGCGGCCGTTTGCTCCTTCCAAAGCGGGTCTGCTGGTGGCCTCGACGGTTTAACACCACAACATTTGAAGGACCTTGTGTGTGCAAGCGCCGGGTTGGCCGGCGACTCGCTTTTGAGGGAGCTTACGGCTTTAATGAACCTTATGCTCTCCGGCAATGTGAACGATGCCATCGTCGATATTTTTTATGGCGCAAATCTCTGCGCCTTGCGGAAGCGCGACGGTGGCATTCGTCCCATTGCCGTTGGTTGTACGTTCAGGCGTATGGCAGCCAAGATTTGCTGCCGCCATTATAACACCCTTTTAGGCAGCAAATTTCAGCCCCTGCAGCTTGGATTTGGATCCAAAGGGGGCTGCGAGGCTGCCATACATGCCCTGTCGGCATACCTTGGCTGTAATCAAGGTGAGGTTGTCCTGAAGGTAGACTTAAAGAATGCCTTTTACTCGGTTAATAGGGACACCTTGTTGACACAAGCTAAATTAGAAACACCCGAAATTTTTAGTTTTCTTTGGCAGTGTTACAGGCACCCTTCAAAATTGATATATAAGGAAAATGTTTTGGAATCCGCCGTTGGCTGTCAACAAGGCGACCCGCTTGGACCACTTATCTTTAGCTTGGCCATTCACCCAATTATCAAAGAACTAAATTCAAAATTTAACATCTGGTAACTGGATGATGGGACCCTTGCAGGTGATGTAGACGTAGTTTATCAAGACCTGGCACTTCTAAAGTCTAAATTTTTATCCATTGGCCTAGAACTTAATCCCAGTAAATGCGAAATTTTCATTAACAATAACTTAGACCAATCACATATACTTTCTAAATTTCAATATCTAGCTCCCAATATTATTCACGTTAAAAAAAGTTATCTTCGCCTCCTTGGGTCCCCAATATTAGACGAAGGTTTCGATTCATTTATACAAGAAAAAATTCAAAATTTTTGTGATATTTCAGACCGGTTACTCAAAATTAATATGCATTCGGCTTTTACTATTATCAAGTATTGTCTTTTTGTGCCTAAATTTACACACGCTCTTCAATCTTCCCCTTTTTGGAAATACCCATCTCTACTCGCCCAAATTGACAATCTTATGCAAATTACCTTAAGCAAAATTCTAAATCTGGACCTGAACGACCGAGTGTGGCTACAGGCGTCTTTGCCTGTACGCCTGGGTGGCCTTGGCGTTCGCAAAATTTCCGACGTAAGTTTACCAGCATTCCTGTCCTCCGTCCACGGCACTGCAGAATTGACCAGGAAAATTTTAGCACCCACACTGGTCGATCCTGAGGTGCAGTGTAAGATCGATGCCATGAATGCTTGGAGAATGGTTTGTCCAAGCACCGAGTTACCCCAAAATCCATCTTCACAGAGGCAGTGGGACGGGCCGCTTTGCAGCGTGGTACGAGAAAATCTCTTAAGTACGTCGTCCAATGCTGCGGAGCGTGCTCGTTTGCTGGCTGTGGGAAAATGGGAGTCGGGTCTTTGGCTTCAGGCACTGCCATCGTCCAACATAGGTACCATGTTGGACGATACGACTTTCCGTATTGCTTCTTGCCTTCGTTTAGGTGCGCAATGTGTCTCTCCGCATCGCTCGCATCGGAGAGGCTGTCGACAGCCTTGGTCATCATGGTCTGTCATGCTGCAGGAGCGCAGGTCATGTTTCACGACACGCCAACCTTAATGACATACTTCGCCGGGCTCTTGTCACCGCTGGCGTTCCAGCCCAACTTGAACCTCAGGCCTTGGCACGCGACGATGGCAAAAGACCAGACGGTATGTCTTTACTGCCGTGGAAGCTGGGTAGGCCTTTGGTGTGGGACGCAACTTGTGTCGACACCCTTGCGCCATCTCATCTTCCTAGCACAGCGGGTTGTGCGGGCACTGCTGCAGCTACAGCGGAGACTCTCAAACTGCGCAAATACATAAATCTAATAGGAGATTATGTATTTGAGCCGTTTGGAGTCGAAACGTTGGGACCATGGGGTCCAAGTGCGCGATCTCTTTTTAGAGATCTCTCAAAGAGACTGGTCGACGCCTCGCGTGACCAGAAGGCTGGCCTGTATTTGGCGCAAAAGATCAGCATTGCCATACAACGTGGCAATTCTGCCAGCATTCTGGGTACGCTCCCAATTGACGGCGATGTGGAGGAGTTCCATGACGCCCTCTAAATTTAATTTTCCTTTCTTTTTTTTTTTTCTTTTAATGTATTTTAAGTTATTTAAGTATAGAAATTATTGTTTTTTATTTTATGTGTAAATAGTCATTTAGCTATGTTCGTTTTAATTCGAATGTATTAAAGAGATTAAAGCTTATGTCAATAACAAATCTAAAATCTAAAAGCAATGGATAGATCGAATATTGAATTCCGGAGACAAGGTTTGATGTCGAGTTTTTCGTCACTGCCACAAGTAACTACTCAAATTTGCGTTTTGTATTTACACGTAACGGAAAATATGAGCAAGTAATATCGAGAGGAGGTTAATTGTTAAACACTTGTTATAAGTGTGTGATTTCGAACATACTGTGTCAATATCGAAAAGTCCCTCCGTTCCCTTGATAGAACATTCGAATATTGGCTTCGCAAGAAATCTATTTTTGTTTTCGGGATCACAAATTCACAAGTCACCCTTGGGTCGGCTGCAATCTCATACTTTTACTATTCCAAGTTCATAAATCTTTGACCGTACTTGTGGTTCTAGGGATTTTCTTTAGTTCGCAATTTGTTTACACTGGCATTTACAAAGAAGAACTGGTATTTTCGTCACACAGCAAGAATTTATACATATTGCAATACTCTTAAAAAGTATAATTATGTGACATACAAAAGGACAGACAGACATGGGCAATCTAGAAACATTCCCATTTTTACCATTTTCATTTCACTGCCAACCCTACATAATTATGTGTGTTCCGCGACGACCGTCAGCGAAATTATTAATTTTGTAAAAGAAACACATAAGCTTCACATTAATCTCACATCTTTCTTTTCTTCCTCTTTGGAACTCACACTTTAATCAATACGCTTTTTAAATGTCCGCATCACTCATTACATGAGCGATAAGCTGACAATAAAATAAAGGTCTACCTAAGTTCAACAGTAAGAACAAGCCATCAAAACTGACAGTAATTGTCCAATCCGGTGCTGGAACACTCCCAACTTGCAACAGTATATCACTACAAAGGAATTGCCGAAATATACCACGCCTGCCAAGGTGATTGTTGTAATAAACATGATAGAAGCAGTGCAGCAACTGGTGACTTGAGATGTTCGAAACTGTTTGAACATCAACTATTGAATGATTATATTAATTATAGTAAATAGTACCAACTTTATATTATAAATACGCGATGCTCGCAACTTCACCAGTACTACTTTTTTATTTAAACGTTTCTTCCCAATCTCGCTGCGAATTGCGGGATATTTCTTTTTAGCTCACCCCTAAATTTATTTTCATACTTCTCTATCGGTCAGGAGGAGGAGCATACTACGTTGCGGGACGATATAGGTACCTCCGTTCACACCCATACATCATGTCAGCTAAATGACGTAGTCTACTGGACATAGGCTCCTCCACAGTTTCTTTTCATAAAGCAAATATGGTATGTATATATTCTGTGCTTTGACTAGAACCCTCTATAGCAACCTGTACTTTAACAGTTTTGTAAGTACGTACGAATTCGTCAGTAACTTATTTGATGGCCAAGTTCGTGTTTTTGCTATCAAACTTTTCACACTTTACGTATTACTCGCATCCTACAAGCATTTCGAAGTTATGTGTATTAAATGGTGAAGGAAAACATCTTGAGTAAACCGGTCTAAGAGTTCACCATAATGTTTCTAAGTAACCTAATGATGTGCTGAAAAGGAGTGTGCGAAGTAAAAATGAGAACCTTGTATTTAAGGCATGGTGCTTTTTAGTGCCGCGTTGGAATATCCTATCAGCGGGCTATTCTCCACAATCTTAGTTATTCTCTATACCAAGAAGGACAGAGTCACCAGAAAACCTAAGGACTCTGTGAATTCATTCTGCGTAAATGGTAACATCTATAGATGAAACATGGTAGGGTACTTTAAAATAACTTATGCATTCAAGAAAAAGACAAATATTACTTCAGTCTGTCGTGAACATGAATCTTGTAAAGAATTCGAAACGTCAGCTAGTAATAAATAAAAAAATGTAATTTCTAGATCTTTTATTTTTATAGTCTCATGCCTGTTTCCCCGAAGGGGTAGGCAGAGGCGTAATATTACACCCACATTTCGGCATGAATTTTTCATCATCGTCATCATCATCAGCCTGCAAGAGTCCACTGCTGGATACAGGCCTCTCCAATGGGACGCCACTAAGCCCAATTTTTGGCTTTAAGTGTTCAGCCGCTGCCAGCTCCTTTGCGTAGATCGTCAACCCACCTAGCCGGAGGGCGTCCTACACTACGTTTCCCAAGGTGCGTTCTCCACTCTAGAACACGACTACTCCAACTCGCCATGAATTTTAGGTCCCACGTGATAGGGGGCGAGCCTATTGCCGTTATCGGGCACATCACCAGACTCTGTGCTGCTATTGAAAATTCGGAAAACCCCAGTAACACTTTTGCCCGACTCGGGAATCGAACCCGGGACCTCCGATTAGCAGTCGCATACGCTATCCGCTGAACCACGGAGGCAGTTTCCAGATCATTCGGTTTAAATGTAATAACTCAGTGAAACCAATATAACGCGATAGAATCCGTAAACTGTAGTTTAATTTCAGTATTCTCTTTTCCCGCAACGTCAGAGTCACGAAAATCTATCACACAATAATTCAACTATGGTATGATCAAATAAAAACTATATCTATTTATAAAAGTTTATTTATTCAATTCCAGTAATTGGAAAACCTTCTAGAATAAATGAACCAGAAACCTGTTGTTATCTGCATCAACATAAATTTATTTTTTTATCTAAAGAAGATTCTACCCGCAGGGACAAGAAGCAAATAGGAATTGTATTAGCCGACAAGTTTGAAATTGGAATCCAACTATATGAACTAAAATCGCGTTTTATTTTTAGATTGTGGTGATACAGATATAGTCGTGATTTTACATTTTTTGCAGTAGTGATACCAAACATAGGCTATGGAAGATGATGATTGTGGGTATGAAACACACTTAAGACAGCAATGCGAATTCATCATACTTATTCAGCAAAACGTGTCCACATACTATGGCAGATCTGTAAATTGCTTCGATCCGTAAAGTGGAGGTCATACAGGCAGCCGTACTGTTTGTTTTGTTTTTTGTGTGGGTGTGTGGCTAACTCTGGTGTCAGAATTTTCAGAACGCCCGAAGGCCTGCGACATGGTCGGCAGACAAAGTAGACAAGAACCGGGACCGACAGCTTTACGTGCGCTCCGAAGCACGATAGCACTCAGATGTAAATACCACACACGATCACCCATCTACGTGGTGACCTGTGCAAGCGTTGCTTAACTTTACCGATTGCCGATGTTATGAACGGCAAGCCAAGACTCGCTATGAGCGCTACTAGCCGTTCTGTGGCAAGCTAATATTTAGTCACAACCGGTTAATTTAGTAAGCGGACTCCGCCAACACCAACTCCGCCCTCCCTTCCAGTGGTAGAAAATGTGCCCAAGCCGCTCAAAAAACCTATCCAGAATGAGATGCCCCAGGAAGTCGTGCCTACACCGGAGATTGAAAGATGGCTGGATACGGTGGAGACTTCCCTTAATGAGTTATGCACCGTCGTTGCCGAAGGAAAAATGAACTCGAACCAGAAAGAGCTGGTCTCAGGGCTGTGCCGTAAAGTTATGGGTGCGACAGCCCATATAGCCGTAGTATATCAATCTTTGAAACAAAAGACCATCCTTGCGCACTCGAACATACAACACCTAAATACCCAGCTGGACCTTAGTAGCTCACTCAAGGAAATTAAGGCGACAGTTGAGGATAAATTACAACCTGCAAGCAGTAACTCTTTTGCAGATATGGTGAAGAAAGGAAGAGATCAGTTTGTACGTCCTCATAACCTGAGTACCATTGCAATTTATCCCAGCGACAAATCGAAATCAAGCGACGATACGAAATCCCTGGTCCAAAAGATTATTTCACCGGAGGAACTAAAACTTCATGTATGCGGTCTGAGGAAAGTACGTAATGGAGGCGTCCTAATCAGCACCGAAACTAAGCAGGACATTGAAAAGCTTAAGAACTCGCATAAGCTAGTTTCATCGGGCCTTACCGTTGAGGAACCAACGAAACGTCGCCCAAGAATTACCATCGTTGGTGTTGCCGTATCCCTTAGCGAAAAGGAAGTGCTCGACTGCGTATATGAGCAAAACCTTGCCGACAAATTCCCGAAGTCGTCTCGTGATTCTTTCTTAGCCGCAGTTAAATTGAGCCATAAATCAGGTAAGAAGAACCTCCCAACCTGTAACTTTGTTTTGGAAGTAGCTCCCTCTATCAGAAAGGCACTGGTAAATCAAGGTCGCGTATTCATCAATTGGACGTCATGCCCGGTGCGAGACTTTACGATTGTCACGAGATGTTACAATTGCCAGCAGTTCGGTCACGCCGCTAAGCCGCCGCTGCCGAGAAACCAGCCCCACTTGCAATCATTGCGGCGAACTTGGTCATTCCTTCAAAGAATGTAGCAGCAAGTCGGCCTCTCCAAATTGTGCAACGTGCAAACGTTTTAAGAGGAAATCCGACCATCAAACTGGTGACCTAAACTGTCCTGCACGTAAGTATGCTGAGGATAAATACATACAATCCATAGATTATGAGGGCGCCTAAGAGCGTCACTTTCTATTGTATTTATTAAGCGCGTTTACTTATTCAACTTTTATATTTAACTTGTTTACAGTTTTTACATATAATTATAAATGACCAACCAATTGATCAGTGACCTAGATAATTTTTCTGTGTCTGAAACAAAAATATGTGATGTCGATGCGTGTAAATATTCTATACCGAGTAGTGAAAAGGTGCTGACTTTGCTGACACAAAATATTCGCAGCATAAACCGTAATATAAATGGTTTTGAATTATTATTACATAATCTCGATGTTAACTGTGACATTATAGTGTTAACAGAATGTTGGCTGTCAAGCCATACAACTGCTCTTCCACTTCTTGATGGATATTGTGCACGAAAACGGAAACTAAGTTAAATCAAAATGATGGTCTAGTAGTCTACTCTAAAAATAATTTGAATATATCCGTGGAGGAACCTTTATTTCTGGGCAGTAATTGCTTGATAGTTAAGATCAATTTAGATACAGTAGTTTTAGCAATTTATAGGCCGCCTTCACAAAATATTGAATTATTTTTGGAATCGCTAGACACACATTTAAAAAGGTTATCGCATTTTCAGAACATTATACTGACAGGTGATATAAATATTAACATCGCGTCTCAAAGAACCGACATTCATGCACATAGTTACCTTAACATTTGCTCATTTCATGGGTTGTTACCAACACATTATCACCCAACTCACCAAAGTGGTTCATGCTTAGACCATTTCATTATAAAGTCAATTAAGCCAACAATAACATTAATAACTAATTCATCATTAACAGATCACTGTGCTATTCTATTGACCGTCAAATTATCTTTGCCCAGGAACAACTGCACACGCAGCTATGCAAAAGTGGACATGAAAGCCCTCGCAAGTAGTATCAGTAGCATAGATTTTAAACCAATTTTTAACTCGAAGGATGCGAATAGTTCTCTACAGTATTTTATAAGCTCAGTGCAAGATGCAGTAACAAAACATACGTCATTTATATATACGTCTCGAAAATATACTAACATAAAACCTTGGATTACTCCCGGCTTGGTTCGTTGCATAAGACACCGAGATAGACTCCATCAAAAACTAAAACTGGCACCTGACAATGAAATACTATCCGTATCATATAAAAGATACAGAAACTTCTGCAACAATCTTCTAAAAACCGTAAAAATTCAATACGACAAAAATCAATTGCAAAAGGCAGGACAAAACAGTAAGCTCGTCTGGAAATTTATAAAAAAAAATACATTTACTTGTAAAAATTCAGAAGCACCACTCGACCTACTGTCAACAGACATAAGTCCAATATCAGCAATTGATAAGATAAACGATTATTTCATTAACGTCGGTAGAACTTTAACGGAAAATACTCCTAAACTAAGTAACTTCCCGTCGCAAACGAGCCAATCACCAACGCTAAATTCTTTTGTATTGCTGGATACCGACGTTGATGAAGTAATAAGTATCATAAGTAGTTTGAAGGAGGTGTGTGCAGTGGGGTGGGATAATATACCAAACAATATTATCAAAAAATTCAAATACATATTTGCGCCGGTGTTAACACATATTTTTAATTTATGCTTACACGAAGGAGTTTTCCCTCGCTTATTTAAAAAAGCAGTAGTTACCCCTATTTTTAAATCCGGAGACAAAAAATGTATTACTAATTATAGGCCAATTTCAGTCTTAACGGGCCTTTCTAAGATCTTAGAGAAAATAATAAACATTCGATTGATTAAGTACCTCGAAGATAATAAACTGCTTTCAGATAACCAATTTGGCTTCAGGCCTAAAAAATCCACTAACCAAGCAGTACACCAGCTTACGGCGCACATAACCAATAGTCTAGATAAGAGCATGTACTCCATGGGAATATTTTTAGACCTTGCCAAGGCTTTCGATACAATATCTTGCTCCATACTGTTGCGCAAGCTCGAGACATTCGGAATAAGGGGTACACAACTTGCACTTTTTTCTGAATATCTGAGTGATCGCTATCAATGTGTGAAAATTGATAAATATGTTGGTTCTGAACGTAAAAATAGTGGCTTTGGCATACCACAGGGTAGTATTTTGGGCCCAACTTTGTTTCTCATCTATATAAACGACCTTTGCAGCTTAAATGTTCAAAATGGTAAATTAATATCATATGCTGACGACACAGCGCTTTTATTCTCGGCCAATACATACTCTGAGCTATATGATCGTGCCCAAAATGGTTTTAATATTGTTTCGAACTGGCTACACCAAAACCTGCTAACCATGAATATTGACAAAACGAAGTACATATTATTTAAAATGAGAAATACTAATCCATCACCTATTAACCTACACATTTATGCACACAACTGTAGAATGCACGCTGACCTAGCATGTACTTGTCCCACATTAATTAAAACTGACAATATTAAATATCTAGGTATAACACTTGACACAAATCTAAATTTTCGTAACCACATCGATATTGTTTGTGCGAGAACGCGTAAATTAATTTATATTTTCAAAAAACTACGTAACATAGCCGATTACAAATTAATAAAACAGGTTTACTTAGCTTTGTGTCAATCCATATTAACATATTGCATTACAACGTGGGGTGGTGTAGCAAAATCAGTTCTTTTGCCGCTAGAACGAGCACAAAGAGCAATACTTAAAGTTGCTACTTTTCGACCTTTTAAATTCCCTACGCACCAGCTCTATTTGTCATGCAACGTGCTTACAGTGCGCCAACTATTTATACTCAACATTATACTAAAACAGCACACCGAAATCCCTTATTCTCCTATTCCTTTTGAAAGAAGAAGAAAGGACCTAGTATGTACAACACCTCACACGAATCATGTCTTTGTTAATAGATTTTACACTTTTCTAGGCCCGTTCTTATATAATAAGTTCAATAAATTACTCTATATATATAGTCATAATTATAAAATGTGCAACACAACAGTATCAGAATATTTGCAAAAGCTTAATTACGACGACACAGAAAAATTACTAGTAGTTTTAAAATGAACGTTAATAATATTACTATTTTTACGTGTTTTTTCGCACTGATATGTTACATTACTAACTGAACAGAATTTTAAATAGTATTTCGTAATTATATTATTAATTTTAAATAAATTAGTCTCTAATAATTTACTATAAATCTTAATTTAATTACTTTCACAATAAGTTATATTATAGCATACAATTAAATATTATAGTCATTTGAATCATTACGTAATAATCAAGCGTCAGCTCGAAACACAGGTATAACCTAGTTCGAGCGGGTAGCCGATGTATTATAAGTATTATAACGCAATCTTAGTGTATTTTTTAGCCTTATGTACACTATTGTTTATATGCCATATAATTATGATATTATGTAAAACTAAATATAAGACTTTAGGCTAGTTATACCAATTAATCTAATTTAAGGCTAATTGTACTGTATCTTTTTGTATTTTTGAGGATAAATAAATTATTATAATTATAAAAAAAATAAAAAAAATCTGCCAAATAAAAAAAAGTATTAAAAAAGAAGCTATACGTTAGATCAGTCAGTTTATTTCGTTTATCGCACAATGTTCAACTCTGCAGTTTCGCTGCAACGGATTCGCGAATTGGCCTACCGGTGTAATACTGAAAACGCGTCTTTATCCTGTCCGTCAGTGTTCATCGCGGATTGATCGCTACTACATCATTCCGTCATTCACATGTTATCTGCTAATATTTATTATGCATATTAAATTTCTTAATTGACAGCTGATAGTGGCCACGTTGCAGTTTTAATAGCTGATAATGATCGTAATTAAATTGTTTCACTTCTATATGTATTATTCGATTCCCGGGTCGGACAAAAGTGTTACTGGGTTTTTTCAAATACTCAGTAGCAGCCCGGAGTCTGGCGATGTGCCCGGTAACGGCAATGGGCTCGCCCCCTATTACGTGGGACCTAAAAATTCATGGCAAAATGTGGGTGTAATATTTACACCTTTGCCTACCCCTTCGGGGATAGACATAGGCGTGAGACTATAAATAAATAAATAAAAATAAATAAAATATCATAAATGTATTAACCCCTTGTATGCCGAAACGCAGATCTACGCGAGACACAATAGCTTTTTAATTGTGTCTGGCATTCCGGCATACAAGAGGTTAAAGCTTATAATGGTAATGGAAATTGACGTCGAATAATTATAGGTGTTTGACAGCAGCCATTTACTAGCCAATTCGCGTGATTTATTTATCTACCTATACGTTATGTTTGTCTGTACATATGGCTCAGTTTGAGATTAGTTTGAGTTTAGTGGATTCTGTCTCCCCTAGGATAGAACTTAGTGATGTTAGTATCTGTGTTCCGTCTACTCATTGCTTGAATATTTGTACAGTTCGCCGTGATGCAGGATCCATTCATACTGCAGGAAATAATATAAAAATGAACTAGTCTTTTTGTTTGGACTCAGTTGGTAGTTTGCAAAGACGTGATGTTACAAATTAACTCAATACAAAAATTTCATTCTTGATAATTTTCAATTCTAAATGACACTTTAAAACGCTTACCTAACTTAAAATAACCAACACTCCTCACAAATGCAGCTTATATTATTATAGCTGCAGAATTCCAAATGAAAAAAGATTCAGCGTGAGGCTCCTACTAAAATAAAAATCCCAGTGTTTACTCCTCTGTTAAAATTATGAGCCACGCTATGGACGTGACCACAGCGAGTAATGTAAGATCCTATAAAATCTTTTTAAGTAAACCACAATAAAGTCATATATCACAGTATATTTCGACAACACGCCTCCAACTTTTAGTAAAATATATTCGATATAAATATGTACATGTAACCGAAAATGCTGAGATACAGCGGGGATTCATTCGTTTTAAGTTATAGATATTACGTGCTAAGCCTTTGGAAATACGCGTCCTTTCGTTTTCTAGATATAGGCTGGGCGCATACGCTCGGTTTCCTGATTAGGTTTCCTGATCAGGAATTCAGATTCGGAATTCCGTGTGCCTATCGCAAATATCCGTTTTTTTGTATTAGGAATTTATACTGTCAGTACATCCGTGCTACGGTTTTGGCGCGCTTCCGAATGGAAATTTCCGTTCGTGTGCGGCGAGCGATACAAAATGTATGACAAGCTCTGCGTTCGGGGTGACGTCATTAGGTTTTTTCCGTTCTTACGACCCGAACGCACGGAATGAATTCTGAAACGAACGACGGGTTTTTTTCCGTTCGGAAATAGCAAGGACGTGTGCGCCTTGTTTAACATTTTGTATGTAAAAGAAGCATTCAGGTTTCCAAATCTGAATTCCTGATCAGGAAACCTAATCAGGAAACCGAGCGTATGCGCCCAGCCTTACCTGGGAATTTTATATAATGTAGGCATGATACTACCATTTCGCCTTTATTGAAAAAAATTGTTCTAGTGATGAAAATTATTTGATTGGCATTTTTTATGCTTTTGCTGATTGTAGGGACAGTGTGTATGTTGCTCATGTGAAAAAATATTGGACGACATAAAGTGTTACCGATTTATAAACTTATTATTATCACCGCTATATAAATACTTTTAAAATGTGTTTTATAAAAATTATCATGGTATTGGTACACATGGTCATTCGTCCAGTTACAGAAGGCTGGTGTAGCCCATATCCAAACGTTAAAGTAGATAGAATGTACAATGTACATCACCTTTCACTCGACACGATTAACATCAGTTACATAAATATTAGTACTTATTTACTTATACATAATAATATTACATGTCATGATGTCGTAAATTATGGTACGACACATCTCACCGTCACTTCTGAATTATGTCATGGCAATAAAAGACGACTGCTTTGATATTCGCGTAATCCACAGTCGAATGTCATGGCCTGATACAGCTATAGGTATTGTAGTTACACAAATACCGCGAACACAGTTGGTTTCAAATAAAATGGTATTTCAAAGTATATCGCATTTACCGATAAGACAATTGTACATTAATCGAAATTTACTGTGCTATATTATTTTGGCGAGCAATAAAGTGTAATCTATCTATCTATCCAATGGCTGGAATAGTGCAGCGTGCTTAGTCAGGAAAGGTTTTGATCACCCGTCCTTGGAGGTTATGGTTGGGCCGATGCCAACTTAGTTTAATACAGAGTAAAGCATAGGCGTGACTGCTATCCGCAAAGTGAAACCAAATACTTCTAAAGCCCCCTTCACGAGAAACAATAAATTATCTAAACACACATTCAGGGGTTTGCAACATTTGGATCAAATGAAACAAAAACAATAATCTAATCACTTTTGAAAACGGTAGAGAAAAGTTCTAGCTGGCGAACTTTCCAGGAGTCGGACGCGTTTCGGTATCGGTTGCAATTGCGATAATGCTACGGAGATAACCATAATTTCTCATGACGGGTCTTAAGTATTAGATGTATTTTATTGGATTCAATAAAAATCAAATTGAATAGATGAAATTTTGGGAATAAGACAGGCACTTCGGTGTCTGTTGTTGTTGTGTGTTTACCCGATGACAATAGTATTTCGGACTAGTACGTAGAAGTTTCTAATGCGTATCCATAGAAATAATATGGTAGAATTAGTGGTTTTAATCTATAAATTAAAGTATCCCAAGCGGGTAATACTGCGATATTTCCCGCGGTATTAAAACAGCAGGACTAACAATAGGAACACGAGAAAACAAACAGTTTGTCTGTAACTAATCGGATATTGCTTTATTGAAGAAAACTCCGTTTCCTGAGGCTAAGTTCCGTTACGAAGCGCACAGTGCCCTCCGGCTTGTCTGACTGCGTATTATTTTCACCAAAAAATGGCTAGACGTTTTTCTCAGAAAGAGGTTTTGCTCGAGGACAAAAATATTAAAAGAGATCTTTTCTTTACTATTTCTGTAGCTTAAATTAAAATAAATAAAGAAAGATTAAAATATTTATTTATAAAAACAGCTCCCGCACTAGGCTGTGTGGCGCCTAGGGTGTCTAATGCTGTGTGGAACCTAGGGTGTTTCTGTTTTATTTAAACGAAATTTGTTGTTACCGTGTTATCATCCTAATGGTACTTAATTAAAAGATTATCTAATTTGTTTGGTTTTAATAATTAACTTGTGGCACAGCGTTTGTCCGTGTGGTGACGGATTAAGAATACGGAATGTCACCACCCCATATCATCCCATGGGTGTCGTAAGAGCCGACAGAGGGAGCATATTATGCAGAGAACAGCACTGTAAGAGAAGGAAAACTTGATACAAACCCTATACCAACCCGTTTGGCCAGCGTGGTATAGTAGGCCAATTCCTCCTTTCAAAGGAGAGGCCTAGTCCAGCAGTGGACTGTTAAAGGCTGATGATGATGATGATGATGACAGCGTTTGCCATAGAACGCTTTCAAATGAGCTACACGTTTTTTTGCAGATAATGAAGTAGGTGTGAGAATGTACCTCCCCCCCGTGGGATCTCCACCTGGTCGTGGTGGGGGGGCTCAGTAACCTTGGGTGAACTTTTCTAATGATTTGGTTCCAAAATATTTCCTATAGCGAAAATATTTTTGCAACTTGAACACATACTACCTAATATAAAGAATATTTTACGGATCAATTATATCGCGCGATTATACTTTTTTTATAATAATCATTACGCAGAATAGACCCGGTAAAAAAATTCAATCATCCTGTATACGGAAATAAAAAAATATTAAGACTTGATGTACAGTCGCGGTCTGAAAGTGTTTACCACCTTAAGGCTTATAATTGCATGAACACATCAATGACACAAGGACGACGATATTGTACATAATATATACCAATGTACCAAATGTACTCTGTGATATTGTACTAGGCAACCCAACCAATCTATGATAACATGCGTTGCGTAGCAACTGGTGTCAATAACGATTTTTTATTCCAAATTTATAATATACGTTCATTTAATTACAAGCGTGATATTTAAACTGAAACTAAAATATTTGTAGTCTTCAAATAATGTAATTTCAAACTTGCTATTTACGATTATGGTATTTGTAATTAATAAGTTTATCAAATGACTTTTACATTGACAGATTGTAATGAAAGGGATGGCGAAAATACGACATCCTGAATATAAAACCTTTTTGAAAAAAATACAATATTTTAAATATCGTCTAGCGTAAGACTGCCTCGTTGGTCTAGCGGCAGTGCATACGACAGCTGATCATGAGGTCTCGGGTTCGATTCACGGGCTGGGCTCGGAAAATGTTGCTAAGGTTTTCTGTTAAGAATTTCTTTGTGACAAATTATTAGGATTTTTTGTCAAAAAATTATTAATAATTAGCCCGAAGTTGGCGGTGTTTCAGCTCCGTGCATCAGAAAGCACGTTAAGCAGTCCCGGCTGTCATGATCTATAGAAGTCATTAGTGGGAAGTCAGTGCCCTCAAATATACCTACTGACTACTGGTCTAACCTTAGAATGATGTAAGATGGCAGGCGCTCCGTGTAAAAACTGATATTCAGTTAAATCTCGGTAGACTAGTAATGGCAGCTCCCTGGGCTCCGAAGCGAAAGCTTGGGATGCAACTAAGAAAATGCTAGGGTGATGATGATGATGATATCGTCTAGCGAAAATCAGGGCGCGGTCAGACTGTGAGCTATAATGATAGTGGATGGTATGCTAGTCACGTTAAAGCGCATGCTGATCACATAAGTGAGCTTTTGTTTAGAAAGTACCATTTTATTACAATAAGTAAGTGTTTTTATAATAATATTAAAACACAGAACTTTTACAGCAAAATAAATGCAATTCTGTCATTATTTCAGATTATTTCATCGACCTAAAAATATTCATCTAGGATATTCATACTCTTTTTGTTGGAATCGATGCCTTACCAATGATTGAAAAGTAATAAGTACTCAGATATAGCATTTTAGACCTTGCTGAACCCGGCGTGAAAAAGAATGTAATTTGAAAAGTGGTAAACATTTTTAGACCGCGACCGTACTTATTTGTAATTCCAGCCTACCCTTGTAATAGCAACCTAATCCGTCGATACACTCGTTACATACTCAAAAACCCACATCACAAAGCTAAGGAGATACCACTACATAATTATACAGATACCTCACCGTAATATTTGTTTTACCTCAAACATACATTTAATATTCAAGTCAATAAAACATTGCTAGGGCAGCAACTCGCGTTCACAGGTTTTAATAAAAACGCCATACATTCATAAACCAAGAATACACGTCGATGTGTATTGCAAATATGTTGGAATATCGTCATGGAATATTAATTTTTGTGTTGATATAAAAGCTGAGAGTGTGATGAGTTTTGTAAGTGAATTCAAATTAGATTGTTTTGACGGAGAAAAAAAAATATTGAAACGCCATAAAGGACAAATAGAATTAAATATCGATTGTTGGTTGGCTCAGACTGGTACAGTGATTGATGTGGTAAAAATACGTCGTTTGCGTAATAATAGATATTGATCGTTAAAAGGACTTCACCACAGAAGGGACCGAAGGCTTACGGTCAGCGCATACGAAAATGAAAAAGGCGCTGCAATATTATAGCGCATTTTTCACTCACAAACTATGTATTATTGTCATTTTTCTCGTTCTTAATAATATCCGAAATGGATTATGAACCAAATAATTTTTGAAACTGTGATAAATTTATGCCAAAATAAAAGCAATGTTAATGGTTTGATATATAATAGTTTGATAATGAAAAATTAATTCCGCTGCGCTTCGCTATGTGTGCGCTGTCCCTTAACAAGCTCTCCGTTTAATTCTTATCACACGTTATATTAATACTATATACATGGTATCTACGTACATACAAGATCAAAATAAAGACACGAAAATATTTAGTAATAAAATCTTTTAGCGTAACGAAAATTGAATAGGGATCATTTTTAGATCGACGCCTGTCTATCACCTAAGTGTTTGAAGATGATCTGGGTTAAAAAAAGACGAGAAATCGCTTGTCATTTTAATATTCATGAAAAATGTGATAAGGGTGTAAAAAGCTACCCAGATAGGTAGGTATGTCAGAAAAGTAAAAACCGAATTTGCCTATATCGGAAAACAGACTAGACATTTTTGTCTGAATTCACTTTTGTAAATTGTAATGTGTATTCATAAGGCTTCTTGATATAAATAGATGAAGTTAAGTTTTGAAATTAAAATTTGCAAAAGAACTTAAAGTAGTCTAACAGTGGTCGAGTTATTTTAGCTCCAATCACTCCTCTGTGCCTGTACCTATAAGTATGGCAAATCTCACATTCGTTAGGACGCAAGTAGTGCTTAATAAATTTAGTGTGCACAGTAGTCTCTTCACGTGTTAATACTGGTTTCCTTTCTTCCTTGTTTAATTTAAGTCCTGCACTAGAAATATTAAAACATCGGACTCAAAAACACCCAGATGCGAAACAAAAATGTATGGATAACACAAAGTATTGACCTCTGTGGTGCTCAAATCCACTCAGCGTAGTATAAAATTAAACAGCGAGGAAATCCACCACGCCATTTATGCAATCACATCACGTCAGTATTACAGACGTAATAAAATTATACCTACATCTTTACATTCACTATAAGCAAAAAGTATGACGCAATGTTTGTAAGGCAATTTTTTTGGAACGAAGTTCCTTATCGCGCGGTGCGAAAGGGGGTTAGACGTAAAAAATTAAGACGAAAAGTTGTAACGACACTTTTTGCTATAGTAAGCTATTGTAAGCCTTTCGGTGTGCGCATGTTTCTCTGTCTGTCTCTCTCTCTCTCTCTCTTATAGAAAGCATGCATCATGTTCATGCTTTCTGATCACATCTATTTGGGAATCCAAGAAGGCGGACGGGACATTTTTAATAAAATTAATATGGGTATCATTTTCGGGGCTTTTATGGATTCTGGTCACGAAAATGACATCTACTTAGGAATCCAAGATGGCGGACGGGACATTTTTAATAAAATTAATATGGGTATCATTTTTGGGGTTTTTATGGATTCTGGTCACGAAAATGACATCTATTTGGGAATCCAAGATGGCGGACGAGACATTTTTAATAACATTCATATGGGTATCATTTTCGGGATTTTTATGGATTCTAGTCACGAAAATGACATCTATTTGGGAATCTATGATGGCGGACGGGACATTTTTAATGAAATAAAATGGGTATCATTTTCGGGGTTTTTATGGATTCTGGTCACGAAAATGACATCTATTTGGGAAGCTAAGATGGCGGACGGGACATTTCTAATAAAATTAATATGGGTACCTATAATTTTTGGGGCTATCATGAATTCTGATAACGTAAATGACATTTATTTGGGGATCCAAGATGGTGAACGGGACATTTTTTGTAAAATTATCAATGATTACTAAAATTGTGGCTACTGATCAAGTTTATATTATATTATATTTGTTAATAATAAAAAAAAATATAACTTAAAATATAAAATTTTATAACAATTCCTTCACTAATAAATCGAAAGTAACTTCGTTTCATCCGGGTGTCCCTTGACACCTCTCAAGCTGTTTTTTATCTTACGTAACAGTACGTTCGAGTTCCTACTATTAAAATTGTAATTTTATTAAGTCGTTCGCCATCACGTAATCTCATTGAATTTATTAAATGTAAGAAATACCAAAGGTTAATGAACTTTACTTAATTAATTTTGTAAATACTTCATTAATTTGCGCCAATCACAGCTTACTTGTGCGGGTAACGAAAAGTAACAGAAATATCGATTCCAGTAGCTTCTGGTAAATTTAAAGTAGTAATATAAAATGACTTTATGTAGCGCATTCCGGCTCATATTGGTGCAAAACAAATATTTGAATTTAAACTTTCGTGGTCTTTAACATTACTTGTATATTGTTGTCTTTCGACACATACACAAACAGGATGTTTATATATAGCCTCACAGCCGTATTCGGCTACAGCGACAGCTTCCTGGACTCTTTATTAATTTATAGAGCTGGATGTTGCAGCTCGTACGTGTGCTCTCCAATGGCTTGCAAAGCCTATTTTAGCTATGAACGTGCGCCCACATTGAGTACACGTTAGCATACCGCTATTATAATTGTATGGGACGGCTGCAGGTGGACGGGATTTGAGGTCGTCCCTTTTCTGATCCAGATCAGACCTACGTGTCATCTCAAACTCATTCACTTTATCGTGAACAAGTTTACGCCACTCTGCGCGCCGATTTGCCAGGTCCTCCCAATGCGTAGGTTTTATTTTGCATCTCTTAAAATGTCTTTTCAGAACATCCTTATATCTCAGATACTGACCACCGCATTTTCGCTTACCGTATTGGAGTTCTGAAAAGAAGATACGCTTCACCACACGTTCCTCCGCCATTCGTGATACATGGCCGCTCCACCGAAGTTGTCGCCGCATAATATATGCCTCGATGCCACTCACTTTGGCTCGTCGCAACACGTCAGTGTTCCTCACACGATCTGACCATCTGATATTCATGATCTTACGCAAACACCTAAAGTGGAACCGGTCAAGTGAGCGAATATGGTGACGATACAAGCACCATGTCTCAGCGGAGTATAGGAGGTTGGGCAGAACTATTTCCATATATACGGAGACTTTTGTCCACAGCTGCAGATTATGAGAGCAGAAGACCTTTTGGTTCAGCTTACCGACTGCCAAAGCTGCGGCACTAATTCTGCTGTTGATTTCCGCTTCTAGGTCACACTTAGATGTTACAGTGCTCCCTAGGTATCGAAATTTATCAACCTGCTGCAGACAATCCTCGCCGAGTTTAATTGTACACTCACGGCCAAGCGAGTCCAAAGTCATTACTTCTGTCTTCTTGGCGTTGATCTTAAGACCAAATTTGTGACAAGACTCGGCAAAAACGGACATAAGCTGCTGCAGGCTGTCTGGGGAATCAGTAACGAAGCACAAATCTTCCGCATACATGATTTCCGTAACTAAAGCGTACGACACTTTGGTCTGAGCTCGGAGTCTGCTCAGGTTAAACAACTCTCCATCTGTCCGAAAGCGGATGCAGATTCCTTCGGGAAGTGCTTGTACAACCTCGCGGACAACGACAGAAAAGTACATCGCGAATAGTGTTGGCGCAAGAACGCATCCCTGCTTTACCCCACAGGTGACGGGAAAGAAGCCGGACTGCTCACCGTCGACTGCCACACAACACTTCATGTCGTCATGCAGAAGTCTCACAAGGTTAACAAACTTTGTTGTACATCCCAGTCTACCCAGTACTACCCACAAAGCTTCTCGAGGCCTTCTCAAGGTCAACGAAACACATGTATAAATGGCGGCCTTGTTCCCGACTCTTTTCCTGTAGTTGACGTATCGAAAAGATCGCTTCACAAGTGCCTCGGTCGGGTCGGAAGCCAAACTGGGTTTCTGGGAGTATTCTCTCGGACAGGGGTTTTATGCGGTTAAGCAGCACTCGGGCAAAGACTTTTCCAGGAGCAGATAAAAGCGAAATACCTCTATAAGAATTGCACTCGGAGCGATCACCTTTATTCTTGTATAGGGCACAGATACGGGACTCTTTAAACTCCCCAGGAACTTGTCCTTCGTCCCACATACGAACAAATAGCCTCCACAAAAGAGAATGCAGTTCCTCACCGCCATACTTTAGTAATTTGCCCGGAATATAGTTATTGCCAACCGCCCGATTGTTCTGTTGTTGCTTGATAGCAGTGACAACTTCACCCAGTGACAGTGGTTTATCTAGCTCATGATCAATCGGGAGCTGAGGTATAAACCCAATGCGAAGTATATCAACTGCACGGTCCACATAAAGCAAGGAGTTAAAATTTTCCACCCATCTATTCAGAACGTCCTCCTTGGTTGACAGGAGGCACTCACCGTTCGCCGATTTAAGTGGCACTTTGACGTGACAAGTGGGGCCTATGAGTTTCCGAACCTCACAGTAGAACTCCCCGAGCTGATTGGTGTCTGATAGCCACTGCATGTGACGAGCTCTCTCTGACCACCATCTATCTTTTGTGTCCCGGCTCAATTTGCGCAGCTCACGACTGCTTGATCTTATGTCCACGTCTGTACCTTGCTGTCTGCCACGACGCAGGCGTGACCGGTGTCTTTCGATAGCCGCTGACAAGTCAACATCGTTCTCATCAAACCAGTCCTCATTCTTACGGACTTTAAGACCTACAGTAGCCGTTGCGGCAGCCAGTAGATGAGACGAGATTCTCTGCTAGACAGAATCGATTTCACCCATCTCGCAAGTCTGTTGCGACGCGGCAAGGGACTCTATGTACTTCTTTCTTACCTCGAGATTTTGTAGCCTCTCTACGTTTAAGTACGCAGGCTTTATATTCTGACATCTTCGAGGTAGGTGAAGGCGGAGTTTTAATTTTGAGACAATTAAACGGTGGTCAGTCCAGCAGTTTGCACCACGCATCACGCGGGTGACTTGTACCTGGGACACGTCACGCTGTCTGACAATCGCGTAGTCAATGAGATGCCAGTGTTTGGACCTCGGATGCATCCACGTAGTCTTGTGCTTTGCTGCAAGCCTAAACATTGAGTTTGTGATCGCAAGTTCGAATTGTGCACAAAAGCTGAGTAGCAATTGTCCGTTTCTGTTCATATTGCCGACTCCGTGTCTGCCAAGGATCTTAGGCCAGGCTTCATAGTCACGCCCAACTCTGGCATTAAAATCCCCCAGTAGCATAATCTGTTCACTGGGACGAATACTCTTGAGACAACATGTGAGCTCTTCGTAGAATTTGTCCTTGATGTCGTCGGACTTGTCTAACGTAGGTGCATACACGCTAAGGACATTTAAAAAAATTGTTATTGTCTAGGTGAAGGCGTAACGTGGTCAAGCGATCAGATATGTGGGTGGGGTATTCCGCCAAACGCTTTGCTAGGGTATTCTTGACCGCGAATCCCACGCCTGACCTTCTAGGTTCGGATGAGGCAGTACCCTTCCAATAAAAGGTGTATCCGCCACCATATTCCACTAATACCCCTTCATCAGCGTGATGTGTTTCACTGAGGGCAGCCACATCTATGTTATAGCGACTAAGTTCCCGGGCAACGATAGCAGATTTCCTTTCCGGACAGGCATTATCATCGCGATCAAGAAGCGTACGCACATTCCACGCACCAAAATTCATTTTAGGAGTCTTGATATCTTTTTTCCTGTAACGTCGACCACGTGTTAAAAGATGCAGAGGCAGCCGTGGCTACTACCATCCTGTTGGTGTAGGGCGAGCATTTCTTTAGGGCACCTTTTCTAGCCCCCTCCCCAGCTGAGCGGGGAAAGCAGTGCCTCCCTAAAAAGGGCTGCTTTGTCACCCCGGGTGCTGCCGAATCCACACTGTCACCCCAATGCAGTTTAAAAGCGACCACGATGTTTCTACCACACCCCTGGGACCGCCTACGTGCAGGAATCAGACAAAGCCTGGTGAGCATCACACCAGACCTCTCTACCTCAACCCATCACCGCAGGACTTTGCTTCATCGGAGTCCAAAAATTCGTGAGCTGTCAGGTACGCAGGATATTTTAAGGTGCATAAGTGTTCGCGCAAACACAAATGCACGCACTCGTCCTTCCCTATCTATGCCCAGTGTAGTGGTGAACCACTACGACCGGAGACAGAGTCAGATGATGTATCTGGCCGACGGTCTCTATAGCCCTCTACCGTCGCCCTAGGCCTTCCACATTGCCTTGCTGCCTCGCCAAGTCCGCCGAACCCGTTACATATCTGCGGTGGGTTGCCTTCTTTGCCGAGACAGATTTCATGCACTGTGCGGGAGGGTACCGCTTTAAGCTTGCTCACAAAGTAGCAAACCCCCTCTTCCAGGTTTAGCCCGCGAGCCGACGCAGTTTACCGGGGTGTGGCCGCTGCGTGCATTGCAGCTTCTTGGAGCCACTGAAAGAGAGTTTGTAAGGAATAACGCATTTTAACTAACACTATACGCTGTCAAGCCGGCTGTCATAATGCAGACGCTATTTCCCCACTACACCCCACAGGATGTTTACTGGATACATCAAAACAACGATATGTGGTATAATATCTCGAAAGTCAATAATAATACAGCTCATGTTAAAATCCACGTAAGATTAAATTTATGAATAATTGTGCACCGTTATGCACCAAAATACGATAAATTAATGAAATTACTATGTTTATTTATCTAGTACGCATAGTACAAGCTTTGCTTAGTTTGGGACTAGATGGTGTTGTGTGAACGTGGTAGAATATTATATTATTATATTATTTGATCATTGTCAAATGTAATTGTATTGTACTCGATTGTAGTTGTTTTACTAAACTTGTTGTTGTTCACTTTCTTAGTTATAGCACTAAGTGATACTTCTATAGGTACATGTATACGTATCTTATCGTCTGAACAAAGAGGCGGTGGAGGCGCTTTCAAGGAGAACAGAAATTCAACGGTGACGGCTTCGGCGGACCGTATACCACCGGGATCACTCGATTATTGACAGGGTCACTCGGGTTGACACCATCAATGTTAAAGATTTTGTCTCAAACTCTCCTCTCTCTCTCTCATAAGGAGACCTGTTGTCTTCGTCATTGGACGGCGGGCAATGCGCAATTGGTGTTCACCGCGAGTTTCTTGTCTTAATATAATAGAATAATGGTCATGCTCCAAAACCTTTAAGACCGGCTTTGCTCGCAATGTCGCCTGGAGGCCTCCTACATGGCTTAACAATTCTTGTCTTGTGACAAGTACCGGGACTGATGACGTGTCTTTCGACGTGAGTGATATTATATAAGCGATTACCTACCCAAATAGAGTCAATCATATGAAAATATCCAAGTAGTGTAACTCAAATGCCTAAAAGATCTGTAACAAACTTTCTTTATTCTAACGATATCTTGAAGCGTAACATGATTTTAGGGCCAGACTGTAAACATTAAAGACACACTTGTGCTTAGTTTACAAGCTTACACGGTGGGTGGGTGTTGCGTGCGAGCTCTCAGTGCTACGTTGGCGGTATTGTGTGAAATTTATACTCTATATATACTAATATTATAAAGCTGATGAGTTTGTTTGTTTGTTAGTTTGCTCGAATGCGCTAATCTCAGGAACTGCCGGTCCAATTTGAAAAATATTTCAGTGTTAGATAGCCTAGGCTCATCTTGTTTGTTTAAAAAATGTTGGACTATAACTGTACGGGTGCCGTAGTAGTTCAAGCAGGTTCGATCTTCATACGCAACAACACTTTGTGTGATCCACAAATCGTAATTTTTGTGTCTGCGTATCCCATAAATGGGTTTATTTAATGATGGTAAATCCAGGATTTCTACAAAGAGCGGGCGAGGGTCGTCTTATAAAAAAGGAAAATATAAATCGTGGTCGTCTTATAAAGAAGGATCAAAATTTCCAAAACCTTCTAATAAATAGTATAGAAAATGACGTACAACAAATATGTTTGCGGTTTTTATGCTATTCAAATATTTGTACCGAATCTCAGGTTTTGTGCACGTTATTTCATATTTGCAAAGCACCGGTAGTGGCGTTAAAATAAGGGCGGAAGTTGGTTTTGACAAAAAATTGCTTTGTTTGGCCAATGCTTAAGCTTTTTGTAATGGGGAGGTGTTTTTACAGTTAACCGTTCTACTAAATAAGACGAAAGTGGTAGAATTATTATCAGACTATATCCTTAACTGGATAAACTATTTCATCTGGACTTAACAAGAATAAGAAGATAATGAAAGAAAAAAAGCGTTGAATCTGCATTTGTTTCTGCTATTCTCCTAAAGGGAGTGAAAGGGATCATTTAACTGAAAGAAGATGGCATCAACTTTGATTAGTTTTTGACGTGTAAAACTGTTTTAAACAACCAAAATAAAGAAATGTATACATTTTTATATCATTATCTTATGACCTCTTATGGCGCTGATACAATTGAGCATTCACCTGTAATGAGCATTCGTGGGAATGTTACAAAACAAAAAAACGAGCGAGTATTCGAGCATGCGACCACGAACATACTCGCGAGCCTTAGAGTATAGAAAATACATAGAAACCGCGCTACAATGGCAGTTAAAAATATTAACTTTACTTTGACTTATGATTTTTATCTAATGTAAGAGAAAGATAAATTTACAAATTACGTTTCGAATCATCGTAGTTTGTCATTCATTTTAGCTTGACCAGTGATGGGTTTACTCAGAATGAATATCGATAAAATATTGGTTATGTTTACAATAATTATATCCTTTGATTTGGTTTACTCAGAATTATTTTCAATAGAATGATTATAAATCTTCGTTATCTATAAATAAATTTGAACGTAGGAACAGGCACTTGTGTAATTTATTAAACCTGTTCAAATTAGGATCTGCATTTTGTTATTTAGAAACGTCATTAATTTATGTATCTTACTCGTATTCTAGAAAAATTCATGAGTCAAACTGAAGTAAATATAATGGGTAAAACTGGTATTGTAGTGTGGTTTCTTTATTTTTTCTATATTCTAAGGATTAGAGTGTTCGCTAGAATGATCGTGAAAATGTTCGTAGCAATGTTCGGCTCTGTTCGTTAATCGGATCGACAAAACAAAAAGCGGAGAACGCTCGCTGTTCTGTTACAAATGAATGCCCAGGTGAATCAGCGCCATTATACAAGAGCTCCCAGTTATAATATAAAAAATGACTATGGGACTGCTTATTGCTTCTTCTTTTCTTCTTGTTCGTAAAGGTCTCCTGCTTGATTATCCTATTATAGGTATACACTGGAATCGAATTCAAGCCTTGACTACTGTTTCCAAATGGAAGATAAGTGTGAGACTTACTAAAGTGCTACAAGGGAATTACCGGCACTGGTCCGACAGTCAACAATCATTGATAATATATAAAATATTTATTAAAAACACACACACACACACATATATAATTTATATTACATACAAGTTATAATTCCCAATATTACTTATTCTAGTTTTATGAGCCTAGCGTTCTGTCGGGCCAATGCGCAGTAACTGGCCGACTCGCCATGCATACCTCACGCTTGCACACACATACATTATAACACATACATACATACACCTACAATACTCTCCTCAAATTTTTACATTGTTAAAAATTTAACAAAAGTTATACAAAAAGAAATTAAACACAATACAATTTACGTACCGAAAAACTTATGGTCACCCTATCATTCATTACCTTTTATTTATTACATTGTTTTATAACAGACACTTAGTACACTGATAACAACATTGCGACACTTGGTGATCATGTTACGCGCATTCCGTCGCAGGTTCGAACTCCGCTCGGTGATTGCAGCGTAACGTATACAATATAGAATGTCTATACTTGTTGCATATTGGCCTGCTGAAGATTTTGTATGGAACCCTCCGTCTGTTTTTGAACCCATTTCTTTCCTCTATAGTAACAGATTCCGCAGCATTTACACATAATTATTGTAAGCAATAGTATACAGATTACCAACAGTAGCGCACCATAAGTTTTGACATGACTTTCAATGTTTGTCTAGAATTACCGCAGGCAGGCAGGTATTTTCAAGGTGCGCAGTGGAAGATGTAATACATCTACCTGACCACGATAGACAAGGATCCAGACACAATGCACTGCGTTGCACAACGATGAATTATAATCCTAACTACACCTAATATTAATAAAATGTCTTACCAACTCTTACTGATGCCAGGAGTGGAACTAAGTTAGGGAAAAACAAACAAAACTAAGGTGGCCACAATAGATTGAATGAATTATCCACTTAGCTGTTCCTTCCAACTTGATGTCCTCTCCGTCTTAGAGCACGATGCATGTTCACAGGATTCACAATTACAGTTTTACATAAGTTCAATATTTCACAAATTATCACAAACTTTGCCGGAAGTCAAAAGCAGCAATTACGTATTAAGTTAATTACAAGTTGATTCAATTCGCGTTAATTCAAAAGACGATCAATTTATATCAATTATAATCTCGCGAGAGCCCCAAAAACAGCGTGTTAATTTCCAAATTCCAGCGTTTCCAAAAGCTCTGAGTAATCTGGCGTACCAATTCAAAACGCGAGAGACGACCAGGTCTCGTATCAATATAGGGGTACTCAGGCAAGGCGACAAGTGGGCGACCAATCAAAAAATGGCCCGGCGTAAGGGCCTCCAAATCATTCGGATCTGAGAAGATCAGGCACAATGGCCGAGAGTTCAAAACGGCCTCAATCTTACAAAACACAGTTGCGAGTTCCTCAAATGTAAGGACAGACTCACCGATTGTCCTGCGCAAGTGTGTTTTGGCCGATTTTACAGCGGCCTCAAAAATACCACCCCAGTATGGACAATTTGGTGGGGAAAACAACCAATTTATCCCACGTCGGGCAAGCCTATCACCTATATCAGCCTTGTTGGTTTCAAGAAAATTAACAACATCATACAAATAATTGTACGTGCCCTTGAAGTTAGTGCCGCAATCAGAGCGGATCAAGGAAGGCAGCCCTCTGCGGGATACAAATCTGTCAAATGTAGCTACAAACGCCTCGGTCGTAAGCGAGGAGACCAGTTCTAAATGAACGGCCTTTGTGGAAAGACAAACAAAAACGCACAAGTAGGCCTTAACAGTCTTGCTGTTTCGAAGTGTCGACGTTTTCACCAAGAAGGGACCAGCGAAGTCCGTGCCAACACCGTCAAATGTCCTGCTCTCAGTTACGCGATCTGCCGGTAAGTCTCCCATCAACGGCTGCATGGTAGAAGCCTTGAGCTTATAGCAAGGGATGCAACGAAAGACTACACTCCGAATTATTCTTCGGGCAGACAAAATCCAAAACTCGCGTTGCAAAATAGCCAACAGGGCATTACAACCAGCATCCGAATTTTTAAGGTGACGGTCAGTTACCAACAAGCGTACCAAATGACCGTCCTTAGGTATCAAAAGGAGGTGACGTGCTCCGTAAGGGAGGTTGGCGTTCTTGAGACGCCCTCCAACGCGCAAGAGACCCGTTTCGTCCAAAAAGGGGTTCAATTTAGAGACAGCTCCCGATAGTTTCGATCTCCCTGATTTAAGGATAGCAATCTCCTTTTCAAAATGCGCCAATTGCACAGAACGAACCCAAAAGGTGAGGGACTCCTGTCGTTCCTGTGGAGAGAAAGGGTGTCAGACGTTTCTGTTGTGGGTGCCTAAAATTAAAAACAAAACGCTTTATCCAAGCAGTAACACCTAACAACTTGTCAAGGGAGCTGTAGCGATTCAGCAAGAAATCGGGGTCGAAGGCGCATTCCACCTTCTCAAGAGCGAGTGTTCGTAGACCCGGCAAATTGGAAGTATTCAAAACTGGCATTCGAGGCCAATCAATGTCTGGTTGACTCAACCATTCCGGACCCCACCACAGCGAATGACCTATCAAACTAGGCGTCAAGCATCCGCGCGAGGCACAATCAGCGGGGTTGAGCTCACCTGGCACGTGTCTCCAAACAAGCTTGACTTCTGATTTCTGTATTTGAGAAACGCGATTAACGACAAATACCTCCAAGGTGTGGACAGAAGCCTTCAACCAACAGAGAACAATTTGGCTGTCTGTCCAGGCGTAGGTCCCATTAATACAAATGCTTTTACCCAAAGTACTAGACACGTGGTTCAATAAGCGTACAAGTAGTGCTGCTCCCGAGAGCTCCAATTTTGGAATGGTCAAAGATGTCCGAAGGGGATCAGGGAGACTCTCACCTGACCTGAGGCACTGACTGTACGCAAGTACACCACGGCCGCGTGACCACGCTCCGAGGCATCACAAAACCCGTGAAGGGTGGCTTTGTACTTCCCGGGAGGAAGGATGGGACGAGGCAAGGAGATCTCGTTGACGGCAGGAAGTGAGGATACAAAGGAGGTCCATTTCTCAACAAGAGTGCCGTGCAGAGGTTCGTCCCAGGTCAATCCTGCTGTCCAAAGCTTCTGCAAGAAGCATTTTGCCCAAAATATGATAGGACAAATCCAACCGTTCGGATTAAAGGTTCTGGCGACAGTAGACAACACGAGACGTTTAGTTCAAGAACAAGGCAATTTCAAGTCTACGTTATACGTAAAGATGTCTTGGACTGGTCTGTACTGAACGCCGAGAACAGCCATCATTGCGGGGTTGTCAACAATCTCAAATAAATGTGGAACCTGCTGATGATCCTCGGGTAAGCCTTCCAAAAGCGCTGGTGAGTAAAAAACCATTTGCGCAAGTCATAACCAGCGGAGGCCAAAATACCTATCAATTCGTCCCGCAGGAAGATCGCCTCGTCCGCTGTGGAGGCGCCCGAGCAAATGTCATCGACGTAAATATCGTCTTTCAAGATGGCGGAGGCTCGTGGGAAACGTAAGCCTTCTCGGTTTGCGAGCTCCCATAGAGAACGTATTGCCAAATAGGGGCTCGATCTTAACCCGTACGTATTTGTATTGAGCTCTTAGACGACAATGGGATCGCGAGGAGACTCTCTCCAAAGGATCAGCTGGAAGCGACGATCATCAGGGTGGATAATCGTCTGCCTGAACATCATTTTTATGTCGGCCACAAAGACAACCTGATGTCGTCGGAAGCTGGTGATGACGTCACAAAGGTCCTTGACCAACTTGGGACCAGAATGCAAGCACTGGTTCAAGGATACGCCTGTTGAAGTCTGCGCAGAACCACCAAATACTGTGCGCAGCTTGCCAGTCGATGACTTCAATACCGCATGATGCGGGAGAAAGTAGCGCTCCACCGAACGCCAATCCAAATTTGACACAGACATGTGTCCCAATTGTACATATTCTCTCATGAACTCAATGTACTTCTGTCTGAGCTCCGGATCACGACCCATGCGACGCTCCATAGCCAACAATCTCTTTTCGGCTAAAGGTCGTGACTCACCAAGCGGAGGCCAAACAGACAGAAAAGGTAGCCTCGTAATGATCCGACCAGAACGGAGTCGACCAGTGTTGTTCTGGAAGAACAGCTCGCACTCCTCATGTTCTGGATTCAAACGGGCAGCTTGAGGGGGCTCCTCTACCTCCCAAAACCTCTGAACCGCATCAGAGAGAGCGGAGCCTACAGCCAACAAATTGTCAAGTTCAGGTGGAGGGGGGTCCCTAGGTACAGGTCCCATCAAAGCAAATCCAAATATGGTCGGGATGGCAGTCAAACCATTTGGCACCAAGACCCGTTTCCCACCAATCAAAATTCTACCGAGGACATCAGAGCCAATCAACAAGTCGATTTTTCCCGGTGTGTCAAATTTCGGGTCTGCCAATTCCAAACCCGATGTCAAATTCACCACAGCAGCAGGTAGCTGTTTCTGTGGGTGCATACCCAAAATATTCTTCAGCACAATAGCCGAGGTTTTAATCCTCCGGTGTGAAGATTCAACAGGGCCAAACAAAACCTTAACTTGCCCTTCAACATTAGAGGCTACGTCCCCTATGCCACGTATACAATTTGGAAAAGAGCCCATATTTAATTTAACCTGCCCTACCAAATAAGTGGAAACAATGCAACCTTGTGAACCTGTGTCCAATATAGCACGGACAACAACAGAGGTCCCCGTGGGTCCCCAGACCCTAACAGCAACCGTTGGTAGGATAACGGTCTCAATGGGGGAGGTTGGCGTTATAGGGCAGGAGTCAATGACCTATTGTTGCCTGGGCGGCGACCGTTGGCCAGGACCAGGCAAATCAAAATGGGGGTGCGGCTTGAAGTCCTCAAAGACGCGATGACTCGATCCGCGTGCCATCTGTGGGGGGTCATAGTGACGCACCCGCCCAAAACAAGGTGGGCGCGAGTCAAGGCGGGGACGCTCTGCCAAAGGAGGGGAATACCTGGGGCAGCAGTCATGGTGCTGGTGACGCTGAACAGCACATTCAGGTGCGCGAGAGAGAGGAGGCGTGCGCACGCTACGGTTCTCCAAGCGGGGCGAGTAGCGATCAATTGAGCGAGGCGACTCTCGGCTACGCGCCGGTGAACCTCGGCTGCCACCTTCAAAACACCCGCCCGTGCGCGGCGTCGGCTGGTTGGACAAGCGGCCAACCTCTCTGGCATTCATACAGAGAATGTCCAAATGCTGTCCTCCACAGTGAGGACAGGGGCGAGAGTTTGGGCAGTCTCGCTGGTAGTGGGACCCCAAGCAAGAGAAGCAAAGAAGGCGGGCGTTCCTGATGCGCCTTCGAGAGGCGACATGTAGGTTCAAGAATGCCCTACAACTGGCCGTTCTGTGCCCCGTGACCTTGCAGTAAGAGCACTCCACTGGGCTCTGCGTGACTGCAAAGCGAGGAGGGCGCCGGTCAACATTGGCTCGGGTGTGAACGCGAGCCTGCTCCTTGACCTTGGGCGGCTGCGTCTTAGCCGGCGTGTCACCACCGGAGTTGTCCAAGACCCGGCACTCATCCTCCAGGAACCTCTCCAGGTCAGCAAAGGGGGGCAGATGGGTCGCGCTATCCCCACCAAAGCGCTGTTCAAAACGCGACCTCAGGTCGGCAGGCAGCTTTTTCAGCACAATGTGCATCAATAGATAGGACCATTGGTCCACGGGCAGGTCAAGGCACTTAAGTGCGTTGATAGCCACCAAAAGCGGGTTCAAAAGTTGGGTGCGCAACCCAGAGACCCGGGTGAGCGTCGGAAAACCCAAAATCTGCTCGATGTGCGTGTCGGCGAGGCCACGCTTATTATGGTACCTACGGGTGATTAGGTCCCGAGCCGTCTGGTACGCCTCGTCAGACACGGGCAGATGCTGGATGAGGCCCTTGGCCTCCCCATCCAGAACCGACATCAGATAGGCCAATTTTTGTGCCGGCCGAAGGTCAGCCCTATCATTGACCAGGTTGTTAAACAAATTATCGAAGCCCAGGTAGCTTCCTAGGCAGCCATCAAAATGGGGGAGGTCCAAAGTAGGGAGCCTACTCACCAGCCCCGGTGCTGATCTAGGAAGCTCCTGCTTCAGGCCGGGTTGCCCTTCCCTATCGGCAACTAGTTGTCTCGCACTATTGGAGACAGCATCATACAGGTCTAAGACCTGGGCATAGTCTTCGCTGACCTTATTTCGCTGGTCAGCGGTGAAATCAATAACTGACACTTCGAGACAGCAAGTGCTGAAAGTGCGGAATTGCTGTTCCACACTTGCCAGGCGATCGTCAATCCGCTCGTACCTTTTTAGTAAGGCCTGCTGGCGATCAGGCCGGTTCACTAAGGGACTGGCCGAGGCAAACCAGCGCAAATCTGATGCAATAGCACCAGAAGCCGCACGCAAGTCCTTGATAGCTGACATAATCAAAATTTCAAAAGAGCCCGGACAAGCGTTAAATAATATTAACAATCAAAACTTAATTTTTCTTAATTCTTTGAAACCAACAAAGTATTAGCCTGTTTACTGCTGGTACAAGCAAGTGACAGATATCTACTGTCCAACAAAATTAATAGTTTCAATATATATTGACACAAAACAAAGTCAAAGTTATCAAAAGTTGAACCTTCGAATAAGTTAATTAAAGTTATATATTCATATAAATTAACTAATTACTTGCAACTGACAGACTGGCTGTGTTATTTGAGATATACAATAGGAAGTAAGCACAGAATATGTGTTACCAAACAATATTATCTTTATATTATAACAAGGTTTAGCAATGTAAGGTTCAAACTTAATATATCAATATATGCAATAAACTAAATCAATTGATACATATAACTGATATGTATCCAATCAAAGTGACTTATTAATAGTAACAGGAACAAATCTATGCTAGATTTCAACAATTTAAATCAAACAATTACTGATTTGAGGTTATTTAAATGACAATGTGTTTTAAATTAAGTAGGTCAACCAATACAAATAACTGTTATGTATTTAAGCAAAACTGACCTAACAACATTACAACACTGTTAACCTGTTAACAAATGATATGCTTAGCTCAGATACAAGTTTACAATATAGGCACAGTTAACCACGCTCTGCTACCAAAAAATTATGTCTAGAATTACCGCAGGCAGGCAGGTATTTTCAAGGTGCGCAGTGGAAGATGTAATACATCTACCTGACCACGATAGACAAGGACCCAGACACAATGCACTGCGTTGCACAGCGATGAATTATAATCCTAACTACACCTAATATTAATAAAATGTCTTACCAACTCTTACTGATTCCAGGAGTGGAACTAAGTTAGGGAAAAACAAACAAAACTAAGGTGGCCACGATAGATTGAATGAATTATCCACTTAGCTGTTCCTTCCAACTTGATGTCCTCTCCGTCTTAGAGCACGATGCACGTTCACAGGATTCACAATTACAGTTTTACAATAGTTCAATATTTCACAAATTATCACAAACTTTGCCGGAAGTCAAAAGCGGCAATTACGTATTAAGTTAATTACAAGTTGATTCAATTCGCGTCAATTCAAAAGGCGATCAATTTATATCAATTATAATCTCGCGAGAGCCCCAAAAACGGCGTGTTAATTTTTGAAGGCGGGAACGGAAGTGACAGTTCAGTGTGACCATTGTCAGAAATTTTCAATAGACTAAACAAAACGTTACTCAATCGATCTAATCGATTTGACTTATAACAAAACCAATTCTATTTCAAACAATGTTACTAAAATCCAACTGATTTGCTTCAATTAGGGCGATAATTATTTCTTCATTTTTGCTATATGATTTGCCCATTTTTACAATGATTCAGTTAATACAGACTTATTATTGAAAATACAAGATTACTTGGCTGAGCTTGTTACTCGTTTAAGATGCAGATATTTAATAAGATAATTATAAATTATTATAATTGTCGATTACTGTTGCGAAATAGTTTGTGCTCTACTTTATAATATTGCAAGTATGCACATAATTAGTTTGCTTACATAAATAATATGGTGCAATTATTTCCTTACGCAAGTAAATCTTAATATATAAAATCCTTGCGTTACTGACTGACTGACAGTCACGCTACAGCCGAAACTACTGGGCACAGGAAGCTGAAATTTGGCATGTATTTTCCTTGGGAACCGTAGGGGTGCACTAAGAAGGGATTGCCTGAAATTCCCACGGGGTCAGCCTAAACGGGAAAATTTAAAATAATTGCAGGCGTAGCTGCTGGCGTCCTCTAGTATGTATATATAATATAAACATGTTGTGTTTGACGGATTTGCTTGGGCTCACTAATCTTAATATATAAAATCCTTGCATTACTGACTGACTCACAGACACGCTACAGCCGAAACTATTGGGCGCAGGAAGCTGAAGTTTGGCATGTATGTTCCTTGGCGACCGAAGGGGTGCACTAAGAAGGGATTTCCCGAAATTCCCACGGGATCGGCCAAAACGGGTAAATTTAAAAAAAATGCAGGCGTAGCTGCTGGCGTCCTCTAGTGAATTATATAATGCATAGAGTATACCAATCACACGATACAGAACAATGTATATAGTATATTATCTGAAAAACTATAAATTAAATCTAACTGGTGGTCTTATTTGCCGACCACACCTCGCTTTCTTACCAACTAAGTTATTATCTATGTCTTTGCTAACGCTGAGATAACCACTGCTAGGTTCATCATTCACTTTATTGTAACCAAGTTGTACTTTATTTGCCTTAATATCATTACTTCCCTCACTTTGCTCGTTCAAAATGTAAGCTGGCTTCAGTCTATCTATTGATATATGTACTACTTTAATATGTAACTGAATCTTGAATACCTTTGCATTTCTTTGTAAAACGTGATAAGGGCCTAAGGTGACGTCAACGGTCTGCGTACTGCATCGTTCCTGATAAAAACATTTCACACTCTTACCTAATACTTTATGTAAGAACAGCGTGCGTGAATCCCGAAATTTCTGCGAAATTGGTCTTAAGCTACCTATATATTTCTTTAAACGATCTAAATACTCGTGGTCTGAGACAATTTGTTTGTTTGAGATATCATAAAATCTCCAGGCAACCGAATTGTTTTACCATATAAATATTTCGCGGGACTTACCCCATTATCACTTATGCCACTACTGCACGCAATCCCAGTAGAACCGTTTGTAACTCGTCGCTCCATGATGTGTTGTTTTTGAGACGCGCTGATAAGGCCTGTTTCATGCTCCAGTGCCAGCGTTCCACCATACCGTTGCTCTGCGGTCTATAAGGTGTAGTTCTAAATTTTTTTATACCCATAATCTTTAAAAGGTCTCTAAATAAGTTGCTCTCAAAATGCTTACCTTGATCGGTCGTTATATGATCAGCGACACCAAATCGTGCAATCCAATTTTCGTAAAATACTTTCGCTACTACTTCCGCTGTTATATCACTTACAGGGGTGGGCTCGGGCCATCTGTTACCTTGTATCAAATATCTATAGCCCTCTTTGGTCGGTGCCAACGGGCCGACTATATAATGTGAACGTGACTTAACCTTTCAGCTTTTGGAAATTGTTGTAACTCCGATACCGTGTGTCTGCCTACCTTATTCTTTTGGCATTGGATAAATGCTTTGGCCCACAGACCAACTTTCTTATTAAGGCCTGGCCAAAAATATCTTTGTGCTACTAGTTTCCGCGTTGTCCTCATACCCGGGTGACATACACTATGCACTGATTGAAAACCTAATTTCCTAAATTTCTCTGGTAAATAGGGTCTACACATTTGAGTGGAATTCTCGCAATAGATAGGTTTATCACAATTAGGTAAAAACATTTTCTTTAAAATAATATTACTTTGTTGTTCTTTTAATAATTGTGCTAAGCTGGCATCCTGTTCTTGTGCGGTTGCTAATTCTGCGTAATCAAATGTAGTGGGGCAGTGTATGGTTTCAATTCTAGAAAGTACGTCAGCGGTTACATTGTTATTGCATTCGACATATCTTATATCCGTTGTAAATTCACTAATACATAATAACTGCCTAGTATGTCGAGGCGTTTCGCTTTTAGACTCTACTTTATTGAATGCGAAAGTTAATGGCTTATGATCGGTAAAAATTATTAGTTCTCTTCCCTCATACATATATCTGAAATGTTTCAGAACTAAAAATAACGCTGTAAGTTCTCTATCATATGTAGAATACCTTTGTTGAGCTTTACTAAACTTCTTAGAAAAGTATCCTAACGGTAACCACTTACCATTTATCCACTGGTTAAGCGCTGCGCCAGCACACGTGTCTGATGCGTCTGTGTGTAACGATAATGGTACGTCACTTACCGAATGTGATAACATAACTGCATCTCTGAAACCTCTCTTACATTTCTCGAATGCTTCAATGGATTCCTGAGACCATGAAATTTTTGTTTTGTCTTTCTTCTTGGCACCTTTTAAAAATTCATTCAGCAGCGATTGGTGCTCAGCTGCATGAGGAATACTGTTTCTATGAAAATTAATCATACCTAAAAATCGACGAAGTTGTTCCATGTTGTCCGGTCGAGGATATTCCACGTCATTTGTCATTCGGATACCTTCGGTCGATACTTGGTAACCTAAAAATTCGATATTTTCCTGTCCAAATTCACATTTTGATAGGTTTATAGTTATGCTAAATTTTGCAAATCGTTCAAATACTTTTTGTAAGTGCTTTTTCTCCAAGCAGTCGCTGGCAATAATTACGTCATCGAAAAAACAGAATAAGAAATCTAATCCTTCGAGTACTGTATTATTCATGAATCTTTTAATAAACAAACATTTAGCAAACCAAAATTTAGTCTCATAAATTCGAATAATCCAAACAGTGTTATCACCGCCGTCTTTTTTATATATTCTGGTGCTATTTTTACAAAATGATAGGCCTTATTAATTTAAATTTTTGAAAAGATTTTCTAACCTGGTAATATATGACTGAAGTCGAGCAATCGCGGCACCGGATATCTGTCTGGCCTGGTGATGGCGTTCAAACGCCTATAATCGCCTACAGGCCTGATGACTCCATTCTTCTTCGCGACGACGTGCAGTGGGCTAGACCATTCCCTCTTAGATGGCCTGCAAATGCCTAGTGTTTGCTTAAATTCCTGTTTAACTTTATGATACCTGTCCGGCGGCAGCGGTCGCGCTCTGGCATGGGGTGGCCCGGTTGTTTCTATATAATGATCCATATTTTTAAATGAGACAGGTTTAGTTATATCTGAAAATTCCAACAACAAATCACCAAATGGATGATTACAATCTATTGAAGTCATTGATAAATTATCACAAATGGTTAAATTACCCAGTGTTAGCAAGTTGGTTCTCTAATCCACTAATTTGCGCGCACTTAAATCTACTATTAGCGTATGATGTTCTTAAAAATCCGCACCTAATATGGGTAGGCTAACATCTGCGATCACAAATGTCCAGCGATATGGACGCCGAAGGCCTAAATTTACATTTACAGTCTTTACGCCGTATGTTTTTATTTCACTTCCATTTGCTGCGAATAATTTATAGTCCAAATGGGCGCCTAATAACTTTTGTTTTCTGCTAATTGAAATGACGGATACGTTCGCACCTGTATCTACTAGAAATTTTAGTCCATTCTCCCTATCATATACACTGAGGCGGTGGTTACTGCCCGGTACTATCACCCCCGCCACCGTAGGTCGTACCGTGTCTAGTTTTCCGTCTGCGCTGCTGCTGGTGACTTCCACGCGCAGGGTTTCTCACACTTGGTTGCTCTAGTTCGGTATCGGTAGTGCCACCTGCACAACCAATTCGGATCCGCTGGTGTTCTGGACCTTGACCTTGACCGTCCCCGGAAAGCACCGCTACCTCTGCGACCTCGGAACGCGCTTCGACGATGCTGCGCAACCTCTTCTCGTAGGGATGCTACTTCTAAGTTCAACTTGTGCATTTGCGTCAATATTTCTGTCATATGCAGTTGAGTAGTCGGCTGGTTGCTGGTACAATAGCTGCTCACCTCTGCAATTTCTCCATTCCGTACATTCTCCATCACCTTGTCAGCTATATTTGCTAAGTTTTCCAGAGTTTGGTCTTGACTGACTGTCAATACTGCTTTTATAGATGCTGGTAATCGCGCGATCCAAAGACTGTGTAATGTTTTATCTGATTCTTACGCGTTTCTTCCTAGGTCTCGCATCCGGCTCAAAAGCTGTGAAGGTTTTTGTGTTCCTAGCTCCATCTCACTCACAAGCTTTTGAAACTGGCGCTCTTCACTTTCTTCGTATACCTGCAGTAGTCGCTCCTTGATGGCATCATACTTCCCTGCGGCTGGTGGTGCTACCAAAATGTCGCTAACTTGCTGTAACGCATCACGTCCCAGCTTGGCTACCACTAAATGATACTTAACCTCATCACTTGGTTTTTGTGCTTTTAGGATACTGTCTATCTGTGCAAACCATAAGCGCGGCATCTCCGCCCAAAAATCTGGCAATCGGGACTGTATACTTATCGCGGCGATCTCACTAGTTTTTAAGTCTTACATGGGTACCTGTATTCACACTCGCGTCACTGTTCATTTTGTCACTTGTGGATGGTTTCACGGTACTCAACGGTTGGAACATCATACGCTATAAACTTCACTTATATTAAAATTTACCCTCAACCACTTACCAATGTAGCACTTTAGAGCTCCCACACTTATTTTACTGTTCGGGTCACCAATTATACTACTACTTGACTACTGTGTCCAAATAAAAAAATTGTTTAAAATTATATAGTAGGGAATGTCATAACGCAGTCGGTATGGGAGTACCCTTCAATATTCTGACGCTGGTCTAAGCCATGCCTGCCAGCTTATGGAAAGCAAAATATATTCTGTCAAATCTGGTTAGACCATTACCTAAGTGAGCACCATGTTCCACAAAAGTCTTGGATGAAACTAAGGTAACGCTAGGGTGATCTTGACGAGTCTTTTCCTTCATAGTTTAATTTCAATATTATTCAAATATTTTTGACCCTAGCCTCGCGTCTCCCTAGGTATCTAAGGTCCGGTCCCAGTAGATCAAAATCTATCAGAGGATTTAGCTCCTGGAGATACACATTTGTCATAAGCTGCATACACAAATCTCTATTTCAAGTTGAAATTAGTACCAGCCGTAAACTAAAAATAGGCATGATGTGGATGGAAATGTAGTAGAACATAATTTTAATTCCTCGCCTATCCAGGCCATGCCACACCTCGGTGATTTAAAAGCACCTTAAGCTGTGAAGAATAATATATCAATGTCTTAATTACGCCTGTTAATTGCCGCTTCTATTTATCAAAAGTCTTGGAATTAAATGAAAGTCAGTCTGAAAAAATTGCGCCTTAAGGCGCTGCATTTTTAATGCCGTATAAAAATAACGTTTATTGCCACAGAGGAAGCTTGCTAACTAGAAAAAAAATCTGATAGTCTTAATACAAGAATAAATTCAGCGATAAAAATCGCATTTTAAAAGCCATATTAACCTTATCGTATTTTAATCTAAAGTGGAATATTGGTATGAGTTCACGCGCCCGCGCGAACTCATACCAATATCTGTTCTGCATTTTCCTTTTAAACTACTAAACTGTTCATATAACTTTCAAACGAAAAATCCTATCGCAGAAATTGATGACTTGTATAATATCCACTCACACGGCTGTTCCTGGGCCGATGATGTCATAGCGGCTACGTCAATACACATCAATCATGCCGTGTTCCGGCCTCATACGTTACTAGTGAAATTGGGTTAAGTGTGACCCGGAAATGTTCCTTCGTTTTTGGTAATGTGGAAAAGGGACTAATAAATGTGATATTATATTCGTTGGTAATTTAAATGGTGGGGGTGGCGTTTTATTGTACTTTGAACAATGAATTATAAATGTGGTTATTCTGAATGATGGACACAGATTGTTGTGGATAAGATTTTGAATTGTGATATGACAGTGATATAGTATTAATTCAACAATTGCCCAAGATTTCGTGACAAATGATAGGTACGACCATTATTTTCGGTGACAGTTATTTTTTCATTCCCATGCGCACTTTATCAATAAATAAGTGATGTTGTCACTAATGTATACGGGGTTGTAAATTGTTTTTGATATTTCCTGATATTTCAGTTTTATAACATTCACATTACCTGATAAAAAACCGAATTCAGAGAACTCTCTACTTGGTATTTCTTTATGACGTCTCATTTCCCTACAAGTAAAGTGCGTTAAAAATTCTCATTATTGGATTGGAATTTATAATTAAAATCTATGATGATACATTAAATACCAATAATAAACATATATAGACAAAAATTCTAAAAAAAATTTTTTGTAAAGATGAGACACATCAAACTAATAATGTGAACACATTCACGATAAGCGTTTCATCCAATATCTTAGAAGTATTTTCTATTTGGTAAAACACCAAGCTTTCCAGACCCATAAACTGAAACATAAAGATTACACAAAACTGTAAATCTAAACATCGATACTACATTTCCTACTTACAAAGCTCATCCACAAAAATTGATCGCGCCCTGAAGGAAATCCTCCAATATTTTTCACCACAAAGAAGCACAAGAGAATTTTTTCCAATATATTCTTCCGTCATGATTACTTCGCGCAATATGGGGCAAATTGGAACAAAGGCTCACATCACACCTGGTGCGTCAAAAATTTTAATGCTCAAATATTCACATGCTTTAACTGATGCAAATAGAATATGAGATACGGGCTTAGGCCGCGTTTGTAATACACAGTTGAGTTTCGATAATCCATGCATCATATTGGATGGATATTAGTTTAGACTTTATGATATATGACATTGAATTAACATTTGTACATTGTCTAGTACCATAGTATAAACTCTACTCAGTTAGGGACCAATGGGACAGATTGGAAACAATGGAACTCCCTGACAGAATCTGTGTTTCCCGATCAGTAAAATTTGGGTGTCTTCAAGACGCGAGTGAATAGGCATCTTCTAGGTAAGCGTGCTACATCCTAGATCGCATCATTGCTTACCATCAGGCATGATAGTGGTCAAACGCAAACCTATATAGACTAAAAGAAAAAAAAATATTTAACATAATTATATACCTATTATATAAATATTTTATTAGCTCGTTATAAATGGTGTACACCCAATGATATTACAAGAAAAGGGTAGATACGTTATCTACGTAGTAATCAATCCCTAGAAACGGTACACTAACGCACACATCGATAACTCCATATTTTATTTTATTTTCGGTTGACACGATGTGTCAGTTTCACTTTGACGCCGGCTCGCGACGTCACACACACATAATTATGTCAGACTTGCCAACTGGTTTTTGTTTAGCGTTCTGCTTTTGGTTCGCTTAAAACATATCTACTTTATTTTTACTTTTGTAACATCATTGTGTACACCATTCCTATACAATTGTAGCAGGGCCATATTGTTTATGTTCTTATTTTTATAAATAAAATAATATACATTTGTTAAAACTAAATTGTAATATATAAATAAATACATGTATAACCTATATGTAGCATGTAATATCCAGATGTGTAAACTAACATATTATATTTAATATTATTTGTGAGAATGTTTAAATTTCTTTAATATTGTACGGCACAGACATACAGGGTTTCGTATTAGATATCCATTGGAATGCGGGCCGGTTCGAACAATAGGACCGGCCGCCTGTTTTATTACCTGCGCCCGCGCCGCGCGCCGTGCCGGCCGCGCCCATCAGTCGATACTTGATCCTAACGCGAAGCGTATGTCGCTCGAGCTCCCGCCGGCCGATCGCTATCAACTAAAACCCTATCGTATTCTGTCCTATACAATATCTCGTGCTATTATCTACTGTGCTTTAACTCTTCACTACTTTCGCTCTGTTCTCCTTCTTACTGACTGTTTCCTGTGCCTATCATCTGTGCTTCTTGCAATAAACTTCAATTATATACAGCTCCGAAACGGTGTTAATTATTTCAAATCCATCAACATCGCTTCACTGGTGACCCCGACGAAGAACACGGGAAAATGAGCGAGCCGAAGGATACAGCACCACGTGCCGGCAACGAAGAGTACAGCGCGCCGCACGATGTACAACGCATCGGTATACGGGTACCCCCATTTTATCCTGATAAACCAGCCTTGTGGTTCCATCAAATGGAAAGCCAATTTTTCCTGTCCAAGATTACCCAGGATACGACGAAATTCCACCATGTGATTGGGCAACTGGAACCAGTTTACGCGATTGAGGTGGAGGACATCATAACTTCCCCTCCGGAAGAAAACAAGTACGAGCGTTTGAAGGCGGAACTGATTCGAAGACTATCAACTTCACGGGAGAAGAAGATACTGCAGCTCGTGACCAGGGAAGAACTAGGCGATCGCAAACCCTCGCAGTTTTTACGCCACATCCAACACCTGGCGGGACCTGATGTCTCCAACGAGTTCCTGAGAACCATGTGGGCTAGCCGTTTACCCAGCAGTATCCAGACAATAATAGCTTCGCAATCAAAAGCTACATTGGAGGAGCTTGCAGAGTTAGCCGACCGCGTGCACGACATTGCCACGCCCAACCCACATGTAGCAGCTATGGCGGCATCGAGTAGTCACACTGAGTTGAGTACTCAAGTGGCTGCCCTCACACGCCAAGTACAGCAGCTGACGACCAAGCTGGAGAGGATGTCACGTTCCAGAGAACCCAGATCTGGAGGGCCTGACCGGAGACGCTCGCGTTCCAGGCGTTCAAACTCGAACTACCGGAAGTTTCCCTTGTGCTGGCATCATGCGAAGTTCGGCGAAAAGGCTAATAGGTGCACAAAACCGTGCGACTTTACGGGAAAAGATTAGGGCAGTCCGTGATGGCGACCGACGCCTGCCCCAATCCCGGTCGCTTATTTATTACTGACCACCGTACAAAATTACAATTTCTAATAGATACTGGCAGTGATGTGTGCGTATTTCCGCGTAAGCATGTAAAAGGATATTATGGTAATATTAAATCAAATTACGAATTATACGCCGCTAATGGATCTGTAATTAAAACATATGGTTTTATTCATTTAGTTTTAAATATAAATTTACGCCGTGACTTTGCTTGGCGTTTTATTATAGCTGATGTCACTAGGGCCATAATAGGTGTAGATTTTTTATCTTTTTATAATTTAATTGTGGACATACGTAATAATTGTTTAATAGATGGTAAGACTATGCTTACTACCGTGGCTGCGCTTGCGAATTTTTCCGACGATGTTTCCTCGGTAAAGGTAATGACACATGATAACTCGGTTTATCACGCTATACTAGCCGATTATCCCGACATCACCCGACCTTCAGGCATACACCGCTCATCCACAAACAACATATTACACCACATACGCACTACACCTGGACCACCAGTTAACTGTTCTCCTCGCAGGTTAGCACCGGACAAGTTGAAGATAGCGAAGGCAGAGTTCGAGGCAATGTTACAGGTTGGGACTTGCCGACCTTCTGAATCACCTTGGGCTTCTCCGCTTCACCTCGCACCGAAAAAAGACAGCGGTTGGCGGCCATGCGGTGACTACCGTATGCTGAATGCACGGACAATCCCAGACAGGTACCCCATCCGTCATATCCAAGACTTTGCTCATAGCCTAGCTGGCTGTACGGTCTTTTCAACCATTGATATGGTAAAGGCCTATAACCAAATTAAAGTTAATCCCAGCGATATTGAGAAGACCGCGATCACTACGCCGTTTGGGTCATACGAATTTCCCTATATGACTTTTGGATTACGTAATGCGGGGCAGACTTTCCAGCGTTTTGTTGACGAAATGTTGCGGGGATTAGACTTCGTCTTTCCATACTTGGATGATATTTTGGTATACTCGTCAGACCAAGCTTCCCACTTAGACCATTTGCGACAGGTGTTCGAAAGGTTGAAAGACTATGGGATGATAATCAATACAGCAAAGTGTGTATTCGGGGCATCTGAGGTGACGTTTCTGGGCTATCGAATTTCAGTAGACGGTACCAAACCCCTGCCTGAAAAGGTGGAGGCTATTAGAAAATTTCCAGTCCCTAAAACGGTGAAGGAGCTACGTAGGTTCTTGGGGATGATTAACTTCTACCGCAGGTTCATTCCCAGCGCTGCCGTTAATCAAATACCCCTCAATGCTCTTTTGACAGGTTCGGTCAAAGGTTCACATCCTGTGAATTTTTCACAGAAAGAACTGGATGCCTTTGAAGCGTGCAAGCAAGGCCTGTGCCAAGCTACAATGCTCGCACATCCAGACTGTGAAGCAAAACTTGCTATTGTAACAGATGCTTCGGACATAGCTGTGGGTGCCGTGTTACAGCAGTTTAAGAATGAAGGTTGGCAACCTTTAGCATTTTATTCACGTAAATTGTCTCCCTCACAGGCTAAATACTCGCCGTATGACCGCGAGCTACTGGCAATCTACGAGGCGGTTAAACACTTTCGTTTCATGATCGAGGCTCGAGAATTTGTAATTTACACTGATCACAAACCTCTTACATTTGCTTTTCATTCTAGGAAAGAGAACTGCTCGCCCAGACAATTTCGGCACTTAGATTTTATATCACAGTTTTGCACAGATATTAGACACATTTCAGGGAAGGATAATGTTGTGGCTGATACCTTGTCTAGAGTTGAAGAGGTTATTCAACCGATCAACTTTGCAACATTGGCTACTTTGCAAACTACTGATGTTGAACTCAGTCAACTTTTAAAAGGTAATACTTCCCTGCGTCTTGATAAGGTCAAAATACCTGGGTCGACTTTAAACGTATTTTGTGACGTTAGCCGTGGTACACCAAGACCTTTCATCACAAAGGAATTGCGACGTCAAGTGTTTGAAAACCTGCACTCTCTAAGCCACCCTGGCGCCAACGCTACGGTACGGTTAATTTCAGACCGTTACATATGGCCTGGTATCAAAAAAGACTGCAGGGAATGGGTTCGCACATGTCTGGCGTGTCAGCGGTCGAAGATACATAGACATGCATCTTCACCGCTGGGCACTTATAGACTCCCTCGTGCTAGGTTCAGGGACTTGCATATAGATCTTGTCGGTCCTCTACCGTTATCACAGGGCTATCGGTACTGCCTCACAGCAATCGATCGTTATACTCGATGGCCTGAGGCCATACCCCTACAGGACATTACGGCTGAGACTGTTGCTAAGGCTCTGCTCAGTGGATGGATATCCCGCTTTGGTTGTCCCTCACAGGTCGTAACAGACCGTGGGAGGCAATTTGAATCAGCGTTGTTTAGTCATTTAGCTAGAATTGCCGGTTTCCAGCACAAAAGGACTACAGCTTACCATCCAGCTTCAAATGGGCTCGTGGAGAGATTCCATAGACAGCTTAAAGCAGCTATAACTTGTCACGCTAATAGCAGTTGGGTCGAATCTCTTCCACTCGTTCTTTTAGGTGTGCGTAGTACTTACAAAGAGGACCTCATGGCATCGCCGGCGGAGTTAGTGTTCGGTGAACCATTGCGTCTGCCTGGTGATTTCTTTAGTCCTGAAGATCTCGTGGATCCTGATGTCACCGATTATATTACGCGTTTACGCAAATTCGCAGTTGAGTTACAACCTAAGCCAGCTTCGCGCCATGGCGGTCATCGATCACCATTTATATTTAAGGACCTAACCACATCAACCCATTACTTCCTACGAGATGACACTGTGGGCGGATCCCTTAAACCTGCGTACACTGGCCCGTACGAAATCATTGAGCGTGGAGATAAAGTGTTCAAGCTCATCGTAAATGGTAAGACTGTCACGGTATCGGTAGACAGAGTAAAACCTGCCTACATATTGCGTGATCCAGACACCACAACACATTCAACTCATCATACAATATATCACACACCATTTAACTCTTCCAGTCACACACCCACTCATAACTCACCTGATGCCGAGGATAGCATGGTCAGAAAAACTCGTTCTGGTCGTATTGTAAAATTCCCTGACTTTTATCGCCCGTAGCCCGGTCTCAGGGTGGTGTAGCAGGGCCATATTGTTTATGTTCTTATTTTTATAAATAAAATAATATACATTTGTTAAAACTAAATTGTAATATATAAATAAATACATGTATAACCTATATGTAGCATGTAATATCCAGATGTGTAAACTAACATATTATATTTAATATTATTTGTGAGAATGTTTAAATTTCTTTAATATTGTACGGTACAGACATACAGGGTTTCGTATTAGATATCCATTGGAATGCGGGCCGGTTCGAACAATAGGACCGGCCGCCTGTTTTATTACCTGCGCCCGCGCCGCGCGCCGTGCCGGCCGCGCCCATCAGTCGATACTTGATCCTAACGCGAAGCGTATGTCGCTCGAGCTCCCGCCGGCCGATCGCTATCAACTTAAACCCTATCGTATTCTGTCCTATACAATATCTCGTGCTATTATCTACTGTGCTTTAACTCTTCACTACTTTCGCTCTGTTCTCCTTCTTACTGACTGTTTCCTGTGCCTATCATCTGTGCTTCTTGCAATAAACTTCAATTATATACAGCTCCGAAACGGTGTTAATTATTTCAAATCCATCAACATCGCTTCACAATAAATCGCATGCAATATTAAGCCAGTCTATGCCGTATAATAGTCGCGTAGCCCATTTTGCCTCATTTTATCACAATCTGAATAAAATTGAGTGTGAGATTACTTACTGGATTAAAAATGTTTTTCAATATGCAAAATAATCAACGATAGTCTTTATTTTAGAAAACTTTCAAGTACTTAGAAGAATACTGTCGCAAAACTTTAAGGTAAAGTTGATGAGCTTCTTGTGCATGCAGCACTAAGCTCGCTTAGCAAAACTACTGACAAAGGTCTATGCCGCATTTCTGTTACATAAGAATAGCTTACCTAGGGCCCAATTCTCCTAAATAAATATAGTTTCGATTTCATGTCAGTGTCATAGTTATGTCACAAAAAGCGTATTCTGCTAAATTATCTGATAATTAAACCAATTGTCAAAATATGTGTCAACAACGAACTGTTTAATTCAAATTATACGATAATGACATTAGGTTATCAGAATAACGCTTCTGAGTCTATTCAAAATATAATATCAATGTCATATAAAAATAGGAGAATTGGCCTCCTAGTATATAATCAGCAATTGTGAGCGACTAGTTTGAAGAAAATATCAGTTTTTGGAATATTGCCAACAGAAAACTCATTTAGTTTTCTGTTGGCAATATTGTAAACATTTATTTTATTTTGGTAAGTATATTATCCAATAATGGTAATCGCTGATGCCAAAATGGTATTTGACATATACCAAAGTTATACCAATGTTACCAAAAAGAGCCGGAAATGGGGCTCAGTGGCGTGCCGTAACCAGGATTAGACTACACAGCAGACTGATGTAATGATACCAATGTTCTAAAAGGCAACAATAGCGTCAAAATGGACGGCAGAAACAGAGCGTGAACTGCCTAGTTGGTCTCGCGGCATAAATGTGCGCGTGGGATTTGAAGGTCTTGGGTTCGATACCCAGGTCGGGCAAAGTGCTATTGGGTTTTCCGTTAGGAAATTCTCAGTAGCAGCACGGAGTCTGGGAATGGGCCCGGTACGGCAATACGCTCGCCCCCTATTACGTGTAAATGAGTGTAGCAATATACCTTTGCCTAGCTCTTCGGGGATAAAGGCGTGAGACTATGTATGTATGTATGTAGAAGTAAAGTGTTAAAGGGTTTTGGGTTCAAACCCTCGGCGCACACCAAGAGTTATTCGAAGTTATGTGCATGTAAACTGATGAGTAACGCTTGCTTAATTGAATGCTAAAGGAAAACGTAGTCGTGAGGAATTCTGCACGTACGAAAGTCGTGCCCGAATAAAGATCATATGTAGTTAGCCCGTGTCCTAAAATGAGATAGATTTATACAGGCCTAAGATGATCATCATACTCTTATACTCATCTAAAAAAAATATTTACTGTCTATTTAAATAGACTTTGATTTTCTCATTAAACACTAATAAAAACCAATAAATTCTATTTCAGGTGTAGATTCGTTAAAATATATTAAAGATATTCAAAATTAAATATCAAAGTAAGTACGGCTAAAATATGTGTGTCCCGTTTGTAAGTACCTATTTATTATCCCAGTAAAAGCTCGGATATCAAACCGTTATAAATCTGGCTAGAATTTATATCATTGTTATTTCTACGTTAGTTCTTAAGTTAAGTTACATTATGATCGATTTTAGACTTATTCACATATGTATCTAACAAGATATAACCATAATATATATTGTATCATTAACTTTGTATAGCCTAAACATATTGTAAATGAACATAAATTGATTGTATGTTTTAAATTTATAGTGTTGCCAATTTTAAAAAGACAAATTGGTTTGACGTTTGACACTGTCAAAAGGGTAAATAGAGTATAAAAGATGAATAGTTTCTGTTCAATGTTCACTTTCGCTCCGGCAACGACTTACTAAGGTACGATATAATTCTGACCATTATATTATTGTGTTTCACTATTCGATATTGCTTCTATGGTGTTATTTAGAGTATTGTTAATATAAATAATGCAGAAACAATGTAATATAGTGTAGCTATTGTATAATTGACATTGTGTTGTGGGTGGTTTTGTCAGTTATCAGATGTTATAAGCTTAGAACTTGAGATATCATGAAATACAATCGATTCATATGCTGTGAACCAAACCATATCAATTATATGTACCTGTGGTTAATATCACAGTGGTAAATATTGAATATATCCATAGTAAATATACCTAGAATAATAATAAAAGATATACCGGTTGTCAATATTACTAAATGAATTATATTGTTGCTAATCCATTTTAATAATGTTATATTTGATATATTGAAATACCCATAACCTTGCTACCCAATATTTTGAATATGATATATTTTGTACTGCTTTTATAAACAATGACTATTAAAAGAATGGCCAAGAGTGGCGGTAACTGTAAATGTATCTTTATCTAAGTTATATTCTTGTGACAAACTGAGTAAATGTAACTAAGAATTGATAGTTTTCTCTTTTATTTTTCAAACCAGTGACAAATATAACTAAAATACTACATATAGGCCTTATGCCTTGTACCTATACATATATATAATAACCCTTCTATTACGTGCAAAACGTAAAGCTGATTATCACAAAACTTACATGTAAACGCGCCCTGAACCGTCGAAAATAGAATATGATATAGAACCTTTAGAGGCTTGTTGATGAAATGGCGTAATGATCTCTTGAATATTTTAAGACTGACGGTACATTTGAATATTGTTTACATTTACTTCTGCTCTTAGTCCAGTCACTTTAGGCAAAAAAAGGGTTCAATCTCGGAATTTGAGATAATAAGCTGGAAACTTGTATACAGCTTTATTTTGGCGTTCTAAAAGTTGTCTCAAAAGTCACATATTATCTCGTGTCTGCGTCGTGAGTTATTCGAGGTCAAAGGTCACGAAAATCGGTTTTTTGCAATTATCTCCGTTTCTATGGTTCCAATCACTTTAACACCTATTATGAAAAAAAAATTGCCACAACTTTTGTCACAACTCTTTTTCTATACGCTCAACCCTTTTCGAGATTGCTGTTATACAAGGTCAACCGTGAATCTCGGTGAATAATACCTTGTATATAGAAATAAGTCAAGTAAATATAATTTAAGTTAATTTTTATGTAGTAGCTGTACTTTTGTTACAATTAAAATTAAAATTAAATGTACATTTAAATTCTTCAATAACTTGAAGTTCAAAAATATCAATTTTCTTCTTCTTCATCATCATCTCCTGGGAAATTGAAAATTTCAATTTCATCTTCATCATCTTCGTTTACCTGCATGATTTTTTATTTGTCTCCAAACCTTCTAAAATTTCTGGATCAAATGCAGTTTCTTCCTCAGGATCGTCTTGCAATACAACAGCATTGAGACAAGCTTGCCCATTGCATTGTCCGCAAGCTAAAGTGCATTGCAAGCCCGATTTTCTGCATCCGCAGCGTGACTTTGTATAACAGTATATAAATGCCTGAGCGCTGGATGCTTTCCGCTCTCTATCTCGAAAAGGGTTGAGCGTACAGAAAAAGAGTTGAGACAAAAGTTGTGGCAATTTTTTTTATCTTAAATTTTTATAATAGGTGTTGAAGTGATTGGAACCATAGAAACGGAGATAATTGCAAAAAACCGATTTCCGTGACCTTTGACCTCGAATAACTTACGACACAGACACAAGATAATATAAGACTTTTGAGACAACTTTTAGAACGCCTAAATGAAGCTGTATACGAGTTTCCAGCTTATTATCTCAAATTCCGAGGTGAATCCCTGAAGTGACTGGACTATCTGCCGTTATCTTGGAATGGAAGTAAAACAAAATATTTCTTCTTCTACATATTTTGTTGCAGCCGTAAAGAATATCTCGATGAAACTTTTCCAATGTGACGTAACACTCAATTTTGTTTCCGATTTTACTACTTTTTGATAGGCGACAATAAACACAAACTAAATTTAGAACTATCAAGACAATTTATACGAAAAGAAACAATATTTATTTATTTTTTTACACAAGAAAGAGAAATAATCTTTTCATCACCAGTCCTGTGTCTAAACTATTTCATTGCAGATTCGAATTTTTTCTCACTGTGAGAATAGTAGGTTCCTAGTCCACTACGCTAAGTTTTGGTTGGCAGATAATAAAATTATAGTTAATAAAATTCTCAGATGTGGAGGTTTATATACTCACGATATTGTCGTTTACCGTTTAGCAAGCGATTTTTAAATTTTAGTACGCCTACGTATGTTTCGGAGGACCTCTGCGTAGGCGACTTTCCTGCTCGTTACTAGGTTATCATCACTTTCTACTGCACATTGAATACCTTTTCGCAGCAATGAAAAATGGAAAAATCTCAGCTACATATTTATCGCTCTGTACATAAAAGTACTTGCGCCCAAAATATCAGGTGGCTACTTATCGTCGTTTTTACGAGAATACATAAGTTACTTTTATAGCAAACACGTGTGCACCCTTTGGGTAGTTCCTTTCACGTTAAAATAAATCTGATTTGATGGCTTTCTTCTTTTATTTTCCCTGCAATAATGTAAGAATAACGTCCACTTCATATTGAACTGAGTGCTGCTTATGTTTCTGAGCCATACATTAAGAAAGTGTTATGGAAAGGAAACAAGTTATTTGATAAAAATATTCATATACGCAAGGAAATGATAAGGTGATGAAGAACTCAACAATATCAAATCATGCCGAATATTTAAATGTCCCTCACCGCTTAGTACTGCGCTCAGTGTTTGGAATTCGATCCCTAAATCCCTACACGAGGCAACAGTACTGTTTTTCGCTAGCCACAAATAATTGTTTTGAATTTGGATATATTTTCTTTAAGTCCGTCGTGATACTATATTGTAATGGTGTACGCGTCATAAAATATAATTATTTAATATGTTAGTCGTCATGATCACGTTATTATTTTTATTAGGTACCTTAAAAATAAGCTTTGCATCTATAACATTATTCTTCAGTAGATATTACTTTAAACAGCCAATCGTCAAAAGATTTCTTCCCCATCACACTGTAATAACTCGAGCCAAATGTCTATTAACCATTTTCATTAAGTGATTAATACAAATTAAATCTTTAAAATACTCAGTAACTGACTCGCCATAATCCCTATAAGAACTTTTTAATGTTCCACGTAAAATAACAATTTTCTTTATCTGCATAATTGTCCCTCTTTTTAGAGAAGAACCTTTGTGTCTGAGTACGATATACAATTCGAACATATAATTTCAACGAGCGATTCATAGTGTATTTTTTGAAGTCGGAGTCTCATGTTTATTTTTTATTATTTCTTGCTGGCTGTCTCTCTCACTTACTGGGTCGAAGAAAGCGTGAAGCTCTCCTAGGGAAGGCTAATCAACTCTAATCTCTCAATGGAGCACCAATGTAAGATGGGGCAGCTACTTGGCTCCTAAATTTTCATTGGCAAAAGAAGCACAGCACAGTAGCCAGTGGGATTTCGGCAAAAATCGACAGTTCCTACTTTCCTGGTTCCTACCAGTGGGAATCCAGGAAAATATTGACAATCTCTACTGATCGGCAATGTTGCTTAGGTTATCTGACATAAACAAATAAAAGCACAAACGGTATCACCGACAACCTGTAGCTACGAAGTCACGTGAGTTACAGACAGCATACTTAACCATGTTTATCCTTTTTGCTTGGCCTTTCTTCTCAAGAAGTCATTTAGCTAGGAAAAGCAAGCATCATCTAGAATAGGGGTTTGACTTGTATAAGTGTTGTTAACAACCAAAATGCGGAAATAAACATGTTTGTATGTCTTCATGACTCCGCCGCGATAGTCTTGTGTAGGATTTCAGATAGCGTGGATCTCCTACAAATTGTATGGCGCGTTCGGTGCCTTTTTGAGAGGAAGAATAAAAATAACTACGTAAACAAAAACCGACATCAAAAACTAAAATGTTAAAAATAATAGAGCTATTTTCACTTTTTTAGATAATAGAGCTTTTTTCACTGTTTTTCACTTTATCTATCAGCCTTACTCCTCGTAAGGCTGATAGATAAAGTGAAAAACAGTGTGATACGGGAGAAGTGTGGTCTAAAAGATGATTGTGTAGTGACAAAGATCGAAAAAGGAATGTTGCGTTGGTTTGGACATTTGGAACGGATGGATGGAAGAAGAAATACGAAAGGAGTTTATCGCGCGAGAATGAATGGAAATGTCGGTAGGGGACGCCCTAGGCGGACGTACGCCGACCAAATAGGTGACGAACTGAAAAAGGGCCAAATTAAAAGTACCCATAACCGACGCGCATGCATGATGAGGTTAATGAATGTCGAGGAAGCGAAAGAGGTATGTTTGAACCGAAGCATATGGCGTTCCATAGTCTCTGCCTACCCCAATGGGAGACAAGCGTGATATAGATAGATAGATTTATTATTAATTAATAAGGTGCTCTGCCTCGTTGGTCTCGCGGCATAAATGTGCGCGTGGGATTGGGAGGTCTCAGGTTCGATTCCCGGGTCGGGCAAAGTGTTATTGGGTTTTTCCGTTAGGAAATTCTCAGTAGCAGCTCGGAGTCTGGTAATGTGTAATGTGCCCGGTACGGCAATAGGCTCGTCCCCTATTACGTGGGACCTAAAAATTCATGGCGAAATGTGGGTGTTATATCACACCTCTGCCTACCTCTTCGGGGATACAGGCGTGAGTCTATAAATAAAACTAAATAAATAATAAGGTGCCAAGCCAATTTAATACGTACGAAGTAATGTATTAATTTGCTCGTATTCGTTGCTCGTAAGTGATTTAAATATAATTATTTGTTTAAGGCTTGGCACCAACTTCAAACCTTTTAGTAAATAGCACATATAAATAATAGGTAGTAATTAATTAGTATCATCCCATGAGTGTCGTAAGAGCCGACAGAGGGAGCATATTATGCAGAGAACAATACTGTAAAAGAAGGAAAACTTGATACAAACCCTATACCAACCCGTTTGGCCAGCGTGGTATAGTAGGCCAATTCCTCCTTTCAAAGGAGAGGCCTAGTCCAGCAGTGGACTGTTAAAGGCTGATGATGATGAGTAATTAATTAATATTAAATGTGGCGCCCATAGATGAAAATGTAAAAGGGAGTCGATTGGCCAGGTATGGACATGTTATGCGGAGAGATGAGATGCATGTAGGTAAAAAAGTGATGAATATGCATGTAGAAGGACGAAAAGGGAGAGGACGGTAAAGGAAAAGTTGGATGAACTATGTGAGGATAGATATAAAAGAGAAAGGGGTAAGCGATCGGATGACTGGTGATAGAGAAGTATGGAAGCGAAGGATATACTGCGCCGACCCCAAATAAATTGGGACCAGGGCAAGACAATGATGATTTAATTTATATTAAATTATTATTATTTATAACATTTTAGTTTTTGCTGTCGGTTTTTGTTAACGTAGCTATTTTTATTTAATACTTTTTAGTGTATTGTCAACTAGTTATGGGTAGACCTAAAAAAGGTGCTGCGCCCCTCATAAAATATAGATCTCAAAAAAGAGATAAAAGAGAAGAAAGCGCCTTACCGCATGATTTACATCTTTAAAGTCACCATTATCATCATTGTAAAAGCCAAGTTGATTTTTGTAATTACCGAGCGCGTATGGCCCTTCTGACCTTCTGGCTCCTTCATCAGACCCTAGAGGATCCCAGTTACCACCCGCACCAGAGTGCTTGTCAAGACGAATCAAACGAGCCCAAACTCGGTGGGGTTTTGTCATTTAATTACTGATTTCCTATGGCCACCTTTCGATTCCATTATCAGATCAGCTCTATGTCATAATCATTTTTCACTGTCATCCAATTCATAAACTTACACAGAATGTCAGCTCAATCGTTAACCGGGAAGTAGGTCTAATTTACTTGCGAGATTTGATTTCAGACATAGGGACAGGTGAAAGTAAATAAAAAAATGCTCATAAAATAAAAACTACTGGGCTAACTGAATAAAATTTTTATGAGACCAATTTGAAAGTGTTCCGCGTCAAACAAAAAAAGAATCACGTAAATCGGTTCAGAAACTTCGGCGAAATCGATGTACATACATTAAAAAAAATATTTATATACCAGCCGAATAGAGAACCTCCTCCTTTTTTGAAGTCGGTTAATAATAAGTAAGACAATAAAATAATAAGAGCGAATAATAAATAATGATTATCGTCATTTAGCAAAGCAAAAGTTTCGACAATTTATAAACCGTCAAAAACATTGCTGCACAAATAAATAAAGCTCATTATAATTATGTATGTATGCACACTAATGATGTAACGAATATTCGCATTCGCATTCGCATTCACGACTATTCGCATATTTTTGGATATTCGATTTTGCATTCGCATTCGCGAAATTACTGCGAATGTTTTGCGAATATAAAATAATTGTTTTTTGAGCATACAATTTACCAACAATGCTGAGAAATTAAATTGTATATTACGATAAAGTCCATTTTTGATACGTGATTATGAGTGGTACTTAAAAAAGAACTGGTTTTATTAATCTGGCCTGCTAGGTCGTAGTTCTTGTGCTCGTTTATTTAGTTTGAAAATCTCCAATATTTTAATTTATTTTAAAAGAAGATTCACGATTACTCACGATCAATATCAGCCCTCCAATTTTGGATGTGTGAAATGTGTGAATAATTTATATAGGTATATACATTGATAAGAAATTGCACCTATATAATTTTTGGACATTAAGCTTGTATGTAAGAGAAAAACGGTTCTGTAGAGACTGTTTTGCATCCTAAAAAATCCGTCTCGTTTCGTTTCCCAAAAATTCTGAAACGACCTAGTCGACGCGAGCGGAATCAGTGTAGCCGGAATATTTTGCTCGAGTCACCTGGCTGCAGCGCGCGTGTAGCCCCGAGATAGCCTAACTTGTAGCCAACGGATAATATTTTGTCACCGCCCGGCAAGAGAGGTTCCCAATGGCGCTAATATCCCCATCTGGCAACAATGACACTTCAGTCAGATACTTTCGTATCAACTCGGCTATTCTCGGAACAAAAAACAAACGGAACGCACTTCGTTCAAACTGGACCGCAACCAAGGTTACCAAGCTATAGACAAATGGCGCCAATTTTGATCAAAACTGAATATTCGCATTCGCATTCGTGAATGTTGGCAACAGATATTCGCATTCGCATTCGCGAATGTCCAAAATATGACATTCGTTACATCACGAAATTACACACATTAAGTCCATTTTTCATATTATAACATTCATTGCATACTAAAGTCGTGCTTTTATGTAAAACACAAAGTAGGAGAAAAATTACTAGTCAAAATGAATACTTACCATATGCCGAGAGGAATTAATATATGTTTTGAACTAATATATGTTTTGAAAATGATTAAGTTTCTGTCAGCTACAAAATGTCTTACTTTTATATTAATACACTTGTTTAATGACTGCATCGCGTTAAATGTAATTTCATTCTTGCATAGAGTTTGCTTATAAAACTGACCAGAAAACAGTAATAAAACGACATATTTTATTAATTATTTGTGGCCTGCAAAAATGTTGTGTAGCTTTGCTTACAAGGGTTTAATTTAAAAATAATAAAAATCTCATAGGCCCATTTTTATACTTTCCTATGTATCTTCTATTTGTTTAAGGAAATTTATACTGCTCTAGAAATAAATCCTGTATCGTGAAAACTTCATAAATATTGAATCAAAGAGTATTCAGACTCAAAACAACAAATTTGTTGATCACAAAATGTCGTCTCGGGATCAGAATCACGACACAGTGTTAAACGATGAGGCGACCACTAAGCCATATGTACAGTTAGTTCTTACATAAATTCTATATTCATATGAAACTTACGGTTTTGACATTATTCTAAGGAGCATATTTCTTTTAAACAATTCTATTCCACCTCCTTAGCATAAGACATTTACTAATTACAACTTAATATTATCCAATGTATCCTGTATCTAAAATCCGTTTACTTCATTAAAAGCGTTTCTTCTCCGTAAATGAATTATAATAGCGTGAACTGTTTTAATATTCAAGCAAAAATTATTTCAGAGATAATAAGTCTTGCAGCAGCTTCGTTTCTATTTTAAATTAAACAAAAGCAGTAGCAGAAGTGCCTTTGTTTTTTATTATTAACCTCTTGTATGCCGGAATACCAGACACAATTAAAAAGCCATTGTGTCTCGCGTAGATCTGCGTTCCGGCATACAAGGGGTTAAGCTTCAAATTTCTACGAACAAAGTTTCCTCCAGCTGTATTTGATTAACTGTAACTTACAATCCCTTGTTAGGTGTTGGAATCCGACTCTGTAAGCGAAACCATAGAAAACTTTAATCCCCATGACGCCGTTACGTTGGACGGGATGTTGAGGTGGCGATAGCCCAGTGGTGTACGTAACGGACTGCCGAGACGATGGTCTTGGGTTCGATCCCCAGGTACCGCGGGCACACCTCTGACTTTTCGAAGTTATGTGTGTATTAAATTAATAATGTTAATTATCGCTCGCTTAATAATGTGCCCGGTAGATGGCAATAGGCTCGCCCCCTATTACATTGGGACCAAAACATAACTGGCGAAAAGTGGGTGTGTAATACACCTCTGCCTACCCTTTCGGGGATAAAAGGCGTGAAGTTATGTTATGTTATGTTTTATGTAAAAAGAGCGCTGACCTTATCACTTTTTTCTTTAGGTAAAATTAAAAAAAAGGAACATGAATACCATCCGATAAAGTTGCCTACAATGGCAAATTCTGCTTGTTATTTGACGTGTATGTGCGCGAAATTATGTACTATACACCAATTTTATTTTTATATTGTGATAGTTCTACATCCATTCTTATTTCTTGCTTATTGAACATCTGTTTCACTTTGCGACGCTCGGAGGTTATTCGCGCCCTGAATGTAAGCTATGTACTTTAATTTATTCAAATATCGTCATCCATTAAAGGGTAAAGGGTGTTTTCAAAAATAGTACTACGGACCTTCGTATCTTTTATTTTGAAATGGTTCGTTGTATTAGTCCTAAATGTGAGCACCTGTTATTATCCATGATGAATCCATGGCAAAATAGTGTGAATGTATCTAGAAATTTATCGAAAGTCTCTACTTGAAGACAACTCTTTTAATTTGTACCAAAAGAGTTGTCTAAACACGCACTTGGCACATTCTCCAGTGCAGAAAAGTACTTCCACCACATAACTTACTTATTTTCTTTTAAGCCACAACAAATAAGACAGAAACGGTAAATTACCTACACGATTAACACTTGCTACAAAGCTCCAACAATTAAAATACGACCAAAATCATCCTCTTAGCGTTATCCCAGTTTCAATCTGAGGTCCGCTTTACTAGTCTAATTGGATTTGGCTGAATATTAGCTTTTCCACAAAGCGACTGCCTGTCTGACCTCCGCAACCCGAAGGGAAGCGATATTCCATGGTTTAGACTAGTGTCAGTTTATTTAGAAGGTACTAACGCCCTGTTACGACTGTCCGAACCGGGACCGACGGCTTAACGTGCTCTTTGAAGCACGGGTCAAGCGATAATTAATAAAGCAATACGAACATAACTCCGAAAAGTCATTGGTGGGCGCAGTGGATTCGAAACTGATACCTTCTGCATTGCAGTCTGTTGGTATCTCCACTCGGCTATCGCTGCCTATATATAAAATATGACCAAAATAATCTTAAGAAATGCCTCGTTGGCCTAAAGACTGCCTCGTTGGTCTCGCGGCATAAATGTGCGTGTGGGATTGGGAGGTCTCGGGTTCGATTCCCGGGTTGGGCAAAGTGTTATTGGGTTTTTCCGTTAGGAAATTGTCAGTAGCAGCACGGATTCTGGTAATGTGCCCGGTACGGCAATAGGCTCGCCTCCTATTACGTGGGACCTAAAGGTCAAGGGCCTAAAAATCATGGTATATTGTTATACCTTTGGATTCTGCAAGTCAGCTGGCAGGCGCTCTGTGGGAAAGCTAATATTTAATCTAATCCGGTTAGAGTATTAAGCGGTCCCCAGGTACCCACTTGGAGGAGCATGATATGAATAGAATATAATTATACGTACATAATTCACACGTAGTAAGTACTTTAGTGTACTATGTACAGGTAAATGTTGCATATATTTCGTGTTGATAGGATTCGTTTATCTTCATCATCAGCCTTTAACAGTCCACTGCTGGACTAGGTCTCTCTTTTGAAAGGAGGAATGGACCTACTCTACCACGCTGGCCAAATGGGTTGGTATAGGTTTTGTATCAAGTTTTCCTTCTCTTGCTGTGCTGTTCTCTGCATAATATGCTCCCTCTGTCGGCTCTTACGACACCCATGGGATGATATGGGGTGCTGATATTCTTACGTCCGTCTCCGTCACCACATGGACGCACGAGCTTACTTTGGGAAAATATTATTTTGATAAAATATTTATATCTTCTAAGAAATACAAAACCTTTTTTGGCGTCTGATATCACCTTCTGGCCGCTATCTTTATTTATACAAAGCGTCATCATCATCGGCCCTATATACTATCCCACTGCTGGGCAAGGGCGTCTTCTCATTTTGCAATGGGTATGGCCATAGTTCACCAGGCTGACCAAGTACGAGTTGTCAGACTTCACATATCTTTCGAGAACAGTATGGAAAACTCTCAGACATGAAGGTTTCCTCACGTTGTTTTCTTTCACCGATAAGCAAGCGATAATAATTAACGATTTAATATGCACTTAACTTCGGAAAGTCATTGATGCGTGCCGTGGATTCGAACCCGAGACCCTCTACGAAGCAGTCTGTCGGTCTCTCCACTCGGCTATCACTGCAACGCATAGGAAGACTAAAATTTATCTACAGTGTCTTAAATATCTTTGAACAATGTTACCATTTTGTAAGTCTTTGTGTCGTGGACTACGGCGTAGCTTGCTGCTACGTGGGCTACGCCTGTAGCTCACAATAGAATCTAGATCGCATTTAAGTTAATATTTTGTATTATAAAGAAATGGAATACAATATAAAAAAAATAAAATTGTTTATTTAAGGCAAAAATTAGAATTTATTTTCAATTATTTTACAACTTTATACTTATTTATATTTGCTTAGTATAAATAAAAAGCTTTAAAAAATATTATTATTTTGCTTGTTACAAGAGCATAAAAGACAGCACATATCAGCTTACATCTTGAAAATCTTATTTATTATTTTTGATCATTATTTATAATTTTCTCAAAATCTCTTAACCTCTCGTATGCTGAGTTACCAGACACAATTTAAATCTTTTGTGTCTCGTGCAGATCTGCTCTTAAGCATACGAAAGGTTAAGCTCCACTTGCAATAGCAAATTAAGTATAAGTTGATCATTAATATTTAAATTGGTAGGTATGGTTTAAGCTGAGTGTAAGTTATTAATTATTAAATCGAGGTAGTCGTACTCTAAACCATCTTAAATTTTAATATTTACGTTAAAAGTGCGGTGAGCGAATTTAAGATTAAAGACTTCGTTATATTTAGAAGTAAATAAAGAAGATTTCGGTTTTATTATTTTGATACATTTATTTTTTAGTATCCAAAATACTTTTATGGTGTTTAACAAATGAGTACTAAAGAGGTAGACGAATAACTTGCTTGTCATATTCTTATACTAGAGGACGCCAGCAGCTACGCCTGCATTTCTTTTAAAATTTACCCGTTTTGGCCGATCCCGAAGAAATTTCGGGAAATCCCTTCTTAGTGCACCCCTACGCTCCCCAAGGAACATACATGCCAAATTTCAGCTTCCTGCGCCCAATAGTTTCGGCTGTAGCGTGTCTGTCAGTCAGTCAGTAACGCAAGGATTTTATATATTAAGATTCGCAATATTCTAACTAAGATATAGGCAACATCCGGTTGGCGCAGCGGGAGTGTAAGCGACTGCTACGCCGAAGGTTGTGGGTACGATTCCCGCTGAAGTCAAACATTTATGTGCATGAACATGAATATTTGTGTTGGTCTGGGTGTTTCTATGTATTTACAAAAAAGTTAAGTATAAAAGTATGTTTATCCATTATCTTGTATAATCTATTCATACTCTTTTGTGTCATTTTGATTTAAAATATGATACATAGAGAATGCTGTCTCAAAGTGACGTCACGTTAATACATATTTGAATAAATAGATGGTGGTAGCGCCATCTACCTTCCTATCGATAACAAATTACATCGACGTCAATCGTTCCACGCTTGCTCGTCCAATGCGAGCGATCCTTTTGTCTCCTTCGCTCCCCTCCCAAGGCACGCCTACAGCACAGTCTAGAAGAATCCGTGTCACGACGAAGACATGTACCGCACCGCCTTTTTTTTACCGCTCCCGCTTTATACCAAAAACTCAACAAACCGCCCGCGAGTGAAGTGTAGTCAAACGACGGAGTGATAAGTGAATCTTCAGGATTCCCGAAGAGACACCAGAAAGAGGACTGACGTACAAGGTAAGGCGTGTTCCCACACCCCCGTCTCCTATCCCTTCCATGATCCCAGTTCATTAATTTTTCCTTTCCTAGGCCATAAGAACCCACATCCTACAGTCCACAATATTAATAACCTTTCCAAATCGCCTAAGAACATTCGGTTCGCCGAAACATTTTTTGATCTATACGAGTCGGATTCATTTACGTTTTATACGTAACCTCTCGTTATATCTCTATACCTAGGCAGTTATAGCACCTAGCTATACTCCTAGTCCATTTACATAACCGTCACATGGTTATTTCCACACGCATCAGTAGGTAATAAACTTTTATGTAGCTACCTACTTACCCAATTATTATTTCTGGAACTATCATAGTTGTCTTGTAAATCTCATATTTCAAGCACCTTTTAATTCCACCGCCTTAAAGTGTTGCCTACTTAAGTAAAATAATAGGTACTTTAGGTATTCTTATTTTGCTTCGGTCTCATTAGCTTATACTTACGTAAGCATGTCACAACAAAAGAAGCCACGCGTGTCGGAAGACAGAGAGCTGACAATCTTAGAAGCAAAACGCAATATTTTATTTGAGCGTATTCAAAACATTTACGAGCGCTCAAAGACCGCCGCCGCTTTTGATAGTAATAGGGAGTCATTTCTCAGTTATTGTGTGACAGTAGATAGTATTCAAACAGATTTTCATAAGTTGTTAGACGATTATAACGCAAGATTGCTTTCTACTAATCCTGATGAAAAACCGAATTATCAGGCGTACACCTCATTCGAAGATCTTTATTGTATCATTAAGCGAATACAATCACAATTAGAGGGTAAATATTTGGCACAGCCCGTTTCAGCGGCTCGCACGCCAAGATTACCGCCAATCGAGATTATGTCGTTTGACGGAAATATACGAAATTGGCCGTTATTCTATGCGAGTTTTAAGTCCACAGTGCACGATAATGGTTCTCTGACAGATGCTGACAGGTTGTACTATTTAATAGGTAAACTGTCACCGAAGGCCCAGTCCGTATTTGCAGGTGTCACACCTAGTGCTGAAAATTATCAGGTCATATTTCAGTCACTACTTGATAGATATCAAGACACTCGCGTCCTAGCGTCTACCTACTTTGATCAAGCTTTAAATCTAAAACTATCCGGTACCGCGTCTGTCGCGAATTTCCAGCTGTTTATAGATAACTTTGTTACCGCGGTTAATTCTCTTAGGAACTTAAAATTAGAAGATCTTTCCGACTTTATGTTGCTTCAACTCGCTTTAAAAAAGTTTGACACTGAAACAATTCGTGCTTTTAAAATGACAGAACGCAATAATAAAATACCTACACTAGATAGTTTTATTTCGTTCATCAAAGATCAGTGTCGAATATTTCATAATACGCAGTCTAGTTTATCTAGCCCGTTGAATACTAACAACAGCAAACAAAGGTCGAATAAAGCGCGAAATAGTAATAATAACTCGATCCCTAATCCGCAATCTTACGTAACATGCTCGGAATCTATTAATAATAATTCACAGAAATGTCTGTGCAGTAATATAGTGCACGACCATTTCTACAAGTGTCCCGCCTTTAATGGTTTAAATCCGACTGCTCGTTTCAAGTGCGTAAAAGATAACAAAGCATGCATTAAATGCTTAAGTATAAAGCATAAAACGAGTGATTGTTCTAGTAAGACGAGATGTCGTTCATGTAATCAGCGACACCACTCATTGTTGCACTTCGATAAAAGTAGTCCGTTGTCAAGCCAAGACGCTAACCTTGACACACTTACGTCGCAAGTGCAGGCCACGATAACTGCGCCTCCCACGACTCAGAATGAAATATCGTTGTGTACGACATCCATCGCGCGAACGACGCGCACGCGCGGACGGCCCTCGCGCATCTATAATGATCCGCGCGGGGCCAAGCCGCAGTGTATGGCGTCCAAGGCGGTACTTTAGCAACAGCGCAAGTTATCGTTTATGATATTAATGGATCGCCGCTCGTGGTACGTTGTCTACTCGATAGCGCATCTCAGAGCAATTTCATAACTTTTGATTGTTTCAAACGCCTCGGATTTAAAAATACTGACTTAGTAGTCAAAGAAATCGGCGGTCCAGAAAAACATTGCAAGGGTTCCGTAGATATTAAAATACATCCGCGTTTTGATAGGGATATTAATTTTAACATTTTTTCGCTTATCGTGGAGCGTATCACGGACGCATTGCCGAACGCTAACGTAGACGTAGCATTACTCACTCACCTCGAGTCATTGCCGCTGGCAGACTCGGAGTTTGCGAATCCGGCAGACATTGATGTTTTGATCGGAGCTGCAAAATTTTTGCATTTTCTACCAACTAAAGTGGTACGTAGTGAGCAATATAACTTACCGCCCGCTATTGAGACGGTATTTGGGTATGTGATGATGGGTACCGTACCTACGTTACATATTTCTCAATATATTACGTCTTGCTGTTGTTCTGTTCTTCAAGAAAATAATATTGATTCTCTTCTCAAGCGATTTTGGGAGCTTGAAGAGGTTACCGCACCGCCCTTGATGAGCCGTAAGGATCTCGAGTGTGAAGAACATTTCCGCGCTACCACTGTTCGTGACGACAGTGGCAGATACGTTGTGGCGTTGCCATTCTATGTTGACCCTTATTCGTTAGGCGACTCGTACGCTGCTGCGCTTAGACGTTTCCATTGTTTGGAACGTAAACTTGATGCATCACTTAAGTTACGCAGCGCCTATAATGACGTCATTCGTGACTACATAGATAAAGGTTTTTTGAGTGTAGTTGTAAACGACGAGGGCAATTCTCGTCCCTCATATTATATCCCGCATCACGGCGTAGTTCGCGAAGATAAAACCTCTACTAAACTTCGTGTGTTTTTAGATGCTAGTTGTAAGATTACATCGGGTCAGTCGATTAATGACATTTTGCATGCCGGCCCTAATCTACAGGGTGATTTATTTAACATCATAATAAAGTTTCGTATTTTCCAAATCGCTCTGTCAGCTGAATGCCGCCAAATGTTCCTCAATATCGTCGTTTGTGAGTCTGACCATAGATTTTAACGGATTTTTTATCGTTTTAACAATAAGGAACCTTTATCAGTGTATCAGTTCAATCGTGTTTGTTTTGGACTCAAGTCTAGCTCATATCACGCGTTACGAGTTGTTCGCCAGTTGATCGCTGATGAAGGCGATCACTTTCCCGCCGCAGCAGCTGTTGCTACTTCCGCTTTGTATATAGATGACATTGTCGGTAGTGTCATATCCGCTCCGCTAGCAATTTCACTTTGTGAAGAGCTTATTCAGCTTTTCAAGCGAGGCCAGTTTGATCTTGTCAAATGGACAAGCAACTCTAAGGAGGTTCTCGCACGCATACCAGATTCTCATAAAGCTTCTACAGACATTGAGTTTGAGAAGTCTGTACCGCATAAAGTTCTCGGTTTACGCTGGGACAAATCCTTTGATAGTTTTCAGTTTGACGTCTCACCGCCAGATGATAAGTGCACCAAACGCACTATGCTGTCCACAGTGGCTCAACTATGGGACATAATGGGGTTTGTGGCTCCCACAATTTTGTACGCCAAACTCTTGATCAAAGAGCTTTGGCTATCAAAGTGTGAGTGGGATAAAACACCCCCTGACCATATTGTCACCGCTTGGGGCCAGTTTTGTATTGAGCTTACCGCGCTCAATCAAATTACTATTCCGCGTCATCTTGGGTTGGTAGATGGATTTACCATCAACTTAATAGGTTTCGCTGATGCCAGCGAGCGTGCTTACGGCGAAGTCGTATATCTGCAAGTCCGCATTGGTTCTAACTACTAGATGCAGTTAGTTTGCGCCAAGTCTAAGGTCTCGCCTGTTAAAACCATTTCGGTTGCGAGACTGGAGTTGTGCACGGCCCTTCTGCTGTCTCAGTTGCTCCGCAAGGTTCAAGACACAGTTTTGCCCCACTACACTATTAATAAAATATACGCATTTTCTGACTCCAAAGTAGTGCTCGCTTGGATTCATTCTTCTCCTCACCGCTGGCAGACTTTTGTCGCCAACAGCGTTAGTAAGTTGATTGAACTTGTTCCTGCTACTTGTTTCAATCACGTCGCGGGTATTGAGAACCCCGCTGATTGCTTGTCTCGTGGTGTCACTCCACTTAATCTTATGCATCATCCATTATGGCATCGTGGACCTTCTTGGATTTCCCATGATCCGTCAGAGTGGCCCATGCAACCCTTTGACCACAGTGCAGAAGACGAAGATGTACCCGAACGGAAGTCTGTTTCTTACCCCGTGATTGCTAAGGTTGCGGAGTCTCCAATCTATGCACTCGCACTACGCGTGTAATCGTGGTCTAAGTTACTCCGCGCCATCGTTTATGTCTGTAGGTTTCTTAGGCACCTACCTAATGGGACTTTTGTTTCAAGTACTGATATCAAATTTGCAGAATGTAAGAGTTACTACGAGCTGTACAGGCTGTTCATTTTAGTAACGACATTCAAAATTTGAAAAACAATGTACCTTGTTCTCCCGCTATCCTTAGACTCAAGCCTTTTCTCGATGAACACGGCGTCATACGCGTTGGGTGTCGTCTCTCAAATTCGGATGAACCTTATAACTACAAACATCCTTGCATTCTGCCGCGTCATGATCATGTTGTTGACCTTCTTGTTGATTTTAATCACAAGAAGCACCTCCATACTGGTCCAGAGTTGCTTATGTCCTTACTTAGGCATAAGTTTTGGATTTTAGCCGCTCGACGAATAATTCGTCACAGAATACATAAATGTAACGTCTGTTTCAAATTTCGTCCGCGTCCGACTTTCCCTCCCATGGCAGATTCTTTAATTCTTTATTGTACACAAAAAATAAAACAAAAAATACATGAAACGAGTAAAAATAATAACTAATTAATTTTGTGTACAAAGGCGAGCTTAACTCAACACTGAGTTTTCTACCAGCAAACCTTTGAGGCTGGAGATTTGATTTTAGAGCTAAGGGTAATCTTAGTGTACAACAAAAATAATAATACTAATAAAAAAAAAATAGGATACCAATAAATATATATGTAACTTAAATAAATAAACTACATACAATAATAAATATAATAATATTATATAATACAATAATAATATTATATAATGTAATATATATAATCTAAATACATATATATATATATATATATATATTTAGATTATATATATTACATTATATAATATTTCTAATACATATGTGTTATATTTATATCGATAGATAGTGCCTCCTAACACTCACCTTAAACACTGCCAAGGACGGGCTAGCGCGAATGTGATGCGGCAAAGCATTCCACAGGCGGACAGCATAGACGGAGAAAGAATGGTCGTACACAGTGGAGCTATGAGGAGGCGTGCGTAAGAGAAGAGAGGTGGCTAAACGACAGGGCTTCTCCCGCGGAATAAGAAATTCAAACCGGTCACGAAGGTATGAAGGTGAAGTAGTAGGATTGTGAAGAATAGTGTAAAGAAGAGAAAGAATGTGAGAATCCCGGCGCCGGCGAATGGGCAACCACTTCAACCTAGCTTGAAATTCCGACACATGATCGTACTTTCGAAGGCCAAATATGAAGCGGATACACAGATTCTGCAGGCGCTCGAGTTTGTTTAAAAGTTCCTCCTTTATATCAAGAAAGGCGACATCTGCATAGTCTAGAGTTGGAAGTAGGAGAGATTGCGCAAGTGTTACCTTAGTATTGAAAGGCAGGAATTTTTCGAGACGCTTGAGAGAATGGAATGTGCAAAACACTTTTCTGCTTACTTCTGCAATATGTGCTTCCCAGGACAGATTCGAGTCAAGAAACACACCGAGATTTTTAGCACATTTCGAGTAAACTATGGGTATTGAATTATATAGAACTACTGGGAGCAATTGGTAATCCAATAGGTTATGCATATATCGGCCACCAATAATGAGAGCTTGAGACTTTGTACTTTGTAGGATTAACAAGGAGTCCAAATGACTCAGCCCACATACGAATACGTTCTAAATCATTATTGATAGCATCGATGGCTTCAGAAATATCCTGAACATTAAAATGTCGATATAGCTGCAGATCGTCTGCGTAAAGATGATAATGTGAAGATATAACTTTAGTGATAGCGTTTATAAAAACGGAGAAGAGTAAAGGAGATAACACACCGCCTTGAGGAACACCCGCAGCCAGATCACACCACTCAGAGTATAACTCTTCGGAGCGCACAGACTGTGAGCGTCCCTGAAGATAAGATTGAAACCAACCAATTGCAGAAGCTGAGACATTAAGTGAGGATAGGATACCAAGGAGTACGTCAGAATCAACGGAATTAAAGGCACTGCTAAAATCCAAGAGTACCAGTACTGTCAGTTGCTTATTTTCCATGGCCAGTCTTATGTCATCAGTAATTTTAACAAGTGCTGTTACTGTACTATGGCCTGGCCGGAAGCCGGACTGATATAGACTTAATAGGCTATTAGAGTACAAATAATTAGCCAGTTGTTTCTGAACATTAGTCTCAAGAATTTTGGACAGGACTGGAAGTATTGAAATTGGACGGAAATGGGATAAGAAAGTAGGATTTGGAATTTTGGCTAAAGGTAATATGTGTGCCTTTTTCCACAGTGCGGGAAAGGTGTTAGAGAATAGGGAGAAATTTATTATGTGAGTGACCACGGGCACTATTTGGCTGAGAATGGGCAGAAACATTTGAATTTGAAGACCATCTTCACCAGCTGCTTTAGTGGTTATGGATAGGAAGGATTTTTTAACGTCCGCTTCAACAATTGGCTGAAAATAGAATGCAGTATTTAATGGCAGAGAAAGATTGGAGAGAAAATTTAATGTTGTAGTCTTGGTGCTACTATGAAGAGTAATCGGTGGCCTGGAAAAATGAGCATTGAGTATGTTCAAGTCCATACTCGTGCAGCTGCTCTGCGATGTTTTTCCAATGCCTAGCGACTTGAGAAATTGCCATACTTGTGAGGTGTGAAGATCTTGTATTGAATTGTGTATGTGGCGTCTTTTAGCATCCCTACACAAACGACTGCAACGATTTCGGAGTTTTTTATATGCATTCCAGTGCTCCTCAGTGGGCAACTTCTTATATTGCCGTTTAGTTTTGTCCCGTTTCGCCATTAGTTTTTTAATATCAGATGATAGCCATGGTGCCGGCAAGTGTTTGACCCTTACCTTCTTGAGCGGAGCGTGTGTATTATACAAGTCTAAAATGATTGCATTAAAAGCAGATACCATATCATCTATATTATTACACTTATGAATGTAGGTCCAGTCTATAGTGTTTGCATCCATCTCCAAACGCTTCAAATCAATGTTCTTATAAGAACGAAGTGTGAGATATTTGGCCTTGCGTTTTGGAGGACGAACTTTATAAGAAAGGTATATGAGATCGTGATAAGAAAAAGACGCGGGAAGTTGTCCATGCGTTGCTACTTTGTTACGGTCAGAAACAAGAATTAAATCTAGAAGAGAAGGATTGCAATGAGGAGCCTTATGAGTAGCATTAAGAGGAAGAATCTGCAAATTAACAGAGGAGACAAGGGACTGAAGCTTTCGGCTGCGTATATCATCCTTGAGTAGACAGGTATTGAAGTCTCCAAGAATAATTGTGTGTTCATACAAAGAAGAATAGTTTTCTACCTTTGATTCTAATGACGAAAAATAGTCAATAGTACAAGATGGGCTGTAGAAGACACCTAATAGTATGTTGGAATATTTAAAATTAATTTCAAGAAATATATGTTCCGCAGAATTTGAGTATTCACTTGGAGACTTGTCGACAATTTTATGTTTTATATCTTCACGGAGATATATAGCAACCCCTCCATATCCCTTGCCTACTCTATCATTACGCACCAACTTATAACCTGGTAGCGAATATTGTTTGGAAGGAAGAGTAGGCTTGAGAAAGGTTTCTGAAATAAGAACAGCATGAACAACATCAGCATCAAATGACGATAAGAGGTCTGGATAGTGAGCGTGAATGCTTTGCGCATTAATGTGGACAACATTTAAGTAATTACAGAAGCAAGAGAAGGAAGAAAAAAGTTGATCAAAAAGATGTGTCGAATCGTCATTTGTAAACGCACTAGCAAAGCTTAGATCAGTTGTAGATGAAGATGAACAAGAGGCAAAACTATCATCAATATCATCATACATATTAATAATCATAAACAATAAACGAATAATAAATACAATATATAAATATAATATAGAAAAATATATATATAATAATTTAAAGTTAAAAAAACAAAAACAAAGATATATATTCTTTGTCACCTCTATGCACTGGCTGGTTACAATGAGTTACTAAAAATAACATCAACTTAAAAGACTCGTACCCAAACATATGAAAAATAAGTTTGTAGAAGTATCCGAACGGAATATGGTATGACATCTGTCAAACAATTGTCAAGTTATAATTTAATCTCTTTAGTGACCGTCATTAGCAAAATAATTATGTAAACAAAACTCATTGACAAAACTAAATACGAGTTACACAAAAACCAAAGTAAAAAACAACAGAATTGATAAAAAGTGACTATTTCACCGTTTTGCGTGGTCTCTTATCAACAGTCTGGGATGTCGGTTTATGAGCAGGCTGCGAGGTTTTGGTCCCAGCCACCGCGGGCTCCGGTCCTGAAGAATCTGTTACCGGGAATTGTGTCATCACGGAACGAAGCTGAGCCATTGATTCTATCTTCTTCCGGGATTTGTCCGTGACTTGCACCACAATATTGCCTTCTGAAGTCCAGCAGCGCTTCACTCCGTAATATCTCCGTGCGTTAATGAAAACCTCATGTCTTGGTATTGTGAGGAATTCTGAAAGTGTTAAACCTGAGCCCTTCAATTTGGTTTTGCTCTGCCATACTTTACTTCGGAGTAGTCGATTTTCAAACCGCACCATCAATGGACGAGACTTATTTACGTTATTGCCCAAATAATGACACCCTGACACTTGCGTTGTAGATATATTCGGCATGTCCATTTTATCCGCCAAGATGCTCAGAAATTGTTCCAGTGGTTGCGTATCTTTATCTGGCGAGAGACCATGTAGCAATAATATTTTGGAGCGTGATGCCATTTCATGACGATCAAGACCTATGACTAGCAACTTCATTTGGGATTTAAGAGCACTCATAGTCTTCCAAATAAGGCCCTTAAAATCAGTGAACTCCCGGGATAGGCTAGCAATAGTCTTCCTAGCCAACGCGTCAATCAAGTTGATAAAGCGTTTACACATACCGGTTGTGATTACGCAGGACCGCTGCAGTATACGCCAGTGCGTGGTCGAGGTGTTAAAAGCCGTAAAGCTTGGCTATGTATTTTTACATGCTTAACGACGCGTGCTACGCATATTGAAGTTGCGACAGATTTGAGCACGGTGTCATTCCTTGCAGCCCTTTAACGATTTCTCTCACGGCGCGGCCCTATACAGTGTTTGTATACGGATGACGGCACTTGTTTCGTGGGCGCAAGCTCTTATTTACGCGACCTCTATAAGTTTCTCAGGGAAGAATATCGTACTCGTCTTCAGGAAGAACTTTCCATAAATCATATTGACTGGAAGTTTATTCCACCAGCATCACCACATTTCGGTGGATGTTGGGAAAGCATGATCAAAGTAATTAAAACGCATCTCTTCAAAGTTATAGGTCAACAGATCCTCTCTTACGAAGAGCTTTTAACTGTCCTTGCACAAGTCGAGGCACTGATCAACTCGCGTCCGGTCACGGCATTGAGTAGTGACCCTGCAGAACCAAACCGCGTTAAGCCCTGCACATTTTCTGAACACAGTGCCATTATCGTCATTTCCGGCTCCTGAAGCAGACTCTTCAAGCTTGCTGCAGAGACATACTCTGCTGGATAAACTCGGGCAGTCGTTCTGGCGGCGCTGGCGTGCGGAATATCTCCACCAGCTTCAGGCTAGATCCAAGTGGAATAGTCCTGCATCCCCTATACAGAGGGTACGTTGGTCGTCATAATACATGATAATGCTCTGCCGCTCTCATGGCCGTTAGCCATCGTAGAGAAACTGCATACTTCCAAGGACGGTACAACCCGCGATGTTACCGTGAAAACTGCGAAGGGGAGCTACGTGCGCCCTGTTATACGTCTCTGTCCGCTTCCAACTCAGTGAGATCTAGCCTGAAGTTGGATCTACCTCTTAGTTAAGTATTTAGTTAGTAGTTTTCGCTATTATTGCGTTTGTAATTTTCGCTAAAGTTAATTTAGATTAATTTTATTATCACATCGCTGTCTTAGCCTATTGATGGGTTATGCGGTAGTACACCAAACATAGCTAAGTTCAATTCTATCTTTTTTAAACGCAACCCTTTATGGCTGGGGGAATATGGTAGCGCCATCTACCTTCCTATCGATAACTAATTACATCGACGTCAATCGTTCCACGCTTGCTCGTCCAATGCGAGCGATCCTTTTGTCTCCTTCGCTCCCCTCCCAAGGCATGCCTACAGAACAGTCTAGAAGAATCCGTGTCGCGACGAAGACATGTACCGCACCGCCATATTTTAACCGCTCCCGCTTTATACCAAAAACTCAACAAACCGCCCGCGAGTGAGTGTAGTGAAACGATGGAGTGATAAGTGAAACTTCAGGATTCCCGAAGAGACACCAGGCGGAACCATTTGCAAGGAAAGAGGACTGACGTACAAGGTAAGGCGTGTTCCCACACTCCCGTCTCCTATCCTTCCCATGATCCCAGTTCATTCCCTTTTTCCTTTCCTAGGCCATAAGAACCCACATCCTACAGTCCATAATATTAATAACCTTTCCAAATCGCCTAAGAACATTCGGTTTGCCGAAACAGATGGAGTGTATCATATGACGTCATTTTCTGACTGGCGCTATTAAGATTCTCCGACGGCCTATATAAGCTGTAATTTTATATTGGCATGTATTACGTAAAATCAAGAAGTCTGGCAGAATTATATAAATCAAGCTCGAAACAGTGTTGACATTGTAAGGGGATAGTCGGGTTAATCCCAGAAGAGGGATAGGATAGGATTCTCGAGAACGTGCTACATAGTGGTCCTTCGAGCCGGATCGTCAGAATCGGGGGACCCTTTTTGATCCGACGGCGGTGGAATACGGGCCCAAACGTATTTCCACTCAGGAGCTATACTGGTGCAAACGTGCCAGTGGCTTCAGACTGCACTCGCAAGTGAGTGCGGTCAGGTCGGTGTTGGGCGTATTTCTGAGGCTACTGGCGCTAGCGTGCCAATTGCTTCAGGCTGCACTCTCTAAGAGTGCGGTCAGGACGTCACACTCAGGAGTTACTGGTGCAGATGTGCCAGTTGCTTCAGACCGCACTCTCTAAAGGTGCGGTTAGGACAACGAATTTCAGGGGCTACTGGTACAAGAGTGCTAGTTATCTTCAGACGGCCCTCTGCAAGAGAGCTGTCAGGACGCGATTTGGAACGGATCACGGTGGACTTGGGTATATGCAGACGGCGCCGGCAGTGGCGGAGTCTATAATTATACGAAGTGGAAGGAGTCAGCACAAACAAAGGGCTGCAACACGGACTTGCGATATCTCAGGTGACGCGATTATAAACTGTGAGTACGTCAGTGTCAATATTATTACTTTAGTTTAAAGAGGTTTGTTATTTTTAGTTGAAAGAGGTTTGTTCCAATTGTTAAACATGGAGTCGCTGCTGAATTTGCAATATGACTTGAGTGTAAGAATAAAAAAGGCTTTTTCTAATTAAAAAAGAAGTCTAAAAGAAAGACTAGTTAAAAAATGTTACATTGAGGTGCGGTTAGATTCTTTGCAACAGTTGTGGTTAGATTTTCTATCAGGTCACAAGGAGATTTTACGTAACTACAGTCCACTTGATTTAAAATATACTAGTTACCTGAAGGATGAGCTTTACGGCGCAACTGAAGAGATATATTTAGACTATAAATGTATTTTAAGAGAATGTCTAAAGATATTCAGCAGCGACTTTGAAAAGGTTAAAGCAGTTCGGTCTTCTCAAGTTAAATTACCCAAAATAAATATACCAACATTTTCGGGAAAGTACTCTGAATGGTGCACTTTTCGAGACTTATTTCAGTCATTGGTCCATACTAACGATGGTAATACTATTTAAAAAAGTATTTAACAGGGGAGGCTGAACAATTACTGCAGCACATACCTATTGTAGCTTCTAACTATGTAAGATGTTGGAATATATTAGAGGAACGGTACAATAACAAACGATATGTCTGTCATCAAATTATGCAAAGGTTCTTCGGTCAAAAGAATATTGTCAATGAGTCTGCTAGTCATTTGAAAGATTTAATAGATACCACCAATAATTGTTTACATGCTTTATCTAATATTGATGTACCCGTAAAAGGCTGGGATGTAATAATTATATACATTTTGACTTTGAAGTTGGATCCGGAATCCCGAAGACAATGGGAATTGAATGTACATAATTGTAGTTCATTAGATGAGCTCCCGACATATGAACAATTTGAAGAATTTGTGACAAATCTTTACCGAGCCATTGTATTTTTGGAACCTGGATCCAATGCAAAACGAGGTCAGACTCATCAGGAACCAATAAAAAGAACTTTGCATGTAGCAAATAGGAAATGTGATTTTTGCTCGCAGGGACACAGACTTGCATTTTGTAAGGATTTTGCTACTGAAACCGTTGATTCTCGTCGTAAGTTTGTAGAAACTAATAGGTTGTGTTTTATGTGCATGGGAAAAGGTCATTCGGCTAAATATTATCAATATAAAGGGCGATGCAGAATTTGTAGGCGGAAACATCATTCTCTTTTACACCCAGAAAGCAAGTCGGTAAATGATAACGGAGATGACAATAATAAGACAAACGAAGACCACCAACGTTCGTCTGAAATAGCGGCAAAGTCTGAACAGACAGTGGTATCATGTTGCTCGACAGGCAAGGTATATTATCACGACTTGTTACCTACTGCTTTTGTCATAGCTAAGCCTAAAGGAGAAAGTTAACCGATACGCGCATTGTTGAATTAAGGCTCACAATCTTGCTTTGTAACAAAAGAGGTCGCTCAGTTGCTAAGATTGAGAAGAATGCCCGTAAAGGGACAGGTTTCAGGATTGGGAGAACAAGCATCGAAATGCAAGGCTATAGTTATGGTAGACATAGAATCACGCGTCGATCCGACATTTAAAATAAGAATAGAAGCATATGTATTGAAGACAATTACTGCAGTATTGCCAGCACGCAAGGTGGAGAGCGTGAAGTGGCGAGAAATTAACCTTTTGTTTGCCTTTAGCGGATCCTGGATATGGTACTCCAGGTAAGATAGATTTGCTCTTGGCAGCCGGGGTATATGGCAAAATAATTGAACCTGGCGTAAACAAAGGCTCCCCGGTAACACAAGCTTCGGCTTTAGGTTGGATTTTGCCTGGCGAGGTTAAAACGAAAGATACGTGTGGTGTGATAAAGGCGCTGCACTGTTGTACCAAGGAAGAAAATAATAATATGAACAAGATTTGGGCACTTGAAACGGAAGCAGAGGTACCAAGAGATAAGTTACAAAAGGAAAAGGAACGAGAATTTGAATACATATTCGGCAATAAAACTCATCGAAACATAGAGAATAGATATATTGTGAAACTGCCCTTTCAAACTAACAAGCCAAAGGTAAAAAATAAACTGAACAGGAATACGGAGTTGGAAGAAAGGCTATGGTTTCGTGGATCGGAGTTCCTTCGGAAAAGAAAGGTGGAATATAAGAGGTCAAAAAATCTTACAACGGACCAATATAAGGTATGGCGACCCGAGATATACCTTTAGAAATGGTAACAGACTACACGACGTAAGGGTTTTCTTCAAGTTTACCGGAGATTCATTGCTAGATGGGGCTTATGCTCAGAAGTATGGAGCAAAAGGCAGATAGAAAAAGTCAATGCTTCAAGAAGTGGCTGGTAACTTGGAAGATATACAGGTACTAACGCCAAGTCATTCTTATGGGCGAACCGCTGGTGACTCCTCCAGATAGAAATGAATATCGTAGGATCTTGAGAAGATGGCAATACACGCAAAAGATGTTGCAGGGCTTTAGGCGTCGCTGGTCGCAACAATACCTGACAATTTTAAGCTCGATACAGATGGAGATGTCAAAATCCTCAACCAAAATTGGGTGATATTGTGGTAGTAAGAGAGAATGGTTTTCCTCCTTGCAGATTGTTGCTTGATCAGGTAGTGGGGTTGCCGACTTATCGGATTAGATGACATCGTACGTGTAGTTCAAGGTGATTAACGGTTTTAGTAACAGTTCCATTTCTAAATGATGTATTCTGCCAAAAGATTCTATAAATATAATTGTTTTAGTAGGTTTTTTTTTGTGATTTTAAGTTTGATTGTAAGTTATATATGTTGATCTAAATGTTGATTCTTTGTGTTTTCAAATGTTTGTCAAATGCCACAATGGGCGATTGGTGGTAAAGGACAAGCACAAATGTCCTTGGTGGGCGATGTTATGTATAATCTATTCATACTCTTTTGTGTCATTTTAGTTTAAAATAATATGATACATAGAAAATGCTGTCTCAAAGTGACGTCACGTTAATACCTATTTGAATAAATAGATGGAGTGTATCATATGACGTCATTTTCTGACTGGCGCTATTAAGATTCTCCGACGGCCTATATAAGCTGTAATTTTATATTGGCATGTATTACGTAAAATCAAGAAGTCTGGAAGAATTATATATATCAAGCTCGAAACAGTGTTTTCATTGTAAGGGGATAGTCGGGCTAATCCCAGAAGAGAGATAGGGTAGGATTCTCGAGGACGTTCTACAATCTAATACCCATAGTACAAGCTCAGCTTAGTTTGGGACTAGATGGTGTGGTGTGAATGTGGTAGAATATTATTATTATTTACTTTATTCATCATCTTTCAAATTAAAAATACATTTTTAATTTGAAAGATGATGTTATTATTATTCATTTATTTATCACTACTCAAATTTAAACAACATTTTTAAATATATCACTTACAAAAATAAATACATTTAAAAATATAAAAAAACCGTGGGATCCCACCAGCAACTGGCACAGGGTCCAAACTGCTAGTGGTTAGGGCTCCAGAGACAGGAACTTCCTCACAATACGTGCCGTGTCGAGAAGAACTGCTTTTTGCATCAGACCCTTGACCCAAGCACCCAACGCGAGCCTCTTAAGGTGACGATCGAAGCTCTTGGCTATTAGACCATTAACCGTTACAACTATCGGCACAATAATTGCCGAGTCCACGCCTCACATGTCGACAATCTCGTGAGCCAAGTCCAGATATTTAATCTGTTTGTCTTTCTCGGCTTTCACGAGATTTTCGTCATGAGGAATAGTGACATCAACAATTATTGCGAGGCGCTCTGATCGATCTATCACCACAATTACAGGTTTGTTGGCTACAACAGTTCTGTCTGTGACAATAGATCGATCCCAGTACAATGTTGCATGGCCATTTTCGAGATCTGACTCTGCTACATACCTGTAGTACGGTACCTCGTTGTCTACAAGTTTGTATTTCAGAGCAAGTTGCTGGTGAATAATTCTGGCTACTTGGTTATGTCTGTGCAAGTACTCGCCGTTAGCAAGACGTGAACAACCGGAAACAATATGCCTGAGGGATTCACCTGGTGGCACGCATGGCAAATATCGGCAGTGCCATCCCTCAGGATGTATTTCCGGTAGTTATTCGTCTTGATAACTTCATCAGCAATTGCACAAACATACCCTTCGGTTTCCCTAAAGAGGTCACTGAAGCGTAGCCAGTTCACCGAGGCTAATAGGTCTACATCGGGTCCTTACAGAGCCCGATGGAACCTGCCATGAAGCTTCTTGCTCTGCCATACACGCTTGCGATCATCAGTACTGAGTACTACAGGTATACGCCAGTTCTCCTTAGCCAACTTGAGCGGAGTGAGTCCATTGTCCACTGCGACAACATCTCGATGCATGTCCACGTTCGCCCGGAGAAAATATTCTATGAGATGGCACACCTCGCGGTTGTGTAGGGTCTTGACATTCAGAAAGCCACGACCCCCACACTTCCGCGGGATCTACAACCTTATCACGGATGAACGTGGATGATGCATACGATATGCCGTCAACAATGTGCGGTCTCTTCTGTCCAGGGCGTGCAATTCAGACTGAGTCCACTTGAGTATTATGCCAAAGGAGTATACAAGAAGTGGCATGACCCAACCGTTGCAAGCACGAACCTTGTTGCCACCTGATAAAAGACTTTTCAGTACTTTATTCAGGCGGCCAAAGAAACGCTCTTGCAACGATTGCTTTATGACGGCTTCATTGATACTTAAAGTCTGTGACATACCCAAGTACTTATAGGTATCAGTTAAGAGAAGCGTTCTTAGGTTAATGAAATCTGAGAGTTGGATTCCCTCAGATTCCACCATCCTTCCCTGCTTCACATGAATAACAGCACATTTATCCACACCGAACTCCATATTGATTGACTTACTAAAGTTTTGTGTTACTTTTAGTAAATCTATCAATTGGGCATCAGAGTGGGCAAATAACTTCAGGTCATCCATGAACAACAGGTGAGATATGACCTGACCACTCCTCTTTAACCTGTAGCCTATCCTTGAACCCTCCAGTAAAGTACTGAGAGGGTTCATGGCTATGCAAAACCAAAGGGGACTCAGACTGTCGCCCTGAAAAATCCCCCGCTCAATTTTAATATGCACGCCGTCCTCCTGGATCCTTCGGCATCCTGCATAGCAAAGACTCGTATTCCATTGCCCCATACATAACTTTAAGAAGATTCGTAGAGTAGTATTTACTTTATACAACTTTAGCACCCTCAAAAGCCATGTATGTGGCACGGAGTCATACGCTTTCTTATAATCTATCCAACATGCCACCAGATCCTTTCGGTTACGGCGAACTTGTTGGCTAATGGCCATGTCAATGATATTATATATAGATACCACGAGCCCCCTTCTTACATCCATTCTGAGAGGCTGACATAATTGAGTTGTCTTCGACATGCTTAGCTATTTTAGCTCTCAGAATAGATGTAAGAAGTTTATAGACCGATGGTAAACACGTTATTGGTTTATAATTGCCGGGCTCGCTAGTACTGCAAGTCTTATGGAGCAGGTGGGTAATTCCAGTCGTCATAAAGTTTGGCAACGACCCAGATTCTACGGCTGATTGGAATTGAGATGCCAAACGTTCATGCGAACTACGTAGCCATTTCAGCCCGAAATTGTGCAGCCCATCCAATCCTGGAGATTTCCAATTAGATAATGGACGGACTACTTGTGTAACGTCCTTGCTAGAAATGGCCACGCATTCCATTTCGGGAATATGTTCACATGCACGTTCGATATCTCGCATCCAATCACCTTCGCTATGACCAATGGGCATCGACCAGATGCTACGCCAGAACATGACTGTGGCGTCCGCTTCTAGCCGCTGCACATTAGTCACACATTGATCTAGTCGTTCCCAACTTCTATAAACCCACCTTTGGTCCCTCTGGAATGTACTATTAATGACGTACCGGTCCACACGTTTTTTAAACCTATGAATTCGGTTTGCCCATGCATAGACTTTCTGTTTTAGGTAGTCAATGCGCTCTGTAACCCGCGCTATATAATCTTGAGGACTAATGTTAGTCCCCAAAAAAGCTCGTTTCACAAAGCGCATTACCCTAGGGCGTGTATTCCCCTCCCTAAAATAGATCAGCTTGCCAATAAGTGCCCTTGCCTCGGCAATACGCCGCTTAATACTGCACTGCCACGCCGGTACAACAGACCTTTGTAGTACAACGGTATCAGTTTCTGGAAACTTAGTACCAGCTATACGACAAGCTGCCACGGCGGTACAGCACAAGATTGAATGGGTATCACCGAGATCCTCGCTTTTATCTAAATAATTTGATAATAACGAGTCAAGAGCACTTATCAGCGCTATATTTCGCCTATGCATAGGCGCAACCTCGGTAGACAAGGCCTGATACCTAGTGGAGTGTACCGGTAGTCCCTAATAGCACATTCCAAAGCGTCCTTTACCTCCGTATTGCACTGGGTACTTACATTATCAGCCATTTCATCCTCCTCCCTGACGGCTTTGCCGCCTATTGGCGGTGCGGTCAGTGCAGATGTCTGTGTAGGCTGGACGGGGGTGGCATGGCTCGAAGGTAAGTACTCTAAGCGAATCCTATCAAGCACTGCATTATCCAACTTGCCACTGCGCTGGATAACCCGTACCTGATCCGATAGTCGTTGAGCCGTGACGTTGATGCTTGGTTCCAAGGCCTGAAACAAAGACAGCATGCGACTGCGGTACGCAGTTAGATTAGTGCCTCCCTCTGTCGCCCCAAAATATGCGCGCATGACATGTTCGTTTATTGATGTCGTCCAATTCATGCGCTGCACATTACCACCGGCAGCGGGGACCCTGTTTGGGGCCGGTGGGCTCCGAGGTCCCAAGCACGCTGGTGGCCGGCCTCTCCCACGCCGCCGCGCAGGTGACGGTGTCGACGGTGGAGAGAAATACTCGTCACTGGAGCTCGACGCAACTACAGCCGTCGGTGTTGTAGGCGCAGGTTCCGACGGCTGCGAGGCGGAGGTCAGCGACGGGCCCGGGGGTGTTGGTCTTGCTCTCTTGCGCCTGGCTCTCGTCAACATACTAGAGTGCTAATAATTTTATTTTTATACTCGTAAATATTGTTATTTATATTGGTGTCATATTTGTTGTGACGGCTGTCATCTCTTCACTTTTTCTTTATTTGTGGCGGTTAACAACCAACTGACCAAATATTTCCTTCTTTTGCCTGAGTTTTAGATGCTAATTTCAGGTGTTATTATGATTATTATTATATATTTAATGCATAAATGACACGGACCTTGTAACAGTATTGAAATAAAACCACATAAGTATAAGTTGTACAAAAATAGGCTCGTCGCCTTAGCCGTACAGAAAGAAGAAAAACTAAAATACCGAACATAAACTATAATTATGGCATTTATCTTCACAGCATTCGAGGCGTATCTGATAAATTATTGCTTTTACATAAAATGTTGTAAATTGCCGTTACATGCAAATTATGATACCAAATATCACCAAAAAACCCACTGGATTGTTATCGCAAAGGAAAAAAATTACGTACACTATAGTTTCTCCAAATCATGAAGCAAGCAGTTCATAATAAAAGAAAATTGGCAAAATTAAACGTCTTGACTAGAAATCGACACCAAAATTATTTTTACAATCAGTTGGTACAATATTTTCAGCTTCCTTGTTTATTCTAACCCTTGACGTTTTTACGATCATTTCTAGCTCCTAAGTAATGCTGAAAATTTCCTCACTATAGATTTTTAGTAAAGCCCTTATTATCTTTCGTCAATACCTCAAGAATTTTAATGAATGCAGGCTTCAAAAACCTCGGTTCAATCTTGTAATAAATTGCGTCGCAGATATTCCAACTGCAATAATAGTATACACTCAGATCAAGTTAGGAAATTATAAATAAAGCACGCTCTATGTATATACTGCCCGTGAAGCGGAAAAAGGGATCTCAGGAATATCATTTTTGCAGTAGTTTTAATCATTAGTAACATGTTATTGCTCAAAGAGCAGTCGAAAAGTTGAGTTACGTATTGTTTTTTTTTTTTTTGGCAGGCAGAGGTGTAATATTACACCCACATTTCGCCATGATTTTTTAGGTCCTCGACGTCAACAATAGCCGCGTATTTCAATTTGATAAAAAACAGTATTTGCTAATTAATCCGTTTGAATTAGTTTAAAAACAGTGCAAAAGTAGGTACTTATTTATTGGCAAACAAACGTTTGTAGCAGTATACTTTCTAAAAATTAACAATATCGAATAAACTTTAAAAGTGAGTGACAACTATAAAGTGACTGTAAAACTGTTAATCTGGACTCGAAACGTGAGTACTTACTGTGTCCTGAACATTCACATACATCCTGGATAATATTAACGTTAAACAACGCATTTTACACATTTCGGATGCATAAATTCATCATAAAACCGTTATGAAAAATATTTATTCGTTTTTCAAAACAACATGACCAATCCGACATTCAACTGACATTTGTATGAATATTGCTGGTGTTGCACTATAGATTATACACAGATACACCTAGACGGAGTGAATGATATATTTATTATAAGGCAGAGACAACGGCACTGTGATGCTAACTGTATAAATATAAAATAGATAAAGCTGACCATTCATTACAATTTGAATTGGTGTGATATTGGAAATTATCATAAATACATTAAATCAATAACCAAATTACCACCAAAAACCTGCTTATTTATTTGGCGAGATATTTATTTATTATATTTTCTACGTGGTTACTACGCGGCTGCCTGCAGATAACTAGCAATACACACGAGAATTAACTTAATTGCATAGTACTAGGAACCAAAATGCTACCCGAATGTCGCAATAAGGAACTGGACAAAGAAAGTTAGCTCCTATGTTCTAAGTGCAGAAAAAAATTCCACTACAAATGCCTGGGTATTAGACCTGAAAGTGTAAAATGTTTAGAATGGAAGTGCCAACTTTGTTATTCGCCTAAAGGAATAAGCGACACGACTCCAGTGCGGGCAAGTCCAATAAGCTCGGACACTATGGGTACCCATCGCTCCAAAAAACGCGCTCTGTCATCAGAGATGAGCCAAGAACTTCCTTTATCGAAAGAAGACATCCGTGACGCGGTAAGAGAAATTCTGCGCGAAGAATTGTCGGACCATATGAAACAGATACGTTTGTCTATGAATGTAGTCCTTGATGAAAAACTGAAATTAATCCAAAACGACCTACAAGATGTGAAGGACCCAATGGTCTTTATGAATATCAAGTATGAGGAAATTATTAGTAACCATACTGCGACCTTGAAGCGTATCACTCTTCTAGAAGAAGAAAATAAAACACTGCAATCATCGGTAAACGATCTCAAACACCAAATGAATTCACTCGAACAGCACTCACGAGCGTGTAACATTGAGATCCAGGGTGTAAAAGAATCTAAATCTGTAAAAATTATCAGTTTAGTAAGGAAGCTTGGAGACATCATATATTGTCCTGTTGGACGACTCTTTAAAAAACTGCACCAGGATCGCAAAAATGAATCGTTTATCAACAAAACCGAGAAGCATTGTCGCCCAGTTCGGTTCCCAGATATTTAGGGATAAATTTTTGGCATCGGTCATGCTTTTCAATCGTAAACATGCGAACGAGAAACTGAAGAACAGTCACATAGGTATATCAGGAGTCAAGGATCCAGTATTTGTAATGGAGCACCTCTCACCTAATAACAAAGCTCTACACGCAGCTGCAAGACAGAAGTCGAAGGAACTCGGGTACAAATTCGTCTGGGTCCGCAGCGGACGAGTGTACGTACGTAAAGATGTAGGCGAGGAGCAGGTATATATTAGGAATGTGGAATCTTTGGAAAAGCTACTTTAGAACTTTACCTTTTTACCCCACTTACAACATGTAGGCGGAAGTTATTGTGATTAATTGTTTATAAAATTCACAACGTTAAAGATTTATTACCAAAATATACGAGGTCTCAGAAATAAGACTCATAACTTTTACCGTAATCTTTGTTGTTGCACATACGATGTAATTATATTTACGGAAACTTGATTAAACGATACCGTATTAGGCAGTGAGCTTTTTGACTCGAGATACATTGTCTTTAGGAGAGATAGATCGGTTACAAAGTATTGCAACAAGAAGGATGGTGGTGGGGTAATAATAGCTGTATTAAAAAAACACAATCCTAATCGCCAGAAAGTGTGGGAAACCGACTGTGAGGATTTGTGGGTTACGGTTGAAAAACTCCACAATAAGAATGCTGTAACCTTGGCGTTTGGCGCGGTATATTTGCCTCCACCCGTTAACAAGGTACTGTTGGAAGATTTTATTTCTAATTGCAATCGTGTAATTGAACAACCCAACCTATTACCCTGCATCGTAGGAGACTTCAATGTTCCTAATATTTATTGGACATTGTATAATAATAACTCTACATCATTTACAGTCGGATCTCAACTGGCACAATCACTAATCGATTTTATTAATGTTAATAATTTGCGACAGTGCAATGGTGTAGTAAACAACAGGAATAAAATTCTAGACCTAGTACTCCTGGACGGCTCGCTGCCGTTCTCGCTGCCGGTGGCTGCTGACGAGCTGAGTGATGTTGACCAACTGCATCCCCCTATAGAATTTGGTATTTCTATGGCATCCCCAAAAAAACTTGAACAAAGTAATAATTAAATTCAATACAATTTTATAAAGGGCAATTACGAGCTGATCAGCGAACACCTAAACTTAATTGATTGGGCTACAGTAATGGATAGTCAAATTGATTTGGACCACATGGTAGCGACATTCTACTCTATCTTGAAAGAAGCCATTGATTTGTTTGTCCCCAAATCAAAAACTAAAAAGAAAACTTATCCACCCTGGTTTAACAGACAGCTTATTAAAGTTCTTCGCGAAAAAAACAAGTTGCTTCGCAGATTTAAAAAATTTAATAACCCTCTTGACTGTATAGCCCTACGTGATCTTAGTAAGCAATGTAAAAAATTGAGAGAATACTGCTACAATACCTTCATTGCTTCAGCGGAGGACAAAATATAGCAAAACTCAAAATTTTTCTGGTCCTACATTAAAAAAAAGCGAGGGCATAATATGGGAAACTATCCAGCGATAATAACAAATAGTAAAAGTAAAAGTAAAAGTAAAAATATTTTTATTCCAAACACGCACAATAGAAAGCACAATAAGAAAAAAAAATAATACAAGAAAATCAACACACAAAATAAGATATAAAACAATAGAAAAATAAAAATAGAATAACAAACAAAAGTGTGACGTGTTAGAACAGGGCACAGTTCAGCATTTGTCAGGCAGATGCCTGACGCTGATTTTCAACTGTGCCCCTATTTTGAGTGACTCACGCACGTCAATAAAAAAAACATTACAACATAATACGGTAAAATAAACATATTAAATAGGATACGTAAACAAAGAATATATAAATAAATAGCATGCATACCTAATTTAAAAAAATAAATAAATATTACGTATAACTACATATTATATATTATTGTAAACTGTACGTATATATACACAAAATAAATGCATCGAATGGGGAACCGAAGGGCAGCGCGGAGGACGCAGGCAACACCGGCCGCGGCTGCGCGTCTCTCGCACAGTGACTAAGTCGGCATCGACGTGACTACACGCTGCCGAGTGCACAGCGCACCACACAGCGGGCGCATGCCATAATAAGCCCCGCGCCGCGCATTGCGAGTACTTACAGAAACGTTCTCAAGCGAAAAAGCAAAATAAAATAATACATATTTACAACGGACGAAACAGGTTAGTACGTAAAATGTGTATACCCTAAAATATCTATCATCTCTTCCAACCCTGGATTTGTGATAATATTTTTGTTGTTTGTTTTAGGATGCTAACTACAAATCAAATAAAAGCAGAAAGACGCTTGCTAACCATCTTGCACAGTGACTATTGGTTGGTATATGTAGCAACAAGCACATATACTCAATCCGCACGAGAACCACAACACAAATGGCTCTTATACTTCCAGTGACGGCTCTGAAATCTGCAACATGTTCGCAGACTTCTTTGCTTCAGTTTTTGATACTTGCATAAATACTCAGCATTCCACAGAGTACCTGGAGACTGTTCCTCACTCAGGTCAGATGATATCAACCTTGGTGCTAGATTCTCAGACCATACTAAGAAAGCTATTAGAACTTGACCCAAATAAGGGAGCAGGGCCTGATGATATACCTCCCATATTGCTAAAAAAGTGTGCAAAGGTACTGATTGTACCGTTGCACATTGTATATAATAGGTCATTACAAACAGGCATATTGCCCTCTGCATGGAAGCTTGCTAAAGTAGTTCCCATTCACAAAGGAGAAGAAAATAAAGCAGTCTAAAGTTACCGACCAATTTCTCTGCTATCAACAATGGCCAAGGTCTTTGAATCACTAGTGTGTCCAGTAGTTAAGAGTCACTTTAAAGGCTTGCTTACTGATTGCCAACACGGGTTTGTCAACTCTCGATCCACATGTACCAATCTAGCTACGTTTATCGATGATGTGATGTGTGCTCTAGATCGCCAAAAACAAGTAGACGTCATATACACAGATTTTAGTAAGGCGTTTGAAAGGGTATCCCATCATATTCTGTTGCAAAAACTGGCACGGTACGGTTACACGGGCCCTTTATTATCGTGGCTAAAGTCGTATTTAAACCAGCGAAAATTTTTCGTAGTTGTCAATGGATATAGATCCAAATCATGTGAGATTACGTCTGTTGTACCTCAAGGATCGCATCTAGGACCGATTCTATTTAATATTTTTGTCAACGACTTACCATCATGTATCACCTACTCTATACCTTACATGTACGCGGATGACTTGAAGATTTCGAAAGTAATATTAACTCCAAATGACGTGATAGAATTGCAGAGGGACTTGGACCAATTAGACAAATGGTGTGTAGTGAATGGCATGCAGGTAAATCACTCAAAATGCCATTTCATAAGATTTACCAGAAAATTAAAACCTATCGCTTCATCATACCACATACAAGGGAACAGTCTGTGTGAGATACAAACAGTGAAAGACCTAGGAGTTATTCTGGACAACAAGCTTACATTTGTTCCTCACATAGAACTAACTGTAAAGAAGGCTTCTAGAATGCTGGGTTTTGTGATACGGAATGGCAACGAATTTAGGAGACCCGCTACTAAAATATTGTTATATAATACCATTGTGAGAAGTATCCTCGAATACGGTAGTCAGATATGGAGACCGCACTATTCCATACACTCCCTTAGATTGGAAAGATTACAAAAGAGATTTTTATGGCATTTGTGTCAGGGCAGTGGGCTGTCTCATGTTTTAAAGACCTATGATGAACGGCTTCGTTACTTTAAAATACAATCTTTATCTAAGCGTAGAGACATTCTTGACCTTACTTTTCTGTTCAAAATAGTCAGAGGATACATAGACTGCCCAAAGCTATTGAGTAGAATTAATTTTAGGGTCCCTTCTAGAAATCCCCGATATCCCATTGCTCCGTTTAGCCCCCCCTTCAGGAGAACAGAGTTTGGAAAGTGTTTGCTGATCCCACGTTTGTGTCGACTTATGAACGCATGTAGCTCGTCTGTAGATATCTACTGTGACTCGCTGCCTACTTTCCGAAAGGGCGTCGGCTAGTGTTAAGTTTATTAATGATTATTGTTAACATCAGATTTAATTTGAACTGTTAACTATAAATACCAATACCTAACCTACCTACGAATACCTCCTATTTTGTTTCTATTGATTTGACATTACATAATTGTTGCTTTTTTTAATTCCGATTTTATAATAATGTTATTTTGATTTTGTTTCTATTTTTTTAGTATTATTTTATAATTTTATTTAATCATTTATATATATATTTTTGATTATTTTGATTTCGTATTGATTAATTGGCTTTTAGTTTTATGACCTAGAGGTTGTACATATTGACATTAGCATTGATTATAATCTAGATATTGATTTATGATTTATGATTGTATTTACTTAATTTTTATGTGTTTTATAATATCTTTAAAAAAATACCTATCTTCGAATTGTTACCAAGTAGTTATATAAGTAGTTTTTTTTAAGCTTACATATTTGTGCATGCAGTGGCTACCTTAAAAGGTTATGCAACCAACAATCAGCACCCTACATTGTATATTTGAATTTGTTTTGTTGTTATAATCATTGGTGGTCCTAAATAAATAAATAAATAAGGTCCCACGTAATAGGGGATGAGTCTATTGCCGTTAACGGGCACATAGGGGGAGAATCTATTGCCGTTTACGGGCAATTCGGAAAAACCCAGTAACACTTTTGCCCGACCCGGGAACTGGCTGTGCATTGTTCGTCAGTCAGTAACCTTTTTTTTTTTTTTTTTTTGTTTCGGGTTGGAAAATCCTCATGGAGTCCCTCCGCCCTGGGGGATGGGCGAAGGGGACTGTCAGACTCTTACTGACTAAAAACCAACCCGTGTGCCTCATGTACCCGTGTGTCGGAGGGCCGGGTTTCGCCCAAGCATACATCGCAACCCCCCGACGGGTATTGGCCCGCCAGATGGTCCGGCGGGCCCCGAACAAAACCCCCTTGGCGGCGGATGATGGTGTTGGGCTCCGCCGCCAAAACGCCAAGCGGCCGCAGAGGATAGGGAGGACGGCAACGCAACACCGCATCTCCTCTTCCTCTGCGGCCCCACCGCGACGCATCGAATGGTGCGCCCCCATTTGGTCGCGGGAGATAGGGCGCACGGCAACGCAACACCGACACGCCTCTCCTCCCGTGACCACGCCCGACTGCGAGGGACAGACAGAACTGTCGGTGCGGGTGCGGGGGCACCCGCACCGTTGGACGCATCCTGCGCAGGCCCCGTCAAGCCCACGCGGAGCGTCCTCTCCTGGATCCCTCTTAGCTTCACCGCGGGTAACCAATCCACGGTTACTGAGCCCCCCCACCACGACACGGTGGAGATCCCTTGGGGGGGGGGTCAGTCAGTAACCTAAGGATTTCATATATACAGATTTATAGTACGTACTAGCTGACCCGGCAAACGTTGTTTTGCAAAATTATTTTTTTTTTTTTTGAAACATAGATGTTGGCCGATTCTCATAGATACCGGATAAGCACAAAAAAATAAAAAAAATTCATCAAAATCGGTCAAGCAGTTTCGGAGGAGTATGGGAACAAAAACTGTGACACGAGAATTTTATATATTAGATGGCAGAAGAGTCATGAAAGTAGAATAAATGCTGTAGAAATGAGAGCACTGAGGAGTATGTGTGGTGTCTCTCTGACTGGCAGAGTAAAGAATTGTGTGATAAGAGTGTGTTGTGGGGTAAAAGAAGATATAGTGACAAGCATCGAGAAAGGTATGCTAAGATGGTTTGGGCACGTGGAGAGGATGGTTGACGAAAAGCTGACCAAGCAGATATATAAGGCAAGTTTGGAAAGAACAGGACGAAGGGGAAGACCTAAGCGGACGTTCTCTGACCAGATTGGAGACATCCTAAAAACAGGACAGGACACAACACACTCTTATCACACAATTCAATCAAAATCAATGATTGATTGATTGATTTTGATTGAATTGTGTGATAAGAGTGTGTTGTGGGGTAAAAGAAGATATAGTGACAAGCATCGAGAAAGGTATGCTAAGATGGTTTGGGCACGTGGAGAGGATGGTTGACGAAAAGCTGACCAAGCAGATATATAAGGCAAGTGTGGAAGGGACAGGACGAAGGGAAAGACCTAGGCGGACGTTCTCTGACCAGATTGGAGACATCCTAAAAACAGGACAGGTGAGAAGTACCCTGAACAGAAGAGCATGCACGAGGAATCTGATGGGAGTTAATGAAGCAAGAGAGATATGTCAAAATCATTGCATATGGCGTTCTGTAGTCTCTGCCTACCCCTCCGGGAAACAGGCGTGATTCTATGTATGTATGTATGTGATTGTAAGTTTTATAGTGTCTGCGTACACATATTTGAAATGTTTATGCCAGGATTTTTATATTTTATACAACTCCCGCACTAGGAATAAATCCTGTGTCGCAGGGGACTTTACAAACATACAACCAACGGACACAATAAACACCCAGACTCGAAACAACAATTTATGGATCGAGTGTTGTGTCGAGTGGGAATCGAACACACAACACACGGCGCAGTACGGCAGTACCAAGCGGCGAGGTGGCCGCTTAAACCACTACGCCAACCAATTAAAGCTGTGTCTCTGGCTGTGTGCGTGTTAGGGTCACCGCACACGGGCCACAACCACAAACGTAACCACAAGAAGCTAGACGCAGCTACAATGGTCGCCACTTGCAGTCGGTGGCTTCTACTTTTTTTAACCCATGCATTTAGAATCATGAACTCGGACGAAGAAGGTTTAATTGCGCTGCTTCTGATAAGAAAATTTTGAAGAAGAAGATGAAACCGTAGTTATTGGATACATCCAATTTTAACAAATGTACATTAATAATAAAGCGCAAGTGGCGTGTAGTGACGTTTTGTGTTGGCGTTAAGTGGCCGGTGCGGGCCACAAGAAGCGCGTAACGACGATTGTAGCGTGTGGCGGCCACCGGCTTCAACCGTATGCGGCGAGTGCATAAAAAATGTATGAAAACTACAAAAAATATGCCGGTGGCGGCGTTTTGTGGTTGTGGCCGGTGGCCCGTGTGCGGCGACAGTTAAAATTTTTAAGGTGTCTTCCATAGATGATAACGATGTCAAACTTTATTTAGAAATTCTATTGAGTGGACTTTGAGCATACTTTGTTACCGCAAAAATGTTTTATGTTACAGCTACAAAAAGTCGAGAGCTTCCAATAAAAAACGTGAATAACAATCTTTTTATGACTCAGTGTTTTAGAAATAATGGTTTAAATAGGCGAAGTACTTCATCGAAACCTGAGAACTGCCTTATATTTATGTCTCAAAGGCAATGCCTGAGTGGCGCAGGCATGCAGCATAAATTATAAGTATTTTATTAAAGTTAAAAGTGACAAAATATGTAAAGCCTGAGAAGTCAAGTATTTTATTCTATTTCAGTTTCCGAAATCTGTCATCAAACATTTCTTAATACATATCTAACTATTTTATTTTTCCTAATACATAAAGAAAAAAAAATTGAAATTATTAGTGATCAGAAATTCTGAAAATAAAAGTCCTACAAGATCCAGTTATTCATTTATTAAGCAATACAAACTTACAGTGGTTTCACCAAATCGTTTGTATGCATGTTTACAAAAATTATATTATTTATACCTACTTATCAATAAATTAAATCACAACATTAAACATTTCAAATAAAATTAAACAAGGAATATAACAATTAAGATTACATTATGAACATTATTAACATTTATTACAATTTTATAGATAATACCTAAAATTTAATTTTGGACATTGATATTAAATACTATTTATTGAATATGCTTTCATTATTCATTTATTGCACTACACCTTATATTCTAATGTCATAGGTTATTGATATGTCGCATAATATTAATAGCAATTACAGATGGTTTATCAAAAAATATGTCTGTGTCTGGACTATTTTGTAAAAAAATATTGATTTGCATTATTGCCCTAGCCGTAGGACTATTATGTGCTTGAGAAGATCGGTTCGATGTTGGGTAGGCGAACAGTTGATGCTGTCGTCGACCACAGGCACGCAAGTATCTATCAGGTACATAAAAATAGATGCTCTCTCGTACTGCTGGATTGTCAATCTTATTGATTAATAGTTGGTAATAATGCATTAGGTGTGAAAACTGTCTCCTAAGTTCTAACGTATCGAGTCCAACCATACCTGAGACAAACAAGGACGGGTACAAAAATGGGTAGTAACCGTAAGTACGTTTATATATGCAGCGGGCAAATTTACGCTGAACCTTTTCGACCATGAGTACATACAGCTGTTCTTTTGGACTCCACACAATTGCATTATACTCCAGCTTGCTACGTACGTAGGCGTTATAAAGCAATTTGATAGCCTGGACATTTTTAAACTGCAGGGTGGTTCTAATTATGAATCCAAGAGATCTATTTGCGTCTTTCGTTGTCTGTTTGATGTGATCGTGAAGTGATCGTGAGTTACCAAGTTTTGGTTGCCTGAAGGCTTTTAACGTGTTCCCCCTGTGGGATCTCCACCTTGTCGTGGTGAGGGGGCTCAGTAACCGTGGTTACGGCTCGCAGGGTGAAGCTAAGCGAGATCCCGGTGGACGCTCCGCGTGGGCTAAATGGAGGCCTGCGCAGGATGCGTCCAAAGGTGCGGGTGCGGAGGACAGCTCTTTCTGTCCCTCACAGTCGGGCGCGAACGAACGCAAATGGCGCGACCAAATGGGGGCGCACCATTTGTTGCGTCGTGGTGTGGCTGCAGAGAAAGAGGAGATTCGGTGTTGTCAGGTTGCCGTCCTCCCTTTCCTCTGCGGCCGTTTAATGCCTGCGGACGGCGAGCGTTGGGGCTGCTCCCCAAGATGCAATATTAATTATATCTCTGGGATTCCCTGAGCTCCTCACCAGTCATTTAAATTTCAAAATGATTGCTGTACCTACAACTATTTGCACAATAAATATGAAAGTTTCGGTGACATGGCTCAAAAATGCAAATTGTGGTAAATATTTGAAGCTAGCATTCATTTTGTTATTGTTGATAATTTCAATTTTATTGTAAACAATAATTAGATTGAAACTTTTTTAGATGCTACTAGTAACTTCGTTCGGTTGTCTTCAAGACTTTTGCTTTGGAGGACTGAAACTCGATTTATAAACACCCTGATTTGACGGCATCTTAGCTTTGCCACGGACGATTGCCGTCTGTTTTCAGAAACCCAAAAAGATATTGATATTTAATGGCTTAGATCAATGTCAGTTTATACAATGGCACTGATTCTCCATAACGACTGATAATGATCTTGGCACAAGGCAAACCATGACATTTAACAAATAAATACGCGCATAAATTTGAACAGTCTATAAGACTTTTCGAAGTTATGTGCCTAATTCCGTGTAGTGACGGATTAAGAATACGGAATGTCACCACCCCATATCATCCCATGGTGAGTGTCGTAAGAGCCGACAGAGGGAGCATATTATGCAGAGAACAGCACTTTAAGAAAAGGAAAACTTGATACAAACCCTATACCAACCCCTTTGGCTAGCGTGGTATAGCAGGCCAATTCCTCCTTTCAAAGGAGAGGCCTAGTCCAGCAGTGGACTGTTAAAGGCTGATGATGATACAGAGCACCTGATCTATGCTATTAGGATATCGCCTCGATTATCAAAATGTAATGTCGTATTTTTATTTCGTCCTATAATGTATCCTAAATTTTTATTCATACACAAATAAGACCTAAGAGGAAAACTTAACGTTTAATTGTGATTTGAATTCACGCACGAGTAACTCTTGCTAAACACATCTATACTAAAAAAATTGCTTTTAAGTAAGTATACGTATTGTAGGGTGTTTCTAAATAATAAGATCAATATCAAAGTTTGTATGTGTAGATATGTTACAATAATCCTAATACTGAAAATAAATGAAGATTTTTTTATTCATTCAAATTATAGAAAATTGCTTAACTGAATTTGATGAAATTGGGCACATATATAGGTAGTTTAATATCTAGATTACTTTAGGTTTGACGTTTTATCGACTCAAGCCAATGAAACTCGTGTTAATTTAAATCTTTATGTGTGCGTTTATTTATTTTCGAGCACAGTCTATAGTGATGGATACTTATTCAATAGAAAGATAAGCAAAGGCACATGATCAGTGCATAGATTTATCTTCAAAATTTTACCGTCCAACCTCATGTAGACGAAGTTGCAAATCTATCTTGTACAAAATAAAATTTACAACCTACCCTTATACACATAACCTTTCAACCACTTAAAACAAACTCATGCGATTCAAACAACAAAGTTATTACGAACTCAGATTAATTTATTCCTCTAAGTTACTAAGTACATAAGTAGTCCTTTCAAATCGTATAATAAAATCAGAATAGTTTTCTTGATTCTGCATAAGCATGTACCTAATGATGCTCGGGAGCATAAAGAAATAAGTGTCTTGGTAGGTCAGTTTTAGTAAACGTTTTAAGTCTCCGGAGAACAGTACAAAAAGATCTAGGTCCAGACTTCTAAAACATTCTAGACTTCTAAAATATAAACATAAAACTGAATTACATATCTATAGTATTAGAGATATGTAATTCAAAAGCAAAATTTACCCAATCCATCGGCGTATAGCGCACCATTTATCATACATTCTCATGAGTACTAATAACTTTCAACATAAAACCTAACCAAACATCATAAAAGTACTTACCACGTTTAGTAAATTTTCCTTTTCAATATGGCACTAGTTTTACATCCCGCATACCGTCATTCTTTACTCAGTATTTCAAGAGATAAGGATGGCAGACGATACATTATGTCCCTACATACATCGTTTTCAAACCTCCTCAATCTAAAGCTTCGGACTTCATTGTATAGATAGCTATCGATATTCTTTGTGAGACGACAGAAATATTTATCAAGATTTAGATATTTTTAATGTCGGTAGTTTTTTGTATCAGTTTGCCTTATTTGTGAAGACCGTTGCCTAATATTCAGCTGTGTCATAGTCTGTGATCTAAGGGCCAAAATTTGCTTATAAAAGCGCTCTTTTTATTTCGGCCAGACATATGGCGCGGTATGATTTACCTTACTTAATCAGGTGTAAATTGATATGAACTCTTTAGAAACATTTCAGGCTTTTAAAGCAAACATATGTTGAATTTAAAATCACATTTCATTGGAAAAATAATGTTGAGTATTTTTAAATAAAGCTAAAAACACTCAGATAAAATTGCTAACAGAAGCAGATTTCTCGGCATCTGCTAGTATATTGTGTATAAAGCATAACATTTGTTGATATTGTACTACGTAAAATCGGAAATGCTTACAGTATCTTTGAAAACTACAAAAATATATCAAGAAGAGCAATCTAACGTACAAGTTCATGTACAACTGAAAAGTTGAGGAGCTTCAACTTCGTTCATAAAATCTCCACAAACTCTCCCGCACGTAAAAGTTATCCGAAGTAAGCAGAATATACTGGAAAAATACATGCGAAGAAATAAAAGTATGGAAAAGTAGCATGATCGCAAAGGTTATAGGTGGCATAATGAGGTTACGAATCTTCGTGAAAACGGTACTTAAAGTACTAGAATTAGTATACTGGAACAGCTCATGAGTTGATATGAATACCTATTAAATTCAGTTGGATATTTTTATTTGTTCTTTTTTGTGGTAAGTATTTAAGAGGCTACCTCGAAGGTCAAAAAATAGCTCAGAGGTCGTCTGAGTTTAGTGTTAGCTATAACGTTGAATATCGCACGTTTTTTGACATTGCGTGCCACCCCGAAATTGTCTGAAATATTTTTTTGTTCATAACTCAAGCAATAATAATTGTTTAAGAGACAATTCCTCTATGCATTTCTTATTAAACTAGCTCTTCTTTCGGTGAGTAGCATTATTCGGTGAGTAGTATTTTTTTAAATATCCATAAAAATATTTAGAGAAAACATATTTCCAAATTAAAATTGTATCGAGCAAAAATCTTCCAATTACGTATCTGTCTATGGATTTACTAGATAAAGACCTGATCACAAATATACAAAATTTTCAGTTTGCTAATGTGTCTCAATGCTTCAAAATCGGTAAGAAAAAAGGGGATACATTTTCGAGGTAGCACCTTAACGGCTTTTGTGTGGATGAACATGAATAAACAGATTTTACTTTAAATGGTGAATTATCTGAGTTAATTTAGGTCAAATAAAATAAAGGGTCATGGCCAGTATTTTTACGTACATAATAGTTTTTAGTTATTATGATATTATTTGATAGTGATACTATCTGTTTACTGAATACTTAAGTAAAATACTGACGTTTTGTTGCGTTTCGTTAATAAAGTTGAGCCAATTACTCTTTCGATTCCTTCCAGAATTCTGCTTCTGCTTTATTTTATATTTTCTTTCCAGTCAGCATTCTTTTAGCTCTATTATCAGGCAGATTATATAAAATTAATATATATAATTAATAGCCTTCAGTAAAATTACAATAAATAAAGTGTTATCTAAGGAACACATGCATTTGTGATCCTTATGTCGCCGATCCTATGTGTCCCTTGTTTCAAAGTCTCTGTCGTCATAGAGATTATCCCTCGTTGAGCGATCTCTTGGCGATGTAGTGTTTGTAAGTCTAAGACATATTGATGGATTTATGTGAGAACTTATATCCTCAGCTTCTTGCTCAAACAATGATTTATTGACGTTATAAGTGCATATTTTAAAACTACGTACACTTCTTTTTCTTAATACAAAACTAAATAGCTTAGATTTTGTATTAAAAAAATTACGGTCACAATGAACACCGATTACAAGAATCGGACAGTTTGGATTAGAAAAAAATATCTCATTCTTATTTAACAAAAACTTAGCGCGAAGAGCAGGAGAGCATGTAAATGTGAAACCATGGCACAAAACCATGACATGGTATTTGTTGAACATCTTGAACGACAGCAAACGAGACACAATATAAGCTTTATTTTACCGCCTATAGGTGTTTTAATGTCCCTCAAAGTTATTACTTACGCACTGCATACATCCCAGGCGTCTTTTTTGTATAAAAATAATTTTCACCCGAATACAAATTGCCTATCATTTAAAACACACATTTTCTCCCACTACGGAATTATATTCACGTGCCAAACCTAATATGTCTACAAACTTCATTCAACTCTACAAGCACTGAATACCAATTTTATAGAGTTACAAATAATGCTATCATAAAACCTTGTGCGTAAGTATTTGCCAAATGTTTTTTTAAAAGGATGTAGATATCGCTTCGCCTGAATTTATTTAAACCTGATGTAAATCCAGCTATCGTTAAATAATCAAGTCCACATCGAGGCTTGAGCATTATATGATAACGCCAATTTCTCCTAGTACTAGGCAAATATACTATTTTACTAATTTGAATATAACATAAACAGTTGTTTTACATCATGACACCATTCATGAAAATTATTTATCAATTTTAAAGTGAATTAGGGCTTGTTTCACTAGGTTGCTTGTTTAAATATTAAAGCATTTTTAAAAGGGTACTATTTAAACGAGTGACTGTTAATTATAGTTTTGAGTGACACAAATAATTAATTTAGGTTATAGAATCACTAAGTGAGCGACTGACTGCGAGTTATGAGAAATCAACAGAACAGCAACTTACAAATATTAATTTGAGTTACTTAAAATACAAAATGAGAAGCTTCATAATATTTAAGCGACCTAATATTAGTTTGTAAGCAGAATACTACTGGAATAAAATACATGCGAAGAAATAAAGAATTGAACCGAAGCATGATCGCAAAGGTTATATAATGAGGTTACGAATCTTCGTGAAAACAGTACTTATAGTACTAGAATTAGTTTACTGGAACAGCACATGAGTTGATATGAATACCTATTCCATTCAGTTGGATGCTTTTATTTGTTGTTCTTTGTGGTACGTATTTAAGAGGCTAACTCGAAGGTCGGAAAATCGTTCAGAAGTCATCAGAGCTAGGTGTTAGCTATAAAGTTGAATATCGCACGATTTTTGACATTGCGTGCCATCCCGAAATTGTCTGAAATATTTTTTGTTCATAACTCAAGCAATAATAGCTTTAGAGACAATTCCTCTATGCATTTCCTATTAAACTAGCTCTTCTTTCGGTGAGTAGCATTAGTCGGTGAGTAGTATGTTTTAAATATCCATAAAAATATTTAGAGAAAGCATATTTTTAAATTAAAATTGCATTGAGCGAAAATCTTCCAATCATGTATCTGTCTATGGAGTCACTAGATAAAGACCTGATTACTAATATACAACATTTTCAGTTTGCTAATAAGTCTCAATTCTTCAAAATCGGTAAGCAAAAAGGGCATACATTTTCGAGGTAGCACCTTAATGGCTTTTGTGTGGATGAACATGAATAAACAGATTTTACTTTAAATGATGAATTATCTGAGTTAACTTAGGTCAATTAAAATTAAAGATCATGGCCTGTATTTTTACGTGCATAATAGTTTTTAGATATATGATATTATTCGATAGTGATACTATCTGTTTACTTAATACGTATGTAAAATACCTACTGACGTTTTGTTGAGTTTCGACAATAAAGTTGAGCCAATTACTCTTTCGATTCCTTACAGAATTCTGGTTCTACTTTATCTTTTATTTTCTTTCCAGTCAGCATGCTTTTAGCTCAATTATCAGGCAGAATATATAAAATTAATAGATATAATTAATAGCTTTCAGTAAAATTTACAATAAATAAAGTGTTAATTTCTTACAAAAATTATTCTTATAAAAATCAATGCAGTACAATTAGTTATTATTACTATCTATCAATCTATCTATCTTTAGACTCACGCTTGTATCCCTGAAGGGGTCAGCAGTGGTGTGAAATTACACCCACATTGAGCCTTTAATTTTTAGGTCCCACGTAATAGGCGGCGAGCCTATTGCTGTTGCCGGGCACATCACCAGGCTCCGTGCTGCTACTGAGAATTCGGAAAAAACTAGTAACACTTTTGCCCGACCCAGCAATCTAACTCGGGACCTACGATCAGCAGTCGCATACGCTATCTACTGGACCATGGAGGCAGTCATTATTACATCTTAATATTTAAACAATATAAGTTATGTTTTGGGAATGGACTGGTTATCTTTTGATCCATCTAGCTACTGTTAGATCTACAACAACAAAAGTAACTAATTAAAACTGTTATGGTATAAGCTAAGCAAAGCTTGGATTTGAATGAATAAACGTACTTAAGATTGATTAACATTTAAATGTTACTTTTGAATTAGTTATACCAATTCATCAAATATACGTCACAAAATGGAATACATTTCGTTTTTTGCTGCTATTACACTGAATTTAGGACATCACTCCACAACCGGAACACAAGCATTTGTGATCCTTATGTCGCTGATCCTTTGTGTCCCTTGTTCCAAAGTCTCTGTCGTCATAGAGATTATCCCTCGTTGAGCAATCTTTTGGCGATGTATCGTTTGTAAGTCTAAAGTAAGATATATTGATGGATTTATGTGAGAACTTATATCCTCAGTTTCTTGCTCAAACAATGAATTATTGACATTTTAAGTGCATATTTTAAAAGTACGTCTTCTCTTTCTTAATAAAAAACTAAATTGCTTTAAAAAATCTCGTAGATTTTGTATAAAAAAATTACGATAAATGAACACCGATTACAAGAATGTTTGGATTAGAAACATTTTCCTCATGTGGGATCTTATTCGACAAAAACTTAGCACGGAGAGCATGTAATCCATGACATGGTGTTTGTTTAACTTCTTGAACGACAGTAAACGAGACACAATAGAAGCTTTATTTTATCACCTATTGGTGTTTTAATATCCTTTAAAGTTACTTAAGATTACTTACGCACTGCATGTATCCCAGCCGTCTCTTCTGTATAAATATAATTCTCACATGAATACAAATTGCTTATAATTGAAAGCACACGGTTCCTCCCACTACAGTATTATATTTACGTGCCAAACCTAATATTTCTATAAACTTCATTCAAGTCTACAAGCACTGAATACTGAATACCAAGTTTATAGAGTTACAAATAATGCTATCATATAAACTTGTGCGTAAGTATTTTTCTAGTGCCAATTTTTTTTTAGGATGTAGATCTCGTTTCGTCTGAATTTATTTAAGTCTGATGTAAATCTAGCTTTCGTTAAATAATCAAGGCCACATCGAGGCTTGAGCATTAAATAACGCTTATTTCTCATATTTGTTTGAGTGACAACGTTACGTCCTGCATTTTTTTCAATATTTAGCTAATGATTTATTTATACTGAGCGGCATTTTATCTTAAATGAAGTGTTTTGAATAGAAATACCACTTTGAAAATATTATAATGAGCAGAGTAGGTACTATGAGCGCACATTTTTATGAAAATTTTCTTATTATATAAGAAATTTAATTATTTTAGGGTAGATTAATGAAAAATAAATAAGACGCTTCAGTCTTTTAAGCTAGGTTGACAGATTTTGAGATTCTGTATTTCTATTCGCTCACCTAGTAATTTACAACAGAATTCAATATTCGATCTATAGATAGATCTGTAGATTTTAGATTCGTTTAAAAAACGTATCAAACAAGAATCTCGAATCTCAAAATCCATGTATGGATCGAATATTGAAAATGGCCGTTGGTCGCTCACCTAGTAATTTAGTCGCACGGTAAGAGTTTTAATTTTTGACTTTTAGTACGCTCGTTATAATGATTTATAATAAAATCTAGAGATTTTATTATAAATCATTATTCATCGTTAGTGTAGTTAATTTTTCGCTTACTCAAATTCATGCCACTCAAGTTATTATTAAAACAGTATGTCATCAGCAGTCGCTAAGTTTCTTTTTATTGGCTCGTTTTATAATTCCCCTTTTTAAAATTGACGTGAGTGACAAAGATATAAAAATTATTCCAATTATTTTTTATACAAAGGCAGCGTGGCAATATTTTTTCCTTATGTATAAGTAGACGTTATACAGCTTTTCAAGAGATTTGAGTCTATCTATTTTAGATTATGTAGATCTAAAGGATCTCCATTATCTAAAAACTGAAATAATATATTTATATTACTGGTTACTATTTAACCATTTGGAAAGAAAGAGACAATTGCCGCGCTCCACTGACACAAGTGCTCCTTATATATATTATAATTTATAAGCATCAGTAACCGCAATAATAACATTAACAAACTTATAACATATTCCTTATGCATTTATACACAAGATTATTGTTACATTTAAACAGCATCTTCATAAAATATCCAGCTATATGTGTCAACGATAACATGCCTCAAATAAAGATACAAAATCTTAAGCTTTCTCTACCACAAATCTCTTGAACTGAATGGCTCCTTGCGTATAGAGTTTAAATATTTGCCATGAATGACTTTAAGTCACAGTTTTATTCACAGCAATATTGCGGATGAAGTTCGTGACGTTAATGGGAATGGCTTACCAATACCCATCGGTGGGCCTATTGCGTTTTATGATACGTTATAATGCCATTGATCCCATTACTCAGTGGCTTTAGATTTCCAATGCTCTTTGGTTTGAGAAGTAAGTATCATTAGAAATTTTATTTCTTTTTTTCAACAGCATCGTAGCTAGTAAATTTATTTCCATGAAGGTATATTTGAGTATCGCTTTATTTACTAACACACAATCCAAGGTTAAATTAGGCAGAGGAGAAATATAGGAGGACATATTCAATATTGTACCCTTTCCACGATGGAGATGCCTCTTAGTTGATATGTCTCGTTTCAAGGTAGCGCTCATAGCGAGACATTGCCGTTCGTAACAGATCGGCAAACTGAAACAACGCTTGCACAGGCCGCCACTTGGATGGGTGACCACGTGTGGCATTTACATTTGAGCGCTACCGTACTTCGGAGGTCACGTAAAGCTGTCTGACTCGGTTCCTGTTTAAGGATAGGAATCGTTAGACCAGGTCGGAGTCCTTCGGGTGGTTTGAAAACTCCGACACTAGAATAAGTACTCTTTGTATCAAATAAGTAGACTTTGTCTTAAAATAGAACTATATAGAACATCTCCGTTTCTATATCTTTCTAATTTTATCAAAGAGAACAAGAGAGTAAAAGAGTAGATTTAATTTAGTAGTACCTAGTAGTTGTTCACGACAACGTTATGAGTCGCACCAAAACTTCGTGTTTGCCTGCTGATAAAAATAAACGTTTATAGACATTTCATACTCTAGCAATAATCAGTCAGGATCATTAAAGCGATCGTTAATGAAATTAAAAAATATTCAAACGTGTGATTGAGTAACCAACATTTGACAGATGTAGTATAAATTAATTTCTTAGACATCAAAAATAACGTTTGTGTATGACTTCAATATTCGGAGAAAACAAATAAATCCTTGCTACTATAATTATTCAGGAACCCTTAATTTAGAAACAGATTATCCACAGTACTGGATAGACTTTGTATTGTATTAGTAAATAAAATAAGCAAATTAAAGAAGCAGCTGGGGGATGAACGAAGAAAGCATTCAAGAATTACATTAATGACTATTGGTGAATGACTTCATCAAAGTTCAGTGACCTTCCTCATTTCTGGTACACTCACAACTATACTCACTGAATATTTTCGTCCGGTCGCCTGCTCGGTCACTTGAGTGGTTTGCATCGTTTTCTAGCTAAAGATGTAACAGGTAATGGGATAATAATTGAATCAGGGAACGAAGTAATGGTTATCGTTTATTAATGGGTTGGTCCGCTGATTGGGACAGAAATAATAACGTAAATAATTTTCGTTCGTTGAATGATAAAATATGAATAACATAGTGAATGTATTTTAGTTTTATTATAGGTACAGCTGTTTATATTTACAAATTATTTATCTAAACTGGAATAATCAGTTCCGATGAATAATTATTGCTACCAATGAGAAGTAAATCAGTTGCAATATAAATACTTTTAATCTTTAAATCTTTCTCGACGAAACAAAAATACTACTCTGTGTACGATAATATAGGTAGTAATATTTATTTTACGGGTCTATCATCATCAGCCTTTAACAGTCCACTGCTAGACTAGGCCTCTCCTTTGAAAATAGGAATTAGCCTACTATCTCACGCTGGCCAAACAGGTTGGTATAGGGTTTGTATCAAGTTTTCCTTCTCTAACAGTGCTGTTCTATGCATAATATGCTCCATCTGTCGGCTCTTACGACACCCATGGGATGATATGGGATGGTGACAGTCCGTATTCTTAATCCGTCACCACACGGACGGGTCTATATCGCGTAAGTATGTGAAAATATAGGTAAACTACGTTTATTTTAAATTGTCTTTCAGGATATATACCACGTAGCTTTGTTTGGAGTAACCGATATTTCGGCACTATTGCAAGCGCCATGTTCACGGATTTACGGATGTATCGGTTACTCCAAACAAAGGTACGTGATATATATCCCGAAAGACAATTTAAAATAGGTTTAAACTACGTTATTTATATAACTATATAATAAGTATAATATGAAGAAATCTTGTGATAAAATAATATATATTCTTAAGATTACCTCAAATAAAACCAAATTATAGAGCATAATATCCCTGCATTTATTTTGCTCAAAAAATCACTGAAAGAATTTGACCTTATTCATGAATTATACGTTTTTATCTTCGCATGGGCAAATGTCACGTCCCAAAATATATCCATACTAGCTGAGTCCGGGGTTACATTATTTAGGGCTACTGCTACGCTCCCGTAGCGCATGGCGTGATGTTATATAGCCTATATGCTTAGGAAGGCTTAAGTAAGGCTATAGCCTTTCTTGATAAATAAGCTATCTAACTCTGAAAGAATTTTTCAAATCTACGTGCATTAATTTTACGTGCATACGAATTATACGTACCACAGACTATAATTTATAAAAAAATATATCATTCTAGCTACACAGTAATTGGGATGGAGTAGCTGCAGATTTCTACCATGTGTGTTAGCCATAAAAACTCTGATAGAATTTAAAATGGGTGTACTACTACGAGTTGTTACTTTTTTAGAAGTTGTTTTGTTAACTTGCATTTTATAATTTTGCACTGCTGCACTACCATTATGATCAGCTTTTTTTAAGAGATCTCTCATTGTTGGAAGCAGGAGAAACATTTATTTTTGTCCAAATCGTTTGGAGAGCTCTTTGGCATACAGTGTGTGCAAATGATCATCAATAATTGAATATGCTTAACTTCGAAAGGTCAGAGTTGCGTACAGGGGATTATAAAACGAGATCCTTTGCGTGGCAGCCTCTAATCTTAGTCTCCCCTCCTTAATACCACTGCCAAATCACAGTCAAATTGAGATCTTCTTCTTTTCTTAAAGTCGGGTGATAAAACAGTAATTATCTGACCTTCTTTTTTTTGTTTTTGTTTTACGAGGTGGAAAATCAAAAATGAGAGCCGGAGTATGTGGTGTTACCACTAAAAACCACGTCGACTTTCTCATGTACCCGCGTGTCGGAGAGTAGGGTATCGCCGAAGCATTCGTCGCTACCTCCCCGACGGGTATTGGCCCGCCAGATGGTCAGGCGGGCCCCGAACAAAACCCCCTTGGCGGCGGATTAAGGTGTTGGGCTACGCCGCCAAAACACCCAGCGGCCGCAGAGGATTGGGAGGAGAGCAACGCAACACCGTATCTCCTCTTCCTCTGCGGCCCCACCGCGACGCATCGATTGGTGCGCCCCCATTTGGTCGCGGGAGATAGGGCGCGTGGCAACGCAACACCGACACGCCTCTCCGCCCACGACCGCGCCTGACTGCGAGGGACAGACCGAACTGTCCCCCGCACCCGCACCGTTGGACGCATCCTGCGCAGGCCCACTGCCAAGCCCACGCGGAGCGTCCACTCCAGGGATCCGTCTTAGCTTCACCGCGGGGTTCAAAGCCACGGTTACTGAGCCCCCCCCACTACGACAAGGTGGAGATCCCACGGGGGGGATTTATCTGTGTCCTACCCTATAAGTATAAGCGCCGGTAAAGCCAGTTTAATTAAATCATAAACTCAGATAAAGACTAGTACTAAAGCATATTTTATTAAGTATTGTTTGTTTTCATACGAGTGAACTGCCACAAGCTAAACAACAAAAATTTTGTGGAATTTTACTAGTATTTACACTTAAGGCGAGGTTCCAGTACAGTGCGTAGCTCGAGCTCACCCCCCGCAAAAACAAAAACACGACGGTGGCGTCAGCGAGTGAGCGGGGGGCCGGGTTTCGTGTGTGCGTGTGCCACAGCGCAGCGTAAAAAAAACCGTAGATGAGTTATGCGAACTTCAAAAGTGGCACATTAAAAACGGGCTAAATGTCTCATTTGGCTTTAGTCGCGTACGCGCTGCGGTCGGAAGCGCTCGCTCTTTTACTCGCGTGTGTGTACGTTACATTTGAAAATGCCGTCGTGTGTAATGAGATTTTGCACAAACTAAAGTAGGAAAATTACTAAAAGTTATGGAATCACTTCTCATTCATGAGTATTACAATATTACAACGTTTTATTTACAATTTATAATAAATTCAGTATCACAACTAATAGAGTGAATAAAAAAATTGGCATTTAGCGAGTGTAAAAGAGAAGCAGTATTGTGCGTGTTCAAAGACTAAAAAACAAAGTATCCAGATGGGACATTCGTAATAATAAAATACTGATGTGTGTTTTTGTACATACATACATAGACTCACGCCTGTTTCCCGGAGGGGTAGGCAGAGACTATGGAACGCCATTTGCAACGATCCTGACATACCTCACTTGCTTCACTTACTCCCATCAAGTTTCTCATGCATGCTGGTGTGTGGCATGGTGTGTTTTTGTCAAGTAATAAAAGTGGTTTGAGGCTGAATCAACACAATATATTATTATTATAGAAATACAAAATCATACGTATGTTACAAACATTGACGGATGATCAAATTCCATTCACTTGTTCTTGTTTTTCTCCTTTTAGTATTAAACAACTAAGTAGATTGTACTGCACAGTTTTCGCTGCCGACCCACCGTACCCCTGGCAGTACCCCTGGGGGTATGGTGGGTCTTTCAAAGCTTAACCGTACTCCCAGATAATATTGTTGTGTAATTAGTTTATTAATTTCTACTATTTTGTGGGATCATTCCCAGTATAGTAGTAGTATTGAACAATTCTTTGATAGAACTGTCCTAATTCTATTAGCAAAACTTGATGAGGAGAACAGAACTAATGGCATAAGTAATAGGAAATGTCCCAGTCTAGTTCTATGTATGTTTTTACAAGGGTATTCAATAGAACTACTGGGAATGATCCATAGTGTCACGACATCGCGCTCATATATCCGAATGAATATGTTTTGTAGATGTTCATTTGTTTAATGTGTAAAAGAAATGAATGTCTGCAAAACAAATGAACGCCTACAAAACAAATGAACGTCTACAAAACAAATGACTTACAGAAAGTGATCAGCTATCGATAGTGATTGCAGAAAACAGGAACATGCGATTTTCAACCTAATTGACATTCTTTCTTTTCTTTTTCTTTTCTTTTTTTCTTTTCTTTTAAAAGACAACTCCCCGCCTTAGGACTAAATCCTGTGTCGCGGGGGACTTTACAAACATACAACTAACGGACACAATGAACACACATTAGTCAGACTACCACCGTCAGATCCGACAATGGGCTGCTTTGCAACCCGTTTCACCAGCGTCAGACCTACCATCCTATGACGAATTTATAAATGCTGTCGGATCTTTGCCGCCTAACAAAGCTTCAGGCGAAGACAAAATCTCCAACAAGATGATAAAGGAAGCTTGTAAAACATCTGGTGAGTCCATTTTGTTTGTGTTTAAACGTTGCATAGCAGAAGGTATTTTTCCTCGTATATGGCGCAGTGGTTACATTAGGATCATACCAAAAAGAGGAGACAAACCGTCCGACGACCCTAAGTCATATAGGCCAATAACATTGTTACCATCACTAGGAAAGCTTTTAGAACGTCTCGTAGTTCCCCGGCTTCTGCCGGGCGGTATTAGATTTAGCGATAGACAATTTGGATTTACAGTAGGTAAATCGACAGTTGACGCAGTTATATCGGTTAGGAAGATAGTTTCGTCATCAACTCTACAATATGTGCAAGGTATATTCTTAGATATATCTGGCGCTTTCGACAACGCATGGTGGCCAATGCTTTTACTTAAATTAAAGTCTCGTGGATGCTTTAGTAACATATATTCCCTCATTTATACGTATTTCCTACATTAACAGCAAAGTTAAAATGAGGCCACCATGCTGTGTCGAAGGCGCTGACCATGGGTTGTCCGCAGGGATCAGTGTTAGGCCCGTATTTATGGAATCTAGGATTTGATGACTTTCTAAGCATACCACTACCACCAGGTTGCTCATTGACCGGATACGCAGATGATGGTCTTTTTCTTATTCAATCTAATACTAGGGTAGGACTTGAAAGGTTAGCTAATCAATGTTTAGACTTAATCAACAATTGGGGTGAACGCAATCGTTTATATTTTTCTCCACAGAAAACATTTCAATTACTTTTGAAAGGGAACTTAAAAACACCGCCTAGAATCAAATTCAATGACATCACCATTAGAAACAAAGAATCAGTTTGTTATTTAGGGTTAGTTTTAGAGAGAAACTTTTCATTTGTCGAGCACATTAAAACAGTAGGTGAAAAATCTAAAAGAAGTTTTTACGCCTTGTCAAAGATATCAACTGCGACATGGGGGCTTTCGTTCAAAACTTTAAAAGTAATTTATGGTGCAACATATCTGGGTTGTTTGTGTTATGGTGCGCCTGCATGGGCTGATAGAGCTACTATCGGTGCTGTACGACGTAAAATGCTACAAAGTCAACGTCTCGCGTTGATATTTTGTGCAAGGCTTATAGGACAGTTAGTACTGAAGCTTTGCCAGTACTGGCAGGTGTATTCCAGTCGATCTTGAGGCACAAAGACGAGCAGCAATGTATTACGTGACACGAGATAACATGGATCTAAATTTTCTAGCTCCGCGCGACAGAGATAAGATCGCTAGATTGTTGAACCATCAATCCATAGTCTATGACGATCTTCTTGATGAATGGCAATGTCGCTGGAACACATCAACTAAGGGCCTTCACCTCTACCAGTTCTTCCCATGCGTCCGAGAGCAACTGGCGAGGAACTGGTTGGAGGTGGATCACTGTGTAGCCCAATTTATTACAGGTCATGGCAACTTTAAGAGCAAGTTGTATTCATTTAAGCTAGTTGATTCACCGTTATGTCAATGTTCAACATCTGGCAACAATTATGAACAATCTGCTCATCACATTCTATGGGAGTGTAGTCTTTGGCAAATTGAACGTAATATCATGCTTAACGAATTAGAGGTAACTTCTGGAGTAGTGTACTATACGGATCTTGTGGCAAGTAGGACGAATTTCCGTGCGTTTAGGCGTTTCTGCCATACATATTACTGGAAACAGGCATAGTTCACAATTTAGGCCCCCTTAATGCTCATGTCCGTGGTGCTTATCTTTTCTCATCACTATATCTCTTCGTTGCTTGTCTCCCGCTTTGTTAAGGAGGGAAGTGGATTATTCATTTTCCAACTCCTCCAATATACTTCTGATTAAGTTCGTTGCGGGTTCCAAGACAGTTTAACTTTCCCCGGGACTTCACGAGTGTCAAAACTCGTTGTCATCAATGGTCACTGCTGCTGAACCTGGCTACACAGGTGACACAGTGGGAATGAGGGTGGGATTAGTCCCAAGTAAAAAAAAAATAGTCAGAATTTATAATTTTATTACCCTAATATTGCCAGAAAGCGAGAAAAAACAAAAAAAAATGTTTGTCATGAATTGTCAATAAGGTCGAAAATCGCATGCACCTGTTTTTTGCAATCACTATCGATAGCTGATCACTTTCTGGTAGTCATTTGTTTAGTAGACGTTCATTTGTTTTGTAGACGTTCATTTGTTTTGTAGACGTTCAACTGTTTTGTAGACGTTCATTCGTTTAACACATTTTTATACATACATACCTATTTATTCGGATATGTGAGCGCGATGTTGTGACACTACCCTTGTAAAACATACATAGAACTAGTGGTAAATTTCCTATAACTGTTTCCCATTAGTTCTATTCTTCTCATCAAGTTGTGCTAATAGAACTAGTGGGAAAAAAAGTATCACTAGTTCTATCATAGAACTGTTCAATAGAACTAGTGGGAATGATCCGACAGCGCAAGGATGATGACGATGATGGGTCTTTAACAGTACCACAGATTATACCTATAATATACAAAGCATTATAACCATTAGCAGTAATACCTAAACGTTTTATTCTCTAATTTATCTCCTTGTTGCACTATATCATCGTACTAGCGCTTGTCTTCGCTTGTCTAAAAATACAAAAACGTAAGTAGTAAGTCATTATCTTACGAGAGATAACACTGTTCAGTTTAATGTCCACGAAGCACGTTGGTATAACACTACGAGCATTTCAGCCAGGAGTACGGTTAAGCTTTAAAAGACCCACCATACCCCCAGGGGCCTGGGCTACGGTGGGTCCGCAGCGCACAGTTTTTATATTAACGTACTGTTTTAGGTTTCCGTTGAATGAAATGAGGAGAATAAAATTTATTTTTTTAATAAATGTTATAAATAAATCACATCGACTTTTTATTTCCCTACCTTAAATGAATTAATCAAATTTACTTCGAGGCGAATTGAATTTACTCAAGACAGACAAAGTGATCATGTCGCATCTGAGTCAAATTATTGTTTGTGAAACGGTCAGCATGATGTCACGCGTCGGTCCAGAGAGTATATGTTTATCTCTATTTCGCGCTTGCGATTAGATGTGCTATCTCACTTACATTTCTTATCTAATTCTTAGTGTGTCGTTTTGACATATTTATATTAGTGTGCGTAGGTACGCTTTTCGCGATGCGTGCCACTCTTAAGCTCCGTCATGTTACCTTGTCAGTAACGTGTCTACTAGTATGTCTATGGTTTGAACGATTGAGTTTGGAATACGAATTACTTTGTACTTTTGCGAAAACGTACATGCGGGGGTGGAGGGGGATTTTGCGGAGCAACGACGTACGTCCGCTATCACGCCTAGACAGGCACTGATGAACGGCCGGCGAGCGATATAATGCCAACATTTTGACTATTTTTTTTCTTGGAGAAAAATGATAACGAAATTACGAAATCTGTTTTTACCATTTATTTTAAAATAAAGAGCTGTTTCTATTGATAATACTTTCATATAAATTCATTATGGAATCTCTAAGCAGTACACGTTTAAAATTGTGATTTAGTGTTTGAATTTTTTTTTTTATGGAGCCAATCATTCCAAATCGTGTTTCTATCTTTACGATTTACTAGAAGATATGTTCAACTTTTATACTTTAATTTTTATTCATTAAAAATATCATAGTTCATGGGACTTTCAGACGTTCAAAAATCTTAAAAAGTACTGCAACCTCGCCTTAATGTTTTCGAGATATTTTGAAAACTTTGGTGTGATTATTTGAGCGGAAAATTAACTGTGAAAATAAAACAGAGCCCTAATAATAATATCAAAAGACCCAAGCATCTTCTCATAACATGGATAAAATCATAGTGGAACAGTGTTCAAAAGGCAAGATCTGTCATGAAAAAAAGGGCTTATAAAGCGTTCAAAACAAGAGGTAACAAAAAATATATTTTCCGAACTTTTGATTGCAACCTCAATATCATTACTCATATTCTGTCTCTAAAGTATTACCACCAGCATTTTTCACAGATAATTTATTATGTTGCCATTTCTTACAAAAAATACTTACCTATGTCGAATGGGGGAACACGCCATAATAATTTTTCGAGACCTTTTCTCCTTTTGATGCCCTCTCTATAACAGGGATTTACTTGACAAAAACTTACTTATTGTTGTTCAGTGACTTGGTTACTGAAGCGACTATACCTAATTTTCTCTTTAATATAATGGATGACTTTTTGATTGGATCAATTTAAAGTTTACAAATTAGTGGCTAGCTCGTTACTTGTTTTCGAATGGATTTGCGACTGAATAGTGGCGAGTTAGCTTCTAAATTGCAGATAATCACGGGCAAATGGAATTTCTAATAATATAGATAAAGCCTTAAAGGTAATGAAACTACGCAGGCACGGTTACGGCAGCACTCCAACCCAGCTATAAACTTTTCATTTAAACGGCTCGTATGCCGTTTTATATTTTACATTTCGTCAATATTCTATTCTATTCTACCACATTCACACAACACCGTCTAGTTCCAAATTAAGTAGCGCTTGCGATGTGGCATTATGGGTACTAGATAATGGATAAACATACATAAATACTATTTTCTTTTTTGTAATTACATACATACAAATTATACATAGTAACAGATATACAGACCAAGTCAAATATCCATGCTCACGCACACTAATGTGTGACTTGAGCAGATATCGAACGTACGCCACCGGGTCGTCTACCAAACAAAAGCAAATTTTAAATTCACTTGCCAAAAACATACCGTGCTGCCGTTCTGGTGCACCGTTACGGTCTGGCACACTATACTGGTATAGTGTAGGGACCTTGAGGAATGTAATTAGAATAAAATTAATATAACGAGGCAATAAATAAGCTGATGTAATCAACTTCTCCAAGTAATAATGCAACATAATAAACATATTATTAAGAAATAAAAATATTTTTTTTATTTAATTACATGTACATTGTTTGTTGGAAAAACAGTAATGTAAAGCGAGGAGGGTATTTATGGGAGGATTTTAATAAATTTGTCCTCCGTAATCATTAGACTAACAAGCAACTTCTTCCGTAAAAATGATTCTGTATTGTAAATACGCTGCCACTCCCGCTTACTTCCAAATACAGCCAAATAATAAAACGAATAAAAAATAAGACAAACCCCAGGAAGAAAGAAAATAAATACGGACAAAATGCTGTTAACCAATCAAGGGTCTGAATAGGCCGATGATATTCAAGTTAAAAACAAAAATACCTTAATCGGCTGCTTCCTCTGCTTTTCACGCACACTTAAACATCAAACGTTTTTATTCAAGCTCTGTGAAGGTCGATTAAGGCTGCCCAAGGCCAAACGTGGCCATTTAACACAGTTTTAAGAGCGACAACTGACTTAGAATGCAGTTGATAGATAGCCCATGCTTGAGTATTGAAGCGTTAATGGTCTGTTTCATGCATAAAAGCGTGCGAAAACTGTTCGTACAAAGGATCCTACAAATTATTAAAATTATTTTCATTTTAATGATTTATACAAAAAAAAAAATCATTTTAAAAAGTTCTTATATCACTGCGGTGACACTAAGGCGATCGCAACACGTGGGGTGGCAAATATTTTTAATTAGACTTTATATTTGATGCATTTTCCTAAAATATTCAGGACAGCTAACAGCTCTTTTAAAAATGTTACCTTAGTGGGATTATAAGCCTAAAGCATGACGGTCGCTGTGGAAGTCTATATAGTATATGCAGCAACATATAAGATATTAAAAAAAAAAAATTATTATATATTCCAATTGGCCTGTAGGTCTTCAATATAGCGGACTCAAATACTTGATATTTGGCTCACACACACTAGTTATTCGGTTTGACAAACAATATGCTTTTATCTACATATCACGTAACCAGAACGCAGGAGAAAGCTTTTATAAAAATAAAATAGTAGTTTTGATAATAATCCTCGGCATGTTATTATTTTTGTATAATGGTTACAATCTAGTCAATACTATCTGTTTTCAGTATAGTTTTGTAGTTTCATCATTATTTATAGTAGTAAAGGATTCTTCTAAGAATATTATATTTTACAAAGACTTTTTTGAAATTTTTTATGAGCGATAGTATTTCAATTATTGTAAAACATATTAGTAAGTTTTTTATTTTTGTATTTGTTTATCGAATCTTTTGCAACATTTTTTTCTGTTTGGTGATATTGTTCGATCATCGCATTTATGCACGGTTCGACTTGTAATTGACGGTTTAGGCGTTATAAATACGCACTACACCACATAAATTATAAAGACATTATTGAAAGTAAAAAAATCTGCTTTGTCATTTTCTTTTGCTTAAACATACATTGTGATTGACATTTAACCATACGAAAATTAAATCGTGTCAAATGAAATCCATAGCCATTTATTTCAGTGAAGTATTTGTAAAGACACGAATATTAATACACTCTAATATAAACGCCCTTTTTGAAACGGTAAAGAATGCCGACAAAAGAATTCTAAAACAAATCAAAAGAAACCCGTAAAACATGACACACATCCCAAGTGACACTTCTTGACCGTAATTCAAATAGGTCACCCTCTTCAATAAAACTTACCAACATACTTTAAATAGACATAGCAAAGTTGCAATACGGGACCAACTCGTCTAGACGAGCCTTAGTATAAAGATAAATCCTTTTACGTTTTTCCAAATAAAAGAACAATTTTGGGCTCTCCCTCGGGTAGACATAAATATGGTAATGTGACATATAAAACCCTTTTGCCAAATTTTAGGGCTTCAGGAAGAAAGTCGTGTAGACGAAATACTGCGTTTTTTTGCGAGGCTTGTATAGGCTATATAAGATTCTATTGTCAAGTGTAGCCTTGAATAGTTTTACTGCTATTATATTACAGGTTTTATACTACTTCTATACTACGGTTAAACTTTGATAGGGTATTGTATAAATATATTTTTATACTGCTGTTTTACGCAGCACCTTACCTTACCTAAGGTTTTCAAATCTTTGATTTAGGCAGTGATAGTGAATTTGAGATACCAACAGACTGATCTATAATGGCTATAATATATAATATCCTTTCTGAGATTAGATCGCAGTCACTCTGTGGAAACTAATGTTATGTCAAATCTGGTAAGACTAGAAAATGGACCACGGCCACTATGATGTAATTGAGATAACGCTTGGACGATGATGATTATGATGTTAAAAACCTATGATGCTTGCATGAACAAGGTTCATTTCGTAATTTATATAAATCCATTTGAAAAACTCTGGCGAATGGGTTGTAGTGTCAGGTGAGTACTTTAGTATTATTATTATCATTGTAAGCGTCACACAGTAAAAATGATTATTTTAAATATATTTTCAGCTTCCATTCATTACAGTGGCGCGTGTAAGCTCTAAGGTATGTTGCACAGTAATTAATTAAAATACCGTGCTTAGCACGCATGAAAAATGTTGTGAGCAAACATTATATATTATTATACCTAATTACTTACCGCTAGTCCATGTTGAATTGTTATGATTTGAATAGAAAATTATTAATAACTACCTAATTCATATTCATACACTTCCATGAATTATTAAACAATTAACTATGCTAGTTATATAATTGTTTAGTCAGAATTTGTTACAGTGTAGCTGCAATACATAAATCTCATATACGTCCGCGCGCAACGGAGCCAAACAGCGAAATGGCGAGTGAAACACGTCAGCGGCAAAATCTCGCTGGCCTCTAGTTGTACGCCGCTAACAATCAAGTGCGGGCCAGTTATCCTCCACGTGTAAGCGCCCGCACGAGTAACTACAATATTTTGTACTTTGCCCTGATTGGCTGTCGCGAATTGTATCGTAGTTTAAGATACCATTCTTTGTAAAACAAATTTTGTACATATATTTAGGCTAAGTTTATTTTGTATATATATTCTCATATACAACAACAAGATTGGACTTATTATTCTGCACCTTTACCAGCAGCTACAGACCCTACCTTACAACGGTACACAAGTAAATTTAAGTTTTAATTTTATTTGTACCTATAACTAGTTGTTTATTTAATAATGAATACAGGCAGTGATCGCGTAGTAGAAAGACTAATAGAACAGGCTGTTGAGACCCGGTTCCCGGGTTCAAGCTTACGTCGTGCACCACAGACTTTTCGAAGTTTAAAATTATCAACTTAATATGCAATACATGATATTAAATATTCAAACATAGCTTGCTGCTCGAATGACATATTTATAAAGTCTGTCTGCCACTCTGCCCACATCGGTAGACTATAGTTTTATGCTTCTCATAATGTGAAGAGGCCTAAGCCAAGCAATGGGACAGTTTATATACAGGGCTGATGTGATGATGATATTTAATATACTGCATTCATAGACTTACTATACAGCTGTTACTGTAGTTAGTTCGAGGAAACACAGCATCAAAAAGTGCTCATATTTTCTCATAGTCCAAAATAAATCTAATAAATATTTACCACAAGTCCTAGAAAATTTGACCCATATAAAATCTCCGAGGTCATTTAGCAAGATATATCTATGCGTGGGCAAAGTATAAGAGACACTTTCGAATCTAATAGGTGTAATTCTGCTTTCTGGTCCATTTCGGTCAGCTTGATGTATTGCACCTATGCGGGTAGTATAACATAAGATATTCCTAACGAAACGGTAATAAGTCAGCTAGTAACGAGGCAAGTTATTTTGTTACTAATGGGGATGCTTCCTGCCAGTAAAATAAATTATATGCCTTATTTTATATAGTAAAACATGCTGAAATAATGGCAGCTTCATTAAATAAAAAAAACAGGATCCATTCCAAGTGCGGGAGTTGTCTTTTTCAAAATAATAAAAATGAAAATATCAGTTAATATTAAACACTTATTCTACATTTTATTATAAATTGAATGATAATTAGTACTCGATTTAATCATAAAATTTTATGGGGTCACTAGTGCATATTGCATATAAAATCCGTACAAAGAGTTTCTTTTTGACATTTAATTAAAAGTGTCTTATTTGACTAGTTGGACCACTATTATTACCTCCTGCTATGTAACCGAGAGTCTATGTCGTAGCGCTCCGTAGTAGTCACGTAGCAAGTCTTCATTCCATAATCCGTGTAGCCGCGCCACGTAGCGTTCACTAACGTAGCGATCTGTCTTATTATTATTTTCATCTTGCATTTTGCTTTTATGCTACATGTTCTTTGTATTATAATAACCGTCTGAAGTTTAAACCGTGTATTAAATATGTACTCTGATCTTACCTGGAATGTAAATAATTACGTGCATGCAACATTTTATGTTACTTTAGTAATTAAGACGAAAAAGAGTAAGAAACTCACATTCGCAATTATAATATTAATAAGACTTTTATCAAAATTAGCTTATGAGTAAACACTTTAAAACTGGAATATAGAGTGTATAATATAAAAACCGAAGTATAATATTATTACAGAATATTTTGTCTTAACCTTTTTTTATAGACGGCTGTATCCCTGAAAGGTTAGGCAGAGGTGTAGTATTACCCCCACATTTCGCCATGCATATTTTAGGTCCCACGTAATAAGGGCGAGTCTATTGCCGTTATTGGGCACATCACCAAACTCCATGCTGCTACTGATAATTCAGAAAAACTCAATAACACTTTTGCCCGACCCGGGAATCGAAAGCGGGCCCTCCCATCAGCAGACGTATACGCTATTTACAGGATAACGGAGGCAGTCAGTAACCTTTTTTAATCATAAGAAAAGACACGCAAGCATTAGTGCAGGTCAAAGTTAGCAAAATTCATGAGATATTTCATCACCAGTAGTTGATTGGCACTGTCATAAGATGGGAGGTTCGACGTTAAAAAAACACCCTGGAGGTAAAGCCTCATTCTACTTGATAAGAAAATATTACATACATACATACATAGACTCACACCTGTTTCCCCGAAGGGGTAGGCAGAGGCATATTAAACGCCCACCTTTCGCCAGTGTTTTGATCCCACGTAATAGGTGGCGAGCCTATTGCCGCTTATTGGGACATTTTGTTTGCCAGAGCCTCGTCCGTTGATCGGCAGGTGCACCACTTGCTGGTGAGGTTGGCTTGGGACCCTAAGTTCTTGGTGGGAACCCTATGCACCCCTATGCAAATATTATTCACGTTTATTTACCATATGGGCCTTTAAGCAAATATTGAATTCTCATGCCTCTGCCTACCCCTTCGGGGATACAGGCGTGAGTCTATTAAAACAAACTCATCTTTTCACGTTAACAACGAACTAACCTTTTAGTGGAGTTTTGTGATCGTGAGTGCTAAGCCAGCGGTCGTGGGTTCGATTCCCAACTAGATCAGATCTTAAAGGGGTGACATCAATGATATGCTTCGTTCCTGGGTTAAAATGAATTATTTAAGTATGTTTATCAGTTATCTGGTCACCATATCAGGGTTAGCTTAGTTGGGTATCGATTGATATTATTAGATACGATTATGTTGCAAGTATCTATCAATACATACATAATCGATTTTAAACTTTTGCCATCTGTATACATCATACAATATTATTTAGCGGGTCTTAGTCGCGATTATTTATTTATTTCAAGGCATAAATACCTCTGTTATTCTCCTACGTTTCTACCGGCTTGCAACGGTTGTGGTCCCTCCGCGACCATATTTATGCCTTGAAATAAATAAATAATCGCGACTAAGACCCGCTAAATAATATTGTATGAAATATATGCATAGTTAAAACTAGTAGAACGAGATCTCGCGACAAGTTTTCGCTAAAAACCATTTTTTTACATATATTTATGAATAGAATATATATTTACTAGGTTGCCTATTTAAATGTGACCGCAAGTATTTTTTTTTTATTTTTTTTTTGGTTATTGATTTTTGGCAAAAAATTTTGTTCACTTGTTTTTTAAATAAAATATCGTCTACATCACGGCAATGTATATAAAGATTCCGAAAAATCACGGTTGCCTATCATATATATATATATATATATATATATATATATATATATATATATATATATATATATATATATATATATATGTCGCCGCGAGGATTCATTTTGTTATTTTAAAACAAATTGATCTACTTTGTTAATTATTCAATCATTTACTTCTAATTTTTTCTCGTGTATTTTAGATGTAATCTAATAACATGCCAAAAAGGATTTGGCGTCCAATCACAAAGAGGTTTGCATGACTCCACCGTAGGGGTCATGGACGCGCAACACATACGTTTTACTTGACACCACCGTAGGAGTCATGGACGTTTTACAATGCTATTGATTACGTCACTTTGTGAGGATATTTTATAGGACACTTTTATTCTAAAACATTGTAATAAAATCATAATTACGTTTGTAAAATCATGTTGTGAATTATGGAAGCCTTATCTAATTGCTAAACCATAATTTATAACTCTGTACTTTTTATTGATTACACGTGTTTGTTGTGATATTTCATTAAACACTTTTACTATAATTACTCGTAAAACACTGTAATAAAATCTAAATAACGTTTATAAAATTGTTTCATAAATTATGGAGTGTAAAACTTATTATTAAGATTGAAACTTATAACTCTGTCTATTTTGTGATAAATCATAAAGCGTGTTTCCGGTCATGTTGTTGTGAACGTTATTTAGAGGTAGCGTGGTGAGCTGGAGGCTCAGTTCGTTGCCGACTTTTGGAAGAGAAACATTGTAAGTAGAACCTATGTCGGTTTGTGATTAAAAATCTAATCTTTCTATTTTATTTGCCTTTCATTGTGAAACAATTCCCTGCAGTATTAAATATTAACTACCTCACATTTTCTTTGCTAAATGCTTGTTTGAACTATTCATTAAATTAAATTAAATATTGACTAAGTATCAGATGTAGCAGAGCCGATGACCTAGTATGGTCAGCGGATCTGCTTGTTTTTAAAAAGGTTACTTTTAATTGATATTCGATATCAGAAGTGGGATTGTGTCTACCTACATTTTCTGTTCGCTGTTATTTTATTTTTCAGATACTCTCATCGGTCAACGTGCAATTCTACTCGTCACGATGGATACGTAAGGACGGGATGCAGAGGAGGTACCAGGCGAGACAACGTGCCCCGCATCTGCGCTAAACGATCCAGGACCAAGCACGTCTACCAACGCGACGCAGCTACAAATGGGCGTTCAGGGTAATGTACCACCCGAATTTTATTTCACCATGATCAATATGATGCAAAATATGAGTGAACGCCTATCGAAGCAAAGTGAGAAGGTCAAAATCACTGACATGTTCCTACCCTCATATGACCCCGACGGTAACGTCAGTGTCCGCGAATGGTGTGATCATATTTCTTCAGCTAAAACGAATTATAATTTGAGTGACTATGACATTAGGATGAAAGTGACTAGCTTACTAAAGGGTCGTGCCAAAATGTGGGCCGACAATTGGCTCGTCACAACGTCCTCGTGGGATGAATTGCGGCAAAACATTATAACTACGTTTGAACCTGAAAGCCGCTACTCAAGGGACGTGTTGAAGTTCAGGGAACATAATTATAACCCGTCTCTAGACATTGCGGAGTTTTTGTCCAAAGCATGGATTTTGTGGAGACGCGTTACTCGATATAAGCTCGACGATAATGATGCGGTGGAAGCGGTGATAGGAAGTGTGAGTGACGAACGCCTTAGAATTGAATTGATGAACGCCAGAGCCACCTCGGTACCTGAATTGATTTCTGTTGCCTCATCCATTCGCGCTAAGAGACCAAATGCCCAAACTTCTAGTCATTTGCCATCAAAACGTTTAAAATACACTATCGATAATCGGAACGTACCGTACTGTAGTTTTTGTAAAAAATCGGGCCACTCTTCACGTGATTGTCGTTATAAAAATACGCCAGCAGAACCGGGTACACACGCAACCGAGAAAACCTCTAACGTTTCAGCGACAACAAATCAGAAAGATAACAGGTACTGTTCATTTTGCTCTAAAACGGGTCATACGTTTGATACGTGCTTTCGTCGGGATGCTTCCTGCCAGTAAAATAAATTATATGCCTTATTTTATATAGTAAAACATGCTGAAATAATGGCAGCTTCATTAAATAAAAAAAACAGGATCCATTCCAAGTGCGGGAGTTGTCTTTTTCAAAATAATAAAAATGAAAATATCAGTTAATATTAAACACTTATTCTACATTTTATTATAAATTGAATGATAATTAGTACTCGATTTAATCATAAAATTTTATGGGGTCACTAGTGCATATTGCATATAAAATCCGTACAAAGAGTTTCTTTTTGACATTTAATTAAAAGTGTCTTATTTGACTAGTTGGACCACTATTATTACCTCCTGCTATGTAACCGAGAGTCTATGTCGTAGCGCTCCGTAGTAGTCACGTAGCAAGTCTTCATTCCATAATCCGTGTAGCCGCGCCACGTAGCGTTCACTAACGTAGCGATCTGTCTTATTATTATTTTCATCTTGCATTTTGCTTTTATGCTACATGTTCTTTGTATTATAATAACCGTCTGAAGTTTAAACCGTGTATTAAATATGTACTCTGATCTTACCTGGAATGTAAATAATTACGTGCATGCAACATTTTATGTTACTTTAGTAATTAAGACGAAAAAGAGTAAGAAACTCACATTCGCAATTATAATATTAATAAGACTTTTATCAAAATTAGCTTATGAGTAAACACTTTAAAACTGGAATATAGAGTGTATAATATAAAAACCGAAGTATAATATTATTACAGAATATTTTGTCTTAACCTTTTTTTATAGACGGCTGTATCCCTGAAAGGTTAGGCAGAGGTGTAGTATTACCCCCACATTTCGCCATGCATATTTTAGGTCCCACGTAATAAGGGCGAGTCTATTGCCGTTATTGGGCACATCACCAAACTCCATGCTGCTACTGATAATTCAGAAAAACTCAATAACACTTTTGCCCGACCCGGGAATCGAAAGCGGGCCCTCCCATCAGCAGACGTATACGCTATTTACAGGATAACGGAGGCAGTCAGTAACCTTTTTTAATCATAAGAAAAGACACGCAAGCATTAGTGCAGGTCAAAGTTAGCAAAATTCATGAGATATTTCATCACCAGTAGTTGATTGGCACTGTCATAAGATGGGAGGTTCGACGTTAAAAAAACACCCTGGAGGTAAAGCCTCATTCTACTTGATAAGAAAATATTACATACATACATACATAGACTCACACCTGTTTCCCCGAAGGGGTAGGCAGAGGCATATTAAACGCCCACCTTTCGCCAGTGTTTTGATCCCACGTAATAGGTGGCGAGCCTATTGCCGCTTATTGGGACATTTTGTTTGCCAGAGCCTCGTCCGTTGATCGGCAGGTGCACCACTTGCTGGTGAGGTTGGCTTGGGACCCTAAGTTCTTGGTGGGAACCCTATGCACCCCTATGCAAATATTATTCACGTTTATTTACCATATGGGCCTTTAAGCAAATATTGAATTCTCATGCCTCTGCCTACCCCTTCGGGGATACAGGCGTGAGTCTATTAAAACAAACTCATCTTTTCACGTTAACAACGAACTAACCTTTTAGTGGAGTTTTGTGATCGTGAGTGCTAAGCCAGCGGTCGTGGGTTCGATTCCCAACTAGATCAGATCTTAAAGGGGTGACATCAATGATATGCTTCGTTCCTGGGTTAAAATGAATTATTTAAGTATGTTTATCAGTTATCTGGTCACCATATCAGGGTTAGCTTAGTTGGGTATCGATTGATATTATTAGATACGATTATGTTGCAAGTATCTATCAATACATACATAATCGATTTTAAACTTTTGCCATCTGTATACATCATACAATATTATTTAGCGGGTCTTAGTCGCGATTATTTATTTATTTCAAGGCATAAATACCTCTGTTATTCTCCTACGTTTCTACCGGCTTGCAACGGTTGTGGTCCCTCCGCGACCATATTTATGCCTTGAAATAAATAAATAATCGCGACTAAGACCCGCTAAATAATATTGTATGAAATATATGCATAGTTAAAACTAGTAGAACGAGATCTCGCGACAAGTTTTCGCTAAAAACCATTTTTTTACATATATTTATGAATAGAATATATATTTACTAGGTTGCCTATTTAAATGTGACCGCAAGTATTTTTTTTTTATTTTTTTTTTGGTTATTGATTTTTGGCAAAAAATTTTGTTCACTTGTTTTTTAAATAAAATATCGTCTACATCACGGCAATGTATATAAAGATTCCGAAAAATCACGGTTGCCTATCATATATATATATATATATATATATATATATATATATATATATATATATATATATATATATATATATATATATATATATATATGTCGCCGCGAGGATTCATTTTGTTATTTTAAAACAAATTGATCTACTTTGTTAATTATTCAATCATTTACTTCTAATTTTTTCTCGTGTATTTTAGATGTAATCTAATAACATGCCAAAAAGGATTTGGCGTCCAATCACAAAGAGGTTTGCATGACTCCACCGTAGGGGTCATGGACGCGCAACACATACGTTTTACTTGACACCACCGTAGGAGTCATGGACGTTTTACAATGCTATTGATTACGTCACTTTGTGAGGATATTTTATAGGACACTTTTATTCTAAAACATTGTAATAAAATCATAATTACGTTTGTAAAATCATGTTGTGAATTATGGAAGCCTTATCTAATTGCTAAACCATAATTTATAACTCTGTACTTTTTATTGATTACACGTGTTTGTTGTGATATTTCATTAAACACTTTTACTATAATTACTCGTAAAACACTGTAATAAAATCTAAATAACGTTTATAAAATTGTTTCATAAATTATGGAGTGTAAAACTTATTATTAAGATTGAAACTTATAACTCTGTCTATTTTGTGATAAATCATAAAGCGTGTTTCCGGTCATGTTGTTGTGAACGTTATTTAGAGGTAGCGTGGTGAGCTGGAGGCTCAGTTCGTTGCCGACTTTTGGAAGAGAAACATTGTAAGTAGAACCTATGTCGGTTTGTGATTAAAAATCTAATCTTTCTATTTTATTTGCCTTTCATTGTGAAACAATTCCCTGCAGTATTAAATATTAACTACCTCACATTTTCTTTGCTAAATGCTTGTTTGAACTATTCATTAAATTAAATTAAATATTGACTAAGTATCAGATGTAGCAGAGCCGATGACCTAGTATGGTCAGCGGATCTGCTTGTTTTTAAAAAGGTTACTTTTAATTGATATTCGATATCAGAAGTGGGATTGTGTCTACCTACATTTTCTGTTCGCTGTTATTTTATTTTTCAGATACTCTCATCGGTCAACGTGCAATTCTACTCGTCACGATGGATACGTAAGGACGGGATGCAGAGGAGGTACCAGGCGAGACAACGTGCCCCGCATCTGCGCTAAACGATCCAGGACCAAGCACGTCTACCAACGCGACGCAGCTACAAATGGGCGTTCAGGGTAATGTACCACCCGAATTTTATTTCACCATGATCAATATGATGCAAAATATGAGTGAACGCCTATCGAAGCAAAGTGAGAAGGTCAAAATCACTGACATGTTCCTACCCTCATATGACCCCGACGGTAACGTCAGTGTCCGCGAATGGTGTGATCATATTTCTTCAGCTAAAACGAATTATAATTTGAGTGACTATGACATTAGGATGAAAGTGACTAGCTTACTAAAGGGTCGTGCCAAAATGTGGGCCGACAATTGGCTCGTCACAACGTCCTCGTGGGATGAATTGCGGCAAAACATTATAACTACGTTTGAACCTGAAAGCCGCTACTCAAGGGACGTGTTGAAGTTCAGGGAACATAATTATAACCCGTCTCTAGACATTGCGGAGTTTTTGTCCAAAGCATGGATTTTGTGGAGACGCGTTACTCGATATAAGCTCGACGATAATGATGCGGTGGAAGCGGTGATAGGAAGTGTGAGTGACGAACGCCTTAGAATTGAATTGATGAACGCCAGAGCCACCTCGGTACCTGAATTGATTTCTGTTGCCTCATCCATTCGCGCTAAGAGACCAAATGCCCAAACTTCTAGTCATTTGCCATCAAAACGTTTAAAATACACTATCGATAATCGGAACGTACCGTACTGTAGTTTTTGTAAAAAATCGGGCCACTCTTCACGTGATTGTCGTTATAAAAATACGCCAGCAGAACCGGGTACACACGCAACCGAGAAAACCTCTAACGTTTCAGCGACAACAAATCAGAAAGATAACAGGTACTGTTCATTTTGCTCTAAAACGGGTCATACGTTTGATACGTGCTTTCGTCGGGAAAAACAGATAACTTCCAACGTTAATTCGATCGTAAATAATAAATCTCCCTTGAATACTATGCGTATGAGAGTAGGCGAGATAACAATTGATACGGTGTTCGATAGCGGAGCTGAGTGTTCAGTAATGCGCGAATCTATTGCAAATAGGCTACCAGGAAAACAGCGCCAAGTAGTCAGCTATTTACGCGGTATAGGTTCGTTTCCTGTAGTGTCCACTAGAATTTTGACTGCAGTGTGTACAATCGACGAAATTAACGTAGAGGTTGAATTTTATGTCTTACCGGATTACGAAATGACGTCGGACGTATTGATATGTGCAAATTTATTAAATAGAACCGGGCTGAGTGTAGTAGTGACCCAAAATAATGCTACCTTGTGTGCCCCACCCCGCGTCATGCATATGCGACCGACAACTGACTTATTCAGCAATATAAATCATGGGTTAGATAATCAATCGCATATTGATCAATTATTAATCCTGCTCAATAAATACGCAGATGTTTTTACACGTGGCTTTTCTAACACCCGTGTCAACACAGGTCAATTAGAGATCAGATTAAAAAATGCAAATAAATTTGTCGAACGAAGGCTCTACAGATTAAGTCTGGTCGAACGAGAAAAAGTTAAAGAAATTATTCAGGAGCTTATTGATAACGACATTGTGCAGGAAAGTAAATCCCCATATTCAAGTCCTATAATATTAGTGAAGAAAAAGGATGGTGACGATCGCATGTGCGTGGACTATAGGGAGTTAAACGCAAACACTATACGAGATCACTATCCTATTCCTTTGATCGCCGATCAGATTGATCAATTGGTCAGAGCTATCAAGCATTTCCGGCATTTCCTATACGGGCGGCAATTTAAGGTGATTACAGACTGTAACGTGCTTAAAGCATCAAAGAACAAGAAGGACTTGTTACCCCGCATCCATCGGTGGTGGGCGTATCTACAAAATTTCGAATTCGATATAGAGTACAGGAAGGGCGAGCGGATGCAACATGCAGATTACCTCAGCAGAAACCCCGATCCTCTGACTGTCAACGTCATAAACAAAAACCTGGACTGGGTGATCATCGAACAACGACGCGATAATCAATTAAGGGCTATTATAGATGCGCTACATAACGGAGACGATGTCCCCGGTTTTCACCTAGAAGATAACATCCTTAAGTTTGAGAGACAAGATGCTATCCTTGGCCCCCAAAAGTTGATTGTAGTGCCGAAGTCTTTCCATTGGAGCTTAATTAACACATTCCATAGCGCTCTAAAACATCCGGGCTGGGAGAAGACTCTCCATAAGATTAAGGAATGTTACTACTTCGACAAAATGAGCAGCATTATCAGGGATTTCGTGGATAATTGCATTGTTTGTAGATCATCCAAACAAACGTCTGGAGCGACACAGGTACAGCTACACCCCATCGCCAAGCCAACGGTGCCATTCGAAATGATACATATGGACATCACGGGTAAATTAGGTACTCCTCAGGAACAAGAATACGTCGTTGTTACAATAGATGCTTTCACGAAATACGTGCTTTTCCGTTACACTAACGATAAAAATCAATTCAGCACTCTTGCTGCCCTAAAGCAAGTAGTCCACCTCTTTGGAGCTCCAAAGCAATTTATCGTGGACGGCGGACGTGAGTTCCTCGGAGAATTTAAAAATTATTGTGACAGATTTGGTATAGAAATACACTCTATAGCACCAGGCATCAGCAGAGCTAACGGGCAAGTGGAGCGAGTCATGGCAACACTAAAGAATGGGCTCATTATGATAAAGAATTATGAGACCCCAGACTGGCAGACCGCATTAGAAAGCCTTCAACTTGCCTTGAACTGCACCGTGCATAGAACTACAGGCGTAGCTCCACTGACACTGCTAACTCGACGTCAAAGCTGTGTACCAGCAGAGCTACTTAACCTGGTAAACCTCGATGAGGCATCAATCGTCATCGAAGCCCTTCAACGACACGTACACCAAAAAATAACAGAGGCATCAGTTAGAGACAAAGCACGTTTTGACAAAGGTCGCGCTAAAATTTGCCGGTTTCAACGGGGTGACTTTGTCTTGATAAAAAATAACCCCAGAAACCAGACTTCACTAGACCTCAAATTTAGCGTTCCCTATGAAGTTCACAGGGTCCTCGAGAACGACCGCTACCTCGTGAAAAAGGTCGTGGCACACCACGGACGTCCTCGCAAGGTCGCACACGACCAACTGCGGCGGGCCCCTCAACCCGGTGGGTCTGTCGAGGCGGCCGTGTCGCCAACAGATGAGCAGCAATCTGGCGCTTCAAACATCCCTGCAGCACCAACCGTGCCAACTACCGAAGACGCACCGCTGTCTGCAACGCAAGCAGACAACTAGCAGGCATCTTACATCGGAGAAACGGTGAGATCCTTTCATATTATTAATTCATGATGTGTTGATAACACTGTCTAAGTGAGCATTTCACATGAGCCTACCTATCCTTGAGGATACAGGCGTGAAGCTACACATGTAGCTATACATGAACTACACAGTTGCTAGAACTACGACTACGACTTACCAAAACGTTTAAAAAGATGCTATTGGCGTGTGGAGCCGTCCAATAAGCCATTTATAAACCTATCCCTAAAGAATTATAGTCCCCTGTGTACCACGGCGTACGAGACCGCCCAGAGCACAGCATCGACCTATCATCTATCATCCTTATAGAGCCTCTGTTTTAAAACAGCATCGTCCTGTCACCTACCTATCCTTACCTATATAAAAAAAAAAAAAACAATGATCTTCATACTGTTGTCATGTGGAATGAGCAGTAAACTGTGATAACGTTTTGCCCATTGATATTCATACTGTTTTCATGTGGAATGAGCAGTAATTAGTTACAGATAGACTTGTTTCTTCCGTAATGCTTTAATTTATTTACTGTGGTCACGTGGAGTGAGCAGTGAATACAAACTATGTAACGATATTCTTTTTACTCTTAGGCTTGTGTATACTGTGGAAGTGCCTTGCCTCACAAACAATCTATATCTCTATTACAGAAAGAACAACATCGATGCAGAGCACGCATTGCCCATCAGAATGGCCGTGTCGCCGCGAGGATTCATTTTGTTATTTTAAAACAAATTGATCTACTTTGTTAATTATTCAATCATTTACTTCTAATTTTTTCTCGTGTATTTTAGATGTAATCTAATAACATGCCAAAAAGGATTTGGCGTCCAATCACAAAGAGGTTTGCATGACTCCACCGTAGGGGTCATGGACGCGCAACACATACGTTTTACTTGACACCACCGTAGGAGTCATGGACGTTTTACAATGCTATTGATTACGTCACTTTGTGAGGATATTTTATAGGACACTTTTATTCTAAAACATTGTAATAAAATCATAATTACGTTTGTAAAATCATGTTGTGAATTATGGAAGCCTTATCTAATCGCTAAACCATAATTTATAACTCTGTACTTTTTATTGATTACACGTGTTTGTTGTGATATTTCATTAAACACTTTTACTATAATTACTCGTAAAACACTGCAATAAAATCTAAATAACGTTAATAAAATTATTTCATAAATTATGGAGTGTAAAACTTATTATTAAAATTGAAACTTATAACTCTGTCTATTTTGTGATAAATCATAAAGCGTGTTTCCGGTCAAGTTGTTGTGAACGTTATTTAGAGGTAGCGTGGTGAGCTGGAGGCTCAGTTCGTTGCCGACTTTTGGAAGAGAAACATTGTAAGTAGAACCTATGTCGGTTTGTGATTAAAAATCTAATCTTTCTATTTTATTTGCCTTTCATTGTGAAACAATTCCCTGCAGTATTAAATATTAACTACCTCACATTTTCTTTGCTAAATGCTTGTTTGAACTATTCATTAAATTAAATAGAATATTGACTAAGTATCAGATGTAGCAGAGCCGATGACCTAGTATGGTCAGCGGATCTGCTTGTTTTTAAAAAGGTTACTTTTAATTGATATTCGATATATATATATATATACGTATCGAAATCATACCTTTTTATACCTGGCTGCGAAGAGGTGCGGCCAAGTGACAAACGGCAACCGTGTTTTTTTTTATTATGTGATGGTTTCATCACCAAGGGCTGTCTTACCTACCTTAACTTTAGGATTAGATTAGCCATTACTTGTAGGTATTGACACATACATAAATACCACGCCTGCTTCTCGGTGGGGTAAGTAGAGACTACGGAACGCCATTTGCAACGATCCTGACATCGGCGATCTTTCTTGCTTCATTCACTTCCATCAAGTTTCTCATGCATGCTCTTCTGTTTAGAGTACTTCTGACCTGACCTTTGTTTAAGGATGTCTCCAATCTGGTCAGAGAACGTCCGCCTAGGTCTTCTCCTTTGTCCATCCGCTATTGATGATTGATTTAACTGATGGATGATTGATCGCCTGAAGCACAGATTTTTAACCTAGTTCTGGCAAACATGTTTTTATCTGTTTTGACTTATAAAATGTATATTCTAAATGTATTTGCAGTATTATATTAACTGTAAATGTAGTATTTTTATTATTATTAAATTAATACTTATCAAAAATCAAATTCTTACGTATATTTACAAATTTTATACATTTAGATACACTACTAAAACTATATAGCAACAACCCAATTACGTGTTTATAAACTTTTCTAGTTGAAACCTCTTGGGTTAGCCATTCTTAGACTTTGTAACAAAATGATAGACGGCATATTTTCTTCCATACTGATATTGGATGAATGTCAGTTTTTGCAGCGAGAAAAAATATTTTTTTAACATAAGCCATCGGTTTTTCCTGCTGAATGAAGAAACAATATCATGCTCTTTATTTTTTCTGACGTCTATTGTTTACAGGAATTCTTGTCATATTGGTAACAGAATATTTTTCACGTTTACCTAGAAAAATTGTGATGAACAATTCACTTTAGGCTTTTTAACATTGTTTGTGGTTAGGTTAGGTTAGGGTCACTAGGCCGTAGTGGCAGCACCGGGTCCAGTTACGCCCCCAAATTATCAAACTAAATGACGCGACCCGCCAGCGATCATTAAACAGGTCCGATCGCGGCAAAGGCAAATAATACCAAATGCAATTGAATTATTTAAACTCTTTCGGGTGACCAGATATATAGGATACCTATTGGATATAATATAATAGAAATAAATATCGATATATAATAGCACCCCTAGATTTGTTCCCCTAGGTTTCAAAAGACTGAACATTTTCGTAAAATAAACCACTTTCCAAAAGTGAAACCTTTTATTTACCTCGAAGTTTCTGCACAAGTATGTACTTAATACCAACTGTGCGGGATAACAACATGACAAAATCCGGTAAAAAGTGTGCCAGACACTACCCAAAAAACCGATGGAAACATGTTATCAAGGTCCTTGCCAAAATGACGACAGTTTGAAAGTATGCAAATTGCTGCTCGAAAATTGACCTTTAAGCTAACTCGACGATATGTGTGGAATCCGATGGCGATCTTTTATGATCAACGTGGCTAAATTTTTCCTATAGCTTTCACTAACTTTACAAAAGGAGACCTAGGTATGTCTAGCAGTGGAGTGTCTACAAAAGTCTGTTAAAAGGTATCATAAAGCTATATGTAAGTGGCCATCGCCGTTATTCCTATACCACAACATAAAGTATGGGTCTCTCTTACCATATATAAACCGTGAACGGGTCACAACTTGAACACAGTTATACTTTAACGAGTTTATCGTGCCTCGGGGTGTTTGTTACCCTAATGTCTTCACGCGAACGGAGCCGAGCGAAACGTAGTTAATACATTAATTACGAGATTACAATCAACAGTTCAGATTATTCAGATTTGTATACAACATCATTAATGTTATTATTTTGCATTTCCTTGGGAAGTTCGTGTTTTAGGAAATTTGAAAATTAAATAGTAATTATTCCCATTAGCGTTATGAGGAAGTTGTCTGCGTTGTTCTTTTTATTTCTTTTGGTGAAGGTAAGTTTATTAATTGCCTTTTTTAATTCATAGACTGTGGACTAAAGTTGTAAACAATTTATATTAAAATTCAAAAAAGTGTACATATTTTATTTGAAGTTTATATATGGGATAGAAATTTGCCTACTTTATAAACCTGAAACAAGTAATTTTAGTTTCAATCTAAAGTTAATCTCAATTTGAAATAAAAACCTGGCACGCAATCATAGTCATAAACAAGCGCCGAAAGCCAACAAGTCAAGGAAAAATATATCGAAACACTGTTGCACGAAGTACTTATGTTAAGGCGTCTAAATAAAAGAATTTAGTGAACAAAGTCGGAATAAAATTTCATGCTTTTCGAACAAGTAAATAAAAATTTAATCTAAACACAAGTTGTTTCCTACTAGAAATCTGAAAGGAATATTTACTCAGTATGCTCTGAATTCTGAAAGTAAGCATTTATAAGGTAAATATTTTGCGTTAACAACAAATATTTCATTATTAAATTTTGTGTTATGATATTTACAAACATTTAGTATATAAATATTTAACATCTTAATTATAGTCGATGATAGATTAACTTTATGAGATTATAATGTTTATGAACCGTCTGCTATGTTTAATATTATAATTGGAAAATTATGAAGTATTTAAATTTTACGTCAAAATACATAAATTTTAGTAAACAACTAGCTAAAAAAAAGACTCCAGCCTTCTTCAAGGTCTCATACCAATAAAAAAACCGAAAAACGGTTAATCATGCAGGTCACAAGGTGACGCTTATGAACATTAAATGGAAACGAATATAGTTCACTTTTTGTGCCAAAAACAATGCTTTAATTAGTTGTTGACCGCCACATTTACAACGGAGAACTAATATTTTATGTAACAGGGTTACAAAAAGCGGTTTTGATATTTGGTTTTATAGGTATTGTAACATTTCAACCGCGTACAAAGCCGCTGACATATGCTTATCAATATAAAAATCCTGATCTGCCTATATTATTGGCTAAGGGAAAATTGATTTAGACTCAAATCGTGCTAGCTATTTTAAATCCCGTAATGGATGGGGAGCCTTACCATCGGGCACATTTCCAAAGATCGTGCTGCTTTTAAAAGGTCGATTGCAAAAGTCAAGGTAAAAAACTAGGTAACTGGAAAAATACAAATTATTTCTTAGAAAATAACCAAATGTTTCGTATTACAAAATATTATTTTCAGCTAGTCATAAATCATACTTATAGTAGCATTGGACTCACATCTGTAGTGTAGTAATGCAATAAGAGTCTAACAATTACCATGTACTTATGTTTTACCATAATGTTCTCGAAAGACATGTGAAGTCTGCCAACCCGCACTTGGCCAGCGTGGTGGACTATAGCCTTACCCTTCTTATAGTAAGAAGAGGCCCGTGTCCAGTAGTGGGACAGTATAAAGGGCTGATGATGATGTTTTACAGCCAATAATGTCACTTCAATATGTTTTATATTATTCAAACATGTTACCACTGTTAAAAGCCACGACCACTATTTTTTAATAACGTGCGGCAATGAATGTTTTGTCTTTCTATTGTAAACATGTTCTCATGTAAGTGACTTTTGTCTTTATGCGAATATATGTCTTTAAACCTAAACACACATTTTTGTTACACGATGCTTGCCTACTTAACGAATGCTATTTTTTATATTATCGGAGGCAAATAAGCAGACGGATCGCCTGGTGGTAAGCCATTAGCATCGCCTACGCCAGGGAAATCATAAATACGTTGCCGGAATTTTGGGAAACAGAAAAGAAATATGAGCGAAAAAGAACAAGTGATGGAGCCTCCGACAATAAATATCTTGAATTAATAGGTTAACTTTAGATAATCACTAGGAATCATGCCTAGTTAACACTAAAGAAAAGCTATGATATGATTCTAACATTATATAATTGAATAAGTAACAAAATAATTTCCAACGTAGTCTTTTTTATGACTAACGGGAACTACTTAAGCTTAAGAAATAAAGTAGAGAGCCAAAATTTGTCCAGGTTACATATTTTAACTTAATCATATGGCAATACCAAATCATACCACCATTATTCAATTAACAATCAAAATAACAGTGAAATAAATAGTATGTCAAAGTAATCTTAATATATAAAATCCTTGCGTTACTGACTGACTGACAGACACGCTACAGCCGAAACTATTGGGCGTAGGAAGCTGAAATTTGGCATGTATATTCCTTGGGGACCGTTGGGGTGCACTAAGAAGGGATTTCTCGAAATTCCCACGGGATCGGCCAAACGGGTAAATAAAAAAAAATTGCAGGCGTAGCTGCTGGCGACCTCTAGTTTAAAAATAAAAAGGCACAATCACGTTCCTATTCGTAGCAAAGCACAGATTGGACTGACTTTCACTTTTAACAATATATTCGTACTATAATATTATCAAGAAGAGCATGCATGAGGAATCTGATGAGAGTGAATGAAGCAAGAGAGATATAATGTCAGGATCGTTGCAAATGGCGTTCCGTAGTCTCTGTCTACCCCTCCGGGAAACAGGTGTGAATCTATGTATGTATGTATGTATGTAATATTATCAGAATATAATAACAATGTTCCTAATATTGAAGATATGTTTCTTTCAAATAAGTCCAATTAGAATCGACATAAATATGAAATAAATTCGAAATATCTGAAACTGAAGCAGAAATATGTATATCCAGAAGCAGATGGAGCGCTTAAAGACATTCCAAGATTTTAGCAAACCGTCAGATAAACAACAAACACTCGAGGCAATCGCTGTTATATTTATACGAAGACGTCCAGACCGGAAAATTCATAATGAATTCACTCCGAACCGATTAGTAAAAGTGCGCCCAAAAATTAACCTTATACACCAAGTAACAAATGTCAAATTCAAGCCACCAAATCTTAAATAAATACAACAGAAGAAAATAAATATTTTGCGAAGACTAGAGAGTCCAAATGTCCCCGGAGATTGCAATAAAATGAGCTAATTAATAAGCTTTTTCTTCTTTGACACTCGATAAGAAGCCTCTTTAGTCTCTCACTTCAAGGTTTTTATTGAATTAAAAGAAAAATGTGGTATTATCTATTTCTGATATCGTCAACTTACTATTATATTCTTTATTGCTTTGGCATAAAGTTGTAAATTGCTTGTCAGTGGCAGGTTTTGTTATATTTCCGTAGAAAAGTGTTTAGATTCACCGGGCTACAAATTGACGTTGACTGTTTATTTGGGCTTAATTTCATTGATTGGGGAATAATACTACTTGAGAAATGAGGGCCTGTGAATGTCAATGTGATTAGGCTCGACACCAGATTAATATTCAGGCTTAGGAAGAATTTGCGGACTATTATCGATAAAGCGTGTGTTTTGCCAGGATTTTGTGGACTTTTACTTCAGAAACTAAGTATACCCGTGTTAATTATTCCATTGCAAAACATCGCAATATTTCCAAGTCGTAAAGCTTGTAGAACTAAAAACGAGATACATTTTGTGGCATAGTTGGGTATAATGGGTACAAGAATGTAACTTCCAATTCTTATTGCTTTCAACTATGTGCCTTACTCAACTAGTGATATATGACGGTAATATAGTTTTAAATATTAATTTGCTTTGTATGCACATATCGCGTAGTGGTTCAAGCGTCAGCCTGGCTGGATAAACAGCGCCAAGTGTTGTGGGTCCCATCCTCAAAGAGACAACGCGTTATGTGAGCCACAAACTTATTTATCTGCGGCTGGTGGTAGAAATGTTTTCAAGTCAGGATGGCCTTTGTATCCGTTGATTAATTGTCTGTAAAGTCCCCTTAGACCTCGAATCTATTTGTAGTGCGGGCGCTTTCTTTAAAAATACATACATATTCAGTATTATAGAATGACACACAGAATTTATTTGTAGTGTGTGTGTTTTCTTTTACAAAGACGTACAATGACGTCCATAAGTTGTAAGTCTTTTCATGTAACTAATAATTGTCGAGTAAATTAAATCTGGTGTGAAGAATCTTGTGTTGTCAATGTCGGCCATTCGATTCTCAATTATTTTTCTTACTAAGGGCCAAAATAGCGCTCCTGTTCCCGGAAATCTTCGTATACGAAGACAGCCTCTTGACTCGATAATATTGTCTTGTTAGTATTACGGTGCTTTGAAAGAAAATTAACGTGAGCTGATGTAATTGGTAATTGAATGATGACTCATGCTACATATGTTGGAAAAAAAAATCTCTCTCGAAAAAGAATTATGCTCGGCAATTATTGAAAAATTACATTTAGTCTTTCGTGGTAATTTTAATCGCGAAGATAATTTATGGTTGGCGTAGCGGCCGCCATGCCGTTTGACACTGCGCACGTTGTTGTCGGTTCGATCCCCACTAGAGGCAACACTTTTTGTGATTCATAAATAGTTGTCTCGAGCCTGGGTGTTAATTGGGTGTTAATTGTGTCTGTTAGTTGTATGTTTGTGAAGTTTCCCGCGACACAGGATTTAGTCCTAGTGCCGGAATTGTCCTTTAAATAAAAATAAAATGATATCCTTGAATTTCAGTGACTTATGACTAGATAAATGTGTTTTGTACCTTTGCATTCGTTAAGTGACTTTAGTACAGACTTCATCGACTATTCAAACAATAATCTGGCTCACAGAATTTTCTTCCTGGCCTATTATTTAAAAGAAAACCAATAACCATTTTCTGTAAATGGTATAATTATTTAAAGTCTAGTTATGTTTTAAAAAAAAATATTGATGTACATTTTATCAAAGAAAAGCCAACGGCGTTGTCCAACATTATAAATAACATATGTATGTTACTAAATCTCGACTCAGGGAACGTGTCGTGATATGTGCAAACATACGACATTTAAGGCGCTGTATACAGTGCACTGAGTTCAGCTGTTGCTGTCACTGTCGGATTGTATGCATAAGAAAGAGAAGCGCGATGACGACGGGACGTTCAGAACGAGTTATTTATCATTAAATACATTAATCCTTACAAATATCTTATTCCAATCGATAAATAAAAACAACAGTTCCCTTTATTATTATATATTACATCACTGTTATTAATATTATCAAGATTTGTTTATAAATAATACAGTTACAATTGCTACAATTTCAATTTTAATGGTTATTTTATGGTTTTTTTTATCGAGAAAATTTACCGAAAACGTGTTTTGAACACATTGGTCCATAAATATGATCAAGATTAACATATATTTTTTAGCTGCTCTAAAATGTATACATTTGGCTAAAAAACTGTTTTGTGAAGCCTATTTTGTCTAGGTACAGCGCCTTAAGGACCTTTCACGTACATCCGTGCAGTGACATAGACGTGATGTGGTAGCAATCGTGCCCAGACTGAAGATAGCTGCGGACGCAATGTTTCGTTTATACTTCTAGAGACATGGTTTGAGGAAAAATATTTGTACACTTTGAGATTGTATAAACATATTTTGATGTATATATTTATGCAATCTCAAAGAGTAAAAATTTTATGTATAATCTTGATTTTTATCGAAATATGTTTTTACGTATATAAAACTCTATTGATATATAAGTATATATAGTTCAATACATTGTCAAGATCATTATTTATATTTTTGATTAATTAATGGCATAGTAAAAATAGTGAGAATTAGGTACGGTCAGTACTTAATTTTCAGTATTTTAACTTATATTTGTAAGAAAATGCTTGAGTATTAAAATAATATGCGCATAGCACTATATTGTCGGAATTAAAATAGGTGATATTTTATTCTGACGTTAATAAGGTTAATAACTTAGTAAATGTTATAACTCTATGTTGCTTTGAATAAATCTTTTCATACTTGAAGCATTATTTTTCCTTATCTTTTAAGGATGCAAAACGTTAGCTTTAATAGAACAAACTAAGCATAAAATATTGTCAATAAATTTAAACATGCACACCATAGGCGTTTTATTGCTCGAACAGAACTGACCTTGTACATCCGGGTATCATAAAGCAATAATAAAACTAAACACATGCAGAGTAAATCCCAACAAATCTTTACATAATATCATGGAGCCAACGAAATTGTGAAAGATACCGTCCTTGAAACGCCCTAGTTATTAAAGTCACACCTTTTAGTGAATTGCGCTTGGTAACTTTAGATGATGATAGCTAATTTAAGTTACTTGGGCATATTTGCTGAAGGCCTTTTTGTAGTTTTGGTCTTACAGAAATTTATTAGCATTGCGTAGTCATAGGTGTCTGTTTATTGTTTTTTGTTTAACTGATGTATTACTGCTTTCATGGATTTTGACATGATTTTTTCACATGAATTGACATTTTTATTGCTTTTATCATAGGTTATTTTTTCTACGTATGCCAATTTACACACATCCTATCAAATTGATTGCTAGGATAGCTCAACTTACTCCAGGAAGTGATCAGTGACAAAACAAGATGTCTTATATTGTCCCTGGCGCTGAATCTTTTGCTAGGGGAATCTGGAAAAGAAAAAGGATATAAAAAATATCTGCATAGGCTAAGGGGTAATGCTGATGTATGTCCATGGACTCTTGGAAATATTCAATATCAAAACATATTCTTGGGATTAGTAATAGTTCACTTTTTATGAAAGGGTATAAGCTTTATTATACCAGCATGGTACGTAAATGAGCCAAGTCATTACCATAAATGTAATTGCAGACTACAAAACCAAATTCGACCAAACACAAGAAGTCGGTCCTTAGCATAACTCATATACTTCCGACATCAATCAACATATACTGCCAACCAACGTCAACAACACCGTGACCATAAAACACGGTAACAAAACTGCACCGATTAGCACCAGACTTAGTATCACGTGGTGCAGTACGTATTACCACCATAATCTGACCCACCACAAAACAAAATTTACTGCGCAAACACAGATCAACTTACATAAGAATATTTCAAGCTTGTGTAGTACGTACAAAGACAATTTTGTACGAATTTGCAGCAGATTTATGACGCTGTAACAAAATACGTGAAAACACCTCGTGCTTTTCCTTCACTTTACGACCTCTCAAAATACCTACGATATTTTAGTAGCTTTTGAAATCGAACTACTTTTATAGAAACTTATGTTATAAGCGCTGTAAAACATACTACGTTACGCGTTGCAGCAACGTGTTATATCTAAAAGCTATTTGGAAGCATTTTTGAGACAAAGTATGTGAAAGTTTGCGCTATAAAAATCTTCATCTTCCTCGTTCTAGTCAGCGATACTGCGTTCTAGGAGCAGTAGCTTGTCTGTTGCAGCTATAACTTTTTGATTGCAGGACTTTGTACAGTTTTCAGATACACTAATTTCGATACACGGTCTGCTACACTCGCATTAAATCCAACGAAAACGACTGAAAAATTACAATCGATCATACTTATGACCACAAGAAAGTCTTGAAAGCATCCTGCTTCAAAGACTTTCTTGTGGTCATAAGTATGATCGATTGTAATTTTTTTGCGCATACAATATACAAGATGGCTAGCTAAACCGGCAAGAAGCTATAGTTTATAAGCATTCTTTTTTATAAATTAATATAAAAAAAATAAAGTCATGTGAGCTACAACGACTTGATCCCATGTGGCTAACCGTAGACTTTTGGACGCCAGTGATGTCAACGAGGCATCACTTGAGCGATGTCAACTTTACAGAGTGTACAGATGTCCAAGCTCAAACCTCCATCCGCCTTTCTTTCTTTCTCGTTATCTCTCTTTCTCTGCCTGTCGCCCATTAAGGGAAGGGTGGAAAGAGGAGTTCAATAATTGTAATATATTTTACTCGTTTGTTGCCATTGTAGTTTAAATCATTTCCGTGAAAACTGATTTCTCGCCATTTATTTCTACATTAAAGATTCTAGCTACAGACATTGAAAGGCGTCATGTTTAACAAAAATTTCAAGAATAACCTTTGCTGTAGCTGCTGAATAAAGTCCAGTTTCCTGGTAATACAGGAACTGAATTTTCATTACAATTAAATTTTCTTCTTTCAAGAAAAGTCGACAGTCTTTTATATGACATAATAAAACACGCATTAATGTCAGCAAACGCTCAGATTTATAAAAAAAATATAAGCGTAAAGTTTTGTGACTTAATTACACATCCCTCACCTATGCTAAGTAAGCCGGCTCCGGACAAATGTATAGCAGTCACTTGATCGGGACAAAGTAATCGGATATGGCATTGTTCGCAACAGAAATATAAGTACCGATTTACTTTATTCAAATCTGTCCATCTGTTTGTACAACGTCTTACGTCGAAGGAACATTTGCGGGTGTGTTCTGAAGTCAGACATAAACTGTGATCGTCCTTGATGCTGTACTCCGGTGTTCTGATGTGACATAAAACCTTACTTGCACCTTGTGAAGTGCACAAGTTCAAGTCGTCTTTTGTTAACAATAGCAAAGCATCTTTGTTCAGATTGACTGCTACAAATTCTGATACAGGAACGACCTCCACCATGTTAGAGTTCATAAGATGTGGTACAGGAATTATCTTCAGGATCTCGTATGCGTCTCTGGCGATGAGTGGAATCCTAATTTCAAATATAAAATAGTGTTCTGACATCCTTCCTCGTACTTTCAGTAGATGATAAATTGCTGAGAACTCCGTTTCGTCAACAGGTGATGACAAATCCTTCGGTAGTTGTCCTGAGATGATATCTAGCTCGTGTTTCAGCTGCTCCGGTGATATGAGGTGCAGATTAAAATTGCCATGATATATGTCTGTTACAGCATCAAGTAATCTATCTTGTATAGAGCTGAGTTTGTATAAAAGGTTATAGGCAATTATTGATGTCATTGTGAAATCTGTGCTAATGGTGATATTTTGTACGGCTAGTTTGAACTGACTTACGTCATTCTGGAATCCAAGAAGCTTTTGATTTATGTTTTTATATTGTTTACTTATAAATTGTTCAGTTCGTTTTAACAAATTGAACTCTGCTTCAACAACAGAAGTCTGATTTTTCCATAACAGCGCTATATGATTCTGATTTGCTTTAATTGTTTTGATATCGCTCTCGTAACTTGATGCGAAGCGCTCGTCTAAGACACCGAACAAGGTGTTAGCAAGATATCCGATACCATTAATCAGACCGCGCTTGTTTCTCGCACGCGCATCAAAATGCTGACTTAGCAACATGTCGTTGTAGTGTTGCATTTCTTGATAGCCGTGATTTAATTGTATGAGCACTGCGTCACAATGAGTTTGTAAGTTTGTTTGTTTACAAACACCGTCCAGATATTGAATGTATTTAGACAGCGCTTTCATGCCATCCCAATATGGATTCATGTCAAAGTATACTACGAGCTTCCAGTCATCTCTAATGAGGTGCATATCGTTGATTTTATCGAAGTACAGCGACTGATTAATTGGCATATTTACGTTGTTATATGCACACTGTGAGGTACATATAAGAGACATAAACAATAAAAATGTTGTTGCCATTGTAGCAAAGTTATACTTTGTACGTGTACCATAGCTGTTTGGTTTGGTCTGTGGTGGTGTTTGGTGCTTATTAGTCTGATCCGTTTCATCGTGTACTGGTAGAACTGAGAGCTTTACTACTGGTCGTTTTAGTAGTCCATTTTTTGTCTTGACGGTCACGACGCGAACGTGGCCGTCTTGTCCAGGGTGCAGCTCCGTAACTCTACCTAATGCCCACTTGCCAGGTGGTAAGTTTAGGTCATTGATAAGCACCACGTCATTGATATTTAAATTGCTTTGCGGATGTTTCCATTTGCTTCTTGCATTCATTTGGCTGAGGTACTCTGTTTTCCATCTATTCCAAATATCTACATATATTTTTTGTACTAACTGCCACCTGGTACGCTGATCCTTTTCGGTTTCCACTATTGTAAGGTTGGGTCCACTTGTTAAGAAGTGTGATGGAGTTAGATAATCCAGATCTACTCAAGATCCCCAATCTTCCGACAGAGGACAAAGAGGCCTTGAGTTGAGGCACGCTTCTATTTGAGTTAAGATGGTATATAACTCTTCATATGTAAGTTTCTGTTCTCCGATGACTCGCCTCATATGATGTTTGAGGCTCTTCACGCCTGCCTCCCACAAACCTCCTGCTGATGGCCAAGATGGGGCATTAAAATGCCATTCGATCTCCATGTCGGTTATCTCAGGGATACATGCTTGTTGTAATTCGTGGAATTGTTGTTGTAGTACGTGGCTAGCTCCTAGAAAATTGGTGCCATTGTCACTATAGATGTGACGTGGTGCACCTCGCCTTGCAGCCAGGCGGCGTAGCGCTGCTAAAAATGCAGTTGTAGATAGGTCTGATACCAGCTCGACATGTATGGCTTTAGTCGCCATACACACAAACAGAGCCACGTAAGCTTTGGTTGTTTTAATGCCGCGGCCTTTGTTGGCTTTGACATCTATAAATCCCGTATAATCGACGCCAGTATGGAAGAATGGTCTCGACACATTGCATCTTGATTCCGGTAAATCTCCCATTAGTTGGTAGTGTTTGTCGGGATTCTGTTTTCTGCAAATAACACACAGGCGCAAACGTTTCTTGATGGCTCTATTGCCTCCTAAAATCCAAAACTGTTGTCTCAAAGACGCTGATGTTAATCTAGGACCGCCATGAAAGGTAAGCTTATGACCGTAGTCAATTATTAAATCTGTTAAACGTGTGTTATTTGGCAATATTATAGGATGTTTCATGTTTTCGCTGATATATGATTTGTTGAGTCTCCCTCCTACTCTCAAGACGCCGTCTTCATCGAGGTAGGGATTTAAATTCAATATTTTACTAGATGTGCTTATCTTGTTCTTTTTGCATAAGTCAGATATTTCTAACGAGAAATGTTGCTGCTGTATGTACTTGATAAGTGTTGTTTTCGATATATGATATTCTTGTAGTGTCAAATATGATGGATTACAAATGTGTTTATCCTGTTTGTGTTTAATGAACCGTAGAATCCATGCTAGTATTCTAACAAGTTTCATATAAGAGCTGTGCTTAGTAATGAGTTGCTGTAAAATGCTTTCGTCATCTTGCTTGATTATGACGTTTATGTAACGGCTTTTCTTCACTTCAAGATCCGTCGTGTAGATCGGCTGTTTATCTTCGTGCTTGAAGGTTTTCAACCACGACGGTCCTTGCCACCACAAGAGATGTTGATTCAATTGTTGAATTGATAGGCCTCTACTTGCGCGATCTGCGGGATTGTCGCCCGACTTAACATATCGCCAGCAAACAGAGGGCATTGCACTCGTAATTTGTCTTGTTCTGTTGGCGACAAATGTTTGCCAACGTCCGGGATCGCCGTGTAGCCATCCTAATACAGCTGTAGAGTCTGTCCAACCATAAATGACTATTTGATGATCTCCGAAGCATTTTAAAATCTTAGACATAAGTTTGGCTAGCAAATGAGCACCACAGAGCTCCAAACGTGGTAATGATATATTCTTGCCACATGGAACGATTCTGGACTTTCCTGCAACTAGGGTGATGTTTGGGTGACCTTGTTTGATAGTTCTGCAGTAAATAACACATCCGTATGCTTTTACTGATGAGTCACAAAATCCGTGCAATTCCACGTGACAATCTGGAGCTATACCTAGCCATCTCGGTACTTCTACCGCGTTTACGTAAGCGCTTTCTGCTTTTATTTTGACCCATTCTTTATAAAATTGTTGTGATATCGGCTCATCCCATTCTATTTTTGACTCCCAGATGTTTTGAAATAGTATTTTTAGTTTGGTTGTAAAGGGAGTCAACCACCCTAGAGGGTCGAAAACTTTAGAGATATCCGACAGTACTGATCGTTTGGTGGCCCTCCTAACAAGTGTATCAATTTTTGGGTCGAACGTAAAATTATCTTTGGCTGGATTCCATCGCAAGCCCAGCGTTTTTGTTGACTCTGGCTGTTTAAAGTCAAAAGAGGTAGACATGTTGTCATTTAGAAGTAGGGGACTATTCGAAGCCCACTTTCTTAAGTTAAAGCCACCTTTGCTCATTAGCTCGATCAAGTCTTGTTGTAGTTTGCGAGCAGAGTCAATTTCGGGGCTACTCTGAAGCAAATCGTCCATATATAATGATTCTTCTACGACTCTAGCTGCTTCTGGGTAGTTATGGCGTTCATCACTCGCTAGACGTCTAAGCGTCATCATCGCTAAGAACGGCGCCGCTTTAGTTCCGTAGGTGACGGTGGTCAACTGCAATTCTTGTAGTTTCTCGTTAGGGTTATTCCGCCACACTATTTTCTGCAAGCTCTGATCATCCTCATGCACTAAAATCTGACGGAAATATTTTTCTATATCTGCTGTAAATGCAAATTGGTATTGCCTCCACTTCAATATCAACGACTGAAGGTCTTGCTGCAGATTCGGACCCTTGTGCATGAGGTCGTTTAAACTTTGACCGCTAGATGTTTTTGAAGATGCATTGAAAACTACGCGCAATGACGTGGTTATTGAACTTTCACGTAACACGCAATGATGCGGTAAAAAGCATTGAAGTTTCGAATTACGGCTAGCAGGTTTCATATGACCTAACGCTAGGTATTCATTCATAAATGTTTTATATTCATGTGCGATATTATTATGTTTGATAAATTTACGTTCTAACTGTGCGAACTGAGCAATGGCCTTTGATTTGGAATTTCCCAAATTATTTTGATAGTTTGGCTTGAGAGGAATACGTACTTCATATCTCCCATTGATGCGTCTGGTCGTGGTTGCGTTATAGTACTGAATACATTCGTAATCATCAGATGACAGACTTCCTGAATCCGTGATATCCTCGGTCTCCCAAAACTTGTGTAATTGGTTGACGTCGATTTGTACGATGTTGCACTGTAACGATGTGTTTATGTTTCCACACAAGATCCATCCAAGATGTGTTTGTTGTGCTATGGGTATTGTTTGATCTATTCTACAAATGCCATCTAATATGATATGGGAATATATGTCGGCTCCAAACAATATATCGATTGGACGACTGATGTAAAACTCAGGATCTGCCAATTCGATGTGTTCTAAATAAGGCCAGTTTGGTTTCGCAAATGTATAAGACGGTAAATTTTTTGTTAGAGTTTTCATGATAAAAACATCGGTGTGAAAGTTGTAAGATTCATCTAACGAAGAACATTTAATGTTAATATTCCCCTTACAAGTGTTATCTTTGACACCGATACCGGTTATCACGCCCTTACATTTTTGACGTGGTAAACAAAGCTGCTGCGCTGCATTTTCTGTTATGAGCGATGTCTGGGAACCCTGGTCAATTAGGGCTCGCATTATAAGGTATGACCCATCTACCTTTTCAACCTTAATAAGTGCTGTGGAAAGTAATATTTCGGGTATATCACGCTGCTGAGCCACGTGCGAGTTCATCGCCTGGCCTTGCTCAATCGATGTACGCATGGCAGCGGGTTTGGTTACCGCTGCGTTCGCTAGTTTGGTTTGTGATTGCGCAAATGCTTCGTGCAAAAGAGTATTGTGGAAGCCATCGCATTCGCGGCATCGTTTTGTTGAAATACATGCTTTACCATTATGAGAATAGAGGCAATTTTCACACAACTTTAGTTTGTTGACAGTTTGCCTTTTATTATTCGAAGACATTTCTGTAAATTGTTCGCATTGATAAAGTCCATGGCCATTTTTGCATAATGGACATATTTTATTGGAACGGATATCTCTAGTTACCGATTGCGAAATACCTTTATTGCTGGAATATGATTGTTTCGTATGTTTAAATAAATTATTTGATTGCTTCGAATTTGATGGCGAAGATTTTGGAGGGTCTTGCTTTCGCCTCGAAGCTTCCATGCTGGTGAATTTGGCTTCCAAGAAGTCCAAAAACTCTGATAAAATAGGCAATTCGCGTGGCTGCTTAAGTGATTCTACGTAATCACTATGTGTTTCTGCATCTAATTTATTCGTTAAAAGATACACAAGTAACGGATCCCAAGTGCTAACGTCAACGCCTAAATTTTTGATCGCGTTAAGACACTCGCGAGTCGTGTCATGTATGCGTTTTATGTTATGTATGGATGGTTGTTGCATGACCGGAAGGTTCATTAGAATGTTAAGATGCGAAGTGAATATGAGTTTTTTGTTATTGTAACGATGGTTCAGCAGTTCCCAGCAAACGGAGTAGTTGTCGGAACTGATTTGCAGATGTTGTATAAGCCCTTCCGCTTCACCCTTGACTTTCGCCTTCAGGAACTGCATCTTCTGGGCTTGGGAGAGCGATGGGTTGTTATGTATCGCCTCAGTGAACAAGTCCTTGAAGGATACCCATTGATTGTACTTTCCGTGGAACACAGGAACCTCCATCTTGGGTGTGGTTTTTTCTCTGTGTGATACCGACCACAGCTTGCTATTTAGGGCTCGTTTCATACGATTATAAGTATCTTCGTAGGCTGTGAACATTTCCTCATAATTTGCATTCTTACCATCAAGGTCTCCGTCCAAATCCCAATGTAGCGTGTCAATGACTGACCACCTAGTTTCCAATGTTTTCAGAGTATCTTCGAACTCCCACTTCTCGGATATGTTATCAATGTTAATGTTCGCTATAGCTCTAGAAAAAGCCTTAAAGTTGCTGCTTTGTTTTTTCAGTTGCTCGTCCAGCTTGCTGTTGGTGCCTTGGGACGTGAACTGAGGTTTTTCTAGAGTAGCTGATAGCATTTCTGTGTCCTCGGGCTTCCTATCCGTAGGATTGGTGACGGGAAAAGGAGAAGACGGTCCAGCTGTAGGTGTTGCTGGTATAAAAACTGATACCGACAAAGCTTGTTTTATCGTCTCACGGGCGGACAAATAAAATTCTTTAGCTTGTTGATAATGATTGCCGACAAAATATTCGCTAGACTTATCGCTAAACCCGCTCAACTTTACATGATTTGTTTGGAATTCTTGCCAATACGCGTCTAAATGTTCTAGACGTTTCTTAGCAAATTCTGGCGTCTTGCGCTCATGTCCAGCTTTCTTAAAGTTTGTCAGAAGCTGGTTCATGGCGTTCATAGTCAGATTTTGGTTGGCAAGTAAATCCTCCATAGTTTTGCTCATTGTGATAAATGTATGTAAACTGGAAAGATCTTACTTGTGTTTTGTTGTGCTCGTTTACTTCCCGCAGAGACTGATATCTCACTGCACTCCTGGCCTGGTATGTTGTGGCTGCTCGAAGTGCGCGGTCGCTGGTATGGAGTACCACTCACACGAATATCGGACTAACAAAATTAACACTCGCGGAATGGGCCCCCTTACTCTAACGAAGGACCACAAAGATGTTCGATATCTTTGATGATAGAAGTAAAAGATGGTATTAGAGACTTAGATACGGTTTATTGATAAAAGACAAAAAAGGTAAATTTATGCTAAATGATAATGCTATGATAAATGCTTGATAATGAGTACACCCGCGGCGCGGTTGATGTCCGGTAATGAACTGAATTGCGATTAATTATGTAAAATGAAGTATGAAACAAATATGCTAACTCAAGCGCACGAGCGTACGAAGTCGCGATGTACGGCGAAACCGTACAAATTATAATATTTTTAAAATAACTTAATTTCATATAATTCATCTCATTATATTATTCCCTCGAAATGAAGTCTTTCTGAGTAAGTTGAACGTAAAATTCCTGTATTCAAGAGCTTATAAATTACTTCTGACGTCGAGTATAATATATCATTGTAGGTTGTACTGAAACTTGCTTCCGTCTATTCAGAAGTTCTTCTATACATATAACTAGAGATGCTTGTATAAATCAGAAACGAAAATAATTAAGGAAATAATTAAGGCCGGATTATGGTGCTTATTAAACTCATATTATTAAATAACAAACCTTATTTTCTAACGGAGGGTGACAGATTTCATTGTTAAGAGTATTTTGAATTGATGATTCACTGAGGGGATTAGGACGTTCAAGTAAATAATAGAATGAAAGAAAGTAAAGGGGATAACCTGCTTAGTCAGCACAAAGATGAAATTGCCTGCTCGATCTCAGCAAAATACACCTCAATAGAAAAGCTGGGGGACGTCTGAATGTTTCTTGTAACGCTGTGTACGAAAAACTTACTACTTCATTACTTTATTAGTTCCATTGGAATTATATAACCAGTAAATGTTAGACATATTTATAATTATTCTACTGGCAGTTACCTGCGCTTCTTTGCCTAACTTTAATTAAAGTGTCCAGAACTTTCAACCCGCGAGGAGTTAATTAGCTAAAACAAAAGGGAATTTGTATTTTCTAGATACAAGTTTAATAATGCAGACTTGTAAATCAGCAGGTTTTTATACAATTTGCCTACGCTATTTTTCTTGTGGAAGAATATTAGTAGATGCATCTTAAGTAGGTCTAAGCCTACGTCATACGAGAAACACAATATCAAAATTTCATGTACCTAGCTTCAGTAGGTTTAGGCTCCGGCCTAGGCGACCAACAGATAACCTCGCGGCGTGATACTCGGGTTCAGTATAAATTTCACCCAAAGCAAAATCTTTTGGAAAATCTGAAAAATTAAAATAATACTATACCAAAACATACCAAATTTTCGAAACCTCATATCTAGGAAAATCATTACTGAATTCAAATCCTCGATATTTCGGCGGCAGAACCATTTCAATACGTCACGGCGGATCGAAGGCATTAATACCTTTTATGTCTGCGTACCTTTTATGTCTGCGTAAATTCTGTGGAAATTTCTTCGTTTTATGGCAACAATAAAGGTCGTTTGTTAAAGATTTGTTTTTATGATGCTTTTTAAGAGAATTGTGAAACCTTTTAAAATGTTCAAAAATAGGTCTTGGATGGATCAGTAAGCAATAAGTGACTGCTAAGTCAAAGACCTTAGTTTCGATTCCCAAATCAAGTAAATATCTATGTGACGAGCACATGACTATAATCACAATATATAAATAAATATATCTTAAATACTATACACAGAATAAACGAGAATTAATTCGGACAATACCAACACATTAACAATAATCAATGTTCGAGTAAAAAGGCCAATAACCTTTTACCTATCGATGGTATAGTAAGTCACCTCTGCTTAAAGTAGGTGTGCCAAGGACATCAATCAACTAATTGCGTACTATTATTGTACTGGTTCACTCAACAAAATATGAATAAATAAGTATTACCATTAATTTGTTGAAATAATTCCATTGTGATTGTCATTGTAACATCATTTAGAAATAAATTCAACTCTAATAAATATTTAAGGATAAATTATAGAATATTATATTTCCGAAATTATTGCTATTTATAACATTGAGTACCTATTTCATTTCTACACATTACTAGGAACTTGAGTATCATTGTTGGAATTCGGAAATTCGAGGAAATAAGCTTATTAATGCCATTTATTTTAGGATCAAAAATTCTTTTGACGTTTGTTTTGATCAATTTCCTTTCTTGATTATGTTCGATACCTCGAAATAGGTTTTATTTTAGGAACAGAAAAATATTTTACTTTTGTTTATTTTATAAAAGACTTTACCCGCGACTTCTGTGTGAATTGTACAACTAGAAAATTATCTTAATTAAAATCCGGTCTGTATTTTTTGAGTTCATAGCGATCATACAGAAAGACAGGACAGCTTGGAGACGTCATTCTATATGTATATATTGTGTATGTCTTGGACACATGATTAAATTGGTCATTTCATTAAATCTAAATTGAAACCAATATTCTTAAACAGTAACTTTATTTCAACGTAGTTGCTATTTATACACAAATATACCTAATAAAGTATGACACCATTTGGTCCTAGTAGATTGAAAAAAGAAAACAAAATTATAGCACACATCTTCATACAGCCTTTCGCACCCACTTCTACCACTGCACATAACTTTCTCCTAATTGGTCAGCTTACAATTTTATCTATTCAAGATTTGCAAAAAATTTAATTTCCCTCCATAAGTAGAATTTGGCCCCCGGCGATCATTATTCCTGAAGGCATTTTCTTTTCCTTCTTTCCTTCTTGTCCTGTTTTTCCTTCTTCTTCCATATAAGAGCTAGGTAGCTCTTGTCGGTGGAGCAATTGCCATTGGCTTCGGTTTTCTGCCTTTTCTTTGACCTCTTAATACGACCCGACTCCAACTTTTTCCTTCAGCTGTGTCATATAGGTACGTCGCGGCCGTCCTCTTCCTCTTCTCCCTTCTATTTTGCCTTCCAGTATTATTTTGAAGAAGTTGTCGTGTCTTATCAAGTGGCCAATCATCTTCCCTCTCCGATTTTCTATTATTTTTAACAACTGTCTCTCTTCGTTAACGATTCGCAGAACCTCGTCGTTTGTCCTCCTCCAGCACCACATCTCAAACGCCTCCAATCTTTCTCTATCCCTTTGCGTCATGGTCCATGTTTCACAGCCGCATAGAGCCGTTTTTCCTATTATACACAAATTTAAAATGCCTGCGATGTCCAGTGGATAACATAATTATGAGCCTGCTGGTGCCGGTTTCGATTCCTTCGGGCAAAAGTGATACTGAGATACTATTACCATGTAACTGCAATATGCTTGGTCCCTATTACCTGGAACCTAAAAATTATAAAAATGGCGAACTGTGGGCGTCATGTTACACCTGTGCCTATTATGCCCTATGTCCTTCGGCGATACAGTTGTGAGTCTATAAAAATAAATATAGAAATACTTTAAGTCATCAAAGTGTCGTATTCTATTTCTACGTAACTTGGGCTCGCTCACAGATCAGAGGTAGTCTCAGAACAGAAGTTGCACTGGAAAGACTAGAACTGGCATCCTCTTAAGTCGTCATATATTGAAAAGACATTAGGTACAATTATGTATTGTCTCTTGTTACTCTCCAGACTAGAATATGTTCTCTACTAACACACAGTGCAAGAAAAGGCAAAGTGATGTTGTAGAGCTGTCAGAATTGATTTTGTTATAATTATGTCGGTTGCGGCGCACCCTAGTCGACACAGTTCGACATTTGACCTACCTAAAACTGCGCACTAAATATAGTGGGACTACATTTCACAGGTCTTATTTGTTTCTGCATTTTCTTGTTTTATCATAAAGTACAAGTGATCGAATTCACTTCATTCATATACAACAGAGTCACCAAAATTAACTTGATTGATATGCACGACCTGCTTCTGCTAAATATAATAGCCTGTCAATTATAATGGTGGGTTATTTTATAGCAAAATCTCTACGACTTAAGAGGTATTTAGAAGTTCCTATTTATTCAACGATTCGACGGTTCATTTCAAAGTAGTGACCACACAAATTGAACAGGTAAAGTCGCCTTGCCAACTCTGTCATGAAGATCTTCGACAATCGCTGCGAAATCTCTCAAAAATGTTGATACTACTGCGCTGAAAGCTAAACCTATTGTGATTTTTATTTGCCCTTTGCTCTATAAAACCTAAGACTGTATGTTTCACGCGTGTATGAATATTCTTTTATCTCTTTCTTACAACGGTATGTTATATACACATTCAAAATATCTATACAATATATAATATATGCAAAGAATATATCGCATGTTTATCTTCAACTATAAAACCCTCAGGTGTCAATATCCGCGTACATTTTGTGAAACATTAATCTTTTACTATGGCCTCGTAAACCACGATTCAATACATATAAATATCTTTTGTCTTTGTACACTCGCCGGCTTTATGGCCCGATTTTATTATCTGCACGCCTGTTTCAAATTATTGTGTAGGCAGATATTTATGTTATAGCCTTCCGGTATTTTGCTTCAGATAAAGAAGTAAATTTTCATAAGTTGTATTGATTCAGAGAAGCTAACATACTTTTGATGAGACGTATACTTACCTTAGGTGGTGAAAAATAGAGGTATACATTTTAATATACATAGGTACATACACGGGTCACTGAAACTAAATAATGATACATCTATGAATAGGCGTATAGCCCTCCGGCTAAGTGCATTGCCTATATACGCAAAATTGCTGGCAGCGGCTGGACACGAAAAGCCGAAAATTGGGCATACTTCTACTATATACTTAGTAAAATTTCTTTGTACCATCTTATTGCGTTTATCTACAAAATATCCAAAATAAATTGAAATAGGTACATAAACCAAGTATTTACTACGCTACGAATTAATTTTCAATATCTACAATATCATTTACTCTTATTTCTCTAATGTTCGACGTGGGATGCTTTATCATTCTTCTGGAGATAAGTCTTGTAATATTAATCTTTTTCAATTTCCGCATCGCAGCGCCTTTAACCCGGGGCAGATGAATGGTCGTACCCTGGTCGTCGTAAATTGAATGACTTGGCAAATCTAGAATAAAGAAGTTGCTTTTGTCATTGTCGCTATCAAGTTTAGTTAGGAATATTCGTACTTTTATTGTAAGTAGATATTGAGTACGATGTTTTTCTGTCTTCGTTCTTACGGTGCGACTTTGTGTGTATTGCTAAATCACTAGTGTTATAATAAGGCTTTATTTAGCTTGGGGACTAACGTAATTTTCTATGTTCATATGAACATATATTTTCTATATGAGAACCAGAGAAACCCTTTGTAGTCTACTCCAACACTAGTGTTAAGTCAACAAGACGAGGAACTTTACAATAATAAAGAACGACCCAAATAGAAAATTATATTTCCTGTCTCGGTTTTTGAGCCGACTTTAGCATGGGTTACATCAATTGTAATCTCGGGTAAAATTGGGAAAAATATTTCAATTTTTCCCAATTTTACCCGAGAGCCTTGCCAAAGCTTTTTTAATACATATTTGCGCAATTGTTCTTGTTACATAAACATATGACTTTAATAAACTTGTAACATAATGTGTACAATCGCAGACACTTTGATGATTTCCAATGTTAATACGAGTACTTTCTATCGTTCGAGCAATAAGATTGAAAGGCACATATCTAATATGTTTGTTTCTTTTCAGGTACGTTACAACAGCTGATCACGTTTTAAGTTGGATCACATAAAGGTGAATTATTTTTCATTTAAAAGTTATTTAATTTCACAACAGACATCATTCTGTTGAGATTTTAATATTAATATCGTAACAGATAAGATGCTAACTGTTGGTCACCCACGTAAGCGAAGACGCGGACAAAAGCTAGTATGAGATCATTTAGAAACAAAACGGCTCTTTACGGATACAACTCTAAGTATTAAGTAATAAAAGATAAAAATAAAGACTTATTTAGAATAATAACACAACTCATAAGACTTAAGTTCATATTTTAACTCCAGAAAATTGCCATCACAACTGTGTAACGTATGACCGGTACCTACCGAGTGTACGTCATAATACCGTCCATACGCTCGGCCAATCAGAGAAGGCCATCGTCCGCACTCGTGAGTTTTGTCCATATTTGGTTATGCGCCGACACGAACTCTAATGGAGGGTCCAGTATATATAGGGGCCGACAGAGAGATCGGCACCGCTAATGATTGTTACCGTGCCTAACTACGTGCCACTACTACTACTTCATACGTGTATCCTGGTCCCAGCTACTAGTGAGTTACTACATTTACTGCACTAGCGTACTGCCCATCTCTCTACCTGCTAGCTGAGGCCGGCTGACGCCGCCTGCCTGTCTCTATTGGTTGTGGCTTTCCTAATGCTGTTTCCCTTCAGATTCCAGGTCCACCTTAAGGCTCCGGGCTAGTCTACCTAGACCGCTACACTTCCTGCATCGTCATCGACGTCACCTCTGCCGAAGAGTCTGGCCTGCCCTGCTCATCGCACTCAGATCGCCGGCGCCTGCCAGCTGAACCAACGGCCTGCGAGGATCTGCCCGCTACGCGCAACCCTTCGAGCAACCTGCCCTGCACACTACCGGAGGGAACAGCGTGGGAGACTGCAGCCCTTAGTGTTCAGGCCAGTGTCGTGTTGTTGGTCGGTCATACTCGTGTAATAGAAGGGTTATTATGTATTTATGTTTAGATACAAGGTATATGGCCTATATATAGTATTTTAGTCATATTTGTCAATGATTTGAAAAATAAAATAGACAACTATCAATATTCTTACTTTCATTTATTCAGTTTGTCACAAGAATATAATATCTTAGATAAAGATACATTTACATTTACCGCCACTCTTGGCCATTCTTTTAATAGTAATTGTTTATAAAAGCAGTACAAACTATATCATATTTATAATATTAGGAAGCAAAATTGTGGGTAGTTCAATATATCAAATATAACATTAATACAATGGATTAGCAATAATATAATTCATTTAGTAATATTGGCCACAGATATATCTTTAATATTACTCTAGGTATATTTACTAGGTAATACATTCAATATTTACCACTTTAATATTCACCATAGGTACATATATAATTGATATGGCTTGTTTCACAGCATATGAATCGATTCTATTATATGATATTCCAAGTTCTAAACTTATAACATCTCACAACTGACAAAACCACCCAAAATATCAATTATACAATAGCTTCGCTATATTACATTGCTTCTGCATTATTTCTATTGACAATACTCTAAATAACACCACAGAAGCAATAAATAATCGTGAAAGACAATAATATAATAGTCAGAATTATATCGCACCTTAGTTAGCCGTTGCCGGAGCGAAACTGAACATTGAGCAGAGTCTGTTCATATTTTATACTCTATTTATCCGTTTGACAGTATCAACTGTCAAACGTCAAACCAATTTGTCTATTTAGAATTGGCAACACTATAAATTCAAAACATACAATCCATTTATGTTCATTTATTATATGTTTAGGCTATACATAGTTAATGATACAATATATATGGTTATATCTTGATAGAGACATATGTGAATAATTCAAAAATCGATCTTATTTTAACTTAACCTAAAGCTCGACGTAGAAATAACAATTATATAAATTCTAGCCAGATTTATAACAGTTTGATATCCGAGCTTTTGCTGGGATGATAAATAGGTACTTACAAACGGGACACACATACTTTAGACGTACTTACTTTGATATATTTTTGAATATCTTTACAATATATTTCAACAAATCTATCACGGCCATACTGACCTGTACTTCGCTCTCGAAGAACCCTCTTTATTATAACCCCCTGCAGCAACCTGCAGTTTTTATTTCGCACCTGCAGCAACCTGCAGTTTTTATTAAGCACCTGCAGCAACCTGCAGTTTTTATTTAGCACCTGAAGCGACCTGCAGTTTTTATTAAGCACCTGCAGCAACCTGCAGTTTTTATTTAGCACCTGCAGCAACCTGCAGTTTTTATTTAGCACCTGCAGCAACCTGCAGTATTTATTTAGCACCTGCAGCAACCTGCAGTTTTTATTTAGGACCTGCAGCAACCTACAGTTTTATGTTTTTATTTAGAACCTGCAGCAACTTGCAGTTTTTATTTAGGACCTGCAGCAATCTGCAGTTTTTATTTAGGACCTGCAGCAACCTGCAGTTTTTATTTAGGACCTGCAGCAACCTGCAGTGAATGTCATACAACAGCTTTTTAATTCATCCTTAATACGATTTTAAAACTACATTTTTTTTTTCGACGGTTCTTTTTTTTGCTTTATCCACTCTGAAGGTCTTAGGCGATTTTTTTTATAAACTTTATTCAATTCCATAACCTCGCAAGGTCCGATAAGCTTTTCATTTATCATTTATCTGTAACATTTATCTAGTTTTTAGTTTTGTTTATTTAATAAGATCATAAGGTTTAATCTAATATATAAAATCCTTGCGTTACTGAATGACTGACAGACACGCTACAGCCGAAACTATTGGGCGCAGGAAGCTGAAATTTGGCATGTTTGTTTCTTGGGGAACGTAGTGGTGCACTAAGAAGGGATTTCCCGAAATTCCCACGGGATCGGCCAAAACGGGTAAATTTTAAAAAATACAGACGGAGCTGCTGGCGTCCTCTAGTAAACCATAAAATCCCAAATCAATATAAATGTGCACCTACACGGTGTTCCACATAACAATTTGGATCATGAAAATATTTTACTGATAGATCATATTTGTAAATGGTTGTTATCCTTATAGGTATGTGAGACCGTTCAAAAATAGATAGGGACGATATTGGCATATAATATTTGAAAACACAGTTTTTATTTTTACTTATGAGGTTGCGATATTCTTTCATTTCATTTATGTATTTGCAAAAATGAGTTGTACTTTGATGTTATAAATACAGATTATTCTGTAGCCCATGTAGCATAATATGGTTTTGATTTACACAAAGGTACAAAATATTATCTATGTTATTTCATTATTAATCTTTAATAATATACACAAAATGTATAAAGGCTATCTGATGCCCTAAGCAGCTTTTGCCAGTCTACGATAACTACTTGATCCGAGCCCCTATAGGACATTCTTCAAATGTTCGAATAGGTGTATTAATGTTCGAATATATGTATTAATGTTCTAACAACATGTTCGGTCAATAGCAGAAATAATTTTAATACGTTGATATTCTGATATTTCATCAGCAGTAATCAGAAGAATCATGTAGGTGTTATCTCATCTAATCGGGTATCAGACTTGAGTTGTTAGAGTTTCTACCAATAACATATACTAATAAATGTAAGAGCCAGTCTTAACTGCTGTACAATAGCTCGGCCAACCAGATAGCAGTATCAAGTGGAGAAATAATAAAGTATGTGTATTCACCATTTCAGATCACCATTTCAGCAAGGTACCTAAACATTTTCTATGTTCCCTTATCAAGTAATAAGTATTGCTATTTTAATAATCAAAACACTTATACACATATTATTTAGCAGTGATTTAAAAGTCATCGTTACAACGATAAGAATATACTTTAGACTATGCCGGTGTGGGTAAGGGAAGAAAATAATTCTTTATCAAAAAAGTCAGGCTGTGCTTATTTATCCATTTTCTTTCTAAAGTATAATGAACTATTCTAATGTAAATGTTACATAATATAGGAACTGTATAATAACATTTTCCGACATTGCAAACCACTACATCATCCATGGATTAACAAGAACAATATAATACGAAAGGAGCTACTCCAAACCATCACATCAAATTTTAATTTAAAAAAAAAGTATTTAATGTAATTCAGCCTATACTTAATAAATAATAAAATAGGATTTCGCAACATCAGGATAAATAAGAATAGTTTAAAGTAATGAAAGTAATTATTGACTTTAATAGATATTAAATGTAATTTTTGTAACTCTCATCCGACTAGGTTGCTGAAGATTTTAAAATCGTCTATTCTGTACGGTAATACAAACGAGTTTTTTTTTTAAGAACTTGTTCCAACATTTATTCACCCCCCAACACCAGTTTTCTTTTTGTTATTCCAAGGCTAAACGCTTTAAATTATGTTAATGGGAATTAACTATAAAAAAGTTATCCGTTATCTTTTGCGTAAGTTTGAAAATAGTAAATATCAGTTGCTTTTTATTTTTCTTTTCACTACACACTTCATATACTTGAAATTTGTTGTTAATTATATCAAATAGTATAGAGTATTCAAATTAGTTTCAACCAAGAGTATAAAAATTTTGCAAGATAATCTTATGTAGGTAGTTATCACATTTTAGAGGTATATTTATAGAATAGAATCCTTTATTTAAAATAACACATTTTTGCTACGAAACCTTTAGTAAGTAATTACATTATAAAATATATTATTATAAATTATTTTATGAGTCACTTAAATATAAATTATTAAAGATTATTTTAACCGTTGTAAGACCACAACTGCCATAACAATTATTGGTTAGCATTTGGTTCATGGTACAGTTCCCAACAACTTTTACAGGAAAGCGTATAAATAGCCAACTTTCGCTTAGCGGTAAAACAGATTACAATACTTAGCAGTAAATCTGCTTATTATGGAGGTAGTTATACAATGTTGTTAAAAACAATGTTACAATCCTTTTACAAAGTACGTATTTACTTGTTGAACGTCGTCAACTATTCTCATTCTCTTCAATCAGTCTTACATATTATTGCAAAATCACCTCACCCTACAGAATATATCCACTAGCCTCTTTCCAGCACCACAGCCACTGCGTCGAAGACAGATTGTGCTCCGTCGTCAGCAAAACGGCGATGATGTCCTTTAGTCAGCGTTCAGAGCATCCTTGTCGAAATCCCATTTCGACAAGGATGCTCTGAAACTGACAATTGGATGTATTAGTAATGTGAGGTGGACATATCCCACTTCTGATAATAGAAGGGTTATTATGTATTTATGTATAGATACAAGGTATATGACCTATATATAGTATTTTAGTCATATTTGTCAATGATTTGAAAAATAAATTATACAACTATCAATATTCTTACTTTCATTTATTCAGTTTGTCACAAGAATATAATATCTTAGATAAAGATACATTTACATTTACCGCCACTCTTGGCCATTCTTTTACTAGTAATTGTTTATAAAAGCAGTACAAACTATATCATATTTATAATATTAGGTAGCAAAGCTGTGGGTAGTTCAATATATCAAATATAACATTAATACAATGGATTAGCAATAATATAATTCATTTAGTAATATTGGCCACAGGTATATCTTTAATATTGCTCTAGGTATATTTACTAGGTAATACATTCAATATTTACCACTTTAATATTCACCATAGGTACATATATAATTGATATGGCTTGTTTCACAGCATATGAATCGATTTTAGTATATGATATTCCAAGTTCTAAACTTATAACATCTCACAACTGACAAAACCACCCAAAATATCAATTATACAATAGCTTCGCTATATTACATTGCTTCTGCATTATTTCTATTGACAATACTCTAAATAACACCACAGAAGCAATAAAGAATCGTGAAACACAATAATATAATAGTCAGAATTATATCGCACCTTAGTTAGCCGTTGCCGGAGCGAAACTGAACATTGAGCAGAGTCTGCTCATATTTTATACTCTATTTACCCGTTTGACAGTGTCAACTGTCAAACGTCAAACCAATTTGTCTATTTAGAATTGGCAACACTATAAATTCAAAACATACAATCCATTTATGTTCATTTACTATATGTTTAGGCTATACATAGTTAATGATACAATATATATGGTTATATCTTGATAGAAACATATGTGAATAATTCAAAAATCGATCTTATTGTAACTTAACCTAAAACTCGACGTAGAAATAACAATTATATAAATTCTAGCCAGATTTATAACAGTTTGATATCCGAGCTTTTGCTGGGATGATAAATAGGTACTTACAAACGGGACACACATACTTTAGACGTACTTACTTTGATATATTTTTGAATATCTTCACAATATATTTCAACAAATCTATCACGTGCAAGGGAAGTGAGACAATACTCGGCAATAAACGCATCTAGAACCTCTACTGCGTTTCAATACTAGAATCCGTTACAGTGGCGCCTACGTGGGTCTCGCTTTCCGTGCTCGAGATCTCATCTAGCAGGTCTCCATTATTGTAAGCGAGCAGGTGCGGCTACAGCGAACCGGTACGTATTGTTGTACTAATTGTCTACCTTTAAGTGTAACTACCTACTACGTAATAGTTCGCAAAATTGAATCTTACGTTTTTTCTAATTAGTCCTAACGGTCGAACTTTTACGCCTAATCGTAAAGTAGGCCATTTGTAAGGGCAGAACGCTTGCGCACTAAGTGTAGTGTGTAGTGTTATACTTACGCGGTACTCCTTCATACACAATGGGCTCACACCCCATAAAATACTTTCTACTAAATAAAAATGAACTAGCATACGAGGTCGCGATTAGAGGTGAGGAGCCGGCTACCTCTGTCCTAGGTCTGCGGAAGCAGCTCCCTAAATTACTGGAAGCCATTCCAGATGATGATATTTTGGAGTCGGGCTTAGCCATCACGGTGGACTTTGAGGGCGCTAGCGAGGCCATCTCTGAGCTGGCCAAGCGAGTGAATTCCTTAACTATTTCTTACGACGCGAACCGAGCTAGGAGATCTACCGCACTGCACAACCACTTATTCCACAGACTCCGTAGGATGGAACGTCCTACGGCGTATTGCAAACGTATTACCGAATTGTGCAGCCGGTTCGACAAGCTCTCGGCGGAGCTGTCCGCCATTGAGCAATCAGGTGTTCGCTCAGCTGATGCTGTGGCAGAGGTCCAACCTGCGCCGCCTACCTCGACGCAGGCAGGGTTAGCCCCAGTATTGCATTGCGAGCATTTGAGAGTTAGTAAACTGTCTAAGCTAAAATACGACGGTATGGGATGCGTCCGAGCGTTCCTACAACGCGTAACCGAATTCCAAATCGCGCATAACCTACCTTCCACTAAAATTTTATCGTATGCCTCCGAAATATTCACCGGCAACGCACTTCACTGGTACCGCGGCCTAAAAGAATATTTCACTACATGGGAAGAACTCACCACTAAATTAATAGACGATTTCACACCGTACAATTATGACTACCGGTTGTAAAATGAAATCCGCCGACGTACTCAAGGTGCTACGGAAACTATAATTATTTATCTCTCGATAATGAATCAGCTGTTCGCTAGGCTGTCACTGTCAAAGCGATTGTCCGAACGCGAAAAGTTAGACATTCTATTGCATAACATACGTCCATGCTACTCGCTAGTGCTAGCTCCGTCAATATCTTCAATAGACAGTATAGCAACACTGCAGACGTTATGTTTAAACTACGAACGGATGAAATTTTTGAACTCTCAATTCCGCGAACCGTATTATAGTAACGACACGTTGGCACCAGACCTAGCTTACAGTCACAAATCTAATAACCGAGCGCGTAATAATTCCTACTATAATTATCCCGTTGCCACTATAGAGGGTACGCCCGGAAAACCCGAATACACTGAGAACAACGAACCTAGGAATCCTAAGTTTAAACCTAGCTCTATCACTCTAGTCACGTCCAAGTACTGCCCGCGCTGCCGTATCAATGATCACAGTTTGAATTAATGCAAACGCGATCAGTTTGCAATTTGCTTCAAGTGCGGCCGTAGGGATGTGACATTCCCTAACTGCCCGAACTGTAAATCAACGAAACCAAAAAACTAGTTGGTCAGGGTCGGGGCGTGTCAAAACCTAAATTAGGTTCTACAACCTATGCAACTAATTTTGACAAAGATGATTGGAGAAATTGGCTAAACACTCTAAAAGTGTATTTCTCTAGTTATTCCGACGCCTCGATCCTGGATCCTGGATAATAAACCTAAAAATTACCTACGGCCCTATGTTAACGTAACGATTAACAGTTTACCTATTTGTGGTTTGCTCGATTCCGGTTCAGCCATTACAATTCTAGGTAACAACTCCCATATGGAGGTAATGACTAAAACCGGGTTAGAAATACAGCAGTGTCACAACACTAATTCCATTCGGTCCGCGGGTGGAAATATATTGTTGCCGCGCGGTTTTATCAACTTACCCACTACTTTTAATAATCAAACCCACTTATTGAAAGCTTATATTATTCCAGAAATTACAAGTAATTTAATTTTAGGCATCAATTTCTGGAAACTATTTAAATGACTGCCTAACCATATCGCATCCGTATGCATGTCTAAAACATTGCCGTGTAGTGTGTTAAGTGAAAATAAGCTAAGTAACACGAACGTATTGCAATCTTTTAGTGAGTTGAGTGATTCACAACAAAGAACGGCTAAGTTAATTATAAAGCAATACGGGTCGATTTCTACTGAAAAAACCGGTTTAGGACGAACTCACTTAATAAAACATGCAATAGACACTGGCGATTCTGCGCCGATACGCCAAAGATATTATAGGTTACCGCCGGCGAAATTAAAAATAATTATTGACGAATTAGACGAAATGCTTGCATTGGGAGTGGTAGAAAAATGCGAAAGTCCTTGGTCGTCACCTATCTTACTAACGCCTAAGAAGGACGGTAAACTAAGGTTTTGTTTAGATAGTCGGAAACTTAATTCTATTACTAAAAAAGACGCGTACAAACTACCTTACGTATCCGAAATTTTAGACAATCTTAGGAACGCTCGATATCTAAGTAGTATAGACTTATCTAAGTAAAGGCAGACGCCTCTTCGCGAATGTGATCGTGATAAGACTGCGTTCTATGTGCCTACTAGAGGAACATTTAGATTTGTGACTATGCCGTTTGGTTTAACGAATGCGCCTGCGACACAACAGCGTTTGGTGGATCACTTGTTTACGAACAGCCCTGAATTCGAAAACTCTGTATTCGTTTTTTTAGATGATATCGTGCTTATATCGCCATCTTTTAATGCTCATGTGTCACTATTAAATAAAGTATACGAAAAATTAAAATCGGCCAACCTTACCATTAACTTAGAAAAATCTAAATCCTTCCGTGATGAATTGAAGTACTTGAGCTACGTAGTAAACTCTAAAGGATTACAAGTAGACCCATGTAAGGTGGAAGCCATTCTTCCATATGCTACGCCTAAGAATAAAAAATAAATCAAAACGTTCTTAGGCATTGCATCATGGTATCGGCGATTTATACCTAATTTTAGTACTATTGCCGGTCCTTTGAACAAACTTACTTCTACCGGTAAGAAAGCTGCACCATTTCAGTGGTCGGTGGAAGCTGGTGACTCGTTTTGTAAACTAAAACAATTGTTAAGCTCCGCACCAATATTATCGTGTCCCGATTACGAGAAACCTTTTCAAGTTCACACAGATGCGAGTGCGAGTGGCATCGGTGGGTTGCTTACACAAGAAATAGATGGCGTGGAACTACCTATCGCTTACATGAGTAGGTCACTAAATGCACAGGAACAAAACTACAGTATAACAGAACGGGAGACATTAGCAGTTCTAACAGCCCTCGAATATTGGCGTTGTTATTTAGATAACGGGTTAAAGTTGGTTGTGTATACTGACCATTCCCCACTGAAATGGTTCCTAAACTTGAGCAACCCGACTGGTAGATTAGCTCGGTGGTCGGTTCGTCTGTCAGCCTTTAACTTCGAAATAAAGCATAGGCGCGGCGCAGATAATATTATAGCCGATGCGTTATCACGATCCCTACCTGTAAATATAATTAACGCGAATAATAATAACGTGAACAACCCTAATGTTGACACTGATCAATGGTATTCAGCCAGCTACAAAGGTTGTTTGTCTTCGCCTAATGACTATCTAGACTATTCTATTAAAAATAATAAATTGTATCGTATGATAAAATTTAGGTGTATGCTACGTAAGGAGTTCGAATGGAAAGAAGTGCTACCTTCTTCTGATCGAAATAATGCCATATTAGATAACCATGCCAAACCCACTTCGGGGCATTTCGGTATATTTAAAACTTACAAGCGCTTAGCACTGCGTTACTATTGGCCCAAAATGCACGATGACGTGGTAAAGTTCATAAACTCTTGCGACACTTGTATCGCGCACAAACATCAGAACCCTGCACCATTGGGAACCATGTGACGACCCAAAGTGTGTTCACGACCCTTCCAAACCATTAGTGTAGATTTGGTGGGGCCATTACCCGTCACAAGAAAACAAAACGCCTGCATCTTTGTAGTAACTTGTTGTTTTAGTAAATACTGTCTACTTTTTCCAATCAGGCGCTCAACTGCTGAAATAATAACTAATACTTTGGAAGAAGAAATATTTTTAGTTCATGGTATACCATCTACAATTATATTGGACAATGGTTAACAGTTTGTAAGTGTCCAATTCATTAAAGCATTATATAAAGATGTGAACGATTTACAATAAACCAGTCTCAATAAACATATTACGCAGAGAGGACGTTCGTTTTTCTATTCAACAATAACACCACTCCAGTCAATAGCAAAGTGAACCTTAAAACCTAGAACATATGGTCTAAACGAACCGGATCATTGATTGGAGTGGCCGGCGGACTCGGTCGCGCGAAAACAATAGATACCTTTTTATTGAATGCAAACTTGTTTACAAGTGAGTTAGTGAATACATTTTATAACATAATAAAGACTTTGTGCATAAAAACTGATTATAAGACATTGAAGTGAACGTGTTTCTGTGGAATTTGGACATTTTTTGGTTGCAAAATGACGTCACCTACTCCGGAACAGGCAAAATATTTATCGGCGTTAGAAGATGCGGCTGGTATGTTACAAAAAGCGCAAGTTAACATGAAAAAGTGCCCGAAACACCGACTGACGGAAGGTTATATTAAGGCGAGAATAAAATGTATTGACGAGTATTGGGATTCGTTCAAGCAAACTAATAACAATCTTATGAAGATTACTCCACGTGAGCAGCGCGGCGTGTTGCCTTACTTTCTCAATGAAGAATTTTACACGTATGAAGAAATGTATCTCTGTTTACATGCAGATTTATCCGATCTGTTATCAAGCATGCAGTCAAAACAGAGAATAGCGGAAACTTCTAATACGTCTAATTTATCACAAAATGACCAGCTACCGTTCGCGAAACTACCAAGAATACAATTACCAACTTTCTCAGGGAGATATGATGAATGGCCCACATACCAAGATTTATTTACAGCTCTTGTCCACAATACTTCCATTAGCGATGTACAGAAACTTCATTATTTAAAGACAAGCGTTTCCGGCGAAGCTGAAATGTTATTGCGTCACATCCAAATAACGGAAAACAATTATGCACAAGCTTGGGAGTTACTTAAGGGACGGTTCGGCAACAAAAAAATGATTGTGTCATCTATCCTCAAAAGATTGTTTAGTCAAAAAAAGATAACCAATCCATCGGCTAGTCAAATAAAAGCCTTGCTAGATACCACGGTTGAATGTATCAACAACCTACGTAATTTGAAAATATGCACTGACTCTTGGGATCCTGTAATCGTTTTTCTGGTTGGGCAGAAACTGGACTCAGAGACATTGAAATGTTGGGAGGAGCAAGCTTATAAGGACAATAGCGACGAGTTATCTACGTGGGAGGAGTTTAAAAGGTTTCTCGAGTCTAAGTTCCGTACGCTCGAACTCATAGCCCCCATGGCTTCTACAGTTACAAGAGAGAAGACACAACATCACAAATCATATCACGTCACAGCAAAGGATAATGCAAACGGTATATTACAATCTGCGCACACCAATGTCAATTCTTCGCTGTCATGTACATACTGCAAGGGTGAACATTATATATTTAACTGCAAAGAGTTTGCAAAACAATCAGTGCAACTGCGACGTGAATTCGTAAAAAATAATCATCTTTGCTACAATTGCCTAGTACCGAATCACAATGTTTATAACTGTAAACAAAGGAAAACGTGCCGAGTTTGCAATAGGAAGCATCATTCTCTTTTACACCAAGCTAAGGAAGCAACACCGGAGAGTGATAAACAACAAGAACAACCAGAACAAAGGGTTACGAGCGCGCACTACTTCAAGAAACAACCTGGTCGTCAAGTGTTGTTGGCTACAGCACAAGTAAATGTCATTTCAAGCGACGGTAACACACATCTACTTCGTGCATTGATCGACCAAGGCTCAGAGGCTTCATTCGTGTCTTCTAGAGTAGTTGAACTCTTAGGACTGACGAAGGAGAGAATAAATGGTGCAGTCTCAGGGGTTGGAGAGGCAAATATGATACCCATCAAACATGTAGTTGACCTGACTATAACATCGCGCCATGAAAGGGAGAAGTTTATTCACGTGAAAGCTTACGTATTAAAATCGGTGTCTACAACATTACCTTCAAAATACGTCGTAATGAAGTCGCCCGAACTCCAAACTTTATTACTGGCAGACCCAATGTTTAACAAACCGGGTAAAATAGATATTTTGCTCGGCTCAGACATTTTTTGTAAAATAATAGAAGTCGGTTTGATGAGATTGTCAGATGGCATAGTAGCTCAGAAGACAACATTGGGTTGGATACTTTCAGGTCAAAGCGAAGACAAATCAATTAAAGACAAACACAACATTACTACACTACACATTACGAGCATGGTGTCAGATGACAACAATATGTTAAAGAAGTTCTGGGAAATCGAGACGAACTTATACAAGAAAAGGAGTGTACTCACACAGGAAGAAGAACAATGTGAACAAATATATAGAAACACAACTAAAAGAATCAATGGAAGATATACAGTACACTTACCTCTAAAACAGAATATTGAAGAGACAGTGAAGTTATGTGGAGACACAAAACAAACAGCAATAAATAGATTTAAACAATTAGAAAGAAAATTCACAAAATCATCAAAGTTAAAGACAGAATACACAAAGGTCATTCACGAGTACATAAACATGGGTCACATGGTAAAATCAACTGAAGACAAACATTCGATATTTCTTCCTCATCACGCTGTTATTCGTGATGACAAAGAAACCTCTAAGGTTCGTGTAGTTTACGATGCATCTGCGAAGGGTTCTAATGGACATTCTCTTAATGAAGCTATGATGGTTGGACCCACTTTACAGCCCGATATTCGCAGCCTAATCATCTCTTGGCGTACCCATAAGATATGTGTGGTTGGAGACATCGTTAAGATGTACAGAATGATCAAAATGACAGAAGAGCACATGAGCCTTCAAAGTATAGTCTGGCGTGACAACCCTGAAGAGGAATTACAATCTTACAAGTTAACTACTGTTACTTTTGGAACGGCGGCAGCACCATACTTGGCTGTACGCACTTTGAGCCAGTTAGCTGATGACGAGGCTTTGCATTTTCCTGAAACAGCACCGCTTATCAAGAATTCTTTCTTTATGGACGATCTGATGCTGGGACATGAAAACACAGAGAAGACAATAAAAATGTGTAAAGAAATTAGAACAATATTAAGAAGAGGAGGGTTTCAAATGCAAAAATGGTCTAGTAATTCTGAAGAAGTTTTGAAAAATCTACAAGAAGGAAATCAATGTACAAAGGACAGCATGGTTATAAAACTAGATCAGATTGTAAAGATTCTTGGTCTAACATGGGATAGAAAAGACGACATATTTAAATTTACTGTGCACTTACCTGAACTCAGGAGCCCGATAACAAAAAGATCTCTTCTTTCTGACGTTGCCCGTCTATTTGATCCTTTTGGTTGGCTATCACCAGTGATTATAATGGCTAAGATTTTGATTCAGAAGTTGTGGTTACTTACTTTAGATTGGGATGATGAACTGCCGGCTGATGTAAAACAAGACTGGTTGAGCTATAGAAGTGAGCTAATACATTTGCAAAACCTTACATTACCACGATGGTTTAGAACAACACCGGCTAATTTCAGGATAACAGAACTACATGGCTTTGCAGATGCGTCCACTCAAGCATATGCAGCTGTTACATACCTCAGAGTGATTGATGATGGCAGAGTCCATGTCACGATGATTGCGTCTCGATCTAAAGTTGCCCCATTAAAACAACTCTCAGTGCCAAGACTAGAACTATGCGCAGCAGCCTTATTGGCCGAATTGATAGCTGATATAGTAGATGTTTTGAAGATACCTAAAACCAACATCTACTTATGGACTGATTCTACTGTTGTCCTGTCTTGGCTACAATCATCGCCTAATCGGTGGCGTACCTTTGTTGCGAATAGAGTAGCAGACATAACACGAATATTAGACAAAGAGGCGTGGAATCATGTTCAATCCGCTGACAATCCTGCTGATATTGCAACACGAGGAATCAAGGCAAGGGAATTAGCATCACATGAGTTATGGTGGACTGGGCCTGACTGGTTAAAGGAACAGACTATAGAAATGGCTAGATATGATTATCCAGAGACTACACTAGAGCTTAAGACAACTTGTCATGTTACTTTAGAGGAAAAACCTATCTGGGAGAGATTTTCGTCTATCTCAAAGATGAAAAGAGTTTTGGCATATTGTAAAAGATTCGTAAGAAGAAACAAATTAGAGAGAAAGGAAACTTATTTAACAGTGTCAGAACTTAACAATATATTAGAAGAATGTATAAGATATTATCAAAATTTAATTTACCAAAGAGAGATTGAAGAATTAAGAAAAGGTGGAAGAGTAAAAAAGAAGAGTTCTCTTATTACACTCTCTCCATTTCTAGACGAGAATGGCTTAATGCGGGTTGGAGGTCGATTGCAAAATGCATCTATACCAGATGACACTAAACATCCTCTGATTATACCTGCAAACCAGCATATAACTAAATTGTTAGTTTATGAAGCGCACATACGTACGCTACATGGTGGCATTCAAGTCATGATGGCATTTTTGAGAAACAAGTATTGGATTATCGGTTTAAAATCGGCTGTAAGGAAGTGTGTTCATAACTGCAAGACATGTATTGTCGATAAGGCCAAAGCTAGCCATCAATTCATGGGCCAGTTACCAGCTGTTCGAGTAACTCAAAACCGAGCATTTAAGAACAGCGGGGTGGATTACGCTGGACCCATATTTTTACGAACTTCTAAAGGTCGTGGTTACCATGCGACTAAAGGCTATATATGCTTGTTTGTGTGTATGGTCACACGAGCCATTCATTTGGAAGCGGTTACAGATCTAACCACACAAGGATTTATTGCAGCGTTTCGCAGATTTGTCGCAAGAAGAGGCCAGTGTTCACATTTATGGAGCGACAACGGGACTAATTTTGTTGGTGCTGCTAAAGAACTGCGAGAGATGTTTCAGGCAGGCAAGGACAATGTGGCTAAAGAAGCAGCGGCGCTATTAGCAAATGATAGCACAACGTGGCATTTTATACCACCAAAGATGCCAACCTGTGGTGGTTTATGGGAAGCAGGAATTCAGTCGGCGAAACGACACTTAGCCCGCATAAACAAAGACACCAAGCTGACATATGAAGAAATGGCCACCCTTTTGTCACAGGTTGAGGCAATGCTCAATTCCCGTCCTTTGTGTCAAATCGAAAACAGTACCGAAACGCCGCTAACACCCGGTCATTTTTTAATAGGAGAACCACTGATTGGAGTTCCGGATATTAGTTACGAAGACAATAAGATCAGTCTATTAACAAGATGGCAATTCATTCAACGATTGACACAAGATTTCTGGTCGCGATGGCAGTCCGAATATCTCCATACATTACAACAGAGATATAAATGGCAAACTAAAGTCCCATCGCCTAACATTGGAGACATACTGATCGTCAAGGAAGAAAATTTGCCTCCAACAAAATGGTTACTTGGCAGGGTCATACAATTGCATCCCGGTGCAGACGGTATGGTAAGAGTGGTCACTGTTCAGACTGCAGGCAACAATCAGTTAAAGCGACCTTTGTACAAATTAATACCACTGCCGAAAGAAGCAAAAGATAGTTGAGAACGGTGGGCGGTTAGGTGATAGGATTAATGTATATTTTGATTGTTAACATAATTATGAATATTATTACAGTTGTATTTTTCACGTGCAGTGATTGTCATATACATCTATTGTTGTTGTTACAATAATGATGCCTACATAGTTAATTCATTCGATACTTGTATTGTTACAGTCCACTGAAGATTTGTTAATAGGTAAATTAATATTTATAATACAACTATATTGTAAATTGGAACTTTGGATTCGGAATAATTTAAAAACTGTTGTTTTTGGTGGGCGGTATGTCCAATTCATTAAAGCATTATATAAAGATGTGAACGATTTACAATAAACCAGTCTCAATAAACATATTACGCAGAGAGGACGTTCGTTTTTCTATTCAACAATAACACCACTCCAGTCAATAGCAAAGTGAACCTTAAAACCTAGAACAGTAAGTGCTACTTTAAAAGCTATGTTGCGCAAGTACAAAATCCCTCATCTTCATAATAATCCTAAATATTCCCCACATGTGAATACGGTCGAACGCTATAATAAATCCATTGGTTCTACCTTAGCGGCGTTTGTAGGAAATGACCAGAGATTATGGGACACTCTCCTACCTAAGGTACAGTTTGCATTAAAGACTGCAGTTAATGAAGTCACGGGCTATACACCTAGTGGACGTATGGACGATGACGACGACGACGATGGACGTGAATTAGTTCCATGCGGCTCACACTATGTCGACACGGACGCTGATGATATAGTATACATACCTAGTGACGATTACGCAGAAAACATAGGTCACTTATCAGGCATATTTGACAAAGTTCAGGCACTCCTCATTCAAGCTCATGCTAGGAATTCCCAAACGTATAATTTACGCCGTAAACCAGCTGAGTTTAATGTTGGAGACACTGTGTGGAAAAGGATTTTTTATCAGAGCGACAAGGATAAGTCCTTCTGTAAGAAACTAGCAACTAAATTCGTGAAGTGCACAGTGATTAATAAAAAGTCGCCTCTCGTTTACGAGTTGTCGGACGCGTCTTGAAATTCTATTGGGTTTTGGCACATAAAGGACCTAAAACTTATACACTATGGTGCCTAACTATTTGTTACAAACCGTACAAGACCTTCCCTTCCTTCTTTCTATATGCCATCTTAGCTTGGACAGTAGCGGACTCATAGACCTAACGCAGCTAGTCGGATTTTCCATGTTAGCCACGTAAAATCCTCTCTTAAGGCGGGCGGTATTGTAACGTATAACCGGTACCTACCCAATGTACGTCATAATACCGTCCATACGCTCGGCCAATCAGAGAAGGCCATCGTCCGCGCTCGTGAGTTTTGTCCATATTTGGTTATGCGCCGACACGAACTCTGATGGAGGGCCCAGTATATATAGGGGCCGACAGAGAGACCGGCACCGCTAATGATTGTTACCGTGCCTAACTACGTGCCACTACTACTACTTCATACGTGTATCCTGGTCCCAGCTACGGGTGAGTTACTACATTTACTGCACTAGCGTACTGCGCATCACTCTACCTGCTAGCTGAGGCTGGCTGACGCCGCCTGCCTGTCTCTATTGGTTGTGGCTTTCCTAATGCTGTTTCCCTTCAGGTTCCAGGTTCACCTTAAGGCTCCGTGCTAGTCTACCTAGACCGCTACACTTCCTGCATCGTCATCGACGTCACCTCTGCCGAAGAGTCTGGCCTGCCCTGCTCATCGCACTCAGACCGCTGGCACCTGCCAGCTGAACCAACGGCCTTCGAGGATCTGCCCGCTACGCGCAGCCCTTCGAGCAACCTGCCCTGCACACTACCGGAGGGAACAGCGTGGGAGACTGCAGCCCTTAGTGTTCAGGCCAGTGTCGTGTTGTTGGTCGGTCATACTCGTGCAAGGGAAGTGAGATAATACTTGGCAATAAACGCATCTAGAACCTCTACTGCGTTTCAATACTAGAACCCGTTACAACTGTTATGCGCAAATGTGGCCTTTTTACGACACAAATTAAATTTATAGGGTAGACAGAATTCAGAATTAGTGTCGTTTATGTAAAAGACTCTTTAGAATTTTTATTTTAAGGCTTATCTTGGCATAAAGAATGAGTGCCTTTGGCTGACATAGGCAGCAAATGGCTCCGAGTAGGTTAATTACGGTTTAAAAAAGGCATAGGGTCAGAGAGAAATATATTGCTCCCCTTTTTGGTTTTTGTTTTATTGTTATTGTGTTTATAATTTTTTTGCGGTTATTTGTTTTTATACACGATTTGGGTATAATGTCCCCGGCTGTAATGGACTTTAGATGATGACATTGCGGTATATTAAGTTACATTACATAATATTGTAGGCGGATAATTTAAAGAGATCTTTAGCCGATCTTATTTTCATTTGATTGCCATTGATGTAGTTTCGTGAAGCCGTGTGGTTGACGGCATAGAATAAAAGTGTCACCACCCCCTATCTTCCCGTGGCCGTCGTAAGAGGCGGCTAAGGGATAACACGATGCAAATACCATCTTTGCGTAGAGACGGAAAACTTAACATTAAACCCTATACGACTGCCTCGTTGGTCTCCCAGCATAAATGTGCGCGTGGGATCGGGAGGTCCCGGGTTCGATTCGATTTCATTAAACTACGCTTGAGCCAATGTGGGCCTTACCCAGTTAGTTACAACCCCACATAATTTTGAAATGTAACTAGTCCGCGCCATTGGATTCAACCCGGCAACCGCTGCGTAGCATTTATCTCCATTAAGTTATCGCTGCTGAGGACACATTATCATTTCGCTTTCTATAGCGTCCATAGCGAAATCCATAGCCGTTTTTTTCTTTATATATCACAACACAACAACACACAAGCGTTTGACATAGGTAGTTTAAGACAAACAATAATATTATAAGCAAAGATCCTTGATTATAAGGTCACACACATTTGACATTTGAATTTTGAAAATCGTTTTTCGTTATAATTTATACAATGATCATATCTTAACTATATTTTATAGCAAACAAGATTAGTTTCCGAGTATAATGACATATAATACATATAGTGAAATTACGAGATTGCGACGCTACACGTTTTTCAAAGCAGAGCTGTCGTCACTCTAACGCGCGCGAAATCGAACTTGTGGCAAACAATTTACAGTCGTTATTATTGCAAAAAAGGTCTATAAAATTGACAACCAATTACAATGCATAATTAAAAAGAATATTCATACTTTGCAATAGTGGAAAATAATCTTATTGGTGGAGTTATTTTAACGTCATTTCAAGTAGTGAAACATGGCGCTGTCGTTGCGGGACATACGTGTTTCCCGCAAGCGCTGGACGGCACAAATTTTCCTGGGACATACGTATGTCCTGCATGCGTTCCAGAGGTTAAATAATTATATACTTATAATATCGGTGAAGGAAAACATTGTGAGGAAACCTGTATATCTAAGAGTTCTCCATAATATTCTAGAAGGACATGTGAAGTCTGCCAACCCGCACTTGGACAGCGTGGTGGAATATAGCCTTACCCTTCTCATAGTGAGATGAGGCCCGTGCCCAGTAGTGAGACAGTATATATAGGGCTGATGATGATGCTAAACAAATTACTTACATCTTATCTCCTGAACAGTAAACACAAAAGATACAAATTGGCTACCATTAAAAAATAAGTAGGTAACCGAAACTAAATAACCAAAGTGCAGTAACCATATGATGGTATAATGAATAAAAATGATGCAAAACATTTCCAGGAAATAGCTCCATAGATTTTCGTGACAGCGACCCATGGGAACGTCCGTATACTTATGAATAATAGTGCTGCTTTGATTGATGGATTAGAGTATAAATACTTTCATTGTTTGCATTAATTAGAAAAGGAAGTTTGCCACGCGAACCAAGATCGATGAAAGATGGATTGGGTATTTTATCGATTGGACTTACCTTTATACCGTCTTGGGCGTGACAACTGAGTGTTTATTTGACTATATTTGTTTTATAGATTAAGTAATAACCTATTCTGTTATAAGTGCCTATCGCCTCCAATTTCAAATATAATATAAGTGGTTTAGGAACATACCTAATAATACTTTATCGTGTGACGTCGTGCCCCTCCGTCTGAACTGTGACGTCGAACGAAGGTGGGAGCGAGCGCCTCTGCCCGCGTCCCGCACGCCATATATAAGCGTGCGACGCTGCTCAATCGGCCCCTCTCTGCTCCAGCTCACGGCCAGTTAAGTCTTCTTCCTACCAAGACCCTGGCCTTCGGAACACCAGTGAACACCAACTATACTTGTCGGACCACGCCCTGAATTTTCTCATGTTCTCAATTACTAAAGTCTTAGTTTTAAAGTAGCTGCATTGTAACTACCTATATAGGCAATTATATTGTGAAGTGTACTATTCTAAAAGTGTTTTCATTTGTAAGTAAAACCTGATTTTCTTTCTTTTTTCTGATCGTGAGACATTGGCGCCCAATAGGATTTCTTTTTAAAGCTAAATTGGTGTTCCGAAGGTGAGTGGTATTTTTTTCTGTATTTTTATATATTTTTGTGTATTTTTATATATTTTTATGTGTTAAATACGTCCAGGAGTAACCTATATCTTTTTCTTGTCAGCCACAAGTCACTTAATTCTATTTTCTAACTAATTATATGTTTAATTGAACTATCTGCTAGATAAATTGCATCGCGCAATGTTATCAAACGTAATTACCTGTCTTATTCTCGGCCGCTTGGCGTACGAGCGACGCCGCGCCGCGCCGGCTCAACGAAGCCACGTGTTTTACCTACCTACAATTGAAATTTCTCTTGGACGCATTTTACATTTTACTACATTCTCTTCCTACAATACGCAATTACGCACTTTATTTTCTTTCACTAGTAGGCATGTGTGTAATTTTAGTAAACATGCAGTGTAATTCATTATATTTTTTTGCCATTATTCTTCATGGGTTCGTTTCTCTGTTATATTTTGTCTCATGCGATTGTGTTTAATTAAACTGTTAAAATAGCTTTAAAGAAGTTTTTAAAGTCTTTACTAAACTCTTTCTTAAATAAATGCTGTATACAAATAACTTTGCTCAATCTCGCATCTTTATATCATTAATGAAGGTACATAAATAATAACTAAATAATTGACTTGTAAAAGTAATTAATCAATAAATTAACCTCTAAAGTTAATTTTCTTTTCTTTCTATTGCTGTTGGTTTGCTGAGTTGGTAGCTTTGGGAAAGGCTACTCTATTCTAGCCTTTGCTAGCCTTTGGCGGGCTGTTGTCTGGCCTTTAATAGGGTGTTTTTTCTGCTGTTTTGACCAAATAATTCGGAGTGCTTTGTAGTCCACGCGGCGTCTACTAGCCGTGTGTTGACCCTAATTGCTATGTGAGATCTGTACGGATGCTACTAAATGCGTATGGATGCTGCTAAATGCGCATGGATGCTTTTTGCTGTCGGATTCCGATGGTGCTCTGTTTTGCCGTTTATAAAATGGTCTCCTTCTCTTGCTAAATGGGAGAAGATTGGGTGCTGTTTGCTACCTGATTTTGATAATGTATGTGCTCTGTTTTGCGATTTTCTAATGGTACTTTTGCTCTTGCTAAACAAGAGATGGATGCTATATTTCTCTGTTCTTCTTGCTGTGAAGAACGGGCATTGTCGGGCTAAAAGTGTTATGGAGTCTGTTGTTTATACCGACAACGCCTCTTTAAAACGTTGGAGTTTTAACTTTGAATTACCGCGGTGGCTAGACTGCGAGGTTGCGTCGATTTATCGATGATTTTTGTTGTCTTTTAGTGTTTTTACCTGATATTTTTGTTGTTCTATACCTGTTTTCACTACAATACTAACGTGGTGAAGACTCGTTCTTAAAATGTTCAAGTTCTACTAACGACTCTTGGCATTTCTTTTTAAACTATCAAGTTCCGACTAAAGGTTTTTGGTGTTTAAAAGGGTTCCTAGGTAACCCTTCTTATGTTTTTGTCTATCAGGTAAAAACAATAAATTATGTGTTTTAATAAAAAAAATATGTGCTTAAAAAAAATGCGGGTTAAGTCGTTTTATATAAGATTTTAACCCACACTTACTAAATAATTTTAGCGTATGATGGTCATTCTGTCTGACCTTAGTGTATATAATAATATAATATGTGTAAATATATATTTTTTTTTCTTTTTGGGTCACTACTGGAGAACCCAGTATCTTTTACCCCACTGTTGGTCAACTCTTTATGTGTTATATTATTCTAACGCGTTACGCGTAATCACTAATTGCCAGGTGGCGGGCATTCGTTGTAAAATACCTACATAAACTCGTGCGATGAGTATTCGCTTATACTCATAAATACCTTCACAATACAAATGCCTATTTGTTGTTTTAAAATGTTTGTTGAACAAATACCTACATACCTACATAAACTTTATTAACAAAGTGTTAAAATAAAATGTGTTGTTTTTGTGCATGTTACTACATCCACAATCTTTCTTATAATAAACAATGTTTATATTACTTGGCACTAATATTGAAATCTACTGTTAAAATAAAATGTTCTAAATGTAAATTATACGCCATTGTTTACCTACGCCTCACATTGTTCATAAACTCAATTGAAGGATATTTTGGTTCTCAGTATATTGACTTGGAATTCAATTCTAATATGGTGCATGAGCCATGTGAAGTTAATGCCGCATCGTTGAACTATTTATCTTCTATTTTCGAGAAGGTACACTCAGCTCTGTTGTCGGCTCATCAACGCAATTGTTTATTTTATAATCTTCGCCGTAAACCGGCAGAATTCTTCAAAACTAAATGTTATGAATGTTAAACCACTTGGTGAATGGCATATAAAAGATTTAAAGATACCTACATATAATTACATAAAATAAAAAAAGAATACTTATAACCTATACATTGTTTATTTTTCCAAACGAATGTTCTCTAATTTATGTTACCGTTTGTAGTAGTGTCTACTATAAATTAATATTTCTTGTTGTGGGTAGCTAAAATTTTTTTTCTCGTAAAATACACTATTTTTTTAAATTGCTGCGTAGTTATGTACCCAAATGTTGAACATTGTTTTAAAAAATCTTACCATAAACAAAATATATTGTTTTTTTTTTACCCTGTGGATCAGTGGTTAAAAGGTCACTGTCAGCCGAGTATACAAGTTCGATTCTCGTTTGTCTTTTCTGGAAGTCTTTTTATCTTAATGTCTACTTTGTTGACGTATTATTTTTTTCGCTGTGCTTTGTGCTGAAGTTTTTTTTATTGTTGTTCATAATTTTTTATCGATTTTATAATCGAATTGTTATTATAGGTACTTTTATAAAGCATTATTGTGTGTGATTGACCGGGCGTCGCGAACTCGGAACAGTCAAATAGTACTTATCTAATTAAAATATATCTAGTTTGTTATTGCGATGCGCACGCGCTCACTCGGTGACGCGCTAGTAGATAGATACCGAACTTATGATTCATCATTGTTTACTTTAATAGTGTGTTCATTCATCGTGGACAATCGTGGTCTTTGTAATTAAATTGAGCAAAATAATTATGTATTTTGTTGTTCTTTTGTAATTCAGTAGTCATTTTGTAGTCTGCAACTTGTATTTACTTTGGTTTAACTTTTGTATAAATTCTGTTTGTTATACCTAACAATGACTTAGTATTTTGTTTATCTAGTGGTCAAGGTGCCGAACCCAAGAATAATAATTCGTAGGGCTAGACGTAACTTCTCTTACCTGTAACTCATTCTTAATGACGTCCCTTTTATCTCGTGTATTACCCTAAGCGCTTCACGCCTTTAATGGTTGTCTCTCATATTCTGTTGTTATGTTATGGCCTAAGCACTTATGTAGTGTGTGGCGGCTTTATGGATGACGGGTGTGTTAGTTTATCCTAGGGCAGTTGTTGCGTGCGTATTGTGGGTAATATATTATATTTATAGCTAATGTAATTATGTAAGTTTGGTTGTTTACTTAAAATACTGACACCACTTCCACTACTTGATTACAGGTAATCCTCAACGAGCTGCTAGCCAAGGGAATTTTCCCTAGGAAAAATTCTGCCCTAAAGAGGGGGGTGTGTGACGTCGTGCCCCTCCGTCTGAACTGTGACGTCGAACGAAGGTGGGAGCGAGCGCCTCTGCCCGCGTCCCGCACGCCATATATAAGCGTGCGACGCTGCTCAATCGGCCCCTCTCTGCTCCAGCTCACGGCCAGTTAAGTCTTCTTCCTACCAAGACCCTGGCCTTCGGAACACCAGTGAACACCAACTATACTTGTCGGACCACGCCCTGAATTTTCTCATGTTCTCAATTACTAAAGTCTTAGTTTTAAAGTAGCTGCATTGTAACTACCTATATAGGCAATTATATTGTGAAGTGTACTATTCTAAAAGTGTTTTCATTTGTAAGTAAAACCTGATTTTCTTTCTTTTTTCTGATCGTGAGACAATCGCTTAAGCGATTTAAATATCACAATTAGTTTACATAATGTGATCAACTCAATATAATATAATTTTATACAAACTTATCTATAACATATTTAAGTATTAAATTGGTTAAGGTGTTCAAAAGTTATCCTACAAACAGTAAAACAGAGAGTCATACAATTTAAGATTGACCCCTATATCAAAGGTATAAAATTGATATTGACACATTTGAGATTTGATTGCATATACTCACGCCTATTTTCCGAAGGGGTAGGCAGAGACGGGCCGTCACTTGCAACGATCCTGACATAAAACTCTCTTGCTTTATCCACTCTCGTCAATTTTTTTAAGCATCTCTGGTTAAAATTTAGTGATCTTTTTTCGGGTGTTGCGATTGAATTCATTATTTTTATGAAATTATCTAAGTTAAAGAATATGATATTCTTTCAAGTATTTCAAAACAGTACTGATAATTAATTAATACCGTACAGTGGATCAAAATACAACCTTCATTATTATGCTAAATGTATAGCGACTGGTTTAAGTATTCGACCTATCCATACACTTGGCTACTAGATACATACCTATTTGACTTAAGTTGCATGCAAAATATGTTAAATATGTATCTCTAGCAGCTAAATCCATGGGTAGATCGAATAATGAAACCGGCCGTTAGTGAAGCTACAGTGCTAGTTTAAACATTCGAATGCCTTGAATGCAAACACCGCGGCCAATTCGTGTTGAACATGTTTACGTAACTTACGAGTGAAAATTTCGGGAATCAAGGAAGTGACACAACATTACTATTTAAAAATGTATTTATTGCTTTTCGAAGTATTCTCCGCGAAATCTGACACATTTTCCATACGATGGAACCAATCATTGAAGCAACCATTCCATTCGGAAGTTGGGGTCTCCAAATTGGCCGTTTTGTGGGCGTCCACAGCTTCTTCAGGTGATGAAAATCTCTGTCCACGCAATTAATTCTTTATTTTAGGGAAAGTATAGAAATCACTAGGGCTTAAGTCGGGGCTGTACGGCGGATGGCCTAATAATTCTATGTTTTCTTGTTCTAAAAACTGTTTTGTTCTGTGCGCGGTGTGAGAACTCGCATTGTCGTGATGGAGGATGATGCGGCGGTTGCAGTTCTCTTTACGGAGTTCAGAAACCACCTGTGGCAAACAAATGCTAGCATACCATTCTGCATTAACCGTTCTTGGTCCCTCAAGAGGATTAGTCGTAACATGGCTGGTTTTGGAGACAAACGTGGCCACCATTTTTTTGCAACACTCCGTGAATGAAAAATTTTTGTTGGCTTTAACTCATTTTCGAACACCCAAACTCGTGACTGGTTTTTTGTTTCGGGTTCGTACGCATATATCCAGGATTCGTCATCTAATACGATGTTGTATACAACATTTGAGGATCCTGCGTGGAATCTTTCGAGAGTGCTGACGCACCAAGTAACGCGAGCCGCTTTTTCCTCTTCACAGAGCGAATGCGGTATCCATCGGGAAAACAACTTTTTTCACCTAATTGTTCATGCAAGATTATTTGTATTTGACTCATGCCAATGTCTAAAGTAGTCTAAATTTTGCGGTATGTCACATGTCGATCTTCCTCAATCAGCTTACGCACAGCATCAACGTTTTCTTGGGTGACTGCAGTTTTTGGACGACCTTGACGGGGATCATCACTGAGCTTGACACGTCCACGTTGAAATTCAGCAAACCAGCGATAAATTGTGGTTTTGGATGGGGCTTCATCACCAAATGTAGAAATCCGGTCAACACACTGTTTTTATGTTAAACCACTTCGAAAGTCATAATAAATCATCGCTCTTGAATTTTCTCGAGTCAATTCCATTTTCTCAACGACTAAACAAGTTTGATAAAACATTGTGACAAGACCGAGAATCTTTTTTTAAATAAATAAATGGTATTCGATTTTTAAAAACAAGGAGTTTTCAATTAAAAAGATTTTAATATGATAGGAACAGTGGAAATATTCCATTCCCGATACTTTTAGTGCAGCCTATGTATTTCATATTTGGTTCTACATACTGGCACATACTATAATAATACTTTATTTATCTTACAAAGATTGCAGTACATGGTTATATAGTTTGAACAGTCATGGTAAAATTACAGATTTGCTACAATTATAGTGGGTGCAGTTCTGATCTCCTAACTAGGTTATAGTATAACCTGTATGAAGGAGTGACAGTTCCGATCCCCCATGGAAAGGAAATGTGTATTTCATAATTAACATAATTATGTATAACTGCTACAAAATTATAGTAAAACTAAAAGTAAACTAAGAAAAGAACCAAAAGAAAAATAATACATCTTAAACTAGGTATTCTTAAATGTGCTTCAAAGCTACTATGCGTGTGTGTATATATGTATGTGTGTATGTATGTGTGTATGTATGTGTGTGTATGTATATGTGTGTATGTATGTGTGTGTGTGTGTGTGTGTGTGTGTGTGTGTGTGTTTGTGTGTGTGTGTGTGTGTGTGTGTGTGTGTGTGTGTGTGTGTGTGTGTGTGTGTGTGTGTGTGTGTGTGGGTGCGTGCGTTTACTTATCCTAAATTAGCATTTTTTCCGTTGCTTCATATGTGTAGTCTAGAAGTAATGGGTAGAACTTTTTTATGCATTTATAATATGACAATCCGTATACTGAAAGATGTTTATTTATTTTATTATATAAAGAAGGGCCAAGAAAATAAAAATATCTTTTAATGAATTTAGAGCGTGTATGTGGGAGAGTACAAATCAAATCTTTTCTACGTTTATCGATTGACCTGTATGGCATTTTTTTGTGTTGTAAGAGTACTGTTTTCATGATAAACTGTTGTCTAACGTTTGGAATACTCCACTTCTGGTATAATTCATTGGTAGGGAAGATAATCGGGCGAAAAGTAGCGACTTTTAATACTGCTCTATGTGCTATCTCTAAAGGTTTCAAAATCGTTTTAGCAGCACCACCGCAACACGTGATGCAATATGTGACAATAGATTGGCATAATGCATAATAAACATTGCGTATGACAGTTTGATTAGCTACTGTCCGAAGAATTTTAAAAATAAATATAAGTTGCCGGACCGTGGCTGTAAGAATGTTTAAATGCGATTTAAAGTTTAAAGTTTTGTCCAATGTTACACCTAGATATTTTATTTGGTTTACTGAGATTAACGTAGGGCAATTGCAAGGAGTTTGGGGTTGACTATCGCAAGAGTGAGCTATTAAAGTTATGGGGTTGGGTGGTTGAGAGGCTGCAGTGATTGAATATGTAAGGAAGTTGGTTTTGGTAGTATTTAGTGTAAGCGTGTGTTCATTTAGCCAGTTTAGGACAGTGTTGACTGCGAGTTGCGCTCTGATTTCCAGTTGTGGCCATGTTTCAGCTACAACTATTATCGCAGTATCATCCGCGAATGATATTATTTTACCATACTAGATATTGACGTCGCATAACTCATTGATGAAAATAAGAAAAAGGGTTGGTCCTAGTATACTTCCCTGGGGCACACCATAATGAATAAAAAGTTCATTACCACTGTAACTGTTTATTTTGACAAACTGCGATCTATTTGTTAGGTAGCTCTTGAAAATTTCTAATTGAACACCTCTAACACCCATTTCTTCCAGTTTTAATAAGAGAGTAGGGACGGGGACCGTGTCGAACGCTTTTGCGAGGTCTAAGAATATGGTTAGGACTTTTTTATTGTTATTAATACTTTGTACCACATGATTAGTTAATTCGTGGACTGCGTCGCATGTTGACAAGTTTCTGCGAAAACCGAATTGTTGAGATGATATTAGGTTATAGTGCTCCAAATAATTAACCAACCTCTTATTAATTAAACGTTCGAGCATCTTAGATAGTGCACTTAGGACTGCTATGGGTCTGTAATTATTAGTTAAGGTCCCGTCCCCTCCCTTGAAAATGGGATGAATAATTGCCTTTTTAAATGAAGTAAGAAAGACACCAGTGTCGAAACAAAGATTAAATATATGGTATAGGATGGATGCTAGTAGGCTGGAGTATCTTTTTAGGATATATGGCGATATACCATCCCATCCAGTAGCAGCATTGCTCCTTAGGGAGTATATAGTTGAGATGATTTCGTTGATGTCGGTATGTTCTAGGACGAAAGATGAAGTAAGTGTAATTTTATGTACCGTATTAGAAGTTGTCACTCGTTGTTTGGGAGTTTTCCTGATATTATCAGCAAGATTTTTGCCAACATTGACGAAAAAGAGTTTACTTGGTCACAACATTCCATCGGTGATGATGAGGTCGTTAATAGTCGTGTAGAAGTATTATTAGGTTTTTTGGTATAGGTGACTATCTATATTGTTTCCCAGAGTAATTTTGGGTTATGTCCAGCTTTTCCAAGTTCTCTTGTGTCATAGAGACGTTTCGCTTTCTTTAGAATTTTTGTACAGAAATTTCTGTAACGCTTGTAGGTTAGTTTCAATATGTCGTTTTCTGGATCTTGTTTTGCCTTTTTATGTAATGCATCCCTATTTCTGATGTAGCGTTACATCCCAGTCGTGATCCAAGGTTTCAGGACTCTATTTCTCGCAGGCACTTTCTTGGTCAGAGTGTGTTCAGTAATGGCTGTGGTTACTAATTCTATAAGTTTGTTTGTAGCAACATCAGCGTTAGTTATGGACAGAATTGGACTAAAGTCTAATTGAGATATTGTTTCGTCTAGTTTCTCAAAGTCAATACTGGTGAGAGTAAGAATTGTTTTATTGCGTATACGTCTATTATCCAGGCAGAGTAGTGAAGGATGGTGGTCGGTGACCACGGAGTCATAGACGAAGGAATATGAAGGAGAGTTTGTTCTTAAAATAAGATGGTCCAAACAGTTATCGCCTCGGGTTGGAATGGTATGTGCTGCGAGGAGGCCATGAAAAGCCAGGCAATTAAGATATTCGTGGGAACGGGTATCTAACGTATTAGTTTTTATGTTGAGGTTTATGGCACCCGTTAAAATTACCATTTTAAAATGTTGAAGAGATGGAAGTATCTTAATTAGAGCTGATAGGAAGTTATTAATATTATCAATAGATGGAGAACGATAAATGCAAATTATAGCGACCTCAGATTTAATTTTAATAACGAGACCAGAAGCTGATTGATGTAGGTCGGGTTCCTCACATGTAGCCGGTAACTCTGCATTCACATATACCACCACACGGTCGCTTTGGTTCAAATGTTTCGTGGTTTTGAACGTGGTGTAATTTTTTAATTGCGGAATAGTACCATTGCTAGAACAGGGTAGCCAGCATTCCGTTAAAATCACAAGATCACATTCAAATGAAAGACGGTGCAAGAGAATCTGTAGGCTTAAGAAATTGCAGTTAATTGAACGTATATTTTGTGACAGGAGTTTTAGATAGTTGTTAGGATGGATAATAACAGATTGTGTCTGTTCTAGGGTACACGTGTGAGGGACTGATAGAGAAAACTCGTCAATATTTTCTATAAGATTGCTTATGTTATTAGCCATTTTTCAATGAAAGTAACCAAAGAGGGGAGGAGCTACGCGGTCGGTAGAAAAATAATTTACAATTTGGGAACGGGCTTACTTTTATCTTTTGGTCAATTGATAACGGTTCATGATTAATAGGACAAGTGTATATTATTATTGCTAGATGATAGGAGACTTTAATGGGTTTACGGTTATGAAACTGAGCATAGTTTGCTAAACATGTATGTGGTGACAGTAATAAAATGTGGGTAGATGAGTTGAATTGTGTATGTGTTGAGTAGTTTATATTGAACAAGGATGTATGAAAAGAGTAATGAGTGTAGAGGAAGCGCGTGAGGTTTGTAAGGATAGGAGCAAGTGACGTTCTGTTGTCTCTGCCTACCCCGACGGGAAAAAGGCGTGAGTATATGTATGTATGTATGAATTACACTGTTGTGTTATGTGGTGATAGTAGTAGCTTGCGAGTGATCTATTTGTGTTTATTATCGATATTTGATTAGAGTAGTAGTAACTAACGAGCATATTAATACATAGGTTAGAGCTTAGAATACAGTAAAAAAATATCAAAAAGTTATACATGCGTAGTCATGTTGGCGTGGTTTGGGCCAGTTGTTTGAGCTGTTGTTCGTTCTTCACCAGGATCGATTGGCTGTCAGTATCTTTTTTCAGAAAAACTCGTCCATTCGATGTCCAACAATAGTTATATTGAATTGACTTGGCATAACTTCTTGCGAGATAAAACAATCTCTTTGTGAGGGTTGTCAGTTGTTCGGCAACGTATATGGGCGCTTGGAGTTGAGCTGATATGCCTAACTGTGTTGAACTTAGTTTATTATTTAGATTTTTCTTATTGTATTTCTTGACAGCCGCTAGGAAATTGGTTTTTGTTAGTGCGTTTGAGAATTCAACCGTAATGCCTGATGTCTTATTTTCTTTTTTCGACGGTTGTCGTACTATATCGCGAATGCAGGTTGGCTCTGTAGAGATATCTAGTTGCTTGGACAAACATGATATCATCTCAAATAACTGTGTTTTCGTTTCTTTTCCACGCTTGGGTACATTTCTAATTTCAACAGAGGTTTTAATGGTATTACGGTCGTACGTTTCAAGTTTGTCTTCAAGTGCTGACAACTTGAGCTGCATGCTATTTCGATCCATTTCCAACGAAGTTATTTTACTCTCTAGTGACGACAGTTGATCGGAGACAGAGGTCATGCACTTTTCCAGTTCGCCAGTAGTAGCCTTTATATCAATATAGTGCTTTTTAATTTCCATCATATGTTCTTCTAACTTGTCGAGTCGAGAATTATGGGCTGACATCATTTCGTTCATCATTTCCTTAATCTCACTCTTAAGGCTCTGCAATTCGTCGCTGGTGACCTGATTTGATAAATGTTTTCGTTTGTTTCGCTGGGTAATGTTTGACTGCAAGGCTTCATCTGCATAAAGCCTCCGTAGTTCGGACTCCGAACGTGAAAGTACAGTTTGGTTTGGTGGGGTGCTGGTTAAGTTTTTTGATACTGCTTCAGTTTGAGGAGATTTAGGCATGGTGTCTTAATACACGTAGTGCAATTTTATTAATATTGTATCTCAAAAGATCTTTCTAAAATGTACTTAGACCAACCACAAAAATTACCCGCCAATCGCTGTCGCTTGTGTATTGTGGCAAACAGCGATAATGACGCGAGACTTGAGTCACTGAGGTGAGTGCGCTCCGTAGCTGCGTAGCTATTGCGGTCTCCGCTGTTGCTGTCTTGTTCCACAGGTACTCCGCGTTCACCACTGAGTTATGCGAGCCTAGTACTTCGCGTAATTTATTTTTGATATTTTTTGACAAAATTACTTTATTTATTTATTTATTTAACTATTTTTAATTAAAAGTGTACGGGTTGCACGTCTGTTCGCTTTCGCGGTCCGGGGGGAAGGTGTGTATGTCTCAAAAACATATACACGAGGAAAATACCTTTCCTTCGTGGAAAGCACGAAGGTTGCATTTATTTTTTATAAGTACAGCCAACCAATTCTCACTGGTTTTGACGTCCGCGCCAACCACGGAATCAGTTTAAAACCAACGACGGGCACATGTGTCCGGAAATATGCTGCACTGGCCTCCTATTTGTATGCAGGCGACAGGCGTGTTTCGATTTATACCTAATTGTCCGTATTTATGCAAAAAGGAACCACCCAGCAATAACGCACTTCTGAGATATCAATGGATTTACAAAATCATGTGCAGCTCTGTTAGATTAAGTAAAATATTACATTTATTTTATATAATTGTATTGATAAATTACTCATTTAAGTATGTATATATAAATTTGCTCTGGATACTCTTAATATTTTTAGACAATTAAGAAAATGTACAGGTGGTTCCTTTTAATATTTACTTACTAATAGCTTTCCTCATATGCAAAAAAGAACCACAACCCATGGGTTTCATGTATATCGGTAAAGCCATGGATTTACCGATATACATGAAACTAAGTATTATTGGATTAAACCTTTGATATGCAGCCTATAGCAATCCACTGCTGGACATTGGCCTCTCATAACACGGGCCACTTTCGCATCCATTTCGTCCCAGCCTCGATTAGGTCGTCAGTCCACCTAACCGGGTGCCGCTCTACCTTACGCTTACCGCGTCGTGGTCTCCACTCTAGGACAAGCTTGGTCTATCGGCCATCAGTACTTCTGCAGATATGATCAGTCCATTGCCTCATAAGCTTACTTATTCGGTGAGCTACATATGTCTGTAATTCTGGTTCTTTGTCGGATAACTTAGTTGCGGATTTTATTCTTCAAAGAGACGCCAAGCATACCCCGTTCCATAACTCGCTGCGTGACTTTAAGTTTGGGGACTAGTCCTACTGTGAGTGTCCACGTCTCGGCACGGTACGTCATAACAGGTAGGATGCATTGGTTGTAGACTTTGGTCTTCAGGCATGGTAGGGGCGAAGAGAAAACTTGACGTAGTTTGCCAAACGTTGCCCAACCCAACTGGACACTACGGTCGATATCTTTCTCGAATTTATTGCTACCAAGCTGGACAACAAGCTGTTGCTCATATTAGTCATACTCTTGAACAACTTCAAGCATCCATCCGTGGACATAAACCGATCCCGACATGATGAGTTCGTCTAACATAATCTTGGTTTTGTTCAGTTCATGCCGAGACAAGTTCACGTCGAGAGGCTCCGTTTAGGCTGTGGAGCATCCCGCTCAGCTCTTCCAGGGACTCCGCAACGATGACGATATCATCAGCAATCCGAAGGTGTGAGATGTATTCGCCGTTAATGTTTATGTCCAATCCAAGCCAGTCCAGCATCTTAAAGATGTCTTTGAGTGCGCTGGTGAGGAGCTGATTAAAATATTAAGTCTCCCTGCCTCACACCTCGTCGCAATCGCGTTGACGGGGCTGGAGTTGGATGGTCTTAGTGGCGATATAATACAAACATATCAACGCCTCGATGTAGCGCCAATCGGTACGAGACCGCTGCAGAGCAACCAGAACCACCCAGGTTTCAATGGAGTCGAAAGCTTTCTCGTAGTCCACGAAAGCCATACACAGCGGCTTATTGTACTCGTTGGTCTTCTGTATATTCTGCCAAACAGTATGGATGTGGTATAGTTCCTGTGGCTGGAAATCGTCAAGCTTTCTGGCGAGGCTGTTTGTTAGCACTCTCAAGAACAGCTTGTAGAGGTGGCTGAAGAGTGACATGGGTCTTTATGTTTTCAGCGCGGTTTTGTCACCTTTTTTGAAGAACAGGACAAGCGCACTCCCGCTCCACGCCTGTGATGTAAGGCCCTGATGGATAACGGAATTAAAGAGGCTCGCCAGTTCTTTCAGTTTCCCTCCTGCTTTTAAGAGCTCTGTGGTGATTTCGTCATCTTATGGAGACTTGTTGTTCTTAAGTTGCTCGAGAGCTTCTCTTACCTCGCTTTAGTTGACATCAGGGATGTTCGCCGTATATTGGCGCGGGAGTTGGGCTCTATAGTCATCATTGCCTGGTTTCAAGAGTTTAGACTTCCATGATGCGTAATAAATTTGTAGAAACTCTCAATTTCAGCGAGAATTTCGAACTTTAAGTTTACGCCTTCCGCAGTACAATAAAATCACGTACTTGTGGTTCTGCTGTTTGCAATATTTCTTTATACATGGTAGAACAGAATGCTTGTGGTTCCATTTTGCAAAAAATAAATTTGACATTAAAATATGAATTTATTTAATGCATAACGGTACCACAGAAATTTTGTTCCATTTGGTGTATTAAAATAATTGTTAATAATAGAAATATTTTGAATGTTTAATGGTACCAAGTATCTGTGGATCTGTTTTGTATAAAATGACATGGAATTTATATGGTTTATTTGTTTGATGAAACGAGTCCCATGGTGCTATGGTTCGGTTTTGCAATATGTATAATGTGTTTTTTGCTTTTGGTTCCTTTCTGCTTTTTGTATAACTTGTTTCCAAGGGAAAAATCATGTGGATCTTTTTTGAATAAGAAAATAAACCACTTTTAAATTAGTATGCTTCAAAAACAGCAAAAATCTAAATTTGTCGAGTGGTTCCTTTTTACATAAATACGGACAATTGTAGTCTCCTTTTCTCATTGTTTATTTCATGCCCTTAGCTCTGTTATGGACATAGAGGATTTTCTTTCAACCAAGGCCTCGCTAATCAAAAAACAACATAACATAACATATAACATATCTTCACGCCTTTTATCCCCGAAGGGGTAGGCAGAGGTGTATTACACACCCACACTTCGCCAGATATGTTTCGGTCCCAATGTAATAGGGGGCGAGCCTATTGCCATCTACCGGGCACATTTTTAAGCGAGCGATAATTAATATTTTTATTTTAATACACACATAACTTCGAAAAGTCATAGGTGTGTGCCCGGGGTAACAGGGGATCGAACCCGAGACCATCGTCTCGGCAGTCCGTTACGTACACCACTGGGCTATCGACAAACAATCAACCATAAATACTCCTTTTGAATATAATAATATATTGATTATGTACGATAAGGGAAAAAAACGAGTTTTCCTCTACAACGTGTTTCAGATACGCTCATAATTTTCCAAGGCAATGCGAATCTAAGCCTATTACGCTAGTCTTCGATCGGTAAAGTAACTTTGTGAAACATTAAAGAGATCTCCGCTTCCTTTCAATGCTCAATGAGCGAGTCCAAATCCTTTGGAGAATGTTAAATTGTCATCGGAGACGTAACTGGGTCTGATAAGAAAATGAGGATAGTCGGGTTCCAAGGACCTCTCCTAAGTAGGGGCTTTTGTAGCTCCGTGGCCAAAGGAAATTGGCGATAGGTGCCGAAAAAGTGAACACAACATTGCGATTTTATAAATTCAATTTATTTTTAAATATCAGTATTTTTTTAATTTTACTCCATCAAAATAGTTTAAAATAGTCCCCGTTGCCATAATATATATTGAGCTGTGTCGATGACACCTAATAATTGAGTGTTACTACTCACCACCTGCCAGCTGTACATATCACTCATCACTTAACACATTGAGTCAAATAAACCACTATGTCTCAACTGCAAGACATCGAATCCGCACAAAGAAGTCTAGAAGAGAGTTTTATGAAGAAGATGGAAGCTCTTGAAGCACAGTTACACAGTGGTGGCTCGTCCAAAGACACTGTAGCACGGGTTGCCGAGGAGTTCCGGACTTTCCGTGAGCTGGTCTTCAACATGCTGGGCTTACTTCGTCAGCAAATACAGGAATGTCAAAAGCAGCTTGACACTGTGGAGACAAGACACCGACGTAAGGACCTCCGCTTTTTAGGTGTGCCTGAGGCCGAGAATGAGAACTGTGTCGCCACCATCCTGGGTATTATGCTGAATAATATGGAGCTGAAGGACATCACTGCCGCTAACATCCGCAGTTGCCACCGAATCGGCGCTCTCAGAAAAGAAAGCAAGCGTCCTATGCTAGTTCGGTTCGCCAGAGTGGACGTTAGATCTTCTGCATGGCGATGGCGTGCCAAAACTGCTTTGAAGTGGTCATCGGTATCAGTAAGGGAATTCCTTACGAAAGCTCGTCAGGCTGTATTTGGCAGAGCCCGGATACATTTTGGCTTGAGAAATTGTTGGACCCAAGATGGCAATATCGTCATAAAAGCATCGGATGGTAGTCGCCACAAGATAGTTGCAGAGAACGAGCTCAGTGGGCTGATGCAGGAGTATCCCAAAGCCTCGAGCAGCACTACATCAGAGACCAGGAGCAGTGCGGGGCACCCTGCATCTTCTAGCGCACCCGGGAATGCCAAGTACTTGCCGCGTAAATAGTATTTTCTGTACATATTTATGTTTTCGCTTCTCAGTTATCCTTGTTGACAGTTGTTTACCGTTTGTTTCACTTAACTTAGCTACTTATCATAACATCATTATTTATTTCTCAACGCACCCTCAATTATTCTTATGTTAAAGTCTTGTTTACAAAAAGTTTTACTTTATTATTTGACATTTTTCAACTTTTCAAAAATTTATTTAAAATTGTCTAGTGTTATTTGCGTTTTGTTTCTACACTTCACTTTTATTATGTTTTGTGTATGAGTTTGCTGGCAGGTGGTGCAGCAATAAAGGACAGCATATAAGCGTAAGCGTGCTCTTTTTCATATTGTAGGTTTATACACTAGTTTATTTGCATATTAGTTATATATATATATTTATATATAATCTTTTTAGTATCTATTTTTATTATTTATTTTATATTATTTTTATTGTATGTTATCTGATGATGATTCTTTCCTTTCGGCTCATGAATCCATTAGTTCCTCAAGTAACGATTGTTTTTGTTCAATTACAGAGTCTCTTAGTGATTTTGTCAGGCGTACATTTGATCAACCTACATCGAAGTTCTTGAATGTCTGTCATATCAATGCGCAGAGTGTATCTAGTCACTACAGTGACTTGTATGACACTATCAGTAATGCTAACGTTCATGCCATTCTGCTTTCAGAGAGCTGGCTGAAACCTCATCTCCTTTCTATCATCTATACCCCTTACCCTGTCATTACGAATAAGAACGAAACCAGGGAGGGCCCTGGTTTCGTTCTTATTCGTAATGACAGGGTAGACAGGAGAGGCAGTGGTTTGGCTATTTATCTTCGCAGCTCGCTACCTTTTAAAATTCTTCTGTCTTCTCCACCTAATTATTCTGCTTCAGCAGAGTATCTTTTTCTCGAGGTTTCAGTCAATGGAGCCAAAACGCTCCTTGGTGTAATTTACTGTCCCCCCACTGTTAATTATTTCTCCAGTCTCGAATAGATTCTGGAATCTTTAGGGTCTGATTACGCACATCATATCATCATGGGACATTTCAACACTGACCTCGCCCTCGATTCCCGTTCCTTTCGACTCCTAAAATTAATTGAGTCTGCCAGTTTTCACACTCTTCCTCTGAGCCCTACTCACCACAATATTGAAGGTGTGGACACTTGGCTAGACTTAATTATTACCTCAGACCCCTCCCTATTCCATTCCCATGGCCAATTCCCTGCTCCTGGTTTTTCTCACCACGATCTCCTCTTCCTTTCTTATAACCTTAACCCACCTAAACCCCGTCCTAAGGTACTGCACTTGCGTTGTTTCGGACGTATAGATCGTGACTGTTTAGAAAAGGATGCCTCTGAACTCAATTGGAATCAGGTGACGGCGGCTGCCACCGTGGATGAGTAGGTAGGAAGATACCTTCAATAACATAGTCCTGAATTTATTTAACAAACATGCCCCCGTCAGGAAAATAAAATAAAACGTCCTCCGGCTCCGTGGATGACTAGGGGTATACAGATGGCAATGAGGCGCAGGCATCGAGCATTTCGACAGTTCCGGCGGGATCATTCTGACGAAAACTGGAACCTCTTCAAGGCTGCAACAAATCAGAGTAACCAGATGGTGCGGAACGCTAAACGCCGCCATATTCTAGACAACATAAATTCTTCATCCCCTGCCAATATCTGAAAGTTCCTTGGGACACTAGGTATTGGCAAGCAACGTCATTCGGATTTTCAGATGACGGTTGGGTTGGAGGATTTAAACCAACATTTCTCCTCTCCTATTCAGTTGGATCTCCAAACCAGGCGTCGGCGTCGTACTATTGATTATGTGGCTGGCCTGCCTCGGCCTGACACAACTCCTTTTAGATTTTCTCCAGTGACACCGAGTGAGATTAAGAAAATTATCCTTTCCATCAAGTCTAACACGGTGGGATACGATGGCATTAGCCGACATATGATCACCCTTATCCTTGACCACCTCACCTTTCCTATATCCCACATCGTCAACTTTTCACTAGCCAGTGGTACCTTCCCTTCCTTGTGGCGCAAAGCATTTGTAATCCCATTACCTAAAATCCAGAGTCCTTCTCTCCCAAAACACTATCGTCCTATCTTTATACTTCCCTTCCTATCCAAAGTGCTAGAAGCTGGTGTGCATAAGGAACTATCCAGTTTTGTACATCAAAACAAGCTTTTGAGTCCTTTGCAATCTGGCTTCAGACCTAGCTATAGCACTACCGCCGCCCTCCTTAAAGTGACTGGCGATATTAGGGCGGGTATGGAGGAGACTAAAGTCACTGTGTTGGCCTTGGTTGACTTCTCGAACGCCTTTAATACCGTTAGTCACCACATCCTTCTATCAATCCTTTCCCATCTTCTGATCTCGCCTGGTTCACTGGAATGGTTCTCAACGTATCTTCAGGGACGACAGCAGGCGGTCCGCGTTGATTAAACTTCATCAAGTTGGCATGATCTTAACTCTGGTGTCCTTTACTTTTCTCTGTTTTAATTAACCTCTTGACCCTTAGACTTCAATGTTCGTATCATCTTTACGCCGATGACTTGCACGTGGCTTTGGCGATAGCAGGGGTGAACAGAGATTTGGACACGATTTTGGCATGGTCCAAAGATTTCGGCCTTGATGTCAATCCTGCCAAATGTCAAGCCATAATCGTAGGCAGTCAATGCATGATACGCAGACTAGACATAACAACCCTGCCTCCTGTTAGGTTTAATGGGCTAATAATTCCGTATAGTCCTGTCGTGAAAGATCTAGGATTGCACATTGATTCCACTCTCGACTGGCAAGCCCAGGTTACTAGTGTTAGTCAGAGAGTTACTGGTACTCTCCGCGCCTTATATCGCCTCAAGAATTTTGTGCCTCCCAAAACCAAGACAATGCTTGTGCAGACCTTAATATTTCCCTTCATCGACTATGGTGATGTGTGCTATTATGACCTGAATGCAGAACATCTCAACAAATATGACCAACTTCTAAATAACTGCATTCGATTCATTTATAATCTTCGTAAGTATGATCACGTATCTGCTTTCCGTTCCGAACTCAAGTGGTTACCCATACGTCAACGCTGGAGTTTGCGTGCTCTTACTACTCTCTCTGCTCTTTGCTTACTGCCACTTCTCCTCCTGATTACCTAAACACATACTTTCAATATCTCTCTTCTACTCATGAAAGGGAACTTCGTTCTTCTCATAATTTACTTCTTGCTTGTCCTACACACACTTCTGGTTTTGTCAATTCTTCTTTCATTGTTCAAGCTGTACTGCTTTGTAATAGGCTCCCTTCTGAAGTCAGAATGTCCACTAACCGTTATGCATTTAAAGTGAAAGTCCGAGAGCTCCTATTTAATAGATTTAGGGAATCAGCACATCATTCGCATCAGTTTTAGTATATCATATATATGTTATATAATTATGTATTTATTATGTATACTTACTCATATGTTGCAGTATTTATCTGACGACTATAGGTATAAATATAATTATGTATTACCTAATAAATTGGGTATCTGGTCTTTATATGTATTATATTTCTTTTTCAGTTATCGACATTCTACACAGCTTACAATGCACCTACCACATTTATTTCTGCTCCACCTAAAGGTTGACTGTTAGAGAATGCCTAATGACATTAAGTCCACCCATGTACACTTTTAGTGCATAAAGTTTTAAATAAATAAAATAAAAGGCTTGTATGCCTTTCATATATTTTTCTTCTTTTTCGTGATTGTTATTCGACCTACTCCTGACCTATTCCTTGGAGAATAGGTCAGGAGTAGGTCGTTGAAACATTTGCACCAAATTCACCTTCGTCATCTAAGGGTCGAGAATTACCGGTTTGAGAGATATCGCGCTTGTTTTGATTTTTATCTTTTCATAAAAATAATAAAACGACTACCCAATTCTGGGTACTTAATTGATACTCTTCCATTTCCTTTCTCCTTCCTTAACCATGAATCTTTTGATATAAGGAGGTATGTGTATATGATTGTCGTGATAGTTACCGAATATTCTAGGCAATACTTGTTTGCTCAAGTAAGTATCGTGTAGATGGAACAATTGGGTTTTATGAATACCCTGCCAAGAGCTTTACTGCTTAATTCTGTGTTTAAGAAGTTGGATATGACTATGTGTGAATGCTTCGTTAGTTCTTACCGTAAAAACAAATGCGGGTGTCAGAGGGTTAATAAGTTTTATAGTAATTTGCCTGTTAGGAAAATCTTAGTATTACTACATTTTTATTCAGACCTGACTGTGGAGTAACTGGCTGAAAATATTTTGGTCAGCTTTTAACTAGAACAGTTCAGTCCTTGCTGAGTAGATGTTATATACTGCTGTATACCTTTTCAACATCATCAGCATCACCTACAGTCTAACTTCATCTTTTATTTAATGTAGACCTCTCCTTTATCTTGCCAATTACTCCACGCTCTGCTCACAATAGTCCATTCATCTTGCTGCTGGTTGGTTGATACATCTTCTGCTTCACTTTGACCGACACTCCACTTATTATTACGCCTAGCTAGGTATTCTACCCAACAGATTTTCAATGCCCTTGTGAAACACAAACATTCATGGCATTACTTAATCATCAGAGGAATCTTGGACTTGATTGCTGTACTAGATAAACACAATGAAATAATAATTATAGAAAATCTAATCTGTGTAAACTGGAAAGTGGACTCTGGCTGCGATGTCAAAGGCAAAGGCAACAAATTAATGATGATAAATCATAAATTTGTTTATTGTATAATTTATTTGCAGACAAAGTCTCTTCATCTTTCAGTATAACTACGGGTGCCTAAGGCAGCTACGCTCACACTTTATGTTTTTATTTAAACCGTCCTTTCCGATCTCGTGAGTATTTTGGAAAATCTCTTCTCAATGCACCTATAAGCCCTTAAACGGAACAAATGTACATATATTGATTATCGGTCGTCTAAAAGTTGATCAATGAAATAATAATGCTAATTTAAAAAAAAAAAACGTTTTCTAGTTTGCCAAATACAACTGAGACAGCGTGTAATTATAAAATACATTAGGACCACATATAATACCGCGCAGTACTCTATTCAAAAGGGTTAAAATCCCAAAAGCATTAAAACAAATCAGCAACTAAACATAACAACAGAACTTTTCAAAGAAACTAGTTCTTTATATAAATCCAACATTTGCTCCGACTTTCAGAAGCTTCACAATAATAGCTTTTGTCTAAACTTTTACATGGATAAAGCAAAGATTATTATTATTATTATTCACTTTATTTATCATACTTCTCATAATTCATTTTATATTAATAAACTACATTTAAAAAAAAAGTTTACAAATATAAAAGGGACCATGGAGACCCACCGGTGTCGGGTACAGGGACCAAGCCACCGGTGTTTAGGGCCTCAGAGACAGGAACTTCCTCACGATGCGTGCCGTGTCGAGGAGAACTGCCTTCTGAATCAAGGACTTGATCCAGCTGCCTAGTGCGAGCCGCTTTAGGTGTTGATCGAGGCTCTTGGCGATTAGCCCATTTACCGAAACGACTATCGGCACAATTATCGCCGAATCCACATCCCACATGTCAACAATGTCAACAATCTCGCGAACTAGGTCCAAATATTTAATCTCCTTCTCTTTTTCTGCCTTCACAAGATTGCCGTCATACGGTATGGTGATATCGATTATCATTGCGAGTCGCTCTGCTCGGTCTAGCACTACAATATCAGGGTTTTTGGCTACAATAGTCCTATCTGTAATGATAGACCGATCCTAGCACAACAATGCACGACCTTTCTTGAGAACTGGGTCGGGCACATATCTGTAGTACGGTACCTCTGAACCAACGAGAGTATATTTAAGGGCTAGTTGCTGTTGGATTATCCTGGCCACTTGGTTGTGTCTGTGCAAATACTGACCGTTGGCAAGACTCGAACAACTGGACACTATATGCCTGAGGGATTCCCCGGGTTGGTGACACGCCCGACATATGTCAACCGTCCCATCCCTCAGAATATACTTCCGGTAGTTGTTTGTCATGTCAACTTCATCCATAATTGCAAAGACTAAACCTTCGGTTTCTCCAAATAGATCACCGAATCGCAGCCAGGAGATAGAAGCTTTAAAATTTACATCGGGCCCATGTAAGGCCCGGTGGAATCGTCCATGCAGCTCCTTGCCCCTCCATACTTCTCGTCGGTCCTCAGTACTAAGTACTGCAGGTTTATGCCAGTTCCCTTTAGCCAGAGCGAGCGGGGTAAGTCCGGTATCAATTGTGACTACATCGCGATGCACATCTACACTCATCTGCAGAAAATAATCTCTGAGGTTGCACACCTCGCGGTTGAGGAGGGTCATAGCACATAAATAGCCTCGACCCCACATTTCCGCGGGATGTACAGCCTCATTTCCGATGAGCGTGGATGATGCATACGAGATGAAGTCAGCATTGAACGGACTTTTCTATCCAGGGCATCTAGTTCAGTCTAGGTCCACCTGAGTATGCCGAAGCAATACATTAGGACTGGCATGGCCCACCCGTTGCAGGCCCGCACCTTGTTGCCACCTGATAAAAGACTGTTAAGTACTTTTCTCAGGCGGCCAAAGAACCGAGCCTGCAACAAAGCCTGAAATATTCAAAGACTGCGACTTACCCAGGTATTTGTAGGTCCCAGTTGAAATGAAATGAAAATTGCTTTATTTGCAACTCCAATTCAACAGTAACAATGTAGTGGGAAAGTAAAAAGAAAACAGTTTTTGGATCGCAAATGCTTGCGTCAGTATAAGTTGCAGAATCAGGTGAGACTGCAACACTGATCTTCCCGCAGGACCTACCTACTTACTTACATACACATACAATCTCTTAAAACTAGTTATAATTAATGATAAATAGTACATACACTCTGAATAATTAATATATAAATATTAAATAAATTTAGTATACATACATAGATTAAATAATCCTAATAAAAACATAATATACAGAATTTAAATTAAATATCTTAAAAATAATGCTCAGATATCACAATAATTGATAATTTTTTATGCGTTTTCAACGCTTAACAGTCACGTCTTGTTACATTTGACAGATGGTATGTTCGGTCGGCCATTGTGATTGTTGTCATACCAATATAAAAAACGAATTTAAAGAATGGATACATTCTACATTCATACTACAGATGATGAAAATGTCATTAACTACACATGTCTAATACCGATTAAATGTAAGTTACCGCTTCACTGTACAATACCTATGATAATTTTTGTATTTGTTGTAATATTTGCTTAAACTTAGTTTGGAATGTGTGTACTGTTTTCAGAATACGCAGGGGAGGAGGAAGATCATTCCAACATTTCGTTGAAGCAAAACGGAATCCACCTCTGAATGAAGAAGTACGGTGCTTCGAGGTGACCATGAGATCTGATGAGGCCCTTGTATTATAGATATCAACCTCTCGCGGCTTTGTCAACTTCTCATAGAGGTAAGCTGGTTTTTTATACAAAACTATACCGAAAAGCAATGTTGCTAAATGAAGGCGCCTACGTGCAGTCATCTTCATGAGGTTCCCATTGTTCAAAAATGGAGTGACATGTGTGCGCGGTGGGATTTTGTAACAAAACCTAGCACATGCAGTTGGGGAGAGGGATCTAAGTTGAATGGAATCTGAGAGTTGTATCTCTGCAGATTCCATAATTCTGCCTCTCTTCACATGCATGACCGCACATTCATCCACACCAAATTCCATCCTGATAGAATTACTAAAGGTTTCGGTTACCTTAAGTAATGCAGTCAGTTGGAATTTGTTGGGGGCAAATAATTTCAGGTCATCCATGAAAAGGAGGTGAGGTGTAACATGACCTCCTCTCCTCAACTGATAGCCTAGCCCTGAAGCCTCTTATAAGGTACTTAGGGGGTTCAGGGCCAGGCAAAACCACAAAGGACTCAGGCTGTCGCCCTGGAATATACCTCACTCGATCATTATGGGAGCGCCGCAACCCAAGGTCAATCGACACCCTGGATAGCGCAATACGGTCCTCCAATGCCCCATACACGCCCTTAAGAAGGTGAATAGAGTTGTATCTACTTTGTACAACTCTAGCACCCTCAAAAGCCACGCATGAGGCACGGAGTCGTATACCTTTTTGTAATATATCCAGCATGTCAATATATTCTTCCGGTTACGGCGCACCTGTTGGCTAATGGCCATGTCTATCAGAAGGAGCTCTTTAGTACCACAAGCCCCAATCTTACATCCATTTTGAGAAACAGATAAAATTGAATTATCAAATATATGTTAAGATAATTTCGTTCTCAAAATGGATGTAAGAAGTTTATATAAAGTTGCTAAGCACGTAATTGGCTTATAATTCTTGAGGTCCGTGGTACTACCAGACTTATAAAGTAGGTGCGTAACGCCGGATGTTAAAAAATCAGGCAGTGACCCTGATTCCAATGATGATTGAAATTGAGATGCTTAGCAAGCATGCGAACTTCGGAGCCATTTAAGCCAAAATTTGTGCAGTCCGTCCGGTCCCGCTGACTTCCAATTTTGTAACGGACGGACTGCACTGGGTATGTCGTCAGTTGTTATATTTATTGGCTCCATAGATGGAATTCGTTCACATGCTCGCTCAACATCCCCAATCTAATCACCCTCTTCATGGTTGACGGGCATCGACCAGATGCTGCGCCAAAATGTAACTGTGGCATCATCATTTGGTCAACACCCATCACCATTATTGGCCGAGGAATCAGGGTGCTCCCATCCCCGGTACACACACTTTTCGTCTCTCTGGAATGTGCGATTCAGGAAATATCGATCCACTCTTTTTTTATATGGCCAAATACGGTTTGCTCATGCATAACACTTTTGTTTTAGAAAGTTGATGCGCTCTGTAACTCGAAACAAATAATCTTGGGAACTGATACCAGGTCCCGCGAAGGCCCGAGTCACAAAGCGCATCACTCTCGGTCGTGTATTGCCGGCTCTTAAAGAAGACAGCTTTCCAATGAGTGCCCTAGTCTCAGCGATACGACTCTCAATCCTGCGTTACCACGCTGGCACCATAACGGACCGTCGAGTAGCGGTATTATCTACAAGAAATTTAACTTCCGCTACTCGACATGCCGTAACAGCCGCACAATACAGGATTGACTGTGTATCGCTGAGATTTTCACTATTGTCAAAATAGATTGACAATAGTTATTCCAAGGCACTCACTAGCGCTATGTTTTTCTTATGCATGGGCAACCGAGGCAATCGAGGCCGAATACTTGGATTCATGGGTCGGTATTCCCCAATAGCACATTCCAAAGTGCTCCTTAACTGATCATTGTACTGGTTACTTACATGAGAAGTCTCGTCATCTACCTCTTCATCGACGACATTAAACTGTTGCTGTTAAGCAATCTCTGTCCCAGTTTGCAATGAAGAAGTGATGGCTTGACTTCTCCGCACGTCAGAGCATAGTCTCTCAAGCACGGTATCATCCAACAGACGACACCGCTGGATGGCCCGCACTTGATCCGATAGCCGTTGTGTTGACACGTTGACAGCTGGCTCAAGCGCCTGAAACATAATTATTATTACACTTTGAACTACATTTATTACATGGTTTATAAGAACGCCGCAAATTCTTAGTTTGTTGAAGTAACAACCAAATACAATTCCTCAAAACTAATTCCATCCTAAACAGAAATAGCAAATGGGCATAGTACTATATTAGTGGCCTCATCTCTGATGTCTGCTAGCTAAAGTGAGATTAAGCGAAATATATTGTATACATCCGTAATGGGGGAAAACATCCCTACTTAGCGGGATACCAAAGAGTTTCCGTCGTTAGGAACAGATTACATAATATACATAAAGTATACCACTTTTATACTTCGCTGTTTTTCACTTATATTCCGGCAATCACAGAGGTATAAAAGTTGTTTTTATTATCTTAGCTGTACATATGCAAAGCCTACTAGTCAGTATTTTACTTTAGACTTCTGTGTGGATATAGCTTTTGAATGAAAATTATAAAAAGTCGTCTAAATAAATCTCAAAACTGCGTTGATCCTTTGACTTAGAAATTAAGGCCTTAGAATCCGATTGCAAACCAATGTCGGCCCAGCCTCGTAAGCAGTCAAAAGGCAAAATTGCATTTTCGTTTTAATACTGCAGCCTTACAATTTACCATCTTATCGCCTATCCAAAGATCTATGTACAAATCATTATTTTCGAATTTTATTCAATCAACAAACCTGTAATCATTTTAGACAGTTATTTCCGCCACAATTCCATACCGTAAATTCGTTTTAAATCTCAATCAGCTATCGAGGTATTGACAATCAGAATTTTGTTAACTTTCAAAGACTTCGGTCTCAAGTGAGAGTCAGTACTGAAAGCAATTATGATTCCGCAGCGTCCTTGCATAATGGAGTCCACTCCTTGTCTGGATCCAACTGGACTCCATTTACCCACCGACCCTCCTAAAGTAAATTATGCGGCTACATGTAGAGATTGGCATGGGAAAATAAAAATAATTTTTGGCAAGGGATTCCTCAATGAAATCAATTTGTAAAAACAGGAGCCACAGACAAAAACTCTCAACAGCAAACCACGCAATTTTTGCACCAGCAAATACAAGATAAAATATCGTTACAAACTACAAATATAAATTGTGTTTACGCGTGTCAATATTTCATAATGTTAATAATTAAAAATGAATCAGTAAATGTATAAAAACAACTGAACTTTTGTAAACAAAGTGCTTTATTAAAATGCACCGCAAAATGTATCATGTAAATTTCATCGTAAGTCATATTTATAATATCTTTTCACCGCAGTAAATTAATAAAGAAATGTAAACAATATTGATGATATTGCACATAAGAAATTGCCTGGGATGAAAATCTTTCCCTGTTGATGCAATAACCATCATAATATGTAACTTGTATTACTGACGTGAAAAAATAACATGCGCCATAATACGTTTATGTTTTCGTAGACGTATGATTGATGGTAAACGAAATCATACGTAAATAAGAGTAGGGTTTCACAAAGCGACAATAAAGACTACATAAATGGCGCAATTACTGAAATTGCTCCTCTGATATACAGCTTTGATACCATATCTCATTGAGTAGTAGACAAACCGTCGAAAGAAACAACTGTACATAAACAGAAAGCAATCAAAGCAAACAAACACATTGCTCATCAGATAGATACGAAAAAGTTAGGCAGCTATAAGAACAAACCGAAACACTAAAGCTAAATAAGTTTAACACAACTACTTCGAACATTACTTGCAGAAATCTCTTAGTTCAGAGTGATCGACTTGTTGAGAATTTGTGTTATTGAGAATTTCCTAACGGAAAAACTCAATAACACTTTGCCCGACCCGGGAATCGAACCCGAGACCTCCCAATCCCACGCGCACATTTATGCCGCGAGACCAAGGAGGCAGGTACCGTTGAACAACACCCAAAAAAGTTACCTTTGAAATATTCAGTACCTTCCCTATGAATTAGAGTCCTCAGACATTATTTTAAATTCTTCATATTGTATTTCTTATTGTTGAACAAATATATACCACAAAGGCTCTGTGGAGACCTTTATAAGCGGTTCTTAACCTCCCATCTAGAGATCGAATTACTTTTTCGTTGTTTTGATCCAATGGTCGATTATATTAGCTACCTGGGTGCTTGTACCGTCATAAAATTTGAAAGCAGATGTATTTTGGTACAGTCATATTGGATATTTTTTAGTGGAAGAAAGCACTAAAGCGGGTTCAACGATGAAATTACGTGACTGTGTGTGTTACCTAATAGGTTTACTTACATGTGATGCTCGGTATAAAATTTTGATTTTATTTTTAGATAACCGTGTTTTGTTGAATAAACATGTTTTTTGATTAAATGCTATTAAGGAGGTATAAAGGGGTTTTATCGTTTTACTGGTTGTAGTGTCAGTCATCAGACTCTAAAAAATGGAAAGCCACGAGTATTTCTACGATTGTAAAATACTACTAAGGTTACTAATATGCTACACTCCATCTATATCGACATGAAATCTTATTAAACGTAAGTTTATCCATCCTCTCATGAGTGGAAGGAAAATATAGAAAGCTTAATAACTGCGCTTAGTTCAGATACAAAGAATAATTGCTTATCCGAGACTTAATCCATCCAATCTGAGCTTTAATCATAAACTAGACAAAAAATATATCGTAAGGTCTTACCCTAGCTTAAATGAAACTGAAGAGGGCAGGCAGCCCTCTTTAGTATGTAATCCAGTAATCCTAGCAAAGTGCCAGCACTGGTATGAGGCAGATATGTACTGTAGAAAACGGCCCATTCAGCATAAACGATATGATATGACACCCACAGTTTACAAGAACACAAAGCCTACAAGATAACCGCTAAGATTATTACGCCACCTTTTCTGAATTTACCACTTATGCGAAGAGATTGCCTTGTAAAATATTATATTACAGCAACGACATACACGCGTATCATAAGAATACTGATAAACTTTTGATATAATAATATAAAGTGAATGTGAAATTCTAAGAATTTTGTACATAATATTTCCTTATATGTATTTAGATAATTACTAGCGATATGTAAGCTGCGTTGTTTTCTAATATTCTTCCAGAGTAGTAAAGCTTCTGTTATATATAACAGCGTAAGACTGTGTTAATAAAATCTTCTAGTTGTATAAATATTTTAAAGCATATTACAAACGAGTATCTTAAATGACTTAACATTACGGAGGTCGAAATATGCTTACTAGTTTCATTTATTTGATCAATTATTCATGTACCTAACACTTGAACTATAACTTGGTGTAATCAAATGGAATATGTTACAAGTTTGTTGATGTTCCCATAAAACCCCTCAAATGATAGTGTAATTTGGTCCGTAAGTGAATGGGAAAGTCAAGGCAGGATACTTATATTCCCGTTGTTTCAAAACATACTTCGGATTAACATTTATAAATCAAATTAACGTAATGGTACGAAATAGACCAGTGTCGTTCATTTAATTTCTGGCTGTTCTAGAGATTGCGATCTCATTTTGTTTTGGATAGCATGTTAACTAAAAAATATTATTTTCTTTGTAGAAATTAACGAACTCCTTGCTGCCTCCGTGGTCCAGTGGATAGCGTATGCGACTGCTGATCGGAGGTCCCGAGTTCGATTCTTGGGTCGGGCAAAAGTGTTACTGGGTTTTTCCAAATTCTCAGTAGCAGCACGGAGTCTGTTGATGTGCCCGGTAACGGCAATAGGCTCGCCCCCTATTACTATTAAATTCATGGTGAAATGTGGGTGTAATATTACACCTCTGCCTAACCTTCCGGGATACAGGCATGAGTCTATAAAAAAAGAAAAATAGGATAAAAAATTAACGAACGGCCATATGCAGTTTAAACAAAGATTATTTTGCAAATTCTGTTGTGTTGAGTGGCAATATTGGTTACAAACTAATATTGTTGTTCATATTGTCTGCTTCGTGGGAGTACTCGTATATCTTTATACAAATTGTGCAAGAAGTTTATTAATTTTTTACTGATTTAAACTCTTGTTTTAAGAAATTCCAGTGTGATTATTATAAAACAAGGCTTTGATTATAAACAAGAGGATGCTTGCAGCTTGGTTCACACATTATTATTTTTAATTTACTGATTTCTGCCAGATCCTTTGGGAATTTTGGGAATCCTTTCCTAGTGCACTTTTAAATCAGGCAGGAACGGACCATTTTTATAAATTTATTACTAGTCGGATCTTATTAGTCGTTTAAAAGTGGACCGACATAATTATTATGTTGATTTCTCGTCATACGTCTAGACTAACTATTTTTTAGAAACACGTAGGATGGAATATATGAATCGTGTAAATGTATCATACATTTACACGATACATAAATACCACTACATATAATTCGGAAGGCTTAAAACCCCAAAAACCTGAAATCAAATCAGCAACTAAACATCACAAGAAACTTGAGTTATTTATTTAAATCTGGCATTTGCCCCAACTTTCAGAACCTTTACAATAACAGCGTTTGTCTACGTAGAATAACTTCTACATAGATAAAGCTAAAATTATACTTCTAACAACATTTATTCCTTGTTTTATAATAGCACCGCAAGGCGCAAATTCTTAGTTTGTTGAAGTAACAACCAAATACAATTTCCCAAAACTAATTCCATCCTAAACAGAAATAGCAAATGGAAATAGTACTACTTATATAATAATATAGTACGCCTCATCTCTGATTTCTGCCAGCTAAAGTTAGATAAAGCGAAATATATTGTATACATCCGTAATGGGGGATAACATCCCTACTTAGGAGGATACCAAAAAGTTTCCGTCGTTAGGAACTGATTACATAATATTTATAAAGTATACCACTTTTATAGTTTGTTGTTTTGCACTTATATGCCAGGAAATTGCAGAGGTATAAAATATGTTTTTATTATGTCAGCTACACATTAGGCTAGGCTATTATTCAGTATTTTACTTTATGCTTATGTGTGGATATATTTATATTTATAATAAAATGTCTCAGAACCGCGTTGGTGCTTTGACTTAGGAATGAAAAGTTTGAGCCTCAGAATCCGATTGTAAACCAATGTATTGTAAACAAATGAAAGGCAGATTACATTAAAAGTCCAGTCCAAATAGACATTTAACTTAGAAAAAATGCAGAAGTAGGATCGATAGGGATTTTTGACATTTTATTTATAATGCTGTATTTAACGTTTCTGCCAATTTCCAGCTCTATGCGAAATATGTCTAGGTTGTGAATAATTTTTGTCTATTTTGAATGGACTATAACGCCTAAGTAAGTACTGAAATCTTACAAGCTCATCTATCTCAAATTTATCAATAAAACTGCCATCATTTCAAAAAGTAATATTTTCGTAATCTCAATCAGCTGTCGAGGTGTTGAGAAACTTTCAAGGACTTCGGTCTCAAAAGTGAGGTTCAGTAATGACAGCAATTATGATTCCTCACCCTCCTTGCATAATGAAGTCCACTCCTTGTCTGGGTCCAACTGGACTTCGTTTACTCACCGGCCCTCTTGAAGTAAATTATGCGGCTATATGTGGAGACTGGCATGGGAAAATAAATAGAATTTGTGGCAAGGGATTCCTTAATTAAATCTGAAAAAACGGGAACCACAGACAAAATCTCTCAACAGCAAACCACGCAATTTTCGTAGCAGCAAATTCAAGATAAAATATCGTTACAAACTACAAATATAAATTGTGTTTACGCATGTCAATATTTCAGAATGTTAATTAATAAAAATGGAAGAAACAACGGTACATAAACAGTTGGCAATCAAAACAAACACATACATTACTCATCAGACAGATACAAAAAAGTTAGGCAGCTATAAGAACAAATCAAAACACTAAAGCTAAATATGATTAACAAAACTACTTCGAACATTACTTGCAGAAATCTCTTCTTACGACTTGTTTTTAGACGCATTGTAACGGAATCCTATGGACCCCAGGCTGATTAAAATTTTAGTTTTCTTAATAACTGGGTTTAAAAGGCCAGCCCCGCCAAGTAATTTTGTGGCCAGGGTTCCCGCGCACCACCCCGCGCAGGACCATGGAATTCGTCCTTACTTTATATTCCTCTGCTGACAGCATTTACCAAACGTAAATGCTTATAATTGAATGAAAGTGGACATCAAAATACTAAAGACAGCGATACATTAGTATTGGTTTGTCATCACAAAATCACTCTCCATATATTCATGCTTCACATATTGGTACTTGAGTACAAGGCAGCGTATCTCAGAGACGGCAACTCCAGGGAGACGGAGAACATGATCCAGGTATATTAGTCATATAGTATTATCGGCGCCGAGTATTTCAGCGATATCCAGTGTATAGTATTGAGCGTACAGTAACAGTCTCAGAACTGATGCCACAAATCGCCTCCTTGCCGCAAGTCACAACATTGAAGCCCATACAAACATAGTCAATTAAAACGTATTAAGCCATCGCGCATAGTTTGCGGGGAAGCTCTCGTTACAATCACCGCTAGATTAGCCGCACGGTCTTACTGCTACCGCGTGACCGACAGGTGGCTCTACTTTTGCTCTTTAAAACCTTGTCAGCTGCTATGTACTGGCCTGTACGCAGGATTAGACAGCGATTGTGAAAGTCCTGCATTCTACCACCTGATCGCAAATACGGAGACTCCCATCATACATCGCTCGTCTTTACATCCATCATCAACAAGGTACGAACCACTACTAATGGTACACGCGGTTATTGATAATATAACTATGTACAATATCTCATAGAGAACTTTATATTTTAGTCAGCCTGGTATATATATATGGTGTGATATAGACATAGATACACAACAGAGTTATTAATGTTATACAGTTCGTGCAATAAATTACAGTAAAGTGAATAAGTGTCTGTTATTCACCGGACTATTAGCTGCGTCACTGCCAAACTTACCCCTTGCCCTGTGCTGATCACCTTCTCTTGAAGCCGCTCGCCTTGTTCTTCGATATCACTAAGCACTAATTATCGACCAACACCGGACCTCTTACGCGCTAGGCCAGGTCCGATCTCTCTCGCGCCATAAGACCAACTGTCTGAAACACCACGCTAGAGCGTTCCCGTGAACTGCCCTCTTCCGCGTCCTAAGACTGACTGTCCGAGATCCGCCCGGTTCCGCGTCCCAATATTGACTGTCCCCAAACACCACAAACCCGTATTTTCTTACCTACCACGCCACGCTTTCCCGAGATCTGTCAACCTCCGCGTCCTAACACCGACTGTCCAGTCAAACACAACCAACGCAACGCCTCTCGAACCCTTACTACCTGATAGGGTCAGTTTCTTATCGTTGATCCCTTTTTTATGATCCTCAACTATACCGCATGTGAACACTACAGTGCCAATATTTTCTCATATTTCATGGCTATTTCTTTACTCATATGCCTGTCACATAATTCTTATAAATTTGTCAAACGCTTAGAATTTATGAGTTTACTAATTGCATAACGTTGGCGCCATCGTAGCGATAAGACAAACACATGTGGAAACAAGTATGCGACCTAAGGACTATATATTATTATTTAATTTGGTGTAGCCAGCAACACCATTACATTCCCCCCTCTGAAAATCAGACGCGTAGACTATGTCATAGCGTATGAGCATATGTATTAGAGTACGCCAGTTAAAACTGCATCTTGTCTTCCACCATTAAATATCGGCAAGTAACATACAACTTCCAATAAATAACCACTGCTTCAATACCACTTATCCTAACTCATAGTTGATTGAGAATAATAACCCTACCATACCTTTGCTAAGGTCACTCCGTACGATACAATAACTAACGAACTATACTTCAGCCATTTCCATATTATGATAACATTGTTGCTTATAAGTATCCTATAGCAATTGTTGCCTCAACTGTGCCTAATCAAATATGAACGTTTTACTATGCCTATGAGAAATTATCAAAACTCTTATCCATCTGTATACTACTAAACTTCTCCTCAGACCTAAACTTCTTATTGGAACTAGTGCACATAACCGAGATCACCAGTGGCCCGTAACCTATGTATTCCAATAAGCCAGATGGCGTTTTAGCAATAAATTCTCAAAATAGTAGTACAATCTATAAGACATCCTATCCATGCTTAGAATGGAGGTGTACATACCAGATGTCTTCTTGATAAACGGGCAGCGTGGTATGATCAAGGTACCTGATTCGCCATTGTCACTCGTCGAAATCGGGTTCAGTAGCGGGTGTACATAGCGTCAGGTAGCAGTGGCTGGAATAGTTCGCACACACTCGTATAAGAGACTAGTTTTATCAAAAGTGACAGACAAGTATTTGCAATAGTTTTATATAATGAGCTAAATAGTCGTAAACAATAGTACAGTGCAGCAGTGGTTTCCCCAGTCGATAGCTCGACAGTCCCTACAACTAAACAATTCTCAACTCGGTCCCACACTAGGAATGATTCCCATTTAGCTTGAATTGTACGCGCGGGGTTCGGACCCACAACATCCGGCGAGATGGCCGCTCCAATCAGTTCTCCATTCGCATCATCAAGTGTATCGGCACTATGTCTACCTCATTATTAAGGCTCTGATTTTAGTTAACATAAATAACAATCACTATTATTACTCGTGTAGTTGGACGCAGTTGCCAAATATATTATGTCATAAAGAAAAGTTCTATATAATGAACGACACACATAAGGCCCTATGTAACTTAAACTTTCCTTTAATATTGTATGTATATCTGACAGTTCGGATCAGAGGGAGTCCACTTGCTTGAAGCTAGTCGATGTGCGCGTTTATAGTTAGTAAAGATAATGAAAACTTAGCTCTGTGTAAGATGATCCAATGTGAGATATGTCCTTCGACGCATACTGCAACTGCCTTTCACGTTACCGGAACGCCGCTACTTTGTACTCACAGCCGACGGACGCAACAACACGTGCGGTAGTTGATTTAAAAGGTGACGAAGGGTCCTGGAATTTTAAATGAAATGCCACGAGTATCAAACTTCCAAGATTAGTCATATAATATACGACTTCTATTTGAGTACTAAACCCGGATCCAAACTAACAGATAATTAGAAGATGTGATGCGGATCACCAATGAATATTTTTCAGTATGCGTATTAAGTATATTGCATGAGTCTAGCAACAAAATATTATTTTTATTTGAACTTCAGAATCAAGTTAGCTGTTTACGGATATCACACGATAGGGCTAAACTATGTCTATGAGTCTAGTATGTATCAAGACGTTTTTAGCATACTGCTTACACACCTCTCGAATCTCATGAGGAATATAAACTCAATGTCAAGCTCTAAGCAAACCTGGGGTTCGAACCCTGGTAAATTGAGCGCTCTTAAAAGGTATGTGTACAATATACCCGGTATAACAAATACATACATCATTGCCACTGGCAATCACATTTTAACGCAGATGAATAAGTATTGAAAATACTCAGCTAAACCAAAATCTGAGATAGCCTAAACTGTAACAGTTAGGTAAAATACTGATGCTTAGAATTAACACGTGTAGAATATCTATTTCATATGACGCACGGCGGGAATCGAACCCATACCAAAGACGGCAGAAATGACTTACAAAAGCCATTCAGTTTTTCAAAACAATGCAGCACATGTGCAGTCATATCTTAACAAAGTAGCCGATCTTGGCCCTTGGACAAAGCACATCAATAATACAAAAGAACTATGGCTCCTTTCATGATGGGAATCGAACCCATCCTAAAAAACGGCGTAAATAACTTTCTAAAGCCATTCAGTTCCTTAAAACAATGCGCCACATGCGCAATCATATCTTAACAAAGTAGCCCATCCTGTCCTTTTCACGTGCACGTTGGCGCCTTCGGACAAAGCACATCAATAATACAAAAGAACAATAGTTCCTTTCTAGCCTTCTTCCTTCTAACTAATAAACATCTAAAATGTGTTTCCCTTTTTTGTTTTATCCCTTATTTTTTTCACACGCTGGCATTTGGAAACAAAACGTGCCAGATGTCGGCTTATTGCATTGCCTTTCTAGTTTGGGAAACAATTTTAAAACAAAACATTTTAAAATAATGGTCACTAAACCCAGCTCCAGACGCACTTTATCGGCGAAATATTATTTGCTGATATAATAACAACAATTAACAAAATAATTTCGTGTTCAACCATACTGTGCATTCTTTGTGTGTTTGGGAATCGAACCCAAAATGTTTCAAATCACATTGTACGACTTCTATAAAGCCGATGCCGATCATTAGGTACATGAGTATAATATTTGCCGAATTTCACCGTTGCTCAGGAATCGTACCTAGAGCATTAATAAACTAAAATTTACCAAAATACTGTAGTGGGCTAATATTACCCAAATCTACTTGCTAACACGTTAGAAAATTAAGTTTACTGATAGGTATATGATCTAAGAATAATCCTTTTCTCAATTAAAGCTCGTGTACACTTCATCAATAAAAACCATATGCATTGTGTGAGAATCTCAGCTCAACCAATGTAATAAACTAATAGATGCTTGTCGAAAGAACGCGTATGTATAAGATAGATATTATTACTAGATTTCGTAATTTAATACGTTTGCTGACACCAATTTGAAATATCCTAGCAACAGGAATCGAACCCGCTATTCCAGTAAGTTTGTTGAAAGCATTTCAAAATATCGTAATAACAGGAATCGAACCCGCTATTTCAGTAAGCTTGTTGAAAGCATTTTAAAAATATCGTAGCAACAGGAGTCGAACCCGCTATTTCAGTAAGTTTATTGAAAACATTTCAAAATATCGTAGCAACAGGAGTCGAACCCGCTATTTCAGTAAGTTTGTTGAAAACATTTCAAAATATCGTAGCAACAGGATTCGAACCCGCTATTTTAGTAAGTTTGTTGAAAACATTTCAAAATATCGAAGCAACAGGAGTCGAACCTGCTATTTCAGTACGTTAGTGTAATAAATTCCTGTCCCGCAACTCCAACAAAATATTATACATTATTTATCCTTAAATAATTCCCTCTTATTATATACAGTTATCGAACACGCTATTTATTATACGGCGACTAGTTTGTTGACGTTGCACAACAATATATATGTAGTTATCGTCACAGACTCAGGAGTCTAACCTGATTTAACTACACCTAGGTGTTCCACGGAATATTCTCGTGTGCATTATACATTAATCTCAAGCCATGTTAATGTCCTACACCAGATATCCTATAAATATTATCTATATAATACAAAATCCTTCTCTTTCCTTATCCAAAATTAGTTCTTACACTTCTAACCATCGCTAGTCTGTATCACAAATCGGACTCAACCAGCGAACCTGATACGAAAGTGCTTGTAACCAATAATATGCTTATTATCGAGAGTCGAACTCGAGATATTTAAACGTAAGGCATTTTCTGTAGCAATAATATAACCACTGTCGAGACTCGAACTCGACATACAGTATAAATGACACGCATGAGCTTTATGTAAAGCGGTGGATCTATGTAGCCAATTATATGATAACTTTCGAAATACAGCGATGTTATAAGAGGAAAGTGCTATTAAAATAAATAACACGTGCGAGAGAGACCTCCTCCAATTATTAAATATTAAGATGATTGCCACGCTTTATGGAAAGCATTTCTATGTACCCAATAATATAACCACTGTCGAGACTCGAACTCGACATACATTATAAATGACACGCATGAGCAGCATTTATGTAAAGCGTTTCAACATATGTAGTCAGTTATATGTTTACTTTCAAGATACAGCGATATTATAAGAGGAACCACAGTGCCATAAAAATAAATAACACATGGGAAAGTGTGGCACTTAGGCGCAATATCGCCCCCCTCGGACTATTAAATATTGAGATAATTGCCGTGACTTAAATATTATTTCGTCTTTCTGAAATAAACATGATCGTCTATCGGTTAATGAATGGCACGTTGTGTCTAATTAATTTGATATTTTCCTACGTTGTGTATGGTTATTTCTCTACAGTGTGTTTGCATTTTTCTACGTTGTGTTTGTGTAGTAACCTTTAAGTTCTTCCTCGTTGTTCTGAAGAGAATCAGAACATTTTATGACGAGGATCCTGGTCACGGCACCAAATGTAACGGAATCCTATGGACCCCAGGCTGATTAAAATTTTAGTTTTCTTAATAACTGGGTTTGAAAGGCCAGCCCCGCCAAGTAATTTTGTGGCCAGGGTTCCCGCGCACTACCCCGCGCAGGACCATGGAATTCGTCCTTACTTTATATTCCTCTGCTGACAGCATTTACCAAACGTAAATGCTTATAATTGAATGAAAGTGGACATCAAAATACTAAAGACAGCGATACATTACTATTGGTTTGTCATCACAAAATCACTCTCCATATATTCATGCTTCACATATTGGTACTTGAGTACAAGGCAGCGTATCTCAGAGACGGCAGCTCCAGGGAGACGGAGAACATGATCCAGGTATATTAGTCATATAGTATTATCGGCGCCGAGTATTTCAGCGATATCCAGTGTATAGTATTGAGCGTACAGTAACAGTCTCAGAACTGATGCCACAAAACGCCTCCTTGCCGCAAGTCACAACATTGAAGCCCATACAAACATAGTCAATTAAAACGTATTAAGCCATCGCGCATAGTTTGCGGGGAAGCTCTCGTTACAATCGCCGCTAGATTAGCCGCACGGTCTTACTGCTACCGCGTGACCGACAGGTGGCTCTTCTTTCGCTCTTTAAAACCTTGTCAGCTGCTATGTACTGGCCTGTACGCAGGTTTAGACAGCGATTGTGAAAGTCCTGCATTCTACCACCTGATCGCAAATACGGAGACTCCCATCATACATCGCTCGTCTTTACATCCATCATCAACAAGGTACGAACCACTACTAATGGTACACGCGGTTATTGATAATATAACTATGTACAATATCTCATAGAGAACTTTATATTTTAGTCAGCCTGGTATATATATATGGTGTGATATAGACATAGATACACAACAGAGTTATTAATGTTATACAGTTCATGCAATAAATTACAGTAAAGTGAATAAGTGTCTGTTATTCACCGGACTATTAGCTGCGTCACTGCCAAACTTACCCCTTGCCCTGTGCTGATCACCTTCTCTTGAAGCCGCTCGCCTTGTTCTTCGATATCACTAAGCACTAATTATCGACCAACACCGGACCTTTTACGCGCTAGGCCAGGTCCGATCTCTCTCGCGCCATAAGACCAACTGTCTGAAACACCACGCTAGAGCGTTCCCGTGAACTGCCCTCTTCCGCGTCCTAAGACTGACTGTCCGAGATCCGCCCGGTTCCGCGTCCCAACATTGACTGTCCCCAAACACCACAAACCCGTATTTCCTAACCTACCACGCCACGCTTTCCCGAGATCTGTCAACCTCCGCGTCCTAACACCGACTGTCCAGTCAAACACAACCAACGCAACGCCTCTCGAACCCTTACTACCTGATAGGGTCAGTTTCTTATCGTTGATCCCCTTTTTTATGATCCTCAACTATACCGCATGTGAACACTACAGTGCCAATATTTTCTCATATTTCATGGCTATTTCTTTACTCATATGCCTGTCATATAATTCTTATAAATTTGTCAAACGCTTAGAATTTATGAGTTTACTAATTGCATAACGTTGGCGCCATCGTAGCGATAAGACAAACACATGTGGAAACAAGTATGCGACCTAAGGACTATATATTATTATTTAATTTGGTGTAGCCAGCAACACCATTACAGCATGGGTATCCGTTTCATTTGATATTGTTTATTAAATGTAAAAGATGTATACTTTCTGCTAGCAGGGTCAAGGTTTAATTGATAATAACTGTTTTGTAAATCTAAATGGCTGAAGTAAACAGCTCCGGAAAGCAAATCTTATATATCTACTAGTCGACGCCAGCGGCTTCGCACGCACATTTTTTCGAATTTCCTGTTTTGCCCGATCCCGTGGGAATTTCGGGAAATCCCGTCTTAGTGCACCCCTACGGTCCCCAAGAAATATACATGCCAAATTTCAGCTTCCTGCGCCTAATAGTTTTGGCTGCAGCTTGTCTGTCATCTGTCATTAAGATAATATTTGGTAAGGGAAATCTGTCATCACAAATTTTCTCGTTAAATTTTCTGTAATCTACCACTACAGTTTTCTCACCGATTTCGGATCTTTTTGGTACCAATAGTATTGGGCTAGACCACTCGCTAGTGGTTTCCTCTATGATATCGTCGTCTTACATTTTTTTAAGCTGTTTTTTTATCTCAGTTGTTTGAAATTTAGGTAATCTATACTGCTTTTTGTAAACAGGCATGGCTTCAGGCTTTAAATGTATAGTTTGCTGAAATATATTGCTAGTTGATAACATGTCCCCCTCCAAATAAAAAATATCGGAATATTTTGCATAAATATTTTCAATATCTAATTGTTCCTCTTTATTTAATCTGCTTAAATCTAATTCAGAAAATATTTTTTAACCCTATCCGAGTTTACCGAACATTCATTAAAATTAATAATATCATAATTATTTAAATCATCAAAATTATGATTAAAACATCTCAAATTTACTTCATTATCACGCGTATTCAAAATAAGTAATAGTATTTTTCCATTATTGGGACAAACAATCGCTCCGGCTAAGAACACTCCATCACATAATTCTTTAGGAAAAACAACACAATTATTTTTCAGGTGCGTTGAAACAAAATGAATTGATTCAGATCAAGAAGGGACTTGTAAATAGTTATCACTGCCTATAATCCCTGCTTGTAAAGCAGTACAGATTTCTAAGTTATCGCAATAAAGTTTCAAGATATTGTGTTCCAAGTTAAGATTAGCTTTGTATTTACTTAAAAAATCTAAGCCGAGAATACCGTCACATGAACAACATAAATCTTCAAAAACGTGAATCTTATGCATGAATTTCTGCCCCGATATAGTCAAGGTTAAATAAACATATCTGACTGAGTAAAGTTGTCCGCATACACCATTTATTTTAACGCACCCCGAATGCAAGGTAGCGTTAAAATATTTTAATTTTTCGTACTTAGCACTAAGTGTGGCTCCCCATAACTTAAAATGGTTGTTTACTGTTGATTTAATCGTGTTGTAATAGGCTAGTTGACGAAAAAAAATTTATAAGTCCGCCCTTTAGATTATTCAAAAATAAGCGACACGTATTTTTTTTTTGTAAATTAAACCAAAATTGACCAAGATATAGCTCATTAAAGTTAGGTACAACGTCACGCCGTGCTGCATTTTTTAGCACTAGATGACGTCACACGTAACTTTAATGGCCTATATCTTTGTTATTTTTTATTTAATCGAAAAAAGAAAAAATACGTGTCCAATATTTTTTTATAATCTAAAATACGGACTAAATAAAATGTTATTATTATGACCCTGGAAACTACCCTATTACGGTAATAGCAAATACTGTTATTATTATTATGTTTAGGGACGAAAAAACTGACTTGTACTCGGTTGATTAACGTCAATAGTATCAGTGGCATGGGACGCTTGCTCATCTGGTACAGTAAAATGTCTTATTTGAGCGCCCCTAGTAGAGTTCGATTGACCTTGACCACTTTTACCTCTATCTTCGGAGTATCGGCGATGAGGTTCATTCGGGGTTCGATAGTATGTCCGCGACTGACCTTTTTTTTTATTGCTGCTAGTGGCAGACGAGCGAACGGCCCATCTGATGGTAAACGGTAACCGCTGCTCATGGACTTCACTAATGTCAGGGTATACACAGCAAAGGCGCTGCCTACCGTGAAAGTAATGCTCTCTTTAAACCTCGTTTGAAGAAGGACAAGTCATAGTACTCGGGAAACACCGCAGCAGGTAGTTCATTCCAGAGCCTACACGTACGTGGTAGAAAAGATCGCTGGAAGCGCACCGTACTAAATGAGAACGCTTCCAGGTAGTACGGGTGAACTCTACTGCGTCGGCGAGTGGTACGTTGGTAGAAGGGTGACCCTGGTACCAAATTAAACAATTCTTCGGAGCACTCCCCGTGAAAGAGTCGGTAAAATACGCAGAGAGAACCAAAGTCTCTCCGCTGCTCCAGCGACTCTAGTCTAGCCGTGAGATCGGGATCATCGACGATTCGAACAGCTCGTCTCTGTAGGGAGTCAAGTGGATCAAGCTGATATTTTGGCGCTCCGGCCCAGAGATGTGAGCAGAACTCCACATGTGGCCGGACTTGCGCTTTATTAAGCATAAGCCGTTGGCTTGGTGTGAAGTACCGCTTAGCCCGGTTCAGCACCCCAGCTTCTTGCTTGCCAATTTGGCTTTATCCTCCAAATGACACCCAAATTGGACTTTGTTCCATATTTCGACGCCGAGGATCCCAATATTCTCGGCAATATACTCCTTGAAACCGAGGCGCTATAACGAAAGGGTCCGTCTTTGCAGTGAACGCGCATACCTTGAGTGTTGAAGCCACGAGTACCGCACTAAACGCGGTGGTAACTGCCTCTTAACACTCTGTAATTCTGTCTGGGCTGAAAATAATCCGATTTACCTAACTTTAAAATACTCATATCAGGCAAAGTTGAAATTTCCTCATCCTGTGCGCCCTTAATAGCATCTTTTAAACTGGTATAATTTCTAGCTGAAATTACTGTGCCGAGATGTCCATTTCGTAAACCTCCAGCAAAGCGCTTTATAGTTGTTTTTTCGTTCAAAGGTTTTAAAATATGTAACTTTTATTGGTGTGTAGAGATATATATATATATATATATATATATATATATATATATATATATATATATATATAGAGATAAATTAGATACGTATATTGTTCGTTACAAAATATATTTGCTAGAAAGCGTTACACAGAATAACCCGGTAGATAGTAGATTAAGAGCTAAGACTAAGACTCAGGGCAGGGTAGGCAGGCAGGCTGACGAGGCTTCGGTGCTCCAGCAGAGAGAGAGGCACTTATCTTTAGCGGCGTCCAGGATCCGAATGGGGCGTACGCTGCCGCGCCATGGTATATCTGTGCCGCGGGGTGCGCGGGAGACGAGGACAGCCGGCCGGACTGGAGTAGTGGGAGCGGGGCGTCAGCTACGACGTCACACACTCCCCCCTTTAGGCCTAAAGGGGGGGACACTGGCGCCCCACGTTGGGCGCCAGTGTAACGTTTGTTAGTGTGTGGAGTGATAAATTTAATATGCATTGTTGGTTACACAATATATTTGCTAGAAAGCGTTACACAGAATAAACCGGTAGATAGTAGATTAAGAGCTGACGGCCGGCCGGACTGGAGTAGTGGGAGCGGGGCGTCAGCTACGACGTCACAAATAACATATTTTGAAGGATCACCGTCGGCTTGCGCAACAGTCAGCTCCACAAATAATTGTTCTGTATATTTACCATACTCCTCGATGTTTTTTTGATCTTGAGTGGCTCTGTATAATTGTTGTTGCAAAGCAGAAAACGACTGTTTTGCAATTAAATGTTGTCTAATATCAGTAATTAAATTGCTGACACTAGAGTAACTTTGGGACAATCTAAATTTCGCATCCTCTAATAGTCTAGTTTTCAAAACAAAATTAATCAATAATTGTTTATGTTTATCCTCTAACATTGAATCATATAATTCAATTGCTGCGATAAGCTGTTTCGTTACCTCTTCCTTACCGTTCAAAATCGGCAATAAGGAAGCGGCTGTTTTTAGATTAAAATTCTCCATGGTTAATGATTCACTATCACTAGCAGAGCTAAAACTATCACTATTTGAAGCGGGCTCTCTTTCTGAGCATAAGGAGCTAATTTCGTTGTAAAGTAATTTAACATTACGTGTTATATTATCTATTAAAAAAAAACCTCACGCTTAATACTTTTAACATTTTTATTAATATTATCAATATCATTCTGAAACTGGTTACCTACAACTTGGGCCTTGCTTAATTTTCTAGTACATAGTGACTGTTTTTCGCGTCGTCTTGGCCCAACTTAAATAAGATATGACCTTATTCTACGTAACTCATCTAAATATTTTTCTAACTAAGAAGCCATACAGTTACGGAATTGAGAACGCAATTCATAATTATTTACTTAATCTTCTCTAAAAAAAATGCAAGAGATAAACATAGATATATGTATGTTTATATACAGGGTGTAAAAAGACCCTTAACGAAAACTGAAATCCCATGTTGTACCAATCACTACGAACACTTTTTTACTTCGGCACCACACCTGGGAAATTACTGGTTCAGGAGAGGCTCAAAGTTAGTATGGATTTTTTCTAATTAGGTACAAAATCGATGCATTTACCCCGCCAATATGTTCTTTAGATGCCCTATAATCCCATGGATAAGTAGGAATTTTGAGCATTGCACGCGCGCGCTTTTAATTGCGGTTTAAAAAATGAGAAAACTTAAAAAGAAATTCGTTTCCCAGGTATTATTTTTGGTTAGTATGACTTGGCATGATGTCCACAACGAGTAGACTTCGGCTTAGTGATGGGTCTTGTGTCCTGTATATCGTACATTATTTATGAAATTATAGAAATATGCAGGAGACCGTACTAAATAAGGTTAATTATCATACCCATTTTAACCATATTATGCCGTTTGCCGCTATTGTAGGTACACTTTTCGAACATCATTTTCACTTAAAATCACGCACTTTTCTTTGGACCTTACGTGACCATTGAGCTCCTCTATCGTCGCTGCCGAGTTATATATTATATATAATAATCTCTTGCGCCTCTTTAGATTGTTCCTTGCCCATATTGCTTGCCTACGAATTCAATGCAACAAAACCGAGAAAAGATTTTGGTGAAATGTATCATTGTGAGATCAAAAAGTTCAACTTCGAGTCCAATTGTTTGTATCACTGTCCCTTTTATGGAATGGAATTTTCACTTTATCCAGACGCGCGCTCGCAACCCGATGTCTTAGGTCGCCATGTAATGATGGATGTTTAACGAAAGGAAAGACGTTCGATACGTTTCATATCTCAATTTAATATATATGAATAAATGAGATTACAGGAGAATATATACTTACAAACTAAGCATGAGTACATAGAAATACATAGGTTACCATTACTATACCACACGGAGTGATTTCGACTTGTTGGCTCTCTGCAATCATTTCTAATAAAAATATACGCCATGTATTTTAAGTCAGTTTTCGCGAAAAGTTTGTACTCAGCCCATGATATAGAAGCTTGCTATAATGTTTATTTTACAAAATAAACGATAATATTTTCTATTAACAAAAATCTTTAAAATCAGCATTTCATGGGACTAAAATGTGTCACTAAAATGTAAGCTACTTTTTAGGTTATAAATAAAGTGCATCGACCTTAGGCATCGAACGCCAACGCCAACGTTATGCTATGAAAAAATAATTATGACGTAAAAAAAACTAAATAAAATCAAAGGAGATGTACCATTTGGCCATACATTATGGGCCTGGCACGGCCAACACAACACCATGTGTGTTTTGAAGATAAATGACTACTCTATTAACCTGTATAATTTCTTTTTAAATAACTTTTGGTGGAAATAAGATACGAGATATTTGAAATGGAAATTATTCCGCAACTAAATATACCTCAAAATTGAATTTTAACATAAATATTATACCTAGATGTAAATAAAAGTATGTCTTTGCGTCTACCTCTAGCACCATACGCCATACGCAATAGGTTTACATGGTGCCTGTGCGGCATCATCCGCACGGAATCGGTTAACGAAATAAAGGTGGGCCAATGTTATATTAAGACTGGGGTAACTTTGCCAGTATGAGAAGAGGCATTAAAGAACACAAACTATATAAAGAGTGGCCAATAATAATGAATAATCACCTGTGTACTAGAGAACCTCGTACTATGTATACTCGTCCAAAAAAGCTAACCACAATCACAAACACGGCTGCATATTCTTAGCATGGGTAGAAGGTACTAATCATTATTATTGAATTTATATTCAATTACATTACATTAAAACCGTACGAAAACACCAATAAATCAGAGCAAAATATTTACGATACACAGTAGCAACACGAATGACATAACAGATAAAAAAAGTGTTGCAAATGATTTGAAAAAATATTTCTACTATCGATTAAAAAACAAAACGATTTTTACCGATTAATAATTATGGAATGTATAATAAATTATATATTTCTTGATTCTTTTTACAAATATACTAATAAAGTAAATAAAATATATTGTTTTCTAATATAGTAATAAAAATATTATTTCCTTAAAACAATTTCTGCCTACCATACTTCATTTTATTTTTAATGCTGGCAACATAAGACATTCATCCGCTATTACCATAGCTTATTCAAAATAATTAATCTTTAAAAACTAAGTTCTTTCACCGATACTCTATCAAGAAACGAAAACGATGTAAAATTTTTAAAAATTATATTATGTTTAATTTCAACGATTTACAACTTTCTGGCCGCTACAGGCCGTATTTGGTCTTTCTCCTTTCGTAACATAAATATTATAGGTAGCTTCTATATCATGGGCTGAGTACATACTTTTCGGGAAATCACTGACTTAAAATACATGGTGTATACATATATGTTTATGCCAATAGATGTCAAACAGTGCTGCTGACGGAAAAAATCGTGTTCAGCCTGGCTCAAGCATTCTCAATCAATTGAGTGTGACAACTTTGATAACGTACTGCGATCAAGTGTACTCCTATATGCATAACTGTTTTGAATTCTTTTATTATTGTTTCTTTATACCTCAATTCGTGGTTTTATTCATTTTATGCTTGCAAAAATTTAGTTTGAATTACTAAGCAATTACGTAGGAGATAAAAGTAAAACTATGCTTAAACCCAAGTTACCTTTGAAATATTCAGTACATTCACTGTGAATTAGGGTCCTCAGACATTATTTTAATTTCTTCATATTGTATTTCTTATTGTTGACTAAATACATACCACAAAGGGTCTGGTGAGACCTTTTTAAGCGGTTCTTAACCTCCCATCTAGAGGTCGAATTACTTTTCTTTGTTTTGGTCCAAAGGTCGATTATATTAGCTGCCTGGGTGCTTGTACCGTCATAAAATTTGAAAGCAGACGTATTTTGGTAAAAATTGTATATTTTAAGTGGAAGATAGCACTAAAGCAGGTTCAACGAGCAAATTACAGGACTGTGCGTGTTAATAGGTTTACTTAAATGTGATGGTTGGTACAAAATTTCGATTTACATTGATTTTGTATTAAGTAACTGGGATATGTAACGTTGTATAATATGTAATTTAATTAAATATGATTAAAGTTACTGGTATCTGTAATGTTATGTGCGTATCGGTTTGATCTTCTCACTAGTTGTGTTGATAATCATTCATGAGTTGGATTCGTTTCTAAAAAGAAAAGCAAAATCGGAATAATAAGTTATTCCACTATTGTGAAAATACTTTCTAATGGCGCTGATACATTTGAACGTTCACCAGTAATGAGCATTCGTGCGATAATTACAAAACAAATAAGTGTGTTTTAGCGAGCATTCTCACGAACATTCAGGCGAGTCTTTGAATAAAGATATTACATATAATTCGCGCTACAATGGCGGTTTAACCTAATATATTTACTCCACTTTGACTTATGATTTTAATCTAGAGAAAAATCTTCGTAGTTTGTCACTAATTTAAACTTGATTAGTGATGGGCTTACTCAGAATAAATATCGATAAAATATCGATAATGTTTACAATAGATCCTTAGATTTGGTTTACTCAGAATTCTTTTCAATAGAATGTAGATAAACTCTCGATATCGATAAATAAATTTGAACGCAGGAACAGTGTGATTGACTTGTGTGATTTTTTGAACCTGTTCAAATTCAAATTTGCATTTAATTATTTAGAAACGTCATTTGTTTATATATCTTACTCTTACTCTAGAAATAATTCATAAGTGAAACTGAAGTAAACACATTGGGCAAAACTGCAGTTTTAGTGCGATTTCTATATTATTTCTATTTTCTACGGACTATTTGAATTTAGAGTGTTCGCTAGAATGATCGTGAAAATGTTCGGTTCGATAAAACAGAAAACGGCGAATGCTCGCTGTTCTGTTACAAGTGAATACTCAGGTGTATCAGCACCATAAGGTTACTAATAAACTACATCTTTCTACATGAAATCTAATATACCGTTAGATCTATCCTTTCACGTTTATCTATCATATCGGAAGCTTAAAAACTGCGCTTAGTTCAGACACAAAGAATAATTGCTTGATCCATCCAATCTGAATTTCAATCATAAACTATACTCACAAAATTCTATCGTATGGTCTTACTCAAGCTTAGATAAAACTGTAGTAAAGCTCAGGCAGCCCTCCTGAGTATGTAATCCAGTTATCATAGCAAAGTGCCGGCATCGATATGAGGCAGATACGTACCGTAGAAAACGGGCCATTCTGTATAAACGATATGATATGATGCCCACAGCCTACAAGAACACAAAGCCTACAAGACAACAACTAAGATTATTACGCCACCTTTTCTGAATATTCCACTTAGGCAAAGAGATTGCCTTGTAAAAATATTATATTACAGCAACGACGTACACGCGTATCATAAGAATACTGATAAACTTTTGATATAATAATACACATGGCATATTTTTATTTCGGAATGATACGCATAAGCAATCACTTGAGGATGCTATTTGTTTGTGCGTGTTGTTTATATTTACTTTTTTATATTCAATAATGCTCATACATACACGTCGCATTGATGTGATGAAGTTCTTAATAACTAAACTTCAGTAATCATCTGAATCAGAAATACATACGTAGTTTGGTAAGTAGATAATTAATTTATAGACAGGCGTCTTCAGCAATTATCAAATATTGTGATCAAGTCCTGGTAGGCGGTGCTGTTGTCGAAGCTCAAAAAAATCGCGGGTAACTTCTACTATAATCAGATTGTCAGTGACAGTGAAATATTGTAGCCTAAGGCATTATACCATTTACAATCATACCCGAAATTCGAGGAAAATTAATTGCGTATAATATGAAATATTTCCTATTACGCGCTGAAATTGCTTTAATTAAACATCGGCATATGTGTTAAAAAAAGACAACTTCCGCATTAGGACTAAATCCTGTGTCGCGGGGGACTTTACAAACATACAACTAACGAGAACAGTGAACACCCAGACTCGAAACAACAATTTATGAATCACACAAAGTGCTGTCTCGTGTGGGAATCAAATCCACAACACTTCGGCGCAGTGTCAAGCAGTGAGGCGGCCGCTTAAGCCACTACGCCAACCGTGCAGTCAATGGTTTAATATTTCGTTGTTATTTTGCTTATACAACATGACTTTAAAATCATAAAATAAAACCTTGCCTTTATTACAAAATCCTGTTTCATGATTTGATTTTTAATGATATTTGAACATGTGGAAAATCAAACTTAATTATGGTTTTGCCTAAGATACGATACTATAAAATATTTCTGTATTCTTTTTTTTCCCGTTTTTTTTTCAAAATAGCTTAGAGATGAATTCGATAATATTGGAAGCGCTGGGTGAGTCTATGTTTCTATTAGTAGGGGAGCTCATGATGCTACATTGGGATTCACTCGAGCGTCATGGAGACCTATTGGGTTGCAAAGCTTGGATGATAAATAGATTAAAATGTAAATAATGTATAATTTTTCATCTGTTCGGTTATAGACCTTCAAAATTTTTAAAAAGATCTGTTGCTCTAATCCCTCCAGATAATGTTCAGATTAAGAGAAGGTACGTCTAGGACGTTAGGATAAAGCATATATATAATTATCTTAATCTGACGGGCTTGAGTATTCAATTCAAAACGGCGAATTCACTCATTCAAATTTGCAACTTTCTAATATTGGCCACGAGTTTGTGTGACACATAAATCGTCAGATTATTCAATGAAAACCTTTTTCCAGGTTCACTTAACATCCCCTTAGAAAATCTGACACTTACGATTAATTTTCTTTTTTTTTTAAATATTGAAATCTTACCTCTACTACACAAACGATCTGATTAACATTCCTACTTTATTAAAAATAAGGTAGGACATCGATGCTATCAATATCTGACGCGCTCGAGTAAATCCCGAAATCCCTTCGTGGGCTCCCCTACTATATGGTGATCTATACAGTATGGACAATCGAGTATATTCAGGACATATTAACAGTAAGTATCTAATCCTTAGTAAGATTATTGACTTACTTAACTCCGAATTTTTTTTTTTTTACGAGGGAAAATCCCTTCGGATCTCCGACTCTTGGGGGAAGTGAGAGCCGGAGTATGTGGTGTTTCCACTAAAAACCACCTCGACTTTCTCATGTACCCGTGTGTCGGAGGGTAGGGCATCGCCAAAGCATTCGTCGCCACCCTCTGACGGGCATTGGCCCGCCATGTGGATAGGCGGGCCCCGAACAAAACCCCCTTGGCGGCGGATTAAGGTGTTGGGCTCCGCCGCCAAAACACCCAGCGGCCGCAGAGGATAGGGAGGACGGCAACGCAACACCGCATCTCCTCTTCCTCTGCGGCCCCACCGCGACGCATCGAATGGTGCGCCCCCATTTGGTTGCGGGAGATAGGGCGCGCGGCAACGCAACACCGACACGCCTCTCCTCCCGCAACCTTACCCAACTGCGAGGGACAGACAGAACTGTCCCCCACACCCGCACCGTTGGAGGCATCCTGCGCAGGCCCCTCCAAGCCCACGCGGAGCGTCCCCTCCTGGATCCCTCTTAGCTTCACAGCGGGTGACCAATCCACGGTTACTGAGCCCCCCCCCACCACGACAAGGTGGAGATCCCACGGGGGGACTCCGAATACTGAAATAACCCTAGATGTGGGTAATTATATAATTTATACGTTACAGCACCTCAATCAAGTTAAATTTAGTTTATGGCATTAATAATTGGTACCGGATGGTAAATATAATTACAATACTCTAACAACTTTTAGTAGAAACATTGAGTTAAATTGGTAACTGTCTAACATATCCATAAATAATAGGCTTCTCAGGAAAATGTGATTGAATTTAGGGAATTTACGTAAGTAATAACAAACTCAATTAGGAACTTAGCAATAATTATATTAAAGCCCAATCGAATAGAATATAATATAATAAATAGCTGTGATATTGAAATCCGTGAAATCTACACAGCTGAAATAGATTTAAAATAACCGTGTTTAAATGTATTTGAACAAACGTCTTCTTGGGTTTAAATGAACGTCACCTAGTGATAAAATAAAAAAAATAGTGTCGAATGATTTAGACACTATTTTTTTAATTTTATTACTAGGTGACGTGTCGAATTCTTTACAGGATTCATGGTCACGGCAGATTGAAGTGATATTTGTCTTATACTTGGATGTATAAATTATCTCAAAGCACCCATATTTTTCAAATGAGCTCATAGTGTCCTTAGTTCTTCTGGTGACTTTATCCTTCTTGAGTTTAATTTGCTATTGTTTTGGACGAAAATAATACTGTATTGTACAGCAATGTTGTGTGCTTAGGATTTTATTTTTAAAGTAGATGGATTTTTAAAATTTGGTATCCATGTATATTTTTTTTTTTAAATCTTGGTATATCTTGTATCCTTATAAAGAAGCAACGGATACAAAAGTTTAATTCGAGGATAAAACAAGACTCGTTTAGATTGCCAGTGTGACATATTATAATCTGCTGATGAAGCTTGATTACTCCACTGTAAGCGTTTTAAATAAATCAATAAGGAGTTGACTAAATGATTTATCTGTAGCTAATATTTAAATTTTATGCAGAAACAAAAAAAATATTTAGAGTGGACTTTTTTCGCTTTATCGCCATGTTTTCTTACACAAACGAACCTCTCGACTTAAAGGTATTGGTATCTTTATGTAGTCTGTGGGTATTACTAGTAACAATTATAAAAATGAAACGTGTGAAGGGAATCATTAAACCTTATGTTTGGTGCTTACAAAAGTTTATTTATAATTATCAAATAAGGACTGTAGGTAAGTGTAATATCAATCATAATGTGCTAGCTTTATTTGTAACAATCATGTGTCATGATCTAGTTATGGGAACGGACCTAGGTTATGTTTGTTTGAAAGAGTGTATGTTTAATTGGAGTCATAAGTTTTCTGTTACTTTAATAAACTTAATGACCTTTATATATCTCATTTTACATAATATAAAGGTAGGTAACGCTTATTCAAATAACTACGTAATAGTGTTTTGTGTGTCGATCTGTGACAAACCTCTCGTTTTAAATGTACTTATATCTCTATGTAGTCTGTGGGTATTACCATAATTATAAAAATAAAACGTTTGAATGGAACCATTTAACCTTATGTTTGGTGCGGACATACATAAGTATATTTATAATTATCAAATAAGGACTGTATGTAAGCGTAACATCAATCATTTATGATTCATAATGTACTGGTCTTATCTGTAAAAATCATATGCCAAAATCTAGTTATGGGAACGGACCTAGGTTATGTTTGTCTGAGAAAGTGTGCGTTTAGTCAGAATTATAACTTTTCTGTTACTTTAATAAACTTAAAGACCGTAATATATCTTAGTTTACATAATAGTAAAGATAACGCTTCTTCAAATTACTACGTAAACATGTTGCGGTTACTGTGCTTAGATTGTTTTTTTATTTGTATTACACTGTGTGAATGGATACATTTCGAAACACTTATAAGTATCGATCATTTATATTTAATTTCAGTAGGTCACGGCTTTGTAGGGATAGAGAATTGTATTGACATAGTGTATGGTATATTTATATCATATATCTCGTATACTGGAGAACCCGATGTGGCTTGTTCTTATTGTTATCGTATCACTACATCTATGTTGACATTGCTTTATTATTTTATATACAAATATGGATAAATACAACTTGTCAGTGTATTATCAGAATTGTCGCGGCTTGAGAACAAAGTTGCACACACTCTATATGAATATTCTGGCACATAGTTATGATATCATTATTATAACAGAGACTTGGCTGCACGGTGATATCAGCGATACTGAATTTATAGACAAAAGGTACCAAGTGTTTCGTTGCGATCGGGATCGCCTAGCGAGTGGGCGGCTGGACGGCGGTGGCGTGCTGGTGGCGGTGCGGTGCGAGCTCGATGCGAGACAACGACTGCTTCCATCAGTGCCGGCCTGTAGCCATGCGCCGGCGCCGTCCTGTCGCCCTGCACCTGCGTCCACGCCGGCTTCAGCCTTGGTAGACCACGTCCTCATCGATATACGCACTCGCGATCATGTCTTTGTTATTAGCGCGGTATATATCCCACCAAATTTGAACTCGGATGTTTATGCACTGCACTTTGACAAATTAACTTCTATTATTCTATCCAGTGGTGTAAATAAGTTTATTATAGTCGGTGATTATAATTAACCAACCATTGAATGGCGCGACCGCGACACACACTTGGAACCGATATAGCGTAGTAACTACTGCTTATCCAATAAATATTTAATTAACTTTATTAGCCTTTCTAATGGTTATCAAACCAATAAGCATAGTAACATTAGTGGTAGAATTTTGGATCTATTTATTAGTAACATACGCGATAGTAAGTCAACTGTCGTATCGGTACCCCTTGTACCACCGGACGTAAACCATCTCCCTTTTTGTACGCTCTTACCTATGAATGACAATTTCACCCCTCTTTCTACTAAACCTAGAACCGTATTTGATTTCAAAAAGGCAGATTATTCAGTAATAAATAGCGAAATATGAAATATTGATTGGGAGAATCTATTTTTCAAGTTAAATTCAGAAAGTGTGGTCTCTGTATTTTATGAAAACATATTTTCAATAATAAAGAAACATGCACCAATGAAAGTTATCAAAGCATCTAAATTCCCGATGTGGTTCACGCCGGCTCTCATTCATATATTTAAGAATAAAAATAAATCTTGGATCAAATGGAAGAAATACCGTAACATGTCCGATTATAGAGTCTTTTCAATGTTTAGAGAAAGATTTAGTACTGAATCACAAAAATGTTAAAACAATTATTTTAACTCTGTTGAAGATGGTATTAAAAATAATACTAAACACTTTTGGACATATATAGACAACCTTAAAACTAGACCTGATATACCCAGTAATGTAACATATAAAAATGCAACAGCAGACAATCCACAAGACATATGTAATTTCTTCTCCTCGTTTTTTGAATCCGTTTTCGAGCCCTGTGGTGTTCCGGACGACTATAATATCAATAATATACCCGACACTAATATCAAATCTGACCTTATTCTATGCAATATTAAAATTACAAAAGAAGCGGTTTATAAGGAGTTACGAGCAATGGATGTTACAAAGGGGTCCGGCTTAGATAACATTTCTCGCTTCTTTTTTAAATCGACTGCTGACGCAATATGTCAACCTCTACAGTATATCTACAACTTGTGCTTACAAAACGGTGTTTTCCCAAACGTCTGAAAATCGGCTCGTATCGTACCAGTGTTCAAAGGAGGTGACAAGTCTCAGGTTGAGAATTATCGGCCTATTTCGATTTTACCTGCTCTGTCGAAGCTTTTTGAAAGACTCGTGCATAACAGTATATATCCATCAATACACACTATTATTATACCTCAACAGCATGGTTTCGTGAAACAAAGATCCACTAACACTAACTTATTAATTTATACAAGTAACCTTTTTGAAAATATAGATAACAACAAACAAACAGACTGCATATACACGTACTTTCGGAAAGCTTTCGATAGAGTAGACCATAGGATTCTTTTAGATAAACTTGCCTTTAATGGCATACGTGGCAATTTATGGCGTTGGTTTAGATCATACATTGGTAATCGCACTCAATAGGTAGTATTAAATGGTTATGAATCTCAGTTTGTGCCTGTAAGCTCTGGCGTACCCCAGGGATCAATCCTAGGGCCATCATTATTTGTAATATTTATCAACGACATTTCTGATTGCTTTAGATTCTGTAATTTCTTGCTCTACGCAGATGATCTTAAAATATATCAAACCATTAATAATACTAGCGATCAAGACAGTTTTCAAGGTGATCTCAATCGATTACTAGAACGAATTATTAACTGTAGACTTGTTAAGTATTTGGAAACGAATGGTTTATTATCTCGGCGCCAATTCGGTTTTCGTGCTGGCAGATCGACGGAGGATGCGGTGCATGGCTTGACTGACTATGTTGTTAGGTCACTTAACGAGGGGAAGAAAACCTTGGCTATTTTTCTGGATCTAGCCACGGCTTTTGACACGGTATCTGTGCCTCTTCTTATAAATAAACTAGAACGTTTGGGAATCAGGGGTTGCGGCTCAAATTGCTCAAAGATTACCTCAGTGACCGAAAACAGTGTCTGAAAGTGCAATCCCATACCAGTACTGACTTATCTGTGTCTTTTGGTGTCCCCCAGGGCTCAATACTCGGCCCCACGTTATTTTTAGTATACCTGAATGACCTTTGCGACCTTAGTTTGGAACAGGGTTCTATATTTTCCTATGCAGACGACACTGCACTGGTTTTTTCATCCTATACGTAGCAAGATACTTTTACCTTTGCACAAAAAGGGCTTAATATCGTAACACACTGGCTTAAACAAAATGTGCTTACATTAAATTATAACAAAACTATGTATATGCCATTCTTCATGCGGACTGTCAATGAAATCCCAACTGAATTAGGCGTGGTATATCACTCAGACTGCCAGGTTGAGTCAACTTGCACTGCCTTGTGTAACTGTCCAGCCCTATCTAGAAAACATGAACTGAAGTACCTTGGTATCCTAATTGATTCAACTTTAAATTTCCACAGTCATATAAAGGTAATGCAAACCAGATTGAGAAAACTTATATACATTTTTAAAAACCTTCGTCATGTTGGGAGCATTGATATAATTAAGAAGGTTTATTTGGCGTTATGCCAATCTTTGTTAACATATTGTATCTCATGTTGGGGTGGTGCACCGAAGTCACATCTATTGTCTCTCGAAATTGCACAAAGGGCAATCCTTAAAGTAAGTTTGTTCCGTCCTATATACTTTCCCACACATCCTCTTTACCAGTCCTGGGAGCTATTGACTGTCAGGCAACTGTATATTAGAAACTGTATCCTCAAGCAACACTCTCTAACTTCTTTTAATTGTGATGAAATTTCTCGTCGTAGATGTGGTTCCGATGTTGTTCCTCGAGATGTACAGCCTAGACATTCTTTCACCAGGCGCTTTTTCTGTTTCATGGGTCCGTTTCTTTAAAATAAATTGAATGCTAAACTCAATTTCTATACGCAAACGAAACAACAATGCAAGTTAATTATTACTGTTTTTATACGGACTTGTGACTATGAAAGCACTGAAAACCTATTGAAAATTCTAACTTGAGCTTAACTTTGGCATATTACTCGCACACACACACACACACACACACACACACACACACACACACACACACACACACACACACACACACACACACACACACACTTCTACACTCAAGCGCAATTTAAACAAATATGTAACACAATTAATTCCAGTTATCAGCTTCAATTCTGTCTTTATTTAATATTTTTATTTTATTTGACATGCAAAATTAAAATGAATAATTTTCAATTCCTTGTCTGTATTTTGTTTATTATATTTTGAATTTGGTATCATAAATTGACATGTAAATTTAAATTTATTAATTTCAATGTTTTTATAACTTTCAAATTTAATTCTAAAATTTGTAATGTTTAAAACTTAATTGAATATTGTGCATTATTATTTATTTTGTTTACTATAGTGATATTGTCATGGTACCCAAGATACAGGCCTAGCCTAGTTTGGGACCAGTGGAACATCTGTATAACGTCTGTAATTATTTTGGGAATAAACGCATTATTATTATTATTATATTATTATTATTTTCAACTTACTGCATGAATAATAAATTAGATTTAAACATAAATAAATGCAAAGCGATAACTTTCACTAAAAAGGTACAAATATTTAAATTTAAATATAGACTGTGTGATGTGCAAATAGAAACTGTTCAGTCAATAAGAGATCTAGGCGTCACATTGGATAGTAAGTTACACTTAGATATGCATATCGATACTATAATAACTAAGGCGTACAAGATGTACGGGTTCATTATGAGATCCTCCACAAAATTTACAAGGCTAGCTACTTTTCTCCATCTTTACAAGGCCTTGGTAAGGTCCCAGTTAGAATATGCTGTGCCAATTTGGAATCTTTTTATGAAAAATACAGGCAAAAACTGGAGTCCGTTCAGAAAAAGTTTATGCGTACTATACAATACAAATGTTACCATAATTATCTGACATAAGAACAACTACTAGAAAAATATAATATCTTAACACTTGAAAATAGACGTAAACTGCTCGAATCAATGTTGCTCTACGACATATGTAATAATAGATATGATTGTCCCTCTCTAGTTAATCAAATCTGTTATAGAATACCTACTAGGACGCATTGCCGTAACCCCTGTAAGCTATTTGCAGCAGCTCGCTGTCGTACTAATGCAGGTAAACGTTCTCCACTATATCGTATAGTTAATTCTTATAATATTAATTTCAACTCGGTAGACATTGCGGCGATTTGTCCTAGCACCTTTAAATGTAATATCATGAAGCTCCTAACATTGGTTTTTATCATGTTTATTAACGCTTAATAACAAATATTATAATTATGTAATACGTCCTAGCGCCTTTAAATGTAATATCATGAGCGTTGATGAGCATAATAGGGACTAAGTTGGGAGCTAAGATAGTTTTTATCATGTTTATTAACGCTTAAAAAAAAACCTATTATAATATGTAATTCGTCCTAGCGCCTTTAAATGTAAATTTTTAATATCATGAAGCTCCTAACATAGTTTTTTGTCGAGTTTATTAATGCTTAAAAAATATTATATGTAAGCTGCGGTAAACGGTGTTGGTGACACAATTGTCAGCACCTTATAAACATTACTCTTTGTTGTCAATATGTATTGCTGTCACTGTTTGTTTACCCATATAAATAAAAAAAAACCTCTTATAAGAAGTTCTTAATCATATTAAACTATATCTACTAACCATATCCATCATTTTATGAATCAGCAAACAGACGTCTAAAAGCAAATCAAATTCGTTTAATATTCCAAAAGACAAGTTCAATATTATAGAAATCTAATAAAACATTCGAGGAAAATGAACCTTTACTATCTGCGTGAGAAAATGAATAGCATTTATTATGTCCTTTACGATGGACATTGGGTCATAAGCTGCGTCAGTTATAAACTTAACGTGGGTGTTAGTCGAGATCTTGTGACACAGTGATGGATTTTTCTCAAAAATGTATCCCTTGACGAAATGTATACTCTGGCATTGACGTGTCTTCATGAAGTGCGTATTTATGAGATGAACGGATTAAATACTTTTTGAACTGTATAAGCGAGTACCAAGTTATCTAAAACATCTATAAGCAGTAGGTACCATATTATGTAAAAGAATATGGAAGTAATGATATGTCGTAACCTTAAAAACATGTTATATAATATCTGTCTGTTATAAAAACGCAAACTCATTATAATTTAAAAAGTACTAATATGTTTAAGATACTTATTTTATTAGTACTTTTGCGTCATATTACTATAGTATAAGGTTACGTCGTAAGAAACGAGCTTTTTTTGTTTATATATAAATATATACATAGAAACACCCAGATAAAGACAAATATCGCTGTTTATTTTTTTTTCTTTATTTGTAAAGGACTTTCGTCTATGGAATGCCAGTCCAATTGTAAAAAAATAATATCTAAACTAAAGTATAACATTTGCACATATCATATACAAGTTTGGCCACCTCTGAGAGAGGGGCCGCCAAAATACTATGAAAAAGACCCACATCAGGTCTGTTAATATTAAAGTCTTTAAAAAGCTTTCGTCTGATTTCATGGTTCCGTTCACATTCCATCAAGCAGTGTTGGACATTGTCAACCGTCCCACAAATCTCACAGTTGGGTGAATCATATTTTCTCATCATATGTCCAAACTTTCTTGACAAAATGTGACCAGAACGCAATCTGAGTGCTTATACAACTACTGGCCTTATTAAATCGCTATCAGCAAACCAAGGCGCAGCACGAGGGGCTCACTTTGGATGGTCTTACACCAGATTCCCTTTTCTCTTGACCTTTTGTCAAAGTATTCTCTCCATAGATCGTAACAATGATTTTTATAAATACCTGTGACTTCGGAGTAAAAAGGACGAATTACTAAATAACTTCCGCGTTAAGATCCTAACTTGGCTAATCTGTCAACCTCCTCGTTGCCCCTTAAGCCAATATGGGATGGTATCCATTGCAATTTCAGAGTCGTATTTTTGCAAATTTTGTTAATTTTACTTAATATTTTATATGCTATTGGTACTCCATTTTTTCCTGTTGTGCATTTCATTAAATGATGTAAGGCGCTTTTGCTATCAGTTAAGATTACAACCTTGGACTCTAATAAATTTTCTACATACGATAGGGCTTCTGAAATTGCAATTAGTTCTAGGGTCATGATCGAGACTTGTTGATTTACTTTAAAACAACGTTTGACATTCATATGAGGATCATAAAAGGCACCTCGCTGATTGTTTACTTTAGACCCATCTGTAAATAATTTATGCCAATTTGGATATGTAGAATCTAATTCTTTTACAACATCATATTTCAGGGTATTAAGGTCATAGGTGTTTTTAGCACTCTGGACAGATAGTATTGACGTATTAATTATTTTATGGACATCGACATAACTACTCCACACATCTAACTAAAACATTTCTAATGGAGAGGATAAACTTATATTGTGTTGTTTAATTTTATCGTTGCTAATGGCTAACAAAGGGTTTTTCTTTTTTTGCCAATATCTGTTAGAAGTGAAATTATTTAGCTTATCTAATAATGAGCAAGAACTATTGGAGGCCCACAATCTAGTTCTTAAAAAATATTTAAAAGATAGGAATTTTCTTCTTATTTCTAAAGATGGAATGGCTAGCTCACATTCCATTACATGAATAGGGGTGCTTTTTATAAAGCCCCCTATTATACGTAATGCCTGATTTTGGACTTTATCTAATTTATAAGTGTGAGTTTTAGCGCTATTGTCATACAAGAAACTCCCAAAATCCATTCGGCTCCGTATTAAGCTTATATATAACCTTCTCAGATGTTTCTGATGTACACCCCACGTGCCACCTGCTAGGATTTTAAAAATATTTAGAATTTTGGTGCATTTTTCTACAGTTTCATTGATGTGTTTCTTCCACAACAATGACTTATCCAACCAAAAGCCTAAATATTTAATACATTCTAAAGTGTTCAAGACAGTATCACTAACTTTTAATTTAACGGAACAACTTTTACGCGCCCTAGTAAAAATGCATATGTTTGATTTATTTCCGGACAGATTTAACCCCAGATCTCCTAATAACTTCATAACAATATAAAGCGCACTTTGTAAGTTGACTTCATAGATTTGCAGACTTAAATTACTCGTGTACAAAACGAAGTCATCAGCATATTGAGCGATGTATACATTATTTATTACATGGCAAATTTTACTGGTCACTATATTAAAAATGAGTGGCGAGGTCGGGTCACCCTGCGCTAAGCCTTTTCTAGTTGATCTAGTTAGTGTCTGACTTTCATCATCTTTCTTAATAGTTAAATTGCGTTCACTTAAAAAGCTCTAAAAGTATTCGCATATCATTTTTCCTATTTTTAATTCATCTAAAATTTTCACAGTTTCAATTATGGATATATTATTATACGCATTCTCAATATCTAGGAAGCAAGCTACAGTTGGTATATTCTCTGAGTAACCAATTTGAATGCATGTAACTAAACGTACTAAACAGTCCAAACAAGACTGGGACTTTCTAAATCCAGTTGTAAAGCTAGAAAGAATTTTATTCTTCTCTACATACCATGCGATCCGTTTTGACAACATATTATGAAATGTTTTACATACACATGAAATAAGTGATATAAGTCTAAGCTTGGGTAATGAACCAGGTTCTTTGGTGGGTTTGGGTATGGGCACAATATGTATATTTCGCCACTGATATGGTATTGTACCAGATTTCAAGATCATATCAAATAAATTAATTAAAAACATTTTCGCCACATCTGGAAGATTATACAACATTGAGTAAGTTATGCCATCCTTACCTGGTGCAGTGTCTTTCTTTTTTAGGCAACATAATAATTCCTGATAGGTAAACTCTGACTCGTTTAGTTGGTTAACTGATACAAAATCAGGTTTTTTGTTCAAAACTGTGTCTGGTGCTAAAGAGTTCAGTGGGCGTTTAATATGCCTCTGCCTACCCCTTCGAGGAAACAGGCGTGAGTCTATGTATGTGTATAAATATATACATATAAACACCCAGATAAAAACAAATATCCCTGTTTACGCATACAAATGTTTCGCTTTAGCGGGAATCGAACCCGCAACCTTCGGCGTGACATTCACTTACACTCCCGCTACGTTAACCAGTCGTCAAAGACATATCGTCAACTGATAGACAATGGTACACTAATAGGTTTGCTTCTGGTATTATGCACTAAACGAAAACTTGTGTTTTTTCTGTTATCAACAAACATATATATTGCAAAGAAGGCAAGGTAATATTCTGTTAAACTTTTTGCTTTTATTTGCGGCATAAGCTGAATTTAAATTTTAAAGATTAAATCTAAATTCAGTTTATAGTTTTAGGTGTATCCTAAAACTGCAAACTGAATTTAATTTTAACCTCTTTCTACGTTTGACACGGAGGGCTAACCACAATTTTGTTTAGTTGTTCACCATAAATTTACCACAAACCAACGGCCGACCGTATTATTAAAAACGTCAAGAGGAAGTCTATTTTATTATTTTTCGACGTCAAATTTGATAACAATAAATATTCCATAAGCCGATGAAAAATCAATCAGCTTCACAGACATGTTGGACGTGACGCACTTTAAGTTATGAAAAATATTATTGTCTTGTCAGCCATTCCTTTTGTTCAAACAACACCTATTGACAGGTGCACTCAACCAATAGACGATGTCGTAATAAAAATGGATAAAAGCAGTAGAATCGAATTGCATGCAGATTCAATACTGTCAGAATCTGACGGAATATTTTTTGTTTGGCAAGAGGAGAGTAGAAAGGAAATGAGTGGGTATTGCGAATGGCAGATCATACATTTTCAGTCAGCGACCCATCTCCATATGTCGAATGAACGTGTCGTTTGAACTTTAAAGCTGTTGTGTTTGAGGAGGCATCAAATGCAATTGGAATCAATTTAATTTTAGGCTTTTGTTGACAGATATTGGGCCTTCTGGTAATAGATTTTTAAAGGGTTAGAGTTGTAATCAAGGCTCCTCTTGTAAGATCTTAGAATTGGTAGATATTTCACAAATGTGGTATCGCTATGTATAACATTAAAGAACCTCTTCCCTAACCAAGCGTCATTAAACTTCGGTTTCCTACAAACCATAAAACAACAATATATAAATCTTGTGATAAGATTTTTAACAGCAGAAATATCGAAACTTTTAGTATTTTTTGTGACTATGCTGCCAATGACAACACAAATTAAATGTCATTATATGTTTCCTTAATTTGGTTTTTTAATAACGAAGTCAAAATTTTCTCTCCTAAGTGCGTACATTAAATATAATCCGTTTCTTTTTAAAGATAATTTGGCTTTACGGGTATCTTCAGCTTAATTTCAACATAATCTTCAATTAATTCAAGCTTTGTTTTGATGAGAAACAAGGACAAGACATTAAAATCGTATAAATAAATAATAACACTGGCGAAAAGTGGGCGTTTAATATGCCTCTGCCTACCCCTTCGGGGAAACAGGCGTGAGTCTATCTATGTATGTATGTAAATAAATAATAATTATCTCGAAAGGAAGTATTATTTCCAAAATATTTAACATAAATAGTAATAATCCAGGTAGTAGAGCCTTGCTTTCCAGGTAGTAGAGCCTTGCTGATTTCAGCATGAATGGGCCGGCTCGAACGGGGAAGTACTACCCTCTCACAGAAAATCGACGTAAAGTAACAGTACCTAAACTGTTGCGTTTTGTTCGGTGAGTGAGAGTACCGGAGGCCCTATCCCCTATTCCTTCTCCCTCATCCCACTCCTCATCCTATCCCATTTCCAAACCCAAAGGGCCGGCAACGCACTTGTGACTCCTGTGGTGTTGCTTGTGTCCATGGGCGGCGGTAATTGCTTACCATCAGGCAATCAGTCTGCTCGTTTGCCGACTATTACCATAAAAATATATTTTACTAACCTAAGAAGTTGAAATACGAAATCTTTGATGGTTCTAGAGTTTCAAAATTCTTTCTAGCGTTTGGCTGATCTATTTACTTAAATTGTTTTGGGTAAGACTTTTAAAACCAATAAAACAGAATCAAAAGACAATGTATACAATAAAAATACAATAACCAATAAAGCAAGACAATTTAATTAAAAAGCGCTGTATTTAGGTTAAACAGAATTCACCTAATATTTTCGAAATTGGTCCCTGATGCCCTTTAGGGAAGTTGAAGAGCACAAAATAATTTAATCGCATGGGTTCGTGTCCTCGTATTTTATTTAGCTTGTTTGATTCATTTCGTAAAATTATGGCAATCAATTAGTCGAGTGTTATAGTTGTAACTGCCGGATTTTAATATTCGATCTAACCATGGATTTAGAGATTCGAGATACATGTTTGACATAATTATGTTGTATGGAGCTTATGTCAAATAGGTATATCAAATGTCCAACAAATGGATAGATCAAATATTCAATACAGAGGTAAATTGTCTGATATGCTTTATGACAAGTAATAAGTCTAGCAGCGCAACATATACTTTTTGAATAAGGAATACGGACGTCATCTTTTCTCTATACAAAAGCGCATTGTTTTAAGCATTGACTTCGCATTGAATGTGCGCGTTCCTTAACGAGCGCCCGGCGTGCGCTCAGCGTTCATTCTGTGGTACACAGTGAACGCTGGGCGCACGCCGAACGAACGCCGGTTGTTCACCGAGCGCACACTCACCAAATATGAGAGATGCCTTAGTAAAATATAATTCGCGTCGTGTAAAACCTAGTCTAATATTCCTTAAAACACAAGTCATAATAATGCTTAAGTTCAAGACAGTGCTTTCAACCGCCATTTATTATTTAACGCAAGACAATGAGTGAAACGGCATTATGTATAAGCCTGTCTGTAAATCTTGAAGGCGCTGCCTGCTAAGCTTTACATCTTAATAACAAGACAGTTCAGTTGTGACTTTGAAGAAAGTACAATAATTATTTAGCTTCTATTAGCCTAAGCAAATGGATTCAGTAGTAACTTTAGTACATATAGATCGATGTCTAGAAATATATGAAAACAAACTGACAATCTTAGTTTTTTAAGCGCCTCAATCACCGAAAAATATGTACGATACTTACATACTTTACGTAACTTTAAAGGACCTTGCATTTTCTCATAATGTAAATTCATAACAGACAGTATACATAAAACTTAGTTTAATAAGTTTTGCAAGACCATTAGGGCCATATATTGGAGCTCCTTAAAGAAACACATGTGCTGTTAGCTCAAATATTTTACGACAATATTGGTAGCTGGTGAGTTATAGTTTTAAATGCAAATTTTAATGTATAAAATTACAACAACTATTCACAAAACAGGATCAATGTTTATATCAGACGAGCCACATAGAAGATACTCAGAGCCAACACGGACAGAAAAAATGAATTATCCTTACTTTTTATTCAAACTACAACACCACTTTTTTAATAACTCATGGTTCACCACAGCTTGCTACGACTTGTAAACGTGATTTATGTGAGTTTGTAACGCTTCCTGATAAAATAAAACCAAGAGAGACTTTGTAAATATTTTTCACCTACTTTTGTAGTGTAATTGGTTTTGCGTAACGTTTTTTTGCATGTATACTTTGCGGTTATACTATGTGACATAATATTATGTATTATATTATGTTTATCTTTCTGCTTTCTGCCATGCATATAAACTATCAATTATTACCAGCACGGGCTTCTGCTACCATAGTAAGAAGGCTAAGGATATAGTCCATACTGGTCAAGCGTGGGTTGGCAGACTTCGCATATCTTTCGAGAACATTGTGGAAAACTTTCAGACAAGTAGGTTTATTTACGATTTTTCCCTTCTCCGCTTGGCAAGTGACTATTGGCGATGCTAAGATTCTAACCAGCGACTCTAGCGGCTACTTTGGAAGTTGTCCGGGTACGAAATTTTTGACAGCTCAATACAATTATAGAGTGTTAATCGACGACCTCGAAGCAAAGTTGCATTGAAAGCTGTCAAAAGTGTCGTACCCGGACAATTTCCAACTTCGCCACTAGAGGCGCGCGGATAATCTTTGCATCACCAATTAAGGTGGACGCACACTTATTCGAGCCAAACGCGTCAAACGAATCGAAGTCAAGGAGGCCTCGCACATTAGCAAGAATCAACCGCGCCGAAAGAATCGACAACGCCGAAAGAATCGAGCGCATCGAAAAAATGGTTTCTATTTCCTTTACGCCTGTCGCACTGTTATTACATGTGAATTGTGATAGATCTTGACGAGGTTTTTATTTTCAGTACTTTATTAATGGAAAATGAAGAAACACAATGCAAAAATAGTACTCACGCGTTGCTCTATCATACCCAACTGATAGAATGCGAGCGCATCGGTCGAGTCGACCGCACAAACCGCGCCGAATCTGATGACGTCATTCGAATTCGTCTAGGATTTCTGGGGTTCTTCCGGATTCGGACGATTCAACGCGGGCAAGTGTGCGAGGTTTCATGAGATTTCATATAAAGAATTCTAAAATTCGTTTCGTTCGACTCGTTCGACGCGTTCGGGTCGGATAAGTGTGCGCACTTTACTTTAAAAATTCAGTGGTGGGCGACGTACCGCGAGTATGAAGCCGAGCGTTTCTCATGAGTCATTGAATCCATACACGGAACCGTCTTAACCACTTCGCTGTTCACTCGAAATATAAACAAAAATAAAACAATGTATATTCATACTGTTACAATGAAACGGCTTTATAAGGCATTACCATCTGGCACGCGTTTTATAAGTGCCTTCATAAATTATGTGTACGTGCGAATAAATAACGTATAGAAATCACCGCGCGAAAGAGACAATAGTCTTTTGTATAGCTGTATATCTTTCAGCAGCTGAGTACACAAGCTTTCTATATAGCGATAAACTTTGTTAATTTTAATTACAGTCGGCAAAGTAGACTCGTAGAAAAAGGTTGTACATTAAAAAGAATAATGGTACTGGGGTTTGCTCCAAAACACTAATGACATTTAGAAAGGTTGTTTGTGGTATTAACTTGTATTGTTGATAAATATAGTGCAATATTGGTGATAGTAAATAGTCGGATAGTACCGTTTTCGCTTTATAGGCACTAGAGGTGGCAATAACTCGAATTTATGAGAATTTAAATTATAATTAAAATAAATTTCTGTCTGTCTATCCGTCTATCCGTCTGTCTGTCTGTCACCAGGCTGTATCTCATAAACCACGATAGCTAGAAAGCTGAAATTGTGTATTTTGGTTGCCGCTATAACAAAAAATAATAAAAATTAAAATATTAAGGGGCGTCCCATACAAAAAACGTGTTTTTTTTCGTATTTTTTGCTCAAAATTACTAACTGTTACAGGTAGACGCTTTAAATTTTTACAGAATATGTAGTTGTATATTACCTTTCAAAATAAATATTAGCAATTTGTTACTCGATCTTAATAAACAGGTAGACACTTATAAAGTATTTATGTATACATACAACGAACGTGATTTTCTTTTATAGATGATGGTACGGAACCCTTCGTGCGCGAGTTCCGACTCGCACTTGCCCAATTTTTAACAGGTAGTAGAGCCTCACTCGACCCGGGAAGTACTACCCTCTCACAGGAAAACGACGTAAAGTAACGGTACTTAAACTGTTGCGTTTCGTTCGGTGAGTGAGAGTGCCGGAGGCGCCATCCCCTATTCCTTCTCCCTCATCCTATCCCTTTTCCCATCTTCAAGGGGCGGTAACGCACTTATGACTTCTGTGGTGTTGCTTGTGTCCATGGGCGGCGGTAATTGCTTACCATCAGGCGACCCGTCTGCTCGTTTACCGCCTATTACTAAAAAAAAATACCACCTTAACATACAAAAGTCATACTACAAAGCTCCGTTGCAACTTGAAAAGAAAGACAAAAAACACACTTTCACGACAGCATATCAACTAAAATAGTATGGAAACACAAATACAAAAATGGAACATTCCAGCTACCGCTGTTACAGCTTTGTTTTACAGAATTGAACAAAGACAGAATTTCCAGAAAATGAATTCATTTTTCTACGTCCTCAATGCCCCGTTTGAAAATATCATTACCCACTAACAAGCGAGGTGCCAACATTCAAATCACTTTTTGACGCTGAATGTCGCTTTCAAAACGAGATACAGACGTTACAGCATTGATATGTTGTTAATGACACAATTCGTATGCAGCTTCGAATACAAAAGTTGTCTGATCACGATGCAGTATCGATGTTGTTGCAAAACGCTGGGTACCTACCAATGTAAAAGCACTATGAGTTTTGGCCATTATTGTTACGTTCTGAGCTATAAAAGTGAATTGTGTTTGCACGGAATACTATTTACGAGACGCGAATGGACTTTTATTGTACATATAATTATATTTGTTTTATCAAAGGTATTATTTTCACAATATCATTATTAGCCCTGTAGCTCCACTGCTGGGCACTGATTTCGTCTCACAATTCTCGGCGCAGTGTCAAGCGGCAACCCGCTTAGACTACTACGTCAACGTCACCGTACAGTCCATACAATTATGTATACCATTCTGGTTTATGTTTATTATTAAAGACACAACATCACAAAATGTTTTATTTTTTACACGGTTGGCTGGAAGAAATCTTAATTTGTGATAAGACCGCCCCTGTACCACTAGTTTAAAGTCGTGTCTTTAAGTAATTATATGTAATAGCATCAGTATACTGACGTATTTTTTCTGATGTACTATAAAATATATTCTATCTATTTAGTAAAAAGGCCTGTATCACGAAAACAAATAAGAATACTAAAAGTACAAATAAGAGACTACAAATATTAGCACTATTTAGTGTCATTCTCTCAAACACATTATTAAACACATTATTTCCTTGCCTTTTCCATACAAAAATCGCGATAAAGGAACACAAAGTAGAATATGTTTTTACACAAAATACAGCTCACTGAGGGAATGATATCGTGCATTGTTGCAGTGTTTAACAAATGATGTAACAAAGTAGTTTTAGACTAACGGGACGTGCCTAGCCGCATTTTGTGGTATATTGGTGATGAAATCAAATATTCAGCAAATAACGACGAATGTATTGGCATTTCAACTAAAATTAAATTTATAAATAACATGTATGTATATATGTTATTTTATGTGTGTGAATATTGATCTCGTTAGCATAAATCATATTCGAATGATCACGATTTAATAATTCGCAGCTACTGTTAACACACACAATATATTCGAACACATCATCCGAACTGACGCGTTTCAAATGGCATGTTTGTGACTGATGATTCGGACTGCAATAAAAATTGTTCTGTTCAAACAGATAAAAATCTACACTATAATAATTGGAATATCTGCTTACGGTCTCCAGCTTATCAGTTAGGCTCACCACTTAGACCAAATGGCCAGTAATAAATGTGACTGTGATTAAACGCCATAAATATTCTTGTAAGACTTATAAACAACAACCATTGACAACCGTTTATCATTATTGTAAACGGTTTTTTTATCATTTGCATATATGAATCAATCGGAACAATAATGGTCAGGATTAGTCAAAACATTTAATATTTTATTCGGACTAAAAAGTCGATATTGCTGATCGCATTTTTTATTTCATTAGTTATCGTGTAATCTAGTTACGTCATAGCTGAAACGAGGCAAGCGACGGCACTTAAATCCCTATATCGTCATCGACCTAAGCCGATTCCGCGTCTAATATCGCAGGGCAATTCTTACACATGCCTATAGCCTCAGTCCCTCTGCATTAATCCTAGATAAGGACTAATACAGCTTCTAGGCAATTTAATTTTAGTGATCATTTGTATCTACGATATTGGCTTGATATTGATTGGCTATGGTTTGTGGTGTAAGACTTTATTATATTATTATTCTTATTTATTTATTTATATTAAGCACATCAACGGCAAAGTTACTTTGTTTCTTATGATTAATAAATATTTTAGTGTTCGAGTGTTATAAAACAACACAGATAACAGATATGCATGACATTTAATACAATATCAATAAGGATAGGACTACACACGTGCCAATAACAATATTAAAACTCGAGATCAAAATTTTAATTTTGTTTTTATTCTTGTAATCGCGGTGTTGATGCTTGAAGCAGGTGGGTTGTTTAAATGGGCACTGGTTTAAATTTCGGATTAGGTTTAAAACAAACAAATTATAAAATACGTTCTTGTTAAAATTTTATGAAAGGCTTAGCGTGAATTCTAAAGCTTTGAAACAAAATTTCACACGTTTTTGTGAAGACTAGACGGTTTGAAATATTGTTAGCCGTAATCCCATAGGATATGAACAGTACTTTGGATACATTTATTTTTTTATGTTGATATCCTTTAAAAGTTATTGTATTTTTTTTATAAAAGTAACAGATATTATCTTTATTTTCAGGTACGTATACCCAGAAACGCTGAAAAGTATTGAAAGAAGATATTACCAATTCCCGTGCAGCGTAAGGCCTCTTAACACGTGGTCAAACGAGAGTTTACGAGAGGTATGACGCAATATGGAATCTTATTCACAGACACGGTTTAGTTATAACTAGGAGCCGTGTCTTTGTGTGCGTGATTTACATCAGCATTGTAGTTGATTCTACGAAATTCGTTTTCGAAATAACTTATGAATAGTTTTTGGTTTAAAATTGAAATCAAGAGTTATCAATCTTATTTCGTTAAAATTGACATAGTACGTCAACAAAACTCAAACTGTTGTTATTGTTGGCAATTTTCCGAATCGCCGTATGCGAAATCGCAGTAACGTGTTGAAAGTGCCTAAATAACCGTCGTGAACCCATGCCTTAGATACGACCTCTCACATGTTAACTTTAATAACTATGACCTGCCTTTTTCATACATATGAACTTGTTCTTCCTAATTTCATATAAAATTTCTGTATTAGTATCTTCCATTTTCCTTGGTTTTCACATACCCTTAATTCGTTAAAGTCTTACTAATTGTTAATTACCTAACTCAGAGGTATCTTTGATTACTTCGCTTTCATTCTTGATCCTTAAGGTTTATTTTCGTTTGAGTTTCACTTTCTGACCAGCTATCTTCGTAATTAGGTATTTGAGTTTCGACTTACACAAGACGGTCAAGGTGGTACTTTCAGTCCATTTGTACTCGAGAACTCGATACCTTTAGTGGTTTAACAAGTTAATATGTAGCATTTACTTAATGTGTTCTAGGAACGTTTGGCTCTATTTAGAAGGGGTTATTTTCGCCAGTATGTGTCCTTTAGTACAAATACATTATATGGCTTAAGTGTTAGGTAAGATACGAAATGTTCGTGATGAGACGAAATTGAATTCCATACATTTTGGAACGAAATCCCTAGTGTGCTAATACATTATTAAAATCACTTACGATTTTAAAATTAAAAGTAATGTTAGTAATGTATTGTAACACGAAGAAACTGCTCCAATCGACAAGACAGGACAGTTGTATGATTTGCTACAGTTTAAAAAATTTAAATGTATTATACTCTATTTGCCAATTTCGAAGAAGATTTATTTTCGTGTGATAATATAATAAATATTTTAGTTTTGCTACACATTCAATACAATTGAAATATTTAGCTACACCAATGTTTTTTCCAAAAATACTTGTTATAAAAGGATTATTATAAATACAAACGAATTACCTATGTTGTAATTCTTAAATCAATTTAATTGTGACTCTCCAATTTTCATATATTGTTCTGAAAATGAAAGGCACAGTGGAGAGGCGACATTGTAATAATAACCTGTATTTCCAGAATGTAACACGACTCAGTACACACATCTCCATGTAGATGGTTGTCGAGAACAATTTCATGAAAGCACTATATTTTCAAATTAATTGTGAGCTTGCTCTCGGAATTCTAGGATAAAAGGAGTTCGATAGTAAATGCTGTATTTTTAAAAGGCTCCTATTGTCGATCCACTATGTATTTCATGTTTCTAACTTCAGTTGTTTGGGCTCTGCGGTGATATGTCACGTATACCTTCTCTCACGCGGGCGGAGCCGCGGGCGATATTTAGTAATAATATACTAATGGAAACTAAAAGAAACCAACCACGCACCCTCGGTTTGACCACCCAACTATTGCAATAGAAAGAGGTTGACAACACTGAACTCCTCTAATGAAAAAGAATAAGGGATATAAAGAAACGGCATGGGTGCCAGAAAGATATCTGACTTGCAGTATCCCGATGTATGCGCCGACTATGTTTCGACACGTGTTTCGCCGTTGCACGAGGCATCCTCAGGTGCAATGGGCAACGACTGATTAATATTATTTGTCTTTACTTCACATTAGAAGCATTACAATCGCAGCTAGCTATACGTTCCTTGCACGAGAACCCGGGATAAATGGCTTTTGACTTCGTTACCGCTGAAAGCTAACGTTGAACTAGGAATGCATCGCCAGAAATTTGTTTCCCGCTGATTTATTGTAACGATCGGATTATATTATACTATATTTACATTTTTGGCATCTTTCAGCTGTAAAGTATGCACGTGCAGTGTCTGCATAAGCATTAACGGTAAATGCTCTAGAACACGTTATTATGACGTATGTGGGTAAGAAGGCCGATAAGAAAAGGTAGGTTTTTTTATATTTGGATTGGCATGTTGGTCTAGCAGCTAGTGATCCTTTCTGCTAGCCAGGAAGTCGTGAGTTCGATTCCCAATTAAGACATATGTATGTTTGTGTGATGAACACAATTATTAAATTTGTTCCGTGTTTGGATGTAATTGATCTATAATATGCATGTATTTATCTGGTTGCCATAATACATAGTGGCATACCATAACATCGATCCGTTGTGGTATGAAAATCGGACACTAAATAAATAAGCAAACCTACTTTCACATTTATAATAATTTGTACACAGTGCGCCTGAGCGCGGAATCGTACGGTTGTGTATTATCGTGTCGTTCGAAACCAGTTTAATCTAGTTACCGCGCGGCCACCTGGGATTCTCGGAACTTTAAGGCAATGCGTTATAAACATGTCGATTATGGATAGCGATGTGCAGTTTAGTGACGACGAACGAGACGATGTTGTAAACAACATTATTGATGTGCGAGCGGAGACTAACTTAGTTATGAGTACGGAGGTCGAGCAGACGGATAATAGTCGGCTTGGGAAGAGAGATCGTTTTAGATATGAAGAGGAGATATGGACAGAGGTGGGGAGAAGAGTTAAAATTTTGGCGAAAAGTGTTAATAGTGGTCAAACAAGGGTACCTACCGAGCAGGTTGAGGTTAGTATGACGTCTAAAACAGAGAAATTACCAAAGCAGATAGGATTAGCGCGAATCCTTAAAAGCGAACACATCCTAGATATCACCAAAATAAAATACATAAGCGCATACAAAGTTTTGATACAATTCAATGAGCAGGAAAATGCAGACAAACTAATTAATTGTAAGTATTTTCTCGACAAAGGGTACAGGTGCCAAAAAACATTTGAAGTCGGGGTATCATATGGTATTATAAAAGATATTGAGCGAGAGTTGAGTGAAGAGGATTTAATCAAAGAACTAGAGAGTGAAATTCCTATCCTAAACGTTAAACGTCTTCGGCGCCGTAACTTTGACAATGGCCTGTTTGAAGATAGCGAGTGCGTTCGGTTATGTTTTAAAGGATCTTCTTTACCACCGTACATATCTACATACGGCATTCGAATTAAGGTTGACCCCTACATCTTTCCAGTCACACAGTGCTCGAAGTGCTGGAAATATGGTCACAACTTTAAGACTTGCTCGCTAACAGCAAACATATATCCCAAGTGTGGCAAGCTTCATGCCAACTGTGAAACGGCCATATTTAAATGCGTCAATTGTAAAGGGAAACACATGGCACTGGCAAAAACCTGCCCCGTCTACCTTAAAGAAAAGAAATTAAGAGAGCTGATGGGTGAGTTTAATTGTACATATAAACGAGCCCTTACTCTATACGTGCCACCATCCCCACAGCCGGACCCGGGAATTTTGAAAACGACTGAGATAGAAGAGAGGGATTCTAGTGATATAATACCTTCACAGTCCGATTGCAGTCCTTCATACGCAGAAGTATCAAAAACCCCAAAGAATACACCCATCTCTGTCGACTCTTATACTACTTCCAAGAAGAAAACTAAGAAAAGATCTAAGAAAAAGTCTAAGAATCGTCAAACTAGCCAAGAAGATATCAGACGAGAAGATAGTGTAGAGGATGACGGTACTGAGGATGAGGATATGGAGGAGACGAACGAGCATGCGAAGAGCAAGATGAGTTTTAGGAGTGGCCTAGAATACTTAATTGACAAAATAAAAGATATAGTATTTTATGAAAGAACAGGTTTTATTGAAAAATTGAAGACATGTGGTTGGTAAATATACGATTGGATTGTGAAAACAATTACTGACTATCTTTCGGAATGGGCCTTCTTCAAATCATTCATTCAAATGGATTATCAAACCGCTCGCCAGATAAATTTGATACAATGGAATAGCCAGAGCCTGCGTCCAAAATTGCTTGAGTTTGAGCAGCTTTTATCTCAAGAAAAAGTACATATCGGTATTTTAAGTGAAACGTGGCTTGAGCCGGACAGCCCATTAAGAATATCTGGATATAATGTTGTGCGTCACGATCGTGATGATGGCTATGGGGGGGCTGCAATAGTTATTCACTCTTCAATCAGATACCACGTATGTGTGACGCCTAATATCAATTCTGGCATTCAAATTGTGCACGTTAAAGTCCTGAATTGCACTAATATTGAAAATATTGTCGCTTTATACTGCCCTTCGACAGTTCAATGTTCACTTCATGACTGGAATACAATTTTTGGTCTGTGAGGAAATAAAAGCCTGGTAACTGGCGATTTCAATGGCCATCATTACAGTTGGTCATATAAGACGGATGTTAGAGGATCACAGCTTTTTGATACAACTATAGATAAAAATTATGTATCGCTAAATGATGGTTCCCCTACGAGAATTAAATTAGTGAATGGTAGGCTACAGAAATCTTCTCCTGATATCACCTTTGCTACCAGTGACATTGCCTTATCTTTCGACTGGAAAGTTACCAACGAAAATCTTGGAAGTGATCATCAGGTGATCAGGTTATCTACATATACCTCTGCATCCTCAACAACTGATAAAAAATGGAACTTCAAAAAAGCTAACTGGCCAGAGTATACAAACTACCTACAGGATCTGTTTTCGGATATGCAGTCAGTGTGTGACCCTCAGACAGCGTACGACCAATTTATTACTGCACTAGACTCTGCTGCAAAGCGTCATATACCCTTTATAAAAGTGTGTCAGGAACCGCTGCGTCTTCAAAAATTTACTCCAAAACCCTACTGGAATGCAGACATCTCGCGGGCAGTAGCAGAAAGACGCCTTGCTTTGCCAAAGTTTAGACGAAATCCTACGCCACAAAACCTTATTGACCTTCAAATAAAAGTTAGTGCAGCACAAAGAGTTATACGGCAATCTAAACGGAAAGCCTGGCAGGAATTTTGCAGTGCAGTTAACAAGACTATGACGGCTGGCGAAATGTGGCGCCGTATGAAATGGCTGAAAGGGTACCGTCCAAGAAACTCAAGTGTCGATGAAGCTACTGCCAATGTCCTCCTGCATAGCTTATCTCCAGACTACGCTTCACCAAAAGAGCCTACATTCTCCTCTATAAATGTTAAATTAACTGGTGATATTTCCATGCAAGAGCTAAATCGTGCCATCAAGGCCAAGGACACAGCTCCAGATGATGACGGTATTTCCTTCTCTATGTTAAAGCACCTTCCCCTCGTAGGTAAGCAGATTTTAATGGGTATCTTTAACACATTTCTTAGGATAGGTTTTGTACCGGAACAGTGGAGAAATATCAAAATCGTGCCTATTCCAAAACCTGGTACTAATGTGCAAGCCGTACGGCCCATAGCCCTTATGTCGTGCCCATGTAAAGTTTTCCACACTATTCTTAAACATAGACTTGAATGGTTTTTGGAAAGGAAACATTGCTTTTCAGACAATACTTTAGGCTTTAGGAAATCACGCTCGTGTATGGACAGCCTTGTTCAATTGGTAACACAAATACAATTGGGTTTTTCCAATAGCTTGATAACCTTAGGATGTTTTGTGGATATAGAGAGCGCATACAATAATCTAGATGTTACGGTACTGTTAGGCATATTGGATAGACTTGGGATCGGATCCGGTATTTGCAAATATCTGTGGGAATTTCTGAAAGCTCGGAAAATAAGTGTAAAATGTTGCAATACAATTAACACGAGAACAACTGGTCGTGGTCTTGCACAGGGGGATCCGTTGTCTCCGTTATTGTTTAATGTGGCTACAGTACAAATATGTGGGGATGTGGGCAACGTGTGTAGCATCGTCCAGTATGCTGACGACTTTGTATTGTATGGCTCTTTCAAAACAATTAGAGAAGGCTGCTTAAATATCCAATTAGCATTAGACATGATGTGCAAATTAGTTGAGAGTATTGGACTGGAAATATCTGTGAGAAAGACAAATGTTTGTGTATTTCGAAAAGGTTTCAGTAATAGGGACGACGTAAGAATTAACCTCAATAGATATGCCTTACAGGTAGTCGAAAATGTTAAGCATCTGGGAATGTGGTTGGATAGGTCACTAAGATGGGGCAAGCACATTAACGAAACCACAAAAAAGACTCTAAATTTTATGAACATCCTAAAAGTACTAGCTGGATCTAACTGGGGCTTGCACCCGAAACATATAAGGAGATTATACATCTCTATCATACGAAGCCGTCTTGACTATGGTAGTTTCCTCTACGACTCCAGTACCAAAAGCCATTTATACAAGCTGGATAAGGTGCAGAACCAGTGCATGCGGGTTATTGGGGGTTTCATAAGAAGCACCCCAATCCACATAACGGAAAATGAGTTGTGCTTACACCCTCTTTATCTCCGTAGGCACTATCTTGGAGGAAAGTACAGGTTGAGAAGCTGTTCGGTACAAAGTAAAAATTTAGAGTTAATAGATAAATTGTCTCGCTGTTGCCAATCAGGTTATTGGAATAGCCGAAAGAAGCCATTGCTGGCTGCCATACACGAGTCACTAAAGGATTTTGATATTCACTCGACTGGTACCCTGGAAATGTTTTCCTTAGATACATGGGTGCAAAACATTGACTTAGATAATTGTATAATTTGTCACATTGAGGGTGTATCAGGGTCCAAAAAACCTTTAGGAACATCATTTTTGAACTACAAATGCAATAAACTAATTGACGATAAATATAGTAGCTTTTACAAAATATACACTGATGGCTCTAAAGAGAGAAACGACATAGGAGCTGCAATATTTGACCCTCAATTGCAAATAAATATGAAATACAAAATAGAGGCCACCGTTTCCATCATGTATGTTGAGTTATTTGCGCTTGCCGAAGCTCTTTCGTATATAGAAAGTATCGATTTTAATAATTTTGTTATTTTCACGGATGCCCGGAGTGCGCTTCAGCATGTGGCTCGGTGCACCTCGAATATTCGAGGAGTACCGATAGCCTACACGATTTTAGACGCTATCCGTCAGTTGGAGACATGTAATATAAAGGTTGTTCTGCAGTGGATACCTTCTCACGTGGGGCTGTGTGGTAACAAGGAGGCCGATCGTTTGGCAAGATTGGCAGCATCAGACGGTATTCCTAGTACTGTAGTGCCATTTTACAGTGACGTACTGCCTATACTCAAAGAAAACATCTTGAAACTTTGGTTAAAACATCTTGAGAACATATCATTGAGTAAAGGCATTTGGTATAGGAAAATCCAAGCTGAGCCTTTTCGTTACCCTTGGTTCGAGGCCAGTAGACTAGATAGAAACTCACTTGTAACAGCTTTTAGGGTTCGGTCCGGTCATATTCCATTTAATAAGTTTGCATTCCTAATGAAAATAGCATTGTCTCCAAACTGTTCGGAATGTGGTGTGGTCGAAGATGTGTATCACGTTATGATGGAATGTGTCCGGTACCGGGCTTTAAGAAATAAATTACTTAATAAAACTAACTTTAGTAATTCAAATGTTGGATATTGTAACAGTGTGTTGACTGAGCCTCACTCTGGAAATGCCAAGGCACTGTACAAATTAGTGCAGTTTGCTATTAAAATTAGATCATAAATTCATTATTTACATTGTATACTTGTTTTGAACTATTTTAAGGTAGTTTTACGAGGACGACATGGTCGCTTCTCATTTGTGTACCAAGTCCTTTTCAAAATAAAGATTAAAAAAAAAAAAATTACAAGAGATAATATATAGATTGGCGTATTGGTGTTTCTATTAATTATATAATAGAATGCTGGCCGAATACTTTACATAATCATTTCTAGGAACTAGAGTTAAGTACGGCTTATAGTTCTGGACCGTGGTTGACCGTTCTAATCTAACTAGTATCATAATACATTATTGTAACTGTGCCATGCTAGTGCCTCGCTACCTACTTATGACATGACAGTCTATACGTCACCTACCTAGCAGACTCCCTATATCACGTTGCTAGGCAGATATTCATAAGGATATTGTTGCTGCTTTTTAATTTATCTGAATAATAGCGCCTATCCAAATATGGTTTAATTAGCACCCAGAGCAATCACGTACTTTTGATAGTGCTACCTAAATGGATAATCATCATAAAATAAAGAATCTATGATAATCATACTGCCCTTAACTTTCAAACTTTATTTTACCACATTACATTTTTATGGGTGGCATATAAAATAAACCGGTCAAGTGCGAGTCGGACTCGCTCACCGAGGGTTCCGTACAAACCTGTAGGTGTATATAATATTTTTTTTAAATATGTGATATAACTAATAATTTAAGGTTTTCGAAATTTGCCTGTGTGCTATAAAACGTTGCTTTATGCCAAATTTCAAGATTCTAGAACAACTGGAAGTACCCTTAAGTTTTGACTTGAGCATTTGATATGAATTTCAATTTTATACCTCCACGGGTTCATGAGGAAAGAGGTAGTAAGTAACTTTAAAATTATTAATTATTTGATGTAACTAAAAATTTACGGTTTTCGCACTGTTTCCTTTATTTGTGCTATAAGACGTTGCTTTGTGACAAATTTAAAAATTCTAAGGTTACGGGAAGTATACTGTAGGTTTTGTTTCCCTTGTGAGTTTCCAAAATTTGCGAGAATTCGCAGCATAAACAGCTGTATCTTTTGATTGCTTGGCTTAGAAGTATGGTTTCTTACAGCTAAAATATTATTATAGACTTGAGTATTTCATATGAATTTCAATTTATTACCTCTACGCGTACATGAGGAAAGGGGTAGTAACTTTAAAATTAATATAAATATTTTTTATATGTTGTAACAAAAAAAATACGGTTTGCACAATTTTTCCTTTATCTGGGCTATACGACATAGCTTCTTACCAAATTTCAGGATTCTGAGTTCACGGGAAGAACCCTGTAAGTTTTGATTCCCTTGCGAGTGGTTGCGAGAAAATACCCAACTAGCACAAACTGTTGCTTAAGAGCTTTGGAGCTAATCCGATTATTCCCAAAGGCGCCAGAGCGTGCATTGCAGACCTTATGCAGCCGCTTTGGAGCCAAAGGGGCACAACTTTTTGCAACCTATAGTTCCATTAGAACTTCATAAAAGTGGCATAAAAGCGCTACAGGAGCGGCAACTAATAATTAACACCACGCTAAAGCTCTTGTGGCGCTTATTGAATGAATGACATGTTTAACTGAACGAATAAAGGATCACTGATCATTCACCTTGTTTCTCATTTATTAAATACATCTGTTGATCCTGAGTCAGACATTACTGAATACAAATAAATAATAAGTGAAGTGAAGGTGAGTGTTTTTGAGCTATATTTTGTGTTATATGCAAGTGGCTACAAACGCAGATCAATTTATCGTGCATATAGTTGATATTATTGGAGTATTTTTAACGCGCCTCAATAATTACCTCAGAATATCGTAAAATATGTAAAATGTTATTATATAAATATCTTTATATCACATACCTACACGATATTAAAATTACATACTTGACTACATTTGTATTTAATAAGTTGCTGGTTCTATATTTACTTATAGTTCACTACAAATTGCGATAAAAACCTATAAATTTCTCAAGTAATGATAAACAATTGTCTTGTAAACATGTCGTCTATGAGAAGCAGCTTTAACTTGCAACTTCAACCTTAAAACTTCCTCTCTGCGCGTCATAGCGCTAAGTTTCACTCTTCTGTAGGTCCAAGTAATACCTGTACCACTAATGTACTTCAAGTTTTTACAATCTCTTTTATTTCGTACTTACTGCAGGTATTGAACCACACTAATGGTTATTTGTTTAGAGATCCGTAGAACTCGTTGAAAACCCTAAAATACGATGATCATTTGTAGCAGCTTCTATATTTTTCGCTCTTTCAATTGTTTAACACTTACTATGTCTCACCATGTTTTCAGAATGCCTTTCAAAATAATTCAAACTTATAATGAACAACAAAAGAAACAAGAACTTTGCATCTGTCCATCTAAGTGGGAAAAACACGGAGTGTTACACTGGCCGAAAAAAATAGTAAAAAAATATCTAAAATAGAAGATTCAACTCCACAACCAAACTGGAGTAAAATAAACTGCAATGTTAAAAGGAACAATATTATGTCGTACGAAATTGCTGACAAGCAGTTGACAGAAATGTTAGGTTATTCGACAACAGAACAAGAAGTCACAGAACTCTTATCAGCGCTCTCGCCACACCTTATCGGACCAACCAACCAACTTATATGAAAATTTCAACATTATAGCCCAAGAGGTACAAACATGAAATAATAATGTCAATTATGGGCCAATTTGCCAATAAAACAAGTTGATTTTATTTCAAATATTTTTTTATTTCAATTCACCAAGACAATATACAAGAGGCGCTTCGATTGTACGCGTTATAATGTGCGTAGTAAAGGAATAAAATATAAATCTGATTCATATCGAGTGCCCACAAGTTTACATTTTACATCACACGGCGAACACACGTATTCTGAACTTAAAACTGATGTATGCCTAGTTGCTTTTGAAAATATTTAGATAAGATTGGAAGGTCAAAAGCATTTACTAAATTATAAAATTTCATACAATAAATATATAGTATTTGATTTTCTTCAACTTTGATACATATCACCTCCAACACTTCTTTTTAATAGTTAAAAAAAATTTAATTGCACTTTGATTAGATAAAATAAAATATTTCCATCATCTCCATTTTCTTTCACGTTCGACATGCTCTAGTTTATATTCAGTATCGCTGTCCAATTCCAGTCTAGAAGAAAGAAACAATAAATTACGCAAAGAAGGTTATTTTACTTTATTTTTATAATATGCGATATAAAGCTATAACTTACTTTTCCTCTGTAAGTAGTCCGTTATCAGTACCTAATTGAGAAAACAAAATCTACGGGACCCTCGCTTGTGTTTGTTGAACTCGAACTTGGCGTGTTGTGAAGTCGCTATTAGTAAAACAGTATTCCTACTTAAGTTTGCGCAAAAGAACAAATCACTTCTGCAATGAAACTTTCAGTGGCAGAACAGTGATAAATATATCTTTTATACAGTTCCGTTAAAAAGTCTGCAATTAAGTCTTTAGGCAGTTCTTAAGCGTACGGCAGCGGCAATAGAAGCTTTTTAGCAGCTTTAAGCTATAACATAATGTTTTAACTCTCTTATAAAGCTATAGATGGTAAATGGGTTGTAAAATGAGCTCTTATAAAACCTAGAGTGGCTTTTGGTTCAGTTTCTGCTACTCCTAGTGATATTTACAGCTATGAGCAGTTACGGAAGCAATAGTAGAACTTAAAACCACTTTCTGAAACCCTCAAGCGCTATTGTACAGCTAAAAGTTGCAAAATAGGCTGCAATTTCCACTAGTGTGCTAGTTTGGTTTGCGGCTTAAATTGCTGTTTCTTCTTATTGCGTTGACATAGAAGTTTAATTTTGTTACACCTTAAAGGTATTATAGACCCGAGTATTTGATACGAATTTCAATTTAATACCTCAACGCGTTCATGAGAAAATGGTTATAAATTTAAAATTAATAAAATTATTTATATGATATTGATGTAACTAAAAATGTACGGTTTTCGCATTTTTTCCCTTATCTGTGCTATAAGACATATCGTGTCAAGATTTAAGATTCTGAGTTTACGGGAAGTACCCTGTAGGTTTCAATTCCAAATTTGTATTATTAACGGCTGTATCTTTTGATTGCGTTGGCTTACAAGTTTGATTTTTTCACAGCTTCATAGGACAGTAGATTTAATTTGATACCTCCACGCGTTTCTGAGAAAAAGGGTCTTGACAGACGGACGGACAACAAAGTGACCCTATAAGTATTTCGTTTTTTCATTTCAAGGTACGGAACCCTAAAAATGGCTTTCTTAGTCTTCATAAACGGAATTTGCTGTCCAAATATCGTGTTTCAAGATTTAGTTTTCTGGGCTCTGTGATGATTTTATGTCAGTCAGGGCACCGTAATTTTATACAATTACTAGCTGACCTAGCGAACTCCGTATCACCTTTTTAAGAGTTTTTATTTAATTCCCTTTTTTCCATGCCCCTTTCCAAAGTTACCATGGACTTAGCGCTTAATCTCCTAACATTTCAGAGTCTATAAATGATGAACAAAACAATATAGATTTTTATATATGTCATTGTAATATTGAATTCCCCATTCCTTAAAATATCGGAGACGATACCCATAGTGACTTTAAAAAAAGTCCCGTCTGCCATTTTTCATTTCCTATCCGCCATCTTTGATCACAAAATAGATGTTGTATTTGGATTCACCACCCCCTAAATGATCAGAGACGATACCCATATTGATTTTTAAAATTTTTCCCATTCGCCATCTTTGATTTCCCATCCGCCAACTTTGATCACGAAATAGATGTTGTATTTCGATTCCCCACCCCTTAAAATATCGAAGGCGATACCCATATTGATTTTTTAAATTTTCTCATCCGCCGTCTTTGATTTCACATCCGCCAACTTTGATCACGAAATAGATGTTGTATTTCGATTCCCCACCCCTTAAAATATCGAAGGCGATACCCATATGGTGTTTTTGAATTCCCCGTTCCTTAAAATATCGGAGATGATACCCATATCGACTTTAAAAAAAATCCCGTCCGCCATCTTTGATTTCACATCCGCCATCTTTGATCACGAAATAGATGTTGTATTTGGATTCCCCAATCCTTTAAATCATCAGAGACGATACCCATATTGATTTTTTTAATTTTTCCCGTCCGCCATCTTTGATTTCCCATCAGCCATCTTGAATCACGAAACAGATGTTGTATTTAGATTCCCCATCCCTTTAAACATCGGAGACGATACCCATATTGATTAAATAAAAAGTCCCATCCGCCATCTTTGATCACGAAATAGATGCTGTTTTTGAATTCCCCATTCCTTAAAATATCGGCAACGATACCCATATCGAATTTAAAAAAAAAACAATCCCGTCCGCCATTTTTGATTTCCTATCCGCCATCTTTGAACATGAAATAGATGTTGTATTTGGATTCTCCATCCCTTAAATCATCAGAGACGATACCCATATTGATTTTTAAATTTTTCTCATCCGCCATCTTTGATTTCCCATCCACCATCTTGAATCACAAAACAGCTGGTGTTGTATTTGGATTCTCCATCCCTTTTAACATCGCAAACGATACCAATATTGTTTTTTTTAAATTTTACCATCCACCATCTTTGATCACGAAATAGATGTTGTATTTCGATTCCCCACCCCTTAAAATATCGAAGGCGTTACCCATATTGCTTTTTAAAATTTTCTCATCCACCATCTTTGATTTCCCGTCCGCCATCTTGGATCACCAAATAAATTTCATATTATTAATCAGCATCCCGAAAATCTCGAAAACGATACCCATATAGATTGTATCCTATTCGTTTAGCCTTTTTTTGCCTTTGAACCAACCCTCCCCCTTCTCGTTTGACCATTTTATTATTTTTGTCTGGCCCCTAAAAGTTGTGCCGTAATTTTATATAGCCTATAGCCTTTCGGAATAATTGGGCTATCATAGGCAATAACAATTTTTAAAATCCGACTGCTAGTTCCTGAGATTAGCCGACATTATCTTTTAGCCTTTTTAGCCTTTTGCCCGGCCCCAAAGGGTCGAAGCGTTATGTTATATAGCCTATAGCCTTCCGGAATAATTGGGCTATCGTATACAAAAAGAATTTTTCAGATCCGACTGGTAGATCCTGAGATTAGCGCGTTCAAACAAACAAACAAATAAACAAACAAACAAACTCTTCCGCTTTATTATATTAGTATAGATAATGATAATGGAAAAACTGGATGGAAAATTATATCTCTAAATAAAATAATTATACAGTTTCCTATATTTCCACTCTAAATAGAAAGCTTTTTGGACAAAATCTCTAATTACCTCAACTAATGATATTTCCACAATTACAGAGATTACAAATCCCTCACTAATATTTACCGCCGACTTAGTTACGCTGTGACGAGTTACAATACTTTGGTTTTTGTACGAAAATTATTTAAGTTACAACTAGCATCTAAAAAGTAGGTATACTATTTTAATCCGTGGTATTACCTACATAATATTGTTACGTCGTTATTATTTTACAGAACTTGTATCAGCCTGTATTCATTTCATTTACCTTTCTCCGATTTTCATGTTATGTCAGGTTTCTATTATTTAGCAAATAACCATTTTTTATTACTCGAAGTACCTTAAATGGGGAAACACTTTTCTGCTCTTGTACCAATAAGTTCGGATATGAATTACTCCCAAAACCAAAACAACGGAATATCATATTATCCATCTTTTAAATACATCGTTTTTGGTTTTCTGCAATAGGCGGTGTTATCTTAATCACTAGGAATTACTGTGCTGCAGCCTGACTCGATAGCTTTGTTCTCTCATTTTCAGCACAGTGAATTTGAAAACACTCAAATCATGTTCATTTACCTTTTTCATACAGCCACATAATTTAGTGACATTTTGCTACCAGGAAACAAAACATCAACAACAGGAATCAAAAAGTAATCGGTCGTAAAGGAGACCAAAAAACCTTACTTTCGTATAATGACCGAAGCTTAAGGCAATGATCATTAACAAGAACGACTTGGGCTTTAACAAATACAATCTGTTTACGTCAGCTCTAAATCTAAGTTGACGACGGTAATTAGAATTGTTTTCGTTAAACATTGTTGTATTGCTTGGACTTAATAGTGTGATTGAATTTAAAGCTGAAGTATTACCGACGTCAATACTTGTTTGAAATTATTCAGTTGCTCAATATATCTTTATTGAACAACAAAATAATGTGAAATTAAAATGTGGTTATTAAATTTGTATACTATTTTGCGACATAGGATCATTCAACTACAAAAGTCGCATACCCCAGAATCTATGCCGGATGGTAGATCTGAAGAAAATAGCCTGTGGATAAAAACGATTTACTTCATAAGATGTTTGTTTGCCACACACCTACTCTAAATTTGCAACAACATTACTCATTTGTACCAAACAGGCATGAGCTTTTTGTAAGTTATCTTATAGACCTTGCAATATTTAAGAAATATCCAAACAGAATATTACCTCAGGACTTTGCGGCCTTGAAGTCAAACTTCATAATTTATCGCCCACAAAAGGGCTATCTTCTTTATCAAACAATATCGTCCCAGTAACTGCACAAAAACAATCCGATCCCTGATTGCCATTATAACAACTTTTGAATTACTCCAACGCTATTCTGATCGTAAAAATTTAAGCCTCCCTTGGGCGAGCTTAATGACCATGATACGTTTAATCCCGATAAAAATACCAAAGGCTTGTTAAAAAAGGAAAGGCTATTTAGATTGACCAGAAGTTAGAAGAGAGTTATTCTTGGTAATTTGATCACGGCTTCAGGGATAAAAAGCCCTTCAAGGTTTCTAATAAGTACAAAGCTGACTTTTGTATATTATATTACCATGATTATTGTTAGAGAATTTGCTAAAAAAATGCCTACGCAGCTGATTGATGTCATGGTTTAAAATGACCTCTCGACACTTAGTTACAAAAATAATATGCTTGTTAGTTCTGATCATGATTAACGTAACTATACTGTAGCTGTGTTGTGTGTAACGTAATAGACTGCACGGTTGGCGTAGTGGTTTAAGCGGCCACGAGGCGGCTTGCATCCTGGCCGGATCCCCGCCCTGGGACCTAGAGGCGAAAGTACTCGCGTCATTATATCTATGGCGCGAGGAAGAGCAGACACGGGGCTCGAGTCTGGTGCAGCGGCAGATCGCGCTGCGCCGAGAGGACCTCCGTCAGGTCTTGGTGGCGGAATGGCGGCAAAGGCTTCTGCGCCCTACCGCCGGCCTCGCTACCGTCGAGGCGATGCGGCCAGTACTCGATGACTGGCTCGGGAGAAGGCATGGCTCCCTGTCGTTTAGGGTGACGCAGGTGCTGTCGGGGCACGACTGCTTCGGCAAGTACCTGTGCCGAATAGACAGGGAGCCGGACGCTCGGTGCCACCACTGCGTCCATTGCGGGGAGGACACGGCGCAACACACGCTCGCTGAGTGTGTAGCTTGGGAGGAGCAGCGCCGTGTCCTCACAAATAAAATAGAAGGCGATCTATCGCTGCCGGCCGTAGTGCGGAGGATGGTCGGTAGCGCAGAGTCGTGGGACGCGGTGGTGTCCTTCTGCGAGGACGTGATGTCGCAGAAGGAAACTGCGGAAAGGGAGAGGGAGATCTCGACTCCCTTCCCCGGCCGCAGAAGGCGCACCAGGCGCAGGAGAAGGGTGGACAACGCCCTTTTCCGGCCCCCATGAATGGGTCCAGGGGCGAGAGACGTGGGGAAGTCCTCGCCCCCTATTCGATGGACCCGAGGCCCAGGCGCGCGCAAGTGTCGGCGCGCGCCTCTGAGGCGATGCACGGGGTAGTTCAACACCTCACTACCCCGTGCAGGAGACGAGGCCCGGACAGACCCGGCCAGTACTAGTTTGGGGCTGCGGAAGAATTTGGATTCCAGCAGCCCCGCACGCACGTGCGAGGAGACAACGGGGTGGTTTTAGCCGGTAAGAGTCCGGCACGCCCCTCCGCCTTTTCCCAGGCGGAGGTAGTCTATGATGATTTCCCCACGCAAAAAAAATAAAAAAGTGGTTTAAGCGGCCGCCTCGCCGCTTGACACTGCGCCGAGTGTTGAGGATTCGATCCCCACACGAGGCAACACTTTATGTGATTCATAAATTGTTCTCTCGAGTCTGGGTGTTCATTGTGTCTGTTAGTTGTATGTTTGTAAAGTCCCCCGCGACACAGGATTTAGTCCTAGTGCTAGAGTTGTTTTTAAAAAAAACTTTAAGAAATATGTGACATGAACATCATTAAGCATCCGCGAACTCGATAAGATAACCTGAAAACCCAGGGAAAATTCCACTAGTTCAACTAGTATACTAAATTTACTTTCCTATACATAACAAACAAATGGTATTCGTGACGTTTATCTAACAAACTTGCCACGTGAGCCTCATTGTATCTGCCAACTACACAATATTGTTCCACAAAATAAAAAATACCCGACTATTTTCTTACCTACTACAACAGATGTGTACCTGAGACCTTTCTTGTACCGTTCAAAAGCAATCCATCAAGGCTCTGTGTACCCGCAAAATAAAGCCTCCGGATAATTACCAATTTGTTACCAGCCTTTCATTATTTCTTCCAAAATATTTCTCATCGATATATAAAAGAGACTGAGAGCGGCCATATCTGTAGAAGAACTGATGGCCGATGGAGCAAGCGTGTCCTAGAGTGGAGACCACGCCTCGGCAAGCGTAAGGTAGGGTGGCCCCCGGCTAGGTGGACCGACGACCTGAAAAAGGTGGCTGGGACAGACTGGATGCGGAAGGCTGAGGACCGTGTACTGTGGCGCGTGTTGGGAGAGGCCTATGTCCAGCAGTGAACTGCGATAGCCTGATTGATTGATTGATTGAATAATTATATAAAAAATAGAAAATGATTAAAAGATCTTTTTTATAAACTAGGAAATTCGTACACATTTATCCCGACTTTTTGGCATGCGTTTCACTCGCGTGGTCACTTGAAGATTATGACCATCTATTATTGTTATTATATTATTTAGACATAAGCATGTGCACAAACCGCGAATGTTTAAATATATTTTTCAAACACGAAGTTTATAGATATTTATGAACATCTAATAAATCGGAACCATATAAAATGTATGGCGATGGCTGTAAAGATTCAGATTGGCAGATAGGTGCCATGTCAATTTTATAAAGGTTACATCGTAAAAATCTTACTTTGATATTTAGATAATCACATTAAGATCGGCTTGAATGTCAAGGGCTTCTTCTTAAAATAACATCTTATGAACAGCTCATTTATTAGTACACATGCTCAACGCAGAATTTTATTCTTCGCTGGATATCTAATAAAGACACGCACATATTTGTAAAAAATCCCTATCGTCTTGATAAACGAGGGAAAAACGATGCAAACTTAGACTGCGAATAACAATTTGTAAAACTTATAAAACTGCGTTATATAATAATATCCAATTTAAATTAATGTAATCAGTCCATTTCACCCTGTATCAACTCTCAACTCTTATACAATTCAGTAAGCGTTCTGCTCCATACATAGATTTTGAGATTCGAGATTCGTGTTTGACATATTTTGTATGGAGCGTATGTCAAAAAGGAATCTAAAATCTACAGATCTATCTATAGATCGATAATTGAACTCCGTAGTTAATGGAACGGAAAACAATATTTTAGTTGAAGTATAATTTATTTCTGTAACACAGAAGCACTGTGTTTCAATTAATATTTGGACAATATTCTTGCCTAATATTCATCAGTTAATGTTGATTAATTCTGTTCTGTACTTCAGTATTAATCATCAGTTCCTGGAAATACATTGTATATGTGAATACATAAAGCACAGAACATTCAAGATTTCAAGCATTAACTAAGTTTTGTAGCAGAAATGCGGCATGTTGTAGAAAATACGTATTAATTTATTCACATTATCCGCCATTCTTCTATTATAGTAAGAGGTTATTGTAGCCACTATTCCATCCAGCCCAGATTTTAAGCTCATTGTTGTTTTCTTCAAAGGCTTCTTTTGGCAATATGCTATCCAGAAGCATCTTGATTTCAGATTATTGATATTTTTTGTGTCGTGATCTAAAAATAAAGTATTAAAAAAGACAAGACAAATGGAAAACCACCTGAACGCGAACTCTATAATATCTTCTATAATTTCAGATCTGAAGCGCTTGAACAAAAAACGCTTTCTGTATTTACTGCTAGTTCCTGGTGACGACGACGATATTGCGTATTGCGCAGCATAGGAGTCATGACTTGACTCATATTCGGTGTAGGTTATTTTTCTGGCAACACTTGCACCAAATTTTCAGACCAGAAGCTGTAGTAACAAATAAGTATACATTGCCAAAATGCCAAACAAGAAGTAAGATATTGAGTCATTTAGAAATTAGTAGATTAATTTTCTCACGAGATAGAGTTTTAGCCACTTATATTTGTTTCAAGTAACATAATTACTTAATTAAACAAGGCAGTTTTAATTCCTTTGTAGAATAGGTATTTGTAGTCTGGAATCTTATAATGATAACACTTATACAAATAACACCGGACTGTTATTGGTAGGTGCAATAGCGCTTGTTCTTCTTAGCGCCCTATGCTCTTAAATTTATGTTAATCACGATACAGAAAAGTAAAAATAGTAGAAAACGTTGTTTATCTCAATTATCTTTTTAAAATTCAAAGAGTCTCGCGCATTCCCAAAACATCTCCAAAATATACCTTGCCGTGCAGCAAGGATTGCAAAAACAAGGAACCTTCATCTTTGCATGACGGTTGAACAAAGGAGGTTTTGTAGTACATTATATGCGTTTATTTGAATAATGGCCTGATACGGGGTTCTGACCTCCGTCATTGTACCAAGGAATGCTGATTGAGATGTATGCTCGGATATATTTGCATGTCCGTATTGTATTGCTTGCTAAAGAGTAGTCCTTAGATAAATGCATTAGTAACGAGATATTTTTGCGTTAACCCTAGATTACTAACCTTCGTCGATTCGACTACGTGGGTTTGTTTAAATCGTGCTAACTTTTGCGCGCGCGATCGCCCTGCTTCCACACTTTAGCTAATCTCAGTCGACCCGTTGCTCCCCCGACTGAAAGTAGTGTTTTGAGTGGGAGGGCACCGTGAGCGCCGTTCCAGCAACCATGGCTCGTCGCATCGACGAAGGTTAGTATTAACGTAACATTTTGTCTTATTTAGTTGGTGAACTTTTGCGTTTTTTTTGTTTTGTTTATTTATTTTATTTGTGAAAATAATGCAACTGATTTACCTCCTACTTAAAATAGGAAAAAATAAGCCTTGTGTCCCTCCGCAAAGCGAAGGATGACTAAAAGTAGTTGCACCCAAAGCAATAAATCGTTGTGCGGGGAGCACAAACTTGACGTTGGTTACAAACGTATAACTTGATAGATTTTTACCAAAATTTTTGTTTTATTACTTTATTTCATTCGTTATTTCTAATATTTGAAAATTATTTTTCACATTTACTTTAAAATAATACTTTAAAAATCTTTTAAAATTTTACCATTGTCAATTTGCCATAAAACCTACGATCTCATTTATAAGGCAGATTTTTTAATAAATATGCCGTTTTGGTTTATGTAAATTTATTAATTAATAAGAAGAATATAATAAATTTATAATAAAAATAAAAAACGTGCATGTTTAATTCAAATAAAACCCATTATCCCCTTTATTAAATACTGTAGTCGAAAGTACGAAGGTTAGTAATAAGTGTCGAAAAATAAGGTTAGTGATCTAGGGTTAAAGGCTATCCTGATAATACATCTTTGAATGATCTCATGAAATCTTTCTTTTGTATTACAAAAGAAGGAATTCATTAAATGCTGAAGATCTATAATCTTCAGCATTTAATGAATTCCTTCTTTAAATTTAAATAATAAATTAATCTATAATCTTTATTATATAGAAAATTGACAGCTATTTCTGTCCCCTTCTCATAGTGAGAAGAGACCCATGCCTAGCAGCAGGACTGTTTATATACAGAGCCGATGATATACGAAATGATTTATGTCCGGAATCTGTCGTTTGATATCACAGGCATGTGATTAAAATTACATTAAATATTTGGGGAATGTTTGTGTACGCTCCTGGCCTAGCACGGCTCCTTTTGAAAAACTTGTAATGTGCGTGTGAACTTCTTATGTTGAAAGCATTCTTCAAATATTAATTGTTACCTGAAATTCTTTGCCACCAAGCCAGTCGTAGGATTATTTTGATCTATATAGTTTAAATAAAACTAAAGACTATGGCATTCTAAATATTAAATTTTAAAAAATCAGGTGCTCACTTTCACATAAAATACAAATCAATCGTGGTGCCTATTCTTATACATTAATCAAAAATATTTACCCACACTTTGGCTAGTGTCTCCTACGTATCGTTATTGCACACACAAAGCTATCAATTCATAATCAATATCAATCTTCTCTCATATGAATATAGAATTCGTTTAAATACGAATCAAAAGCATTTATATAAATAGACTTTAACACATACATCCCAAATTGCTAATTTTAACTCATTAAAACACAGAATCACGAACAAGTCATTAATTATGTATTTAATTACTTTAAACATTATGAATGTTAAATTAGATGTTTTAAACTTGATTACGCAGAAAATAGTTCCATATATGGATAATAATTATTTTGAACAAATACTCATCCCACAAAATAAACGTGAACAAAATAGCAAGCTGTAATATTCTGAAATTGTTACAGCTACATAGTAAAGAATAGTTTCCAGCGAGAGCGAAGAGATGAAGTAAATGAAACCAAGTAGACACAATTAATTCTTCATCATCAGTCTTTCCCTGATTATGATGAAACATTGGGTTTATGGTACTTCACCTTTGCTTTAAAATAATACCGCGATAAAGACCTGTTATACATAATATAAGTAACTTTGATTACACGTTTTGACTTTGTGTCACACATACAGCATCGCCATTTGTGAATTAAATGCCCAAACAGGACAAGGCTTTGTGTTATCAGCTTATACCGTTCTTCGAGTCTGGGATTTATTGCATCCAATGGTTGAACTTTGGAAATCCACGCAACGCAAAATTTATTAATGCGTAGAAAGTCACTCAAATACTGCCTCCGTAGTTCAGGTTTAGTCACTATGATCATTTTGTCGTAATGCAATTCCATTAATGGTCGAGTTCATTGCTCACCCGAAAGACGCCCCCATTAATACCTCACAAACCTAACTTTTGACTTATAATAGTAAACCTTCTACCAACAAAGTGTAAACAAAGGGTAAAATTTCCGTTAAACAAATTAGCCTTACCCTGTGATGTGGGTGAAAGTAAAATATGAACTTTATTGGATGAGAATTAATTTATACAGAATGTTACAGACTACGCGATACAGGATAGATATGTAACAGACTTTAAGAGAATATTAATTAATCCAATGGTAGCACTGGTCATACCTACATTATTTTTGAGTCATGATTCAATATTTTTTTGCTTTGGTATTTTTTTGGGCTTAGGCGAATGTTACACATTGAAATCAAACTACAGGTTTCGGATTCTTTTATATTTATTTTATTTAAAGACTCACGCCTGTATCCCCGAAAGGGTAGGCAGAGGTGTAATATTACACCCACATTTCGCCATGAATTTTTAGGTCCCACGTAATAGGGGGCGAGCCTATTGCCGTACCAGGCACATTACCAGACTCCGTGCTACTACTGAGAATTTCCTAACGGAAAAACCCAATAACACTTTGCCCGACCTGGGAATCGAACCCGAGACCTCCCAATCCCACGCGCACATTTATGCCGCGGGACCAACGAGGCAGTATAGTAAATAGTTTTAAACAAAGGGGAATAATATGACCTTTCATTGCATATAATTGTTTGATTAAAAATCGTCGACGAAAATGTACAGGATCCTTTAAAAAAGAAAACAAACGATATCAAAGGTTTTTATTTCATCTTATAAAGGCATTAAAATAATATCGAAATGAGCTAATGTTTAGAGATTTGTTTATACGCTGTCTTTTTAGCACATTGAACAGGCTTTTTTCGCACATTAAATAGCTGCACCCATATCGCTAGCATTGTTAATTAACTGTCTTGGACCATACACCAGGAAGTAACTGACGCACCCGCTGCCCTTTTAAATGATCTTATGATTGGTTTGGATCAAATTGAATAAAAATTTTTTCACCACAGCAGCTCAAACATGCCGCTTTTGCTGCGAGACAACAGTGAACAAAACGCGATTTTGATTCGAGCGTGAGGCAAAGTAGCTTTTTAATTTTTCAATCTTCAGTGCCACGAATTGACATTGTTCAGCCACAAATTTGAAACATTCTAATTTTACTGTGCTCTGTCTCTTTCACATGCATATAAAAAGTGAGTGAAAAAACAAACCCCTTCGAATTCGAAATTCGATTTTGGAATTCGACCTCAAAGAAAACACCTTCGGAAACGCAAATAAAAAAAGATATTTGTAATAAAGAAATTATTTTTTATATATGTTATTGTTTGTATGTTTGATTTATTATTGGATTTTAATAAAAATAAGTATAATTAAAAGTATATAAATTGCTTTTTAACCAATACATTTTTATTTGGAATTACAACAATGAATGATAATTAATTGAAAAATAAAAATCAGGGACGCGGTATTAAAACGCGTATTATATTAATATATAAAATAATCTAAACAGACGAGTGAAACTAGCGATGATGACTGTACTTTAACATCAGAAGAGTTAAATCAACAAGTGATTAATATAGAATTCAATCTCGTCCTGTTCATTTCTATGTCTCCTAAGTAATATGTGTTCTCACTGCTGTGGTGGAAAGTTATGTGTGCTACACGAGAGCAAAGTTTTTTATATCTCGTGCTGTTGAGTCCCTCACTACGCTCAGGACTCAAAATCAGCACTCGAAACAAAAAACAACTTTGCTCTCTTGTTGCACAAATAACTAATAATGAATTAGCATTTTATTTTTCTTATCTGTATCAATTTAATAGCGGACGCCCGCCATAAAAAGTAGCCTATAACCTTTCTCATGAATGTGGCTATCACACACAAAAAGATTTTTTCAAATCGGATCAGTAGTTTCAGAGATAAAGAGTATGGATATATATATATGGGCGCAAATTAATATATAATGATTATATTGTTACGAAAATATTAATAATATTTAAGATTGATATTTAAATAACTATTTGTGAACACAGAACTGAGAACTTCACTACTTTACAATATTAGACACTGTATTGGCTGCTTACCTGTTTTATAAAGATTGAGTATTTAATTTATCGCTTAGTTATTAAGATAACTCCAGAAACTTTCAAAGTAAAATCAATTAGTATTAAATAACATTATTCTGACACTTATTTTTACGGTAATAAATAACATGCGTTTATAATTGCATCCTGTTGATAGCGCCATCTGTTGACAATGTTGTAAAGCAGCGTTTGGTTAATAAAATAAATTTGTTATTCGTGTAAAATAAATCATTTGGTGTTGTGCAAAATTCATTACAATATTAATGTCGATTTTTGATTAGTTTATAGTTAATCGTATAGTAATTTCAATTATATATTGTAAAGGAAGTGGCCTTTCTTAAACATTAAGTTGTAATTACGGTTAGTTTATAAAAAGGACTGTAGGTCGCATTTTATTTCAATTCTGTGCTAGAAATCGTCTGAAAATAAACCAAGTAATATTACGTGAGTGTTTTTATTATAATGTATTCTGGTCTGGACACGATAACCCTGGCGTATCGCCGACGGCAGCGGTTGGATAAACGCCCCCTAAGAGACTTCGGGATCTACGGTTGGCACGAGAGTGATGGGTCACTTGGCTTAGCCGCCATTACCAATGATGACCTGAAGACTGATGCGACAAGCGCTTGGAAGCCGTGTTTGGCGCTAGTCAACCCTGATCGGAGACCACACAGTGTGTCGGAGTTATGGCAAGCACGTCTACACTTCACGTTAGGCCACGTGCGAGCGAGAGCGACAGAGCGACTACGACGGGGTGCACGCCCCGAGGTGTGCTGAGGCGTGAACGCTGTTCTGCTCTGAGTGCTACCAGAGGTTGCAGATGCGGGTTGTTCATGCACTGACCAAAGGTATTTATCCAGAGCTGATTTGATTAGAGTTTTTGAGAAACATCCTATTTTTATAAATTATGGTACTTACACGATTACCTACTGTCCCCGTAAAGATTACCAGATAAACATTATACAGTCAACATTACGAACGTTACACCCCAAATAGAACTTATAGGTAACTGTTGTTTATCCACGTTTGGTACATAGCAGTGCTGCTGTGCTTATAGTCATATTATACCGTCGGCTGGGGCTCTTGTCTGTTTATTAATCGTTAGGCCATGTCGAAAACTCTCTGTAAAACTTACTTATCTACACAAGAAAGAGAAAAAAAGCTTTGTTGTTATGTGGTTCTACTAATATAATTATTAGTAAAGAACGGTATAACTGCCCTTTTCAAGTTGAAGCTCTGATATAGATCCATTGTATAAATTGCCTGATTTGCTTTCAGTTTAAATAAGCTAATCTATGTGCTGACTATGAATTCAATTGGTAATCAATAGGTTATCCCAATAGTGAAACATTAAAGGAATCAAAACATTATTTATAGCCCATGGTTACACATTACATAAGGCTAACTAACTGCATTACTTATGTAGCCATAAGTGCTCACGGCGCGATTATATGAAGCCTCTCTTGATTAATGACTATCCACCACAAAAATAATTATTTGCATAAAACCAGCAGTTTCACAGATAAGTGCATTCAACAAAACAAACTTCAGTTTTATTATATTAGTACAGATATATATTCGGAAGGTAGATATAAAAATTAATTTGTGATACACATTTTTAAAGCTAATATTTGTAAAGTTACAAAATAGGTTTTAATAGATATCTGTGGACTCTGTAGGTGCCTACATGATTTCATTTTAACATTATGTTGAAATTGTTACTGTCAGCTTGCAGCTCAGGTTAAGGTTATATAATAAGACAAGGGAACCCGACATATCTTAATATTTGTCGCATAATTTTATACCTGTACCTATAGAATGATTTGTTCCGACCATGATTAGTAATTGTTTAACCTGAACTACTGAAGCTAGAAACATGAGATCTGGTCAGTAGATTTCTTTATGGACATATGCACTCATTTAGGTTTTATAAAAGTTCATCTCTAAGCATTTTAGGTTGAAAGTCTTAAGACAGGTGACTGCTAGTCTTTTATAAATAACAAGCCTTAGTGTTATACTCGGTAAATACAATTTATTTTAGTTGTGAATTAATTTGCTAAGTTAGTTGCATCTATATTCAAGATGACAACCAGTGATAAACCAATAAAATTTTGTACCAACCTTATTGCTTAGCTCTTGTGGGATACAAGATAGATAGAAATATGATTATTAGGATAATGATAAGTGGGTTTAAAGAACATGACGTGAAAATCCATATTATCTCTTTTCCCATTTAGCAGTATTTATTCTTGGCAAATAAAAGTAAATGTATGGACTACTCATGCTTTATTTTTAAGTCAGTTGTGATTAGTCAGTTTGAATTTATTTATTCAGATAAACAATTATTAATTGTGTATGAATAAATAAGAATTACATTAGCACCACATGTTAACAGTTTAAAATAAATATTAACATTATTTAGAAAATTCCCTTAAATATAAAGTCAAATAAAACTATTGATATAAACTCACCACCATATTAACTATACAAACTGAGTGGAATCATTTTTAGAAATAAGACTGCACTACTCTTGCTTTGTAATATTGGTAGCTTGTAAATTTCTCTTTTATGGCTCAGTTGGCAACAGTTCAACAATTTCACAGCTTCCACTATGCCTAAAAATATTCAATATTGGATTAAACATGTTCTTACATGAGTAATAATTATAGCACTAGTATTTTCGAAATCCTTGGATCTGCATGGTTTGAAATCATTTCATATTTATCATCAATAGTCCGACTGTTCACGGCTGAACATAGGCCTCTCTTTGTCCTTGCCATTTTGTTTTCCTGTTTGATGTGGATAAAACTTATTATCTTGGGTTTTAACTGTTTTATCAGGATTGCAAAATATGGGTATCCTGATAACTTTATATTTGATTATCTAAAATGGCACTGTCAGACAGAACCTGAGACAATTCAGTGTCTTTTGTATTTTACCTTATGCGTAAAATATGGGCTCCAACACTGTTGTAGCTAAGATAACTATAGACCAATGCACAGGTTGAACATGCCTGATATATAGATATAGCTTAATAGACCGGACCACTTTGTTACAGTAGAATTTTATTTCATCTACAGTTACGAAGGTTCATAGAACTAATATTTGGGTGGGAAATGTTGCCCACCACCTGTCTTTTGAGTGTTGCAGGTTGATGATGACATCCTAGCAGATGACCTGACCTTAGTGTGAAGAGAGGATGGACGAGCGGTCCTTTACTGATTGGTATGTATGGATGACGGTAGCCCGCCCTTTTGACGTCAGTGGTTTTGTGTGTGGGCTACGCGCACACATGCCGCATGAGTGCTGTACTGAGCTGGAGTCAAGCATTGTTTGCTAACCTTTGTTGCTGATCAACATCAACAACTGTGTGAACAGCTTGACCGTATGGGCGGAGGATTCGTCAGATACCGATTTACGTGGGGGTCCTCTACCTCCTCCACTGACGTTGTTGGACCTATGTAATTGCATTGTATTGATATAACTGATCATGACGAACGATGATGATTGTTTTATGTATATGCATTGATGTGTTTATGAGGCAAATTTTGAATTTATGTTTGAATAAAATTTTATTTTTCCTATCCAACATCCTTCCCAAAACGCTGGCTGGCCACCATGCGTATCCTTGATCCTGGTCTTGTTGGCTAGATCCCGTGATGGGTGATGCCGTGTGTTGGCTAGAACCCGTGATGGGTGATGCCGTGTGTTGGCTAGATCCCGTGATGGGTGATGCCGTGTGGGGTAAATCGACCCTATGTGGGTGATGCCTGTGTGCGCTAGATCCCTATGTCGGTGATGCCACGAGTTGGCTTAGCCATGGGTGATGCCACGAGTTGGCTAAGATCCCTATGTCGGTGATGCCAGAAATTGGCTTAGCCATGAGTGAAGCCTTGTTTGTTAGATCCCGTGATGGGTGACGCATGCCTCAGGCTATGATCCTATGACTAGGTGAAGCCTTGTAAATAACTTTTCATTTTGTTTGTTATGCTGTTTATTCTGTAACTGTTAAATAATCAGCGCGAGGAGCGCGCTGGATCAGAATGGCCGTATGGGCGCAAATTAATATATAATGATTATATTGTTACGAAAATATTAATAATATTTAAGATTGATATTTAAATAACTATTTGTGAACACAGAACTGAGAACTTCACTACTTTACAATATTAGACACTGTATTGGCTGCTTACCTGTTTTATAAAGATTGAGTATTTAATTTATCGCTTAGTTATTAAGATAACTCCAGAAACTTTCAAAGTAAAATCAATTAGTATTAAATAACATTATTCTGACACTTATTTTTACGGTAATAAATAACATGCGTTTATAATTGCATCCTGTTGATAGCGCCATCTGTTGACAATGTTGTAAAGCAGCGTTTGGTTAATAAAATAAATTTGTTATTCGTGTAAAATAAATCATTTGGTGTTGTGCAAAATTCATTACAATATTAATGTCGATTTTTGATTAGTTTATAGTTAATCGTATAGTAATTTCAATTATATACAACATGTAACAAGTTTAATGCACATCATGAAAGTACTTTGTTCAGAATCGGCAACTGAATCCATTTCCGTCATTTTTAATATTGTTTATTTTTAGTCTTAAAATAATTAAAATAACGTAAATTGTAGTCACTCATTTTTTTTTAAATTGAGCTATTCGAAAATAAACCTTAAATCAAAGCAGAACGGCTTATTTTTAAATGCATTTGTTAAATGGTTCCACGTTGACTTACACAAACGCACACATTAAAACAACATAATTTAAAAAAAAATTGAGCTATTCGAAAATAAACCTTAAATCAAAGCAGAACGGCTTATTTTTAAATGCATTTGTTATATGGCTTCACGTTGACTTACACAAACGCACACATCAATACAACACAATAGACGGCAAAAGACAATAGCACACAATTGACCACCAAAATGTCTATCATCTATCTTTCACTAACGTAGGTAATAAACAACGGGAAAGAGCGAGACGTAATGTCTCACTCGCGCTGGCGCATGACAAGCGCAGCGGGCGATGCGCTTAGACATGTTATGACAAGTACAACCGGGAATATCTAATGAATATCTATCTGTTTCTATCAGTGAGTGCTGTGAAAACCTTTTTAAAAGTTCACTTGTTTACAAAATGTGTAATGGTGTATAATTTAATCATTCAACAACAAAGTGAAAAGTTCAACATCATCTTGATGTTGACTTGTCACCCATGGACTTTCTAATTGTGGAGAAATATTAAATCACCAGTTTATTATGACGACAGAAAAAGTGCCGAGTAGTTAATTAATTAAGATACTAGCTGCTTTTGAAACAGTGAAAAGATGTGATTTGTGAGGAAATACTGAAGTGCTACGTGGACGAAAGAATTGTGATTTAAGCCTGTAAGTTATTTTATTATTCTATTATTGTAAGTATTTAGATTCACAAGACAAGTTTAAACACGCCGTTCTTGTTTATTTCTCTCATTGATATTCTTTTATTTTATCTGACTAAGTTAAGATAGTCACAATAGTCACTTACGATGTTAAGAAACAATAGATCGTGCATATTAATAACAAACAATAAATGATTCGACTGTCCACACCATAGCTTAAAAGTGTGATGGAAAGAAATACTCATAATATCTTTGGTAATATCAACAGTAGCCGACAAATTGTTCAAACATCATTTTTGTAAACCCCACTCTATCAGAGTGTGGTTTACAGACTGAATTTCATACATTTTGTTATATCGTATCGTGTTTCGTTCCTATCAGATCGCTGTTGTTTGTTTACCATAGCAACCGTTTCGTTTGTGTGCGTGCGCAGATTTAGAGTGACCACGATTTTCACTTTTAATTGAGTTAATACTTTCTTTAAAAAACATTATTTACGCAAATAAAAAAAATATTTCAATGCATGCATTATGATCGTAACAAGGTTTTCTAATTGGGGTGTCTGAGGATGTGCGTTATTTCCATTACACGTTGTATTGTAAAGGAAGTGGCCTTTCTTAAACATTAAGTTGTAATTACGGTTAGTTTATAAAAAGGACTGTAGGTCGCATTTTATTTCAATTCTGTGCTAGAAATCGTCTGAAAATAAACCAAGTAATATTACGTGAGTGTTTTTATTATAATGTATTCTGGTCTGGACACGATAACCCTGGCGTATCGCCGACAGCAGCGGTTGGATAAACGCCCCCTAAGAGACTTCGGGATCTACGGTTGGCACGAGAGTGATGGGTCACTTGGCTTAGCCACCATTACCAATGATGACCTGAAGACTGATGCGACAAGCGCTTGGAAGCCGTGTTTGGCGCTACTCAACCCTGATCGGAGACCACACAGTGTGTCGGAGTTATGGCAAGCACGTCTACACTTCACGTGAGGCCACGTGCGAGCGAGAGCGACAGAGCGACTACGACGGGGTGCACGCCCCGAGGTGTGCTGAGGCGTGAACGCTGTTCTGCTCTGAGTGCTACCAGAGGTTGCAGATGCGGGTTGTTCATGCACTGACCAAAGGTATTTATCCAGAGCTGATTTGATTAGAGTTTTTGAGAAACATCCTATTTTTATAAATTATGGTACTTACACGATTACCTACTGTCCCCGTAAGGATTACCAGATAAACATTATACAGTCAACATTACGAACGTTACACCCCAAATAGAACTTATAGGTAACTGTTGTTTATCCACGTTTGGTACATAGCAGTGCTGCTGTGCTTATAGTCATATTATGCCGTCGGCTGGGGCTCTTGTCTGTTTATTAATCGTTAGGCCATGTCGAAAACTCTCTGTAAAACTTACTTATCTACACAAGAAAGAGAAAAAAAGCTTTGTTGTTATGTGGTTCTACATACATACATACATACATACATATCGTCATGCCTTTTATCCCCGAAGGGGTAGGCAGAGGTGTATTTCTACACCCACTTTTCGCCAGATGTACTTTAGTCCCACGTAATAAGGGGCGAGCCTATTGCCGTACCGGGCACATTTCCAGACTCCGTGCTGCTACTGAGAATTTCGTGTCAGAAAAACCCAATAATACTGCCCAGCCCAGGAATCGAACCCGGGACCTCCCGATCCCACGCGCACATTTATGCCGCGAGACCAACGAGGCAGTCGTATAGGGTTTGATGTCGAGATTTCCGTCTCTACGCAAAGATGGTATTTGCATCGTATTATCCCTTAGTCGCCTCTTACGACACCCACGGGAAGAAAGGGGGTGGTGACACTTGTATTCTATGCCGTCAACCACACGGCATAATGTGGTTCTACTAATATAATTATTAGTAAAGAACGGTATAACTGCCCTTTTCAAGTTGAAGCTCTGATATAGATCCATTGTATAAATTGCCTGATTTGCTTTCAGTTTAAATAAGCTAATCTATGTGCTGACTATGAATTCAATTGGTAATCAATTGGTTATCCCAATAGTGAAACATTAAAGAAATCAAAACATTATTTATAGCCCATGGTTACACATTACATAAGGCTAACTAACTGCATTACTTATGTAGCCATAAGTGCTCACGGCGCGATTATATGAAGCCTCTCTTGATAAATGACTATCCACCACAAAAATAATTATTTGCATAAAACCAGCAGTTTCACAGATAAGTGCATTCAACAAAACAAACTTCAGTTTTATTATATTAGTACAGATATATATTCGGAAGGTAGATATAAAAATAAATTTGTGATACACATTTTTAAAGCTAATATTTGTAAAGTTACAAAATAGGTTTTAATAGATATCTGTGGACTCTGTAGGTGCCTACATGATTTCATTTTAACATTATGTTGAAATTGTTACTGTCAGCTTGCAGCTCAAGTTAAGGTTATATAATAAGACAAGGGAACCCGACATATCTTAATATTTGTCGCATAATTTTATACCTGTACCTATAGAATGATTTGTTCCGACCATGATAAGTCCTTGTTTAACCTGAACTACTGAAGCTAGAAACATGAGATCTGGTCAGTAGATTTCTTTATGGACATATGCACTCATTTAAGTTTTATAAAAGTTCATCTCTAAGGTTGAAAGTCTTAAGACAGGTGACTGCTAATCTTTTATAAATAACAAGCCTTAGTGTTATACTCGGTAAATACAATTTATTTTAGTTGTGAATTAATTTGCTAAGTTAGTTGCATCTATATTCAAGATGACAACCAGTGATAAACCAATAAAATTTAGTACCAACCTTATTGCTTAGCTCTTGTGGGATACAAGACAGATAGAAATATGATACTTAGGATAATGATAAGTGGGTTTAAAGAACATGATGTGAAAATCCATATTATCTCTTTTCCCATTTAGCAGTATTTATTCTTGGCAAATAAAAGTAAATATATGGACTACTCATGCTTTATTTCTAAGTCAGTTGTGATTAGTCAGTTTGAGTTTATTTATTCAGATAAACAATTATTAATTGTGTATGAATAAATAAGAATTACATTAGCACCACATGTTAACAGTTTAAAAAAAATATTAACATTATTTAGAAAATTCCCTTAAATATAAAGTCAAATAAAACTATTGATATAAACTCACCACCATATTAACTATACAAACTGAGTGGAATCATTTTTAGAAATAAGACTGCACTACTCTTGCTTTGTAATATTGGTAGCTTGTAAATTTCTCTTTTATGGCTCAGTTGGCAAACAGTTCAACAATTTCACAGCTTGCACTATGCCTAAAAATATTCAATATTGGATTAAACATGTTCTTACATGAGTAATAATTATAGCACTAGTATTTTCGAAATCCTTGGATCTGCAAGGTTTGAAATCATTTCATATTTATCATCAATAGTCCGACTGTTAACGGCTGAACATAGGCCTCTCTTTGTCCTTGCCATTTTGTTTTCCTGTTTGATGTGGATAAAACTTATTATCTTGGGTTTTAACTGTTTTATCAGGACTGCAAAATATGGGTATCCTGATAACTTTATATTTGATTATCTTAAATGGCACTGTCAGACAGAACCTGAGAAAATTCAGTGTCTTTTGTATTTTACCTTATGCGTAAAATATGGGCTCCAACACTGTTGTAGCAAAGATAACTATAGACCAATGCACAGGTTGAACATGCCTGATATATAGATATAGCTTAATAGACCGGACCACTTTGTTACAGTAGAATTTTATTTCATCTACAGTTACGAAGGTTCATAGAACTAATATTTGGGTGGGAAATGTTGCCCACCACCTGTCTTTTGAGTGTTGCAGGTTGATGATGACATCCTAGCAGATGACCTGACCTTAGTGTGAAGAGAGGATGGACGAGCGGTCCTTTACTGATTGGTATGTATGGATGACGGTAGCCCGCCCTTTTGACGTCAGTGGTTTTGTGTGTGGGCTACGCGCACACATGCCGCATGAGTGCTGTACTGAGCTGGAGTCAAGCATTGTTTGCTAACCTTTGTTGCTGATCAACATCAACAACTGTGTGAACAGCTTGACCGTATGGGCGGAGGATTCGTCAGATACCGATTTACGTGGGGGGTCCTCTACCTCCTCCACTGACGTTGTTGGACCTATGTAATTGCATTGTATTGATATAACTGATCATGACGAACGATGATGATTGTTTTATGTATATGCATTGATGTGTTTATGAGGCAAATTTTGAATTTATGTTTGAGTAAAATTTTATTTTTCCTATCCAACATCCTTCCCAAAACGCTGGCTGGCCACCATGCGTATCCTTGATCCTGGTCTTGTTGGCTAGATCCCGTGATGGGTGATGCCGTGTGTTGGCTAGAACCCGTGATGGGTGATGCCATGTGTTGGCTAGATCCCGTGATGGGTGATGCCGTGTGTTGGCTAGATCCCGTGATGGGTGATGCCGTGTGGGGTAAATCGACCCTATGTGGGTGATGCCTGTGTGCGCTAGATCCCTATGTCGGTGATGCCACGAGTTGGCTTAGCAATGGGTGATGCCACGAGTTGGCTAAGATCCCTATGTCGGTGATGCCAGAAATTGGCTTAGCCATGGGTGAAGCCTTGTTTGTTAGATCCCGTGATGGGTGACGCATGCCTCAGGCTAAGATCCTATGACTAGGTGAAGCCTTGTAAATAACTTTTCATTTTGTTTGTTATGCTGTTTATTCTGTAACTGTTAAATAATCAGCGCGAGGAGCGCGCTGGATCAGAATGGCCGTATGGGCGCAAATTAATATATAATGATTATATTGTTACGAAAATATTAATAATATTTAAGATCGATATTTACATAACTATTTGTGAACACAGAACTGAGAACTTCACTACTTTACAATATTAGACACTGTATTGGCTGCTTACCTGTTTTATAAAGATTGAGTATTTAATTTATCGCTTAGTTATTAAGATAACTCCAGAAACTTTCATAGTAAAATCAATTAGTATTAAATAACATTATTCTGACACTTATTTTTACGGTAATAAATAACATGCGTTTATAATTGCATCCTGTTGATAGCGCCATCTGTTGACAATGTTGTAAAGCAGCGTTTGGTTAATAAAATAAATTTGTTATTCGTGTAAAATAAATCATTTGGTGTTGTGCAAAATTCATTACAATATTAATGTCGATTTTTGATTAGTTTATAGTTAATCGTATAGTAATTTCAATTATATATTGTAAAGGAAGTGGCATTTCTTAAACATTAAGTTGTAATTACGGTTAGTTTATAAAAAGGACTGTAGGTCGCATTTTATTTCAATTCTGTGCTAGAAATCGTCTGAAAATAAACCAAGTAATATTACGTGAGTGTTTTTATTATAATGTATTCTGGTCTGGACACGATAACCCTGGCGTATCGCCGACATATACATAGATAACACTTGAATTTTGCGAGATGCCCGGAGCTCACATTAATGCGGCTAATGCCATAGTAAATGAGAGCCTTAGATGAATACACTCTGCTTTATTTCGTTTGTGTCCGCCATGGGTATGGTTTCCATACTAAGGTGCCCATTTACCTTTATTTGAAATACCCATTTTTTCTTTAAAGGGCTAAAGCTTGGGGCTATTTCTATCATCTCTAAAGTTTTACTTGGGTCTTGAATGCTATATTAGTGTTGGATGAAAATTAACCAGTAACAAGGCCGACTTACTTTGCCAATATTGAGGGTGGTAAAGAAAATGACACCTTAAAGACCAGCTGAAATAATAGCCTGGCGAGAAAAGTTAGAGCTATTACAGTAAAAATTGTGAAAATGGTCTCAAAAACATTGAACTTGGTTGTGCCTTAGGCTGTGAAGCTATTGTATTAGAAAGATATTGGCAGAGTCTGCCACGTTTATAGTGTTACTGTGAATAAAATTGCTTTAAAGATTGTAGTACCCAGACAAGGATATTCAAAGCAATGCTTTTCTTAAGATTAAGTATATTTAATGTTCTTACCATGTTTTCTATTGAATTTGTAAAAGCCTTATTACTTTTCATTATATTATATTGCAATAACGTTTTATTTGAAATACGATTAACTGGAGGAAATGGAGATACCGATACTCAAACTGCTTTTAAATGGTACCTACATATTATTATACGTAAATATTTTATTTAAATACCAAAATGTAATTTCGCATTACAGCCAATCTTTTTTCGACTGTATAACGTCTTAAACTGTGGTCTATATTTTTAATAATATTATACTTTCGATTAATTAAGTGAGGTTTGGCCTTATAAAGCCAAAAAACTTTTATTCTCCACGAAACCATTAAAAGACGTAGTTCAAAATAAACGCTGATGTTCAGTTTGGATACGCAAAGTATTTTATATTCCGGAAAACCGCATCACATAGGCATCACAGCGTAAAGCCTTTTTAATAATAAGTCACGTTTGCTAACTCTATTTACCTCTCGGCCTTGTATTCTACCTATAGATAAGCTTATTACAAGGTTCAACGAACTAATATGTATTTTCATAACATCGCATATTGAATCCATAATGATTTAACATCAATTTGAGTTAGTGGCAGTGGTAGTCATGAATATTGGAACTGAATTTTTATCCTCGTATAGCAGACTGTTACTATCATAAAGTCCACATAAACAATGAGAACACTAACTAAGGGTAACTGTCTCTGTGGTCCAGTAGAAAGCGTATACGTCTGCTTATCGAGAGGTCCCGGTTCGATTGCCGGGTCGGGCAAGTGTTATTGAGTTTTTCAAATTCTCAGTAGCAGCACGGAGTCTGGAAATGTGCTCGGTAACGGCAATAGGCTGCATAACCTGACATAATGAGGGTGTAATGTTAAACCTCTACCTACCCCTTCGAGGATACAGGCGTGAGACTGATAAAAAAACTACGAGGGTTTTGAGGCCTTTTGACTGCCACAGTCAATCATATTAGATCATCGTCCCAGCCAAAAGACGTCCATTACTGAACATGGGCCTTTTCAAAGGCTCTCCACATAAACCCATTTTGAGTCAGTGGTGATAATTGTGATAAATCAAAATACCCAGCACGTGACGCGCTAAACTCATTTTGGGTTGTCATGTATATGTCACAGCCAACTGTTTCAAATAACAATTAAATTAAGCGGCTAGATCACTCAGGCTGTCAGTGTAGCATAATAAGTACATTTGCTTATTTAAATTTTTCTATGTGTTTATTTATTTATAAGGATATCTGATGAATAAATGGAGAGTTATGTGTAATATCTGCGTGCTTGTACGTTTTGACATAAGTTAATAAAACGCGGCATCACGTGCAGCACATACCTTTATTTTAATAAAACTGGTCACGACGCTTCAATTCCACTAAAAACCGGCCAAGTGCGTGTCGTGCCACGCGCAATGTAGGGTTCCGTAGTTGCCTATAATGGCCATTATTGAAAAACTTCTGGTTCACATGGCCCTAAAAACGAGCATCTTTAAGATTAAGCCAGCGTTCCCAATGTAAACTCACAGAAATAGGTATTTATAAGTTAACCGACGATTCCTCGTAAACTAGTGATATCTACTTAGCCGTGATAGTTTTTCTTTTAAATTCGTTATATGTACTACATTTGTGATTTTTTTCACCTCTTCCTAATAGTTTAGCCGGCAGAGGGAGGGGACACTTGAGTCTAACAATTTTTTTCACTTCAAAGCTTGATATTTGACAAACCAATCACTTGATCGAAAAATGATTTGAGCAAACTAATAATATTCTTTTAAAACCTATCCAATGATACTATGGATAATGGGGTATTCAACCAAAAAAAAATTCAACCTCACTATATATGTATGGGAGATACCCTTAAAAACAATATTTTCCTAAATTTTATTCTACAGTTTTGTTGCAATTTCTTATGTCTATATTCATGTCAAATATCAGCTTTCTAGCACCAGGCGTCTTTGAGCTAGGCTGCGGACGGACAGACGGACTGACATGACGAAACTATAATGTCTAAGACATCTGACTTGCGATTGAAACGGCGTGGTTTCGATTTCCACCTATTTGTACTGTCGATGTAAGCCTACTCTCAGCCAAATCAAGTCAATAATTAAAAATTTTGGTTAAAACCAAGGTCTTACAGCACAAGTAAAGGAAAAATTCCGAAAATTAAAAAAAGTAGAAAGTTAAGGTTAATTTTGTAACTTACAAGTTTTCACAAAAAATCCTGATTTTTATACACCTAATAGGAACCATAAACCTCAGTATATGGTATAAATTTCAATTTGCTAGGTCCACCCGTTCCTGAGAAAATCGGTGGTGACTCACGGACAGACAGACAGACTGACAGACAGACGGACAAGAAAGTGATCTTATAAGGGTTTCTTTTTTTACCCTGTGAGGTACGGAACCCTAAAAAACAATCCCAGTATAATTATGATGTTGAAAATAATGCTCACAGCCTGCAGCAGCCTGTATATAAAAAAAAGCTTAAAGAAAATATTTGTAATCGAATTAGAAACACATTATGCCTTGAAATTACGATAGCTGAGTCTGCTCTTTGTATTCGTAACGTCTTTTCAGATTGGGTTTACGCTGCAAGGTAATGAAAGATGAAATTTTATGACTGCATTATCTTGAATCTTGGGCTAACGTGAGGCAATCAAATCGCAATTTTATATAGCCTTTAAAGCAAACAATGACTACACGTATGGTGACTCACCGCCCTACGTTATTTCAAGGGTTGTGGGTTCAGTCCCCACTCGAAACAAAACTTAGCGTGAACCATAACTTGTTGTTTCGAGTATGGATGCTTTTTGTGTCCGAGCATTGTATGTTTTAAAGTCCCTTGCGATTCAGGATTTATACTTACTCTGTTAGTTGGCGTTTTAAGTTAAAATAAGGAGACGAAATTAAGCATATTTTTCTGATTCTTCTGAGTCTGATTGATGAAAAGCGGGTAATGGTAATTTACATTTAAGGGCTTGCAATCGTATGCATCCAATTAAAAAGTTTACTGTTGATGTTTATCCAACGAGGCGGGTAACAGATGTCACATCATGAGATAATGATGTGACGCTAAATGTTTAAAGTCAGATTCATTTTAGCTATTTTATTTCATTTATAGTTTTAAAATATAAGATTCCACCCAAGAATGTTTTGGTTGCTATGTTCTCATTTTGATTGTAACTGGTAGGTACCAAATATATTATTTTCTTACTCGCTTTTACAATGAACGCTACCTAAAATTCCGAAATTAAACCAACAAAAGTAAATTTCCTGCCTAAAAATACTTAAGCCTTTACATTCAACTATTCAACTAGAGAAGCGTTTGCAAAACGAAAATACTTTTTGTTCCTTTAAACCTGCGCAGCCTAGTCTCTCTTGACATTAAACACAACTTTGGGCTTGTGTTGAATTTATACATTCTGATATAAAATGAAGGATATAAATAGAAGAGCGGTAATTCTTGAGATAGCGTACTGTAAATAGACCGGTGAGAAAACTCTGAATCAATCTGCTCAAAATTCTCGTTACGTTTGAAATTGTAGGCTAGTATATTTTGTTTAAGTACATGTTATAAGTTTGTGAATATACGTGTCTGTGTTTTTCTGTCTCTCATCTCATCAGAATTTTTCAGTCCTCTGGGTTCATTTACTACCGCTATTCAGTCGCTCAATGGACGGTTAACAGCTGCAGCATGGTGGCTTCTATACTCAATTAAGAGAAGAAGAAGGATGTATAATACGATGGCCACGTGGCCGCAACATCACAGAACAGCACGTGCACGTGTCAACTCTAATGAATGATTAATATTGCTGTGACGTTTACTGCTATTGAGGGCTCATAAATGTAAGCCACTGAGACAAATTTTGAGCAACCACATGCGATTTTTTACCCACCACATGATCCCTCCACCTTATGGCCCACTCAAAAATCTTTACATGTATAGAAATTACTATTCCTACCAGACATTAATACTAGTGTACTGTTTCTCGGAGACCCTGTATATAAGAAATACCCACTTTATATAGAGTATTCATCGAGCTCAAAATCTCATTTAGTGCTCCCCACAATTTTAACACCGAAAGTAATATGTTTGTTAGGCACAGTCTTATCTAACGCGGCCGGAAATATAACAAGGCCTTGTGTAAATTATAGGGTACTTCAGAACGTGACAAGCTCATTCTCCTCTTAACGTAGTGCTCAGTCCGGTAAGGACATAATTAGATTCAGTAGTCTGAAACTAAATTTGGCTTGGAAATGGTGTGTAATTTTGTGAATGTTACGTTATTTGAAAAATAATATGTCGAAATTGTCTACTTGCCGACGATTGCAGCTTTCTCAGTCAGAGGCATACATAGCATAGAGTTTGATGTCGTGTTTATTATATATGTAAGTATGTACAACGCAATTCAAAGTAACATACTATATCGACTGAAGGTTGTACGAGTAATGTTTACAAGGCTAAGCAAGTTATCAACAAACAATGCTGATAAGGTAATGTTTGCCTAGACAGTTTGTCGTTTAATACATTAATTTAACGTAGAAAACCTTCGTCACCATAGATGCTGAGATTATAACAAAATTCCTTACTGTTATCTGTGTAAAATATCGCAGTTTTTACAATAAATTACTCATAAAGAAAATATACTACCGCAAGCATATAATATTGTAATATCGCTTTCTTTTTAATAAACTGAAATTTAAATAAAATAATACTTAACGGCCATCAATACGCATAGGCTCAAAAAGATAGCAGACGAGCACCAAAACGTCTGATGGAATACAAAAGTGTCAATTATTGTAATTTGACCAAGGCGACTTAATTACGTGGCTAAGTATTTGCAGGATCAGGCACTAAGCAGAACGATTAACTGGCATCAACATTAGAGACAACCTATAAAATTAACATATTAGATTACCTGTGAACTCGTCTCTAATCCTTATTTTATGTGTCACTAAAGTCTAGATTTAAGTTTATATCAGTTTCAGACTAAAACAACACTCAGAAAAGCAAGCTTGAGTCAGCTCATCTTCGAACATAATACTTCTTTCGTCTGGCATTAAGTACGTCTACTCAGATTTTCACGTCAGATTGAGTATCTTAGTATGAAATTACATGTAAATGATTTTGAAGTGTCTGTGATTTCAAAATAACTACATATGTTGCCTCAAGCTTTGTATGAAGTTTTTGTTTGCTTGATTGCATATTCTTTACTAGATGATGCCCGCGGTTACACCCGCGTTATTTAAGGCTACTGCTCCGCTCCCGTGGCTCATAGCATATTTGTTTTTGTTATTAAGAGTTGATTCAACATAATATAATGTATATAATATGCATTTTTTAAGTCGTCTATTTTGATAACGAATGAAGCAATTTTAATGAAGCTTCGAACTATCTTTTTATAGCATAATTATGGCGCTTGCAACAGTGCCGAAATTTCGGATACTCGAAATTAAAGTACGTGGTACACATCTGTCATATTTTTGGCTTAGTTTAATATTAATCACGAGAATTATTTTATAAACACTCAAATGATTTATGGGCTATACGTCAGCGCGCACCTCACTTCACTAACAACCCACTCTTTTTGATTATTATGAAGTGAGACGAGTCGAAGTGAAAGGCGTAAAAGGACGCCACTGTCAGTCTTATAACAACTCTCGGACGTAACGGACGTAACGAAGTAGCTAGCGGGAATTATTGTAACAGTGTGTGATTGTGTAAAAGTGTGCCAGTAATGATTGAAATAAACGTGGAGTGGTTTATACTGGATTTGGTGTTTTCTTAAGATGCTGAATTGTCTTAAATGTAATATGAACCATTTTGTGTAAATCTATCGACTTATTACAAAAGTAAAGTGGCTTCGACATACAGACGGACAGATATCGTGTATAAGGATGCCGCTTTTTGCCGTTTTTTGCTGCGGATCTCAAAAAAATTGGCCTAAAAGTTTTATACGATGAGTCATGCGTCATACGTGCTGTTAACAGTATTAAAAAAAAGAATTGTGACGACAACTGCACACCTAATGCTTAGCGCATTTAACACAGGGATATAACAATGTTTTCCAAGATCTTTTAAAGTAGTATGCGAAAAAGACATTTTCATGTTTATGAAAAAAAGATATTGAGTTTTACGTTAAGAACATTTAAGAAACAATAGGTTTTTCGCTTTCAACTAGTGTCGTTATTTATTTGTTTGTTTGAGAAATCATCACGCAACATCTGTGAATTGATCATTATTGACAACCTTTAATTTGCCAGATTATATGCTTAGTTAAATAGTGGTATAAGTTTCATAGCAGTCAGATAAATAAGATCGTAGATACAACTTGATCTTCTGTTGGGCAGCAATACATACATTAGAAATCACAAGCAAAATGGTCATCCTAGACGTATCAGCATATACCGCAACCGCAGACAGTAGGCATTGGAAATTTTGCACACAGATTCCTAACAACGTAGACCTATAAAGATACGATGAATATGTGGCATGCATGCTTAAAACCAAGATGGCTCAAGGCTTAGTTAGGATCTTATTCTTTTATCCAAATCATATTTTCTTTATTACTTTGTATGTTGACTTATGTCATTGTATATTGATATTTGGAAACAGAATTAATATTACTTCATTCCTTTCTTTACGTATGTTGCCTTAGCAGAAGTCGTGGGCAAACATTTTGTTATTGCATATTTTCACAAACCACGTAGTTCCCTGTACATCTAGCAGACACTGTCATAGCCTCACGCCTCGTACCAACCGAAATGAGACAAGCCGACATATATGAAATTTGTTAATGCCATCCGTCATGACGTGATGGATACGTTTGAAATAACGCGCGACAGAGGTCTTTGCCGATTTGTCTGCAACGTGTCTGGCTTGGTTCGGGGTTTTTTAATATCTTATAGAACGTGATATTTGTATCAGGCCGTCTTTGTAAAATAAGGCGCTAAGGCGGCAGCGGTTTGAGGCGGTAAGGTTAATAATATTATTTCAACATCTGTACATACCAATTTTAGCCATTGAGATTTAATTTTTGTTTACACTAGGTTTGACGAATCTGTAGATAATTATAAATATGTCCTTAATCAATGAAGAAAAATATATTTTAATCAAGTTCTTTACCATTTACTCGGCACATTGTCAGATTTCTTGTCGCTGCTGTGGAAAAGTCATATATACAAAAAAAAAAAAGTATCTCTGCTAGGAATGGACCTAAACTCTTCACCATATGCAAACTTATAAGCAAGCCACGTTTTGAAATGAATTGTTATTTAGTCGCATTTGTAAAAAGATCTATCTTGAATCTATCCCTTTATTCCAGACTAGATGAAGCCTACGGTTATCCCCACGTTACTTAAGGCTACTGCTCCGCTCCCGTGGTTCATGGCGTGATGTATATAGCCTATAGCCTTCCTCGATAAACGACCTATCTAACACTGAAATAATTTTTCAAATCTGACCGGTAGTTCCTGACATTAGCACGTTCAATCAAACAAACAAACTCTTCAGCTTTATATATTAGTATAAGATATAAGATTAGATACCGTCACATAGCATATTATAATAATAATAGATATCAGCACATAGTATAATATAATTCTCCACCACACGTCTGCAAAAGTAATTGATGATCACGCGTCTATTCCGTAGTTAGTGTCAATCATGATGAAAGCCGACTGCCCACTCACGCGATAAAAACTACATAAAACTATATCATCTGTACCTACAGTAGATACAGTTTATGAGCTGACATCGTAAGTAATACTTCTGATGGAGGATATGATAAACATCAAACAGGAAACACGTTTATAATCACAGAATAAGGTTATTTAGGGTCATGAAATAGAGAAAGGTAAAGGTAAGGAATATGATCTATCAAAGTAGAACGTAAAGTATAAGAAACCTTTAGTGAAACAAAGTAATACTTGAATAAACTCCAACACATAGCAGTGATGTGCGCACCATCAACTTTTCGGAGTAAAATACGAATTAATTTGTTAGTTATCGCTTGCTCCGTGCCTTGGTCCCGATCTCGGCTGTCATGACGATAGTTGACCGTCTTATGGGGAGCGAATACCTTTAACCATAGAATACTAATCATCGCCTGAGAGGCCGCGTTCGGTTGATTTATTAAAAATATTTTTAAATTACGTCTATTTATTGCGAGGTGCGTTCGCGCAAATACAGTGCACCCCGTGACGTAGTGGATAGTGGTCACGGGTTCAGCGGGTAATACGTAGGTATCGAATTATTGATCTCACGTTCGCCTGGGAGGCGATCATTAGTATTAAAGGTAAGTTTTTTACCAATCCCGTTTCTTAGTTTCTTGCAATTATTTCTTTATTTATTTGTTTGATTTAACTGAGAATTGGTTATTTTGTTTCATAGATGAATCTCAATGAGAACCAGATAAAAAAATATTTAGAAAACGAAGAATCGGACAGTGAAACTGAAGATTACGTTGAGGATTATGATTCAGATAACATTGTGACTGATCCTTCGTGCCAGCTTGAAGATGATCTTCAAAATATTGCTCCGAACAATCTGGATTTACCTACTCGAACATCTCAAATACAAGCAAGCACAAGCGCCGAGTTAGAAGCCGCTCTACAAACCCAATCTCGATCGAAACTGCTGTAATTTTTATAGAAAAATATAGTCTGATTTTATCTTACTGTCAAGCCAAATATCTTACAATTACAATGGTAATTTTACTTTTATGTGATAAAACATTTTATAACTACTTAATTTAGATACCAAATTAGAGGCTATATGTGACTTTTTATTTTTTATTATTATTATTATTATTTCTTTTTCCTTTTATTTTCTCGGTTAATTAACCGGTGACAGACTGATGTTACGGGCCTAAGCCAAGTGAGCATCAGACATAGTTTGAGTGTTAGGCTGTGAGGTGTGTGCGGTGTTAATGTTGGTCAGAGGTTGAGTACTGTCCGGTTCGCATTGTAGGAATTTTCTTACTAGTCTGCAAGTGTTAAGTATTACTGCTTTTTGTAGCAGGTAGTAAGTTTTTGCTGGTAAGTTTAATGTTTTAAGGGATTGGTGTAACTGTCTGGGTATGACTCCTGTTGTAGAAATAACAATAGGTACAATAGTTACTTTTTGTAAGTGCCATAGTCTTATGATTTCGTCTTTGAGCTCAATATATTTGGTGAGTTTTTCTGCTATAGTATTCTGAATGTTATGAGTGTTTGGTACGGCAATGTCTATTAGGTATCCTGTTTTAGTTGTTTTGTTTATTAGGGTGATATCAGGTCTATTATAATGGATGGTCCGATCAGTAAGAATAGCTCGGTCAAAATATAGTTTGGTAGTAGAATTCTCTAGAACAGTTTCAGGGTTATATTTATAGTAGGCTGTTTGGGAGTCAATGAATTTGTATTGTTGTGCAAGCTTTTGGTGTATGATACTGGCTACCTGATCATGTCGATGCTTGTAATCCGTCTGGACTATGGACTTACATGCGCCTGTTATGTGCTGGATTGTTTCTGGAGAGCTATTACATTTTCGGCAAGAATCAGTTTGTATGTTTTTTATAATATATTTACTATAATTTCTGGTTTCAATTATTTGGTCCTGTATTGCGATCATGAAGCCCTCGGTTTCTGGGAAGTATTATTATTATTATTATTATTATTCTAAAGACTGTTCAAACAAGGGCTACGTTAGACTTAAGGTTGATTATAAGACTGAAATTATAATTTTAAAGAAAATGTGCCATTGCATTTAAAGAAACAAGGTCTTTCTTCATTATTTTGTTAAATTTAAAACAATTTTTAATAGAAAAGTCTTTCTAAAATCTTGTAACATTTATGAAGTAGCCTCCCGAGCGAGCATTAGTATTAAGCAGAAAAAAAATTAGATTAGTACTCCAGGGTTAAATAAACTGATGCTAGTCTAAACCGTGAAATATTGCTAGCCCTTTAGGTCACGGGTGTCAGATGGTAGTTGCTCTGATATTGCAGTTTAATTGCTGCTTCAAACGCCATAAGACAGCGTATGTGCGTATGCACGTCTTTATGATCTCAACCATTTATATGATAAAAACGAGTTCTGCCATACTGACGTAAATACTAAACAATGAACGGTACGCACTTTACGAATTTTCATTTTAATATTAGTTTAACATTACCAGAATATTTGTAATTAAGTACGCTAAGTTATCTTAGGTACTGTCAAGCGCACAATAGAAAATACCCGTTAAAGAACTGAAATCACTTAAGAACTCAAACGTGTCTAGACATGCCTAACTCGAACCACAAACTTTCACTAACAAAATTATTCAAGGTATTAGACAAATATTTTGGATGCTGATAAATGCGTTTGCTATTCGAATTTATTGTCTTGTTCAACGTCTTAAAGGATTTAGAAGATGTTTATGCGGCCAACGTGATGTAAACAATCTGCAAGATTTGCACAATATAATACTTTACACGTTATATTCCAAGATGGCGGCTGGATGGGTGGATTACGGCGTTGCTGATCAGCGGAGTGAGGCTTACAGCCATTATACCCCCTTGAATACAACTCAAGTATGTACACACGTACACACATTTTGATCCCTGAATGAACGGCATGAAAAGGCAAAGACTGGCAGCTAAAAATATATCCTTTACTATAATAGGTATTTATAAATTATAAAGGGAGCAGGTCTATACAAGTGTGGGAGAGATCACTTATTTGGCTATTGTATGATGAACACGTTGGATCCTTAGCATATTACCTATATATACATGTAATGTGTAAAACCGGCAATTTATCAACATCAATTTAATGAGCATTCTTTATGATATTCTACAGTTCTGTTGATTATTATATATGAAGTTTCGTAGTTCAACGACATGTTGAAAATTTTGTTACTTATCGTGATTTACTAAGTTTTTGACAATGTAAAACAGTCTTTCCAATAAAGTTTCCTCGACGTAACGAAGTAAGCTATAACAAAGTTTAAGCGAGTCATCAGTCAATCAGTACTAAGGAACGTGACTGGCACTTCGATAGCATGAGAAAACTACTTCAATACAATGTACAACGTGTTTCAAGGAATTAAGTTTCATTTCAACGCGCTCTAGATTGCTTCGCTGGAGGTGTGAAGTGAAGCATTTTAGACAGCTGCTCAACGGAGCACTCTGCACGCTTCGCTAAATTCACAAACCCTTAGTCACCCAAGAAAACTGTGATTCTTATGTAATGTGTAAATTTTGTGCATCAAGTTTTGAGATTCAAGTGGTGTCTTTGTAATTTGTGAGATATTAGACTAAATTGGGCTTAAATAATTTGCGTGACTAGTTTTGTGTTCGCAGTAGAAGGCGTTACACTCTGAATTGTATAATGTCATGATTTTCTGATATTATCTATACGAATTTGGGCATTTTTAAGGCTTAAAAAGACAGCTATAGCCTAGCTATAGCCTCAGTTGAATATGTGAGAGCGTTTTTAATAATAAGGTTGTCTTGGTTTTGTGGCGAATTCGTGTGTAAAAGATATTTCATACTGCTTTAAAAGTACACTTGGTTAACATATAGTTAATTAAGGGTTGTGGGCGTGAGCACAGTGTAGGTAATTATCAACCTTAACCGAAAGATTGCAGAAAGATAGAATATTATTAGTGTTGACAAACAAAATATATCCTATACGGAATACCTATTACGTTTTGGAAGTAATCTGAACGGATACTTTATGCTTGTTGTCTAATGTTTTTCCATAAAGTCATTTGGTCCCAAACTAATCAGAAGTTGTAGTAAGCCAGACAACTCTTTGTTATTTCTTTCTTTTTAAAAATACAACTCCTTCACTAGCTGTCAGTCCTGTGTTGTGGGGCACTTAACAAACATTCGATCAACAAACACAACGAACACCTAGATTCGAAACAACATTTTATGGATCACACAAAATGTTGTCTCAAGTTTGAATCAAACTCACGACCCGCAGCGCAGTGCCAAGCATCAAGGCGACCACATAAACCACTTAGCCGAGTCGTCAAACGCGGCACAAATAATCGTATTCATCAGACAAAGCCTTGTCCTTAGTGAGAATCGCATCTATGACGTATACTTATAATCGTCGTAAACCTATATGAGTATGAGTACTGTACTCAGGCTAAGTGTTGCTTCTATCAAGCAAACACACTAAGTATACACGGTGTCAAGTGACCAACCACCTAACTGAAGTACATCGTGTCGAGTCATACTAAGCAAAAATAATACCTGGGAAACGGTAACACTTTTACGCTTTATAAGCCGCAATGTAAAGCGCGCGCGTCCAATGCTCGCGATACCTACCTATTTATGGGTGCATAGGACATAATTATATTGGACAAATTGGCGCGAGAAATGCATCGATATTGTAATAATTAGAAAAAAAATAGTGATTTGAGCCTCAATATCTCCTAAAGCTATGCTATATAGCTTCCCCGGGTATGGTGCCGAGATTAAAAATGTATCTATTGGAGTTTTAGTTTTTGTTAAGGGACTTTTTACATCGTGTATATGCAGTACAAAGCCTTCATTAAAGAATACCGCTGGATACATAATTATAAGGTATAGAAATTTTAGTATACTTCATTGTAGAATAAACCTAGTTTTATTTTATTCGGGAAACAAACAGATGCAATACTTACACATAAAATTACTCACAACTAAACCATACACAATCCAATAACAGTTTCCACATATTGGCATAACATAAGCGCCAAACGACGTTTAGTATAGCCTTCATGTTACATCCTCCTACATATGAATCTTCATCAAAATGTCACAACGTCGACCGTGAAATTAACGTAACCGCGTATTTTACAGCCTCCCTATTTCATTACAAAATTATTATCGCTCCACACAGCCCTTCGGAATATAACAACATGTGTTAAGCAGGTTTCGGCTTATATCGAAGGGAATACTGAAAGTTGCGAAGGCATTCTCCTTGTGCAGTGTTATGGAAGCTAATTCGTATGTAAGTGGGTCATTAAGTGATGTCAGCGTTTCGACCCACGCTGAGGATTGAGTCTTGTACCCGACGGGCGTTTCGACTTTTGTAAGCTTTTTGGGATGTGTTTAGGTCCTTTCATAAAATATACTGTGAATTATTAAAATATGAATTATGGTTTGCTCAATGCCTCGAAAAGCACGTTAAGCCATGTTATGAAAGTCGTCGATAGTGTTCAGAGGGGCCTGACCTAACTTGTCCAGGTCTGAGTCTCAGAATATCAATATCCGTTTGTGTTACAGAAATCAAAAGGCAGTTGCTTTATAGAAAAACAAATATTTCGTGAAATCTGGTAAGACTAGTAAGCCCACCCTAGGCTCAATGGCGTAAATGGGAGAACGCTAGGAGGATGATGATAATGATTTAGGTATAGCGGATAGATGCAGGTGGCTCAGGATTGCTCCATGTGGAAAGCCTTGTGGAGGCCTATGACCGTCAGTGGTTTCGGCTGATGTGATGTTGATGATGGTGAACAAAATATAAAAAATGTAGACTTGGTATAATTGGCAAACGTTTTTGAATGCGATATAATACAGACTCTGTCTAGCTTAGAATTCACAATTTTTTGTTCAGTGTTTAGGTGTAATCCAACAAAAATTCAAACAAGGTGCGCGTAATCTCATCTAACTTCAATATGGAGACTGATCAGACTAGCAATAAGTAATCTATTTTAAATTTTCAATTGAATTCTTCATTCTACTACTAGCTAACTAAGGCTTCTTTAACTCTTTCAGTCACACTTTCACATCGATGACAATGTATATTTTTTTTGTTTATTCCAGTAACACTGATGGTAAACATTATATAAATATATAGTTATAAAAAATTAGAATGTAAGGCTTTAGAGGTATAAGGTGGTTATCTACGCTAACCACTGTGACTAAAAGGGCTATTAAAACTGCAGTAAGTTCAATATTTATGATTATAAGATTGTTCACTTATAATTTTTTTATTTTTTATTTATAGACTCACGCCTGTATGCCCGAAGGGGTAGGCAGAGGTGTAATATTACACCCACATTTCACCATGAATTTTTTAGGTCCCACGTAATAGGGGGCGAGCCTATTGCCGTACCGGGCACATTACCAGACTCCGTGCTGTTACTGAGAATTTCCTAACGGAAAACCCAATAACACTTTGCCCGACCCGGGAATCGAACCCGAGACCTCCCAATCCCACGCGCACATTTATGCCGCGAGACTAAAAAATATTTATAAAAATAGGTGTGTAATACAAATCTGCCTACCCTTTCGGGGATAACAGATGTGAAGTTAGTGGTTATGTTATGTTATAAAAAATAATAAACATAAAGGTTGCTTTAGTACAAGCTTAGCTTAGTTTCTGGTACCCAAGAGCAGTGTCGGGAATTTACAAGCTTAGATCTGTTTCGTCGTGACATATGACGGCGTAGAGGGCCCTTGATTTACAGAGCACAGCAATTATGTCTAGGTAAGAACACAAATATGTGCATAACTGCAGCTATTCCTTCATAAACTATGCTTTGACAACTGAGTAATGCACAAAATGAAAAAGGAAGAGACCTCCCACTTGCCCTCTTTTCGATCACTTACGTCGTTTCGATCGAAATTATCTACGTATTTTATATAAATATACATATGATAATATGGTCGTTATTGGGACCCAGAATACAAATTTTGTCAAAAATGTATACGAGTATGCTACATTTTGTTTTTGGCAGACTTCTACAGATAGCTTCAAATAGTTAGGCATTTAAATTTTGTCATATTTTCGTCTTATTGCAAGTCCTTCAGTAGGTTTGTAAAAATATTTTAAGTTTTTTTGCAATATAACAAGTGAAAATCGCAGTTTGTGTAGTTCGTCGTATTGATACAAAGCTAGCCCCAATCGTCATGGTGGTTGCTGTAGCTAACCACCTTATGTTTTCATTCATAATACATAACAACCACCAAAAATAACGTACTTTTATTGAGAATCCATTAGAGTATATGATATTTTAGAGAACAAATCAAAAATAATATCACTATATTGAACTTCTAATTTATTTTGATTTTTTTTTCACTGGCGCAGTCAGAAACTCTTCTTGACCGACTTTATAATTCAAAGTCCTTACGAAACGTAAGATTTGCGGTGTCGTAGGAAACTAAATTGTGGTTGTTTAGGGTTCATATTATCATATACGTTTAAAAGTAAATCGATAGAGAGGCCCGTACTTTATATAAAAAATCCAAAAAATGTGGTTAGCAACACTAACCACCAAGACTGAAAGAGTTGTATGTAAATACAGAAAAGTTGCCTAGAATACTGATAATTGGAAACCGTGACTAAAATATTTGGCAAATGAACGAACCACTGTTACCAAATATTTTAATGAATAAGTTCAATAGTATATCTAATAAACAAAATGTAAAACTAATTCTCAAACAAGCATTTTAAATTACAATACAAATAGCGAACACAATAGAGGTATTAGTATTACCCATTTACAAATCACCTTTTAACATGAACCCTTTACTTAACAAATATCAGAGGACAGAGCATAAAATCAGAGGTTGAACTGGCTTTGATGAATACGTAATATTTGGACATTGAAAGATAAATATTCAGTGGGTACATACATACATGTTTATTCAGAAAAACATAAATCGTATCAACAAACGGCAAGCGTTTGGAAAATACGGGTTAAGAGTTGTGACGGACACGCTCTAACATACAAGGTGTTGATTTGCATTTGCAAAATATTTTAATAACACAATATACTTATAGATAGTGTACTTATTCACCTAAAATTATTTTTAACAGTGTGCGATGATATAAGACCCTATTTTCATTAAATGTTACTTAGATAATAAATCAGAATAAACTTCTTGTTTTGTGTCGGGTTGGAAAATCCCCATGGAGTCCTTCCGCCCTGGGAGGGAAGGACGAAGGGGATTGTCAGACTCTTACTGACTAAAAACCAACCCTTGCTTCTCATGTACCCATGTGTCGGAGGGTAGGGTTTCACCGTAGCATTCCTTGCTACCCCCCGACGGGTATTGGCCCGCCAGATGGTCAGACGGGCCCCGAACGAAACCCCCTTGGCGGCGGATGAAGGTGGGGGAAGGGACAGAAGAATTGTCCCTCGCACCTGTACCATTGGACGCATCCTGCGCACGCCCCCGTCAAGCCCATACGGAGCGTCCACTCCTGGGATCTCGCTTAGCTTCACCGTGGGTGAACTAACCACGGTTAGGTACCACGACAAGGTAACCACCACGACAAGGTAGAGATCCTACGGGCACGGTAATTATATCTAACAGTATTGTAACTCCATACAAACGCACGAAACTCGAGTTATACCTACGCGCCTCGAGCAAAGTACGCATTAGACTGTGCCTAAAGTACCCACAGCCGCGATCGTGCCGCAGTCACGCACGGACGGTTACGGTTTTATAGCGGTGTTCTCTATTTAAAAAATCATTATGGCGACGAGTTGTAGACTATATTGTCAGGCCCCCGTCACTGGCTCAAATTCGCGCGATAAATACCTACCATTTCGTGTATCAATATGGATACAAACGACAGAGGGCCGCCGCACGCCCGGCAGCGTGTACGCACGGCACGTTACCCGCGCTTTCGTCTAGAAATACCGACCCCACGAAGTTATTGTGCAGTGGATGGGTTTTAAACGCACGAAACAAACGAAAACTTGTTGTTTTTTCATTGCCGAAGGAAAAACGATGATTTATATCGTAAGTTATGAATGTTATGATATAAGATTATTTTGATATAAGTGGGTACTTATATAAAATTTCGTCTACAAATTGACACCGTTTATTTTATTTAGAGCAAAGGTAAGAAAGGAAATACTAGGTATGTAAATGTTCGTTAATTGACACGTTTAGGTTATTACTAGAAATAAATATAAATGTTGTTTTTATTAAGTAAAATCTACTTAATGTCAGAATATTATTACGTATTTACTGTATTGTCTGGTATTGTGTCCCATAAACGGAGATAGGCAATAAGCCCCTACTGCGTACGATTATTATACATTTTTTTTAACATATTGCATACTTATTGGTTATTTTATTAAATATGTTAACAATATGTATTTATTAACTGACTCGTGTATATATAGGTAAGTATTAAGCAAATAAAAATATGGTTATTTCGCAACATTCGTTTTATTACCAAAATCATCATAAGACTGCCACGTTGCTCTCGCGGCGTAAATGTGCGCGTGGGATTGGGAGGTCTCGGGTTCGATTCCTGGGTCGGGCAAAGTGCTACTGGGTTTTTCCGAATTCTCAGTAGCAGCACGGAGTCTGGTAATGTGCCCGGTACGGCAATAGGCTCGCCCCCTATTACGTGTGACCAAAGAATTCATGGCGAAATGTGGGTGTAATATTACACCTCTGCCTACCCCTTCGGGGATACAGGCGTAAGTCTATGAAAAAAAAAATCATCATAAGAACAACCCTAGCGCCTTTGTTCGATGACGCGCTTGTACTTACAGTCACACAATCTGCAACTCTTTGCGTGAGTACTTAGGGTACATTTCTCTTCACTGTGAACAACGGCTATTATTATTAAGATTTTGTAGGTGATTATAGCGTAGGTATTTTCGATTTTGTATGGGAGTGATGTATCTGTTACGAAGTAACTATTTAGTAATCTGTGATATTGTGCTGTTTGAATTCTTCGTTAAGTCACTTAAAAATAAGATTTTTCAAATTACCTGGAACTTTCGAAAATGTACCTACTACGTTGAAATTTGATTAGCTTAATCTATTATTATGTTGATATATTTTAAATATATTGGTGTGATTGTAGTTATAATGTATATTAGCAGAACACTTTTATTTGCGTTATGGACGACCTTCAGGGTAATTTTCAAAATGGTAGCCGACATTTATCTGCTTAGTGTAAACCAATAGGACATTTCCTAGGGTACTTACATACCTACCTACACGATTTTTATTTGTCAAAATAAAATATATAAATAATATGAACAATCACAAAACCAGAAAAATCGTCAAGTAGGTAGATGTAATTCAAATACTTGAGGCGGGTATCCCTACCGCTAGATTGCGTACGGCGCGACTGTAGGCATATAACTCTGGGAAACGGCCGAGTTACAATACTGTTAGATTATATTACCGTGCTACGGGGTTAGGCACCTGCAATAACGATCAGCTGAGAAGCAGCGGCGGTCAATCCACGAGTTAATTTTCAAAGAGGAAGATGACGAAACATTTTTTAACTTTTAGTGACTTATTTTTTCATGTATTTGTATTTAGTTAAGTATAGTAGTATATTCACCCTTTAAAATATTTTGCAAATGCAAATCAACACCCTGTTTGTATTTCAGTTTGAAGTCTGAAATATTAAAGACGGTTTCAACGTATGTTGCACACAGCTCATAGATATTTCAATGTCATTCGCAGTGGTAGTGATTTGTGATGTCTATTGTCTAGCTATTTTTTTCATGATATTTGTAATATGTGAGGTGGGAGTAGTGCTGTCACTCGAGCTGGGGTGGCTGGGGTGATGCAAAATACACGCCAGAACGTGGAGTTGTGGAAATAGCCCGTGCTAACATACCATACCATACCATACATTATAAAGTCAACAATGTCAAAACACAATAATTTTATAATTATAATTAACGACCGCCGACCGTTGTCATGATATAGAACGATACCTCATTTAATGCTTTCTGTACATAAGGTATAATTAGATATGTCTGAAGCTTTCTAGGCATATCAGTTATAGAGGAAAATAAACTCACAAAACTCTAATATCATCACAATAATTTTGGCTCCTAATGAAAAAATATACACAGTAAAAGCAAGATCAGAAAATTAATTCAATTTATTAACAGTATTAAGTTCATTGTACTAAATAATTTACAGCATCGCCACTACTTTTCACCCGTATGTTTCTCGTACCGTAAAGCCCATTTATTTTAATTCACAATGCAAACTCTCGTTTGTGTTTCACGCGTGTGTAAATTGATATCAACAAACATTAAAATATGCATTAAAATCTCGTGGGTTTCTAGCTAAAATAAAATCCTTTGTTAAGTCTGAGTAGAATAAATACGACCGCGACGCGACGTGTGTAGGTACTTTTAATTCACCAGGGTTGCCTAAAGGTTCTATGACAACTGTGTTTCTGTCCCTCAACGCGCCATCTATCATCATTATGCGAAAATTAGGTAAACTCAACGACGCATTATGCGGACGTGATGCTATATTGAGCCGTAAGGGATGTACGCTGTGCTGTCTTTGCGTGCGTAAGTAATGTAACCCTGTGTTATTTCTGACGCTCTTTTTTTCGTTCGTCTGCACAATACATAATGTTTGATTGTAAGACCACTGCTACACATGGGCAATCCCCAAGGTTTGACATTGAGAATCCAGGGATCGCCAATCTGCACGCTAAGTATGCGTTTACGGCAAAGCTTCCAATGATGAGCTTCATAATATTACTTTACTTAAGAAATTAAATTAAAGGTGGGCCCCGTCTTTTTTCTTTAACCATTATCCCAGTACTGGAGAAAGCGTTCATTCCATATCGAAAAGGACTTCACAAACATTTATTCAATGGACGCAAAGCACACCAAAGAAAGAAGATTAAGCATGTTGACATTGTTCCGCGTAGTATTTTACCCACGGTACCCAGTGACCGCTTAAACTTATAGATACGGCATTTGTACAATCACAGTATTGTAAAGTTATCACTACATAGTATAAAACAAAGTTGTCTTCTGTCTATCTGTCCCTATGCACGCTTCAATTTTAAAAACTACGCAACGGATTTAAATGAGTTTTTTTTAATAGATAGAATGATTCAAGAGGAAGGTTTATAAATATAATTGACGCGAGCGAAGCTGGCGACGTCTAGTATATACATACATACATAGACTCACGACTGTTTCCCGGAGGGGTAGGCAGAGACTACGGAGCGCCATTTGCAACGATCTTGACATATCTCTCTTGCTTCACTCTTTTCACTCCCATCAGATTCCTCATGCATGCTCTTCTGTTCAAGGTGCTTCTAACCTGTCCTGTTTTTAGGATGTCTCCAATCTGGTCAGAGAACGTCCGCCTAGGTCTTCCCCTTCGTCCTGTCCCTTCCACACTTGCCTTATATATCTGCTTGGTCAGTCTTTCGTCATCCATCCTCTCCACGTGTCCAAACCATCTTAGCATACCTTTCTCGATGCTTGTCACTACATCTTCTTTTACCCCACAACACTCTCTTATCACACAATTCTTTACTCTGTCAGTCAATGAAACACCACACATACTTCGCAGTGCTCTCATTTCTACAGCATTTATTCTACTTTCATGACTCTTCTGCCATACCCAACTATCACTACCATACATAAGAGTAGGTACTAACACGCCTCTATGCACAGCCAAACGTGCCTTTTTGGACACGTTTTGGCTATTCATAAACGCCTTCAGAGCTCCATTCACTCTATTACCTGCATTAACTCTTTTTTCAATATCTTCTACATTCTTACCATCTTTTGTTAACAGCGTTCCTAAATATACAAACTCATTCACTTGCTCCACTCGCTGTCCATCGATCATAACATTACAAGCCGTAACGCATTCCTCATTTTCAAAAACCATAACTTTCGTTTTACTTACATTTACTTTCATTCCTTTCCTCTCTAACGCACCATGCATGATTGTTACCATCTCCTGCAACTCCTCCACTGAAGATGCAAGTATAACCTGATCATCAGCATAAAGGAGGCATTTGACAAGTAACTCATTCATCCTTAATCCACAGTCGCTATTTTTCAAATCTTGCAAACAACTGTCCATGAAGAGGTTGAACAGCGACGGCGACGCTACACATCCCTGTCTAACACCTGTTTCGATGATAAACCAATCCGTGTACGACCCATTTATCCTCACATCTCGAATCTTTATAAAGGGATTTCAGAGCTCGTATGAGGCTGCTGTTCACCCCATACATCGACAGTACCGACCACATTTCATTCCTCACCACATTATCGTAAGCCTTTTCCAAATCCACGAATGCGCAATAGACCTTTTGACCTTTGGCCAAGAATTTTTCGGCTACGCACCGCAAGGAAAATACTTGATCCGTGCACCCCATACCCTTTCGGAATCCTGCTTGTACATCCCATACTTTCTTGTCGGTTATTTCCATAACTCTTTCAATCAGTACCTTCGCATACAATTTGCCAACAATGCTGAGAAGGCTAATGCCTCTATAGTTCTTGCAGTCTTGTTGCGAGCCTTTTCCTTTATAAAGAGGCACAACCACCGCTGTTGCCCAGTCATCAGGTACTCGGCCGGTGCTCCAGCACAAGTTAAATAAGCGCTGCAGCTGACCAACTATGATGCCCTGTCCAGCCTTCAGCATTTCAACTGTAATCCTATCATATCCTGCAGCCTTACCTAATTTCATACTTCCCAACGCCTTCACAATCTCATCCACACCAATATCGCTTTCATCATTGCTATTATTACCATTCATTTCGTCGATCGATGTCTCTATCGCCGTTCTTTCAAATAGACCTTCAAAATACTCCTTCCATCTCTTCAGCACGCATGATTCACCATTCAGTATCTTTCCATTCTTGTCTCTGATTGACGTGTATTCTGAGGATTGAGTTCTTCCTCGAACTGCACGAATGGATTTCCAGAAAAACTTTATGTTTCTCCGGAAATCTTCAGATAGTTTGCTATCAAACTCATCTTTCTTTTCCTCTTTTTTCCTTTTAACAATTCCTTTCACAATTATTTTTGACCTAAACCTTTTGAAAGGCAACGAGTGTCATCACTCGTTGCCTTTCCCATTCTTTCCTTTGCTCTGGCAGCCAACCAATCTAACCAAGCTTTCTTCTTCTCTGTTCTCTGACACTGCTGATTGTACATCCTTGTCCCACCATGTATTCTTAACCTTTCGTCTAGTATATATATATATATATATATATATATATATATATATATATATATATATATAATAACTAAACTCAAATAAATAACCAATTTGCATATTTTTATTTGTCCCGCTGAGCCCTCTCATAAAAACTTTAACTTGTATACAAGTTTATAATACAAAAGTTTTTAAGTAATGTATACCGTTAAAGTATATTGCCATGCATTTTGTAACGGCATAAAATGAGTATTTTTACGTCTCATAACCACCAAATATTAGCACCTGCATTTTCATTTGATGTCACTACAGCATTCGCACCTTTAGGTGTTGAAATAAAAAAGAGCTTAAAACAACTTTTTATGCAAACTATTAACGCCAGCAAGTAAATTACACGAAAAAACGTTAATTTATATACACACGAGAATGTAAGAAGAACGAGTTTACAGACAAAAAATATTTTGACTACAACGATGAATACAGTATTTTACCGAGAAAGGACGAAATCTCGAAATGCTGCTGCAAAAATGAAGCGTGCTTCCGCATGTTGCCTTTGTGAGAGACCACTTAAACTGAGTGAGCATTTTCGAATAATTCCATGCATAGGAAATATGTTTTCCGTGTGCTCTAGAATCGAGATATACCAACATTATAAGTACACACAATAAGGCGAAGGTACACAACTCTAAGCTCCACTCAGACGAGAGTTCTTGGAAAATATACATACATTGAATATCTTTAGAATTTTATAGTTGTATACATAATAGATACAGGTTAATAGACATAATTGTAAACTCGTGTTTCATAGGATTGTCAGTTGATAGATTTTGTATGGGGTATATAACTTCTCAGTTTCGTAGGGTTACGAATGACGGTATTTTGAGAATAACATCATCTATCGGCAAATGAGAACACTAGAAGAGAACCTAGTAATAGTTAATGTCTTTTGAAATATCTACATTGAAAAGATATCTTTGCTTAATGTGAGCTTTACTATGTAATGTAAAGAACTAAAATTTAAAAAATAAACCTTTTACTCTAATTTGGTTTGGTACAGCTAAGCAAGTTTGTACCCCAAATAATGTTGTTACTTATTTTACGTCTTGTAATGTATTGTTCGGGTAAGCCAAATTCTACGCTAGTAAACATATGACTTTTATTTGTGCTAACAGATAACAAACGATAGTAAGTAACCATGGTGTTGTAGTCTACAAATGACATGCTTTTCACTATTATTATCGTGAACCCAACGATAATGGAGCGTTCATTTTCACTCCGGTATTCAATAAATAATGCAAACGGACTTTTCTATTGAATGAATTGGTTTTCTTTCAAACTTAAAGATTTTATTATAAAATGTTTATAAATAATATTATGTTTACGAACTATTCCTAGCATGTTTTCTTATGAAACAGCAAAAAATATATTAATAAACGAATATTTATTATGCCATACATACACAAAAATAGGAAAACAACAGCTGTAACCTAAATTAATCGTATAAATATCATAGTGACCGACATTACGCAACCAATAGACATACAAACAGCGATATCACGTAATATTTCCAGTGACAAACTTCCGACAGTACATAACACCCTTATCTGCTCAACCAAAAAAAATTTCCGATATTTATTTTATTAACATCAGCGTTACACACTGGAATAAAACCTGCTGGCTTGGAAACAAACTGATATAAAGGAGAAAAAAAGACCTAACAGCATTGAAACTTGTTCAGTCTGATTGAATGGTGCTGAATTCTTTATTTTTCGTTGTCAACCCCCTATTGTTATTCTTTGGCGCTTAACGCGACAATTTTGATCTATTGTTTCGCTGACACTTGTAGTATGATATTCACTAGGTTTGTATCATACTTTCACGACTTATTTTGATAAAAGTTCAGTAAATTTATTTAACTTCTTTTTATTCTGATGCCAATTTTCCGGGTAGATAACCCTGTGTAACATAGTTGATGCAGCGATAGCTTCGTTCGAACCCACGTTACGCAACTCAAGTTAGACAAAATGGCAAAGGTCGTGGATGCAAGTTGAACAATACTTGGACGATGATGAGCACTGTCCTTCATAGATTTTTAAACAACTTTTGCCATAGATTATGTAAATGTTATAACTAAATCGATACATAGTTTTAGATGTATATGTTATCGGAATTTCCTGTGAAATATTTGCTTTAAAATCTTTAGTCTTTTCTTTCAGCTAGTTTTAGTTACTCATAACACCTTATCCGATGTGCATTGAAAAGAATGTACCATTTTACGTAGTCTTCGGGGCAAAGCCTTTGAAAATACTGTACAAAGTACGTTCAAAAACCATTGAATCAAATAAATGTTTAGCAAAACAACACTTTATGTGTCAACTCAAGCAACTCTTAACAAACTGGATCAAACAAGTTTAATTAAAAGTCAGTGAACAACTTTGGAAGGAAAACACCACGAAGAAAGTTAGTTTAAGGGGTCATTGGATATTATACCCCAATAGTTGATTAAAATATAAATAAGTAGCGACACGCCCCGGCTTCGCATGGGTGCGTATAAACCTTCCTCTTGAATCATTCTATCTAAAAAAAACCGCATTAAAATCCGTTGCGTAGTTTTAAAGTTTTAAGCATACACAGGGACAGACAGACATAAGACAGATTAGTATGAATATGAGAGGGCAGTCGTTTTCTAGAAATGCTCATAGTTTGTCACATCTAGTTAGATGAGTAAGCGTACTCAAAACTGCTAGATAAAGCTCATCAATGAACAACAACTGATGCAAAGCTAGAATAATCGTCAGTGATTAACGATAATTGTGATTTTAAGTTCGAACTTAAGTTTTCATATATTTATTATATATGTGTTTGCGTGTGTATAAATCTTTCATCTCCATAACAAATTGATGGTAAAACTAATCTAAAAGTCTAAGCAACTATTATATTGTCAACGGAAAAGGCTTTTCAGTATTTCTAGTAATAATACTTTAAAAGCCATGCCAGCTATATGATTCGATTGAACATAATCGTAAAAGGTTTTCGTAAATCATTTTGTTACTGAATCATAAAAGTGCCAAAAAATCCATGGTTATAAGTTATCCATGCGCACTTATGCGATGGATTATTTTATGACCACTTTGGAAGAAGTACGGTCGCTCTTGTACATAAGTGATTTGCTCAGATATGAAATGCTTTCCGTGCAGTTCCGGTTTATAAAACCATGAATCATAGTGGAGTACGCCTCTGTAAAGGGCTTGAACGCATTCCTCAAAGGAATAGTTTTAAACAAACAATTGTTCTTAAACCTGATTTCGAAAACAGAATTTTACAAAAATACTTTTGTAAAAGAATCGTTTCCTTTTTGAGCTACAGGGGACGCCATATTCAATTTACTGGAATGGCACATAGTTTTTAAACTTTAAAACAACTCTCGCTCTAAGAATTAGTCGTTTTTGTTGTGTCGTAGAGGACTATACAAATATTTAAGTGACAGACTCAAAGAACACCCCGACTAGGAACAACAATTACTGAATGACACAAAATATAGGATGATATGACAGGAATGCAGAATAATGCGAGTGAATCCGTGGGGAACAGTTAGTAATAATTATGTTAAAGTTTCCTTCGATTCAGTTTTAGAAGAGATCGCATTCAAGATAATGCTATAAGAGTATTATATAGAAATGGCTCTTCGTAAATTTCAAGATTGATAAAATCCGTCACCGGTTGACTGATCACTCTGAAAGTTGGGAGATCCAAGTAGTTTTACCAAGAAACTCCATTTTGCCGCAACTCGTAACTTGATTGCACTTAACGAAATATGTGTCCATCCATTTTTATTACCTTTAGAGATTTTATAACGAGATAAAAATATATGCACTGACAGGTAAAGTCTGCACTGTGCAAATATGTATTAATATAATATTTTTAACAAAATACCTGCATATTTTCAGATAGTAAATGGATTGAATTGTATTACTTTAATTAATATAGCTATTTATACTAGTGAGTATCCTGAAATAAGTATCCAAGAGGAATAAATTGAAGCTTAAATTATTCACAGGCATTTAGTAATGACATGACTTTTTCTAAAAACACAGCTCCAATTTATCAGACCTCGGTAAACTGTTACGTTTGAATAGGTTTAAACAGCATACGATATTCTTCTTTACAAGTTAATTCGAGTACTCTTTTAACACCTAAATCCTCTTTTTCAGTATTGCAACCGATTCCTAATCTTTTATGTACGAATGTCGTTCGAAAATAAATTGCTCACATTTGCTCTCGAAGTCTAAATGTTCGTATAACGTTGAGCGGACTGCAATAGGAAATGATGAAGCAAGTTTTGTAAAATTGACCGCTCCTTCGCACTCATATTTCTGTGCAGCGTGTTTGCAAAATGCATTCATGGAAATAAATACGTACACTGGAATTCAGTAGCCACCTGCGACTACTTTCGAGAGGACAGTGTTGAAATCACTAACTCGATGTTATCAGTTCTTACCCACTTGAACAGGTTGCTTGTAATACGAGTATTAATGCATAGCGAAGTATGAAACGAGTACAAACCAGGTTGTTTTTAGTTATTGGAAATCATTTTATATACAGCTGTCTAACTAAATATTTTTCCGTGTGGTGACGGATTAAGAATACGGATTGTCACCACCCCATATCATCCCATGGGTGTCGTAAGAGCCGACAGAGGGACCATGTTATACAGAGAACAGCACTGTAAGAGAAGGCAAAACTTCATACAAACCCAATACCAACCCGTTTGGCCAGCGTGGTATAGTAGGCCAATACCTCCTTACAAAGGAGAGGCCTAGTCCAGCAGTGGACTGTTAAAGGCTGATGATGATGATGATGATGAACTAAATATTTATTAAATAAGCGGACACGCGTGACTCTCTGGTTAATTCTGAGACACCGTTTCTACTAAAACAACAATAAAACGAATACGAACTCTCACGTACCTACGGATAATTGCAATTCCTATCATTGACTCACACATCACGGAGATTACAGAATATCTGATCAAGTTTAAACTGTTCTCAATGCATCTCTGCATTCTCATTACATCAATATGTCACTTAAAGTACCACACTAAAAGAGTACTGATACTAACATATGTTTAGAACTTCTTCATACTTTGTGAAAACATCTTAATAGATTTTTATGACTGGAACAATATCTCAGAGTACCTATATTTTTAAACCGAATGGAAAATAAAATACTCCTGTGTATGTTCTTATGGTAGGGGAGCCCACGATATTAAATTGGGATTGATAATTGATAAAAAGATAAAAATTTAAATTATGTATAAATTTTTATCAGTGGTATTCATAGACTTTCTTATTTAAAAAAGAGGTATTGCCTTAACACCTTCAGATGATCGTCAGAATATGAGTAAGCACGTCTAGGAGGTTAGGATAAAGTATATATATCTCAATCTGACGCGCATAAGTATTTCAAAACGGCAACTTCACTCATTTACATTTGCAACTTTCTAATAATGGCCCGAGTTTGCGTGACACCTAAACAATCAGATTATTCAATGAGAGCCTTTTTTTGGTTTATTTAACATCCCCCTAGAAAATCTGACACGCTCGATTATTTTTTTTTTAAATTTTAGTCTCACGCCTGTATCCCCGAAGGGACAGGCAGAGGTGTAAATATTACACCCACATTTCGCCATGATTTTTTTTTCTTTTACATGTTGAAATCTTACCTCCATTATGCAAATGATAAGATTGACATTTCTAATTTATTAAAAATACATAGGACATGGATGCTATCAATATCTGACGTGCTCGAGTAAATCCCGAAATCCCTTCTTGGGCTCCCCTAATATTAGGAAACAAACTATTTCAAGATAATTGTTTTGAGATTTTGTTCCGAAAATCTGAACTCGATGACTTTAGGGATGACGTTGATAGTTTGGATGGATTACTAATGAATAGTTATCGCTCCACTACTTGTGAGAAGAGTATTGCTGTTGAGTGTATTTATCGTTTGTTTAACGGTGGAGACTAGCTGCTTTCTAAGGGCCTGTTCACGAGATCGGTCTAAGCGGCGAGCGGCGCGGCAGAGGCGATGTACATGACGCGTTTATTCTCGCGGTGCGCGGCCGCAACGGTGTAACGCGCGCCATGTACATCGAAAACGCTTGCCGCTGCCGCCCGCCGCTGTAGGTCGTGACAGGGCCGTAAGAGTTCTCCATAATGTTCCGTAAAGACATGTGAAGTTTTCTAACTCGCACGTGTCTAGCATGGTGAACTATAGCCTAACCCTTCTCATAATGAAAAGAGGCCTGTTCCCAGCAGAAAGACAGATTAGAAACTAGCCTTATGTGGATAAGCCTTATTTTTAAATCCTTTGTGAACATTTTCTCATATACTTACATAAATTTTATAGCATACTTTTATATAAGAGAGAGAATAATAAGAGTGAATAAACATTATGAAAATGAAATATTTTACTCGACACGACGACTACTACTGCAATTAGAAAGGATCAAGGCAACTAGTATTTGCATTTCAAAATTATTTCAAAAACTAACTGCAACTCTGCAGTGATACTTGATGAACTCAGAAGTTCAGCTGTAATAGAACCTCATAGCAATCACAGCGCTTTAATAATTATTTTTGGTTTTAAGATTCATATATTCAGTTGGCGAATTAAGAATACAAACTGTCATTGGTCCTCTGCATTCCGTGGGTATCGTAAGAGCTGACTAAATTTTTTTTTTATAGACTCACGCCTATATCCCCGAAGGGGTAGGCAGAAGCGTAATAGGTATTACACCCACATTTCGCCATGAATATTTAAGTCCCACGAGATAGGGGGCGAGCCTATAGCCGTTACCGGGCACATCACCAGACTCCGTGCTGCTACTGAAAATTGGAAAAAACCCAGTAACACTTTTGCCTGACCCGGGAATCGAACCTGAGACCTCCGATCAGCAGTGGCATACGCTATCCACTGGACCACGGAAGCAGTAAAGAAATTATCGAAGCAAATAATATCTTAGCGAATAGACGGCAATCTAAGACCCAACCCTCTTCCAACCTGTCTATTCAGCGTGGTCTAGTTGGCCAAATGGCAACATCGGTTTGCACAAACAATCATCGTGTCATTGTCACCCCAAACGCATGCATCATCTCCCTTCCGTCGTTGGTGGTCGTATCTCTTTACTCGTAACGATGCTGTCTAGCAAATTAGGAGAGCCTTAAATCCAGCAGCGCACTGCAAAATACTATAAAGGCAAGATTCAATTTCCGATTCTATGTGATCGATGACCATCATTCAGTCAAGCCGAATCAAAATCTATGGGATTATTAATTTATGAGTGATTCCTGCGCCGTTGACTGCATTCACATTCAGCGTTTCTGAATTGAGGTTTTTGAATATCTAATGGACTGTTCGGTGCATTCGAACGCACCAGGGGGTTTGAATGCGAGTTACTCTAAATACAGTGTTATTCTAAATCTATGAATGTGTCAAATATTTCTATGTTAAGCGGCTTTTAATTGCAGGAGTTTGTTTACTGTTAATGACTAATATAAAAGCAAAGTGAAACTCATTTAAACTTGTTTTGGAATCGATATTCCCGTTAAAGTTATCTTAACTGATAGGAAGATGATGTCGTCGTAATTTCGAAATACGAAAAGTATTCCAATTATTATAGCAGACTTTACAACGACCATTATAGATATAGAATTGTTTTTTTTTTCACAGTAATTTAAAGGTCTTTTGTTGGGCTCCTAGGGTGACTTGATTGCTGTTCGCAAAAGTATGCAAAGTTTACACTGGTCACCACTTTGGTGGGTGCTTACAACAGAGCCCTATACTAGGACCCCTGACTGGGCCCTATATAGGGACGTAATGTCGTCTAATCCATTTCTTGTTTCGGGACAAGAATCGCTAAACCGCGGGGTGGGCTATAAAACTACAACAGTAGAGTTAAGTTTAAATTCATATAAAAAGTGAGTTTTATTAGTATACCTTCAAGACAACCCCAGATTGTTTTCTGTACAGAATTAGAAAACAGTTCCGCCCGCTATTCTTCCATTTGCTACACAGAATGGTTCCACAAGGCATCGTGCTGATGTCAACAAATACCTATTTGTCATTTCAAGGTATCTGATTGTCTTCTCTAATAAATTACAGAAGCGTCGTATAATGGCGTATGCAAAAACACATACCCACTTTAAACAAGATATCAAGGAAAATGTACTAGAATTATGATCCTGACTATTAATCTGAGTAATTTTCGGACCCGTTGTTTGAACGTTCGTTAAGTGCCGCTGAATACAAGACTTTAAAGATTTTATTTATAAAACGTATTAATACCACCACTAGAGCAAATTGCCTGAACTAAATGAACCAACCTATTTTTCAAATTACGTTCTAAGGGCTTCCAATGACTTGCGGTGAGTTGACGACATACAGGTCTGTACACATATACACAGGTACAGGTTGACAATTCACCTAAAACACCGCAAGGCATTATGAGCCCTTAGTGCACAAAATATAATCTATAATGGCAAATCAGGTAGCGACATGACCAATTGACCACTAGATTGGGTGGTTTAATTACACTGTCACGTTCAGTTGAACTGAGCGGTGGGAACATAATATTCGTTCATTGGTTTACATATTACTATTAGAAAATTGTTCAGCTTGGTTAGTAATTATGGACTTGAAAATGTTATTATGTTGTACAATGAGTTGGTTAGGTCAATTGAAAAATCAAATTATAATTTCTTGTTTCATAATTATGAACTACCAAACGATTTTGAACTTTTGTAATTTGTATCTAGGTTGTTGAATAGAAGTTTGAAACAGTCGTGGTCGCCGTCAAAAACGTAAATACAGTACATAACGGGTTTAATAAGGGAGCGTTTAAACCCTTAATTTAATCTAGGTACTTGAATAATGAATCCCCAAAAAACCTATAGTTTTTACTTTAAACTGTGCCTTTACCTATGTCTGTACGTTTCATTCTCTATAATAAAAGCTTATCCTCTCGCAACTAACAGAACAGTTTTATACTTCCGTGGTCTTCAACATTAGTTGTATATTGTCTTTTGGGATGTATACCACGTGATTTTGTTCCGATATCCAATATTTCGGCACAGTGGCATACTCGAAACAAACGTATGAGGTATATATCGCGTATATTGACAAACCTTTTACTTAAAATCTCCAAAATAAACACAAAACGACTGCGGACTCCATGAAATTGCAGCATTATGAAGTGCTAACAGTAAAACTGTCTTGCTAAGAAGAATGGACGGCTTATAAATCGTCGCACCCCTTATATTATGCAGTAAGTGCTTCTGAACCATCTATCATCGCAGTTTATGAGTGCGAGGGGAGATAACGGCTTATTAGTCAAGAGAACTGAAGAAACTATAACAATCTCTGCCAGGCGCTGCACAGCAGATATTGTTTGTTAAAATGAAGTCTGTCCAAATTAGAAGTTATAGATTTTCACTAAGGCAAAAATTGATTTTAAGGATAAATAAGTATATACTACCTATTTTATTCTGGGCATCCGATATATCAGCATTGTTGCTAGTACTGTGAAAACATCCGTGGACTATCGAGTCCTTATTTTACAAAACAGGCCTCCATTTTGCTGTTGCGTTTCGGCAAGGTCTGAGAAATGACAGTTAATTCATGACCACGGTTCGTGTTTTATATGTATAAAAACGGACCACGAAAATAAAAGAATTTATGATAATTTTAATAACAACACTTTAATTAAAATTTAAAATTACTGAAATGTACATACATATGTTGGTGATTCAGTTTTTTTAATTATTTCCTAAGCAATATCATGCCGCCCATTACCTTTTGTGTATATTTTTCAGAAATACTTCAAACATCGACATGAAATTCATTTATAAGATTAAGTTTGTAAGCCGATATATTATCGCCTAATGACAAGTTTAGTAAACGAATAGTCCCAAAGAGACCATAATGTATCTCTTATCTGTAGCAAGATATACGAGTTCACCAGTAAGAAACTTTTATATATAAGGCCCTTGCTGATAGCATGCAGCTACTTACGAGTACAAAGGCAATACAACTCTTAAATCGAAGTTTGAACTGAATAAAGTAACTAAATTTTCATCTCACTGGAATAATTAAAAAAACAAACTAATCATTCATCGCATGTAAAGATAAATAGGTAGGTATTTAAAAAAAGCGTGTGGTTGACGGCATAGAATACAAGTGTCACCACCCCCTATCTTCCCGTGGGTGTCGTAAGAGGCGACTAAGGTTTAACACGATGCAAATACCATATTTGCGTAGAGACGGAAAACTCGACATCAAACCCTATACGACTGCCTCGTTGGTCTCGCGGCATAAATGTGCGCGTAGGATCGGGAGGTCCCGGGTTCGACTCCTGGGTCGGGCAGTGTTATCGGGTTTTTCTGTCACGAAATTCTCAGTAGCAGCACGGAGTCTGGAAATGTGCCCGGTACGGCAATAGGCTCGCCCCTTATTACGTGGGACTAAAGTATATCTGGCGAAAAGTGGGGGTAGAAATACACCTCTGCCTACCCCTTCGGGGATAAAAGGCGTGACGATATGTATGTATGTATGTATGTATTAAAAAAAGCAAGAAACATCCTTGAACAGATGCCAGATATATGAGATAGGCTTAAAATAAAATTAACATTTGCGGCATTTGCCTAAGGCAGTAATGTTTATTTATTTTCCGTCTTTACGTCGATCCATGTTTATCCAAACCGTCGTATTATCCTTCCTGTATACACAGCCTTTTTACAAATACACCTGCTTTCTTTTAAGTATCACAGACCATTTATCATAATTATGCAACTTACTCCACTCCAACTTACTGATAAAAATTTACAAAGCTGTTTGAATATCTCGGGTCTAAGGGCGGTTTCAGATTAGCGTATTTTTCTGCGCGTATACGGTCGTTTCAGCATACGCGCTTACACGCGCGTTACATTACGCGCTTCAAAAAACCAGACTCACGTAAACGGGCGTGTTCGCTCGAAATGGTAGTGACGTCTTGTCAGTGTCAACATGGATTCTGACGGCTCGTGGTTATACGAGTTTAGAAGCGCGTCAACGCTCGTACGAGTTGCGCGTGTGCCAAAAGGCGCGCCTATACGCGCCTATATGCACTTCCAAAAACGAGCTTATACGCGCGTATAAAACGCTAATCTGAAACCGCCGTAAGAAAAACATAAATGTGATTGAAAATACACGGGATGACCGACCGTCAACGCCCGCAGCGGTTGCACATTTCCTTATATTGACGGTTCAACCCCCGCATCCCAAATTATACCATTCGATATGAAATTCGTTAAGTCATTTCTGTACCCAAATAAATAAAGTTTGGTTTAAGTGTGCGATATTTGATTTAGAATTTGAAAAGGTCTCTCGGGAAATTAATAATGGACGCTGGTGAATAGGTTGAATCAAACTTTAATGGTGTATCGAATGGGTCTTTCAGAGGTCGTATTATTAATTAATTTATTTATTTTTATTTATTTATTTATTACACCCACAAGTACATCTACCATTACAGGTCACCCCAATTCGATAGTGTAGTCAACTTTATGGCATGCACTAATTACATTTCCAATAAGGCTGTTAAAATAATTATCTATATAAGTACAAAAAAAATCAAATCATAAAATAAAAATTCATAACATTAAATTCATCTATAGAGTCAAAAATAAATTAAATTCATTTATCATAAAAAATAATCAATTGGACTATAGTTAATCACTTAAGTACATACATATATAATAATTAATAACAAAAACCGTCATTAATTGGACAACAATCAATAGCATTCCCTTAAAATAACAATAATCAATTTAATTCATATATATCGTAAAAAGTCATCAATTGGACAATAATCAATAAAACTCATAACTATAAAATAACATAAAAAGTCATCAATTGGTCAATAATCAATTTAATTCATTTAAAATTGCATTAAGGTCATCAATTGGACAATACATAATTAAATTCATATATAGTAACATTACAGAAACTATCTACAAGTCAATAATAAATTAAATTAATTCTTAATACTTACATATTAAAATAAATAATCCATACAAGTCAATAATGATTAAAATAAATCATCTGTCTTCAAGAATACAGCCATCAAATTTGTTCTCGTCAATAATAAATTTAATTTAATACTAGGAATTAATGTAATTTTATAATTAACTAAAAAATAAGTATATAAAATTAAAACTTTCTAAACTTAACACACCTAAATATGTTATACATGCTCAATAACATATAGTGTGCAACGAAACCTTTGTGAACTCGCTCAGTGAACAATGAAATAAGTCAATTTTGTCCGCAACCAGATTTGGAATGTTAATAGTTCTTGTCAAGGGAGTTCTACTCAACAGCTTGGTTCTACTGCTAGGCACCGCCAATAGCTTAGGCCAACGACGCCGGTAAACGTATCCATTAGGGATACATAATGTTATCATTAGTACACCTGGATTGTTTATTTTACCCCGGTGTAATTTAAAAACATAGAGTGCCAGTGATAAATCCCTTCTAGTTTCCAACTTATTGTATCCGACCATGCCTAACACAAACAAGGTTGGATACATTAAGGGCTAGAAGGGTTATACCCCATATTGTTTAAAATAAATAAATCTAGTAAATTTATTTTATATGCGCTCAAACATTACACTGTATTTGGTCTCATGCGGAGACCATACTGCGGAATTAAATTCTAATTGGCTTCTTATTAAAGCATTATATAAAGCTAAGATGGCCTTTATGTTTGTAAAAGAGACTGCTGTGCGAAGCACAAATCCCAGCCGTTTGTATGCCTTTTTGCACACGTCTGTCATGTGCTGCCAAAACGTCAATTGACTGTTCACTCGTACTCCTAGGTCTCTCACTGAATCCACTCTTTTCATCTGCCCACCGTCAACTATGTAGTTGTAGCGGAGTGATGTCTTTGCCCGACTAAATGTTAAGACTGAGCATTTCGCTACATTAAATTGTTAGTTATTTTTTCGACTCCACTCCACCACTCGGTCAATATCTTGCTGAAGGCAACGACAGTGGTCCTAATTTTCAATAGCTAAGAGCAACTTGAGATCGTCCGCAAATAACAGGTACTTACTACTTTCAATGACTTCAGGCAGATCATTAATCATTGTAATGAACTGTAATAGACCTAGATTACTGCCTTGACTCACGCCTGACCTCGTGTAAAATGGCTCAGATCGGCAACCTCTGTAGTCTACATACTGCTGCCTGTCCCTCATATAGCTAGCAAAAAAAATGCAGCAATTTTGGAGTGCACCTGACACTCGCCAACTTTAATAATAATATATCGTTATCCACCAAATCGAACGCCTTCTTAAAATCAAAGTAGGCGGCGTCTACTTTCACCCCTGCATCTATATGGGGAACGAAGTATGTCATGGAGTTATAATAATATAATAATGGATTATGAAATAACTATGCGTTTATTCCCAGAGGTATTTCTAAAGACGACGATATTTTGCGACAACGCAACCACTAGCTCATTTTGCAGGTTTTATTAGAACGCAACCACAAGAAACTGCCACGACGCGATGTCATGTAACTAATTTGGCCGCATTTTATCGCGGCGGTGTGGTGTGGTTGTGATAGGTGTAAATCAAGCCTTCAAGTTTAGGTATCCGCTTATAGATAAAGGTTAAACACGCTTTCACTTTAGTGGCTTGTTGAATTTTTATAAAAGTTCATTAAGCTTGTGCCACTCCACCCACATGGAAATTTCCCAAAACCCAGGACCACTTTTAGCAAACAAACCGTTTTCGTGCATCGATCGATCAAATCTAGGTTTGACGGATGGCATGTTCACTAATTGGCTGAAATCAGTGTGACGTAGAACCGTGCAAATCACATTATACAGATACTGGCGCCGAGTGTGAGGGATGGAGCACTGATGGAACACAGCTGTTCCCACAAATGACTTATTGGTACATTTTTAATGAAAGGCGACTTTACTTTGTAAGCTTTCATTGAGGCATTAATTGAAGCTTTCATTGAGGCATAATTTCAATCAGGGGTGCTTTGTCTCCTGGCACTGTCAACGAAGCCAATCCTTATTAGGTATTAAGGCTGAATAAAAAGGATGTAAAGAAGTGGACACCTTTGTATAGATTTAAGGTTCAAATATTACTATGGCAGCTATATAGCGCTGTTACTGCGCCTTGAAATGTTACTTGTTAAATCTTGTTTTTGGATTATTTTAATATGTAGGTATATCACTTTATTTTGCTTATTTGTGTTAGGTAATTAAAACTTATAACTATTTTTTTTTACTTTTATTTATCAGATATCATCGTTTACATACAATCTTACTACCAAATTCAATACGATCCAATCTAATACCACATTTGAATACAAATCGGAGTAATTTTATCGTCAAAACGAATCGTCTCCTTATCGATGCTGTAGTCTTGTAGTATCGCAAGCAGGCTTAAGGCACAAAGGAAGAAAACATTTGAAATCAGCGTAGGTATCTTGAGAGCTTTCTTTTGTACCTAAGTGTATCTTTTTCTGTGTTACGTATTCTGCGTAGTTAAGGAAATTTTTTATTGTTATTTTCATCATTGTATTTGTACTTTCATTTCAAGTAATGATTAAGTAATAATGCGTATTAATTCAAGTACAGCTTTTCTATTGATAATGTCTTAGTCCAATGATTGAATGGCAGGTATTGCTTTAAACGAAGGGCAGCTCCTTTTGCACTTTACATTTTGTATGTGTTATTTCTTAAATGTTGATGTTGACGTAAACTAGAGGCAGCGGTAATCTAGTGGGTATCGGGTTCGAATCGCACCCTGACTTCGAAGTTATGTGCATAACAAATGATTAATTATATTATCAACTGTCCCGTGTCTCGGTGGGCACGTAAAACCGTCTGTCCCGGCAATCATGGAGATCTTTAACTTTTGATACGAGGAGTCAGTACTATTAAATAAACTGATTCTGATCTAAACCATTGAACATGGCCATCCATGACAGTCGCTCTACGAATAGCTAATATTCTGTCATATAGCGGACTCTAGGCGCTAAGGCATCCAAGTCTTGGTTACATCACACGTAACATAAAATTGACGTAAAGTAACAGTACTTAAACTGTTGCGTTTCGTTCGGTGAGTGAGAGTGCCGGTGGCCCTATCAGCTGTTCCTTCTCCCTCATCCCACTCCTCATCCTATCGCTTTTCCCAACCATGCTCAAGGGGCGGCAACGCATTTGTGACTCCTGTGGTGTTGCTTGTGTCCATGGCGGCGGTAATTGCTTACCATCAGACGATTCGTCTGCTCGTTTGCCGCCTATTACTATAAAAAAGTACAACTGGTATAATCCTAGGACGATGATGACTGACTTAAACTATAAATAACTAAAGAAATAAATGGTTGCAAAGAACGCTTTATGATAAACTCGACTCACCAGTTTTATGAGTTGGTTGTGGCAATAAGAATAAAGAATAGAATTCAACACATAATTGCTGCGTGAAACTGAAAAATGTGAAATTGGTCGACACCTCGCTTCTTTTGTTCACAATTGGGTGTTCATAAATAAAGCTAAATTACGCCTCGGAACCAGTGTGGTAGTTTTGTGCTGTAAAATGACATTTTTACGTACATACATAGATACATACATATACTCACGCCTTTTTCCCGTCGGGGTAGGCAGAGACAATAGAACGCCACTTGCTTCTATCCTTACAAACCTCACGCGCTTCCTCTACACTCATTACGTATACGTTTGTTACGCTTTATATTATAACTAGAGGACGCCAGCAGCTACACCTGCATTTTTTTTTAATTTACCCGTTTTGGCCGATCCCGTGGGAATTTCTGGAAATCCCTTCTTAGTGCACCCTTATGGTCCCCAAGGAACATACAAGCCAAATTTCAGCTTCCTGCGCCCAATAGTTTCAGCTGTAGCGTGTCTGTCAGTCAGTCAGTAACGCAAGGATTTTATATATTAAGATTCTGTTAGTTAAAGGTAGTGCTTTTACGTACGTCGGTTTCATATTAATGTACCCATCACGTTAATTATAGTTGAATAGCAATTTAACCGCCAGTTTTGTAAGTAAATAATTGAGAATGAGTTACGTGATGTGCCATTGTCGTAATATTGTTAAGTTGTACCGTCAATTATTGTCCGGTTATGCTTACTATTGTCTACTAATTACTTGGGACGATTGTTTCAACGCCGATATTATTAGTTTATTTTTTTATATAGAATCACGCCTATATCCCCGAGAGGGTAGGCAGAGGTGTAATATTACACTCACATTTCGCCATGTTTATAGCAAATAATATCATATAATGTACCATAGTTCATACTTGCATAATTCTTATAATAATTAATAATTCATTATATTATTTACTTTTCTCTTAGAAATCAATGAGATACAGAAATGGCCTGTGGTCAAAAACATAATATCGTAATACAGTTGACAATGGAAATTACAGAAATCATGAATTTAGCTTTTATCCTACCTCTCATCTTGTAAAGTTAATTACTTTCGGAATTAAGCGACATATGTTGCCATTTCAACGTTCATCACTTTAAATTTATCCGCTTCTACCTTTTTGGTACCAATTTGAGATAAAACATATTTTTTCACGTTCTCGTTCTAAAAATGTTAATTATCGCTCGCTAAATAATGTGCCCGGTAGATGGCAATAGGCTCGCCCCCTATTACATTGGGACCGAAACATATCTGGCGAAGTGTGGGTGTGTAATACACCTCTGCCTACCCCTTCGGGGATAAAAGGCGTGAAGATATGTTGTTATGTTCGTTCTAAAAATATATCTTGATATTGATTAAAATGTTCGTCATAGCTGAGCAATCTGAGTAATAAATATCTCATTTGAATTCCATTAACTCTCTACCCACGAATCTCCATCTTTATTAGAAATTGCATAAATCTCATAAAGAATTAATTAAAACTTTTAATATAAAATAAAACTGATCAAATGCAAATGAGTGAACGCTCAGTATAACCACATGAGTAGATAAAATAACTGGCTATTAATTATATTCTACTCCTTTATAACTACGATCTGATTGGCTGAAAATAGACTGAATAAAATTGAGATAATTTTGTATTTTATCTAGAGACTAGCCGTTCCCCGCGGTTTCACTTGCGTCCTGAGGTAACTACTTCGCGTACCCGAAAAACACAAATATGTTACGGACCCCTATTTTTTTCTAAAATAAAATAGCCTATGTTACTTGCAGATAATGTAGCTTTCTAATGGTGAAATAATTTTGAAAATCAGTAGTTTTTGAGTTTATCCATTACAAACAAACAAACAAAAATACATTTTTTTCCTATTTGTAATATTATAAGTGTAGAAGTGTAGAAATTTGCCGTGTGGTTGACGGCATAGAATACAAGTGTCACCACCCCCTATCTTCCCGTGGGTGTCGTAAGAGGCGATTAAGGGATAACACGATGCAAATACCATCTTTGCGTAGAGACGGAAAACTCGACATCAAACCCTATACGACTGCCTCGTTGGTCTCGCGGCATAAATGTGCGCGTGGGATCGGGAGGTCCCGGGTTCAATTCCTGGGTCGGGCAGTGTTATTGGGTTTTTCTGTCACGAAATTCTCAGTAGCAGCACGGAGTCTGGAAAGGTGCCCGGTACGGCAATAGGCTCGCCCCTTATTCGGTACGTGGGACTAAAGAATATCTGGCGAAAAGTGGGTGTAGAAATACACCTCTGCCTACCCCTTCGGGGATGAAAGGCGTGACGATATGTATGTGTATGTATGTATGTAAGTGTAGAAAATATAGATTTGTAATAATGATAAGACCAAGTGTATATTAAGCTGCAATATTAAGTGAACTAAGTCGCAACTATTACTTGTAGGGCATGAGTATTTTTTTAAATAATAATGTGATTCTAGATATGATCCAGATAATGCAGTTTGGCAATGATTGTTGTAATTTCCTTCTTCGACACAGGTGCCTTTAACATCGATCGAACGCTTTTTTCGAATCACAGGCGTACATTCTTAAGCCATGATACACTTCTCCCGCCTGCACCTTTCTTGTCCTGAATCTGTCCTTGGATGTTCAACTGCAACAATTCGTGCCTCTTTGACTCCTCACGACGTAACCCGGATATTTAAATTCCCTCCTCTTTGACCTCGAGTGACTAACCCATTCCAGGCCAGTACTACATAATTGTTATAATTCATAACTTTGAAAGTAATCCAACACTCTTTAATACAATAAAAATATTTCAAAATATGCTTATATTATTTGTACTCTTTGAAGCTAGTGTGATTTAAGCTAATGCATTGTTTTAAAAACTTAGGATTGTCGTGTAAAACCTTGTCATTTCAATATTCTGAGCGTGTGTTTTATTATTGTCATTTAGCTGCAAATACACAACATTGTTATGGTATTGTAATATGAAAACAATTATTTGTATATACCTGTTCAATAAAGTTTTTGCTATATTTGTTTTATAATGACAATGAAATGTCAGCCCTATATATTACCTGTCCCACTATTGGGCTCTCGCTTCATGAGAAAGGTTAGGCCACAATCCACTAAGCTGGTCTAGTGTGCGATGACAGACTTGACATTTATTTTAAGAATATTGTAGAGAACCTTAAAGTACCTAAGGAAGTAATAAAGACCGCATTAAAATTGCAACCCTTCCCAATAGGTATATTTACTTCACTCTGACTTCTGATTTTTTTCTCATGTAAGAGAAAGATAAATATACAAATGTCATTTCGAATTTTCGAAATTGTCGTAAATTTAATCAAGACTAGTGATGTGCTTACTCAAAATGAATTTCTATAAAATATCGATAATGTTTGCAATAAATCCTTAGATTTGGTTTACTCAAAAGGAATATCAATTGAATGGCTTGATAAATCCTCAGATAAAGTCAAATATGTGAATAAATCCAGCTTATACTTAAACAATAATAAATAAGTTACGATAAAAAATATATTTTTAAATTACCTTTTTAAGGCGAATAAAGCACTTGATATTTATAATATCACTAATAATCCCTAGGTACCTATATGCAATGATAGGGTCAATGACGAGATCATTACCACGTAAAGGTTTTCGAATACAAAGCCACGTTACGTATTTCAGACTTTTGGAAGTTATATGCTTATTATTTATAAAATTATCACGATCGTCAAGTGTTCGTCTGAAATCTTCCAAAACAAGTTAAGCCTTTTGAAATTGAAGGGAGGCCCGAGCCCAGTATGCTCAGTTACATAATTATAATTATATTAAATCATCAACCGAGAGCAGGCTGCAGTAATAAGTGAGTTAACTAACAGATTAGAAATAAAATTTATCTGCAGGGTCAATTTTATTTCTAATCTGTTAGTTAACTAACAAATAAAATATTTCACACATAATGAATCACATTTATTTAGGGTAAAATAGAAAAAGTCACATACAGTGTCATTGGCTTAATTATTAGAAAAAAAACTCAAATCTTTACAAAATCATATTATATATACAGGTCAAATTAATTACGCCCTTATAGAAGCCTACGTCTAAAATAAGGAAAAAATTCAAATAATTCCAGGAGCCCGCATGGTGAGTAAGAAAATAAATAAAATTGTGTGCTTACTTCTAACTAGCACCGAACTCAAAAAATATTAGTTTTTCTGCTGCCTAGTGCGAGCCTCTTTAGATGTTGGTAAAGGCTCTTGGCGATTTGTCCATTTACTGACACAACTATCGGCACAATTATCGCCGAGTTCACATCCCACATATCGATAATCTCTTGAGCTGGGCCCAAAAATTTGAACTTCTTTTCTTTTTCTGCTTTTACGAGATGGCTTTAATGCGATATGGTAATAACGTCTATCGATGCGAGTCGCTCTGCTCGGTCGATCACTACAATATCATGCTTATTGGCTACAATAAACTTGTCTATAATAATGGACCTATACGAGGACAACAACGTACGACCACTTTTTCGAGAACTGGGTCGGGCACAATCTGTATCTGTAGTACGGTGAATCAATGAGATTATATATAAGGACTAGTTGCTGATGGATTATCTTGGCCACTTGATTGTGTCTGTGCAAATACTGGCCATTGGCAAAACTCGAACAACCGGATACTATATGTCTGAGAGATTCCCCGGGCTGGTGACATGCCCGCCATATATCAATCGCACCGTCCCTCAGTATATACTATCGGTAGTTGTTTGTCATGACAACTTCGTCCATAATTATGAAGACTAAACCTTTGGTTTCACCGAAGAGAATAATAGAAATAAGAAAATAGAATATTAATAAAAATTATTACACAAACCTGCAGTACTGCAGGTTTATGTAATTATTTTTATAATAGTAAAAGACAGAAGAGGATTAGTCTCACCATCAAAATATGTATTACATATTTTTAAAGTTACGGTAAAGGTTGTACGTGAAGGCAGCGATAGCCTGTGTGCGATAGCCGAAACTTTGTGATGATCGATGAAAACACTTTTCTTGAGATATATAATTGTATTCAATTATACTTATTTTTCAAAGAAATATTGCAGTATAGCTTCTACATCACAATAGTGCAAAGGCTAACTTTTTTTGCAATAACTGTCACCCATATCGGCGAATACGTGGGCCGAAGCTAGTCTCTAAAATAAAAGTATCGGTAAAGTTATAATGTCACTATGTTTATGCGTCACAATCTTTATACGAAAAAATCAAAATGTCTATGAACGAAGTATCAAAGTTTCAAATGAAGATGACCTAAGTGGTGACACACGGTGACCTAAGTCAGACGTTTTAGTGATGGTCTTGCATGCGGATCCCAACGTCTATAACATAATATATATTATTATAGTCTAAGTAGAGAACACTCAGACATGACATGCAGTGTTACTCACATTTTTCCTTCACCTCAGCCAGCGACAATTAACAATTTATTACAATGATGACTATCTGCCTCTCAGTCTCTTGTTCTCTCTAATTGTCTATCATTTAATTTATATCCAACTAGATGAGCCCGCGGTACACCCGCGTTATTTAAGACTACTGCTCTGCTCCAGTGGCTCATAACATGATGTTATATAGCCTACAGTCTTACTCGATAAATGGGATATCTAACACTAAAAGAATTTTTGAAATCGGTCCAGTAGTTCCTGAGATTAGCGCGTTCAACCAAACAAACAAACTCTACAGCTTTATATATTAGTTTAAGATATATAAGATTATATTTTTTTTAAACACCACTCCGTATTCTGCTGCACATTTGAAATTATTATTTTCAAAAGCTTGTCACAAGGGTATCAACACAACACATGAAATAAATGTATGTGACAAAATGATTGTTTGGTATCGCTGTCTTTATTTCTAGCACGTAGAAAATAATTTACCGTTGCCAAAAACATATTAGACATATGACCGTATTATAAAAACAATAAAGATTCAACAAACTTCATTTTCCTAAGAATATAACTAAGCGACACATTCGTTTTATTTTGTCTCAAGTACTTTACATTTATTTAACTAAAAGCACTAGAATTTCGACACTATAAAGATTATTGCTGTACATACGTTCATATCATAAAAGAGAATGTGCCATATTAAGATACATATTACATCCCAGATAACAACAAACTTGCAGCAAGTTTAAATCAAACTAGCTAGTTTCACTGTGACAAACTTGCATGAAGTTTGTTTTCCAAAGGATTTGGATGACGACGAGCACAGGCCGGTGGTCCGACAACGGCTCGTCGTCGAGCACCTCCTGCTGTATCTAGGAGGTCGACCGACCGTTTGGCAAGTTTACAGTGTTATCTGGGATACAATCTTGAATTTTACGCATGACTTTACATAAATGCCGTGAGGATAATCTTTATGTAGCTTGTACCTATATTATGTACACAGTGTACATAATATAGGTGTGGGGCTTTTGAGCATAGAACACCTATGTTTTATACAATAAAATAGGAAAAGATATACGTCATCTACCAACCCTGGAATATAGACAGGCACTGGAAATGTTAATATTCAGTCAGATCCAGTTGGACTAGTAAGCAGACCTCTAGTTGCATCATGATACGTGATCTACCAAAGGGTTTACAGCTTAACATATTGTGTACTAGATGTTGCATAAATATCTCAATCACAAAGCCTATAGAGTCACAATATTATCTGCCACAAATTTAAATTATAACACCACATTTTTTTATGTAGTCAATCCGTTATTAAGTGTAATTTAAAAGGCATAATATCTCTCTACAGGAACAAAGCATATTATAAAGCTTCGCAGATTGCCTCACTATATTTTAATTCCCCGTTACAACAAACGATAATTAACAACTTCATAATATGTTCATAGCTATCAAAACTTTACATGTCGCGAGTTTATACCTGGAGCCTTTCTGTACTCTGCTGGTCAGCCACTATACTATCACAATGTGTGTGTGTGCAGTGCATGCCGACCATTAAAACTAACTGTTGAAGCATAAGTAGCACAATGTGTGGTTACACTAGCCTAGCTCTCGTTTAATTAAAACTGCATTTTAATTAAATTCTTCTGCTTACTCTCTTAGCTGTTATTATGAAAATAATCTCAGGCTAATCTGGGAAAAATCATACGATAAAATTGCAAGATACAGAGAAAATGGGTTTGTAATATTCCTAGCTACTAGGTACGGTTGGCAATATAAGTCGATATACATTTACGCTAATTTTAAGAATCATTTTATAGTCCACGTCTACAAATTACTATTCTCGATATCTTATAGGATTTTTATACGAAGGAAACTTATCGATGTCATAAATTAAGTATAATTCAGTGAGTAATCCATAAAATACTCAATAAAGATAACGAAGTGTGCAGTGACTTTTCTTGCTGACTTTATTATAAAAACTTTTTCATGTCTCTAAAGACCAAAGCTTTTTATAAAGGTCTCGATCATGCCTCTGTAGAAAAATATGACACAAGTGTATTTTAAGAAATAATCTTATACACGCGCTTCGTGTAACCTACATATTTTTATCCGTAAACTTCTATTCAACACACATAATATGTTCTGGTATTCAAGTAAAGGTGATATAAAAGGCTCATAATAAATAAGTACAATGTTCTCTCTGAAAAGAACCTAACCTATCTGAAAAATTGTAGTTCAAGACATGCTCAATACACAAGGGAGATTATAGACATGTTTTACTTCAAAGAAAAACTAACTGATGTGGTTCGAAAAGAAGACTAAGAATATGTATTTTGTCACCTCTGTGATTTCCCTAAGGCATTTTGTGATAGATATCCACATTTCAGTAGTGTCCAGTATTTACTAGGAGCTAGTTTTACTATAGCAGGAGAAAGGATGGTCTATTGACCAGCGTTGTATTGTGGACACTACCAGAATACAAAAATATAGCTGAGTATGAACCTATCTCTAGCAGACTAAATGCTATGCTTTGCGTCTTTGACAAATAAATAGATTTTTTTCTTTCTTTCTACTTTTTCATTTCGTGAACCATGACATACATGCGCGAGATGGTATGTCATTGTTCGCCAGCTCGTATAAACTTTAATTATGCCACCACGTAGTCATGACAATGACTGTATGACTGTATTTATTTTGGCGTTGTTGTCATCTGACAACAATGAAGACACAAACACTAGTGACATCTTACGGACCCCATATACAATGTTTTTGACGAAATCGGTGTCGGGATTCGATCCGCTAGAAACGATCAGTTGGCCTAGTCAGAGGATTTTCCGTCTAGTTGCAGAAACAGAACATTTCCATCCTTCAATTATGAAGAATAGAGATGTTCTGTTTCTGTAACTATATGACAACACTTGCATTACGCTTGATCTATTATCGGGTTGATCAAGCGTAATGCAATTGTTTGCAACTGAAGTGATACGTTTTGCGGCTTTCAGCTAGACCACAATTTGTGTTGACCAAAGTTGCCATTTGCTTTGGACCTTGAGTGTACTTCGTATTTATAATTTTTCTGACGCTAAAATAGTATTTCTCACAGTATTTAATCATCATCAGCCTTTGTATATATACTGTACTACTGCTGGACACAGGCCTCTTCTCACAGGGAGAAGGATAAGGCCACCACGCTGGCCAAGTCCGGGTTAGCAGACTTCACATGTCTGCCTCCGTGTTACAGTGGATAGCGTATACGACTGCTGATCGGAGGCCCCGGGTTCGATTTCCGGGTCGGGCAAAATTGTTATTGGGTTTTTCCAGCACTACGGAGTCTGGTGATGTGCCCAGTAATGACAAAAGGCTCGCCCCCTATTACGTGGGACCTAAAAAATCGTGGCCAAAACAAAAACAACAGTATTTATTCTTTCAAAAAATTTAAATTCTAGTACAATAATAATGTCACTACAAAACGATCTTATTACAGCTTTCGTAAATTACTGCTAAAAATAGATGACTAAGGCTAGCAATCTAGGCAGAAATCTTCCAACCGGAATGTAAATCTACTTAGCAACTGTAAATTAAATTACTCTACGAGTTACGTAGTGGTTTAAGTTCTTACTTCGCCAACCAAGACCCAGCAACTGAGCTGTTTCTGATCTCACAGTACTCGTACATCTCACAGTATTGATGCCAACTCTTTTAAATACCATGTCATGCAGAATTGATCTTAAGAAAGAAAGAAGAAATTGACTGCAACAAAACAAAAAATATGGCAGGAGATTAGCAAATTTAATAAAATATTTTAAGTAATTAAACAGAGCACTCCGAAAAGCATTTTATACGTAAAAGTTAAACCAACAAACATTTTTCAACAAATTCCATAAACGAAATCAAAGAAATAAAGTGGACGTGTCCTTTATTTTTTTTTCTTCCCTGTGGAGAAGCATTTACGCACGTATGCGGGGCTTGACGGCTGGAGTGCAAGGCCGTTATACCCACTAAAACCACAGCGCATACTTCAACGCCATTTTGGGGGCGCCAGGTGGTCGCGTTAGTATTCTAACCCTGACACCCCGGCGGATAGCCCGAAAGCCACAATCTCCTTGGCGGCGAATGAAGGTGTTGGGCTCCGCCGCCAAAACACCCAGCGGCCGCAGAGGATAAGGAGGACGGCAACCTGACAACACCGCATCTTCTCTTCCTCTGCGGCCCCATCGCGACGCAACAATGGTGCGCCCCCATTTTGTCGCGGGAGATAGAGCGCGCGGCAACGCAACACCGACACGCCTCTCCTCCCGCAACCGCGCCCGACTGCGAGGGACAGACAGAACAGAACTGTCCCCCGCATCTGCACCTTTGGACGCATCCTGCGCAGGCCCCCTCCAGGCCCACGCGGAGCTTCCACTCTCGAGATCTCTCTTGGCTTCAACGCGGGTGTACAAGCCACGCTTACTAAGCCCCTCCACCACGACGAGGGGGAGATCCCACGGGGGAGGGGAATAAGATCCCACGGGGGGGGGGGAGTGGACGAGTCTTAAGAATTTATTTTTTGATGGATAGGACATTAAATAACTCCAAATCACGGCTCGAATGTTTAATATAAATTTTATTATAAACGTCTCTTTAAAAAAAGAAGGATGTTTTCGTTTTATTTTTTAACTACCTACTTGTTTATTACTACTTACTCGCATATTTCTAAATAGTCATTATTACTGATCGCATAATAGGTACATAGCGAAGATTATATCTGAAACAACGCTGGGATGATAAGGCTACAGAAGTAACTAAGTGTTTTGGAAAATAGAAGTATTGTCATAAACTTCACTACCAGAGTAACAACTGGCAATATTTATTAAATGCTCAGGATGGTCAGAAATTACAATGTGAAAAATCAAAACATATATATTTTATAATTAAACTGCCAATACTATAAAAGATAGCAGTGCTAGCTAATTAATGGACATTATTTTACACAAGACGTTTCAACACAGTACAGCCTAGGACCAAGAATCAAATGGACTCGACATTTGCGTACACCCGTAAAGGACGGACATAGAGTACATCCTGAGTTGGTGTTACCAGATGTTGTAAATGTTTACCCTACAATTCTACGAAGTACATATTAACTTTTAAGTAACATTGTATCAAACCTGAATTATAATAATAATAAGTGATATATTTAAAAATGTAAATTAAATTTGAGTAATTATGAATAAATGAATAATAATAATATTCTACCACATTCACACAACACCATCTAGTCCCAAACTAAGCAGAGCTTGTACTATGGGTACTAGATAATGGATAAACATACTTATATACTTTTTTATTTTGTAAATACATACATATTATACATTGAAACACCCAGACCAAGACAAACATATATGTTCATGCACACAAATGTTTGACTTGTGTGGGAATCGAACCCGCAACCTTCGGCGTAGCAGTCGTTTACACTCCCGCTACGCCAACCGGTCGTTCCGGAATTGAATACCTTACCAGACATCAGAGACCGCGTTCTCCTTTAATTTTTAATCAATTTGGTATTTCGATGAATTTATGAGCTAGCTCGAGAAGTTCCATCAATATCCGTTTAGGTACTTTTGCAAAGAATAGTAACAAACATCTATATAATATAATTTACAGCCCAATAAAAAAATAAAAATATAGCTAACCTTACAAGGAGGTTTAAATCCATCCATAAGGTGTGCGATAAGTATTTTTTATACTTAATATTATTATGTAAAACAAAAGTGTCGAATATGTGGGACTGGCTTCACTCGCCAAATAAACACGAGGCTCAGAGTTTTATATCTTTTATTATATTATTTGACACTCAACTTTACTGTCCTTTGAACAAAATTAATTTTGTATACAAATTTCTTATTTTCTCTTCTTTATCATTCGAGAATGATTCCAAATAAGTACCTATTGCGGGGAGTTTTCCTAAAACACTTTTGTTCAAAGTGTTTAGAGCATACTCTTGCATATTTATTCGGATCCCAGTTTTCTCCTCCTGTTGCACGTATCCACAATTATTTTTGGATCGTGCAGCCCTTTGGGAATCTATAAACAATTTTTTTTTTCATTATTACAAAGAATCGGAAAACAAATTAAATAATTAATCTTAGGTTCATATGAAACTAAGTAACGGCAAATTACCCAAAATTTGGGTAATTTCCCAAACGCTTCAGTGGTATCCCTAAAAAACATTTAACGCTGTAAAATTAAAAAGTATCGATGACTTTTGGCTCGCTCAACATTCAACAACATATTGAATTCGATTGTGTAATACTAAAATCGTGGTGATAATAAAATAGCATTTTTTGGTTTATGGATGTAATTTAGAAATTATTTCCTTTTGTAATGATACGCTATTTGTATCATTCTATCAATATCTTCATGTATAAATAGATATTATAACTAAAATATCGTACTTACGAATAAATGGTTATGTTCTCACATTTCCGCTCACTATGGCTTTTACAGCCTAAAATGTAACAAATCACCATAATAAATCTGAACCAATGATATTTTTACTAAGCATTCACAATTAATAACAATAATAACACAATTTTTTGCGGAAATTATCGAGAGCTCAAACGTTTGTTGGTCACAATATTCAGTTGTGACCAACAAAAAAAACGAAAACTCTGACAAAGACAAAAAATGCTATCTTTGTCTCTTTTACTCTTATGTATTTCTGTATGTCATTATCTCGGTCTATCACGGTATTATTATTTGCTTGTCAAATCCATAGATACATCATCCTAGCAGTACAGCACACTTATCTGTAAAACCATACGTCATCTGTTTCTCGCTTGCCATGCACGTATTAAAAAAAACCGCGTTTTACTTATAAGTACTCGATTAATTTATATACAGCTAAGGTAAATTACAAATGTTTTGTACAATGTGTAACTTCAGGTCTCTATATTTTTTAAATTCGTAAACATTAAGAGGATGCCAAAACTATAAGTTATTATTTCTATTTAGTTCGATACTCACTTCAGCAACATTGGCTGTAATACATACGTTCTGTGAAGATGCGAAACAATATGACCATCGATTTCAATCTCACAAAAGCAGAATTGAAAGCAAAACTATAATTGTTGCAAAACCACTACAACCTCGTCATTTCCATACGCTTGCATGTCATAGCCTAGATACAAAGAAAAAAATATCTGCCAGTTCAATCGCATCGAAATATAACAGCATAATTCATGGAACCATCAGATAGGTCGGTATACATCTAAGAGGTAAATAATAATATACATTATTTCTCAGATAGAAAAATATAATAAGTAATATAATATTCTACCACATACCTACACACATCACCACCTAGTCCCAAACTAAGCAGAACTTGAACTATGGGTAGGTACCAGATAATGGATAAACATACATATATCGGAATACTCATGAGTCCCGTACTCACGACGTCAATTTGGTGTGAACTTATAACAAACTGTGAAGCGTTGATACCGGCTAAAAATCAAGCAACCCGTCGTCACATACAGGGTGTCACAAGACCCATGACCAACCCGAAGTCTACGCGTTGTGGACATCATGCCAAGTCTTACTAACCAAAAAGAATACCTGGGAAACAATTTTTTTTTAAGTTTTCACAATTTTTAAACCGCAATAAAAAGCGCGCGAACCAGTAATTTCCCAGGTATGGTGTCGAAGTAAAAAATGTTCGTAGTGATTGGTACAACATGGGATTTCATTTTTCGTTAAGGGTCTTTTTACATATATATTTTTTTTGTAAATACATACATATGTAAAATATGTATGTATTATAATAATATAATAATAATAATAAATCATTTTATTTCGCGTGGCATAGACGCATAGATAAATACCTTAGTCTAACATACATACAGTGGTTGTTAGTATAAATATACTTATAAACTATGTTAGTATTGCTTCACTTGCACGACAAATGTATATGTAAAAAGACCCTTAACTTAAAAAAAAAAATGTTTCCCAGGTATTCTTTTTGGTTAGTAAGACTTGGCATGATGTCCACAGCGTGTAGACTTCGGGTTGGTCATGGGTGAAACACCCAGACCAAGACAAACATCTATGTTCATGCACACAAATGTTTGACTTGAGCGGAAATCGAACCCGTGACCTTCGGTGTAGCAGTCGCTTACACTCCCGCTGCGCCAACCGATCGTCAGTTAATGCTGTTGGCATTGAACAGCTGTTGCATTCCGACTTTAGTCCTTGACATTGATATTAGAAGGTTAAACTATTTATCAATATGTTCGAGGCTGCTGGTTTCCCTTATCAACTCAGTTACGATAGCTGAGACTGATGAGTTTCTAATATGTCATCGCCGAGTCGCATCATAATCTTCACAGTATGTTCACCAATACTAATATTTGTCAATCTCCACATTTATAAAAAAATAATTTAAAATAGCTTGTATTCAATAAAATAGGTTACATCTAAATTATTAATGCTTTAGATGAATGATCAAAGATGCTATTATAAATGCGAAGGTTTGTGAAGACTTATATACAGGTTGTTTGGCGATTGAACCGACACAATTTTTTGGGGGTAAGGGGAGGGCATATCCTAGTTTTCAGCCCAAGAAACCCAGGTGCTAGGTGTACGTGTACTCGACATATGATTTTTTTGGAATTGGGCCACACCTACCGATCCAAGCATTTGGGAAACAATTGTCCAAATGCTTGGATCGGTAGAGGTGGCAGGCAGTCAGTTCGAACAAAATTTGTAACCATATTCAATAAAAACATTTTGAAACCTAAACTGTTATTTCATTATCCTGACACACGCTAGGTAGTCTTTTGTGTTTTGTGATTACATTTTGAAAGATTTAGAAGGCCATGTCATACATGGTTAGAAAGGGTATTAAGTACATTTTTTTTTAAAGTAATGGAAGTTCAAAAGAGCTTTTAGTTTTTTTTATAATTAATTTAGAATTTCATATTTTGCACTCATTACTTCATTTTTAAGAGTTTTGAAGCTCGACAATAACTTTTTTGCATTTATTCCCAACAATTTATGTTTTTAAAGAATAATAATACATTACGACATCTAATAAAAGTTATCTAGTGCAAATGTGAGTACAAACTAAAAAGTTATATCGTTTTAAATGTGATAATTCAGAAAAAAATGGAAAAATGAAAAATAAGTCGTATCTCGAGTACAGGTACACTTAGGACCTGGGTTTCTTAGGGTGAAAACTAGGATATGCCCTCCCCTAACCCCCAAAAAATTGTGTCGGTCCAATCGCCAAACATCTTGTATATATATTTGTTACTCTTTCATGCCAAATCTACTGGACGTATTTTTATGTCGCTATCGATCTGTGCAATCAAAGTACTATGCTTTCAGTACAACAGTGTTCCGTAATATCTCACAAACACTGTAAAGTAATAAAGTAAAAATACGAGAAACTTGGAACAGCTGACTCCTTACTTGGAATCGTGATTAATGAAGATAGTTTGTTTCTTCTACTGTATCAAGTTTTCTCCGAAGCGGTAGTTAGTTTATTGCATCAATTGACAACTCTTTAGCCATTTTTATTTTGTTTTGTAACTATTACTGCGTTTAAATTGCTGCTTTAATAAATGTTTGTAGAAAAGTAATAATTATAATTTATGGAAGAATTCTACTGAAGTACTTATAAACTTTTTTGATTATTACGCATTTTAATATTTATATAAAAGGTGAAAAACTTTCTATTCTGCAACGTCTTGGCATCGTTTACGATACAGCATTTAGGTATGATACTTTTTGTTTCAAAAATTGACAGACAGAAATTATGACATTCAAGAATTAGCAATTATGTCTCGATTGCGGTTTTTGCGTTGCTTAAATTTTGCTTCCAAAATTAAAGGCTTTATATAATTTCATGTCATACTTTTTTATTTTCAAATAATATTACGCTAACGATACTATAGGTTATTTCTTTTTTTAAATTAATTACATTAAAATAACAAAGATATAAACTCAACATCAATCATCCATCTTTTAATAATTCTTGAAAAGGCCTCGAAACCGTTATAAGTACATTCAGTAGTTTTATTTATTTATTTATTTTAGACACGCCAACAGTATACATATACAGCATTACACACAACAGAGTACCTTAAAAAACTAGTTCTTATACATACACTAAAATAGGCATGTACATTATGCACCGAGATGTTGACTATACATTTAGGTAAGTATCTGAAGTTGTAGACATCTTATACAATAAACAAAATATATAAAAAAAACGAAAATAGAACAAACAATTTTAAACAAAACATGAAACATACAAATTGAAATCAGTTATGCGAAGGATTGCAGTATCTTTTTCTTAAAATTTACAAGGGAATCGTGAAAAATATCCAACTGGTTCACATTATCATTGAACACATTATATTCACTGCAAGCACGGACTATTGGTGAATTAAGGCCGAGATTAGTTCGTATAGACGGTCGGCAGAAGAATCTACTTATGGGATGGCGAGGTGGCCTACTAGGTATTGATAACCGAATACGGTTCATTAAATCACTGCAATTGATGTTGTTGTTGAGTAATTTATGTAAAAAGAGCACATCGTGTAGCTTGCGTCGATTGAATAAGGAGGACATCCCGAAATATGCCAGCCGTTGGGTATAACTACATCTATGTGTGATGCCTTGCGAGATAAAAGCTAGGTGACGTGTGAATGCGCGTTGAACACTTTCCAGTCGCTGGGAATTTACGGCATAAGAGGGGCTCCAGATTATGCATCCGTATTCTAAGTGACTGCGAACTAGTGCATTAAACAACGTAATCCGGGTTTGTGCATGCCTAAAACCCCTTGTGTTGCGCTTCAGAAAACCAAGCATTTGGGCCGCTTTTCCTACTACCGCGTCAATATGATATGTGAAACGAAGCTCCCCGTCCATTATCACCCCAAGATCTTTAATTTTAGAGACAGTTTGCAAATCACTTGTTCCTATTCTGTACTTAGATTCTGTTGGACTTCTCTTTTTGGAAAATCTAAGGTGATAACATTTATCCACATTAAGACGCATGTGGTTAATGTTGCACCATGTCTCTATTCGAGTTAAATCGTCTTGAATAAGAACGTTATCAATTTGTGAGAGAAGAGGTCTATAGAGCTTCAAATCATCTGCGAATAGTAAATATTTGCAGTTCTGTATTACAGACGCTATGTCATTTACGAATACAGAGAACAAAACAGGCCCTAAATGGGACCCCTGTGGCACTCCAGAAGCCGCATAATATGAATATGAGTTATAGCCGTTGACAGAAACTGTTTGAAGTCTTTTTGCTAAATATGACTGAAACCAGTGAAGTAGGGAGCCCGTTACGCCAAAGTGCTTTAATTTTCGTATGAGGATCTTATGGTTCACCTTATCGAATGCGCTGGCAAAATCTGTGTAAATCGCATCAACTTCTAGACCCTTATCAAGGTATTCAGTTACGTCCGATACAAAACAGCACAAGTTGGTGACAGTTGACCTACCAGTTCGAAATCCATGTTGATTGGGCGATAACAAAGGATCTACATGACTAGTTAAGATAGGACAAACAAGAGACTCGAACAGTTTAGAAAAGCAAGATAAGATGGCTATAGGCCGATAGTTATTAGCATCGCATGGGTCACCTTTCTTGTACAACGGAATTACTCTAGCTTTCTTCCATTCGTCTGGAAAGCATCCTTCACTTAACGAGCGATTAAATATCAAAGAGAGGGGTAGGCTTAATACTTTTCCACAGCGTTTGACAAAAACGGCGGGTATATTATCGGGACCCGCTCCTTTGAATATGTCGAGTTTTTTTATTTTAGTGACGACTTCACGTTCAGTTATGTGAATATTTGCTATGCATTTATCACAAGCAGGTTGATTAGAGAAATTCAGATCATAGTTTATGTAATTAACAAGGCTATACGTGGATGCGAATTGGCAAGCAAATAGATTAGCAATATCTGGTCCAGTATCCGCAATCTTATCATCACTAAACAATTAAGATGGAATGGGCGATGAGCTCTTATTCTTGTCTTTTATGAATCGCCAAAAAGCCTTAGGATCCTTTTTAATGTTATTTTCTATATTATGCTTATATTGTACATAACATGCGCGGTATAGTTTATTGCAGTGATCTCTCAAAGCTTGGTACGCTATTAAGTCCATGGGATTATTGTATCGTCGGTATTTTTGTCTTGTCTTCTCCTTTTCCCTTAGCCTCTTAATTAATGAATAATTAAACCAAGAAGGATATCTAGATTTAATTTTGTTACGCGTAGGAACACATTTCTTAATTAACGCCATAATAATGTCATAAAATACTGAAACCATTGCATTTACATCAATACAACCCTGGAACTGCTCGTGCCAGTCTATACCTTTAAGTTCAGAACGTATAGCTTCATAATTAGCCTTAAAATAACATCGCTGGTTATTATTTGAGGGTTTTAGAAACTGGTCTCGTCCGCAACCTGACAAAACAATTAATAATCCAGGATGCTTATTATCTAAACGGCATAACAGACCCAGGGGCTCATCTATTTTCACCGTGGATATATTGGATAAAACCAGGTCTAATATCCTGTCATCGACATTTTTAATACAATTAAATTGATGAAGATTATTGAGGGACATAAAATCAATAAGTGAATAACCCAGAGAACTGTTAAAGTCGATAGGATCAGCATAATTAAAGTTCTTATTTTTACACCATTTGATTGAAGGTAAGTTAAAATCCCCCAGTATTATAACATCATCAACAGTATTCATCACACTATTCACACAATCTAGAAAGTTATTAAGAGACTTCAAGACGATAGGAGGGGGCAGATAAACTGTACAAATTGCAATTTTTTTTAAAGAGTTATTAATATTTAAATGTAAAGTGACCCAAATATCTTCACCATCGCCTTCCCAGTTAGACATTCGAACTGATGGGATATCACGCGAAACAGCTATTAGTACGCCCCCACCATCCTTCTTGGAGCTCTCACTACATAAACGATCTTTGCGATATACAGTGTATCTAGAATCTATGAACTCATTGTTACAAATTTTTGAGTTGAGCCACGTTTCAGTAACGGCAATTACGTCATAATTAGATTTGAGTATGTTTTCATAAACACTTACAGTCTTAGTGCGAATTCCACGTACATTCTGGTAGTATATTTCTAAACTGTTGAATTTGAAAAACAATACACCACAACATTGCCAAAAGTTGATATGAACTAATTTAAATTAAAAGTTTTAAACCGTCATAGTTCCGAATAAGTAATGCTTGGCTTGATTCGTCCTTACGCACATAGATGCGGCCATTACGAACCCAATTGAATTTGTAATTCGTTTCTCTTGCCTTCTTTCGTACAGCCGCATGTAAGGCTTTGTTGCTTGGTGTTAGGTGTTCCGCAACAAACACTGGGGTACGAGGGCCACCCAGTCCTAGGTGTTGAGAGCTCAACTTGTCATTCGGATTTTTCTTGTTGAAGTTCATGACGGCAGCAAGCACTGTGTCACGCTGACGTGAATTGCGGAGTTTCACAATAACTGTGCGAGGCCTCTGGTTATCCTTGGCTAATTTAGCAACCCGAGTGGCTTTGAAGATGTCTTGTTCAGGAATAGGACAATCAATAGTTTTGGCTAATTGTGTAACCACATTAATTAGGTTTTCCGAACGATGCTCCGGTAGACCATTAATCTCGAGATTACTTTCCCTTAAGTGCTGCTCAGTTATCGCGAGTCTAGCGGAAAGGTCATTAACCGTTGACTGCAGAACTTCGTTATCAGATTGTAATTTTGATATGGTGACGGATTTTTCTTCAACACAGGTTTTTAGTTCTTCGAATTTAGCACTCATAAAAGATATGGAATCATGGTACGACGATAACTGTTGCTTAATAACATTCAATTCCTCAGTAACTTGAAGTTTAACAATTGCCATCATTTCTTGCTTGATTACTTCTCTAATATTATCAAGCTAGTAGCTTGCTTACTTGCTCTAAAAGTTATGTTTGAACAAGTAGGTGAATCGATTATTGGGATAGCAGAGTCTGAGCAGTCGGAATGGGGTGAGGTGGTGGGATTAGCCCCCAAACGAACAGGCGTGTTTGTATTTCCTTTTTTTGGCAACTTACTAACGCACTCTGGACATTTCCATGCACTTTTTTGTTCTTTACTCATACTATGATTGAATCGTTTTTCAGAAACGTTTGCACAAAGTAAATCGTACCTCTTTGCACAGAGCGAACACATCAAGAAATCTTTAGTTTTCAACGTTATATTGCAACCAGCGCAAGTGTGATTAGGAGCCATTCTTTATATTCAGCGTAGTTAAATTATAATAGTGTATGTATCCAGGCGGTGGGTATTCATTTAAAAGATACAATTCACAAAACTCCAACAAAACAACAAGTCATAGTTTAAATGCGCGATGCTTGGACCGCAGCCGCGAGTAGAAGGGCTTAAGCGCCGTGTAATCAGCGGCACTTACGCGTTCGCGTCGCGCACTTTTTATAAACACATATAATAATCGTTTATATCTTAACTTTGAAACTGTATTAGCTATTATTGATACTAATAGTTATTAAAAATCACTGTCACATAGTACATAATGCATTTACACAAGTTAATAACAGGTTTATCGTAAAATTAATCTTCAACTGACACTTTAGATCAACAATTTGAATAAATTAACTGGAGCGTTTAAGGGCCTGTTCACGAGATACTAATTCTACTAGTTTTCATAAAACAAAATGAAAATATTTTTGTGCATAAACCGCAAAATTAAACTTATAATATCTACTGACAGTTTTGCTGCATTGAGTTACAATGTGTGGACCAAATTCATACAAGGGACATAAAAAAGTTTATGATATAAACTACAGCACTTCCCGACTTCCAGTAATGAGAACACCGTCCTTACATGACGCGGAACAAAAATAAAGCAATTAAACAAAACCCATAATACCTCGATGTACAAACACCATAAAGGCGCGCATCCACCAAAGATGTGCGAGCTGATGAGAAGATGTACGAGGTAAATATAAATATTTACACAAAATTACCTATGTCATTGGTAAACCAATGACATAGGTAATTTTGTGCTTCTCAACTCCCTTATTGCTTTTTTTTTTTTCGCGATATTGTAAGTTTTCAGACCGCTCCAAAGCCTCTGACATGGCTTAACGAGCTTTGTCCTCAGACAAGAGACAGGACTGAAAGCTTAACGTACCTTAAAAGCGCGGTACCGTTCTGATGTAAATTCCACGCGTGGTCACCCACCCAAGTGGAGGCCAGTGTAAGCGCTGCTTAACTTTGCTGACCTATTACAAACGGCAAGCCAAGTTACGCTATACGCGATATATGTCCTCTAATATACTTCTGATTAAATTTGTTGTGGGTTACAAACTAATTAAGCTTGCCTGGGATAACGCGAGTGTCAAAACTCGATGCCTTCTATAGTCACTGCTGCTGAACCCACAGTGACAGAAATCACGTTCAAGACCGATCCAAATGTGTGTTTACCTCCAGGACCAGTCCAAGTGTCGTTGGAACATGCTAACTTCACAACTCATATTATACTCGCCGCTCAGCACTGCGACGAGTATAATATAGTAAGCACGATACCCACAAGGGATGATAAGTACTTTATGTGACCCACAAATTTTTATACACATACTATTACGGTGTGTGGGCCCTGCACACCGTTAGCACGTTCTTTAGTGTGTGCGCTGCCCTCACCAAAGTACGCCATTACGAATGTCAACGGAAAAAGCTCCGCTTGAAAACACGTCTTTTCACGATCCGGTATATTGGCAAAACGCGGTCATGATTAATTTCTACTACAGACGCCTACACCTACATTTGACGGTACGCCTAATATGAACAGAGCGCTTTTAGAGTTTACAGTGACATCGTACAGTGATTAAAATATATGTTGGGTAAGTAAGATTTTCACAAGACTTTTCAGCATAGTAAGTACAGCTACTAGTTAAGTAATATATTATTTGTGGTGCAACTCATTTTTCAGTTATACTCTGAACACCAATACGTCCGTTCTCGCTCGCTATGCACTTTGTACTAATAGGGACACGCTTTAAATTAAACATGTATGGTACAAGGTGTAAATTTAGGTCCCTTTGCAAAAATAATTGACTCTCAAACAGAAAAGCTTGATCTCCCCACAAAGGCCAAAAATGCCTACCCACGGTCTACATTACTTGAATTCGTTTCAACCGTATTAAGGGGATGTCAAATTTAATAGAAGCTATTATTTGTATTTCGTTTATTTCGTGACTACATTCAGCAGTAGTGGCAATTACAGAAACGTTATATTAAGATGCGAAACAATATGACCATCTATTTCTGTTTCATGCAAATCTGTTCCACAATTTCACAAAAGCAGAGTTGAAAGCTGATATGTATGCGTACGAGTGCGTGAATGTGTGCGCGGGCTGCGACCCGCATGCCCTTCCCGAGTGTGCAACCGACTAGCGAGTTTAACTGACGCGCCACGCACCCTTACTTTCGTGCAAATACATAACAAAAGCTAAACTATAATTGTTGCAAAACCACTACAACCTCGCACGTAATTTCCATTTTCCATTCAAAAAAGCGTCGATCAAACCAATAGCGCCAGAGGAATCGTGGATTGGCAATTTGAATGCAACCATATGCTTGCATATCTTCAGCCATAGGCTACAACTTACAAATAGCAGCGAATTTATGGTCTAAATATTCACATTTGTCGCAGAATCGATAACTGTTGGAGTAATCGTGTTTTAGAATAGAGACCGTGCCTCGGCAAACGTAGTGTAGAACGCCCTCCGGCTAGGTGGACTGACGATACACGCAATGTGGCTGGCAGTGGCTGGACACGATGAGCCGAAAATCGGGCTGAGTGACGTGTCATTATAGAGTCTTATGTATATCCAGCAGTGGACTATGACCGGCTGATGATGATGATTCAGCTACAGCTCAAGCCCGGTGCCACGTGAATCACTAGCCCGGCCGGGCCGATATACGACACGGTCGGGCCCGGGCCTGGCCACACCACGGTGTAACGAGAATCGTCGTTTAAAGAGATCGCGCAATTTTAATACACGTGCCCTTAACCTGTCTTTAAAAAAAAAACAATTATTGGTCTTAAATAAAACAGATCGGAGGAAGAATAAAAAAGGAAGCATTATAAGCATCAGGCAACTAATAGCTGAATAATAATTTGTTATGAATAATTCCTCAGATCTTAATCAATATTTCTATTTGCATTGAAGAACTGCGTGTTGACCTTATTAAGTAAGTCCTTGACATTTTATTTGGCGGTTAAACTATATCTTTGAGGCTGATGGCTACCCTCGTCAACTTTCAGTTTACGACAGCTGAGACAGACGAGTTTCTAATATGTCATCGCTGAAGCAAATCATGACCTTCACAGTGGTGATATTTGGCAATCTTCATTTTAATAAAAATAAATAATTTTATTTTTATGTATATGACATAGTAACAAATATACATACCTCCATGCTCACAAACTTTAATAGTCGTAGATGTCACCCGTGGTTCTGCCCGCGTGAATTATACATCTAACCTTCCTCAGAAATCATAATATCTGCGTACAAAACTCCGTTTGATAATGTTTGAGTTTATAGACTCTCGCCCATATCGTATCCCCGAAGGGGTAGGCAGAGGTGTAATATTACACCCACATTTCACCATGAATTTTTAGGTCCCACGTAATAGGGGGCGAGCCTATTGCCGTACCGGGCACATTACCAGACTCCGTGCTGCTACTGAGAATTTCCTAACGGAAAAACCCAGTAACACTTTGCCCGACCCGGGAATCGAACCCAAGACCTCCTAATCTCACGCGCACATTTATGCCGCGAGACCAACGAGGCAGTCATTACTGCTAATTTGCTGCTTTTATAAATGTATTTAGAAAAGAGATATAATTTACGAATGAAGAATTGTCCTGAAGTACTTTTAAACTTTCGCGATTTAAACATATACTAATATTTAAATAAAAGGTGAAAAACGTGTTTTATGTGACATCTCGGCTTCGTTTACGATACAACATCTGGATATTTTACTTGTGTCTTTCAAAAATTTACAGATGGAAATAATATAGTGTAAGAATTAGCAATTGCGTCTCAATTGCGTTTTTTTACGTTACACAAGTTCTGACGTAACGCAAAAAAATTATATATTAAACATGTAATTCAAATAGTTTCACGCTATCAATATATCCGGATATTTTTTAATAGTGACACTAAAATAACAAAGATATTAAGTAAATCAACATCAATCATGCATCTTTTAATACATACATACATACATAGAGTCACGCCTGTCTCCCGGAGGGGTAGGCAGAGACTACGGAGCGCCACTTGCAACGATCCTGACATACGTCTCTTGCTTCATTCACTCCCATCAAGTTTTTCATGCATGCTCTTCTGTTTAGGGTACCTCTGGGCGGAGGCCCGTGCACTTCAACTCATTTAACACCATCGAACTGCACTGACTTCTACTCTCTGCACCTGCGTCCATTGCAGAGTTTGGCGAATGGCCTTAGGGGAGAGCGCAAGTCGTGTAGATCCCTAAGGCAAGGCTGGTGGACTATCCTTCCCGAGGTTGCCGCCCGCTTTTGGTCTGGTTCCCTATGAAACAGACGCAACAGAAACCTCCAGCCGCCCTCACCCACACACACGTACATGCACACATACACATACATTCACCACACTGCTTCAATCACTCACACGGACGCGCACACATACACACACCACACCTACACACACACACACACACATACACACACACACACACACACACACACACACACACACACGCCCACGCACACACTCATACGAAGCAAACAATATGGAAGTGAAACAAAAGAAGCAACTACCCCAGGAGGGTACCAGCGTCCGCGACGCTGGAGAATCCCTCCCTGCACCCTCGGGTCCAGGCTGCCCCACGTATTCTGGGGGGGGCAATGTTTCACGAGAAAGTCTAGACCTGCACGACCTGGCAAGCGCCATGCCTCGTGCAGAACATATTACCAACACCTCCTGGACGGTGGTACCGCGTCGAGCAGACGAACGCCGCGAGGCGAACGTTGGCTCCGCGTCAACCGGAACCGGTAGAGGCAAACACCGCGGAAAGCGCTCCCGTCATCATCGACGCCAGCGCGAGTACGCAGCGCACGCGAGAGGTAGCGAACCGACAACGTCGGCGAACGCACCCCCCGCGGGAGGTAGCGAACCGACAATATCGGCGAACGCACCCCCCGCGGGAGGTAGCGAACCGACAACATCGGCGAACGCACCCCCCGCGAAACGACAAACAGCTGGTGCAACGCACCAACGCGAACACCCGGCCCCAGCCAGCGCGAAACCGCCCAGGATGATGCAATCGGCCGGACGCGGCGCGAGTGGTGGACGCAGCAGCTCAGGCATGCAAGCGGAAGCCACGCGGACGGCGAAGAGTGAGTCTTCGGGCTCGCTCCCGCCGGCTGCACGCGCCGCTCCGGCCGGTGCAGCACCGGGCAATCCCCGTCGCGACCCTCCGACGGCAGTCGGAGATGCGGAGCCGGCAGCCCCATGGGGCATCACCGGGCCACGCCGCAAACGCGGCCCTAGAAAACGCGGACCTCGGCACGCACCAACCAACCTGGCGCTCTCGGGACGGCCCACTTCGGCGACACCGTCGAAGAGGAACCGTCACGACGACACACCACCAAGCGCCACGTCGAAGCGTGCAAGAGTGGACGCAACACCCAAGAGGGCAACGATTAGCTACGCCGATGCGACTAACTCGCATCTGATGGTGGCCGTCGTTGCCACTCCACCTACAGACCTGACGGTGGAACAAGCACGGCAGCTCGAACGCTCCATAGAGGAGCGGATTCTAGAAGCAGCCTTCGCACCTCGGTCAAACAACGAGCCTGCACTCGCGCCATCCTTTAGAGGCAAACCCCTCGCAGCAGGAGGTGTCCTAAAGTTATGGTGCGAGGATGAAAAATCACTGGCGTGGCTCAAACAGACGGTAGCGGGACTACAATCACCGGTTGAAGGAACCAGGCTGACCGTCATCAGGCAGACGGATCTCGCGAAGCGCGTACGCGCATCGCTCTGGCTGCCGAGGTCGACCAGCCTGGACCTCCCGAAGATTCACCAACTCCTAGCTGCCCAAAACCCATGGTACGCTGTCCAAACTTGGCAACTATACAGCGCTACCATGCAAGAACACGGCCTGTACCTATCTCTGGGCATCCCGGAATCGGAAATGCCGAAAATCGAGGCGCGCGACCGCCGAGTCTCCTTCTTCACCGGCAGCGTGTACGTAGTGTTCCACGCTGCCGGGGCGGGAGGTGGCGGGGCGGCTGCCGCGCCCGGGGAGATGCCGCTCGCCAGTAGGCAGAGACAAGCGACAACACCGGCCGAACCTTCCACGTCGGGCACAGCCCGAGCACACACGACGCCCGCAGCGACTAACATCGCTGTGACGGACGTCGACGACGAGCACGACTCGTCTGACGGGGAGTCCGTGGACACCAATGTTCTCGGATCTTCGTCAGACTAGAGTCGTACAGACGAACCTCCAGCACAAGCAAATTGCAACGGCTACCCTACGCAGGCTGCTGGAGGTTAACCACCACACAATAGCCCTAATCCAGGAGCCGTGGATTAGAGGCGACACCATATGTGGACTCAACAACATCGGAGGTAAGATATTGCACTGGAGCTCGGCTCCTAAGCCGAGAACATGCATATACATTCCCCGAACGATACCAGCATTGCTGCTGACTAACTTTTGTTCTAGAGATCTCACAGCCGTGGGAATACGAACAGGGCCCAATGATCAGATGCTAGTACTAGCTTCGGTCTACATGCCCGGTGATGAGGAGATCCCATCGAAGGAGCTGGCCGAGCTAGTGCAGCACTGTGAGGACCACGGCTGGCCAATAATACTCTCGGCAGATGCTAACGCCCACCATCCACTGTGGGGAAGCCCCGAGGCAAATAGACGAGGTGAGATCCTAACTGAATACATCTACACAACAACACTAACTGTAATCAACAAAGGCTCAGAGCCCACATTTGTTAGCTCCAGATATCAAACCATAGTAGACATTACACTGGCATCGGATGGGGCCGCGGAACTTGTCACGAACTGGCATGTGTCCGCCGAACCATCCTTTGCCGACCACAGACGTATCTGCTATGACATACGAGTGCAAGAGAGGGTCACACAACCAAAACGCAACCCACGCAATACCAACATTGCGAGCTACAAGACCCTGCTCGAACAGGAAATAGCCATGTCAAATTTCAACGACATGACCGCAAGCACTACAAACATAGAACACAACACTAACTTACTAACAAAATGCATACAACGCAGCTACCAACAAGCCTGCCCCACCACACTACCGAAAACGAGTAGTAAAACCCAATGGTGGGGATCGGAACTGGAGAAGCTCAGGCGCAATCTGAGAAAACTCTTCAACCGGGCCAAAAACACAAGGAAAGACACAGATTGGGACAAATACAAAGAAGCCCAGTCGCACTACAAGAAACGCATACGATTCCGCAGGGGAGAGTCATGGCGAAATTTCTGCACCAACATTAACTCCACATGCGAGGCAGCCAGGGTAAAAAAGATCCTATCCCAGGACAGCAACAAGACCCTAGGCTCCATCAGAAAGCCTGATGGCACCTACGCAATTACAGACATGGAAATAAGCCAAGTGCTAATCGAAACACACTTCCCAGGTTGCACTGTGACCGACGACTGTGACTGGGAAGAATCAGAACACAGACCACCGACCCAAACAGACTGGACGATAGCCAACAACATGGTTACCGTGGACCGGCTGAAATGGGCAATTGATAGCTTCCAGCCGTACAAATCTGCAGGCCTGGACGAAATAACACCAGCACTTCTACAATGGGGCTGCACAACGATTGTGCCACAGCTACTCAGCATATATAGAGCATCTATAGCGCACAATTACATACCACGAAGGTGGAGGGAAGTAAAAGTCATATTTCTCCCAAAACCAGGCAAAACGGATTACACTCAAGCAAAATCGTTCAGACCTATCAGTTTAACCTCCTTCTTGCTGAAAACGCTGGAGAGGCTCGCTGACAGATACCTACGGGAAGGCGCACTGCTACGCAGACCACTACACCCGCAACAACATGCCTACAGAAGTGGCAGATCAACGGAATCAGCGCTTCACTGCGTAGTGGGGACCATAGAGACAGCGCTATCTGACAAACTTATGACCTTAGGCGCCTTCATTGACATAGAAGGCGCCTTCGACAAAACTAAATTCACCAGCATTAGCCGAGCCCTTGACAAGTTCGGAGTTGAACAAACCGTCAGTGGCTGGATTGATCAACTCCTGAAACGAAGGGCTATTCAATTCACGGTTAACACCACCACAAGGGGGATAGTAGCAAAAGGCTGCCCACAGGGAGGTGTCCTATCACCCCTGCTTTGGAACATAGTGGTAGACGATCTGTTGAGAAGCCTGAATGACAAATGCTTCTACACGGTCGGCTACGCAGATGATATAACCATCCTAATCAAAGGAAACTCGGAAGACATGATCCATTATCGGATGCAAGCAGCCATCAGGATCATGGAACAATGGTGCAACCACCATGAACTGACGGTCAACCCTAATAAAACGGAGCTAGTACTTTTCACTAACAAAAGGAACACCCGTATGACCAGAAAACCAAAACTTTTTGGCACGGAGCTTAACCTATCGAGTGAAGTCAAGTACCTGGGCGTAACACTCGACCACAAGCTCAACTGGAATAAACACATCACCACTAAAACCACAAAAGCATGTACAATCTTCTGGCAGTGCAGGAGAATAATAGGCAAGAAATGGGGTCTCAAACCATTCATCACCCTATGGATCTACACTGCCATAATACGCCCCATGCTCACATATGGTGCAGTAGTGTGGTGGCCACGCACTGAACTAAGCACAGTCAAGAGCAAGCTGCAGAGCATACAACGCCTCGCCTGTCTGGCCACAACAGGCTGCATGAAAACAACTCCAACGGCGGCATTGGAGGTGCTTCTCGACTTGCGACCATTGCACCTCATCATCCAGCAGGAAGCAGGTGCCGCCGCGATCCGGCTCGATAAGTTCGGGCTTTGGAGAAGAGACGACCGTATAACCCATGTACGCCTGAAAAGGACATTAACCAACGAGATCCCGATGCTAGATGCAACGTGCGACCTCATACCTAAAACCTTTGTCTTTGACAAAAAATACCGCATACAACTGCATGAAGAGCACAAGGATAGCTCTGGTATACACGAAGTTAGAGTATACACAGACGGCTCAAAAACAAAGTATGGGACAGGTGCCGGAGTATTCTCCCATGACTTGAACATCAATCTCTCAACATCGCTTGGTAAACTCAACACCATCTTCCAAGCTGAATGCGTTGGGATTATAAGGGCGGCGACGGCGATCGCGGCCAGAAACGTGAGCAACCTGTCAATACGCATCATCACAGACAGTGCCTCAGTACTACAAGCTCTCGATGGCAACTGCTTTAACAGCGGCTTAATTATGGAGTGCCACCAAGAGCTGCAGAAAACTGCAGCGAGGAATCGGGTCACGCTCCAGTGGATACGAGGACACAGTGACTCCACGGGCAATGACGCAGCAGACCAACTGGCAAGGAAAGGATCGGACACAACAACTCTGGGACCCGAACCAACTGTTCCGATACCTTTCAACCAACTAAAAACGTGGTTACGCGAGAGAACCCTACAACAACATGAAAAAGAGTGGGCAGAATTAAAAGAGTGTAGGCAATCTAAAGATGCCTTTCCCCAATTAGATAAACGACTCTCGCAAAAATTGTTGCACTCCAACAGGAAAACACTCAAGCATCTGACTGGCATAATAACCGGCCACTGTCCACTAAACAAGCATCTCTACAACATCGGCGTCACGGACAGCCCTCTATGTAGGGGCTGCATGGAGACCGAAGAAACACCCGCTCATGTGATCCTACATTGTACCAGCGTGAGCGACCAACGGACGAGGTTCCTGAACAACCCCAGAACCATGAGTGAAGCCATACGCAACACTGGTCAACTCATGGCCTTCTGGAAGGAGCTTGCATGGTATGAGTAGCAGGCGACAACCGTGTCCCTGCTAACGCACAATGGCCCAACTAAGTGGCTAAGTGCGGAAAACACCTGTCCAACTAACTAACTAACTAGGGTACTTCTGACCTGTCCTTTTTTAGAATGTCTCCAATCTGGTTAGAGAACGTCCGCCTAGGTCTTCCCCTTCGTCCTGTCCCATTCACACTTGCCTTATATATCTTCTTTGTCAGTCTTTCGTCATCCATCCTCGCCATGTGCCCAAACCATCTTAACATGCCTTTCTCGATGCTTGTCACTACATCTTCTTTTACCCCACACCACTCTCGTATCACACAATACTTAACTCTGTCGGTCAAAGACACACCACACACACTTTTCAGTGCTCCCATTTCTACAACATTTATTCTACTTTCAAGTCTCTTCTGCCATACCCAATTTTCACTACCATACATAAGGGTAGGCACTAACACCCCTCTATGCACAGCCAAACGTGCCTTTTTGGACACGTTTTGACTGTTCATAAACACCTTCAGAGCTCCATTTACACTATTACCTGCATTAACTCTTCTTTCAATATCTTCTTTATTCTTTCCATCTCTTGTAAACAACGTACCTAAGGAAACAAACTCATTCACTTGTTCCACTCGCTGTCCATCGATCAAAACATTACAAGCCGTAACGCATTCCTCCTTTTTAAAAACCATAACTTTCATTTTACTTACCTACATTCACTTTCATTCCTTTCCTCTCTAACGCACCATGCATGAATGTTACCATCTCCTCCGCTGGAGATGAAAGTATAATCTGATCATCAGCATAAAGGAGGTATTTGACGAGTAACCCATTCATCCTTAATACGCAGTCACTATATTTTAAATCTTGCAAACAACTTTCCATGAGGAGGTTAAACAGCCACGGCGACGCTACACATCCCTGTCTAACACCTTTCTCGCTGGTAAACCAGTCAGTGTATGCCCCGTTTATCCTCACACAAGTTCTAGAATCCTCGTAAAGGGATTTCAGAGCTCGAATGAGGCTGCTGTTCACCCCATTCATTGACAGCACCGACCACATTTTATTCCTCACCACTTTATCTTAAGCCTTTTCCAAATCCACGAATGCGCAATAGACCTTTTGACCTTTGGCCAAAAACTTTTTGGCTCTGCTTCGCAAGGAAAATACCTGATCCGTACATCCCATACCCTTTCGGAATCCCGCTTGTACATCCCACTTTGTATTTTCTTGTCGGTTACTTTTATAACTCTTTCAATAAGTACCTTTGCATACAATTTGCCAACAATGCTGAGAAGGCTAATGCCTCTATAGTGTTTGCAGTCTTGTTGCAAGCCTTTTCTTTTATACAGAGGCACAACTACAGCTGTGGCCCAGTTAGGTACTCGGCCGGTGCTCCAGCACAAGTTATATAACCGCTGAAACTGACCAACTATGATGCCTTGTCCAGCTTTCAGCATTTCGACTGTAATCCTATCATATCCTGCAGCCTTACCTACTTTCATACTTCCCAGTGCTTTCACGATCTCATCCACGCCAATAACGCTTTCATCATTGCTATCGTTACCATTCATTTCATCGATCGGTGTCTCTATCGCCGTTCTCTCAAATAAACCTTCAAAATAATCTTTCCATCTCTTCAGCACGCATGATTCACCATTCACTATCCTTCCATTCTTGTCTCTGATCAATGTGTATTCTGAGGATTGAGTTCTTCCTCGAACTGCACGAACAGATTTCCAGAAAAACTTAATGTTTCTCCGGAAATCGTCAGATAATCTGTTATCAAACTCATCTTTATTTTCCTCTTTTTTCCTTTTAACCATTTCTTGCACTATTCTTTTTGACCTAACAAACTCCTTTCTTGCTTCATCTATGTCCTCGCTTGTAGCTTTTCGCATTCTTTCATTTGCTCTAACAGCCAACCAATCTAACCAAGCTTTCTTCTTCTCTAACACTGCTGATTGTACATCCTTGTTCCACCATGTATTCTTAACCTTTCGTATTTTCCTTGAAATGAAATGAAATGAAATGAAATTATTCTTTATTTCGTGTAAACTTTGTATAAAGTGCTTACGAAACTTCAATTTTAAATTTATCAGTTGTACAAGTTTATATTTTTATGTTGAATTAGAGCAGCTCAATCCCAAGCATTTTTGTCGTCTATATAATCGGAAATTTTATAATATGCTTTTAAACACAATTTAGTTTTAACAATTATCTTAAATTTATTTATTGTCAAATTTCTTATATTAAGAGGGAGCTTGTTATAAAAGCGTATACATTGCCCCATAAAACAGTTACTTATTTTGTGGAGGCGGGTGCTATGAACTACGAGATTATACTTATGTCTAGTATTTACAGTGTGAAGATCACTTTTTTTACTAAATTTGTCAATATTCTTGTGGACATATAAGAGATTATCGTATATATATTGCGATACAACAGTTAGAATGCCTATCTCACTGAACTTTCCTCTTAGAGAAACACGAGGACCAAGGTTGTCAAGACGTCTAATTGTCCTAACTGCATAAGCTGCAGAACTAAGTTTGCCCGAAAGTCTTTCTATATGCGGACCCCATTGGAGTTTGGTATCAAGCATAATACCTAGAAACATAGTTGTCCCGACGGGCTCAATTCTGGATTCCTTAAGTTGTACATTGGTTTCCATCTGTTTAACATTGGGCATTGAGAATTTTAATAGTTTGGTTTTCTTATCATTAAGTAATAAATTATTTACATTAAACCAATTAACAACTTTAGAGAGTGCATTGTTTACTTCGTCAAAATTTATCTGTTGTCGTCTTATATTAAAAATTAAGGAGATGTCATCCGCGAACAACACAATCTCATGATTCTTTTTTACATAATAAGGTAGATCGTTAATATAAATCAAAAAAAAAAATGGTCCGAGAATTGACCCCTGCGGGACTCCCATTTTTAAGGCAGAACCTGGAGATGTCTTGTCATTGATCTGGACCTTCTGGATTCTGTTGCCCAAGTAAGAAACCAGGAGATCGAGAGCTTTGTTCCTAACGCCGTAATGATACAATTTCCTGACCAGAGTGTCATGATGTACACAATCAAAAGCTTTTGACAAGTCGCAAAAAATACCTAATGCATCTTGCGACTTCTCCCAAGCTGCAAATATACTTTTGAGTAGCTCAACTCCTGCGTCAGTAGTCGAACGACCCCTCGTAAATCCGAACTGTTTCTCGTGGAGTAGATTATGTCTATTGAAATAACTAAGCAACTGACTAAAAATTAATTTTTCAAAAATTTTTCTAAGTGTCGGCAATACAGAAATAGGTCGAAAATTAGAAGGGTCGGTTGTGTCACCAGATTTAAATAAAGGTATAACTTTACTATATTTCATTAAGTCAGGAAATATACCAGAAGCGACGCAACCATTGAATACCGCTGCAAGATGTGGAGCAATTATGCTAATAATAGATGAAGTAGTCTTCACTGACAGTCCCCACAAGTCCATTGTCTTTTTCATATTTAAAGTTTTAAATTGTTTAATAATATCGTCAGTAGTAACAACAGTGAATTCAAAGGCTGCATCACATTCTGGGACGCAGTCCCTAAGAAGCATTTCAGCAGACATAGAAGATGAGTTGAGCGACTCTGTTGTCACTATAGGTATATTAGCAAAGAAATTTTCAAATTCTGTCGCAACTTCCAGGTCCTCTGAAATACTCACATTATTGATTTTTAACAGGTAGTCGCGGCTGCGTGCTTTGGCTCTGCCAGTTTCATTGTTGATCACATTCCAGGTAGCCTTTATAGTGTTTTCTGATAGTTTTATTTTATTTCTCAAATATATAGATTTTGCCGTGTTACAAGCTTGTCTAAATATTTTGGAATATTTTCTTACGTAATTAATAAAGGTCTGACTATTATTATAAGACTTTTCATTATACAGTTCATATAACCTAATTCGGCTTTTATGAATACCTTCAGTTGCCCAATCACTAAACATCAGACGGTCAGTTACATTTAATTTTTTGGATGTAAATACAGTCTGAAATACATCATTAATTAATTTAAATAAGGAGCTGTATAACTGATCCGGATGGTCATGATGAGGCAACCAACGCATTTTTCGAGATAAATTGTTTTTAAAAGTTTTAAGTCGTTTCTTATTTATTGGTATATATTTAACAATTTTTCTCTGTTCTCTCGGGCATTCTCTTGGACAACAGATTAACTGTCCACTGTGATCTGACTGAAGCATATTAATCAAAGATTTGTGTATTGGTTTTATACTAGTAAATATATTATCAATACAAGTACCACTTGTGGCAGTCACTCTAGTTGGTTCGTAGAAATTATGACATAAATTGTATGACTTAAGTAAATTTAAAAAATTGATAGTTGAAGAGCATTTTTCTAATATGTTAATGTTAAAGTCTCCACAAATAGCAACCGTTTTACGGCAAACTTTGCTTAGAGCATCCTCCATAATAACTAAAAAACTTTCAAATGGTGCACATGGAGGTTTGTATACACTCATAACAATGAACTGCTCAAACTCAACACATGTAATCTCTACTACTCGCTCAACAGAGAGGCTCACAATGTCAGTCCTTTCTTTAAATTTTAGAAATTTACTTGCTATGATTAACGAGCCACCATGGATAAAATTTTCTCTACTGAACGAGCTTACAACCTGGTGGTTATTAAAATTGAATATGAACTGGTGGCTTCTTAGCCAATGTTCTGTAATACATAAAATATTAATATTGTTACAGTTCATAAACAATTCCAATTCTAACTCCTTACCCATCAACCCTTGTTTATTTTGATGCACCAGGTTGATACAATTTTTAAAATTATTGTTTGTATGTGTGGTTGATGGAACTATGTTTTTGTCACTTACACTAGGTACAAAATTTGGTGTCTTATTAAATTTATTGCCAGAGATTGACTCTATTGTCTCAGAAGTCAATTTTAAGAATTTGGAACGGATTCCAAGCTTACATTGCATGTCAAATTTGACTGCTCAATAAAAGCAGTGTGGTTAGCCAAAACCTTGGCTGAGTTATTAATACAATAAGCTAGCGATGATGCTATTTGTCCTTTATAAAATTGAGATATATAATAATTATCATATGTCAAATAAAAATGTCTAATTAAAGCATTAGAGTCAATAATGTCAATCAAATTATTATAAAATGTCATAGTATGCAATTTTGAATTAATCTTAAGTCTATAATCAAATTTTGAATTAATCTTAAATCTATAATCAATCCTTCTCTTGATCATACCACATACTTCAAATGCTACACATACTACCTCTTCTTTAAAGTAATGCCACAATTCAAACGTGTCATTTATGCCATCGAACCTCTCAAATCTTGCTATCAATCTTCGTTTATACTCATCTTTTACATCTTTCTCTTGTAGATTTTCAACTTTTATTCTTTCCAACACTCTATTTTCATTATGCTCTCGGTGTTGCCATCCTTTAAAGAGCCCACTTATCTGGCTCAACACTAAAAAGTGGTCTGTGTGGATGCCGATCTCTCGATACACCCTTGTATACAACACATTCTTTCTCAATCGTTTATCTACTATTACAAAATCAATCATACTTCTTCTAACATTTTTTGCCTCACGCGTATACATATGTATCCTTTTGTGATCAAACATGGTGTTTGTCACACAAAGGCTCTACTCCAAACAAACCTCAAGCAGAGTTTTTCCATTTTCATTCACACTCTCATCACTGAATGCATCTAACACCTATTCAAATCCATCTTTACTCCCACCCATCCATTGAAATCCCCTAACAAGATCAATCTTTCGTTATCCTTACATTTCAACAAAATATCTCTTAAACTCTCCCAAAACTCCTGCCTTTCGTCTTGCTCTTGCTATGACATACCCGTAACTATATTGTCCGGGGCGTACACCCCAATAATAAAGACACGAATAAGTCCTACTTTCATTCTTATCCATAGTAGCCTAGCATTTATACATTCAAACTCTTTTACACACTCATTCATTCGCGCAGATAGTATTACACCAACTCCCTTGCAGGCTCTGGTGGTACTATCTACCCCAGACCAATACGCCGTATATGCGCCATGCTGGGTGGTGTCACACCCTTTCCTTTTTGTTTCATTCACACAAAGAACATCAATCTTTCTATCATCCATCATCTGATATACTTCATCCAATTTGCCGTCCATCCCTCCTCCAACGTTCAACGTTGCAAACCGGCTTTCCGTGGGCCGCTTTTCGCCCTCGCGGGGAATGAGATGTGACGGGTTGCCAACCGCGTCGCCGCAGTATGGAGAAGAAGTAGATTTTGTTCCCATAGCGTTCCCACGAGATGCAGGGATCTAGACTGTCCACCCCCGCTGAGCTCTTTACGGGGGTAAGGCGGAATATCAGCTGTGCCCTGTGCCTGTGACCACCAACACAGGCACCATCCGTTTACGACCAGCTTACCCTCTGGCCACGAATACCTCGGCACGGGTCGGTTTACACCTTAGATCGGGGTTTTGTGTCAGGTATGCTCCCTAGAAGTTGGTTTAATTTCGGAGTTTTCCTTCTCCTAGATAGGTTGCCAACCAAGGCTATCGAGGCCCATCTCCCCGAACGTTTGGTTTAATTTCGGAGTATTCCTTCTCCTAGACAGGTTGCCAACCAAGGCTAACGAGGCCAATCTCCCCGAACGTTTGGTTTAATTTCGGAGTTTTCCTTCTCCTAGACAGGTTGCAAACCAAGGCTAACGAAGCCCATCTCCCCGATTGCATCTTTTAATAGTTCTTGAAAAGGCCTCGAACCCAATTAAAAAATAGGAATGAAAATACTATTCTGCATAAACCACAAAATGAAACTTATATTTACTGACAGTTTTACTGCATAGAGTTACCCTGTGTGGACCGATCTTATACAAGGGACATAAAAAATATGATATAAACCACAGCAGTTCCAGAAGTCCATTAATAAGAACACCGTCCTTACATGATGCGGAACAAAAGTAAAGCAATGAGACAAAATCAATTATGCCTCGATGTACAACCACCATTGAGGCGCGCTTCCACCAAAGATGTGCGAGCTGGCTAAAAGATGTACGAGGTTAATATTCACCAATGTCATTGGTAATGTTCTACTTCTCAACTCCCTTATTGCTTTAATGTTTCGCGATATTGTGTTACCGACTCTTGTATCGAAGTTTGCAGACCGCCCTTAAGGCCTCCGACAAGGTCTGACGATTCTTGTCCTCAGACAAGAGATAGGACTGATAGCTTAACGCGTCTTCAAAGCACGGTAGGGTTCTGATGTAAATTCCACGCGCAGTCACCCAACCAAGTGGTGGCCTGTGCATACGTTGTTTAACTTAGCTAACGTGTTACGGACCAAAGTCAACCTACGCTGCGAGCGCTACAACTCCTATAATATGCTTCTGATTAAATATTTTTTGGGTTAGAAGCTAGTGAAGCCAGAAACAACGTGGGTATCAAAACGATTTCTTCAATAGTCACCGCTGCTGAACCTCTAGTTACACAGAACATACAGAAGTGGGACTGGTCCAAGTGTTGTTTGAAGATATTTTGTCATAACTGAATTAAATGTTGTAGTTGTTAAGCTGTCCCGCTCAACACTGCGACGAGTATAATATAGTAAGCACAAAACCACACGAGATTTCGTTTGTGTCTGTGGGTTCGATATAAATTGGCCAGCAATGCAGCATTAAAATACCTTCATACATACATACATAGACTCACGCCTGTTTCCCAGAGGGGTAGGTAGAGACTACGGAACGCCATTTGCAACAATCCTGACATATCTCTCTTGCTTCATTCACTCCCTTCAAATTTCTCATGCATGCTCTTCGGTTAGGGGACTTCTAACCTGTCCTTTTTTTAGGATGTCCCCAATCTGGTCAGAGAACGTCTGTATAGGTCTTCCCCTTCCTCCTGTCCCATTCACACTAACTTCTTGGTCAGTCTTTCGTCATTCATCCTCTCCATGTGTCCAAACCATCTTAGCGTACCTTTCTCAATGGTTGTCACTACATCTTATTTTACCCCACAACACTCTCTTATCACACAATTCTTTACTCTGTCGTTCAAAGACACTCCACATATACTTCTCAGTGCTCTAATTTCTACGGCATTTCTTCTACTTGTATGTCTATTCTGCCATACCCAACTTTCATACATAAGTGTATGAACTAACACTATGTCTATGAACTATACTAATACCTTCAGACTTTCAAAATTTGTACATATTTTGTACACATACCTACTATGTGTGTACACCGCAAGCTCGTTCATCTTTAGGGTGTGCGCTGCCCTTACCGGAGTACGTCATTACGAATCTCGACGGAAAAAGCTCCGCTTAAAAACACGCCTTTACACGACCCGGTATTTTAGCAAAACGCATACATACATACATACATAGACTCACGCCTGTTTCCCCGAAGGGGTGGGCAGAGGCATATTAAACGCTCACTTTTCGCCAGTGTTTTGATCCCACGTAATAGGTGGCGAGCCCATTGCCGCTTATCGGGATATTTTTTTTGCCAGAGCCTCGTCCGTTGATCGGCAGGTGCACCACTTGCAGGTGAGGTTGGCTTGGGACCCTAAGTTCTTGGTGGGAACCCTATGCACCCAAACGCGCAAAGCAAAACGCGGTCATGATTAATAATTACTACTGCAGACGCCTACACCTACATTATACGATTCACCTACGCCTAAAGTGAACAGAGCGCTTCGAAAGTTTCCAGTGACATCGTACAGTGATAAAAAAATGTGTAGGGATATGTGTTGGATAACTTTTGTTTTTGGTCATAAAGTTTATGAGCAAAGTTGGTAAGCGCTTAATTGTCTTTGTTTAAATGTACTGCTTTATAGATGTATAACATTAGTTTCTTAATTATGTAGTCGTATATCATATTGAACACCTTAAAATTGTACCATTGTTTTTTTTATATTAATAATATTAATAACTGATTTGGATCTGCCTTAGTGTTAGTGAGAGCTTCTAGGGATCGTGAGGTCTTGGATTCAATTTCAGATATATTTACAGAGAATATTTTGAGGAATACGGGACGCACAAGACTTGCTTATTCTGAAGTACCAATATTCTGCCACATGAAGTTGTCGCCTATGCGAGTGATAAGCGTTGTTTTCATTCTGACAATCTACTACGAACAGCAAATATGATAAGTTTTGAGCGCTACGTCACCTATGCCATACCTATACCTCTTACTTTTTATTCAAATGTCAACGTCTAGGTAGCTTGGCCGAAATAGTCCACACTCTTCCAGAAAAAAAATAAGTGCTATAGCTTTATTTCTGCCTCTTGTTTGTTTCGCTTGGTTAGTGAGAGCGCCCAAGCTCCCTATCAAATCACGACTTCTATTCTTATAGATATAGAAGAATAGAAGAGAGAATGCGAATATAAAAGAATTTCGCAAAATAGCACAAGGAAATATTCGTCTTCTAAAAAAGAAAGAGTTCTATAGGGTGATAAAGTGCCACGTTACATAAATTTTAGTATGTACACAAATCGTGAAAGATTTAACGTGAATTCATATTCGATTATTGCGAGAAATAATTAACGTCAGCCAGTTGATTGCTTTTCTCAGCATTCTCATAAATAAATCTAATATCCCTTTCTAACTTCGACGTATATTCTAACCTTTCTATAAATATCTTACCCACGTATCTAAAATACCTCTCGACTTAACCAAACCAATAAAGACGTGGGATCGGGAGGTACCGGGTTCGATTCCTGGGTCGGGCAGTGTTATTGGGTTTTTCTGTCACGAAATTCTCAGTAGCAGCACGGAGTCTGGAAATGTGCCCGGTACAGCAATAGGCTCGCCCCTTATTACGTGGGAATAAAGTATATCTGGCGAAAAGTGGGTGTAGAAATACACCTCTGCCTACCCCTTCGGGGATAAAAGGCGTGACAATATGTGTATATGTTACTTAGATTGCGTTGCCTTTGCAGTTTTTTTTAATATCGTGCTAGCTAGTTAAATTGTACTGCTCTTCAGATCACCAACACCACTTCTTGTTCACAAAAGAATAATGGAGAGCTGAAATTTTAGTACACATGCTATCTGAAAAGATACTGTCACATTTTAAAGTCTTTGTGCAAGAAATGAAAACACTATTAAATTGTTTAATATGCCAGCCCTACACCTATAGATAGGAATTTGGATGTCTGCCAAATGAGAGCATAAAACAAACCTTTTTTTTGCCTCCACTGAATTAACTGCTAGATTGTACAGTGCACGTTTTTTGTGTCTAGGCAGAGGAAATTAAATGCTTAAATAGAATTCCGCAATTCAAATTGCAGAGCACAAAGTCAAGTCAATTGATGTAAAAATAAAATTTAATAGTGACTTAACTTATTTAAGCGCACCAAAATTAAGTAATGGTGCTTAAGTGGTTGCCGGGTTTAATGCATTTCAATGGCTGTTAAAATATAATTATTCAGAGATAATTGTATAACTCCAGATTGCAGTGTTCTCTAAATTGAAAACTATTAGTTTATTTATTTATTTATTTTAAACTTCTTTCACAATTACAAAAAGTAATGCACAAAGGCGGGCTTAATGCCAGAGGCATTCTCTACCAGCCAACCTTTGGGTGATGCAGAGATGATTGAAGTAGGTACTTCAATCATCTCTGCATCACCCAAAGGTTGGCTGGTAGAGAATGCCTCTGGCATTAAGCCCGCCTTTGTGCATTACTTTTTACTCCCATTTATCCATTACTCCCTCTTTAAGCAGGTGCTTAAAGAGGGAGTAATTTAACAAATAATATTAATTTAAAACAACATAAATAATAGGTATCACACAAAATAAATATGTAATAATAGGCATACTAACAGTAATATATTATTATAAATATATACATACAAAATATAATACATATATACACATACAAGTATAATAGATAATTATATTATATATAAATATTTACATATACAAGTATCCTTTACAGAGTCCATTATGATTCTACCAATTCAGCCACATAATGCTGGCGTACTCTAATTTTAAACAGTTCACGAGATGTAGACTTCCTGATTTCGAGAGGGAGTGCATTCCAAAGATGGACAGCCTGTATATAGAAAGAAGAATGAACAAGGCTGGAACTATGAGAAGGGCAAAGAAGAAGAAGATTGTTAGTGGAGTGGAGATTTCTGTCATGAATGCTACATAAATGTTGAAATTGAGGAGACAGATAAGCAGGAGTATGAGAAAAGTTCAAGAAAGAAAAAAGAGTCGTCAGTGTGCGCAATTTGCGACGTTGTCGAATAGGCACCCATCGTAATTGGGAACGGTGAGCTGATATATGATCATACTTACGGAGATTGAAAATGAATCGAATGCAATTGTTGAGAAGGCGGTCAAGTTTATTGAGCAGATCAGCATTCAGGTCGAGATAACATACATCACCATAGTCGATTATAGGAAATACTAACGTCTGCACAAGCATGGTTTTAATTTTGGTTGGAAGAAAGTTCTTCAAGCGATATAGAGTCCGCAGGGTTCCTGTGACTTTGCGACTGGTATTTGCAATCTGTGTTCTCCAGTCAAGGGCAGCGTCGATGTGTAGGCCGAGATCCTTGACACTGGGGCTGACGGGGATGACAGACCCATTAAAATTAATAGGTGGAAGCGATTTGACATCCACCCGGCACATAATACGTGGGCTACCAATTAAGATTGCCTGGAATTTATCAGGATTAACTGACAGACCAAATCTATCTGACCAGTTTTTGATCGCATTTAGATCCCAGTTGATGTTATCGATGGCTCCAGTAAGACTTTCTGCCCTTGCCTGGGTGTAAATCTGCAGGTCATCGGCGTAAAGATGATACGTACAGCGAAGATCATGTGTGAGAAGATTTATAAACAATGAAAACAGAAGTGGAGAAATTATGCCGCCTTGAGGAACGCCAGAGTCCAAATCTCGCCAAGTTGACGAAGTTTCATCAACACGAACAGACTGCTGACGTCCTCGAAGATAAGATGAGAACCATTCCAGCGCGTCCGATGAAATCATATAGTAGGAGAGGACGAAAATAAGTAGGTCGTGGTTGACGGTGCCAAAAGCGTTTGAAAAATCCACTAAGACCAGCACTGTGATCTTAGTGTCTTCATAGAAGTATAACTAATATAGTAATATTAGTTATAGAACCATGACTGATAAAATACCAGATGTTCCATCAAGGGGAAAAATATTATTATATTGCAAAGTCGAATTTCACTACTGTCAAATGGAAATCGGATTAAATTAATTGGCAGATAACTTCACAAATTACCTTCTTATTTTATATTTATTTGGAAGACCAGGCCAATCCGAACTCGCTATCTCTAAATATAAATTCGACCAAGGACTGCCTCCGTGGTCCACTGGATAGCGTATGCGACTACTGATCGGAGGTCCCGGGTTCGCTTTCCGGGTCGGGCAAAATTATAACTGGGTTTTTCCGAATTCTCAGTAGCAGCACGAAGTCTGGTAATGAGCCCGGTAACGGCAATAGGCTTGCTCCTTATAACGTGGGACCTAAAAATTCATGGCGAAATGTGGGTGTATTATTACACCTCTGTCTACCCCTTCGGGGATACAGGCGTGAGTCTATAAATAAATAAATAAAATAAAATCGAAACATTATTTGTATGACGTATGAGACAGCGGTGAAACTGGCAAATCTGGCCATAAGTGTTATAAACAGCTTTCTGGTTGCCTAGTTCTGCTTAGTTTGAGAGCAAATGACCGTGAGATGTCCTATGGCATTTTAAATCATTATCATCATCGTCCTAGCGTTAACCCGGTTGCATCCAAGACTTGCACGCCTTGGAGCCCGAGGTCCGTTTACTGGTCCAACCAGATATGACAGAATATCGACTTTTCTACAGAGCGACTACCGTCTGACCTCCGCAACTCAAAGGGATAGCGACACTCCATGGTATAGACCAGTATCAGTTTATTTGAGGGTACCGACTCCCCGTAACGACCGTCAAAGAGGTACGGGGTACGAGGGGAGGTACGAATTCGATACTCTCTGGATGGCAGTCCGTTGCTATCTCAACTAGCCTACCGCTGCCTTCCTATGTTATAGACTCACGCCTGTTTCCCCGAAGGGGTAGGCAGAGGCATATTAAACGCCCACTTTTCGCCAGTGTTTTGATCCCACGTAATAGGTGGCGAGCCTATTGCTCTTATCGTGATATTTTGTTTGCCAGCGCCTCGTCCGTTGATCGGCAGGTGCACCACTTGCAGGTGAGGTTGGCTTGGGACCCTAAGTTCTTGGTGGGAACCCTATGCACCCTTCCTATGGTATTTTAAATATTATTATGTAAAAATAACGCCATATAGTAATAACATAACTAAATTAGTACGTGTCAATAAGCACTAAATTGAAGGTTATTTTCATCACTGTCCGTTATTTTCAAATGAAAACTGACATTTGGGTGGTCTTTTCCGATCAGCCAATTACAGCGGTCAGACATAAAAGGAAATTTATTTTCGCTAAACTCAATAAGACACTCAGTAGAAAATAAATGGAAACCTAATTTAATTATTAGATTCTGCAAAGTGACCAATCTTCTATCCGAAAATCGATTTTCTATTTCAAGGTATTGTTTAGGGGACTTTAGCGAGTTATAGTAAAGGAAGGCTAAATATAAAAAAAATAATAAGACTATTTTTAGATATCGAATGTTCAATTCAAAATTTATATGCAGTACCTATGCTTAAAAGTGGGATAAAAATAATAAAGATAGATGATTGAAATGAACAGTATATGAGAGAAACGCAATGATTGGCTAATTTGTGCGACGTTGTCATTGCCAGTCTTAGCCTATTGAAGTGTAGGGTTGTTCTGTAATTTCGTGCAAACAGCATTTCCAGGCAATTTACCCATGTGTTCTTTAAAATAATTGACTATTTTTGCATAATGAGTAATTTTAAATCCTCTTTGCCTTCTTGCTTATCACTCACAATATCTGACGCTTGACCCTCATCCGACTGTTTATTTTGCTGAAAAAATAATTTTAATAACACTATTATAAGAACCTAAGTTTTGTTTAGAAAAATACTAGGTATGTATCCAGTTATGTATTGTAAACATAAAATGTGGTTTCCAAGATATACTACTACTATACATACGTAGTACCGTAGTACATTACATAGGAACCAAAGTACGTATACCTTTAAGATTAAGCCAGCGCGCCCAATGTAAACTCACAGAAATAGGTATTTATAAGTTAACCGACGATTACTCGTAAACTAGTGATATCTACTTAGCCGTGATAGTTTTCCTTTTAAATTCGTTATATGTACTACATTTGTGATTTTTTTCACCTCTTCCAAATTAATAGTTTAGCCGGCAGAGGGGGGGGACACTTGAGTCTAACAATTTTTTTCACCTCAAAGCTTGATATTTGACAAACCAATCACTTGATCGAAAAATGATTTGAGCAAACTAATAATATTTTTTTAAAACCTATCTAATGATACCCCACATGATGGGGTACGCAACCAAAAAAAAAATTCAACCACACTATATATGTAGGTGAGAAACCCTTAAAAAAATATTTTCCTAAATTTTATTCTACAGTTTTGTTGCAATATCTTATGTCTATATTCATGTCAAATATCAGCTTTCTAGCACCAGGCGTCTTTGAGCTAGGCTGCGGACGGACAGACGGACGGACATGACGAAACTATAAGGGTTCCTTGTGGACTACGGAACCCTAAAAACCACGCCTTCGAGTTCATGCATAATTTTATTCGCATTACCATTATCCCAATGGAGAAAACAGAGCCATATAAATTAGTTCATTTACAAGAACCCGTTAAATGAACTTGTATGATGTTTATAAATCGCGAAAGTTTAAAGTACTTATGTTTTAAGTTTAGATTATTATCCTGGATGCTATCTTAGTATTGTATCTAATCTAGTGTTCCAGAAGAACTCTGACAGCATATCAGCCTTTCTACGGCAGAATACGATCCGGCGGTATTCTACGTTTAGACCAATTCACCGCCAAAATTATAGTAAGCATATAAGTAGCCTCAACCTTCCCCAAAAACTTGCGACACAATATTAACACAGCGAAAAAACTAATGTAATACAAACAACTTCGAAAACTGCCGTGCTACATTCATAAAGCCTTGTGCGGCCTCAATAAGGCACAGGAAGTACTTAACAAAGTTACAACGCACGTCTTCAGATACCGGTACCGTAATAAAAGGCATTTTGTCTATTTTGTCTTCGTGAGAAAATAAAGTTTGCACTAAGCAAATAGTTTGCGAATGATATTTTGCTTCACACATAAAGTTTAGGAAAAACAAAGTCGATTTTTTACTCTGTTGGATTTTTGACGGCGAGACCGTGGTAGCAACACTTGTATCTTAAGGACATAATGTCCGTAAGACACACTTCCGCCATTTGTTTACTAAGTACCCATTAGTAGAGACAAAGATATTTGTCTTACGGTATTTTCTGTATATATAAAATCTTTGCGTTACTGACTGACTGACAGACAAGCTACAACTAAAACTATTAGGCGAGAGAATCTGAAATTTGGCGTGTATGTTCCTTGGGGACCGTAGGGGTGCACTAAGAAGGGGTTTCCTGAAATTCCCACGGGATCGCACAAAACGGGTGAATTAAAAAAGCGCGGGCGTAGCTGCGGGCGTCCTCTAGTCCTTCATATATTTTCGCATCCACGGTACACGATTGCCGCTCTGCGATTGGACACTGCTCTATTTTAAGCAATTATTGTGCATTGGATTCAAATTGCTTGCTAATGTGTTTTGTTGCGCCTTTGCGTGTCTACTAGAAATAGCTAAGTTACAAGATTTTAGTGCCTAAGGGTTTTTGAACCTATGAAAAAATGTTTTTGCGGTCTCAAATTTGAAATCCAGGGAAATTGAGGTTGAAGAAGTTGAAGGGTTTTTGAACTTGGATGTGAGCGTTTTATTGTGACATCATTGATCGTTAGGGGTGTATATTCAGGTATATGTTTATTCTTGGCGGTGAAAATTGAATGAGGTCTAAAGGTAGAATTCCGTGCATCGCGATCCATCGCAGCCGCGCGCGGCCTACGACTGTCGTCGATCGCTCGCGACAATAGTCAAAGTATGAAAATGTATGGCACCGCTGCCGAGGCCCGCGACTGACGCGCGCGGCCGACGAATGTCGTGAGCCGCGCGCGGCAGTTTCTTGAAATTAGTAAATGTTGTTCGTCAGTTCCCTCTAGACGTGTGTCTAGCGAAGTCAAAATCATGGTCGAAATGCTAATTGACATCCTTGAAGAAGAAGAGGAGAATGACAAGCTGCTGTTGCTAGATTATGAAACTAGAGTACCAATCGACCCTATCTTTAAAAGCAGAAATGAAAAAAACCGGCCAAGTGCGTGTCGGGCCACGCGCAATGTAGGGTTCCGTAGTTGCCCATAATGGCCATTATTGATAATAACTTCTATGTCACATGGGACTCAAAACGGGCATCTTTAAGATTAAGCCAGCGCTCCCAATGTCAACTCACAGAAATAGGTATTTATAAGTTAACGACTATTACCCGTAAACTAGTGATGTCTACTTAGGCGTGATAGTTTTCCTTTTAAATTCGTTATATGTACTACATTTGTGATTTTTTACTCCTCTTCCAAATTAATAGTTTAGCCGGCAGAGGGGGGGGGACACTTGAGTCTAACAATTTTTTTCACTTCAAAGCTTGATATTTGACAAACCAATCACTTGATCGAAAACTGATTTGAGCAAACTAATAATATTTTTTAAAACCTATTCAATGAAACCCCACACAATAGCGTACTCAACCAAAAAAAAAATTTAACCCCACTATATATGTAGGGGAGATACCCTTAAAAAAAATATTCTCCAAAATTTTATTCTACAGTTTTGTTGCAATATCGTTTGTCTATATTCATTTCAAATATCAGCTTTCTAGCACCAGGCGTCTTTGAGCTAGGCTGCGGACGGACAGACGGACGGACATGACGAAACTATAAGGGTTCCTTGTGGACTACGGAACCCTAAAAAGGATACTACCAAATATTGATTCAAAAGCAATTATATTGTACTAATGAAAAAAAATGTTGGAAGTTTGGAACGATAATACAAAATTGAATTGTTTTTATACAGAGTGTCACAAGACCCATCACCAAGCCGAAGTCTACTCGTTGTGGACATCATACCAAGTCGTACTAACCAAAAATAATACCTGGGAAACGTTTTATTTTTTTAAAGTTTTCTCATTTTTTAAACCGCAATTAAAAGCGCGCGCGTGCAATGCTCGAAAAACCAACTTATCCATGGGCTTACAGGGCATCTAAAGAACATATTGGCGGGGTAAATGCATCGATTTTGTACCGAATTAGAAAATTCCATACTAACTTTGAGCTTCAATATCTTCTGAACCAGTAATTTCCCTGGTATGGTGCCGAAGTAGAAAATGTTCGTAGTGATTGGTACAACATGGGATTTCAGTTTTCGTTTAGGGTCTTTTTACACCCTGTATAGTCGGCAAAACTTCTGATTTTTTTTTTTCATTACTACTTATTTCAAGACACTGCCGCGCGTGGCTCACGACATTCGTGTCAGCCGCGCGCGTCAGTCGCGGGCCTCGGCAGCGGTGCCATACATTTTCATACTTTGACTATTGTCGCGAGCGATCGACGACAGTCGTAGGCCGCGCGCGGCTGCGATCGATCGCGATGCACGGAATTCTACCTTTAGACGCGTTAATAGTTAGCAGGTTATGTTTAAACCATTCATTAAGAATGTTTAGATCATTTTGAGCAGCTGTAATGCACGCTTGTAGCGATTTATCCAAGTAAAAAAGTTAGTACTTTTCATTTCTTTTCCGTCATAATAGCTACTAGCTACATTCTGTCAATAACAATTTGTCGATCCCACAAAGTATTTTCTCGACTGGGAATCGTCGTGCCCACAACAATCGACGCAGTGCTCAATAGCATACCAACAGCTTAAAACACTTCATCCCTTCTCTAACAAAATATCCTCATTAACTCAAATAATTGGTATATTTATTTCTGAATCACCGAAGAATTACCGGAGTCGCAAATTCACAACAAAATCAAAGATTCAAATTTAATTTGTGAACGTAAATAGATTTCAAAGTTATAAGGACTCCTATCAAATTGGTTCATTTTTATTTTATATTCGCGCCCCGAGTTTAAAATCGTTTAACATTGTTAAGACTCAGAGCAATTTGTGTATTAAGTTCGGTTTTAATTTTAATGGATTTCCACCCACCATTTTTGTGTTCCGCTTTCAAATAGAGGGATTACGTATTTAGTCGTTGTTAGACTTCACAATATTCATATTTTGTGCCTCCATTGTAGCCGTTCACTTAATTTTGTATAATGTTTTTGGTATTTATCATAAAGCCTTCTTGAGTCGTTATTTCAGAATAACAAGAGAAATAAATTTAGACTTGGACTACAGCTTGAATGCTAGCAATTAATTCAGGGTATCATAAAATATATTTCTATAGATCAATAGTCTGGCATACAAAGGTTAAACAGTGCTGAAAGTCTTGAACAATGAATAAGCTTCAGATTGAAATCCACCACACCATGATATCAAAATAGTGAACGTCATATTAAATAAATTCACTTGCCTGACGTGGGTCATGCAAGTGAAACCTACTAAGCATAACGCGCAATAACATCCAGTAATATGATTCCGTCGGACCTCGTTAGTTCAGCCCCGACAAAGAGACATAATTATGGCACGTCTTTGTATCATAATTATTAACTTTAATTATATATCTTGTAGTTTGTGTTCCGTCCCATAGACACCGAATTATGGGGACTCTAGTCACATTTAGCATAGAAACTGCGAAGGGCATAATTGTTACTAATGTTTGCCGGGATTAAGGCTTATGCTTTCTATCCAAGAAAATATGCTTTATATAATCCAAAGAAGCATAAAGAATAAGACTTCAGAAACATATTTGTAACATTTTCTGTGATTAATGGTTATGGAGAAAACCTCAAAACGTAATTTATTATCTTTTAGTTCATAAGCAAATCCATTATAATGCGTATTCAACAGAGCAAAAGACAAAATTATCAACTTTAGTTTTCTCTTGTTGCAGCTAAAATGAACGTGCATCTATCAACATGGACATATTACTTGACGACAATGGTATGATCATCACGTTACTAACATGCGTCCCGGTCAGCGGTGGTTGGTAATCTGTCTACTTATCACCACCATCCGAAATTCAGAAAAGAGGCACTCCGCAGACTCCCTCAACATCGACTACTCCGTCTTCCATAAGAGAAACAAACACCACCACAGGCATAAACATAAGCCTCATCAAGTAATATATGATCCAACATTATTTGCTGATGGTGCCGAAGACTTCTATCCAATATTCAGCATCAAAGATGAAATGCAATTGATTGAAGACGAAGTAGCACCCAAGCATGGTAATAAAAATGATTGGCTTAATATGTCTAATGATCAAGTAGAAGAGATGAAAGGTAAAACACCATCCACATTGGCCAATAAAGAGAGAAGCTGTGATTGAAGGAGATTTAGTTCTTGGAGGTCTGATGATGGTTCACGAAAGATCTGACACCATGACATGTGGGCCAGTAATGCCACAAGGTGGAGTTCAGGCGTTAGAAACCATGTTGTATACTTTGGATCATATAAATAATAAGTTGAGACTGATTCCTGGCGTAACGGTACGAGCTCACATTTGATGATTGTGATAAAGATACTTATGGGCTTGAGGTGGCTGTGGATTTTATTAAAGGTAAAATAATTTTATTTTATTGTAAAGGCTTCCTTTTTCTGAATTGTTGCTATAAATCAAATAATGTTTCTTGATATTACCAAGTATATTTACGTTTACTCTAGCTATAGTTGATATTGAATTTTGAGTAGATTTTATCTGTATAAAACCAACTAGATTTACAATTAATTTTAGTACCGTTTATTTCGTTTTCATAATGGCTGTTTTTTACTTTGAAATTCAGACCAAAAGCAATAAAACTTTATATTAACATTTACTTACTCAGACGTTTAATCACGAGAGCAAATCAACAATTTTAACGTCTAGTAATGCGATTTCTCCAACATAAACATTAACAATAATATACTATTAATTTTTCAATATTATTTGAAATATTGAATATATAAATTTTGAGATTTATTGATAAGTATACGCTTGGGATTCATATTTTATTTTCTTCACCAGGCTCAATAAGTAACATTGACGACGCCGAGTACGCGTGTAACGCGACCGCCGTGCGCAAGGTGATATCGGGGGTTGTCGGCGCCGCCTCCAGTGTCACCTCCGTGCAAGTCGCCAACTTGCTCAGACTGTTTAAGATACCTCAGGTAAATGTGCTAGATTTTTGACTCGAACATCTCAATCTAGGGAGTACTGGCACCTGTGCCACCGCAAGGCGATCGCAAGAATATATCGATTTGCGAGGTTATCCATGTTCTATTAGAGTAAAAACTATCGTAAGTTATCATAATTAGAGTAACTGTAACCGGTTGTACTCACGTATTATTTTTGGTCAGCGTAGCCCGACTAGTTTCGCACCATACGGAGGTCCTTAGTCATGAGCAGCGTGACCGTCCGCGTCGGCGTCGGGCGCTCCACTGAAGCAGTCCCACCGCGCAGCTTGTCATTGCGAGCGTGTAGAAGACGTATTCACCGGCGCCTGCGATGAAGTTGGTTGCGTTGCCGGCGTGTCCGATGTGCCTGTGTGATCGTCATTTTGCAACGTGTCTCGCTGCACCGTGAAGGACGTATGATGTGTACACACCGTGCTGACTGTGTTACATTCAAGGTTCGGGGAATCCATATGTGTAGTCAGTTTTAAGGCCAGTCTCCAGGCAGGTGACAATCCCCAGCCACTATCTCGGTTGAAGTTGGGACGACGGCTGATCTCGATGGCCTCCCGTACTTTCTGCGGTATAAAGTATTTCTCCCTCGGTGCTCTTGCACGGTGGCCTTGTCGAAACGTATGTAGTGAGCCGTGTCCGTTTCAGAGGCATGTTCGGCGACCGCCGACCTGTTGCTGTCCATGCTCTTGACGCTACTGATATGTTCCCTTACCTGTGTCGTAATGTTGCGACGAGTCTCGCCTACGTAGCTCAGGCCACAGTCACACGGGATCGTGTAAACGCCAATATCCAGGGGGTCTCAGCCTTTTGAGGAGCGCAGTAGCTGTCTTAGCTGCCCAGGTGGGCGGAAAATTGTTCTTTGGCGTAACAGGTGTCCAATCTTGTCAGTTATCCCCCAAATATACGGTAGGAATGCGGGGTCCGTTCCGCTCCAGCTGGACGACGGCGGCTGTTCGTACTACCAACTCGCATACATGGTCGCCACCAATAACCGTTGCTCTCTAGCGCACGTCGTAGGTGGCTCAATTCAGTATCCACGTACTGTGGATCGCAGATATTAAGAGCTCGATTACTCAGTGACCTTGGCATGGGTGATGATGAGAGCTGGCGTGTAGATATCTATCCGTGTATGTTGGCTTCCGATATACAGTGTGTGATAGATGACCATCCAGGTCACGTATAATCAACACGTCTAGAAACGGCAGTGCTCCATCCTTTTCTTCTTCAACCGTGCACTGTATTTTTGAATGTATGGAGTTGAGGTGGGTTGTGAGATCCAGCAGAGAGTCCCGGTTGACGATAGCAAAGATGTCGTCCACGTATTGCCACCAGTATCGCGGTTTCAAGGGTGGGTTCAGCGCTTACTCTTTGAAACACTCCATGAAAACATTGGCCACCACCGGTGCGAGAGGGGACCCCATAGCCACTCCATCCAGCTGCAAGTAGTATGCTCCTCTCCACAGGAAATAGCCGCTTTCGAGACAGAATTTTATAGCGTCAATGTATGCAGTGGGTACATCAGTGCCTTGCAATAGGGTGCTAATAATGTGTATGCTCTCTTCCACTGGTACATTAGTAAATAAGGATGTAACATCGAAACTAACCATAATCTCTGTTTCCTTGAGCGTAACTCCTGACAGCAAGTCGACAAAATGTTTTGAGTCCCTGATGAAGCTGCTTGTCTTACCGGTGAAGGGTTGAAGTACTGTTGCCAGATGTCGCGACAGTTTGTATGTCGGCGCGTCTATCTGGCTGACAGTGGGTCGTAGTGGCCAACCGGGTTTGTGTATTTTAGGCAACCCGTATATTTTCGGTGGAGTGGGATTGTGCGGTCTGAGCTGTGTTGCCAGTTCTGGGTTTTGGAGGCTTTGCAGTATTTTAATCATTTTGTTGGTAACGCTGGTGGTCGGGTTATAGCCAACTTTCTTATATGTGATGGAATCACTCACTAACTGTGTCATTTTGTTGTCATACGCGACGGTGTCGACGACCACAGTAGTGTTGCCTTTGTCGGCCGGCAGCACCAGTAGATCCGTATCATTACGCAAATGTTGTATGGCGCTTAATTCATGACGCGTAATATTGGTCTTTGGTGGTGCTGATTTGCGTAACAATATCTACACATCTTGTCGTGCACTACGTGTCACTGTGTGGTATCCTATTACGCACTATAGTGTTCTCAATGTTGGCGACAATGTCCTCGATTGGTATTCTGTGTGGTGTAGGAGCTTAATTTAAGCCACGGGATAACACACTAACAGCATCAGACGTCAGCTGTTTCGAAGAGAGGTTGACGACAGTAACGGTTTGTTGTGTTTGATTTTCCATATAAAGTGGGTAGTTGAGATTTCCACCGGATAACTTTGTCAATTTTCTGATGTGCCTTTTTTGATTTCAAAACCCATGGTCTCTGTACGACTATGAGTCATGGCATCTAAGATCTCCCATGCTTTGCTATCTAAAAACCGCGATAACTGTAGATGTAAATTGTACACTTTTTTATTTGTACACATCACTTGTCGTCGGTAATCTGCGATGACACGGCACAAAAACTTTTCACTCGCGACGCAAAAGAAAACGTCATAATCCCGAATGCACTTTATGGGTTTGATTTGCGCAAATTTAGGTACCACACCATTATTATATTATCTGTATGGTCCAAAACTAGTCGGGCTACTCCGACCAAAAATAATACGTGAGTACAACCGGTTACAGTTACTCTTATCCATGTTCATCACCATCTGATTAATAGGTGGATGACCGGTTGCAAGTCATCGTTACGAGTATTTAGAGCCATCTAGGATGTAACTAATGCTTAGATGCTTACGATGACTTGGATGGCTCCATGAAAAGTATATCATAATCCTATAAAAACAGCTTGGTTCAGACTTTCGAGTTCGTTAAACTCAAGTACAACAAAATAAGTTAGTATAAGATTACACACGGCATTAATAGTTATCAGATTTAATCCAATTTGAGAAAATGGTAAATATTTTTGCATGTCAAGAAATGAAATGAGTGAGCCGACTATAAAAAATATACACTGATACCGTAAAATAATATATTATTCTCAAATTGTCTACAGAGGTATAAACAAGAAAACGTGCCCTTTTTATTACTAATTAAAGAACGACTGTAAAAAAGCCAATTATCACGACGAGTACATAAATACGTCGGAAGTAAACAAAACTAATTGGCTTTTGTTTTTCTTTGTGCATTTTTGTTTATTATCTGAAATTTAATAGGAAAATCGTAAATAATTTTATATTTTAAAATAAAAATTTAAGTATACGTAGAAAATTGTATTAGATATAACTAGATACATGTACTAGAAAAACGCTATTGTATTAGGTTAAGACCTGTGATGATAGTGGTATGTGAGATTAAATAAATAAATAAAATTTTAATAATTGTGTTAGCGTATACGTCCCGGCGAAAACTTGTCAAATGTAACAAAAGCGCGAGCAATGAGATACTTACTTACTTACTTCAATGGCTCATCGACCCAAAGTGTGCCTTGGCCTCCAATACGAGAGAACGCCACTTCATCCGATCTTTGGCCACTTCTCGCCAATCACCAGCTTGAAGTGCCTTAAGATCTTGCTCCACAACGTCTTTCCATCGGTATCTGGGGCGACTGACAGGAGCAGCGAGTAGCGAACAATGAGATGAAATATATAATCCTCGGAAAGAAAAACACTGAATAGCTAAAATTTTAACACAATCTTGGAAAGAATTTCATTTATTTCAAGTCAAAATTTTGGCAATGACTATATTTGATTTAGACTTGACATGGAGACCAAGACCGGGTCTATATAAATATGTGTCATATCCATACTGAACTTACTAGTGGGTATTTACTAATATTATAAACGCAAAAGTGTGTGTTTCTTTGTTTGTCAGTCTTTCACATCACAACAGAGCGATTGTATATCATGATTTTTGTGTTTGCAGATAGTTAGGAAGCTGGAGAGTAACATATGATACTTTTAACAGCGATAACTAACCCACGCGAGCGGAGTTGTGGTCCATTGCACGCAGTGCCTAAACACTTTTAACTAGTATTTGGTAAAATGGAAACGCATTCACTTTTCTTCACAAAACTAAATCCCCAATAGTGAACTCAAACAAACCAAATATACCAATACTAAACCTATTTTGTTGTATCTCATCCTTTTTTCCTTCTGATACATAAAATGTAAATTACTTTTTATAGACTCAATGTAGAACTGCACGGTTGGTGTAGTGGTTTAAGCGGCCGCCTCACCGCTTGACACTGCGCCGAAGTGTTGTGGGTTCGATCCCCACACGAGACAACACTTTGTGTGATTCATAAATTGTTGTTTCGAGTCTGGGTGTTCACTGTGTTCGTTAGTTGTATGTCTGTAAAGTCCCCCGCGACACAGGATTTAGTCCTAATGCGGGAGTTGTCTTTAAAAAAAAAAAATGGCACTGTAAATTTTTTACTAATTTCATTGTTGTTTACTTTTAAAATTTTGTAATTGGTTTGATGGCTGTATTATATTTCTTTTTTTCTTTATGTTATTTTTGCATGCCAACTGGTAAGATATGGCTAAACTTGTATATATTTACTTTAAGTGTCACCAAAAATGTAACCCATATTTGCAAAATAAAATATCTTTATCTTTAACTTTAAACTAAAATATTTTCTTCCCTCAACAGGTGTCTTTCTTCTCCACTTCACCGGAGCTGTCCAACAAAGCCTGTTTCGAATACTTCGCCCGCACCATACCATCCGATCAACATCAAGTGCGCGCTATGGTAGAAATCGTCAAGAAGTTGGAGTGGAACTACGTGTCTATCATCTATGAGGAATCCAGTTATGGGATCAAGGTAAGACAAACTAGCACGGTCGCTAGAATTTAAAAATTGTATTTAGATATTTCTTTCAACAAATATATTTAAACTCGCAATACAAGTGCAATTACTTCTAGATAAATCTTTAAAGCCTTGTAGGGTATGGTTCAAAGATAAGCTTTTCCATCTCCTACGGTGATTTCTCTACGCTCCGTAAACGACTACGATTACGGTACGATTTTTTAAGAATTTGACCAGATATTGTATCTATTTCCAATACAGCACAGGTATAACAATTGCCCAGTTTTTTACTTCAAAGTGCAGCATTTATTAAACACTTATACTAACAGCTACATCATAAGACACTGTGTTGTTTTATTCGAATAAATCCACACAGTACAGGGTAAAATATCGCAAACGTGCTTTATAAGCATTAGTGTTGCATTTACACATAAATTTCATTACCTAGACACGAGAATAGACACTATTTCCCAGCACCACAGCCCTAAACCCAAAATTATTCAAATTTCTAAACATGTAGCATCAAAATAATTTACATACAGAGGCTTTACCATAATTCAAGATTATCTGCACGACACAGAGCCAATAAACTGTGCAGAGCATGCCACGAGTGACACGACCAGTGAAAGAGCGTTATCGCCAAATCCGCGGCGCCAAGTTTAGGTACATGCAGCGCTTTCTCACTAACACTGACGCACGCTTAGCTGCGTGCGTAGAGTCAGCGTGTTGCTTTGCAGTATAGTCAAGCTAAATCATTTTGATCCGTTCAACTCATAAGCGACGCGCGACGTTAGGTAGGGTAGGCATCTGTTGGATGTATTTAATAAATATAAATTATAATTATATGTTTTTACATCAATATTATTTGCATGAGCACAGCCGAAAACAATTATTTGTGAGAAGTATTTTTACCTGTATCGCATTCGTTTTTAGGAGCTTTATTTACCAATGTGTAATTGTGTAGTAATAATAAATTTTGTGCGTACTTATCAAGTGAAAATCAGAACAGACAATAATAAAACAAATTTTGCGCTACTATAAATACGTACGTTAAGAAAATAAAACACATAAATATAAATTATATTTTTAATTAAATTTCACGTTCAATGGTATAATAAAAAATTAAGTTTAAAAACTATAAACCGACTACGTCAAAAAGGGGGCCTAAAAAGAACGAAACAAGAAAATTGCTGATTCTGATATAAAGCCAGAAAAGCATAAGTACAGAAATACTCAAGCTAGAGCCGTGGTTGCACCTATTGTATACTAGTGTACATGTAGTTACCTGCCATGTTTGTTTAATGTAGGTTAGTGTTCCTAGCACCCACATATAATACGTCGTAACAATACGTCGTAATAAAACCTTCCAACAAAAAAATGATTGAATGAGATGTAGTCAGCTTTTGAGATATATAAAAACCGCATATTATAATATAACTTTGCCGTTTATACAAACACTATGGAAAACAAAGTTATGTTTGCTGGCGAAAAAGTGATAGTGATATTAGATTAGATGAAAATAATGGGTGTGTTAAGTGGATTCCTCTATTACGGAACCCTTCAAGAGCGAGTCCGACTCGCACTTGACTTTTTAAATTTCAATAGCCTCACAGATCAACATTGGAGTTCTTTTGCGAGTGTTGTGGTTCATCAAATCGCAAGTAGTGGTTGGTTCCTTGTTGTATATGTTCACACGGAGCAGACGCTCGACAAAGTCTGCTGTGGGTGAGGCTAATGAAACCCAAGAAGGATAAAGACATCAGAAGTGAGTTCAGTCTGTGAAAATAGTAACACCAAAAGTTGTACAATGTTCAGGTACTTTAAGATAACATACATTTTGTTTGTTCTTTGGCTATAAACAAACCGCATTTATTTATGTCATTCCATTGCAACAGAATCTGAAAAAAAGAAATGATACATACATACATACATATCGTCACGCCTTTTATCCCCGAAGAGGTAGGCAGAGGCGTATTTCTACACCCACTTTTCGCCAGATATACTTTAGTCCCACGGAATAAGGGGCGAGCCTGTTGCCATACCGGGCACATTTCCAGACTCCGTGCTGCTACTGAGAATTTCGTGAGAGAAAAACCCAATAACACCGCCCGACCCAGGAATCGAACCCGGGACCTCCCGATCCCACGCGCACATTTATGCCGCGAGACCAACGAGGCAGTCGTATAGGGTTTGATGTCGAGTTTTCCGTCTCTACGCAAATATGGTATTTGCATCGTGTTATCCCTTAGTCGCCTCTTACGCCACCCACGGGAAGATAGGGGGTGGTGACACTTGTATTCTATGCCGTCAACCACACGGCAAAAAGATCTTTCGAAAATTATCATTAATAATATGATTAAAATATATATTTAGTTGCCAAAATTACACCAAGATGTCACGGTCGCACTATTGTTAAACTATAACTTGTTTTCAAGGCGGGTTATAAAAGTCCCAAATCTGTTCCACCGGTCAGACTTGGAGGTACTCCGGTAAGTAGGGTCACCAAATACAAGTACCTGGGGCACTGGGTTACTGAAGACCTCTCAGATGACCTAGATATTGAGCGGGAACGTAGGGCATTGGCAGTAAGATGCAATATGCTGGCGCGCAGGTTTGCGAGGTGCACAAATAATGTAAAAATTACCCTTTTCAAGGCATACTGCCAGACATTTTACACCTGCAGCCTGTGGGTTCGTTATACGCAGAAAGCTTTCAATGCCCTACGGGTCCTATACAATAATGGGTTTAGAATGTTGTTGGGGTTGCCGCGCTTTTGTAGTGCATCAGGTAAGTTTGTTGAGGCAAACACTGACTGCTTGAGAGTGATAGTGAGGAAGAGAGTGGCCTCCCTGATGCAGCGTCTGCGGGGCAGCTCCAATAGCCTTCTAAATTCCATTCTGGAAAGGACTGATTGTCCTATTGTGAGGCACTCGAACAATGTACATGGTTCTGGGGGTGCCCTTTTTAATACGAAATAATTGTTTTTTTTTTAGGTATTAATTTTACTAATATAATTATAAGTATAACTAACAATTTTATATGGAATATATATTCTGAAATAAAATGATAATAACCTTTAAGTACCGACGTGCACTTTTTGTAACGTTTGTACCGACGTGAGGTCTGACAGACCGCGGTAAAGATTCCGTATTTTTTTAACAAAAGTTAATGTTTGATTAAATTTCTGTGCATTATGGTTAAAAATAAAGGGTTGTTAAAAAAAATAAGTATAGAATGAAACTCAAATTATTTTTATTTTGTAATATAAGGCGATAACAATATTTGTCCTGAATTTTGGAGGAAAATCCGGCTATTCGATATAAAAAATCAAAACAAAAAGAATACCGCTCACAGAAAAACAAAAATATATTTTGTTGTATCAAGACTATTATAACTTTTAGAAAAAATATATATCAAGTATATAAACCTTCAGAAAAAGAAAATGTCCACTGCCCAACTACACTTTAAATTTTTAGCTTAGTCAATTCACACTTGGTTATCGTACTGTAAAAAAAACATGTTTTTTTGCACGTATAACATAGCATGTCTATTTTCTTTTGTTTTTGGGTAGATAAGTCAACTTTTTCAGCTTGATTTTTAGGTGTATCTGGCTTATGAGAACCAAATACTCGCCAAAGTCACAATCCCTCGCGAAAAACTTGGATTCGATTTATTTGCATATCTGGGATTTCTTTGAGTACCATAAATCTGTCCCAGGACTACCTGAAGTCCCTGACGTGAAATTTAAATATTTTTGTAAAAATAACAATAAACTGTAAGAAAAACAAAACATAAAAAACTTACGTAAGTACCGACGTGCGGTCTGAGAGACCGCTTTGGAATTTCAAACAGTAATTACACACCAAATGCGAACGTGACGATACCACTTTCTGCATTTACATCATCATGGATACTGTTCTAACAGCTACTTAAAAGCGGCGATTGATATTCCTCAGCGAAAGGGGTAAACTGACAAGTGAAGTACCTGCCAAGGCCTAATAGACCGCACGTCGGTACTTAAAGGATAATAATAACTGTACCCAACGCCAGAGTTCAATAGAGGTCATTGTGGAGCTCCGAGCGATACGTCCACACCTTGAAAGGCCTCGCGGTGTACTGATTTGCAACGTTTTTTGCGCGCAGTTTTATAGTAGTTTAGAGTAATTTTGAAATGCATTTCTTGAATGAAATTTAACCTTATAAAATTATTTTTTTATGATTTTGAAAAAACAAGCACGAATTATTGTAAAAATAATGATTTTAGCAGCAGCTTTTTGTCGTAAATTTCACTTTGATTATAGTATAATTATTTACGTTTGGGTCTACACAAAAAATAAATCCTCACTAGCTTTTTTTGTTGAGTATACGTACAATCATATTAACGAGTTTGTGTATGAAATTTACAATTGATTTCGAATATATAAAAGTTTAAAGTTAGCTCCGTCAGGGAAAAAATCGAAAACTCTGTTTGTTTATATGGCCGTATGTCACAAATACTTTCATTATATAAAAAATCCTATCTCAAACTTATAGAAGAAGATATTTCCTATAATAATATATGTAATTCACAGTCTCGTAAGATATATTGTTACAGAGATAGCATGCTTTGAAAAGTACGCATTTTGTGTCAAGAGACCAAAATCGGCGTTAACGCTCTTAAGGAGGTTATACATTGACCGTATAATAGTGCTTGTAGTTGTTCTTATTGACAGTAAAGTGGGCGTGTGAGCCAGATTGTGTAGGTAAAGCTGGATAGATGCCCATGTTTAGCATTTGATATGTAGCGTCAGGGAATTTAATATATCCTGATGTTATCCTCCAATGTTATTTCTTCCAACCTTAGATTTTTGTAAAACTAAAGTAAAAGTTAACCTAAAAGATATGAACTGGATTTAGATAACTAACAAGTTATTCATAAATTCAACAGTAATTCAAGATTAAATTATAAAGCCGAAAACTTGAGCACAATTTAATCGATTTAATGCCGAAGTACACCAGGTGAAATCTAGTGTACTGAGTACCTTTGCGAAACAGTCTGTTAGATTCTTCAGTAGATACCACTAGGCTTTCGCAGCTTAAAGAAAAAAAAGGCATCACAATTTAAGATAGGCAAGGTTGTGTGGGCACACATGAGGGCCGTGTCCGGGAAGTGGAATGGCCGTGTCCTGTCAGAGGCCTAAATAATATTTTTGCGTACATTTGATAATAGACTCGTTCACACACGTTACTGCCCGGGTTAGTGCTTGTTCAATATTACATTAAAATGAATGAGAATCACGTGTGGACGCCATGAACGTACAAAAAATGTAAAGAGCTTGTCGCTTCGAGGATCCATTAAAAAACATACCAAGATTAATTTTGGTAAGCATTAATACTAGTGATTCCTAATAGCTTGCTTTCAATCCATCCCGTTTGCCCATAGTTGCGTTTTCTTTTAAGATCAATGTCCTCACTATCCAAATAGATAGAATATTGTATGTAAGCAGTCTAGAGCCCTAAGTTTAATGTCTGGTAGATACTAGTGTGAAGAAGTTATGGGACCATTACTGATGTAAAAGTACCAAAAAAAAGGGGGAATAAATAAATATTTTTTGGCTCATTGTTGGCCTCATACGTTTTGACACCCAATTTATCAATCAGTGTATAATTCCATTTAGTGTCAGATAAATTGACGTCATATCATCAATATGAATGCAACTCGTTTGCATCTGCTTAATTTGTGGTAACAGCGGCTGGATTAGAATTATTGGATGAAAATTATGGTAAATCTCTGTGAAAATATGTGGTCAATTATTTAGGTAGTTATTTTACGCTGATTGTGGTCATAATGGTGATCTAATGGAGTAGTCATAACCAATTTTATAATAGTCAACTAGACTTAGACTTTAATTTTGTTATTATAATTTGATAATGTCCGTGTGATGACGGATTAAGAATACGGAATATCATCACGACATATCATCCCGTGTGTGTCGTAAGAGCCGACAGAGGGACCATATTATGCAGAGGACAGCACTGTAAAAGAAGGAAAGAAAACTTGATGCAAACCTTAATCCAACCCGTTTGGACAGCGTGGTATAATAAGCCAATTCCTCCTTTCAAAAGAGAGGCCCAATCCAGCAGTGGACTTTTTAAGGCTGATTATGATGAATATGATAATAATACGATAATAAATTATGACTTCGGGATAATGTGACGAAGCGATATTGACTACCGATAAATTGCTGAAGCGGTTGTAAGATAACAGTGTAAGCCGTAAAGATTAGTGAATGATTAAATTTACAACATACATATACTCACAACAGTTTCTCATCGGGAAAAGCAGAGACAAAGGAACCCCACTTTCTTCCATCCTTACAAACCTCACGTTTAGGGCAAATGTAGATTCGTTATTCTTTTAATTCATGCTCACTGAATCCGGTGCAATTATTCAAACAAGTATTATGTAAAATAAGTGATATGCCTGCCCATTGCAAATTTATTCATAACGTAAACCTATGTAGAGGTCTCTGTAGAAAACTACTCTCGCAGTGGAAACTAGACTTGTTCCGTCCTTTTTTTCTTCGGTAGTAAAATAGTATTACTTTAAAAGCAATAGCTCTCTTTAAACTACTATTTAAATATTTATTTGATTGCCTATACTAGGCATAAAGGTACCTAAATTTGTTGTCATCATTATTTGGGTTGTATTGTACTGTTTTATTCACAGCGCAAATGAGTTGCATTACTGCCATAATATACCATATATTATAACCACTTTCATACGTGATAATTTTGGGACTGAATATTTTTATTAGTAGGTATGCACTACGGCCGTATACGTCTAATGTCAAATCTTTGTCATACACGTCAAACGTTCGTCGCCGTTATTGGCCATGCAAAGATTATCGGCGCGCCTCTAGCGGCGAAAATGAAAGCTGTCAAAAGTGTCGTACAAAGACAATTCTTTGTACGACACTTTTGAAGGCTTTCAATACAACTTTGCTTTGAGGTTATGGTGGAAATTGTATTGAGAGCTGTCAAAAGTAGTACTGATCTGTGAAAGAGTCGTACATGGACGACTTCTAAATTTGATAGCTAGTGTCGCTAGTTAAAATCTTAACATCGCCAATACTATAAAAATACTTTATTATAGGCGTTTGAAGAGCTGGAATTTCTACTGGCGAAAAGCAACATCTGCATAGCGGTGAAGGAAAAGTTGGCGAAAGACTCGGGAGTGGCGCATGAGAACGCAAACGATGACATCGTGTCAAAACTGCTCACTAAGCCGCGAGCAAGAGGTAAATATACAATGCTTCAAGATACCTGTAAAAGACAATATTTGTTGTCTGACCTTGGTGGTCTTTGTGGTCCCAGACTGCTGCCGTAGGTCATAGGTTCATTCCAAATAAATAATTGTAATGAGTATGAATGTTTTTGCACCTGGAGGCAATTAAAATCTGACGATCTCTTTACCAATTATCGGGTTATCATAGTACAGACTTTACCTAAAACGTACGTAAAACTGCAAATATGTAGGAATATAAGAGTACTAAAATAATTGTCTAAAAACCCTTCACAATATTTTCAAAGCTGAATGAAAGGATTCTTCACTTTTTCTTCACTTGCACTGTGGTCTCTTATATTCAAACATATAAAAGCGTCTGCTTTTCCCGAAACAAATAAATGAAATCGGTCCATAATACATGGACGGTATTTAACGGGACGTTCACTATAAAATGCTCTAATGTCCCCATAACGATACGGGAACGGATGCCCTTGGCAGTATGGCGGATTTATCCTCTAAGTTATTTTTCTATAAAAGGTGAGCCAAACTGCGTTTAAGATTTTTTTATGTTGGCAATGTTTTCAAACAAACCGCAAATTGTTGACGCAATTTAATAATTAACTATACGTATTGATAGTTTTCGTGTGGTGACGAATTAAGAACACAGAGTGTTTACACCCCTTATCATTTCAAGTGTGTCGCAGGAGGCGATTTGGAAAATACTTGAAGAAAATAGTATATTTGCGAAGTGATGATAGAAAACTCGAAATGAAACCAACTCCTCTGGCCAGCGTAGAATAGTAGGCCAAATTCTAGTGACTTGATAAGAAAGGCTTATGTCCAGCAGTGGACTGCAAAACGCTGAATGATTATATCTACTAATATTTTTAAGCTAGAACACTTTTCTTCTAGGGGTTTAGTTTATAAGCAGTGCCACTGTACCTTTTCTAGAAAATAAGGCTACCGATTGGCAGACATTTTGTAATATTAACTTGGATTGGTATATGATCAATTTATTAATCAACTACGCCTACAACGTCACAATACCGAGCAAATATTTATAAGTCTAAGTAATTCTTAGAAAACATTAATCCTTTTGTTCAAAATAGAGCTATAAGCGACTGTTTAAACAATTAATAGTTAAAACTTTGACTGATGAAGAAATCATTTAGTATGATGGTTAACAAACGAAAAAGCTTATTTAGTTTGAATTAAAAAAAAAGATTAATACTATTATATCAAGTAATTTTTTTTATTGTTGTTTTTTATGTTTGTTTCTTTGATTGGCCTAAAGACCATTAAACAAATAGAAAATCTGATATAGAGCGCCGACTTCTTAGGAAGACTTCTAACTTAAGCATACTTTTTTATATTTTCTAAATCAATACGGTCCAAATTGTAGGACCTGTTTAGCCTTATTTCTCATATCAGGGTCTGTCATACTACGACGATTACAACATGTTTTTTAATTCACTGTAATTTATTATTATTTCGATATCACATTAAAACAGATTTTGACATCGCAAATATATTCCTCTAGTAGTATTTGACCAGTTTTCTACATCTAAAACACTCTTATTCAAAGGAAGCGTGTGCAATTTATAAAGTTGAATTTCGAGGTGATTTGTTTATCTAACTTGTCATGCGGTGTTACGCTGATATGTGGGAACCGCGGCTCCCGTCAGGATGAATGAGCCCTATATTTACGGTTTTTCCACCCAAATCCTAAAACATTAAGATAAATGTTCTGAACTGATACAGCATCTCGGTGGCCTAGCCTAGAGCCCGTTCAATGCCTGCTCTAGTCAAACATTTGTTTTGTGTGCATTGTGTGCATGAACATAGATGTTTTGCTTGGTCTGGTTGTTTATATGTACATATAATATGCACATATGTATTTACAAGAAATAAATAGTACCCATAGTTCAAGTTCTGCTTAGTTTGGGACTAGATGGTGTTGTGTGAATAAAAAAAATTAAGAACAAGATAGTGAATATTGCAGCTAATTCTTTTTCCTTATATCGCCCTTAACCTGGGCATCTAAAGTTGCTATTCAAGCTTAATTTGCTCCTACTACCATCTAAACGTTTTCTTTTTTAAACAAGAATTCAGTATTCATAAATGCATACCATATTCATACAGATCTGGTATCTAATACAAGTTGTATGGAAATACCAGTTGCCATAATTATATGTTAACGTACATTAAATTTTATACAAGAAAGATGTCTGAACGCAACAAGTTACACTTTTCTCACTACAAATTCAAATTCAAATTCAAAATCCTTTATTCATTTGGGTCACAATGTGACGCTTATGAACGTCAAAATAATAAATTTATAAAATAATTACTTATACTCAAATTTAAAACATTATTACTGTATGCTTCTACATTTACATTTACTGCCACGTTCGCAAAGCAATAGGTAGAACCATGAGAAAGAACGGGCAATAAAACTCACGGTCACTCTTTGTCATCGCCAGGTTTTGCATAATACACAATTTACATTTTGTAAGGTGCTGCAACTGTTACACCTTCTATATCACTTGTATATATTTACTGTACATCATAATACTCAAGCATAATACTTTTGGTTAGCCTCCTCAGAATTGACATGGTGAAACAGGAGCATCCACTTACATTATATATACCTAATAATGCAGGCAATCCGCGAAAGTGATCAGAACCATGATGGAAATGATGCAGTTAAATATTAAAATCTTATACCAGCCCGCAAGACCGTCATCGACCAGTCATCGCAAGTAGCACCCGTTCACGAGTATGACGCATGTGCCAGCCATCATCCCTCTCGCCATATTAGAGGGACAGGGATGACCCGACACACGACGCCACCACAAGAAATGACATTTTAGTGAGCATGACAACAACGGTATACGAACCAGCAGTAAGAAACAATCTATTGGTATACTGACCATGACCGCCAATTACCTCCACACATACACACATACACATAATATAGATACTAATCTTATGAAATGAACCATCCGCATAATATAAAGAGCTATTAAATGTAATGTATCTGGCTCAGTGCCCAACTTCGACATCGAATCACTTTCTACGTTGATTAACAATAGATTTATGTGTGACAGCACTGATTTGGATGGCCTTACGACGCTGCAGATATAAGGTCACGGGTAGTATGTTCTTTGCTTATTGGTACTTTACAGCTAACAATTCTTTTTGAATAACTTTCCGTGAGAGAGTAGGTATGCATTGAAAAATAATTATTTTTCATTGAATCAACGTTTCAAGTCTGCACCCTCTCGCCCACTAATATATACACTGTGTAGCAGCATTGACCATCATAGAAGACACTAAGTTTTGACACTCCTAATGTCTCAGGAAAAGTTTAATTGTCTCAGAACCCTCAATCAATTTAATTAGCAGTACAATATAAACTAATCTAGTGTCTTCTATGATGGTCAATGCTGCTACACAGGTTATACCTTTAAAATGGGACACAAATATTGACGGAATATAATGATGGGAAGAGATAAGCACCTTGGACAGAAACATAAATTGTAAACTGTACCTATTTTTCTGTTAGTCGAAAGTCCGTTATATTTGCCAATAAGTCCGCATAATATTCTTTACCAGCACCATACCTTAGCTATCTAATTTATTAACAAGTATAAAAAGGGAGTCGTCTGTAACAAACATACTTATCAATGCAATAATAATTTTTGCGATCTTGAAAATAAATCTCCAGCAACTAGAAACCAAATCGATTCGACAATAAGTAATAAGTCTGAGCAGGATTGCCTGCTCAGACTTATTACTGACTGGCTTATTACTGCTCAGACGTATGCTTAGACAAAAAATCGAGGCGAAAAGCTCTTGAAAAAATACAGCAACAGGGACATATCATTATAACATATTATTATTTATGTTCCATTGCCAGTTCTTGGTTTGCCAAGCGTCAGTAGCTTACGTAAAATAGATTGTTCCATCTTTCGACTCCCAAAGCTTCGCATACTTAGCATTTATTATTTACGTTTCAGTTTCTTTACGATATATCCCTTTGTCTCGTAAGGCGACGGTTACACGTAAGGTATTTATTGCGATCCGTCAATATAGTATTTGTTGATGGATTTCAGTTTTTACTGATGGATTTTTAGGGTATGTGTTGGGTTGAAGTAAGTGAAACCAGTTATTGCTTGAAACGTTGTGCGTTTATTGCGGGTTGATACTGATAGGTACATGTACACTGTAACACGGTAAGGTAATGTGTGCTCCGGGAGCGCACAGCGCATCTGACTTATATACTAAAGGTAGGTAAGTACATAATAGTGTTCCCTACAGATTAATACACCAGCCTACACGTTCAATATTGATTACGTCAGTATTGTGTCCGGTATCCTGCTGTTTAAAGGTCTGAAATGGCAACAGAGCTGAAAATTAAAGGTTGCGTGGCTTTTATTTTAGCACTTAGTTTAAATAAAAAAGTCAAGCGAAAGCGATGGGCAAAAAATTGGTAACGACAAAGGGAAAGGTACACACATTTGAATTTAATGGCAGAAATTAAATTACATGGTGAAATGGATGATTACGAGAATTATTTTCTAATGCCTGAACCCTGCTTTGAAGAAGTTCTGACAATAGTAACACCTTTTTTAACCAAACAAGATACCGTGATGAGACTGATGAGCAAAACTATTTCCCCGAGAGAAAAATTAGCGTTAACTTTGCATTACCTGGCAGAGGGAAGGAACTTTAAAGATATAAGGTTTTCGGCTATATTGTCACCGGCATCAATATGCCAGGCAGTCCCATGACTTCCTGGCATATTGAATGTTTCGCAAGTATCCATATACTTGCGAAACATTGATATATGTTCTTCGAGACTTAGATTTTTTGTAAATTTCCAGTAATTTTTGTAGTGCTTCTCCTTTTTTTACTAAATTTTTGTAATCTTTTGAAGAAATATCCCATAGGCATCCTCTGGCAATACTTCTTAATTTAGGATAAATTCTTCCTGATCTTTAGTAAGTTTCAAGAGGGTACGGCGCGGCGACAACGACGGTGCGTCCGCCTCTACAAGATCCAAAAAGTCGTCCGCCTCCATCGCTAGCGTAACGCGTACTGACGTGATAAATATTGACGCGAGGCTACACGATCAATATTTATCATAATCCGACGGATCATCAATACAGAATCAAAAAATCTAGAAATCCATGAATAAATAATGACAAACATCAATAGGTTACACGTTAATTAAATACCACGATACGTCATTATTTACTGATGGATCACAGTGAATACTTTACGTGTAACCGTCGCCTAAGTGAAGAGAAATAAATTTTAACCCGTGAGAAGGCGCGCTATGAGCATTTTGCTCACGCATAAACTCATTGCACTCATTAAATTTCAACTTTAGCTTTATTGTGGCACTACTAGCTTCACAGAACCTTCCTAAAATTTCATCCCCTGTCGCCTGATGCAACGCCGAGGTGCTCAGTGCCACCACGACTGCGTGGTGATGGGTTTGTTTGCGGTGCATCGTGAAGCGCGGCATTTTGCTCATCACGCGCCCGCTCGTGTAAGTATTTTTTTCTTAATGATGAAATTGATTTGATTGTTTTTTCCTAGTTATTGTGCACAGTTATTGATTAACTTAGTGGATATAGTATTTATATGTTTTGTTTGTTTCTTACAGTAAACAAGGTCTAGCATGATTGATCGGAAAGCCCCACAAAGGAGAATGCGCGGTTTCGTCCCAAGTGTTGTAACATCTTGAGACCTATATCAAACTAGAAGGTGCCAGCAGCTACGCCCGTACATTAACTGTTTCTGTCGTATCCCGTGGTAGTTTCGAAACATCCCTTCTTAGTGCACTCCTATAGTCACCAAGGAACATACATGCCAAATTTCAGCGTCTTGCACCCCGTAGTTTTGACTACAGCTTGTATGTGAGTCAGTCAGTAACGCAAGAATTTTATATATACAGATGAAAGATCTCAATAAGTGTAATTATTTGTTGTATTGGTGTAACTCTGCAACATGTGCAGGATGTGCAAGGAAAATGTTATAGAGGTTTAAAAAATAAAATGTCGCGCGGTCTTATCTGAGCGAACAGTTAAGAAATGTCATGTAGATATTTAAAATATGCATAAGATCATGCTCGGCAAATGAATTGTTGTATCACTAGTAGACACCAGTATCATTAGACACATTCGTAAAATATCACCTTCGCAAAATACCACACTTCCTAAATGCTACATTATTAAAATACGTTAAAAAAATGCATGCATTTTGTGCAGTATAACAGTGTGCACAGAGCATGTTACTTTTATTTGCGTTATGTATTATGAAAGACACATAACTCAAAATTTAATGAAAGATAAAATAATTCCATTTCTATTGTCATTTTGTTTTGTATATATATTTTATGTAAAGTTAGCCAAATATTAAAATACGTTATATGCCAAAGTGCAATATTTTTTTAGTTTGCACATAAAACTGCTTTTTTGGTGCTTACTTTTAATAAAACACTTTATTTAATTATATAAAGACTTGTAATTTATTAAAACATGTAAATTTTTGGAAAAAATATAATTGATCTCAAAGAAAACGTCATTTGAAGTAGCGTGAGAGTATTGCTCAGTCGCGCTTGCTCGTGTAACTTTTTAGGGCGCGCCTTCTCATGGGTTAATATGCTTATGTTGTCCTTCTGAGCGTTTAAATACAATTGATACTAGCTTTATTTAATATTAAATAGAATTGTGTTATGTGGTTATGGTGCTTAATTTTAGTGGAGGTTTTTAATATTTAAATTAATGATTAGATTTCTCCAACAGAGTCACTTCCAAATTTTGATGTAATTTAATTTTGCTTTGACCAAATGTTTATATAGTAAGCGAATACATTAGTTACATACAACTAATTATTTTATAATTGAATCCTAAAATAAAATAGATTATAAACTATATCGGATCGTGAACACAATTTGGCATTTATTATCATAATTATTGAATTCTTTACAAGCATTTTTGTAATACAGCCTTCGTAGCGCAGTAATAGACATAGAACCCTTCTTTTTGCATTGTGAATCAAAAGAAGGACATCGCCTTCTACACCATACTGACGAGTTGGCGTACGGTTTGATGACGGTTTCTCAAAGATAATATATTATTTGTCTCATATCTCTTAGTTTAAACAGGGTAATTACACGTTGTATTTTTAATCCGTCAGCACACGTAACCCTGTTACGATGGAATCGGCCATTTTGAATATTTGATCCATACATGGATTTTGAGATTCGAGATCCGTGTTTGACATACCCGTATTATTTTGTATGGAGCTTATGTCAAAAACGAATCTAAAATCTACAGATCTCGATCTCAGTAACAGCACGGAATCTGGTAATGTGCCCGGTACGGCAATAGGCTCGCCCCCTATTACGTGGGACCTAAATATTCATGGCAAAATGTGGGTGTAATATTACACCACTGCCTACCCCTTCGGGGATACAGGCGTGAGTCTATAAAAAAGTATAACAAGATAAATGGAGTAATCATCATCACCAAAATCTGTTGCGGAAGAACTTTACTCGATTTTTATACAGGACTGGTAATAAAATATTCCTACTCATAGTTTTCGCGTGTTATATGTGTAAAGAAAGTAAACGCAATACTAGTACTATGCAAATGAGAGGCTATGATTATAATCCTTTCCTTCCTAAGGAATCAGATCATATTTACTTTTCAATACTTGATTAAATAAATTTTTATTCCACAACATCATAATCTATGCAATAATCACTTCGTTATATTTATCTACTATTCATACATTCATACAAAGCACCCAACAAATAATTCCATAACCCTTATTATATGTGAATATGAGATGGATTACCTGCCGTCTTATATAAGGCTTAAGCGACTTACCTGCTAAATAAAGTCGCCGTGGATTACTTCCTACTGCGGAGCCCCGCGGGTTGCAAATTCGTTTATTAATAATCAAATAAGCAAATTAGTTTCATGTACATCATGTAGTTTGTTAGTTAGGGTAGGTAAACGTGAGTTTTCAATCTAGTCTCAGTGGGATTAAGGAACTGAAGTCATACTGTCGTGTCGCGGGGGTATTAAAGATTATTTAGAATAGGAATTGATTGATAATATTAGACAGTATATTAGACATTATACAGAAAATGTAATCATACCCACCATGGGTATGATTACATTTTCTGTATAATGCATTACATTTATTTTAAAACGAACGTGAGTGATGTGTCCTATGTTTGTCCATGTTTTATCCATTTATGTCTTAATACACGAATTTTTGGAATAAAATGAGACGGCAAAGTACACACTTTAATATACCCTATAACAATCCTCTTTAAGACACCATGCCATTGTGACGCAAATTAGGGAGTTCTATTATCCAACAGTAGACTTCAACAGGCTGCTGAGTTTATGGAATACATAAGGCTATATTAAAAAGACTCTATGACTTTGTTACAAAATAAAAAATATTAAAAAAAGAACAGTTTGGATTCCGACAAAGTAGCTCCACAACACTGGCATGTTTTGATCTTGTTAAAGAGGTAACTGAAGCGATCAATAATAATAAACCCGTAACTGCAATATTCCTTGATATAAGCAAAGCTTTTGATCTTGTTCACCATGATATCCTTCTTCATAAATTAAGTAAATATGGCGTAAGAGGGAAGGCTTATGATTGGCTGAAAAGTTATCTTTTGGATAGATCTCAATGTGTCGAAATAACTAAAATAGACAAAGATAACAAAATCAGTTATCAATCTAGTTTTCAGCATAATAGTTTCGGTGTGCCGCAGGGTAGCGTCCTGGGACCATTTCTGTTCCTAATATACATAAATGATTTGCCCAATGTTACTCCCCACAAAACTGTGCTTTTTGCGGACGATACAACTATCATCATAAAATGCGAAAATATAAGTACTTATCAGGATGATATAAATAGTAGACTAAAGAATGTAGTAAGTTGGCTTAATATTAATAATCTCAAGATCAATTTAGAAAAAACTAAAATAATGCAATTTCAAACATATAAGCGTAATCAAATAAATTTAAATGTAACATGTAATAACACACGCATAGAAGAAGTTAATACATTTAAGTTCTTAGGTATCATGTTGGACAGAAATTGCAACTGGAAAGCACACATTGAATGTATCTGTGACAATCTGAATAAATTTGTATATGCTTTAAAAAAGCTCCGAACAATAGTTTCAACGGAAGCAGCACTTAGTGCATACCACGGATACGTTTCTTCAGTCCTTATGTATGGACTTTTATTGTTATGGGGAAATTCAGTTGAATTTGAAACTGCTTTCCGGATCCAAAAAAATGTGTGGGGGCAATTACTGGAGCATGGTTTATGGATAACTGTAAATCTATTTTCAAAAAATTACGTATTTTGCCCCTAGCTTGTATGTATATTAAGGAAGTCTGTGTATTTGTGAAACAACATTCGGAATACTTTATACTTCAATTACAAGTAACTAAAAGAAATGTTATAGGTACCTAGAAATATACATAAATTGCATCAACCCCATTGTAAACTGGAAGTATTTAAAAGAAATTCATATGTCAATGCTGTTATTATTTATTATAAACTAAAGGACGCCAGCAGCTACGCCTGCATTTTTTTTTTAATTTACCCGTTTTGGCCGATCCCGTGGGAATTTCGGGAAATCCCTTCTTATTGCACCCCTACGGTCCCCAAGGAACATACTTGCCAAATTTCAGCTTCCTGCTCTCAATAGTTTCGGCTGTAGCGTGTCTGTCAGTCAGTCAGTAACGCAAGGATTTTATATATTAAGATTACCTAATATGTTTAAGGATCTTCCACTGACAATTTTTAAGTCAAAACTGACGAAATGGCTTTTGGACAAGTGTTTTTATAATAATGATGAGTTTATGACATACGAGTATAAAGAATAATATAATAATTATGTATTGTACATTGTTGAAATTGTTAAATTATAGTTTATTTTCTTTTTATTTCACCTTATTAATTTTATTACATATTTTTTTCTTTTGTAATACAATCACAGTCTTTAAATTACATAATATAATACTTATAATATCTTTTGCACACCATTGTTATGGTAGAATGTAACGGACTAATTGTAATTATTATCACCTTTTGTACTACATTCTGGCAAATAAATAATTTCATTTCATAATTTCATTTCATATATTTACATCGGGAGGAATTTGTTTTGTCCATCTATACTAATATAATAAAGCGGAAGAGTTTGTTTGTTTGTTTGTTTGAACGCGCTAATCTCAGGAACTACCGGTCGGATAGAACAGTTATGCTGAAAGGCTATAGGCTATATAACATAACGCTTCGACCCTTTGGGGCCGAGCAAAAGGCTAAAAAGGCTAAAACATAATGTCGGCTAATCTCAGGAACTAGCAATCGGATTTTAAATATTGTTATTGCCTATGATAGCCCAATTATTCCGAAAGGCAATAGGCTATATAAAATTACGCCACAACTTTTAGGGGCCAGACAAAAATAATAAAATGGTCAAACGAGAAGGGGGAGGATTGGGTCAAAGGCAAAAAAAGGCTAAACGAATAGGATACAATCTATATGGGTATCGTTTTCGAGATTTTCGGGATGCTGATTTTAAGAATATGAAATTTATTTAGTGATCCAAGATGGCGGACGGGAAATCAAAGATGGCGGATGAGAAAAGTTTAAATATCGATATGGGTATCGCCTTCGATATCTTAAGGGGTGGAAAATCGAAATACAAGATCTATTTCGTGATCAAAGATGGCGGATGGACAATCAAAGATGTCGGTGGGAAAATTTTAAAAAATCAATATTGGTATCGTCTCCGATGTTTAAAGGGATGGGGAATCCAAATACAACATCTATTTCGTGATTCAAGATGGCAGATGGGAAATCAAAAATGCCGGATGGGAAAAATTAAAAAAATCAATATGGGTATCGTCTCTGATGATTTATGGGATGGTGAATCCAAATAAAACATCTATTTCGTGATCTAAGATGGCGGATAGGAAATCAAAGATGGCTGACGAGATTTTTTTTAAACTCGATATTGGTATCGTCGCCGATATTCAAAGAGATGGGGAATCCAAATCTGACATCTATTTCGTGATCAAAGATGGCGGATGAGAAATCAAAGATGGCGGATGAGAAAGTTAAAAAAAATCAATATGGTTATCGTCTCCGATGTTTTAAGGGATGGCGAATCTAAATACAACATCTATTTCGTGATCAAAGATGGCAGATAGGAAATCAAAGACGGCAGACGGGATTTTTTTAAAGTCGATATGGGTATCGTCTTCGATATTTTAAGGAATGGGGAATTCAAAAACACCATTTATTTCGTGATCAAAGATGGCGGATGGGAATTAAAAAAAAAAAATTAATATGTGTATCGTCTCCGATGTTTAAAGGGATGGGGAATCCAAATACAACATCTATTTCGTGATTCAAGATGGCGGATGGGAAATCAAAGGTGGCGGATGGGCAAAATTTTAAAAATCAATATGGGTATCGTCTCTGATAATTTAAAGGATGGTGAATTCAAATACAACATCTATTTTGTGATCAAAGATGGCGGATAGGAAATCAAAGATGGCGGACGGGATTTTTTTTAAAGTCGATATGGTTATCGCCTCCGATATTTTAAGGAATGGGGAATTCAATATTATATAAAGATCTTTGTTTGTTTTTCATCATTTATTGACCCTGGAATGATAAGAGATTAAGCGCTAAGTCAATGGTAACTTTGGAAAAGGGGCTTGGAAAAAAAGGAATAAAATAAAAACTCTAAAAAGGCGATACGGTGTTCGCTGGGTCAGCTAGTTATTATAATATAAACGCTCAACAAATATGTACTGCGAGATATTGTTGGCGTGCTACAGTTGTTACACTTAATTATCATCTAGGTATTGAATTGAAATTCGTTTCATGACTGAATTCTATCATCCATGTTTTACTCGGTATAATATTTATAATACCATATGTAATATGGTATTATAAATATTATAATACCATATTACATATGGTAAACAAATTTTTTATTGACAAGCGATTGTGGAAGGATATGGGGGAGGCCTTTGCCCAGCAGTGGGAAAGTATAGGCTAATAAAAAAAAAAAAAAAAAAAAATGTAATATAATTTATTTGGTTTTGACATTGTTTGATTTGACATTGTTATTTTTTTTTTACATTTAAAATTACTTAAGTAATATATTTTTATTTTTTTAGACATTAAATTGACATTCTATAATATATTCTGACATTTAAATATATGACATTTTATTGTTTAAATTTTTATTATTTTTACATATAGTTTACAACATGTATTTTACCATGTATTAGCATGTAAAGTTGTGAGTACGATGTGGGCATTATTAAACATTTAAACAAATAGTTGTGGCAGCCTGTCTGATGGCTTAGGCTGACATGCTTATGCATACACCTTCTGATGGCGTGGAGGCATAGTGATACAGATCGTGCTGGCTCCCTCAATCAAGGTTGAGCCGTACGATTGCTGTTGAATGCGGGCCATCAGTGGGCCGAGTCAGTCAAAAGCGTCAGACGATATCCTGCTCTGTACTTGCATACTGAACCCTTTTTTTGTCTGGACTTTAAAAGATCAAGAAAAGACTAAAGAAATTGAAGTGACAAAAAAAATGACTCTGAGTTCGTTTCGGCCTTTTTTCTCAAGAAGTCATATTTTTATATTTATTTATAGTCTCACGCCTGTATCCCCGAAGGGGTAGGCAGAGGTGTAATATTACACCCGCATTTTGCCATGAATATTTTTAGGGGGCGAGCCTATTGCCGTACCGGGCACATTACCAGACTCCGTGCTGCTACTGAGAATTTCCTAACGAAATATCCCAATAACACTTAGCCCGACCCGGGAATCGAACCCGAGACCTCCCAATCCCACGCGCGCATTTATGCCGCGAGACCAACGAGGCAGTAATTTAGCTAGGAAAAGCCGGCATCATCTAGAATAGGGTTTTGACTTGTATAAGTGTTGTAAACAACCAAAATGCAGAAATAAATATGTTTTTATGTCTTTACCCATATGGGTAAAGACATAAAAACATATATTTGTTTACCAGGTGCCATAATATTTGGGTCCGACCAAGAAGTAGCCGGGGTCATGAGTAATATTACATTTATCACATTATGCAGTATGCCTTCATAAACGTTCGTCCCTCTTTTTTTTGTGTGAGTATTTGGTGTCAGAGTTTACAAATTGCCCGAAGGCCTACGGCATGGTATATCGATTCCTGTCAGGAGACAAGACTTGGTTAAAAGCCCACCATACTCTCCATCATTCATGTTTTTATTAGTAGTACCTTACAAGATTTATTTTACCACCAAGTTGACAGGCATATAAATTTATAACTTAAATCCAGTAATTTTCACTCATTATCTTTTCAATAGGCTACTTACGTACATACATACAAACATACATAGACTCACGCCTGTTTCCCCGAAGGGGTAGGCAGAGGCATATCAAACGCCCTCTTTTCGCCAATATTTTGATCCCACGTAATAGGTGGCGAGCCTATTGCCGCTTATCGGGATATTTTGTTTGCCAGAGCCTCGTCCGTTGATCGGTAGGTGCACCACTTGCAGGTGCGGTTGGCTTGGGACCCTAAGTTCTTGGTGGGAACCCTATGCACTCAGGGGAATAACCTTAGGCTACTTAAGGTGCTATATTACGTAGACTATTTATATGACGTGAACCGAAAGTTTAACGCACCCACCCAAGCGGCGACCTGTGCAAGCCCTGCTTAAATTTGCCGACCTATACCGAACACCAAGCCAATTCGCGCTTTAATAATAGTAATAGCTGCAATGAGCGTTGCAATAACTTCCCAGTAAATAGTGACAAACTAGTAAGTAGCTGACTAGTGGATTTTAACTGGATACGTTTCAATTTTCAGTAAGCTCATACAGTGATATTCGCTTACTACGAGAAACTGTTGCCAAGTTTATTACATACCTACCCGCCAACTAATTCCTGCTGTCTTAAATCTTTGCTTGGCTCTTATTTAACTGAATTCGAAAAGAAGACGATCCCAATTGTGTGGTATTTTTATGTGTTACCTCAGTTTTTTTACTAGATGAACCTATTTCGATGACTATTTTTTTGCTGGTTTTCGTGTGGTCCTGTGAAGTTCTGTAGAGTTGGCAATATTGACCAGGTAATTTTTTAAATGTTGTTTTTATTGCTGAGAATTCCGTCAAATGAACTTAAATCACATTATAATTTAGAAAGTACATACGTACTTAGTCGAAGGATAATATTTGACATTCTTTAGAAAGTTTAGGTCTTAATATTTCGGTTCCGCGTGGGTTTTGGTTGGTTTATGTTTCAGCCAGGTTTTTGACGAAAACCAAAAGAGAAAGATTGAATTCACGTTGTCTGGTTAATAAAGAGAAAATAAATTGTTGTATCTATATTCTCTAGAGTCTCTTGCCATTAATCAACGATGAGATTCTCAAGCCCAAGATAATTTTACAGTAATACCAGCGGGGCGTTAGAAACAATTAGATGTCACCTAACAACATGATATTTGTTTCATGATTTACATGATTCCTTATTGATATCATGAAAATGATAGCTAATTATCACTACACTTTAATGTAGTAAAATAAAAGACACGATGTTTTCTGCAAAAAATAACTATAAGCAATAGCAGCTTTGTGGTTTATACTGGATATTAATTTGCCAATGGATTTTCTACAAACTACAGATTTTATAAGCGTCAGTCAAGTTTTGATTAAATGTTTTGAATCATAGCTTGAATATCTATGATTTAAAACTCTCAAAATCCAGTCCAATAGGACATTACATGTAAGCCGAAATCAATATTCATATTTTCTCTTGCTGTAAAAAACCTTTTCTGATGTCTAGCCCTTTAACTCTCCCACAAATACGTACCTTTTAAAATTTTTGCCCATTCGCAACTGATCCTCAAAAACTAATCTGTGTTTTACACTTCAGTGTGTAAAGCCGTCAAGCGGTTGGTAAGTGCGCAGTTAACCTTACGTTATGAGCTGCACTTAACTTTACATATGTCAATAGGGGAATAACCTTAAAAACAAACGAAACCTACGAAGATGATATATAGTTATAAGTCTTCAGAATTAATTTTAATCGCAAAAAAGTTTGACTTTTCCAAAGTTAGGACAAAATATAATACATCACAATAGAAACAAACATTTTGTACTTTATATGTTAATTATCAGATTTTGTTTCTTGAGCTTATCTCACAATTCAAATAATAAGTAAGTAGCTCTCAAATGTAACAAACGAACGCACAGTCAGAATACAAGCCAAAACTCAAGTTGAAGCCTAATTGCAGCGTGTTGGTTTTAACCAACACGCTGCAATTAGGCTTCAACTTGAGTAGCAAAGATGAAGTTTGGAAGTGGGCTTTAGCCCACTTCCAAACTTCATCTTTGTTACTATTAAAACAACTTAGTTTTAATAACGTAATGGAAATGAGTTGACAATTTACACCAATTACTACGAAATCCAAGTTTTACAACACTGAGAAAGTTTCTTTTGAGAGAATTCCGTCGTTGATTTAGAATGCCCCACCTCCCCGAATCCTTTATTACGCAAAAACAAAGTTTCTGAAGTACTTCGAACTATTTGTAATGTTGTAAAAGATAAAAGGGAATATCTCCAAATCTGTGCGTTGTGAAGTTTCGTCTTGTTCGTCCAATGTGTCGTGGATTTAAAGGTTACTTAAGTGTTACGGATACAAATTAAAGATTCTGTCTGATAATTTCCTGCGAAACTTTGTGTATTAACGACGGATGTCTGGTACTGGGAATATAAATAATTGTGGTCTCAAAATAGCATTAAAACTGGAGATATAAATCTAAGACAATCTTAGGTTAACTATCCTGTATTTGTATTTCGGTTTGATTATTGGTTTGTGGTACAAAAATGAACCAGTATCCAAAAACGGGCGGAACTTCTTGCAGAGATCTACATTCAGGTATGCTGTTTACTTCAACCGAACTAATATTGATGGTAATGTCATAGATGATTGGAAGTATTATTATTCATACTTCGTGATTTTTGATGATTATTGATTATTTTGCTGTTGCCTTCTATATTTGAAAAAGAAAATCAAGTGTTCTTTACATTGTAGACGCTCGATGGATGAGCGTCTACAATGTAAAGAACACATAATTTATTGTTTACTGCCTCGCCACCATGTTTGCTCAATCTAGTAATAATTATCACTAGATTAAATAGACTAATATTGCGGCACAACTTCGTATATCAGTAGCTCGTCACAATAACATTGAACACAAAATAGCTCAATCGTCTATTTAAAAAGTTATCGACGCACATACGAAAATAAGTAGTTGTACAACGCTGCTTCATAAAGCTGAATAACTCTACAAAAAAAATCAAAACCAAAAGACTGACCAAGACTTTACGCAAATTGATACAACGGCACCAACGAGGTTTTCACAGAATTACTCAGGCGAATTCATTCAGCCAGCTTTAGCCCTAAAGACTATGTCATTTTTCCTAACGCTTTTCCCGCTAAAAATGTCAATGACAATTTGTCTTGCCAGATTTAGGTGGCAACTTCCAACGAAGAATAAAAATAAAGTATTAAATACAAAGAAGAAATAATTTTCGTCGCTTTTTCAGTATGCAAATGAACCTTTCTTTTGTACTTTAAGTTAACGTTTCAGTGAACCTACTTGGTATAATTGATATATTATGTTTTGAATCTTTGATTCATGCAGGCGGACTTTACTGCGTTGATCGCCGCATTACTTAAAAATAAACTTTACAAGGTGAAACATCTTCTAGTTCCCCCGGTGTGTTCATATGGGTTGCACTGACAGCGATCTCAGAAACAAAACGGTGTGTTCCACTGGTGATTTTGAGTTTTCTTATTTTAATATACTGTAACGGGTTCTAGAATTAAAACGCAGTAGAAGTTCTAGGTGCGTTTATTGCCGAGTATTGTCTCACTTCCCATGCACGAGTATGACCGACCAACAACACGAAACTGGCCTGAACACTAAGGGCTGCAGTCTCCCACGCTGTTCCCTCCGGTAGTGTGCAGGGCAGGTTGCGTGAAGGGCTGCGCGTAGCGGGCAGATCCTCGCAGGCCGTTGGTTTAGCTGGCAGGCGCCGGCGGTCTGAGTGCGATGAGCAGGGCAGGCCAGACTCTTCGGCAGGGGTAGCGTCGATGACGGTGCAGGGTAGTGTAACGGTCTAGGTAGAATAACCCGGAGCCTTAAGGTGAACCTGGAACCCAGCTGCTGGGATCAGGATACACGTAAGACGTAGGGTCAGTGGGTACGCGTAGATATGTAGTAGAAGCGACGTTAGAGTAGCGGTGCCGGCCTCTCTGTTGGCCCCTTTATATACCGGCCCTCCATCAGAATTGGAGTCCGTTCATGACCATATTTGGTCAGACTTCGCGAGGGCGGACGATGGCCTTCTCTGATTGGCCGAGCGTATGGACAGTACTGTGACGTAGACGCGGTAGGTACCGGACATACGTCACAATACCTAATCAAAAAATTCTATATAATAAAATACCAACAAAGCTAGCCAAATAATCCAACGCTCTTAACATACCGGTCAGTTCAATCCTCACAGCATATTGAGGACGCTGCTCAATTCAGCAATATAAAGTTTGATACTATGTAATAATCTGTTCCACTTTGATTTAAAACCAAGCTTAAACGTTGATCCCACAACACGTTCCCTCTCTGAAAATATTTTCATTTAACATAGATGAAATGTATTTCTGTACCAAAACAAAAATATTTCACACAGTATATTTGTTAAGCGTTTGCATAATATGGACATAAATTCAATTGGATTGGAATCCATGTATCCCATAAATTATGTAAATATTTGTATGATCTAATCACATTCGATTGTGGTCAAAAATTTGATTAAACACGGTGTTTAACCTAATAAGAACACAACACAGGCGAATAGGTACAACAGTGTCATCAATTTCCGCGCATGCAAATTGGCTATTAATATTGTGCCAGTTGCAATCTAGTTTTACGCTGCGATGCTAGGTTGAAGATTTTGTTAGCTGTATTGAAAACTACGCTGACCTACAAAACTTGATAATGTATAATCTAAAATTGAAATTTCTCTGAAACTATAGAACTTAACTTTGGAAATAATTTACGGTTTGTAACAGTAGTTCACAACTTACTTACATTTTAGTAGCTGGTTCTGACTCAAGCTTCGATGAACGCTGAAAACGAGTTTTTTGTTTAGGCTATTTATTTTAGGACTCTAAGGGTGGTTGGAAATCTACAGGCACCGACGTATGCCTAGAAATTTAAATTTAAATCAGAGGTACTTAGTTTTAAAAGCATGTGTTTTATATTTATAAACTGATGAGATTGTTCGTTGGGCGAAAGTTATTCTACAAGCCATTTAAGACTTTTTATAAAATTCTTTATCATTATTGCAGCTACGATCTAGGGTCTGATGATATTTTACAATAAAAAAGAGATACCTAATTTAAAAAAATCGCGATCAAAGCAAAAGCATTTCTATTGTATTTCTCCAATACTCTGTGTGGAAAGGGGAATAAGTGTGTGTAAGTGTCCAAGAATGGCCTAGATCATTCATCGCCCAAAGTAATGGCCTCATTTACACACTGACAACGCATTTCAACTCTTTTGAAAGCCTTTCACGCAGACACTGAATAATCGCTGCTCTCTAATGACCGTAGTATATTATATATCCTAATATATATCTGAACTATTCCTAACGCTGATTCTTATTTTTTATTTTTTTATAGACTCACGCCTGTATCCCCGAAGGGGTAGGCAGAGTTGTAATGTATTACACCCACATTTCGCCATGAATGTTTAAGTCCCACGTAATAGAGGGCATTCGATTCCAGTTCCGGCCACGAAAGTGTAAATACGTATAAGTGACAGCTCCGTTAATACTTATTATTAAACAGTGCAAAAAGTGAAAAACCAAACGCATACTACAGTGAAATCTTCAAAACACCAAGCCACAAGAGTGATTCTTGGAGAGGATGGAGATTTTACTCTCTAAAATAAACGAAAAGATTAATAAACAAACAATAACATTAACAACAGCAATAACAAAAATGTAATGGATGGCCCTAGACGATAAGCTAAAAATATTAACAGAAGAAAACAACCTTAAAACGAGAGTCAGTAACTTGGAACAAAAAATATCCTTTTTAGAGAAGGAAAAACATATGAATAATCTAGTTATTTTTGGCATCGAAGAAAAAGGAAAACAGAGCAAGAGTTGGTGGATATTGTTAAGGAAATTTTGCAAGATTCGCGAACTCATATAGATAGTCAAGAAATAAGCAACATCCGTAGAATCGGGCAAAATTATGACAAGAACCGACCAATAATAATATCTTTAACAACATCTTGGAAAAAACATCTTATCCTGAAAAACAAGCGCAACCTCCCTACAAATGTGTTTGTTAATGAGGACTACCCTAAAGAAGTTCTGGAAATGCGCAAACAACTTAAGCCAGAATTAGAAGCGGAAAGAAAAAATGGAAATATAGCGTTCATAAAATACGATAAGCTAATTGTTGAAAAACCAAATAACTCCAACCGCGAAAAGAGGAAGAGAGCAACGCAAACAGGATCTCAAACTATTCCCACTACATCCCAGAAAAAGCCAAATACGATGAACAAAAAAATTAAAATGTAGCCTCCAAGTACAAATAAGGAAGTAGTTAAGCCAGGTATATTCACCATTGTAACGCGTGAAAGATCCGCCTCGATGTCAGAAATGCAAAAAAACGAACAAAGGCCTCCTCGGACCGGAAACAACAAACAGATGTAACAAAAAACACAGATACAAGAAAAACTCCAATGTTTTGTCCCCCAATCCGGCTGGTCAGCGTGGGGGAAGTCGACCACCACCCTCCAACATATAAGCCAATAAAATCAAATACCCAAAAAAGAAACAAAAGCGAAGTAGTTTGTATATATGTACACTTTTTTAGCCTAAACAATACAAGAAAAATAAAGAAGCATCCCAGCAATATAAAGTTTTAGTTTTTGAGCGTTAAGAATTGTTATTAGATGACGACCGGTTGGCGCCGCCGGAGTGTAAGCTACTGCTACGCCGAAGGTCGCGGGTTCGATTCCCGCTCAAGTCAAACATTTGTGTGCATGAACATGGATGTTTGTCTTGGTCTGGGTGTTTCTATGTATAATATGTATGTATTTACAAAAAAAAAAGTATATATGTATGTTTATCCACTATCTTGTACCCATAACACAAGCTCTGCTTAGCTTGGGACTAGATGGTGATGTGTGGATGTGATAGAATATATTATTATTATTATAATTTGTTTCTCTTTCTCGGGTATTATTCTAATTTGTTAGAACAATACCCGGCTCTTTGGCAGGCGTACACGGAGACATAGGTCCAACGCGCAGAGGCCCTTTGAGAGTTTTAATCTAGAATGTAATGGAACACCTACTGAGGCGCCTCCATCACCGCACTATTAAGTACAGTCACGGGTTAGCCGCAGCAGGTGAGGGACTTTTGCTACTTTTATGGAAACTAATTACTCTGGGCTATTGGGATGGGTGTTTAATGGATAGGTTTAGATGAAAACTATGGATGAATGCCGGCGTCTGCCCTAAGAACTCTTATAGTACGTCGAAAAGGGGCAGACGGTGACTCGCCAGCTCACTAGATGGACCCTTTCTAAATAGCCGCCAAGGCAAACAAACTCTACCATAAAGGCAACAAGAGGGCAACACCGGTGTGAGCGGCTAGGGGTGTAGAGCGGTGCGGCACCGGTTTCGCCATCGCGGGTCGTGACCCGGAGCGGGTTTCCCCGTAATTACGCCCTTGACAATGACACTTCCACCCCCGAGCAAATAGCTCTTGCGACTTCCCTCTGGCCGGCCGACTAAGGCAAGCCAGAGTCGAGAGTCCTGCGGGCGCTCTTGGAAATCCACTCCGACCAGCCAGTAAAGGCAAGCCGGAGACGAGGCCCTGACCGACTCCCTGAAGTATTCGGGACCGCAGTGTCGCCACACACATTCAGCTCGCCACAAAGCTGCCCTGCGGTTTGTAAGCTTTCTTTCTAGCCTGTAATATATATCACAAGACAAAGGTGATGTTTGAAAGCTGTTACTCTGCCCTCTGAGATTGCATTAGTCTCATGATGAGATAACGATTGCCCCAGAGGGGTTCAGTTTATTATTATTATTATTATTTATTAGAGTTAGAAAAGTACAACAAAGAGTTGATAAATAGTAAAATGCTGTATGATCAACACACTAGGGATCTAAAAGGTCAAATTACCTCTTTACAGTCTCAAATAGATAGGATGAACACCCAATATGAGAATGAGGTTCAGGACTATATCAGGAAATAATAATATGATGAGATAGCTCAAGTAGGGAGGCAAAATCTTGAATATGTTAAAGCACTAACAAACACCAATACTTGTCTAAATATTATAAAACCAACATTACCCACTTGTGAGTCCCAGATTATTTGTGATAGTGATAAAAGTACTAGTTCAGTCAATCATAGAACAGATAATTCTTACTTAGGTAAGAACATACATACATACATACATAGACTCACGCCTGTTTCCCCGAAGGGGTAGGCAGAGGCATATTAAACGCCCACTTTTCGCCAGTGTTTTGATCCCACGTAATAGGTGGCGAGCCTATTGCCGCTTATCGGGATATTTTGTTTGCCAGAGCCTCATCCGTTGATTGGCAGGTGCACCACTTGCAGTTGAGGTTAGCTTGGGACCCTAAGTTCATGGTGGGAACTAAGAACTCTGGCACAAATAAAGTTTATATGTTCTCAGATAGGCTTGGTGTAGGTTTAGGTAGCTTAATAAATTGTGAACTGACACAACACAATACTATTAATTATTGTTATCCAGGGTCGTCGTTTACATATCTAATTGATACATTAAACACAAAAATATTTGATAGGGAGTCTACAATAATTATCTCATATGGTGATAGTCAAATGGTGACTAAAAAAGATATAATTAATTTAACAGAAGTTATGTTATCGCATCACAGAAAATATGATTGCAAATTTATTACTATGACTTTGCTTTATGCTTATAATTTAAATGCTACGATGAATATACGTATTCATGAACTGTACGGTTCCACCGTACATCTAACAGTCATCAATATTTTGTAGGTCAAATCAGAGCGCGTTTTTACCATTCGCAAATCATTTCATCAGTTCACGGTCTCACCCACATCTATGATTCCACTTTTCTCGTCCCACTCTCTATAATTTAATGTACCTACACTAATGTACAGTCACTGAGACTGTCATAAAAGCTTTGTGAGCTTTGTGAATAAAATAACAGCACTTAAGTTGTTTCGGACACTCTGGTTTTAATCTTATTTTTCTATCTTTGGCTTTGTAAGAAACGTAATTCATAAAAACAGTCTCAGACGCGGCACTTTTCGGCGCTCAACTCTAACGCTACCATTTACCAGGTGGAGTGGTGTTGTTTGCGCGGTGTAGCGTAGTATGCGTTAGTGTAGTATGACTATCTTGCCACTAAACCCAAAGCAGAAAATTAGTACCGCGGCTGGGATCCCCATAGCTCAAATAATAGTAACTAGAATGCTGAGAGCTTCTCGTTTTTTATTAATTTTAAAGTCAAAGTTCGTACTTACGTACGTAGTGCTCGTGATCCTCTGTGTATTTTTTATTTTATTTATTTTTATAAATAAAATAAAAAGAATATTTTATTTATATGCTGTTAATCTCTCCTGTAGGTTTTCACTCCCGTCAAAAATGTGCCTGAACAGTACTTTTAATACTGAGGATCTTATATTTCACATAAAAATGAGGCTAAATAACTTTTAAATCCAGTATGCAACAATTGAGCTATTTAAATGACCTGTTTTCCTTTTTCGCTTGAGGTTTGTAAAGATAGAAGCGAGTAGCGTTTCCGTGTATCAACTTAACCCGACGGGAAGTATGTATATACTTACTACTCGGTACGGGTATATTTCGTCGAGGAAAACGAAAACGAATTCGTGTGGTTACTCGAATGTTTTATGGACAATAACAACATACAGCTGATCCTAATAGGAAACAACTTTCCCCAAGTGGCTTTCTGCTCGGTTTAATCCTTTACTAAGCACGCAGAGCTACTAAGGTCGTGGCCAGTGTGTCAGAGAGCAGGATAACGAAAACTGGTGCACCTATATCTACTATTGAAGTGTCCAGACAGCGATTTGACATGCCATTCATGATAAATCGGTAAAGTTAAGCGACATTTGCTACGGTCACGACTTGGACGGGTGATAGCAAATAGATCTCTCCTAATTTAAGTCTCACTAGCATTTTGAGGTAGCAGGAAGACTTGGCCTTCTACATCACGCCGGCCAGACTGGTTAGCAAAGGATTTGATGTCAAGTTTTTCGTCTCTTCCGCAAAATATGCTTTATTTTTTTTCGTCTCCCACGGAATAAAGTAGTGAAATTTATTATTTTTTTACCTTTTATTCTACTAAAATGTCACTGAGGGTCAACTGACTGGTCATTAAAGATTCGCAATGTGAAGCGAATTGTAGTTGAATGAAGTCATAATGGCAAAAAAATACACGTTGGAGTTCTCTTTCATTCTCGAAAATAAGTGAATTTCAGGGCGCCAAATAAATTATATGTGACGTTACCATCCGAATGCATGTTCATTTTGTCTGACGTGTTGTGTCGTGACGCATCAGAGTGATATCGATTAAATGCATTATTAATGTATGTCGTGACAGCATACTGCATCAGAGATGAAGAGCGAACAAAACCTTAATAATAAGTATATAAAACCGATAATGCTCTGACACATTACGACTCAATACTTCAGATAACTAAGGAAACCTGACTTTATTTACCTCGCTGCCGCTGCCACTCTGGCCTCACCCCTTGGATGAGGGCACGGCACAAAAAAAGCCTGATGTTAATCATAAATAATATATCAATGTAATAATATATCAATGTTATGCCACAATGCCAAAGACTGGCAGTTCCAACCCATTTGGGAGCGAATGCGTGTTTTGTTCTCAAATGGACCCTTTTTATCAGCCACCTTTTCTTGTCAAGTTCCCATTCAGGACTATAAAACATTAAGTAAAAAGAGGGTTCGGTCAAGCACATAAAGAATTAATCTGTGTTTTCATTGTGTTTTGATTTTATTGGAATGGAGGATACGTTTTCTGAAGGCAGTTTTTCGACAATTGTTTTTTTGTCAGAATATGAAAATTTCACGTTTTTACACATAAATACCGATGATTCACAGCAGCAGTTTTATGAGTACAATAAGTATTATTTGCAAGGCAGTTTTTTTATTTGTTGACGTCTCATGTCTATCTGATCTTTGCGTATTGAGTAAAGATTGACTACCACTTTGTTCCTGCGGTATAAATGACCGCATTATGTCAATCTGTGGTATTATTCCATAATTATACCTACGCTCAAAATTGTATAGAAGGAGTACAAAGTCTCGGTTATGTTCAATTTCTATAAAATATTCACAACTCATCAAAACTTTAAATGTCTACATCAAAAGGATTTTCCATTAAACCACTACCCTTATACCGGGAAGTTGATACATAGTATTTATATTTATATTGTAACTAATATAATATTATAACAAAGCTTAACTTATAGTTCGCATAAGAGCTTAGAGTTAGGGACTTTTCACTAGATTACGCTTAAATCAATGAGTTGAAGATTACAGATTAATTCTATGTGGATACCATTGGAAATTGACCCTGTATCTCTTCGGGACCTCTAATTGATAAGGCCTGTCCTCCAATTTGATTAAGTACTATTAAAGTTATACTGTTCTCAACTTTGGTTAACATCGGTCTATTTTGCGTTGAATTATTTATGTAAAAGGATCTAAGTTAGGCCCTAATAGTCGGAGGAAAAATAGGCCAAATTTGAGGTTGTAATTTTATTCCCAGAGCGAAGAAAGTATTCCGTAACTATTATATTTTGCGAAGTGGTGTTGATGGAATTAAAAGTTGGTAATGTTTGCGAAGCTTTCGGGGTTCTTTGTGAAGGTCAAACTTGTCAACGATCAAAGTTTGAGCCGTAGTTAAGGATTTGTTTTGGTTTATTATACAATGTAATTATCTAATCACTGACTTTGTAACGCTCGTTACATTTTTTGGTCCTATCTATCAATCTATCTATATCGTCACGCCTGTCTCCCATTGGGGTAGGCAGAGACTATAGAACGCCACATGCTTCCGTTCAAACATACCTCTTTCGCTTCCTCGACATTCATTATCTTCATCATGCATGCGCGTCGGTTATGGGTACTTTTAATTTAGCCCTTTTTCAGTACGTCACTTATTTGGTCGGCGTACGTCCGCCTAGGGCGTCCCCTACCGACATTTCCATTCATTCTCGCACGATACAGTCCTTTCGTATTCCTTCTTTCATCCATCCGTTCCTAATGTCCAAACCAACGCAACATTCCTTTTTCAATCTTTGTCACTACATCTTCTTTCAGACCACACTTCTCTCGTATCACACTGTTTTTCACTTTATCTATCAGCCTTACTCCGCACATACTCCTTAAAGCTCTCATCTCCACAGCATTGATTCTACTTTCGTGCTTCTTTTGCCATACCCATGATTCACTACCATACATCAGTGTTGGCGCCAAAACTCCCTGCAGTATAGCGAGGCGAGCTTGCTTTGGGATAATACCATTGCTGATGATGGACTGTAAGGTGCCATTCACACTATTTCCTGCTTTCACTCTCCTTTCAATATCTCCCTCACATTTTCCATCTCTCGTAAACAAAGACCCTAAATATACAAACTCGTTCACTTGCTCCAGTTTTTCATCTCCTATCATTACGTCACATTCAGTTACACTATCATCTCTCTCTATGACCATGACTTTGGTTTTGTTAACATTCACTTTCATACCTTTCTTCTTATACGCTTCATTCATCATGGTGACTATCTGCTGCAAATCCGACGCTGACGATGCAAATAGAACCTGATCGTCAGCGTATAGCGGGGTCTTTAACACTGACTCACCCATTCTTAATCCACATTCAGACTCTTTCAGATCGGCCAAACAACTGTCCATGAACAGATTGAACAGCCAAGGAGACGCTACACATCCCTGTCTAACACCACGATCAATGTTAAACCAGTCCCTGTAGGCCCCGTTTATTCTGACACAGGCACTTGAATCCCCGTATAAGGATTCAAGTGCCCGTATCAGACTGCTGCTCACTCCATACACAGAAAGTGTTGACCAAAGTTCATCCCTCACCACTCGATCGTAAGCTAAGTTTTTGGTCCTTGGTCTACTAATGAACGTGTGGAAACATAGTGGCTTGCTGCTATTGGCTAATAATTATGTTAACGATGAAAGCGTTAGACTATTTTGACCGGGTTTGTCCTAGAAAGATAGCTAGCAGGTATAATTGTAAATTAAACCACATCTGCTCATCTGTACTGGTGTTTATTAACTCTGTTGGAGTCCGGGTGAGTTTCTGTTGAAGATTGTGTACTACTTGAGTCTCTGTTGAAGACTAACAATATTTGAACTCTGTTGGCCTTTTTGACTTTCGTTTGTAACCCAACTCACATTCTAAAAAGTTTTACTATATTTTGTGCTTTGATCATAAACAAAATATATATTAATAAGCCTTTATATTAGTTTTGCTTGAAATAACTAACTACTACGACTACGTCACGACTACGTCAAACAAATACAAGTTTCAAATTTAATGTGTGTGGCAATAAATGAAGTGTAACTTTTACTGTAGCGATTATATACTGTTTAATACAGACGTGAACGATGTGCTAAATGTCGCGGTTAGTTAACAAATAATTGACCAATTCATGGCCATTATTCCTGTGGCATACCATTGAAATAGCAGCTACTATCAATATATAATATTCAATTCATGCGATTCCTCCTAACTGGCAGAAAACGCACAGCCAAAACTACATATTGGGCGTAAAGTGAAATTTGGCGTGCGTGTTCCTTGAAGAGTATAAAGGAGATCTAAGATGGGATTTCCCGAAATTCTCACCCTTTCAAATAGCCACACGCGAGCGGTACTGTGTGTAACAGCCAAGAATTTTACACATACAGAAGATTCTCATCCTCCTAGCGTTATCCTAATCTCAACCTGGGGTCCGCTTTCTAATCTGATTTGACGGAATAGCGATTGCCTGTCTGATCTCCGCAACCCGAAGGGAAAGCGATATTCCATAGCCAGGCTATTTAATATCACATTATGAGCTATACATACAATAAAGTGCATTCAAAGATCAAATGGCAACCATTCGGTAGTGCCAAAACGGCATCGTAAGTGCATTTAAAATAATTTATTGCAAAGAACCTTAAATACTGCCTGACTACGATCCACCAATTTCCGCAAATTATATCACTGTAAAAAGGCCTGTTTTACCCTTACAATAAAGCTTAAAATGGCCGGAAAAAGGATACCAGTAAAACGTAAATCTAAAAGTCAAATATTTTTCGCCCGTTAAGACGGGTTGCAAATTCGGGTCTTTTAAAAATTTTTCGTTCACGATACTGTTTTAATACATAATTGCTGTTTTGGTTTCGTGTTAACAATTTAAGTTGTAAAATGTTCTACATTTGTGCCCTTCAGAACGTTGATCAATATTGCTAATAGCGATTTATAAATGGTTTGCTGCAACCCGTTTAAAATAATATGGATTTCAGTGCAAGAAATTTTCAACGCACCGACATCGAAAATATTTCGTAATTTTGTTAAAATAATATTGTTATTAGCTATTTCCTAGCTTTTCATAGTGTCAAAAACAACTGCGTGCTTGCTTCAAAATCAACGGTTTATTCGACATGAGTTATCCGGTAGTTATTCGTCTTGATAACTTCGTCAGCAATTGCACAAACAAACCCTTCGGTTTCCCCAAAGAGGTCACCGAAGCGTAGCCAGTTCACCGAGGCCAATAGATCTTCATCGGGTCCATACAGGGCCCGATGGAACCTGCCATGAAGCTCCTTGCTCTGCCATACACGCTTGCGATCAACAGTACTGAGTACTACAGGTATGCGCCAGTTCTCCTTGGCCAACTTGACAATGATGCGAGACGCTGGGAGTCTTTGGTTTTGTAGCGGCAAGCTACATAACACAGCTACCCAATGACGACGGAACTACTAAGACACACTACTACCATAGCTGGGCATCGTTAATCAAATAATTAACTTCGTTAATCGCTAATCCGTTACTAAAAAAGTTAACTTCGTTAAACGTTAAAGTGCTACCTTTGGGAAGAGTTAACGCAAGTTAACGTTAATCGTTAATCCGTTAACACACGGTAAAAATACTATTTTCATGAGAATGTTATAAGAACTGTTGGTTTAGGTTTTGGGAATTAACAGGTTAGGAACAAAAAAAAGCGACGTGTATACAGGGTGTAAAAAGACCCTTAACAAAAACTGAAACCTCATATTGTACCAATCATTAGCCTATAACGAACATTTTTTACTTCGGCACCATACCTGGGAAATTCCTGGTTCACGAGATATTGAGGCTAGAATTTAGTATGATTTTTTTCTAATTAGGTTCCAAATCGACGCATTTACCCCGCCAATGTGTTCTTTAGATCTAAAGAACACATTGACGGGGTAAATGCATCGATTTGCCCTATGACCCCATGGATAAGTAGGTATATATTTCGAGCATAACACGCACGCGCTTTGAATTGCGGTTCAAAAAATGTGAAAACTTAAAAAAAATCGTTTCCTAGGTATTATTTTTAGTTAGTATGACTTGGCATGATGTCCACAACGAGTAGACTTCGGTTTGATGATGGGTCTTGTGACACCCTGTATAAAGAGTGTGTAATTTAGTCATCCGGTATAGTGTGGATATTGCCTTTATGAACATTAATATGCTGAAGTTCTCGTCTGAAATCGAAGCTCGTTTTGGCGTTAAAATATCTTTGCCCTTGGAAAAAAGACGTACAACTGCAGAGCTTGAGGGTATAACAGTATTATATTTAATAAACAGATTTATGAATATCTGTTCCCCAAAAAATGCTGCATTGTCGAACGAGTCTTTTGATTTCATGTCTCTCGATCTGAATACAAAATTAACATAATCACTCAAGTGTGGCCACGGATTTTCGTCTGTAGTGGATCTGGAATCCAACTGCATGTTGTGGTTTTTATTTGCACAATACTCTTTTTAATATACACACTGCATAGACGTTAACTATAACGGACTATAAAATCTAAAAAGTACGCAGTACATATAAGTATACTTAACAAACAAAACACTCGTTACCTACCTACTCTAAACGCCGAACGCTAAACGAACGAATTACACACATATGTCATGAAACTCATGAATAAAATTTCTACGCAGTATTCTTTTCTCAGTTGCACGCGTCGGCAAGACATATAGTTTCTTTTATCTTGCGGCACGCGCCGTGCCACACTTGTCGACCGACCCGAACAAACTTGTCAGAACACGTTTTGCACGGCGGCGCGGCACGGTGCGGTAAATAGTAGGTAACAGATTAACGGACTTGGAAAATTTTAACGGAAGTTAACAAGTCCGTTAACAGTTTTTCAAGTTAACTTAAAAGTTAATCCGTTAGTGGAAATGTTAACTTCGTTAATTAACGATTAACGGATTAACGAGTTAATGCCCAGCTATGACTACTACTACGACTACTAACAAGGCGGGAAAAATTCAAACAATCCTGAACCGCGATATCAACTTTTGCAAGCCAAGCGGCATAAATACAACTTCGAAAAGTATGTCCGTTGGCCTGCAGGCCACCAAGCTCGACCACCCAGCTTGGTTAGAGGCTCCTCCCTCTAGTTGGAGGAACACCACACCTTTACCCTCAACAGTTTGTTCACATACATCCGAGATTCCAAATAATCCCAAATTAATTAATTTTGAAGAAAAAGTATCCTCTTCAAGGTTGAGATTAATGACGCGCTGGCTGTACCTACTCTAAACGATCTCGGTGATCAATAGGCAGCAGCTGATGAGTCATCTGAGTTTTATACGGAAACATGTTCAATTCTTTGACCAAAATACGCTGCAGAGTCAAATTCACATTGTGATTTTATCACTGATGACACGATTATTCCACGTTTTTGGGAGAAAAGCGGTTCATGATTATTTTTAGTGAATTTTACATTTGATTAGGTATTACAAAATGTTCAATATCAGAATGACAGATGTCATAAAAAATATACCTAAGGCATTTCTAAGGAGTCATTACTTTTGCAAGACTTTTGCGCCACCCTGTAGTAAAGTTAGCCATAAATCGAAACGGTTCAGGCAACAATAACATTTTGCCCAGATACTTTTATCAATGATTTTAGTAATAGATACTTCACAGTTAAAATCGTTTTCTATATAATAAACTCAACCTTTGCAAATTAACCTCGATACGTCAATATTGGCTACTAATCACTGGGATTGATGAATTACACGAAATTCGACTAAGGGCGTACAAAACATCCAGTTTACTAGAACTCAGCTTTATTTCACTTTACTCCCGGCATAAAAGATCCGCGGAGCTCAGTATTTAAAGCTGGTCGCATTTCCACTGAATAAGGCTCTTCATTACCTACCTACTATTAATCAATTTATTTGGAAAACTTGTTTAATCGTAAACGTTGTAGGTATTATATTGTGATCCCATTTTACGATAATGATTACCTACATTTTGGTGTGGCCCTGATTTTAATGTCGCAACAAATTGCTATTTATCCTGACAGATAGAGATAAAAAGCTAATTTTCGTTTTATCTAGGTACCGAACTATTGATAGCTGGCATTACATTGATTATTTCCTTCGTATTTAAATATATTATGCGGTTGCTATGGGCGGCTCAAGATCAGCCTGTGTTAAGAAACTTGGAGGAGGCCTAAGTCCAGCAGTGGACGTCGCTAGGATGACATCATTCATTTTACTTAAGTCGAGTGGCGATACTGCACAGTAAAAAAGAAAAACAATAAAATGATAACGACTGTCGTCACTAGATAACCATTACAGTGCGGTCTGAATAAGCAAATTAATTATTGTAAAGAGTTAGTTATTCATATTTTTTCACCCAAAATAGCTACGAATTGATCGTATTTGTAGTATTATCACAAGTCAGCCGACAAGTCTTAATTGTACTACATATTACTATTATCTCATCACAGCGACTGTCCTATACATTTGTCACCGTCGCCCTTTCATACAACCTAGTTAGCAGCGGTTGGATGACTTTTCTTGGCCTTGTTCAGGTAATGGAAACAATAGCCACATCTGCGTACCACAGAACATAGCATAACTCCCCGCCTTTATCCCCGAAGGGGGAGGCAGAGGTGTATTACACACCTGTACTTTACCAGTTAAGTTTCGGTCCCAATGTAATAGGGGGTGAGCCTATTGTCATCTTCCCGGCACATTATTAAGCGAGCGATAATTAACATTTTTAATGCACACGTAACTTCTAAAAGTCAGAGGTGTGTGCCCACACCACAGAACTCGCATAATATCAGCACTAATCAGCAGGCGTTCCTTACACTGATGGCTCCATTTCAAAGTCAGATCGATGCGATGCCAGAACAATTAGTTCGTTGAACTTTCATTGATCGGGGTGATATGTAAGTTGATTTGAGTGATTATAATCCTTTAGGCAGACTATTAGTTGGATTGTCACTGAGAGTAATATGAATTCTACAAACTGTCTTCCTTGGGTAGCGAGACTGATTGCTTCTTCAGTCATTAGAAAGCTGACAGCATTATTTTGCTATACCTAATGAGACGTTGTCATATAATCACAATTTTATGTTTTACCAGAGGGAATAACTATTTAATAAAATACCATATTAACATCAAACTGTTTATTTTCGTAAATATGCTCTTAGTATTTACGTCCTTATAGTTTATGTTCGTAACACGCGCAGAGAGAGCAAGAAAGTAGCGACAATGTCAATTATAATTGATAAATTTATCAACAAAATTAAGTAAAGCATTTTAAGCAGAATTGTACTTTAAACTAGATTGATAAAATTCACCATTGTTTGATATTTATTTCATAACACATATTGCTGAGTTACAGCAACTCGGAAATTCTACTTCTAAATTAAAATAACATATTTATCTAACAAGAAGGTAGGTAACAATTTTAAGGTAAATTAACTGTAAATATGTAAGTAGAATTGCCGATTTACTTCAAAGTAATTAAAACATTTGATATAATTTTTAAGTTAAAATTGTTTATACTCTAAATATTTTTGTCGTTACTCTCCTGGCTCAGAGGCTCTATCTACACATGTTAGGTAGCCTTAAATATAACTTATATAATTATGTTATATATCGAGGAGGTGGAGGCGGGTGGCTCAAGACCGGTCTGTGTGGAGAACCTTGGGGGCGGCCTATGTCCAGCAGTGGACGTCGTTTGGCTGGGTTAGTTTTGATTCCCCCTGTTCTTGTTTCCCGCCGTGTGTGTTTTAATACCGGTAGTTTGAGTTCATGGAAACAGAGCACCATGGGATGTCCGCAAGGATCGGTTCTTGGCCCGACTCTTTGGAATCTCCTCCTCAACGACCTCCTGCTGCTGCCTCGACCCGAAGGAGTGCATTTGATCGCATATGCCGACGATGTGACCATAGCAATTGAGGCGTCTTCCCGCGCCGCGATTGAACGTAATGCCGCGATCATGTTGAGTGCAATTGCCGATTGGGGAACCCGGAATCGTCTTGGGTTCTCCCCTGGTAAGTCTTCAACGTTGACTGTTAAAGGTAAGTTTAAGCGAGCGCCTACCATTCGCATGGACGGCGCCTCGGTTGCGAGTGTCACGCAGGCTACGGTGCTCGGTGTTACTCTGGACGATGCAAGATCCTACGCGCCGCATGCTAGTATCATCGGGGAAAAGTCCTCTAACTGCTTCGGCAAAATGTCGCGGATTTCGGCGACCAGATGGGGAATGAAGTACCCTGCCCTTAGAGTTCTGTATTCAGGAACCTACGTGGCCGTCTTGACGTACGCTGCGGCCGTATGGTATCGACGATGGTCCAACTTCGTGGTCAAACGAACGCTTTTGCGCACCCAGAGGCCTGCACTTATTTTATTAACGAAGGCGTACAGATCGTGCAGCACCGCAGCGTTACCTGTGCTTGCGGGCGTGTTACCAGCCGATCTGGAAGTTTGTCGTGCGGGACGAATTGCGGAGGAGGGTTACCAATTGGCCGCGAAAGAACTGCGCACTCTCAAGTTCACAGTTAGGCGGGAACTCGCTGTTCTTTGGCAGGAACGATGGCAGGCTAGTGAAGACGGACGCGAATTATACAGCTTCTTCCCAGATGTGTCTGTAAGGCTGAAGTCAGGATGGATCGAACCGGATTACGAGGTCTCCCAAATACTCACCGGACACGGATGCTTTAGGAAGCGCCTAAACAAGCTTGGGCTTTGCGACACTCCGGTCTGCCCGTGCGGTGAAGCTGAGGAAAGCCGTGATCACGCGCTCTGGGAATGTAGCTTGTACGCAGAAGGAAGATCGCTGATGCTAGATTCGATACGCTACGCAGAGGCGGGTCCAGTGTATCACGTGGAACTGGTTCGCAGCATGGAAAACTTTGGCGCGTTGCGCACATTTGCGCACACTTGGCACTCCATCAGAAGAACATTGGACAGCTAGAGGATTGAGTGACGCTGAACGCGAAGTACCGTTCTGTGTTGTTTTGCCCTATTAAGGGGATAGTAGATACTTACGAAGCCAGCCCCTTTGGGGAGAGTATGGCTCGGGACATTAAAGATTTGTAGGGAGTCAAGAAAGAGCGCGCGGGAAAGAGCAGACGCAAGTACCGTGCGCTTCTCCCGTGATTCGGTCCGTATGCCGCAAGGCAGGTAGGACCATGAGGTGGTGGTGGGAATATGTTCTTGTTTCCCCCCGAATGTTATTAAAACGATATTGTGTAACTATATGCATACAATAATTCTCGATTGCCCCCGAAATTTAAAAAACAGTACAGTCAAGCATAACTTACTAATTATTACCTATGTTTATGCATGCAACTTAAATGATAATTAATATTTTATTTTATACTAAACAAATCAAATATTACTTTAATATGGACACATGCATGAGGAATCTGATGGGAGTGAATGAAGCAAAAGAGATATGTCAGGATCGTTGCAAATGGCGTTCCGTAGTCTCTGCCTACCCCTCCGGGAAACAGGCGTGAGTCTATGTATGTATGTATGTAATATGGACACTTCAATATCTCACAATCATTTTAAAGAGTAGAAGTTTAACATTGTTTAAAATACCGTGGTCAAACTGAATTCATACATCAAGCGCTTTTAGAGCTTGATGATGCTTATGAATTCAATTTCCATATACGTCTAGTAGCGCTAACGTGACAAAGCGCTTAGTACTCGTTTCGGCACTCAATTGATATGTAGTTGATAAAATCGCTCTCTCGCTCTTTCACCCGTATTGCGTCCCTAGTAATTCCATATTAAAGAAATTTTAATTTATAACAAAAAATCGGGCAAGTGCGAGTCTGACTCGCGCACCGAGGGTTCCGTACGCATTTTACCTTATTTGAGGTTGGTGCTAATTACGCTAGTCTTCTAAATCTGAGGGTCTAGTACCAGTTTACACTCAATCGTCACGGTGGACGATAGCCTAGACGACGGGAACAATTTCCATACATTTTCTAAATGCGCCCCCTAGCGGTCTCTATCGATCGCTTCTCTCCATTAGGGGCGCTTTAACAAGTACGAAAATTAACCTTAATTTTCAACTTTTTTAAATTTTCAGAATTATTCCTTTATTTGTGCTGTAGAACCCTGCTTTTGGCCAAATTTCGTGATTCTAGTTCAACGGGAACTACCATATAGGTTTTCGACCCAAAACCTATAGGGTACTTACGGTTGACCTAAAATTGTCAATTTTTGTCAAAACTAAGGTCTTACAGCACAAGTAAAGGAAAAATTCCGAAAATTAAAAAAAGTTGAAAATTAAGGTTAATTTTGGTGCTTACAAGCTTTCGCAAAAATCTAATTTTCACCATATCTTTTTATCGGGTCGACCCAGGACCCTGATTTTTACACACCTAATAGGAACCATAGACCTCAGTATCTGGTATAAATTTCAATTTGCTAGGTCCACCCGTTCCTGAGAAAATCGGTGGTGACACACGGACAGACAGACAGACAGACAGACAGACAGACAGACAGACAGACAGACAGACAGACGGACAAGAAAGTGATCTTATAAGGGTTCCTTTTTTACCTTGTGAGGTACGGAACCCTAAAAATACTGGTAAACTATAAAATATATAATCTATCTAGGTATAACTAAAAATTAAGATAAATCAATTTAGAAAGTTTTCCATCATGATGAATGTACGTTTCGATGTTTCACCTACCTACGTTCAAATATTTTTCTAGCGCATTTATAACGTCACAATACAAAAGTAATTTGGACTTTATTCAAATCATAGAAGTATCCGTTACTGAAATTTATAATCGAATAAAGATGTATTTTAGACCACAGTAAATATTTTTCCGTGGCTTACGGTTATCTGACCAGAAATATATGTATAAGCGCAGAGCATTTGGAACATTGGGTATCCTTTGCATATATATCCGACACCTAACTGATTTATGAGCAATAGGTAGATAGTATGCCTATCTCTCTCAAGCACGTTATGTTTTGTCTCATTCAAGCATCATTAGTAGGGATGTTGGCCGTGACCTTGTAGCTATAGCCAGTGCATCTGATTAGACATATTAGTGTAGTGCCTATGTATTATTGTAATCACAATGTCGGGTAAAGGTCCTTCGTCGATGGGTACTCATTATAAAATTATTGGGAACAAACGAGGAAAAACTTTATTGCACGCAGGGTACTAATATATATTACATAGGAAAAATAAAAAATCAACCGTGTAGGTGTGTGTTAATAAAAGAAAAGTAAGTGCAGTGGTGCTATTAAAGTGGTTCATGAAACAGACAGTGTACATTTTAATAACAAACATTCATCAGATTTCCTGCCAAATTTTAAAAACAATGAAGTTAGTAGTATGATTAATGAAACAAAAAAAGAAGTTTCCAGCAATTTTGAGTCCATACAAAAAATATAATATGAAATGAATAGCATGAAAATTAAAAATGAAATGGACAAAAATGAAAGCAATAATTTATGTACTGCAATTTTAAATCAGGTAAATGTCATAACTTTTTACTGTTTCTACGGGATATATACCACGTACCTTAGTTTTGGGTAACCGATATTTCGGCACTGTTGCAAGCGCCATGTTCACGGATGTACATCCGTATAGATAGTGACCACGAAAGTTAAATGTCAACTATATAGAAGCAGGAATAAATACTTAAACGTACCAAAAATACAATTTAAGGAAGCAAAAGACGTTATCATACCAACATCATTTAAACCATATGTACTGATTGATTACGCCAAAGACGATAACCGGATTCTCATCTTTGCCTCAAATGAAGTCAAGAATTATATTAATCATGTGCAGCATTATTTCGGCGATGGACCTTTTGACTGTTGTCCAAAACCATTTAAACAAATGTATACCATCCATGGAGATATTGGCAGTGACGCCACTGCAACTAATATAGTGCCATTGTTTTACGTACTACTTATCAATAAAGAAACCAGTACGTATGAAATCATGTTGAAAAAAATAAAAGAAGGTCATTCTGATTTCAACCCTAAAAAAATTACGTTGGGTTTTGAAACGGCGGCAATGAACGCAATTAAAAATGTTTTTCCAAACGTTATTATTTATGGTTGCTTTGTACATTTTCAAAGATGTATATTTAGACGAGCAAAATCAATGGGATTACTACATCACGCGGAGTCAAAACAGCACGTAAAATTATGTATAAGCTTGGCTTTTCTTCCAAAAGAAGATATAGAGGACGGATGGCTCTCAATAATCGAAAATAGGTAAGACTTTCACTATTTTTCATTTCTAGTGAGTAGATATTTTTCATCTTTTCTGTACGCAATTTAATAACGATTATAATGATGGCACTTTCAAATGTACGCCCTTTATATCAAGTAGTTATTAAAGGCAATACAAAAATATATAACGTTCTATTTTGTCTATACTACCGTATTTTTTATGTTACAGTGTTTCTGAAGAGCACATAATCAAGTTTTATGATTACTTCGTTAAACAATGGCTTGAGCCCTATGATATGATATCAAAATGGTGTTGTTACAAGAAACTGCATCGAAAACCAACTTCGTAGAAGCTTGGAATCAGAGACTCCAAAAAATCGTACACAGAAAACCTAATTTATTGCAAATACTCTAGATGATTGCACTAGATATTTCTACACATGAGATCGCTCAAAAAAAGTAATATATTCTTATCATATTTAAATTAATACTAATTACTTCAAATATTAATGTTATTTGAATAAGAATTGAATAAAAGAATAAAAGAAAGAATTAAAGAATTTGAATAAGTTGTATTGTGCAAATCGTAATACAAATGGTTATTCGATAAAAATATTACCTTTATTACAGTTTTATAAATACGTACCTATATGTAAAGTATTTATTTGGTTGCAGATGGCTCACTAAGAATGAAGCTATACATAAAAGGAAGAGGAAAAGTGTATTATACGACGCTGAGATAATACAAATTCCAAACAAATATAATAATGAGGAAATTTCAATGCTCTCATTCTTGGAAACTATCAGCTCAATGATTGTATATCTATAATAGGTCCCAAATTTTGTTGATTTTCTTTGTTATTTGAAATAAGCTTTAAATTAGGACTTGTTGATTATATACAATTAAAATTATACATACATATTTTTTTTTCATGCACACAAATGTTTGACTTGAGCGGGAATCGAACCCGCGACCTTCGGCGTAGCAGTCGCTTACACTCCCGTTGCGCCAACCGGTCGTCAATATAATAATGTCAATAATATTATATTATTATTGTTGATTGATAGTCATAGTCTGGAATTATTTATATGTATTAAGTACGATCATAATTAGTGACTTCTATTTGAAGCAGTAGTAGTGTCAAGTGTCACTGTAGTTCAATGATTTATTTTTTGACGACCGGTTGGCGCAGCGGGAGTGTAAGCGACTGCCACGCTGAAGGTCGCGGGTTCGATTCCCGCTCAAGTCAAACATTTGTGTGCGTGAACATGGATGTTTGTCTTGGTCTGGGTGTTTCTATGTATAATATGTATGTATTTAAAAAAAAAAGTATATATGTATGTTTATCCATTATCTAGTACCCATAGTACAAGCTCTGCTTAGTTTGGGACTAGATGGTGTTGTGTGAATGTGGTAGAATATTATTATTATTATTCTTCTTTATTACATCTTTTCTCATGGTAGAATTTTATACACTTAAATAAAAAAAAAAAAAAACCATATAAAATAGGACCACGGAGACCCACCGGTATCGGGTACAGGGACCAAGCTACCGGTGGTTAGGGCTCCAGAGAGAGGAACCTCCGAACTATGCGCGTCGTGTCCAACAATACTGCCTTCTGTATAGAGGACTTGATCCAGCCGTCTAACGAGAGCCTCTTGAGATGGTGGTCGAGGCTCTTGGCAATGAGACCATTAACTGACACGACTATCGGTACAATGATCGCCGAGTCCACATCCCACATGTCGACAATCTCGTGAGCTAGGTCCAAATACTTGATTTCCTTATCTTTTTCGGCTTTCACGAGATTCTCGTCATGGGGAATAGTAACATCAACAATCATTGCAAGGCGTTCTGATCGATCTATCACCACAATATCGGGCTTGTTAGCCACGATAGTCCTATCGGTGATGATAGATCGATCTCAGTACATAGTGGCACGACCATTTTCGAGAACTGGATCGGGCACATACCTGTAGTACGGTACTTCAAAGGGTACAAGGTCATATTTTAAGGCAAGCTGCTGATGGACGATCCTGGCTACTTGATTGTGCCTGTGCAAGTATTCGCCGTTGGCAAGACGAGAACAACCGGAAACTATATGTCTGAGGGATTCGCCGGGCTGGTGACACGCCCGACATATGTCAACAGTCCCATCCTTCAGAATATACTTACGGTAGTTGTTCGTCATGACAACTTCGTCCATAATTGCACAAACAAAACCTTCGGTCTCTGCAAATAAATTACCAAACCGTAGCCAGGCTACTGATGACATGAGGTCTACATCGGGCCCATGCAAGGCCCGATAAAAACGTCCATGCAACTCTTTGCCTTTCCATACTTCCCTGCGCTCTTCAGTACTAAGTACAACAGGTTTGCGCCAGCTCTCTTTTGCCAGACCCAACGGGGTAAGTCCGTTGTCTACAGCAACAATATCACGATATTATTATTATAATTATAATTTGTTTAAAACATTTTTATACTGAAGTCAAAGTACAAAGCAAGCTTTAGTATTTAAATTTGTAAGAGTACCTAACTAAATCTGTGATTAGAGTGGTGATAATTTTAAATAAGTGTTACGTTATGTTATTTGTTTTTTTTTTTGTTAATTCTATTAAATACATTTTTATACTGAAACTAAAGTGCAAAGCAAGTTGTGGTATTTAAATTGTAAGAGTTACTTAATCTGTGATTGCAAAGAAAGCTGATGTACCTATTTAAATTATAAGGATACAAAAATCTATAATAGAGATCTAGATTTGATTGATGATAAGTTAAAATAAATACACTGAAATATAACCAGTACTTTTCTCTTTGACTGTACCTCCTTGATTTTACTTCATAAAACGTAATAATAAAAGTGATCAATTTTCGGGGGGAAACAGGAACAGGGGGAATCGACACTAACCCGTTTGGCTGATGTGATGATGATGATGTTATATATCAAACGATATGCTTAACGTTATTCAAAAACCATTTAAGAGTATATACAATAAACATCACTATTTGTCTTCTTCATTATATTTACACATCGATTATTTACATAACTTTACCTTTCTAATGAATGGAAAAAGTTATTAACATTTTATATTTACATATTCAATATTGATTTGGTAAATGTTTTAAGCGTAATATTTATGTACATCGAAAGCGTCCTAATAAAATACATACATTGCTAATATTAAACTACTACAGGTTTTCTTTCTTTGAGTTTACATGAGCAACTTTTTTTTAAACTAGTGTTGTTATTTTTGTTTGTGTACTCGATGAGTGATCTTGACGAATGTCTTTGCTATAAGGTGTCTGCCTTATCATTAGTTACATGAGTGTAGCTAGACTTATCATTGGTACTTATTTCTTTGATGTTGTTGCAGTTTGGTTTTGTGTCGGCTGCTGGCTGGTCTGATGTTTTCTTATCTGTGTCGTTAATTAGCTGTATTGTTTGACCGTTGATGAGTTTGAAGTCGGCGGAGTCTGTCTGGGTTTCTTTGTCGGTGGTTGGTGCTTCTGGAATAAGATTTATTGATATTAGTGGACAATTTACCATTAGGATCAAAGAGTTATTTTGGTATCCATACGCAGAAATTATATTTAAACCGTTTCTATGGCAGCACTTAAGAAATATTTATCATTAAGGTACTTTGTACTTTTGGTGTTGTGTGATAATCCTCGCCCAGTCTTGCTGATCAGTGCCAGATTTGTGTATCCTTTAACAAAACAATAAATTCCTACTACTTGTTGTTATAAGGTTAAATATTGAATAATCGACTATTTCAATTCTCACCTAGCAGAGCCACTATAATTTAGACTAAATAATAACGTAAATAAAAAGTAATATCGAAGACAGGCCTCAAATAAAACGAATTTCAAAAACAACTTGCAACTCCTACATTAAAATCCTTTCTTAGCCAACGAACTTTAAATAGAATCCACATCCAGTCGAAATCTTGCGTTGCTGACTAGTACTAGTTCAGGCTTTGCGATGATATATCAAGTAGCATATCATTATTGTATGTAGATTTGACGCGTGAAAAAATAATTATAACACTGCAAATTTCACTTTCGCTCCAACCCATCTCCTAACCTTGTCACTGTAAAATCGCCTTAAAGACCCACATAATAATGAACAACTTATTTTTAAAATTATTCGCTGGATGTGTCAAGGGTTGAGTTGGCGGCGGCTTGCGGTTGTACCGGACCGGCATTATGCTCTGCCGAACATTGCGCTCCGGCCGGATCAGGATTATGTACAACTGGAAACAACCGTAAAATATGGCTTATATTATACGAGTTACAAAGAAAACTCAGGCGACCGTTACGCTAGGGGTAAAAGTCCTCTTTGTTTTATAATTGCTGGGGATCATCATCATCATCCTCTTAGCGTTATCCCAGTTTCAACCTGGGGTCCGCTTTCTAGTCTAACCGGATTTGGCTGAATATTAGCTTTTCCACAGAGCGACTGCCTGTCTGACCTCCGCAACCCGAAGGGATAGCGATATTCCATGGTTTAGACTAGTGTCAGTTTATTTAGAAGGTACTGACGCCCTGTAACGACTGTCAAGGATCTTCATGACAACCGGGACCGACGGCTTAACGTGCTCTCCGAGGCACGGGACAAGCGATAATTAACAATTTAATACGCACATAACTCCGAAAAGTCATTGGTGCGCGCCGTGGATTCGAACCCGATACTCTCTGCATGGCAGTCTGTTGGTATATCCACTCGGCTATCGCTGCCTTATAATTGCTGGGGATCTCCACGTAATTTAGTGTAAGCTCACAAATTATGTAAGTCGTATATTATCACAACCCAATTGACAATCGATATACCAAAGAACACTGGCGAGTGATAACCTTGTTTATTTAACCCATATAAAGTGCAAAGGGTAAAACTGATAGCTATCATAAGTTTCTAAAAAAATCTGAAAAATAATTTAAGAATCTAAACATTTCTAGGTATCATGTTTGGCTTGGCTTTCACAGAGATTTACTCGGCGTTGCGTAAAAGGGAATCTCTTGAGAAATCTCGGTACAATTCTTTTCAAGTATCCGCTGAATAGAACTGGCATATTCAGAGTTCAGTTCAGCTATTCGGGTTGGCTATTTATAATGTTGGTGAAACTCAAAATACGAGCCACGGTTTGACCGAGAGGTTTTCAGAACTGAATGAAAGAACATTTTCATATTTTAAAGTACCTACCAATTGATTTCAAGGTGGATTTCTTTTTATTCTTATTAGTCGACTAAATAAAAATGTTTTTGTTGGGTGGGTATACATTTTACTATCGATTCTAAATTTTACAGGTTTACCGAACCGTATTTGTATGTCTTTTGAATGACCTGTGAAGAGAAAAATACTTTTCGACCTCAGAATATTTTGCCTTTTTTGATAAGACTTTCCTAATAAGAGAAAGGCTTTCCTAATGTTGTTTCCCTTCAGGTTCCAGGTTCACCTTAAGACTCCGGCTACGCTCTTAGACCGCTACACTTTCCTGCATCGCCTTCGGCGTCACCTCTGCCGAAGAGTCTGGCCTGCCCTGCTCATCGTACTCGCACCGCCGGCGTCTGCCAGCTGAACCAACGGCCTGCGAGGATCTACCGCTACGCGCAGCCTTCGAGCAGCCTGCCTACACACTACCGGAGGGAACAGCGTGCGAGACTGCAGCCCTTAGTGTTCAAGTCAGTGTCGTGTTGTTGGTCGGTCATACTCGTGGCAAGGGAAGTGAGACAATACTCGGCAAATAACCGCATAGAACCTTTTCTGCGTTTTAATACCAGAACCCGTTACAACATGATTATATTTCTTTGATATTTCGTAGGCTTTATTGACATTGACATGATATTAATTATATTATTACTATAACTGACATTATTATTACTATAACTGACATTATTATTTTTTCTTTGATATTGTGTAGGCTTTATTGAAATTGACATGATATTAATAATAATTAATTTTGTTTCATATTTGTAATTTACATAATTATGTCAATTGAATTTCTAATTAACTAGAGAAGCCTTACATTGTTATTCTAAATTCAACATTTGCATGTCTTGGAATGGACAGAACATGTTGAGACTGTGTGTATAATGTATTATAACACCTAAATGTACACATGTTGAGACAAATAAATAATCTTTATCTTATCAAAAAAGGCAAAATATTCTGAGGTCGAAAAGTATTTTTCTCTTTACAGGTCATTCAAAAGACATACAAATACGGTTCGGTAAACCTGTAAAATTTAGAATCGATAGTAAAATGTATACCCACCCAACAAAAACATTTTTATTTAGTCGACTAATAAGAATAAAAAGAAATCCACCTTGAAATCAATTGGTAGGTACTTTAAAATATGAAAATGTTCTTTCATTCAGTTCTGAAAACCTCTCGGTCAAACCGTGGCTCGTATTTTGAGTTTCACCAACATTATAAATAGCCAACCCGAATAGCTGAACTGAACTCTGAATATGCCAGTTCTATTCAGCGGATACTTGAAAAGAATTGTACCGAGATTCCTCAAGAGATTCCCTTTTACGCAACGCCGCGTAAATCTCAGTGAAAGCCAAGCCAAACATGATACCTAGAAATGTTTAGATTCTTAAATTATTTTTCAGAATTTTTTAGAAACTTATGATAGCTATCAGTTTTACCCTTTGCACTTTATATGGGTTAAATAAACAAGGTTATCACTCGCCAGTGTTCTTTGGTATATCGGTTGTCAATTGGGTTGTGATAATATACGACTTACATCATTTGTGAGCTTAGGTTCGTTTTCGTCTAACAGATGTAAATGATGTAATGTTCTTAACTGTAAAATAACGGGCGAGTGCGCCCGCTGAGGGAACGTCTTAACTGAATTCGTAATAGGTATGTCAAGTCTAACATCAAAGTCCAATCTACGACAAAAACAAGATTTCTTTCACCGATACACCCGTTATTGTCATCATCATCATCATCATCACCCTAGCATTATCCCAGTTGCATTCAAGGCTTACACGCCTTGGAGCCCAGGGTCCGCTTACTGGTCTAACCAGATATGACAGAATATCAACTTTTCCACAGAGCGCCTGCCGTCTGACATCCGAAACCCAAAGGATAGCGATATTCCATGGTTTAGACCAGTGTCAGTTTATTTGAAGGTACTGACTCCCCGTAACGACTGTCAAAGATCTTCATGACAGCCAGGACCGACGGTTTAACATGCTCTCCGAGGCACGGGGCAAACGATAATTAACAATTGAATACGCACTTAACTTCGAAAAGTCATTGTCGCACCCGTTACAGTATTACGCAATAAATCTCATTTATGTAAGTCTATACAAATTGCATGCTTCGCATAAAAAGTTATCACTAAATTACGTGGAGATCCCCAGCAATTATAAGGCAGCGATAGCCGAGTGGATATACCAACAGACTGCCATGCAGAGGGTATCGGGTTCGAATCCACGGCGCGCACCAATGACTTTTCGGTGTTATGTGCGTATTAAATTGTTAATTATCGCTTGTCCCGTGCCTCGGAGAGCACGTTAAGCCGTCGGTCCCGGTTGTCATGAAGATCCTTGACAGTCGTTACAGGGCGTCAGTACCTTCTAAATAAACTGACACTAGTCTAAACCATGGAATATCGCTATCCCTTCGGGTTGCGGAGGTCAGACAGGCAGTCGCTCTGTGGAAAAGCTAATATTCAGCCAAATCCGGTTAGACTAGAAAGCGGATCCCAGGTTGAAACTGGGATAACGCTAAGAGGATGATGATGATGATCCCCAGCAATTATAAAACAAAGAGGACTTTTACCCCTAGCGTAACGGTCGCCTGAGTTTCCTTTGTAACTCGTATAATATAAGCCATATTTTACGGTTGTTTCCAGTTGTACATAATCCTGATCCGGCCGGAGCGCAATGTTTGGCAGAGCATAATGCCGGTCCGGTACAGCCGCAAGCCGCCGCCAACTCAACCCTTGACACATCCAGCGAATAATGTTAAAAGTAAGTTGTTCATTATTATGTGGGTCTTTAAGGCGATTTTACAGTGACAAGGTTAGGAGTAGATGGGTTGGAGCGAAAGTGAAATTTGCAGTGTTATAATTATTTTTTCACGCGTCAAATCTACATACAATAATGATATGCTACTTGATATATCATCGCAAAGCCTGAATAGTACTAGTCAGCAACGCAAGATTTCGACTGGATGTGGATTCTATTTAAAGTTCGTTGGCTAAGAAAGGATTTTAATGTAGGAGTTGTAAGTTGTTTTTGAAATTCATTTTATTTGAGGCCTGTCTTCGGTATTACTTTTTATTTACGTTATTACTTAGTCTAAATTATAGTGGCTCTGCTAGGTGAGAATTGAAATAGTCGATTATTCAATATTTAACCTTATAACAACAAGTAGTAGGAATTTATTGTTTTGTTAAAGGATACACAAATCTGGCACTGATCAGCAAGACTGGGCGAGGATTATCACACAACACCAAAAGTACAAACTGCCTTAATGATAAATATTTCTTAAGTGCTGCCATAGAAACGGTTTAAATATAATTTCTGCGTATGGATACCAAAATAACTCTTTGAACCTAATGGTAAATTGTCCACTAATATCAATAAATCTTATTCCAGAAGCACCAACCACCGACAAAGAAACCCAGATAGACCCCACCGACTTCAAACTCATCAACGGTCAAACAATACAGCTAATTAACGACACAGATAAGAAAACATCAGACCAGCCAGCAGCCGACACAAAACCAAACTGCAACAACATCAAAGAAATAAGTACCAATGATAAGTCTAGCTACACTCATGTAACTAATGATAAGGCAGACACCTTATAGCAAAGACATTCGTCAAGACCACTCATCGAGTACACAAACAAAAATAACAACACTAGTTTAAAAAAAAGTTGCTCATGTAAACTCAAAGAAAGAAAACCTGTAGAAGTTTAATATTAGCAATGTATGTATTTTATTAGGACGCTTTCGATGTACATAAATATTACGCTTAAAACATTTACCAAATCAATATTGAATATGTAAATATAAAATGTTAATAACTTTTTCCATTCATTAGAAAGGTAAAGTTATGTAAATAATCGATGTGTAAATATAATGAAGAAGACAAATAGTGATGTTTATTGTATATACTCTTAAATGCTATTTAAATAACGTTAAGCATATCGTTTGATATATAATATCATCATCATCACATCAGCCAAACGACGTCCACTGCTGGACATAGGCCTCCCCCAAGGTTCTCCACACAGACCGGTCTTGAGCCGCCCGCCTCCATCTCCTCGATATATAACATAATTATATAAGTTATATTTAAGGCTACCTAACATGTGTAGATAGAGCCTCTGAGCCAGGAGAGTAACGACAAAAATATTTAGAGTATAAACAATTTTAACTTAAAAATTATATCAAATGTTTTAATTACTTCGAAGTAAATCGGCAATTCTACTTACATATTTACAGTTAATTTACCTTAAAATTGTTACCTACCTTCTTGTTAGATAAATATGTTATTTTAATTTAGAAGTAGAATTTCCGAGTTGCTGTAACTCAGCAATATGTGTTATGAAATAAATATCAAACAATGGTGAATTTTATCAATCTAGTTTAAAGTACAATTCTGCTTAAAATGCTTTACTTAATTTTGTTGATAAATTTATTAATTATAATTGACATTGTCGCTACTTTCTTGCTCTCTCTGCGCGTGTTACGAACATAAACTATAAGGACGTAAATACTAAGAGCATATTTACGAAAATAAACAGTTTGATGTTAATATGGTATTTTATTAAATAGTTATTCCCTCTGGTAAAACATAAAATTTTGATTATATGACAACGTCTCATTAGGTATAGCAAAATAATGCTGTCAGCTTTCTAATGACTGAAGAAGCAATCAGTCTCGCTACCCAAGGAAGACAGTTTGTAGAATTCATATTACTCTCAGTGACAATCCAACTAATAGTCTGCCTAATGGATTATTATCACTCAAATCAACTTACATATCACCCCGATCAATGAAAGTTCAACGAACTAATTGTTCTGGCATCGCATCGATCTGACTTTGAAATGGAGCCATCAGTGTAAGGAACGCCTGCTGATTAGTGCTGATATTATGCGAGTTCTGTGGTGTGTTCTGTTTTAGAAGTTACGTGTGCATTAAAAATGTTAATTATCGCTCGCTTAATAATGTGCCGGGAAGATGGCAATAGGCTCGCCCCCTATTACATTGGGACCGAAACTTAACTGGCTGAACCGGAATCGAGCAATCCACAAATAGGTAAACTGTTAATCGTTACGTTTACATAGGGCCGTAGGTCATTTTTGGGTTTATTATCCAGGATCGAGGCGACGGAATAATTAGAGAAATACACTTTTAGAGTGTTTAGCCAATTTCTCCAATCATCTTTGTCAAAATTGGTTGAATGGGTTGTAGAACCTAATTTAGGCTTTGACACACCCCGGCCCTGACCAACTAGTTTTTTGGTTTCGTAGATTTACAGTTCGGGCAGTTAGGGAATGTCACATCCCTACGGCCGCACTTGAAGCAAATTGCAAACCGATCGCGTTTGCACTCATTCAAACTGTGATACGGCAGCGCGGGCAGTACTTGGACGTGACTAGAGCGACAGAGCTAGGTTTATACTTAGGATTGCTAGATTCGTTGTTCTCAGTGTATTCGGGTTTTCCGGGCGTACCCTCTATAGTGGTAACGGGATAATTTTATTGAAGGAATATTATATTACGTGCTCGGTTATAAGTTTGTGACTGTAAGCTAGGTCTGGTGCCAACGTGTCGTTACTATAATACAGTTCGCGGAATTGAGAGTTCAAACATTTCATCCGTTCGTAGTTTAAACATAACGTCTGCAGTGTTGCTATACTGTCTATTGAAGATATTGACGGAGTGCTAGCTCCGTAGCTCCGCTAGCGAGTAGCATGGACGTATGTTATGCAATAGAATGTCTACCTTTTCGCGTTCGGACAATCACATTTTTTTTTAATGGTACCCGTAATCACAGGGTGTTGAGCCCAGTTCCTCCGACGTAGTCGAAGTCCTTTTTAAGTCGCCTTTCTTTCATCTCTTTCACGATAGCTCCGCCGTGTGGTTGACGGCATAGAATACAAGTGTCACCACCCCCTATCTTCCCGTGGGTGTCGTAAGAGGCGACTAAGGGATAACACGATGCAAATACCATCTTTGCGTAGAGACGGAAAACTCGACATCAAACCCTATACGACTGCCTCGTTGGTCTCGCGGCATAAATGTGCGCGTGGGATCGGGAGGTCCCGGGTTCGATTCCTGGGTCGGGCAGTGCTATTGGGTTTTTCTGTCACGAAATTCTCAGTAGCAGCACGGAGTCTGGAAATGTGCCCGGTACGGCAATAGGCTCGCCCCTTATTACGTGGGACTAAAGTATATCTGACGAAAAGTGGGTGTAGAAATACACCTCTGCCTACCCCTTCGGGGATAAAAGGCGTGACGATATGTATGTATGTATGTATGTATACACTCTTCTTAACGCTATCTTAGTTGCTAATTTACAATAATATACAATTTTACAAAATACATTCTCAATAATAAAATACAATAATAATACTATTTAATAATATACATTATTCTACTCTCGTGCGCAAGTGCTGCAGAGCAGGCCGCGCACAAAAGGACATTATTTAATTATTTTAAGTATTATTTTAATCACTTATTCACCTACTTTGAGTATAAAAGTTCACAACTAGACTGTACTCACATTAGTCACTGCATAACATTGCTGTATGTAAAGTTGAGTCTGCACGTTACACCACCTGCCAGCACTTCACACACATTTGAAGTTTACAATAAAGGAAGCACTTGAACACATATTTCAACACACCATAATGTCTGAATTGGAGAACATCAAGACTGCCCAGAACAACCTTGAGGAGATTTTTACAAAAAGGATGGCGGAGCTTGAGGCGCAGCTTCATGGTGGGTCTGCGAAGGATACTGTTGCGAAGGTGGCGGAGGAGTTCCGGACTTTTAAGGAGCTCATGTATGCAATGCTTGGGCTTCTACGCAAGCAAGTGAACGAATGCACCCAGGCAATTGATGTAATGGAGACCAGGCACAGGCGCAAGGCCCTTATATTCCTTGGAGTGCCCGAGGTTGACAAGGAAGACTGTAGGGCTTCACTACTGAAAGTAGTTAAAAAAATGGACCTTCCCGGTATATCAGGTGATAGCTTCACTGTATGCCACAGAATCGGTGCCTCATCTGATGCCCATCATCGGCCAATCCTAGCCTGGTTTGCCGGAATGGACTTGAGGTCTGAAGTTTCGAAGTTTCGTTCTGAAGGGCACATCCGTGACGGTGAAGGAGTTCCTGACGAGATCCAGGCAGGCTATCTTCGGCAAGGCTCGGCAGCATTTCGGGATCCGTGCCTGTTGGACACAAGACGGTGTCATCATGGTGAAGGCGTCGGATGGCACTCGCCATAAGGTAACAACTTCAGACGACCTGGACAGACTGTTCCAGAAATACCCCAAGCAGGCAAGCGGTTCTGCGTCCGTGAGCAAGAGCGGCGCCGGGGCTGTTACGAGCACAACCTCTAAGGCGCGTAAATAAACTATCAGCGCTGTTCTACTACTTTCTATATACTCTTTCTTCAATTTTATTCACTTATTTCATTGTTTAGAATGTGTTTAGTTTGTTTGTTTAGATGTATCACAATCACAATGTGAATTGTGAGGTAAGTTTGACATTGACACATTTGACAGCCTATTGATAAGTTCAGAAATTATTATTTCAATGTTTTCTTTGGTGTTGTTTGTTGTATTCTTTGAGAAAATGTTGTAATACGTTTTGTTATCCTTTTAAATTATTTTTGTTTCTGTTATTACTTTTATTGGTTATATTTTTTTTTGCTTGTGTTTGCTGGCGGGTGGTGCAGAGAAGACAGTAACTCTTAATTTATCGTGTATACAAAATAATTTATATATTTTTATATTGCATATCTTATATATTAGTATTTTTTTTTATTATTTTACTACATATATTATTCTATATATTTTATTACATACATATTATATGATGGACGTTGATACATATTTTTCGGCTAATGAGTCAATTTCATCTTCTGACAACGAGAGTTTCTGTTCTGCGGATGGTACCTTATGTGAATACCTGCAAAATGCATTTGCGCAACGAAGTCGGTCGTTGTTTAAAGTTTGCCACATAAATGCGCAGAGCATACCAAGTCACTATAGTGATTTGTTGGAAGGGTTTTCCAACTCTAACGCACACGCCATTCTGGTCTCTGAGAGTTAGCTTACACCATCTCTTCCTTCCACCTCTTACTCTCTACCGGGGTACGTTCTTATACGTAACGACCGGGTTGGTACTCTTACCAAAATTTTATACGTATAGGTACTGCGGAGGTAGATTGCGACACCACCACCTCTCTAGGTGGTGGTGTCGCAATCTACCTCCGCAGTACCTTTACGTATAAAATTTTGTCTTCTTCATCACTCGCTTCTTCGCCTGCGGAGTACTTATTTCTCGAGGTCGACGTCGAGGGGGCTAAAGCCGTCCTTGGCGTCGTCTATTGTCCACCTTGTGCTAACTTTTTCTCCAGTCTCGAACCGATTCTGGAATCTTTAGGGTCAGAGTACACACATCACATCATCATGGGCGATTTTAACACCGATCTCCTTTCCCAACATTCCAGTCGCTCCCGCAAATTACTTGACGTCGTTCAGTCAGCCAGCCTCCACATACTACCTTTGCAAGCAACTCACCACAATAGCAATGGCGGGGACACATGGCTAGACTTAATCCTCACCTCTGATCCTTCCTTAGTTGCATCCCATGGCCAACTTTCCGCACCAGGATTTTCCCGTCATGACCTCATTTTCCTTGTATACCGTCTAAAACCTCCTAAGCCCCCTCCCAAAGTTCTGCACAGGCGTTATTTTGGTGGTATCGATGTGAATAAACTCAGTGAGGACGCTTCTGGGTTGAACTGGGACAACATGTTATCTGCCTCAACGGTGGACGAAAAGGTTAACCTCTTCAATGAGGCGGTTTGCGGTCTATACGATGTACATGCTCCAGTAAGACGGGTGAAGTTAAGGCGCCCTCCAGCACCCTGGATTACTACGGGTGTTCGAATGGCAATGCGCCGTAGAAATCGAGCATATCGGAGATATAAAAGAGACCGTAGTGAGGAGAACTGGGCACTATTTAAGTCTGCAAGGAATCGGTGCAATCAGATGGTACGCATGATCGTCTATTAATTTAGTGGTGAGTTCTTCCCATGTATTGAAATATTCTTTTAGGTCGCGATACCAGTGAAGTGCGTTACTGGTGAATATTTCGGAGGCATATGATAAAATTTTAGTGGATGGTAGATTACGCGCGGTTTGGAATTCGGTTACGCGTTGTAGGAACGCTCGTACCGTCGTATTTTAGCTTAGACAGTTCGCTAACTCTCAAATGCTCGCAATGCAATACTGGGGCTAACCCTGCCTGCGTCGAGGTAGACGGCGCAGGTTGGGCCTCAGCCACAGCATCAGCTGAGCGAACAACTGATTGTTCAATGGCGGACAGCTCCGCCGAGAGCTTGTCGAACCGGCTGCACAATTCGGTTATTCGTTTTGAATACGCCGTAGGACGTTCCATCCTACGGAGTTTATGGAAAATGTGGTTGTGCAGTGCGGTAGACCTCCTAGCTAGGTTCGCGTCGTAAGAAATGGCTAACGAATCCACTCGCTTGGCCAGCTCAGAGACGGCCTCGCTAGCGCCCTCGAAGTCCACTGGTATGGCTAGGCCCGACTCCAAAATATCATCATTTGGAATGGCTTCCAGTAATTTAGGGAGCTGCTTCCGCAGACCTAGGACAGAGGTAGCCGGCTCCTCACCTCTAATCGCAACCTCGTATGCTAGTTCACATTTGTTTAAAAGGAAGTATTTTATGGGGTGTGAGCCCATGGTGTATGAATAAACCGCGTAAGTATACACTACACACTACACTTAGTGCGCAAGCGTTCCGCCCTTACAAATGGCCTACTTTACGATTAGGCGTAAAAGTTCGACCGTTAGGACTAATTAGAAAAAACGTTAGAATTCAAATTTGCGAACTAGTACGTAGTAGGTAGTTACACTAAAAGGTAGACAATTAGTATAACAATACGTACCGGTTCGCTGTAGCCGCACCTGCTCGCTTACAATGATGAAGACCTGCTAGATGAGAACTCGAGCACGGAAAGCGAGACAATAACCCACGTTGGGCGCTACTGTAACGGGTTCTGGTATTAAAACGCAGAAAAGGTTCTATGCGTTTATTTGCCGAGTATTGTCTCACTTCCCTTGCCACGAGTATGACCGACCAACAACACGACACTGGCCTGAACACTAAGGGCTGCAGTCTCCCACGCTGTTCCCTCCGGTAGTGTGTAGGCAGGCTGCTCGAAGGCTGCGCGTAGCGGTAGATCCTCGCAGGCCGTTGGTTCAGCTGGCAGACGCCGGCGGTGCGAGTACGATGAGCAGGGCAGGCCAGACTCTTCGGCAGAGGTGACGCCGAAGGCGGTGCAGGAAAGTGTAGCGGTCTAGGAGCGTAGCTGGAGTCTTACGGTGAACCTGGAACCTGAAGGGAAACAGCATTAGGAAAGCCACAACCAATAGAGCCAGGCAGGCGGCGTCAGCCGGCCTCAGCTAGCAGGTAGAGAGATGGGCAGTACGCTAGTGCAGTAAATGTAGTAACTCACCCGTAGCTGGGACCAGGATACACGTATGAAGTAGTAGTAGTAGCACGTAGTTAGGCACGGTAACAATCATTAGCGGTGCCGGTCTCTCTGTCGGCCCCTATAATATATACTGGGCCCTCCATCAGAGTTCGTGTCGGCGCATAACCAAATATGTGCAAAACTCACGGGCGCGGACGATGACCTTCTCTGATTGGCCGAGCGTATGGACGGTATTATGACGTACGCACGGTAGGTACCGATCATACGTTACAATGTCAGTTATAGTAATAATAATTATGTCCAAATTTACACAATGTTAAAAGTTAATATACAAGTCACAATTAGTAGCACATTACATAATGCTTTTATCATTAAGAAATTCATCTATAGCATAATAACATTTGGTAGTCAGGAGTGTCTTTATAAATCGTTTAAATTGTGTTACATTGAGGGTCTTGCATGAATTAGGTAATCTGTTATAGATTTTCGGAGCCAGACAGAAAATACTTTTGGTTAAGAGTGTTGTATTTGTAGTGTGCATACATAATTTATGGCCATCACGGCGACTGCGAACGGTTACGTCTGACATTTTTTGGAAGAGGTGTGGGTTAGTTTTTACGAACACTGCAGTTTCATAAATATATAGGCTCGGTAACGTTAAAATGTTGTATTGTACAAAGTGTGGTTTGCAAGTGTCTGTGACTTGTAGCCCAAACATGGTTCTTATGCACCACTTTTGCAGTTTGAACACTACACTTTTAATTTGTGGACAGAATTGCCCCAGAATATGATGCCATATCGTAGTATTGGTTCAATGAAGCCATGGTACGCAGTCAGCAAGGCTGGTAAATTAACTAATGGAGCAAGTTTATAAAGCGCATATAATCGGATGCTTTTTTTTGGATAACTCTTCAATATGAGCTTTCCAGTTCAACTGTCTATCTATGACTAATCCGAGAAACTTTGCATTATCTACATCACTTATCGTATCATTTTTAGACTGTACTTTAAGCTGATTATTTTTCGGTCTTTGGCTAAAGTGCATGACATGGGTTTTTTTTGAAATTTATTTTTAAGTTGTTGTTGTGCATCCAGTCTATTATTGCCGAAAATGCGTGGTTAATATCGCGTTCGTAGTGATCAAGTGACTTACAAGGTACTGTTAGTGTGCTGTCGTCAGCAAATAGGATCATAGGTTGCTCAGTTGATCTGGGAACTTACTTGATACTTGATGGCACGGGCTGTTTCCGCAACTCCACGTCTTGGCGTGTATTTTGCGTGCGGGTGGGAATGGTGTCTTCATTCGAGCCACCCCAGCTCTTCGAGGAAGGCCAGCAGGCACTTGATGTGGCCCACTGCTTCCCTCAGGGTGCTGTATCTTGTCAGGTACTGCTGCCTGTACTGTGCGACCTCAGGGCAGTCGAGGAGCAGGTGGGCTGCCGTCTCGTCTATGGCAGCAGACGACAGGCAACAGGCCCTGCACAGAGGGCTGTCGGTGATACCTATAGTAAAAAGGTGTTTATTAAAGAATCCGTGTCCTGTGTAGGCGGCCGTGACTGTCCGCAGTTGTTGTTTGGACAGCCGGAGGATTTGTATGGCTATCTTACCGTCTACTGCGGGAAGAGCCTCCTTGGCCTGCCTACATGTTTCAATACCAATTCAGGACTGGTTGTGTTGGGTCCTGGTCCTATTCCTTACCAAGTTACGATAAAAACCAGAAGGGAGGGGAATAATGGGCTCGGGTCCCACCACCTCTAAAGTGGCCCCTCTTCTGGCAAGTACGTCGGCTGCGTCATTCCCTCTTGAGCCACTGTGGCCCTTGATCCATTGCAGTGTTAATTTGTTTTGTTTACCTATCTCTGTTAGTTTCTGGTGGCATTCAAGTGTGAGTTCCGAGGTGATAGTATGGCTTTTGAGGGCTGAGAGGACAGCCTTACTATCTGAGAGGATCCTAATGGATCGTTCCCTTACCTCGCGTGCCATGATTGCTGTGGCAGCTAGGATTATGCCAAAACATTCGGCCTGGTAGACGGTGTTGTAGGCTCCCAGCGGTGCTGCGATGTTGATGTTTAGGTCCTCGGAGAATACTCCTGAACCCGTACCTGTATCCGTCTTAGACCCATCTGTGAAGATCGTGAGCTCGGTGTGGCCAACCGCTCCCTCGTGTAGATCCTCGTACAGTTGGATTTTGTATTTCTTGTCGAAAACAAATTGTTTCGGTATTCGGTCGCCAATGGCTTGTGTGAGAGGAACTTCTTTAAAGAGTGTGTTTAAGTTGCTAGTGTGCGGTGTGTTAGTGTCTTTTCAGAGCTTCAGAGCTCTTAGCCGGATCGCCGACATCGTTGCCTCCTGTTGTATGAACAGGTGCAATGGAGACAAGTCCAGCCACACTTCGAGTGCCGCTGTAGGTGTAGTTTTCATGCAGCCCGTGGCCGCTAGGCATGCAAGTCTTTGAAGCTTTTGAAGCTTGTTGGCGGCCGTTGTTAGGTTGGTCCGAGGCCACCACACTACTGCGCCGTAGCTTATCATCGGACGTATTATTGTCTTATAGAGCCATAAGACAATTTTGGGGGATAGGCCCCATCGTTTACCTATTATCTTCTTGCACTGCCAGAAGACGATGCTGGCTTTATTGAGCTTATTTTCCATGTGGCTGTTCCATGTCAATTTGCTGTCAAGAGTGACGCCCAGGTACTTTACCTCGGTAGACAGCTTGGGCTCTGTGTTGAATAGCCTGGGCAGTCGGTAAGTGCCCAGTGCGCGTTTGTGTGTGAACATAACTAGTTCGGTCTTGGTTGGGTTTACTGATAATTCGTACTCATTACACCACCACTCTACTATGCGTAGAGCCTGTTAAGTAAGGTCGTACACTGTACTAGTTACCTTACCTGAGGTGAGAATGGTCAGATCATCTGCATATCCTATTGTGTAAAAATATCTCGCGTTGAGTTTGTCTATGAGTTCATTGATGACTAAGTTCCACAATAGCGGGGAGAGAACACCGCCCTGCGGGCAACCTTTAGTTATCAAGGCTGTCTGGGAGTCGCCATGCAGGCGCACTACCCTTTTGCTGAGCATGTTTTGCATCCACTGTATGAGCATCAGATCCACACCATGTCTAGGTAGGGCGTTGCTTATGCTGGAGAAGTTTGTCTTGTCAAAGGCTCCTTCTATCTCAATGAAGGTGCCCAGACAGATGCTTTTTTGTTGTATAGCAGCTTCTATCTGGTTCACGACCTGATGTAAGGCCGATTCCGTCGATTTCCCTGAGCTGTATGCATGTTGATTGGCATGTAGGGGTAGGTGTTTAAGTGCCCCACTTCTTAATTCCCTCTCGCATAGCCTTTCCAAGGCTTTAAGCATGAAGGAGTTCAGGCTTATTGGTCTGAAGGACTTTGCATTGGTGTAGTCTGTTTTGCCTGGTTTTGGTATGAAAATTAGTTTGACTTTCCTCCAATTCTTCGGTACATATCTAAGGGCCAGGCTAGCCCTCATAATTGCCAGAAATCTTTTGCGGACAGGTTCACCCCCCATTGTAATAACCCTGGGAAGATGCCGTCCAGTCCAGCTGCTTTGAAGGGATGGAAACTATCGATGGCCCATCGGAGTTTTTCTTCTGTGACCACGGTGTTTGCGTGTCTCCACTCGTGTTCAGTCGCCACTATTGGTGTATTGTGCCACGTTATTACCGGGGTGAGGACGCAGCCTGGGAAGTGTGTTTCGAGTAGGACGCGTCTTGTCTCCTCCTCCAATGTAGTGTATGTGTTATCCGGTTTACGGAGAGTACCTGGTGCAACCATCGGTTGCTGAGCCAGTAGTTTCCTTACCCGGTTTGCTTGTTGGCAAGATTCAATGCTCCCACAGAATTGCCGCCATCCCATAGTGCGTCTGAATCTGAGGCATTTCTTGTAGCTAGATTTGGCCGCTTTATAAGCGTCCCAATCTACGTCCGCGCATGTGTTCATTGCCCTGTTTAGAGCCTTTCTTACCTTCTTGCGCTTGCGTTCAAGCTCAGCGCCCCACCAGGGTTGTTTACCTGGGGTTGAGGGTAGAATGGTTTCTGGGCATGCTGCGTGGTAGCTGTTTAGCATCGACTGCGTTAGTGTACATACCTGCTCGTCGGTCTGTTGATTGTCACCCAATACCGTCGGCGTAGCAGTAAGGGTAAGTTTCTCGTTAATTAATTGGACATACTTTGCTTTGTCAGTGTTGTGTGGTTTCCTGCGTGGCTGTGTGGGTTGTATAACGACTTCCATAGAGAAGCTGATCCATCTGTGGTTTGAGCACGATGCCTCCTTTGAGACGTGCCATCCCTTGATGCGTTCAGCCGCTCCTTCTGTTGCGAGAGTTAAGTCGATAATTGTCTGACTACGTCTTGTGTGTGAGTGATTTACCTCTGTTGTTATTGCAGTTCATGCCCCACATTTGGTGGTGGGCATTGGAGTCCGTTCCTATTACGACCTCCGTTTTGGTTCTCTCGCACTGGTTAACCAGACGCGTGAGGTCGAACGGAGGCGGGTCCTCGCCCTCGGACATGTAGACCGATGCGAAAACAACCGCTATACTCCTTGGCTGCTGTGTTATTTCAATTTGTATCGCTGTGATGTCTCTGGAACAGAACTCCGTTAAAACTTGGGCTCTGATATTTTTAGTTGTCAGTATGCAGGTTCTTGGATGTGTGTGGTCAGTAGAAGAATAAATCTTACCTCCCAGGCTGGAGAGGCCTCTGATGAGGCCACCCCTTATCCAAGGTTCCTGGATGAGCACGATGGCTGATTGTTGGACCTCCATCCATTTGCGCAGTTGCGCAGTAGCCGTTTGGCTGTGGTGGAGGTTAGTTTGAAGGCAGTTGACGTTATTAGGCGGAGGGTTCATCTTTGGATGATGTCCCCACCTCCCCGACAGTCAGCTGCGTTAGGCCGGCTAGGATATCGCCAGCCTCCACCCCGTCGTCCCGCCGCACCGGGCTCAGGAGCAGGCTCTCGTCTTCCAAGGTACCCTCGGCTGACGGGCCAGCCGCCGAGCCAGACGCGGCCGGCTCTGACGGGCCGGGTTCTGCGTCGCACCATGGCTTGGTGTTTGAGTCCTGCTTGACTCATGTGGAGTTGTCGTCCGGCGGATGGTCGACAAACTTACCTGAGGGGTTCCGGAACCTGACGTAGACGGCACCTACCCCCAACGCGAGGCGGCGCTCGTTTATCATCAGGATCGGGACCTGTTCTACTGGGACGACCACTACCAGGAACCACCCACCTGACTGCCTTTCGAAGTGCAGCATCGACCATTTGTCAACCTCCAACCAGGGGTTCTGAAACTCAAGGGCGTGATCTACGTCGCGCACGTCGTCCAAGACCGCCTGTTCGTCGGGTACGACAATGCCGCACCGCACTCTCTTCGGGGTCTCTTCCTGGCCCCTGACCTCCAGTTCGAAGCCCGGTGGTGGGACCAGGAGAGAGACTGCCTCCGTCAGCCAAGTGCGCGTTGCCTCGTTGGCGCCCCAAAGTTTGAGGACACCATCCGCGCGCACGGGTTTCCCGGTGTATGCTGGAGCGGGGCGTTTGGGGGTTTAGGTCGACCAGGCATCACTTAGGATCTTCCTTTGGAGCTCCCGGAGTACCTGGTCCACCAACTCCTTCGGCAAGTTCCCTGTGCGTTTGCATGTTACTGCAATGGATACCGGATGCCGTCCAGGGTGGCCAGCCCGCCGCCTGGCGGCAGGCGGCTTCCCCGTACTGCCTCCGGTCTTCGTGCACCCCTCACTTCTGAGCGTAGGCTGCGCGCTGGTCACATTGCTGGGACCTGCGACAGCAGCCTGCTCAGCTGTTTTAGTGGAGGCAGCACCGGCAGCAGCAGCGGCTTGTTCAGCCTTCCGCCTAATTGCCATGCGCTGTCTCTTGCTTTTGTTGTTCCTCTTTTTCTTCGTGGAACTGGTAGCAGCGGGGCCACTCAGTTGTGTGGTGGGCGGGCGTAATTTTGTAATTTTGTTAAAATAATATTGTTATTAGCTATTTCCTAGCTTTTCATAGTGTCAAAAACAACTGCGTGCTTGCTTCAAAATCAACGGTTTATTCGACATGAGTTATCCGGTAGTTATTCGTCTTGATAACTTCGTCAGCAATTGCACAAACAAACCCTTCGGTTTCCCCAAAGAGGTCACCGAAGCGTAGCCAGTTCACCGAGGCCAATAGATCTTCATCGGGTCCATACAGGGCCCGATGGAACCTGCCATGAAGCTCCTTGCTCTGCCATACACGCTTGCGATCAACAGTACTGAGTACTACAGGTATGCGCCAGTTCTCCTTGGCCAACTTGACAATGATGCGAGACGCTGGGAGTCTTTGGTTTTGTAGCGGCAAGCTACATAACACAGCTACCCAATGACGACGGAACTACTAAGACACACTACTACCATAGCTGGGCATCGTTAATCAAATAATTAACTTCGTTAATCGCTAATCCGTTACTAAAAAAGTTAACTTCGTTAAACGTTAAAGTGCTACCTTTGGGAAGAGTTAACGCAAGTTAACGTTAATCGTTAATCCGTTAACACACGGTAAAAATACTATTTTCATGAGAATGTTATAAGAACTGTTGGTTTAGGTTTTGGGAATTAACAGGTTAGGAACAAAAAAAAGCGACGTGTATACAGGGTGTAAAAAGACCCTTAACAAAAACTGAAACCTCATATTGTACCAATCATTAGCCTATAACGAACATTTTTTACTTCGGCACCATACCTGGGAAATTCCTGGTTCACGAGATATTGAGGCTAGAATTTAGTATGATTTTTTTCTAATTAGGTTCCAAATCGACGCATTTACCCCGCCAATGTGTTCTTTAGATCTAAAGAACACATTGACGGGGTAAATGCATCGATTTGCCCTATGACCCCATGGATAAGTAGGTATATATTTCGAGCATAACACGCACGCGCTTTGAATTGCGGTTCAAAAAATGTGAAAACTTAAAAAAAATCGTTTCCTAGGTATTATTTTTAGTTAGTATGACTTGGCATGATGTCCACAACGAGTAGACTTCGGTTTGATGATGGGTCTTGTGACACCCTGTATAAAGAGTGTGTAATTTAGTCATCCGGTATAGTGTGGATATTGCCTTTATGAACATTAATATGCTGAAGTTCTCGTCTGAAATCGAAGCTCGTTTTGGCGTTAAAATATCTTTGCCCTTGGAAAAAAGACGTACAACTGCAGAGCTTGAGGGTATAACAGTATTATATTTAATAAACAGATTTATGAATATCTGTTCCCCAAAAAATGCTGCATTGTCGAACGAGTCTTTTGATTTCATGTCTCTCGATCTGAATACAAAATTAACATAATCACTCAAGTGTGGCCACGGATTTTCGTCTGTAGTGGATCTGGAATCCAACTGCATGTTGTGGTTTTTATTTGCACAATACTCTTTTTAATATACACACTGCATAGACGTTAACTATAACGGACTATAAAATCTAAAAAGTACGCAGTACATATAAGTATACTTAACAAACAAAACACTCGTTACCTACCTACTCTAAACGCCGAACGCTAAACGAACGAATTACACACATATGTCATGAAACTCATGAATAAAATTTCTACGCAGTATTCTTTTCTCAGTTGCACGCGTCGGCAAGACATATAGTTTCTTTTATCTTGCGGCACGCGCCGTGCCACACTTGTCGACCGACCCGAACAAACTTGTCAGAACACGTTTTGCACGGCGGCGCGGCACGGTGCGGTAAATAGTAGGTAACAGATTAACGGACTTGGAAAATTTTAACGGAAGTTAACAAGTCCGTTAACAGTTTTTCAAGTTAACTTAAAAGTTAATCCGTTAGTGGAAATGTTAACTTCGTTAATTAACGATTAACGGATTAACGAGTTAATGCCCAGCTATGACTACTACTACGACTACTAACAAGGCGGGAAAAATTCAAACAATCCTGAACCGCGATATCAACTTTTGCAAGCCAAGCGGCATAAATACAACTTCGAAAAGTATGTCCGTTGGCCTGCAGGCCACCAAGCTCGACCACCCAGCTTGGTTAGAGGCTCCTCCCTCTAGTTGGAGGAACACCACACCTTTACCCTCAACAGTTTGTTCACATACATCCGAGATTCCAAATAATCCCAAATTAATTAATTTTGAAGAAAAAGTATCCTCTTCAAGGTTGAGATTAATGACGCGCTGGCTGTACCTACTCTAAACGATCTCGGTGATCAATAGGCAGCAGCTGATGAGTCATCTGAGTTTTATACGGAAACATGTTCAATTCTTTGACCAAAATACGCTGCAGAGTCAAATTCACATTGTGATTTTATCACTGATGACACGATTATTCCACGTTTTTGGGAGAAAAGCGGTTCATGATTATTTTTAGTGAATTTTACATTTGATTAGGTATTACAAAATGTTCAATATCAGAATGACAGATGTCATAAAAAATATACCTAAGGCATTTCTAAGGAGTCATTACTTTTGCAAGACTTTTGCGCCACCCTGTAGTAAAGTTAGCCATAAATCGAAACGGTTCAGGCAACAATAACATTTTGCCCAGATACTTTTATCAATGATTTTAGTAATAGATACTTCACAGTTAAAATCGTTTTCTATATAATAAACTCAACCTTTGCAAATTAACCTCGATACGTCAATATTGGCTACTAATCACTGGGATTGATGAATTACACGAAATTCGACTAAGGGCGTACAAAACATCCAGTTTACTAGAACTCAGCTTTATTTCACTTTACTCCCGGCATAAAAGATCCGCGGAGCTCAGTATTTAAAGCTGGTCGCATTTCCACTGAATAAGGCTCTTCATTACCTACCTACTATTAATCAATTTATTTGGAAAACTTGTTTAATCGTAAACGTTGTAGGTATTATATTGTGATCCCATTTTACGATAATGATTACCTACATTTTGGTGTGGCCCTGATTTTAATGTCGCAACAAATTGCTATTTATCCTGACAGATAGAGATAAAAAGCTAATTTTCGTTTTATCTAGGTACCGAACTATTGATAGCTGGCATTACATTGATTATTTCCTTCGTATTTAAATATATTATGCGGTTGCTATGGGCGGCTCAAGATCAGCCTGTGTTAAGAAACTTGGAGGAGGCCTAAGTCCAGCAGTGGACGTCGCTAGGATGACATCATTCATTTTACTTAAGTCGAGTGGCGATACTGCACAGTAAAAAAGAAAAACAATAAAATGATAACGACTGTCGTCACTAGATAACCATTACAGTGCGGTCTGAATAAGCAAATTAATTATTGTAAAGAGTTAGTTATTCATATTTTTTCACCCAAAATAGCTACGAATTGATCGTATTTGTAGTATTATCACAAGTCAGCCGACAAGTCTTAATTGTACTACATATTACTATTATCTCATCACAGCGACTGTCCTATACATTTGTCACCGTCGCCCTTTCATACAACCTAGTTAGCAGCGGTTGGATGACTTTTCTTGGCCTTGTTCAGGTAATGGAAACAATAGCCACATCTGCGTACCACAGAACATAGCATAACTCCCCGCCTTTATCCCCGAAGGGGTAGGCAGAGGTGTATTACACACCTGTACTTTACCAGTTAAGTTTCGGTCCCAATGTAATAGGGGGTGAGCCTATTGCCATCTTCCCGGCACATTATTAAGCGAGCGATAATTAACATTTTTAATGCACACGTAACTTCTAAAAGTCAGAGGTGTGTGCCCACACCACAGAACTCGCATAATATCAGCACTAATCAGCAGGCGTTCCTTACACTGATGGCTCCATTTCAAAGTCAGATCGATGCGATGCCAGAACAATTAGTTCGTTGAACTTTCATTGATCGGGGTGATATGTAAGTTGATTTGAGTGATTATAATCCTTTAGGCAGACTATTAGTTGGATTGTCACTGAGAGTAATATGAATTCTACAAACTGTCTTCCTTGGGTAGCGAGACTGATTGCTTCTTCAGTCATTAGAAAGCTGACAGCATTATTTTGCTATACCTAATGAGACGTTGTCATATAATCACAATTTTATGTTTTACCAGAGGGAATAACTATTTAATAAAATACCATATTAACATCAAACTGTTTATTTTCGTAAATATGCTCTTAGTATTTACGTCCTTATAGTTTATGTTCGTAACACGCGCAGAGAGAGCAAGAAAGTAGCGACAATGTCAATTATAATTGATAAATTTATCAACAAAATTAAGTAAAGCATTTTAAGCAGAATTGTACTTTAAACTAGATTGATAAAATTCACCATTGTTTGATATTTATTTCATAACACATATTGCTGAGTTACAGCAACTCGGAAATTCTACTTCTAAATTAAAATAACATATTTATCTAACAAGAAGGTAGGTAACAATTTTAAGGTAAATTAACTGTAAATATGTAAGTAGAATTGCCGATTTACTTCAAAGTAATTAAAACATTTGATATAATTTTTAAGTTAAAATTGTTTATACTCTAAATATTTTTGTCGTTACTCTCCTGGCTCAGAGGCTCTATCTACACATGTTAGGTAGCCTTAAATATAACTTATATAATTATGTTATATATCGAGGAGGTGGAGGCGGGTGGCTCAAGACCGGTCTGTGTGGAGAACCTTGGGGGCGGCCTATGTCCAGCAGTGGACGTCGTTTGGCTGATGTGATGATGATGATGTTATATATCAAACGATATGCTTAACGTTATTCAAAAACCATTTAAGAGTATATACAATAAACATCACTATTTGTCTTCTTCATTATATTTACACATCGATTATTTACATAACTTTACCTTTCTAATGAATGGAAAAAGTTATTAACATTTTATATTTACATATTCAATATTGATTTGGTAAATGTTTTAAGCGTAATATTTATGTACATCGAAAGCGTCCTAATAAAATACATACATTGCTAATATTAAACTACTACAGGTTTTCTTTCTTTGAGTTTACATGAGCAACTTTTTTTTAAACTAGTGTTGTTATTTTTGTTTGTGTACTCGATGAGTGATCTTGACGAATGTCTTTGCTATAAGGTGTCTGCCTTATCATTAGTTACATGAGTGTAGCTAGACTTATCATTGGTACTTATTTCTTTGATGTTGTTGCAGTTTGGTTTTGTGTCGGCTGCTGGCTGGTCTGATGTTTTCTTATCTGTGTCGTTAATTAGCTGTATTGTTTGACCGTTGATGAGTTTGAAGTCGGCGGAGTCTGTCTGGGTTTCTTTGTCGGTGGTTGGTGCTTCTGGAATAAGATTTATTGATATTAGTGGACAATTTACCATTAGGATCAAAGAGTTATTTTGGTATCCATACGCAGAAATTATATTTAAACCGTTTCTATGGCAGCACTTAAGAAATATTTATCATTAAGGTACTTTGTACTTTTGGTGTTGTGTGATAATCCTCGCCCAGTCTTGCTGATCAGTGCCAGATTTGTGTATCCTTTAACAAAACAATAAATTCCTACTACTTGTTGTTATAAGGTTAAATATTGAATAATCGACTATTTCAATTCTCACCTAGCAGAGCCACTATAATTTAGACTAAGTAATAACGTAAATAAAAAGTAATACCGAAGACAGGCCTCAAATAAAACGAATTTCAAAAACAACTTGCAACTCCTACATTAAAATCCTTTCTTAGCCAACGAACTTTAAATAGAATCCACATCCAGTCGAAATCTTGCGTTGCTGACTAGTACTAGTTCAGGCTTTGCGATGATATATCAAGTAGCATATCATTATTGTATGTAGATTTGACGCGTGAAAAAATAATTATAACACTGCAAATTTCACTTTCGCTCCAACCCATCTACTCCTAACCTTGTCACTGTAAAATCGCCTTAAAGACCCACATAATAATGAACAACTTATTTTTAACATTATTCGCTGGATGTGTCAAGGGTTGAGTTGGCGGCGGCTTGCGGTTGTACCGGACCGGCATTATGCTCTGCCGAACATTGCGCTCCGGCCGGATCAGGATTATGTACAACTGGAAACAACCGTAAAATATGGCTTATATTATACGAGTTACAAAGAAAACTCAGGCGACCGTTACGCTAGGGGTAAAAGTCCTCTTTGTTTTATAATTGCTGGGGATCATCATCATCATCCTCTTAGCGTTATCCCAGTTTCAACCTGGGGTCCGCTTTCTAGTCTAACCGGATTTGGCTGAATATTAGCTTTTCCACAGAGCGACTGCCTGTCTGACCTCCGCAACCCGAAGGGATAGCGATATTCCATGGTTTAGACTAGTGTCAGTTTATTTAGAAGGTACTGACGCCCTGTAACGACTGTCAAGGATCTTCATGACAACCGGGACCGACGGCTTAACGTGCTCTCCGAGGCACGGGACAAGCGATAATTAACAATTTAATACGCACATAACTCCGAAAAGTCATTGGTGCGCGCCGTGGATTCGAACCCGATACTCTCTGCATGGCAGTCTGTTGGTATATCCACTCGGCTATCGCTGCCTTATAATTGCTGGGGATCTCCACGTAATTTAGTGTAAGCTCACAAATTATGTAAGTCGTATATTATCACAACCCAATTGACAATCGATATACCAAAGAACACTGGCGAGTGATAACCTTGTTTATTTAACCCATATAAAGTGCAAAGGGTAAAACTGATAGCTATCATAAGTTTCTAAAAAAATCTGAAAAATAATTTAAGAATCTAAACATTTCTAGGTATCATGTTTGGCTTGGCTTTCACAGAGATTTACTCGGCGTTGCGTAAAAGGGAATCTCTTGAGAAATCTCGGTACAATTCTTTTCAAGTATCCGCTGAATAGAACTGGCATATTCAGAGTTCAGTTCAGCTATTCGGGTTGGCTATTTATAATGTTGGTGAAACTCAAAATACGAGCCACGGTTTGACCGAGAGGTTTTCAGAACTGAATGAAAGAACATTTTCATATTTTAAAGTACCTACCAATTGATTTCAAGGTGGATTTCTTTTTATTCTTATTAGTCGACTAAATAAAAATGTTTTTGTTGGGTGGGTATACATTTTACTATCGATTCTAAATTTTACAGGTTTACCGAACCGTATTTGTATGTCTTTTGAATGACCTGTGAAGAGAAAAATACTTTTCGACCTCAGAATATTTTGCCTTTTTTGATAAGACTTTCCTAATAAGAGAAAGGCTTTCCTAATGTTGTTTCCCTTCAGGTTCCAGGTTCACCTTAAGACTCCGGCTACGCTCTTAGACCGCTACACTTTCCTGCATCGCCTTCGGCGTCACCTCTGCCGAAGAGTCTGGCCTGCCCTGCTCATCGTACTCGCACCGCCGGCGTCTGCCAGCTGAACCAACGGCCTGCGAGGATCTACCGCTACGCGCAGCCTTCGAGCAGCCTGCCTACACACTACCGGAGGGAACAGCGTGCGAGACTGCAGCCCTTAGTGTTCAAGTCAGTGTCGTGTTGTTGGTCGGTCATACTCGTGGCAAGGGAAGTGAGACAATACTCGGCAAATAACCGCATAGAACCTTTTCTGCGTTTTAATACCAGAACCCGTTACAACATGATTATATTTCTTTGATATTTCGTAGGCTTTATTGACATTGACATGATATTAATTATATTATTACTATAACTGACATTATTATTACTATAACTGACATTATTATTTTTTCTTTGATATTGTGTAGGCTTTATTGAAATTGACATGATATTAATAATAATTAATTTTGTTTCATATTTGTAATTTACATAATTATGTCAATTGAATTTCTAATTAACTAGAGAAGCCTTACATTGTTATTCTAAATTCAACATTTGCATGTCTTGGAATGGACAGAACATGTTGAGACTGTGTGTATAATGTATTATAACACCTAAATGTACACATGTTGAGACAAATAAATAATCTTTATCTTATCAAAAAAGGCAAAATATTCTGAGGTCGAAAAGTATTTTTCTCTTTACAGGTCATTCAAAAGACATACAAATACGGTTCGGTAAACCTGTAAAATTTAGAATCGATAGTAAAATGTATACCCACCCAACAAAAACATTTTTATTTAGTCGACTAATAAGAATAAAAAGAAATCCACCTTGAAATCAATTGGTAGGTACTTTAAAATATGAAAATGTTCTTTCATTCAGTTCTGAAAACCTCTCGGTCAAACCGTGGCTCGTATTTTGAGTTTCACCAACATTATAAATAGCCAACCCGAATAGCTGAACTGAACTCTGAATATGCCAGTTCTATTCAGCGGATACTTGAAAAGAATTGTACCGAGATTCCTCAAGAGATTCCCTTTTACGCAACGCCGCGTAAATCTCAGTGAAAGCCAAGCCAAACATGATACCTAGAAATGTTTAGATTCTTAAATTATTTTTCAGAATTTTTTAGAAACTTATGATAGCTATCAGTTTTACCCTTTGCACTTTATATGGGTTAAATAAACAAGGTTATCACTCGCCAGTGTTCTTTGGTATATCGGTTGTCAATTGGGTTGTGATAATATACGACTTACATCATTTGTGAGCTTAGGTTCGTTTTCGTCTAACAGATGTAAATGATGTAATGTTCTTAACTGTAAAATAACGGGCGAGTGCGCCCGCTGAGGGAACGTCTTAACTGAATTCGTAATAGGTATGTCAAGTCTAACATCAAAGTCCAATCTACGACAAAAACAAGATTTCTTTCACCGATACACCCGTTATTGTCATCATCATCATCATCATCACCCTAGCATTATCCCAGTTGCATTCAAGGCTTACACGCCTTGGAGCCCAGGGTCCGCTTACTGGTCTAACCAGATATGACAGAATATCAACTTTTCCACAGAGCGCCTGCCGTCTGACATCCGAAACCCAAAGGATAGCGATATTCCATGGTTTAGACCAGTGTCAGTTTATTTGAAGGTACTGACTCCCCGTAACGACTGTCAAAGATCTTCATGACAGCCAGGACCGACGGTTTAACATGCTCTCCGAGGCACGGGGCAAACGATAATTAACAATTGAATACGCACTTAACTTCGAAAAGTCATTGTCGCACCCGTTACAGTATTACGCAATAAATCTCATTTATGTAAGTCTATACAAATTGCATGCTTCGCATAAAAAGTTATCACTAAATTACGTGGAGATCCCCAGCAATTATAAGGCAGCGATAGCCGAGTGGATATACCAACAGACTGCCATGCAGAGGGTATCGGGTTCGAATCCACGGCGCGCACCAATGACTTTTCGGTGTTATGTGCGTATTAAATTGTTAATTATCGCTTGTCCCGTGCCTCGGAGAGCACGTTAAGCCGTCGGTCCCGGTTGTCATGAAGATCCTTGACAGTCGTTACAGGGCGTCAGTACCTTCTAAATAAACTGACACTAGTCTAAACCATGGAATATCGCTATCCCTTCGGGTTGCGGAGGTCAGACAGGCAGTCGCTCTGTGGAAAAGCTAATATTCAGCCAAATCCGGTTAGACTAGAAAGCGGATCCCAGGTTGAAACTGGGATAACGCTAAGAGGATGATGATGATGATCCCCAGCAATTATAAAACAAAGAGGACTTTTACCCCTAGCGTAACGGTCGCCTGAGTTTTCTTTGTAACTCGTATAATATAAGCCATATTTTACGGTTGTTTCCAGTTGTACATAATCCTGATCCGGCCGGAGCGCAATGTTTGGCAGAGCATAATGCCGGTCCGGTACAGCCGCAAGCCGCCGCCAACTCAACCCTTGACACATCCAGCGAATAATGTTAAAAGTAAGTTGTTCATTATTATGTGGGTCTTTAAGGCGATTTTACAGTGACAAGGTTAGGAGTAGATGGGTTGGAGCGAAAGTGAAATTTGCAGTGTTATAATTATTTTTTCACGCGTCAAATCTACATACAATAATGATATGCTACTTGATATATCATCGCAAAGCCTGAATAGTACTAGTCAGCAACGCAAGATTTCGACTGGATGTGGATTCTATTTAAAGTTCGTTGGCTAAGAAAGGATTTTAATGTAGGAGTTGTAAGTTGTTTTTGAAATTCATTTTATTTGAGGCCTGTCTTCGGTATTACTTTTTATTTACGTTATTACTTAGTCTAAATTATAGTGGCTCTGCTAGGTGAGAATTGAAATAGTCGATTATTCAATATTTAACCTTATAACAACAAGTAGTAGGAATTTATTGTTTTGTTAAAGGATACACAAATCTGGCACTGATCAGCAAGACTGGGCGAGGATTATCACACAACACCAAAAGTACAAACTGCCTTAATGATAAATATTTCTTAAGTGCTGCCATAGAAACGGTTTAAATATAATTTCTGCGTATGGATACCAAAATAACTCTTTGAACCTAATGGTAAATTGTCCACTAATATCAATAAATCTTATTCCAGAAGCACCAACCACCGACAAAGAAACCCAGATAGACCCCACCGACTTCAAACTCATCAACGGTCAAACAATACAGCTAATTAACGACACAGATAAGAAAACATCAGACCAGCCAGCAGCCGACACAAAACCAAACTGCAACAACATCAAAGAAATAAGTACCAATGATAAGTCTAGCTACACTCATGTAACTAATGATAAGGCAGACACCTTATAGCAAAGACATTCGTCAAGATCACTCATCGAGTACACAAACAAAAATAACAACACTAGTTTAAAAAAAAGTTGCTCATGTAAACTCAAAGAAAGAAAACCTGTAGAAGTTTAATATTAGCAATGTATGTATTTTATTAGGACGCTTTCGATGTACATAAATATTACGCTTAAAACATTTACCAAATCAATATTGAATATGTAAATATAAAATGTTAATAACTTTTTCCATTCATTAGAAAGGTAAAGTTATGTAAATAATCGATGTGTAAATATAATGAAGAAGACAAATAGTGATGTTTATTGTATATACTCTTAAATGCTATTTAAATAACGTTAAGCATATCGTTTGATATATAATATCATCATCATCACATCAGCCAAACGACGTCCACTGCTGGACATAGGCCTCCCCCAAGGTTCTCCACACAGACCGGTCTTGAGCCGCCCGCCTCCACCTCCTCGATATATAACATAATTATATAAGTTATATTTAAGGCTACCTAACATGTGTAGATAGAGCCTCTGAGCCAGGAGAGTAACGACAAAAATATTTAGAGTATAAACAATTTTAACTTAAAAATTATATCAAATGTTTTAATTACTTCGAAGTAAATCGGCAATTCTACTTACATATTTACAGTTAATTTACCTTAAAATTGTTACCTACCTTCTTGTTAGATAAATATGTTATTTTAATTTAGAAGTAGAATTTCCGAGTTGCTGTAACTCAGCAATATGTGTTATGAAATAAATATCAAACAATGGTGAATTTTATCAATCTAGTTTAAAGTACAATTCTGCTTAAAATGCTTTACTTAATTTTGTTGATAAATTTATTAATTATAATTGACATTGTCGCTACTTTCTTGCTCTCTCTGCGCGTGTTACGAACATAAACTATAAGGACGTAAATACTAAGAGCATATTTACGAAAATAAACAGTTTGATGTTAATATGGTATTTTATTAAATAGTTATTCCCTCTGGTAAAACATAAAATTTTGATTATATGACAACGTCTCATTAGGTATAGCAAAATAATGCTGTCAGCTTTCTAATGACTGAAGAAGCAATCAGTCTCGCTACCCAAGGAAGACAGTTTGTAGAATTCATATTACTCTCAGTGACAATCCAACTAATAGTCTGCCTAATGGATTATTATCACTCAAATCAACTTACATATCACCCCGATCAATGAAAGTTCAACGAACTAATTGTTCTGGCATCGCATCGATCTGACTTTGAAATGGAGCCATCAGTGTAAGGAACGCCTGCTGATTAGTGCTGATATTATGCGAGTTCTGTGGTGTGTTCTGTTTTAGAAGTTACGTGTGCATTAAAAATGTTAATTATCGCTCGCTTAATAATGTGCCGGGAAGATGGCAATAGGCTCGCCCCCTATTACATTGGGACCGAAACTTAACTGGCTGAACCGGAATCGAGCAATCCACAAATAGGTAAACTGTTAATCGTTACGTTTACATAGGGCCGTAGGTCATTTTTGGGTTTATTATCCAGGATCGAGGCGACGGAATAATTAGAGAAATACACTTTTAGAGTGTTTAGCCAATTTCTCCAATCATCTTTGTCAAAATTGGTTGAATGGGTTGTAGAACCTAATTTAGGCTTTGACACACCCCGACCCTGACCAACTAGTTTTTTGGTTTCGTAGATTTACAGTTCGGGCAGTTAGGGAATGTCACATCCCTACGGCCGCACTTGAAGCAAATTGCAAACCGATCGCGTTTGCACTCATTCAAACTGTGATACGGCAGCGCGGGCAGTACTTGGACGTGACTAGAGCGACAGAGCTAGGTTTATACTTAGGATTGCTAGATTCGTTGTTCTCAGTGTATTCGGGTTTTCCGGGCGTACCCTCTATAGTGGTAACGGGATAATTTTATTGAAGGAATATTATATTACGTGCTCGGTTATAAGTTTGTGACTGTAAGCTAGGTCTGGTGCCAACGTGTCGTTACTATAATACAGTTCGCGGAATTGAGAGTTCAAACATTTCATCCGTTCGTAGTTTAAACATAACGTCTGCAGTGTTGCTATACTGTCTATTGAAGATATTGACGGAGTGCTAGCTCCGTAGCTCCGCTAGCGAGTAGCATGGACGTATGTTATGCAATAGAATGTCTACCTTTTCGCGTTCGGACAATCACATTTTTTTTTAATGGTACCCGTAATCACAGGGTGTTGAGCCCAGTTCCTCCGACGTAGTCGAAGTCCTTTTTAAGTCGCCTTTCTTTCATCTCTTTCACGATAGCTCCGCCGTGTGGTTGACGGCATAGAATACAAGTGTCACCACCCCCTATCTTCCCGTGGGTGTCGTAAGAGGCGACTAAGGGATAACACGATGCAAATACCATCTTTGCGTAGAGACGGAAAACTCGACATCAAACCCTATACGACTGCCTCGTTGGTCTCGCGGCATAAATGTGCGCGTGGGATCGGGAGGTCCCGGGTTCGATTCCTGGGTCGGGCAGTGCTATTGGGTTTTTCTGTCACGAAATTCTCAGTAGCAGCACGGAGTCTGGAAATGTGCCCGGTACGGCAATAGGCTCGCCCCTTATTACGTGGGACTAAAGTATATCTGACGAAAAGTGGGTGTAGAAATACACCTCTGCCTACCCCTTCGGGGATAAAAGGCGTGACGATATGTATGTATGTATGTATGTATACACTCTTCTTAACGCTATCTTAGTTGCTAATTTACAATAATATACAATTTTACAAAATACATTCTCAATAATAAAATACAATAATAATACTATTTAATAATATACATTATTCTACTCTCGTGCGCAAGTGCTGCAGAGCAGGCCGCGCACAAAAGGACATTATTTAATTATTTTAAGTATTATTTTAATCACTTATTCACCTACTTTGAGTATAAAAGTTCACAACTAGACTGTACTCACATTAGTCACTGCATAACATTGCTGTATGTAAAGTTGAGTCTGCACGTTACACCACCTGCCAGCACTTCACACACATTTGAAGTTTACAATAAAGGAAGCACTTGAACACATATTTCAACACACCATAATGTCTGAATTGGAGAACATCAAGACTGCCCAGAACAACCTTGAGGAGATTTTTACAAAAAGGATGGCGGAGCTTGAGGCGCAGCTTCATGGTGGGTCTGCGAAGGATACTGTTGCGAAGGTGGCGGAGGAGTTCCGGACTTTTAAGGAGCTCATGTATGCAATGCTTGGGCTTCTACGCAAGCAAGTGAACGAATGCACCCAGGCAATTGATGTAATGGAGACCAGGCACAGGCGCAAGGCCCTTATATTCCTTGGAGTGCCCGAGGTTGACAAGGAAGACTGTAGGGCTTCACTACTGAAAGTAGTTAAAAAAATGGACCTTCCCGGTATATCAGGTGATAGCTTCACTGTATGCCACAGAATCGGTGCCTCATCTGATGCCCATCATCGGCCAATCCTAGCCTGGTTTGCCGGAATGGACTTGAGGTCTGAAGTTTCGAAGTTTCGTTCTGAAGGGCACATCCGTGACGGTGAAGGAGTTCCTGACGAGATCCAGGCAGGCTATCTTCGGCAAGGCTCGGCAGCATTTCGGGATCCGTGCCTGTTGGACACAAGACGGTGTCATCATGGTGAAGGCGTCGGATGGCACTCGCCATAAGGTAACAACTTCAGACGACCTGGACAGACTGTTCCAGAAATACCCCAAGCAGGCAAGCGGTTCTGCGTCCGTGAGCAAGAGCGGCGCCGGGGCTGTTACGAGCACAACCTCTAAGGCGCGTAAATAAACTATCAGCGCACAGCATCAGCTGAGCGAACAACTGATTGTTCAATGGCGGACAGCTCCGCCGAGAGCTTGTCGAACCGGCTGCACAATTCGGTTATTCGTTTTGAATACGCCGTAGGACGTTCCATCCTACGGAGTTTATGGAAAATGTGGTTGTGCAGTGCGGTAGACCTCCTAGCTAGGTTCGCGTCGTAAGAAATGGCTAACGAATCCACTCGCTTGGCCAGCTCAGAGACGGCCTCGCTAGCGCCCTCGAAGTCCACTGGTATGGCTAGGCCCGACTCCAAAATATCATCATTTGGAATGGCTTCCAGTAATTTAGGGAGCTGCTTCCGCAGACCTAGGACAGAGGTAGCCGGCTCCTCACCTCTAATCGCAACCTCGTATGCTAGTTCACATTTGTTTAAAAGGAAGTATTTTATGGGGTGTGAGCCCATGGTGTATGAATAAACCGCGTAAGTATACACTACACACTACACTTAGTGCGCAAGCGTTCCGCCCTTACAAATGGCCTACTTTACGATTAGGCGTAAAAGTTCGACCGTTAGGACTAATTAGAAAAAACGTTAGAATTCAAATTTGCGAACTAGTACGTAGTAGGTAGTTACACTAAAAGGTAGACAATTAGTATAACAATACGTACCGGTTCGCTGTAGCCGCACCTGCTCGCTTACAATGATGAAGACCTGCTAGATGAGAACTCGAGCACGGAAAGCGAGACAATAACCCACGTTGGGCGCTACTGTAACGGGTTCTGGTATTAAAACGCAGAAAAGGTTCTATGCGTTTATTTGCCGAGTATTGTCTCACTTCCCTTGCCACGAGTATGACCGACCAACAACACGACACTGGCCTGAACACTAAGGGCTGCAGTCTCCCACGCTGTTCCCTCCGGTAGTGTGTAGGCAGGCTGCTCGAAGGCTGCGCGTAGCGGTAGATCCTCGCAGGCCGTTGGTTCAGCTGGCAGACGCCGGCGGTGCGAGTACGATGAGCAGGGCAGGCCAGACTCTTCGGCAGAGGTGACGCCGAAGGCGGTGCAGGAAAGTGTAGCGGTCTAGGAGCGTAGCTGGAGTCTTACGGTGAACCTGGAACCTGAAGGGAAACAGCATTAGGAAAGCCACAACCAATAGAGCCAGGCAGGCGGCGTCAGCCGGCCTCAGCTAGCAGGTAGAGAGATGGGCAGTACGCTAGTGCAGTAAATGTAGTAACTCACCCGTAGCTGGGACCAGGATACACGTATGAAGTAGTAGTAGTAGCACGTAGTTAGGCACGGTAACAATCATTAGCGGTGCCGGTCTCTCTGTCGGCCCCTATAATATATACTGGGCCCTCCATCAGAGTTCGTGTCGGCGCATAACCAAATATGTGCAAAACTCACGGGCGCGGACGATGACCTTCTCTGATTGGCCGAGCGTATGGACGGTATTATGACGTACGCACGGTAGGTACCGATCATACGTTACAATGTCAGTTATAGTAATAATAATTATGTCCAAATTTACACAATGTTAAAAGTTAATATACAAGTCACAATTAGTAGCACATTACATAATGCTTTTATCATTAAGAAATTCATCTATAGCATAATAACATTTGGTAGTCAGGAGTGTCTTTATAAATCGTTTAAATTGTGTTACATTGAGGGTCTTGCATGAATTAGGTAATCTGTTATAGATTTTCGGAGCCAGACAGAAAATACTTTTGGTTAAGAGTGTTGTATTTGTAGTGTGCATACATAATTTATGGCCATCACGGCGACTGCGAACGGTTACGTCTGACATTTTTTGGAAGAGGTGTGGGTTAGTTTTTACGAACACTGCAGTTTCATAAATATATAGGCTCGGTAACGTTAAAATGTTGTATTGTACAAAGTGTGGTTTGCAAGTGTCTGTGACTTGTAGCCCAAACATGGTTCTTATGCACCACTTTTGCAGTTTGAACACTACACTTTTAATTTGTGGACAGAATTGCCCCAGAATATGATGCCATATCGTAGTATTGGTTCAATGAAGCCATGGTACGCAGTCAGCAAGGCTGGTAAATTAACTAATGGAGCAAGTTTATAAAGCGCATATAATCGGATGCTTTTTTTTGGATAACTCTTCAATATGAGCTTTCCAGTTCAACTGTCTATCTATGACTAATCCGAGAAACTTTGCATTATCTACATCACTTATCGTATCATTTTTAGACTGTACTTTAAGCTGATTATTTTTCGGTCTTTGGCTAAAGTGCATGACATGGGTTTTTTTTGAAATTTATTTTTAAGTTGTTGTTGTGCATCCAGTCTATTATTGCCGAAAATGCGTGGTTAATATCGCGTTCGTAGTGATCAAGTGACTTACAAGGTACTGTTAGTGTGCTGTCGTCAGCAAATAGGATCATAGGTTGCTCAGTTGATCTGGGAACTTACTTGATACTTGATGGCACGGGCTGTTTCCGCAACTCCACGTCTTGGCGTGTATTTTGCGTGCGGGTGGGAATGGTGTCTTCATTCGAGCCACCCCAGCTCTTCGAGGAAGGCCAGCAGGCACTTGATGTGGCCCACTGCTTCCCTCAGGGTGCTGTATCTTGTCAGGTACTGCTGCCTGTACTGTGCGACCTCAGGGCAGTCGAGGAGCAGGTGGGCTGCCGTCTCGTCTATGGCAGCAGACGACAGGCAACAGGCCCTGCACAGAGGGCTGTCGGTGATACCTATAGTAAAAAGGTGTTTATTAAAGAATCCGTGTCCTGTGTAGGCGGCCGTGACTGTCCGCAGTTGTTGTTTGGACAGCCGGAGGATTTGTATGGCTATCTTACCGTCTACTGCGGGAAGAGCCTCCTTGGCCTGCCTACATGTTTCAATACCAATTCAGGACTGGTTGTGTTGGGTCCTGGTCCTATTCCTTACCAAGTTACGATAAAAACCAGAAGGGAGGGGAATAATGGGCTCGGGTCCCACCACCTCTAAAGTGGCCCCTCTTCTGGCAAGTACGTCGGCTGCGTCATTCCCTCTTGAGCCACTGTGGCCCTTGATCCATTGCAGTGTTAATTTGTTTTGTTTACCTATCTCTGTTAGTTTCTGGTGGCATTCAAGTGTGAGTTCCGAGGTGATAGTATGGCTTTTGAGGGCTGAGAGGACAGCCTTACTATCTGAGAGGATCCTAATGGATCGTTCCCTTACCTCGCGTGCCATGATTGCTGTGGCAGCTAGGATTATGCCAAAACATTCGGCCTGGTAGACGGTGTTGTAGGCTCCCAGCGGTGCTGCGATGTTGATGTTTAGGTCCTCGGAGAATACTCCTGAACCCGTACCTGTATCCGTCTTAGACCCATCTGTGAAGATCGTGAGCTCGGTGTGGCCAACCGCTCCCTCGTGTAGATCCTCGTACAGTTGGATTTTGTATTTCTTGTCGAAAACAAATTGTTTCGGTATTCGGTCGCCAATGGCTTGTGTGAGAGGAACTTCTTTAAAGAGTGTGTTTAAGTTGCTAGTGTGCGGTGTGTTAGTGTCTTTTCAGAGCTTCAGAGCTCTTAGCCGGATCGCCGACATCGTTGCCTCCTGTTGTATGAACAGGTGCAATGGAGACAAGTCCAGCCACACTTCGAGTGCCGCTGTAGGTGTAGTTTTCATGCAGCCCGTGGCCGCTAGGCATGCAAGTCTTTGAAGCTTTTGAAGCTTGTTGGCGGCCGTTGTTAGGTTGGTCCGAGGCCACCACACTACTGCGCCGTAGCTTATCATCGGACGTATTATTGTCTTATAGAGCCATAAGACAATTTTGGGGGATAGGCCCCATCGTTTACCTATTATCTTCTTGCACTGCCAGAAGACGATGCTGGCTTTATTGAGCTTATTTTCCATGTGGCTGTTCCATGTCAATTTGCTGTCAAGAGTGACGCCCAGGTACTTTACCTCGGTAGACAGCTTGGGCTCTGTGTTGAATAGCCTGGGCAGTCGGTAAGTGCCCAGTGCGCGTTTGTGTGTGAACATAACTAGTTCGGTCTTGGTTGGGTTTACTGATAATTCGTACTCATTACACCACCACTCTACTATGCGTAGAGCCTGTTAAGTAAGGTCGTACACTGTACTAGTTACCTTACCTGAGGTGAGAATGGTCAGATCATCTGCATATCCTATTGTGTAAAAATATCTCGCGTTGAGTTTGTCTATGAGTTCATTGATGACTAAGTTCCACAATAGCGGGGAGAGAACACCGCCCTGCGGGCAACCTTTAGTTATCAAGGCTGTCTGGGAGTCGCCATGCAGGCGCACTACCCTTTTGCTGAGCATGTTTTGCATCCACTGTATGAGCATCAGATCCACACCATGTCTAGGTAGGGCGTTGCTTATGCTGGAGAAGTTTGTCTTGTCAAAGGCTCCTTCTATCTCAATGAAGGTGCCCAGACAGATGCTTTTTTGTTGTATAGCAGCTTCTATCTGGTTCACGACCTGATGTAAGGCCGATTCCGTCGATTTCCCTGAGCTGTATGCATGTTGATTGGCATGTAGGGGTAGGTGTTTAAGTGCCCCACTTCTTAATTCCCTCTCGCATAGCCTTTCCAAGGCTTTAAGCATGAAGGAGTTCAGGCTTATTGGTCTGAAGGACTTTGCATTGGTGTAGTCTGTTTTGCCTGGTTTTGGTATGAAAATTAGTTTGACTTTCCTCCAATTCTTCGGTACATATCTAAGGGCCAGGCTAGCCCTCATAATTGCCAGAAATCTTTTGCGGACAGGTTCACCCCCCATTGTAATAACCCTGGGAAGATGCCGTCCAGTCCAGCTGCTTTGAAGGGATGGAAACTATCGATGGCCCATCGGAGTTTTTCTTCTGTGACCACGGTGTTTGCGTGTCTCCACTCGTGTTCAGTCGCCACTATTGGTGTATTGTGCCACGTTATTACCGGGGTGAGGACGCAGCCTGGGAAGTGTGTTTCGAGTAGGACGCGTCTTGTCTCCTCCTCCAATGTAGTGTATGTGTTATCCGGTTTACGGAGAGTACCTGGTGCAACCATCGGTTGCTGAGCCAGTAGTTTCCTTACCCGGTTTGCTTGTTGGCAAGATTCAATGCTCCCACAGAATTGCCGCCATCCCATAGTGCGTCTGAATCTGAGGCATTTCTTGTAGCTAGATTTGGCCGCTTTATAAGCGTCCCAATCTACGTCCGCGCATGTGTTCATTGCCCTGTTTAGAGCCTTTCTTACCTTCTTGCGCTTGCGTTCAAGCTCAGCGCCCCACCAGGGTTGTTTACCTGGGGTTGAGGGTAGAATGGTTTCTGGGCATGCTGCGTGGTAGCTGTCTAGCATCGACTGCGTTAGTGTACATACCTGCTCGTCGGTCTGTTGATTGTCACCCAATACCGTCGGCGTAGCAGTAAGGGTAAGTTTCTCGTTAATTAATTGGACATACTTTGCTTTGTCAGTGTTGTGTGGTTTCCTGCGTGGCTGTGTGGGTTGTATAACGACTTCCATAGAGAAGCTGATCCATCTGTGGTTTGAGCACGATGCCTCCTTTGAGACGTGCCATCCCTTGATGCGTTCAGCCGCTCCTTCTGTTGCGAGAGTTAAGTCGATAATTGTCTGACTACGTCTTGTGTGTGAGTGATTTACCTCTGTTGTTATTGCAGTTCATGCCCCACATTTGGTGGTGGGCATTGGAGTCCGTTCCTATTACGACCTCCGTTTTGGTTCTCTCGCACTGGTTAACCAGACGCGTGAGGTCGAACGGAGGCGGGTCCTCGCCCTCGGACATGTAGACCGATGCGAAAACAACCGCTATACTCCTTGGCTGCTGTGTTATTTCAATTTGTATCGCTGTGATGTCTCTGGAACAGAACTCCGTTAAAACTTGGGCTCTGATATTTTTAGTTGTCAGTATGCAGGTTCTTGGATGTGTGTGGTCAGTAGAAGAATAAATCTTACCTCCCAGGCTGGAGAGGCCTCTGATGAGGCCACCCCTTATCCAAGGTTCCTGGATGAGCACGATGGCTGATTGTTGGACCTCCATCCATTTGCGCAGTTGCGCAGTAGCCGTTTGGCTGTGGTGGAGGTTAGTTTGAAGGCAGTTGACGTTATTAGGCGGAGGGTTCATCTTTGGATGATGTCCCCACCTCCCCGACAGTCAGCTGCGTTAGGCCGGCTAGGATATCGCCAGCCTCCACCCCGTCGTCCCGCCGCACCGGGCTCAGGAGCAGGCTCTCGTCTTCCAAGGTACCCTCGGCTGACGGGCCAGCCGCCGAGCCAGACGCGGCCGGCTCTGACGGGCCGGGTTCTGCGTCGCACCATGGCTTGGTGTTTGAGTCCTGCTTGACTCATGTGGAGTTGTCGTCCGGCGGATGGTCGACAAACTTACCTGAGGGGTTCCGGAACCTGACGTAGACGGCACCTACCCCCAACGCGAGGCGGCGCTCGTTTATCATCAGGATCGGGACCTGTTCTACTGGGACGACCACTACCAGGAACCACCCACCTGACTGCCTTTCGAAGTGCAGCATCGACCATTTGTCAACCTCCAACCAGGGGTTCTGAAACTCAAGGGCGTGATCTACGTCGCGCACGTCGTCCAAGACCGCCTGTTCGTCGGGTACGACAATGCCGCACCGCACTCTCTTCGGGGTCTCTTCCTGGCCCCTGACCTCCAGTTCGAAGCCCGGTGGTGGGACCAGGAGAGAGACTGCCTCCGTCAGCCAAGTGCGCGTTGCCTCGTTGGCGCCCCAAAGTTTGAGGACACCATCCGCGCGCACGGGTTTCCCGGTGTATGCTGGAGCGGGGCGTTTGGGGGTTTAGGTCGACCAGGCATCACTTAGGATCTTCCTTTGGAGCTCCCGGAGTACCTGGTCCACCAACTCCTTCGGCAAGTTCCCTGTGCGTTTGCATGTTACTGCAATGGATACCGGATGCCGTCCAGGGTGGCCAGCCCGCCGCCTGGCGGCAGGCGGCTTCCCCGTACTGCCTCCGGTCTTCGTGCACCCCTCACTTCTGAGCGTGGGCTGCGCGCTGGTCACATTGCTGGGACCTGCGACAGCAGCCTGCTCAGCTGTTTTAGTGGAGGCAGCACCGGCAGCAGCAGCGGCTTGTTCAGCCTTCCGCCTAATTGCCATGCGCTGTCTCTTGCTTTTGTTGTTCCTCTTTTTCTTCGTGGAACTGGTAGCAGCGGGGCCACTCAGTTGTGTGGTGGGCGGGCGTTGGACAGGACCGGTGGTCTTGCCCTTACCCTTGCCCTTATGGTGACTCACCACTTGCCAGCCCGCGAAGGAGGAGTCGTCTTCCCGCTTGATCTCAAACGGGCTGACGATTGTAAGGTCGGGACCAGTACTAGCGTTAGCCAGCGCTGAAGTCACGTCCTTGGGGGATGGTTTGACACCTGCAGCCGGGGCTACGGCATCGACCATCTGTATGGTTTTGGTTTTGGCGGCGGGAACAGCTTTCGCCGTCCCCGTCGCGGTTGGGGTAATAAAAAGGATTTCGGTATCCATACGTTTACTTAAAGACTTCATCCCTCTGGCTTCCCACCCTCCAGGGAGCCCGCAAAAGGGAACGTCATACCGGACGTTAGGATTACCAGAGGGATATAGGAACGCAAGGCTGGTTTACAGCACGACATCGGGCGCCCGCTCGGGTCAACGGTCGGAGCCGAGTTACCAACTCCATCCGTCTTCCCTCGCTTGCGCCTTCAGTATAGCCTTCAGCCACCACATCAACAGCCGAAATAAATTCCAACTGCTGATGCGGACCCCACGTCCCTAGCCTGTGGCCCTCTGACGGGACACAATGGCCATTTCCCCCGCTGCGGCTCACAGCGGGGGCTACCGTTTAGCGTGAAATCGGGACCAAAGAGGGCGTGTTGCCTCACGGTCACATTACCGCCAGCGCCGCTCGGCTCAACCCCCCAGGACCCCGTCATCTCCGCGTACAGCGCTCGACTGCGCAGGACCTAGCGCAGGTGGTCAGCTTCTCTTACCCGTGACTTTTTACTACGAGCCCGCGCCCACCCGACCACGAGGAGGCGTGGTGAAGAGATGTGTTCCTGGATGTGGATGTGTGCGCGCATGTGTGTACGTGTGTGTGTGTGCGTGTGTAAAGTGCCTGTTGTTTGTGTTACGGCTGGAGGTTTTGGTTGCATCCATTTCTGAAGGAACTGGACCAAGAACGGGCGGCAACCTCGGGAAGGATAGTCCACCAGCCTTGCCTAAGGGATCTTCGCGACCTGCGCTACCCCTGAGGCCATTTGCCACTCCCTGCACCGGACTCAGGTGCAGGGAGTAGAAGTCAGTGCAGCTCAGTGATGCATGAAAATGAGTTGACCTGCACCGGCTTCCGCCCTCTTGATCTGGGAAGATCGTTAATGTAAATAATAAACAATAATGGACCTAGCACGCTCCCTTGTGGGACTCCATACGTTACAGTCCGTTCGTATGAAATACTTGTAAATTGTCTTTTGTCATTATAATCAATTCCTTCGATAACCGTATATTGTTTTCTATTGGTCATGTATGACATAAGCAAATTTAGGATGTTACCTCTGATACCATAACGATAAAGCTTAGTTTTTAGGATGGTATGGTCCACGTGATCAAATGCCTGCGTCATATCGCAGTACACAGCACACACGGGGTTTCTCTTGTCCATGTTTACTATTGTCTGATGTAAAAAGTCATAGATGGCCATATTGATAGACATATTTTTCCTAAAACCCTTCTGCTCTTTAGAGATGACACTGGAATGTTCCAAGTAACTATATACTTCGCTATGGATGTATTTCTCAAAGATTTTCAAAAATGTAGGTAAAAGTGCTATTGGCCGGTAGTTTGACATAAGGTCTTTGTTTTCTTTTTTATAAATTGGTTTGACAATGGCCACTTTCAATCGTTCTGGAAATACTCCTTGTGCATAAATTTAGTATGTGACTAAGATGGTTACAGATAAAGCTACCAACTAATTTAATAATTTTAGTGGAGATGCCATTATAGCCTACGCTATTGGTATTTTTTAGATTTTTTATAATGCTTAAAATATTCTGAGGTGTACTAGGGGCCATGAACATAGAATGATTTTTACTGGTAATAGCAGAAGCAGGTTGTGTGCGTGACATGGGAACCGGTTGGATTTTATCTACAAAAAAGTCATTAAAGCTGTTTGCTATCAGAGCAGGGTCCGTTATGGTCTTATTGTTTACTGTTATTTTTTGTATGGCTTGTTTTGGTACATTTAATTTATTATTATTAATTATTTGCCATGTAGATTTCATTTTATTATTGGATACATTAATTTTATATATATTTTGTGACTTTTTAGTAAGATGAATTATTTTTTTAAACAACTTTGAATAATTATTATAAGCTAATTTATTAGATTGAGATGGTTTTATTCTACTCGTCCATAGGAGTCGTCTTTTCTTTTTGCTGCAAATTCGAATACCCTTTGAGATCCATTTGAGTGGTTTAGTTGCTCGAATTGTAACAATTTTTAAGGGAAAGCAAAGTTTATAAATTAGTTGGAACAGATCAAAAAACTAATTGAATGCTGTATTCGCATCATTAGAACAATAAATCTCAGAAAATGTCAAACTACTTATGTATTTTTGAAACCTTTTTACATTTTCAGACGAGGTGCATGTTAGTTGGTGCATGTTTTACTTACAAACATGCTTACAGAGTCTTTTATGTCTATTAAGTGTGGAAGATGAAAAAAATATTGGCATGCGAAACTGAAAAAACGTTGTTATCAGATAGTTTCAGGCGGGAACCGGGATTTCATGGCTCAAATATTTTTTGTTTACTATGTAGGTAAGTATTTTTATGCCTGTAGCTTTTTAACTTGGGGCACCTACAAATACTTGAGACATTCGAGCTTCGTACCCGTTGCCTTTCATAAGAGATGAATAGATACTTAGTAGTATCTTTCATGTTCAGGCAGAATGGATAATTAAATTGGAAATATATTTTAATACATACATACATAGACACACGCCTGTTTCCCCGAAAGGGTAGGCAGAGGCATATTAAACGCTCACCTTTCGGAAGTGTTTTGATCCCACGTAATAGGTGGCGAGCCTATTGCCGCTTATCGGGATATTTTATTTGCCAGAGCCTCATCCGTTGATCGGCAGGTGCACCACTTGCAGGTGAGGTTGGTTTGCGACCCTAAGATCTTAGTAGGAACCCTATGCATATTTTAATGGGTATATGAAAGTTTCCAATCACATAACATTTGTCGTGTTACACAGTATTCAAATATGTAGTCAAGAAAGCAAAAGACCGCCAAACATATGCCTAAATCATTGTCCTATTATCTGTAAATCAATGGATACTATCAAATTAATAACGCATCCGAGTAGTTTGGAGGTATTATAACTGCAAAATCTGCTAATGTTCACAAGTTTAGGTCACCGCTTGTTGACCATTTGATGGCACGTGGCTAGCCGTGCCGAAGTACAGCGGCACAAACTTAACGTGCCTTCGGTGAGAAGAGGCAGACGAGCGTGACGCTGGCGCTGAGCGGGATGGTGACCGCCATGCTGGTGACGCGCAGCGGCACGTGGCTCGCCGTGCCGAAGTACAGCGGCACGAACGCCAGCCAGATCACGCACGTCGTGTTCATCGTGAAACCTGGTAATGAAGATTCTTTAATCTTAATATATAAAATCCTTGCGTTACTGACTGACTGACAGACACGCTACAGCCGAAACTATTGGGCGCAGGAAGCTGAAATTTGGCATGTGTGTTCCTTGGGGACCGTAGGGGTTCAATAAGAAGAGATTTCCCGAAATTCCCACGGGATCGGCCAAAATTAACACTCGGTGTCGCGCGCGAGTGCGGACGGGCTTGCGCTGCTACGTGCGCAAATCTTTATTATTATAAATTAGTTAGCGGCTATACACGCCGCCCGATATTGTAGCTATGAGCTGTTCACAGCAACTCATAGCCAACGAGTTGTTGGCATTCATACAACATGCCATCGACACCATGGACGAGGTCAGCATTATGCAGATCTGCAAGACCAAGTTCAAGGAAGACGATATCAGTGCTGGTAAAAAGCTACTGTATCAGGCGCTGAACAAGTTGGATCAGATGCCGTCTCGGCGAAGGGATGGCACCGGGAAAAGTGTCCAGGACATCATCTCATTACTGAAGGTGACCGACCCTGACGACGTGCCTACTTTTGTGGCGAAGGATCTGCATAAGTTGCCGCCCGTCACACTCGACCACGTCGACGTAACCAGGCTGTTGAAGGACATAACATCTCTAAAATCCAGCCTGGCCGAGGTGCAGTCCAAGTTAGAGATGTCAGACAGCACCATAAGTGAGCTACGTGCAGAGGTAGTGTTATTACGTAACGCTTTTTCTATAAATAGCTCACCCAACGCTAACGTCAACACACAACGCGGGGCTCAAAATGCATCGATCGGCAGTTTCGAGTCAGCGAATTTGCTTGCATCGCCTGCCGGCGGTAATGCACGCGCCTCGTATACTGTTGCTGACCTCGGGTCGTCGACACCTGTCAAGGTGATGACGAATGTGGTTATGTCAAACATTAAACGTGCCTATGCCTGTTTTACTGCCGAATGCAAAACGAGGCAAAATCAGCAGGCGAATAAAGGGGGTAAACAAAAGCATCGTGAACTCCCCCTTCACAAGGTCGTGGAACTGAGAGTCCCCGCAAAGGAAACGTGTGACAAGGACGGCTTCATCAAGGTTGAGAGGAAGAAGAAGAAGAAGCCTACTTGTCGAAATCATTGTGGTACCGGATTAGCAGGACCTAAAATGCTGCTGCGTCCCGCAGTACTAACCACACTGATGTACGTGTCCCGGCTGCATCACTCTACCAAGGTCGAGGAGGTGGTGGAGTACCTACGCATGAAGACTAACTGGACCTTGAGAGTTGAGAGATTGGAGTCTCGCAATAATACGAACTTCAAATAGTACGTGGTTCGGGTTCCGACTCAACAACTTGTGACTTTCTTAAAGGAAGAATTTTGGCCGAAGGGTGTTGTATATCGGCGTTTTCATGGTTACGAAAACAGTGCAAACAACAACACGCATTTCGTTTAATAATTATATTTTTAAATTTTTTGTATTTATGTTAGACTTTAAGGTATATATATGCGTCCTCTAGTTACTAACAAAACACGGAGAAAAGGAATCATATTGTTTTATCTGAAAGCTCTTTTTGCTGGTGATAATTGATTTAAACTGAGATTTCTCAAGATGATATGATCGATAAATTGCCTTACTTTCTTCGTGACCTCGATAATTTTAAGCCGGTCAAAATGTTGGAGGAAACAGAGAGAGATGAGATGAGACAGTTACGTATCGTTAAATACACTTATATGATTAATAATAATTATACTTACAAAGCTCGTAACTTAGCTGCTTTAATTAATATAGATAATAGTGTGTGATGTAAAAAGGCTCACCTTACTTTGACTATCTCAATATAATAGAAAATAAAATAAAATAAATAGCATCGATTCTGTGACGTACATAATTTATTACAAAGATTTTAGTGCCCGCATCGGTGTTCCAGTTGCGAATATACGATACCGATCCTTTACCATCTCTCAGACGCAAACAGCACCGTTCACATTTGCATACAATCCCTCAATACGGGACTGTAATCAATAAATTTGTCTCAACAATCTAATTATCGAGTAGGAGAGAAGCCTCGGTACACCTGGCATCGGGGTACGATTGGGTCTCCACAATAGGCAATGTCAATAAGCGGCAAATTGCATTGTCTCCATTACAATAGATCACCAACAATGGCTCCCTTATTCATCGTAATACGAGAAACAACGACGGATTTAGACCAATAAGGATGTGCTTTTTGTTTTATCGACTAATGTTGTTCGAAATGTAATTATATCCCTAATTGATATACTTACAATTATTTAATACCGGTTGACTTGTATTTCTGTGTGATGGCAATTTTAGTGGATGAAAATCTCAATGACTACTCTAAATTAATACTTCAGATATATCCATTAATAACTTAAGTTGATTTGTAATGTTATTGGCTACCCATTGACATATGCATTTTTTTTAAGTCTGGTAAACATAATTATCATTTGAGTTTCGATTCCGTATAGTGTAACTGCCACCCACTGATGTGAAATTACGATCGTTACTGGCTTACCAGTTAGTTAGTACCTAACTGCCTAAATCTTTAACCAGAGACGTATTTTGTTTACCAAACTCTCGAGTTTTGTGGATAAACTCACCCACGGTAACCACTTTCACGATTAATTTCAGCGCAAAACTCGAACTTCGACATATAATTTAATTATGGACTTTAAAATTTGTTCTGTGAAAGTCGATCCCAAAGTAAATAATACTTTCCTCTTGTAAACAAATATTTTTCCTTAATCTTTATGTTAGATGGAGTTTGAATTTCGTGAGTCGAGAACGGAATGGAATATTTTTGTAGAAAATAAGAATTTTTAGATAATTTCGAATTTATACGTATTTACTTCGGATTATTTTGAATGTCAGAACAGCATTAGAAGAGATCTTTCTAATTAATTAGGTATCATGCTTAAAATATTTGAGCTTACTTAGATCGAATTTCACTTAAACTTGGCTGGCCTGTTGTTATGTTGGTCAAGTGGTTAGAGATCCTAACTGCTAAGCCTTGTAGGGTTTGATTCCCACCAAATGTTTAATATCCAGGGTGAGCGACTGAATCAGTACGACTAAGTTGGTTCCGTATCTGGGTATCTGTCATCTAAATTATGTACATAGGTTTTAACCTACGCCCACAACACATTCTTACTCCCTCAACGGGGAGGGCATTCTGAAATCCTCTTTTAGTGCTCCCTTAGACTCCTGAATCCTGAATTCCTCCTGAATTCAGCTTCTAGCGCCCAGTAGGTACTTTCGGCTGTGCATTGTCTGTCAGTCAGCCAGTCAGTAAGCAACGTAAGATTTTTTTTAAATTTTATATGAATGATCAAAGAATATGTTAATTGTTATCTGATTATAGTATAGTTCTTCGCATATACTTCGGAGATGGCGAACCCAAATGGAGACACAAATTAGTGAAGTATGCGTAGTTCCTCTATTCCAACGTTCACCCTACATAATAGAGAAGGGTATAGTACGTGAAAGTTTAAAATGCGTAATTATCTTATGCATGTGGAGTTGTGGGAAGCTATCAGTGGCTACCCAACAGGGATGAACGTTTCCAATGTCACAAATATGAGGAGCGATCAGAAGGCACTAACAAAAATTTGTCTTACTAACAAAATATCCCGATAAGCGGCAATAGGCTCGCCACCTATTACGTGGGATCAAAACACACTGGCGAAAAGTGGGCATTTTGTATGCCTCTGCCTACCCTTTCGGGGAAACAGGCGTGAGTCTATGTATGTATGTATGTAATATAGTACAGACACAGATTAGTTTGTATGAAGATATAATTAATTAATTATTATAAACAAAATGTGTCCAAATATTTCATAGTTAAGGGACGATGATTTTCTTTTCCAAAATAAAAAAAAAACATGGCTCATCTGTGATATTCAATTACCAGAGTAGTTTAATAATTTATTATTGGCACGTACATATGTATATTTTGTCCAGATATGTGCTGTGATGTACAATGAATATGTAGTAGGTATATGAATGTGTGTGACTTTCCTCTACAAATACAGGTGTGTGTAAGCAAATCTGAAACATATCCTTATTCCTTGCACCATAAGTTTAAGCTCACAGAACGTAGAAACTGTGAAGTAAACTTTCGACACGTACATACATACATACATACACAGACTCACGCCTGTTTCTCCGAAGGGGTAGGCAGAGGCATATTAAACGCCCACTTTTCGCCAGTGTTTTGATCCCACGTAATAGGTGGCGAGCCTATTGCCGCTTATCGGGATATTTTGTTTGCCAGAGCCTAGTCCGTTGATCGGCAGGTGCACCACTTTCAGGTGAGGTTGGCTTGGGACCCTATGTTCTTGGTGGGAACTCTATGCACCCGACACGTAGGTAAAAAATAATTAATGTTGGCTTAAGGTATATCCCTTTTCTTCCATCTTGTCAATTATCTTTAAACTGCCTGCGGTAGTCGCACTCTAGCGTTATTAGCTTTGCAAAAATATCTCCTCTTTCAAACAATGGCTTACAGCCATAGTTTGAAAGTTTGCATCACAATTTTATCGACAATTCTCATCACTACCAGATTTCTTATAGGTTATAAAGAAGAGCGCTGGTCGTCAGATTTTGTCTCGAGTTTAATGGCAAGCTCAGTGGCAGCTCCCGATGGAACTCGTTACATGCGTCTTTGTTTCACAAATAATCTCTGTTTTAATGCCCCAGAGAAATAAACTCCGTCTTGTAGATGCGGGAATAGATTTCTTTTGTAGTTGTGTGTTGAGCTTTTATTAGATCGTATGTTGTTGATGCCTTATTCGCTATTAGCCATAACGCATATTATTAATACATCTATACAGACGGCCACTTTCCCGGACACTTGGAAATTGGCTACTGTCAGGCCACTACCGAAAAATTAAAACCCTAACGATGTCAAAGACCTTAGGCCTATAAGTATACTCCCCTGCCTGTCCAAGGTAATAGAGAAAGTGGTGAGTGGGCAATTTTCTAAATACTTGGAGGATAATAATATATTACCGACGCTCCAATCAGGTTTTAGGAAGGGTCGGGGCACCGCTACCGCTTTGCTTGACGTGACAGATAATATTCTTACTGCTCAGGACCGGGGTATGGGCACCTTACTTGTACTTCTGGACTTTTCTCGTGCTTTTGAAAGTATTAATATTTCTCTGCTACTTTCAAAATTAAACTACTATGGCTGTGACAACAGAACGATCAACTGGTTCCACAGTTATCTGTCGCATCGTAAGCAAGTGGTGGAGGTGCGTCAGTCCGATTGCGAAATTGTGGTCTCAGAATTCAGTCCACTCGTGAGAGGAGTCCCACAGGGATCAATCCTGGGACCTCTGCTCTTTATTCTTTACTGTGCTGACATAACCAAGTGTATAAACAATTCGCAGTATCATATCTACGCTGATGACATTCAGGTTTATGTGTCATTTAAGCCTTACGAGTATGCGATGGCTATATAGGGTTTAAAGCAGGACCTCGATAAAATTGTAGAATAGGCTGAAAATAACTCTTTGGTACTGAATCCCAAAAAAACAAAATATATGGTGTTCGGTACACAGAACCAACTTCAGTCACTACCTGTCCTTAATATTACGCTCATGGGGGAGGTAGTTGAGAGGATGAGTGAAGCTCGTAACCTAGGTCTGAATATTGACTCAAATCTAAAATACGAGAAACATGTCGCGGAATTAGTGCGTAACTGCTTTTACAGGTTACGAATTCTATACAAAATGCGACCATATTTATCAGAAGATTTGCGAGTACGTTTGGTTGAGTCGCTAGTTCTGTCCAAGTTAAACTACGCGGACACTGTATATGGACCACGCCTGCTAGCACGCACGGATCGGTTGATCCAGAGAGTCCAGAACGCCACTGCCCGTTTTTGCTTCACAATAGCATGTAGAAGCCATGTTACGCCTTTTTTTAATGATAGAATAATCCTTAAAATGAAATCACGGCGTAAGCTTCACTTGGCATCCCTCATGTTTGGCGTCATTCATTGTCAGCAGCCTGTATACCTTTATAACAAGCTCAGTCGGGTAACCAGCAGACGCGACTGTGCTAGTAGACAGTGCTTACAACAGCTGTCTATATTGCCTCACAAAACAGCTGCATTTAGAGGTAGCTTCCGTTATGCGGCTTCTAAAATTTGGAATAATCTACCCCCGCCTATAAGATCTCTAAAAACGATTGGCACTTTTAAAAAGCATTTGCGGAGATTTCTTACTGACGCACAGTGGAAGCTAAATATGATAAATGTGAACACGTCATTTCTATGATTCTAAGGAATGCCTTCCCAGACGTGGAGCTGCGCGTGGAAGTAGGTACTGGTTGTATCTGTCTATGTGTGTGTATGTGTACCTTGTGTAGCGAATGTGAGGATGTCAAATATGTCTATATCACTGTTATGTAGTATAAATGAACAGAAAAAAAAAATACTTGAATATTATATCTTATTATTACATAGCTGGCTGGTTGTCGGGTGCGAGTGGTGATTGTAGCTGTGCAAACTAGATTTTCACTTCACTTAGTAGTCTGGTTGACTTTCCCATTGCAAAACGGGCGGGTGACCTGAAATTTTTGAATCATCATCATCATCATCTTCAGCCCCTTACACTGCTGGACTAGGCCTCTCTTTTGAAAGGAGGAATTAGCCTACTATACCACGCTGGCCAAACGGGTTGGTATAGGGTTTGTTTCAAGTTTTCCTTCTCTTACAGTGTTGTTCTCTGCATAGTATGCTCCCTCTGTCGGCTCTTACGACACCCACGGGATGATATGGGGTGGTGACATTCCGTATTTTTTATCCGTCACCACACGGATGTTTTTGAAATGTTTTTGAATTTTTAAATACACTTATTTTAATATGGATTTTTTTCAATTGTTCTTTTTTTTTAAGAGGATTTTGTAACTGACATGATACTTATTTCTCACTGTTTTTATGTTATAGTTTGGTACTTAGTTTTTGATAAGCATTTATGTACACTTACCTATGGAGTGTGGCCATCGTGCTCTGGTATCAACTGCTGATCAACAATCAGTTCATAGACGATCCATATTTATTTGTTAAGTTCATAATGAAACGTTTTCGCTATTGTACAACGATCATGTGAGTTTGCAGCGCAGTCTCTGTCTTCCTTCGGTCACAGAATATAATATACCTAGATACAAGTACTAAAGTACGACGTCGACTCCGCCTCATGCCCCCCCGCGCCCGCGCTGCTAGTGCGTGATGTTATTGTTTTAATTGTGTAGACACTTTAAGTTTATATTACATGTATATTTATGTATCATCATACTTGGCCAGTGTACTCACTGATTTGCGCGTTCGTGAGTCACTATAATTAGGGTCCCGTAGAAAATCAGTGCCAGCATGTCTGGTATCATGCTGAACGGGGTCCTATTGTCGTCACGACCTAACCATGACAGATATCCATGTATTTCTTCTTTTTTTTTGTATTTTTGTGTGTTATTACCACGGTTACTGTATATTTATAATCATGCTTGTTTGGTTGTGATAGCAATAAATATTATTTCATTTCATTTCATTTCATTCATTTCATTTCATAATTTTTTACTGTGAGAGGTCTTTTGATTAAAAGACTTCTCACATTATTATTATTTATTATTAAAAGGCTTTCAATATATGAAGCATAACTTTGACACAAAATTGGCATTGAGCAAACGCCTTTATCGCCATCGAAATATGTAACACTAGCTGCTGCCCGCGACGTCGTCTGCGTGAACGCTATACAGCACCAAATTATTAAATAAATACCTAGGATTATACCTTTTAAAAAAACATTCATTTACCCGTTTCTTCTTTATATTTCATATCTGCAAAAAGTGTAGTAACAGAGGAAAACTGTCTTTGGTAAAATTGACCTTCAAAAAGTGCTGATTTTCAGCCTGCTTTGAATAAATGACTTTATGGTGCTTCTGCTGAATTAAATAATAATTTGTGACTGAAGCAGATGGAGAAAATAAGGAATACAGAATAGGGTAAAAATACATACTTATAGGACTTCTCGATATACAACATTTGTGGTTTGGCTGGTGACGCGGGAGCAAGCGACGTACAGGACACCAGCTGCCCTCAGTGTCTGCCTCTGCGACTTATTGATGGTCATCGCGAAGCAAACACTCACGGGGAACTGTATGCGCTTGGACGGGAACGGGAAGTTATGAAGTATGAGAGGAATGCGTGGTATAAATACAGCCTGGCCGACGCCACGAACCGTAAGATTTTCCGCCTTAATGGTGTGTCTGAGGAACGAGATGACTTTAAGGCGGGGCACGTTACACAACTTCGGAGAAGATAGGTCCCGAAGAACCGAAGAAGCATAATCGGGACACCGACCTTCAGCTTGATGGTATGCGCTGGAAGTTCACTTGCTGACAGGGAGTTCAGAAATTCCACGGGATAAATGTGTGGCGTCATCTTGCTCGACGACAGTGTTTATAGAGGTGTAGACCACTTCATTCTTCTCAATTTCCGAGAGAATGCATTCGTTAATTGCTACAGCCTGATCATTTTTGGGCGTCAAAATAGCCCGCTCACACACTCAAGAATTCTGCTATTACGGTATACAACTGTATACTTCTAAGCTGGATACAACTCTACTGAGAGACTCTGGAAGCACCACCTGTCCACCTCTCTCCTCTGGTACAGTGCCTTCGCCAAGACTTAGAAGGACATCAACATTGTTGAGCACGTGCATTGACGCCGAGCCGAGCTCACATATTCAAGGTCAAGTGCAGCGTACGAACTCGTGACCACAACAAAGATCATTTCAACGAAGCACTCACATCGTCAGCCTTCGATCCCCGCGTCTCCACGGGCAGCGTTTGTCAGGAATCGTCACTGAACAGAACTGTGATCACGCATTAAATGCTCGTTCCTGCGGATGGCCTGCAGGGTTCTGTCCACGGCCTCAACTGCCTTCCTATTGGCCATCGAACGCTCATCCCATACGATCAGAAAGCAATCCTTGAGCACGGTTTCCTTATCACTGTTACGTGACACACCACAAACTGGTGTTACGGCGCTCTCTAAATCGATGGGAAATTTAAACATGGCATTTGCGGTCTTGCCACCCGGAAGCAGTGTGGCAGTGATTGCCGACGACGCTACAGCAATGGTAATTTTGCCTCGCCTCCTGACCTCTGCAAGTATGCCAGTAGTAACAAATGTTTTTCCCGTTCCACCAGGAGCATCCAAGAAAAACATTTTAGCCTGGCTTTGCCTAACGCTTTCAAGGACGTCACAAAATTCGTATGGTGGTCATTTCAAATTGTCTCAGCGTTTTTCTCCCAAGTTTCACGGTTTTGATGCGGTGATGATTGGGAAGCTGGTAACCAATATTCGACCAGTGGATTGCCGCTGATAGAAATGACCACGTCTTGAAGTGAACTGAGACAGGTGTTCAGCACGCGGTCATCAGTTATTTCGACTTCGTCTCCAGTAGCACGCCTCAAAGCTCGTAGAAAATTTTCAGACAGATGATGGCGATACTTCTCCCACAAAGCTACCGGGTTCCCGACTCCACAAAACACCAAGATGACGTCAAACAGATGACGCATGCGGTTGGGACTGTCACTGACGCTCGCCTCCGCGAGGGTGTCATCCCAGTATTGGTCACCGTCGAAAAAGTGACGTACTACGCAGGCTGTGCGGTAAGTGGGATACTCCACGCCATCAAATGTCCTCAGACAAAAGACGAAAGACGTCGGGCCTCGGACCGCGTGAAGTAACAACCGCAGAAAATAGCATTCGACATTTTTTGTGTGTACGGTATAAACTCTACAAAATGCGGTGTCCTTGAAACTTGCCGGAAACCCTTCCAGAGCACTTCCTCGTCGACGTCGGTTAAATATACCCTTTTGCTTGTCGTACGTGTAATATGAAGGCATCCCGTTATACGTAAGGGACGTTGTTTGACGCGGATTTACCAAGCGCTCAACAACGCTATCGGGATCAAAATATATCCGCTGGCCGTTCTCTAGGTGGACGTGTAAATGCATGACGGTAGGATGCTTGTCATGTATAGAGAACACCAGTATCCACAAAACCGCTTCAGACGTAACAATAAAATAAATGGCTGTGTGTGAGTAAAAGACAGTTCCACATCTCACTGATGTTTATATATAGTTTATCCAAACAAAGGTACGTGGTATATATCCCGAAAGACAATTTAAAGCAAGTTTATATGCGACATGAAAATATGTTAATTAAGAAGCAATATAATTACACCAACGTGACCAAAATGTTTATTATGTACTAACTCTATTACTATGTATTCTGGCAGAAATGATGTAAGTAATCAAGTGTGGCGATGGTGTAGTTAATTAATTAAATAATTTCAAATAATAGTCTTGCTCATCTCTGAAACGAATTAACAATTTAATTTTAAGAAGAAAATGCACAACTCCATCTATGACTTTTAAAAACAACTATTAACCCCGCTAACACGATTAAATTTAAATTATTTATATCCAAAAAGAATATACACATGTAATTTGACTTGATGTTTTTAAAATCTCATAGATGGCGCTGCATTTAAATTGTCTTGATTCTACTTATATTCAATTCATTATGTTTATCAGCCTAAGTTACTTATATTGCGTGATTTTTATAGCGTGAAGCTAGCTTATAGCATAGTTAACATAATAACAACATTCAAATATGCATTGTTACATTACACGTTGTTACAGAATGCGTTGAAGAAATAAAGGTTCTCTGCTTGTTCCCTGTAGGTCATAGCGTGATAATATGTGGCCTATATGTTGACTCGACTTTTTAATAATATTTGTGCCAAATTTGAAGTAAATCTATGCAGTAATTTTTGATTTTATCCCGGACATAAGGAAAAACAGACAAACAGACAAAAATTCTAAAAATTTTATTTTTGGCTTTGGTATCGATTGTAGATCACACCCCAAGTATTCTTTAAAAAAATATTCAATGCACAGTTTTGACTTTTCTACCATTTTATTATATGTATAGATTACTGATGCTGAATTTGCTGATATTTCGCTAATGAAACGGAACCAACACTGCCTAACCCAGGTGTCAAATATAGAGATGCGCAAACTATATCAGTTGAAAGAAAAGAGTGATACATATCTTTTGAATCAAAAGATATGTATCACTCTTTTATATCTTTATATCACTTGTGATGGAATGGTTGAGCATTTAAATCATTAGATCAATGTTTCATAAATCATGTTATGTAGCATTGATATAGTGAGTTAAATCAATCTTAATCTATCAGTGACAGTGTATGTAGTAGTGAAGGATTTGAATTCAAAATAAGACGTATATGAATAATTGCGGTATTTTAGGCTACCCGCTTAAGTACGCTACTTAATAAAAATTATGTTTAGGTTACTTGATTTAAAAATAAACTCTTAAATAATTCTATATAAATATTACCTACATACTTAAAATATAACCTTTTATAATTATATTGTTGTGTTTATGCTATTGAAATCCTTTTAGACCGCGCGGCATGACCGGTTCTAAGCAATGTTTTTGTTTGAGTTATAAGTAGTGTGCTAAGTTGATGTCGAGATACAAAGAGTAACACAGTGGTGTTATAACAATTAGCCTAGACTATTATAAATGAACTTATGACTAAATACGACATAATATACATAATATTAGTACGGAGGAGGGAACTAAACATTACATTCTAATAAATCTTTCAAACACCAAGCGGCGTCCGGGCGCCGCTCTCTTACATTCAAGAAAGTACCATTCACACGTTTAGAGACGACTTTTGTATTCAATGAACAATGTTAGTGCGTTCCGTTCTTTTATGATATACTGATTTTCCTTCATACTTGACAGGATTAGGACTGTCAACCTAGATTTAAAATTAGATCAATAATTATCATAATAATTTATTAAATGCATGTAAAAGTTTATTTTAGTAGATACTTGTCTAGGTTGGCGCATTTAAAAATCAGCATATTTACAACATGATTGGATCGATCAACATATTTACATAACGATTGAATCTTACGTCTTCTAATAATATTTTACAGAATATTTACAAATTGCTGCTTATAAATAGCAGCTGGGACAACTTCTTTGTACTCAATCTGGTGCGTCTTTCATTTAAGGTGTATCCGGCTTTCGAAAATATCCTTTCGCATGGTACTGACGTAGCTACCAGGTTAAGGCGTTTGAAAATAAAACTGTATAATAAAGGGTAAACATGTCGTCTCTCATGCCACCATTTAAAGGGATCCATCGTCCTTGATAAAATTGGTTCCGACATGTATTTGTCAATTTCTACAATACCAGCAGCGGTGGTATTAGCTGGCGTCATTTGTGCGACTTCTCTGTCAAATTCGTCCCATATCGAAGGTGATGCTGATGTTGTTGGCTCATTCTAAACCACTACTGGTGGATCGATTGCTGTTGCAAATGTTGGTGATCGGCCAACCTTCTGCTTGAGCCCGTTAAGTGCTCTTTCAAAATTGTATGTATGCCTAAAGGCTTTTTGTTTGAACCTTGGGTCAAGTATAGTTGCCTCTGTGTATAATGGATTTGATTCCAACAAAGAAAATCTTCTATCTAGCTCATGCTCCAATTTTTGTAGCAATTGTTTGATTGTTTCATTTTGTATGGGCTCTTGCAGACGGGCTCTTATATTAGATGTCATCAATTTGCACAAAGGTATGACCTTTGATAGTGAGACATTTTTCTCTGTGCTGATTTCTATTGTAATTTTAGAAAATGTCTCTAAAATGGGCACTGCACATTCGATGGTGGACCAGTCGCTATCGTTAAGTCCTAAGTCACCTCGCAGTAATGCTATAGTGGCGATGACGGCATCTTTAACTTGCAGAATGCGGTACAGCATGTCATAAATTGAATTCCATCGAGTGGAAACATCCTGCTTCAGTTTGAGTGCTGGCAAGTTCAGTTGTTTTTGTAAGTGCAATAGTTTGCTCTGAGCATGACTGCTACGTTTAAAATATTCAACAACAAATTTCACCTTTGTTACCGTCGGCGAGATATGCGCAATGGCCGGCTGGACATATAAATTCAGGCTATGCGCAAAGCACGATATTTGGCGCCACTCTCCTTCCCTAATGGCCGCCGTAATATTAGCTGCGTTATCAGACGTAATGGCTGTTATTTTGTGCTGGATTTGCCATTCTGTTGCTAGATTTTGTAGAAATGTACGAAGGTTTTCGCTTGTATGGCGATCATTATGTTCCAGACAGCCTAACAAAATAGACTCCATAGATATGCCACTTTTAGTTTCTTTCAAAAAGTGCGCCATAACAGCTACGAAGCTGTTATTATTTATTGAGGTCCAGCCATCCGTAGCAAGGCATATTGCAACTGCATTGTCGATTTTGTCATGGGCGTTTTGGAGTGTTTCCCTATACAAATTCGGCAGTAAACTCTCGCTAAGTGTTTTCCGCGTAGGGAGAGAATATCCGGGACACAACATATGAACAAATGTTTTAAATTCTTTGTCCTCCACTATCTGTAAAGGGTGATATTCTTTGGCGATCATTGTCATAAGTTGTTTATCTAGCAACTCAGCGCGCCGCATCGGAACAGGTTTTGTGCTGACGACAAAGTCTTTTATACTTTGGAATCGCGCTGGAAGCGAGACTGCTGTGGGTGTCGCCGGTGCCGCCGATGTCACCGGTTCCGCCGATGTCACCGATGTCACTGGTGTAGCCTGCGATGTCGATGAGCTACCGAGTCCTGCGTCATTCGAATCATACTCTTGTTGCTCAGCAACTTGCTGGCTTATTTGTATTTGCCGTTCTACAACGAGAGGAACGGTCGGGTCTTTGCTTTTTAAATGTCTGTTCAAATTACCGACATAACCATTTGGTATTGAAAGTATTTGTGCACAGCACGTACATTTTGCTTTTTTATTTTCTAATTCTGTGAAGTGTGACCACAAAGCACTTCTTTTCCTGTGAGGAGCCATGATAAACAATTACCGAAATTTACTAGTCCAATTTATGAAATATCTATGTACAACAATCACATTTACAGACTAGTTACAGTTATAAAACACAACACTATATACAGATTATTAAGTTACAAACGCAAGTTTTAATATAGGTAAATCAGTTTTAAAAAAGCATGTGCGAAATTTTTATTGATATAGAATACGTACTTATTCTGTAAATCTATAGCAAAAAATGCGAACGGCCGTCGCTCAAGCGTATCATTCGCACACTAAAAGTTTGTTACAGTAAAAATGAACAATAGTATTTTATTAAAACTCAAAAAGTGCCTAGATGCGTCTATACATAATTATAAACAAATCATAGATTTGCATTATAAGTACATGCTAAACTGCATTTTATATCTTGAACATAAAGATTACTTTTACGCTGCCAAATCTTCGCTTACACACACATGCATAAGTCACCGGGCGATACTCTGTGCCTACTTACGGCCATTTTCAATATTCGAACTATAGATAGATCTGTAGATTTTAGATTCGTGTTTGACATATTTTATATGGAGGATATGTCAAAAACTGTCAAAAACGAATCTAAAATCTACAGATCAATCTATAATTCGAATATTGAATTCCGGAGTTAGTGCAACGCTTATTCTCTCCCGCTCTGATTCATAGGATTCAACCATACTCTGTTTCACTTTACGTATATCCTAATTCAGTAGATCTAAAATGAACCATGAGCGTAATGAGTTAAAGATATATTTGAACTGAGAGTGATATAAAGATAGAGTGATTCATTTCAAATTATATGTATCTTTTGTATCACTCACTCAGGAGTTACACATCTCTAGTCAAATAGAGGTTCATTTATAATTATCGCTACCAAGATGCAGTAGTGATATCACTATGCTTTCCCATTTCAAATAGATTCGAACTCACAGATTTTCCAAAGAAGAAACTAATTAAATCGAAGTCCATGTTGCTTGTTTTAGACATTTGGAATTTAAAATACAAGTTGGGTATATTAGACAGCATAAGCACTTTCGCACATGAGTAAGGTCAACCCAGTTTTGGAAAACTACCTCGCTACTCACTACGCACTCGCACAGTGCAAGCATCCAAAACCACGACAATCGAATAATATTGAGCAGAAATAATAGCTGGAATAATAATAACTAACGAGTTGTTAGTTACTATTATTCCAACTTCAATGATCTTTTTTCTCTGAAGAAGTGTCCATAAAAAACATGAACCAAGTCACCAATATGCATACTCTCATTAAACGCCTCAGGGATCTTCCTCGTCAGCACAGCGTATACCGTGCACACGAGGATCAGCACGATGGGATAGAAGAACGCGATCATATACGATGCGTCGACGGTAGAGTCGCAGACCAGCATGTTGTCCTCTCTGGTGGGATAGTGGAACATGGCGCGCGCGGGCGCGACTGTCATCCATACTACTACTATTAGGACCTGGAAACGAAAAATAAACTTTAGTTATATGATTTTAGCAATATAGCAACGTTAGCCCAGTGAATTGGGTTCGAACCTTGGTCTTTACCAGGCCATATCGCTTTGGCACTGTATGGGTTGCGGAGCAAAAATAAGTCAATGACATCGTCTGTTTTCAGAAATCTGAATTTATTATTGACGGTTGCAAGCTGTTAGATGTATCCCAGTTACACCTAAGACATTAACCAAGATGCCCAGGGTTCGCTTATCAGTCTAACTAGATTTGACAGAATATTAGCTAGCCATTTGTATGTGACCATTTATTCGAATAAGTAATGGATCATATCAACAAGATTTAAGTTTACTAAAAGTAGGGTTATTCAACACGCCAGCTGTGCTATCCAGTAGTTACATACGGAACTTTTCCCATTCTTCTCTAACACGACGTTACCAAAAAAGTATTGATGTTATAGCTGTCCGAAATATTATCTGTAAAAGTATCCAAAGGCATTGCTCTTACTTTCAACATTATTTTCGTAATTCAAGTGAAAGCACACATCTCAACTAAGGTATTTCAAACATAATATACTTACCTGTATAGAAATCAGAGCCACGCAGATTGCAAGCTGCGAACTCGGCGATATCAGAATGGGTCTCTTAGCCGAGTGCTTGCTGGCGTTGAAAATCCGAGAGATTCTGTTAGTCTTTGTCAGTAGAGCCGTGTACACCACGGTGAAACAGAAGCCAGTACCGAATCTGATGACAAAAATGTATTCTTAGACTATGGGTCAGTGCTAAACTAATGTACGCAAAGAAAACTCAGATTCGAAACAACCATTTGTGGATCACACAAAGTGTTGTTCCATGTAGGATCGAATCCTTGCGGTTCATTGCTAAGTGGCGCGGGACGTCCACTTAAACTACGGCTTCGGTGCATTCAAAATTATGTCAAATAGATGATGCCCGCAGCTGCGCCCCCACATTTTTTAACTTAACTCTTTCTGCCCGATCCCCTGGGAATTTCGTGAAATCTATTCTTAGTGCATCCCTACAGTGTCCAAAAAACATATATGCCAAATTTCAGCTTTCTGCGTCTTATAGTTTTGGCTGTAGCTTGTCTTAGAGTCAGTAAGTAACGCAAGGATTTTATATATACAGATGTTATGCTTCACTCACTATAAGAAACGCTGCAGAGCAATTAGGTACTTTAATTTTTTTACTGTTTTTTTCTCTTTCCTCCTAGTGCAGAGCGCTTTGATTATATTTACTTAGCAATGTGATGCAGGAGGCTTTTGGGAGCCAAAGCTACCGCTTACTATCAGGTAGCCCGCAGGCGATTAGGTTTTCGACGCGCGGTGAAAATTTTAGCCACGGTCCCCATTTTTACAGCTAGACAAGCTCAGAATTAATTAAATTGCGGCATTCAATGCCATAATGAGAGAAATTCGAAAATACTCGGCATAATTTCGAAAAAAAATTTAATTAAAAATCAAATGAGTCTCGTAAGATAATTCGAACTTAATAATTAAGAGAATTGTGGTCGAATTTGGATCGCAGCGACCTCAGTCGTAGTATTGGGAATGTATATCTGTAAATTAAAGTAATTAATATATTCAGTCGTCGATATATTATATTCAGAAATCCGTATTCCCTGAATTGGAAATCATATGGAAAATGGGGCGCAGATTCCCCATGAGGCAAAATTTGGTCTGACCGAGCTTAAAATGAGATAACTCTTACGCTTATTATATTCATTACCGTCGCTAAACAAATCAACGCTCCATTATTCACGGGTTTGTCGAAAGGCATTCTATTTTAAACTTTATTATTTTTACGTTTTTGATTTTGCCTCGTTTGATATAGATCAATAGTTTGCCAAATAAAAAAATGTTATTCAAGAATTTTAAAGTAATGTCTTGGATCATCTTGAATGAACTTACCGCATTTATTATTATTATATTTATTTTTATTCGAGTTGATGTGTAGCAAAAGATTTATTCATGTAAGTATGTCATGTTCCTTCATTTTTTTTTATTTTATAAATAAAAAGTAAAATAAAAATAAACTTATATGTAAGTTCTTATTTTTTTTATTAGAACTGACCTAGTACAAAAATCACGATAATTTTGAAATTTTGAAGAGAACTTCTTCTTCGTTCAAACTTTTGAAAATTATAAACAGTCTTAAAAATACCTATTGAAGTTATAAGATATGTAATCCATTTTACTTATTAAATTGTCAAAGTAATAAATGCGCATTAAGCATTATACAAGGCAGATCCATCTTAGTTGAAAGTTTTAAAATACATTAACGGTAATGTAATGATAAGTGAAAATCGTTTGCCATCTATTATGATTAGTATTAAGTAGATTTCAGTGCTTTGTGATAACTCATAATTAACTGACTTGGCGTCACAAAGACAATGTTTATTTCATTTGTGTTAATATCTGGTGAAGGTTATATTAAAAATATTAAAATTTCATTTTATAAGATTACTAGCTATTGCCCGCGGCTTCGCTCGCGTTAAATTCGGGATAACACAAATCTCCTTTATTGTTTGGGGAATATTGGGTATGCGGGGAATTAAGTAATTTTCACCTTTTGACGTCGAACTCATTATAATAGCTTTTATTATGTTTCGTCTTGGGTGTTTTACATATAGCCGTTTGCCATTACATAGTTTTGGTGCGTTAAGATTCTACATTAACAGGATATTTCAGTCTCAAGTTGTGTGAAGGCACTCCTGATGATTCTAAAGAGTTCAGAAACTCCTTACGGGGTAGGGTACGAAATAACTTGGTCAGTATCCATGACATTATCTAACGAAAGGTACCTACTCAACAACATTACCTTACATACCAGTCAAATGTCAAAGCTAGGGTCCAATATCAAACTGAACACATATTCGCATTTATAAAATTAGTAGAAGTGAAATCGGTACATGTGCAACAATTTTGTAGCTGTTTGAATAAACACTGAAATAATTGTGAAGTGTATTAAAGTATCTCAAATAATATAGGTTTTAATGTAAGGTCATTTATGGCCCACCTACAAACTTGTAACTACACTCTCATTGCCCATCAGTTAGTTTTAAGTTGACAGTTGTATTTGTTGTTGTTGGTAGCTCTACTAGCTAAACGCCAGCGGTGTGACAGGACAGCGAGCTTACCGAAAAGTGGGAAATAATTTAGGAACTTAAGGCGATAGATTATCACAGTTTGATGAAGTATACACTTACTGCTGAATTCAGATAAGTTGTATTTTTCTTTGGCTTTAATTACGACTTAAAACAAATATTAGCAGATATGTATTTAATGTAAGTCGTAATAGAAGTAAGATTAAAAGAAAAACAAAACTCGGTCGAGCTAAATCACAGTTAGCTGAAAATATAATTTAACTAGATAATGTTTATCTTTCCTTAACGTCGTCTATCTTTCGTACAAGAAGCCGCAAGATTATGCAATTTTGTAACGCAGATGATAGCTGAAGACAAGAAGAAAATAGGGTGAAATATAATTATGTTGCCTTTGAAATGACGAAGATAAAAGAAGAAATCGCTTGGCAGACTTTTAGGAGCTGTGTTAATTGTACATAACCTCCTTGACGAAGCGTCAACTGAGGTTACTGTTCTGAGATTTGATAAAAAAATAATAATGCTTAGAAATATGTCGTCAAATATATGTATTTTAAGACAGTGTGAAATACGGCATATGTTCAGACTAATGCAAAAGATGTGTTCATCATGCCTCATTACGACCAAAGGGAATTTTAAATGTGAGTGTGGGCATAAAATTTAATGTTGGCAGTGTGTGCGTTTTCTTCGTATCGTATATTTGTAAGTAATTTTAGGGTATATTAAAAAGCTCATAGGCATATGGCATATCAAGGCACGTGTATAGTGCCAATAGATTCTTGACAAGCCATTGCTCTGGTTCCTCTTAGTGCGATCACGGACTTGCTCTAATAGGAAGAGTGTGCACCGGCATCTATACATACTGTGACGGCCGGTGTCATGCCAAGTTGTCATCACTACCGTTGCCAAGGCCTTCTGACGTCTACACGACAAACTAGCCACAATAATTTATTAGCAAAGAGGTTTGAAGACTATTTTATTATTTGGAAATGAGTTTTTAGTTCGATGACGTATACACTCTGTCAAGTGTTCGCCAAATTCACCAGTCATTGACAACAAGGCGATGGCCGTGCGGATAACACATTCCGTTCACGTTCTTAAGGCGTGGGTTCAAATCCCAGTCATAACAGTTATGTGGATTATGGTTTTTATGAAATTTGGAAAATGTTTATGAATATTTGGCAAATATTAAAAATAAAAATTATTTAAATATTTCGAGTAAAAATTAGAAAATTCTAGAAACTTCAGGAAGGAATGGAAAGGTTAAAAAGAGACAGGAGATGGAAAAACAAATTTAAATATTTCGAATAAAGATTAGAAAATTCTAGAAACTTCAGGAAGGAATGGAAAGGTTAAAAAGAGATAGGAGATGGAAAAACAATTGAATAACGAAAAGACAATCGAAATTAGTAGATCTAGAACATTCCTAGGGGTATATAAGGCGGTATAGACGCGCTAAGCGCCAGTTTAAGTTGAAAAGTGGTAAAGTGAAGAAGAAAAGGAAGAAGTAAAGGAAGAAAGAAGAAGTAGTAAAAAAGTGAAGTGAAAGTATAGTGCAGTAAAGTACAGTGAAGTGCAGTGAAAAGTGCAGTGCAAAAGACGCTAGTGTTGGTGCTGTCTGCGTCGAAATTAAACGGCGTGTCGTGTGTCAAGTTGAATAAAGTGTCATCAGTGCTACTCGGTGTTTCCTTCCAATCCCGTTACCCCGTCCGTAACAATACGTATATTATTCGTATGAATGCTCAATCGTTTGCTTAACGCAGGCGTATGTTGACACCAGCATCCCCACTCGAGTATCCTATTTTGCGACTTTTTCATCTTAGCAAGCAATAAAAACGTAACTATAGAAACAATGTAATCACTTTCACTAATATTTCTACAATCACAAGGCAGCTGCAGCACAAACGAGTTCAATGGAATCAAATAACCACTTCGACATTTTTTATTCGATGTCGAACAATCGGAATAATTTTCCCCGCACTAAAGGTTCCATTTTATTGCCAACGACAGAATCGGCCGGTACTTGGCCCTGATGAGGTAGCTCGGCTTGGATACGTACTAGGGATGTTACGGATATGGAATTTCGGATCTGGATACGGATACGGATATTGCAAAAAAATTATATCGGTTTCGGTTTCGGATACGGATATGAAATTATTTCGGATTATCCGGTAGTTTCGGATAGTTTCGGTTACGGATATTAGATTTTTAAGGAATATCAAAAGTAATAAATAAATCTTTCACAACACTTATTTTTCTTTCTATCGAACTAAGTAAGTATTCGTAATTTTTCATAAAACAGTTATCTTAACAGACAGTCAAAGTGCTAAACTTCATATCGCTTATTGCGTGTCTGGTAGTAAAGGCACACCGATCGCGTATAAAATACTGGACATGATCATGAGCGCAAAATTGTTGCACTGCAATGGGTTCCGTCTCACATAGGGCTATCAGGAAATGAAGAGGCTGACAGACTAGCAAAGAGAACTATTGCGTTGATGAAGAAGCAAATGTTTTGTCTGTTTGGTCCGAAATTTTTGCGAAATATAAATACAAATGTTATGTCGCTTTCAAGGAATACTTTGACGAGCGGTCTAAGCTCAAAGGAATTTGGTACAAAAGTAGGTATTCAATGTGAGCCTCTTCATGTCCCGTGGTTTCTGAATGCTAAATTATGCAGAAAGCAAATTGTCACCGCATTTAGACTGCGTACCGGGCACATTTCTGGCAAAAGCTTTGGATTACGTACCCACGTAGAGAATTATGTAAGTTACCGTCCGCCGTATGTAATTTCTTGGTCTGACTACTAATTTTCAGACCAAACTTAGTTTGAATTAAAAACAGTCGGTATATCTAGAAAAAATTACGAATTATGAAAAGTCCATTTGAATGGAAAAGGTGTCATAGGAGAACATATCCAAGCTTCAAAGAAGAAAAGGTATTCTTCATGGATATCAGAAGATATGCCTTGCTGGAGTAGAATGTGCACATTTTTATGCGAATGTTGGCACTTAGGCGCTATCATTTCATCGAGTTGTAGCTACTGAGTCTGTTATACGTCTTTGACAATTACTTATTCCGTTTTATTTTCTTAGACATATTCTGCCCTAGGAATCAATCCTGTATTGCTGACGGCATTAAAACATTTTACAAGCATTCAATCAATCTTTACAAATAACAAATAGATGCCCGCGCATTCACTGCGGCTATAATAATATGACTGTCCTACTCACGAAAGGCTCGCGCCGCTCGTCGTGACCGCGCCGCGCCCACTAGTCTACTACGGACATTCAAATATGTTTAAGTACGTCACGCTACGTCCACCACACGCCTGCGGGCCACTAAAATCTGTGAATTATACAAAGTCCCTGTGAGGATTTGAATCCACAGCCTAAACCGAATTGCAAGAGAGTTGCCAAGTGTCTTACAATAAAACATTTCTGACAAGATTCAGAAACACGGTTTGAGTCAGACTCTTAATAAAGTAGTGCAAATCTGCATGCAAATGTAGGTTCAACAAAAGCAAACTAATGAGGTCTTGGGACCCGAACCGCCTTGGAACGTGAAACTGTAGGAACGGAGCACATTGTTCATACAAAGACATCAGTAGTTTCTACACACTTTTAGTATAATAATAATAATAGGTTTGTAAGAATAAAATGCTTCTGTGTGAAAATATCACACAATGAAAATAATTTTTCAAATCTTTTTACATCTTTATATAGTCAATTTGTATGATGTTGTTTCATTAAAATACCTATCGTCTGTCTTAAAGCAAGCGGGCGCAACAAGGTCTGATGTTGCTCCAACTATTACTAGAGGGATGAGAAGGGGTTGGTCGTGGCTTACTGAACCAGGATCCGACGGTTTTGTCGAGAACTTGTATTGCTAATCGCGTAATAGGTAAAAAATATTAGTGAAATTGCAAATCGGAAAAATGTAGAATCGTATTTTTATGAATACGTAAATAGGCAAATCAAAGATATTATATATCAAAGAATATTCGTATTATTTTATATACACGGTTTCAAAAGATCAATCACATAGTCAAGTCTACTCTTCTTTTGCACATCATGCCAAGTCATACTAAGCTAAAAATAATGCCTGGGAAAGGAAATTATAAGCCACAATGTAAAGCGCGCGCGTGCAATGCTCGAGATACTTACCTATCCATGTGTGCATCTTGTATAGGATAAATTGGCGCGAAAAATGTTTACATTTTGTAACATTAGAAAAAAAGTATGCTGACTTTAAGCCTCAATATCTGCTGAAGCAATAATTGCCCAGTTATGGTACCCAGATATACAATGTTCATAATGATTGGAGCAATATGAGATTATAATTTTCGTTAAGGGTATTTTTCCATCATGTATTGTTTTTATTATTTAGATTTAGAAAAGAGACTTTTTATAAGAAGTGATAGGCTTCGCCGATTAAATGGCATAAACAACCATTCCTGCACAGACAAAGCTTCATGTTAAACGCAAACCAAGTACCAGTTCCGGTTCGTGTTAGCTCCTGAAAAATGTATGAAGTGTAAATCGGAGGGAATTCGCAATGAGGCACCACGCGCTCGATGTGAAATATGATAACCACAGTTAGTTTTATTTAGTATTTAGTTAGCTTTGGAATTTCTAACTAGGCAAGTTGTAGAAATGCGAGTTTAAATTATAGTTTACATTGTATTAATGTCAAGGAGAGCAGGAAGACGTTTTTGTGAAACTATTCTGCAAAACGGGCTTTATAGGTAAAATAGCATAAATTGTATGAAATATGATCAACAGGCGTTTATTGGGAATGAATTATGGTTTTTTGTGTATAATTACTAGTGCGCTCGAGACCGTGAAAATTCTCGGCTATTCTGTGTAAAAATGTCATGGCGTTTTTGATAATCACAACCCATAACCGACTGTTTATCTCTTTCGATTAATTTATCTTAATGCAGTTCATTTAAGATTTATTCGATTCACTTTGGTCCTTAATGGCTCCGAGGATCGTAAGGTCCTAACCTTCAGTCCCTAGAGCTATTCTACATTCCACCATAAATTCAAACTGTCATGTACATTCACATTTTAAGCTAGCCGGAATTCGAATGTTTTCTTTTCCCACACTTTCCAGAAACAGATTTAAGTTAACTTGCCTAATTTATAAGGTAGGAGTACCTACTAGTTGTAATATTCCGGTTTTTCTAAAGCTTATTTCCTATATAGGTATTGCTGTTACATTCTTTTTCAAGCGACGATAGAAATTCAGACACGTCTTACCCCTTTTTCCATATAAGTAGTACGAACTGCAATTTCGCCAGAGTTCGCCACACACTCACACGAAAAACAACAAACAAACAACTGCAATTTCTCAACTCAAAGTTGCGAAGCAATAAACCAGAGTTGCAAGCTGTCAAGTAACTAACCAAGCAGATTTATCCCCACAAATTCGCCCACCGCATTGCATGTTCAATCTCAGCTTGTTTTCATAAAATATAAAGACTGTTTTCCATGAGTTGGCACTTTGTTTACCACTCCAATAAACTGTTAACGTTGACTCAAGTCGTGAGAAACTTAAAATGTTCAGAAGAATCTTGCAGGTAAGTGACGTGTTCATTTTATTGAACAACTTTTGAAGTGCACCGCGTGACATAGACATTTTTGTCGCGATGTATCATACTCATCTGTTTGATCTATTTCATCGGTTTTAAACGCATCAAAAAATTCTTTTGATTCCTGCTTCGGCTTGTAATAAGTTTTGATTTAATATTAAAGCTTGCAAGCTTCGTGTAAAAATGTTTATACGTAGACAAACTTTTCTTAAGAACGTCAGTCCCAAAAATTTCTTGGAATAGACGTTGAAATGAAATGAATAGTGAGGCGTTATTTAATAGATCTGTCATAGTCTAATTAATATTGTTGCGCTTTCTCCATCATATGTTTTATGCGGGAGATGACATAGGTATGTATGATAAAACGGTTTACTCCTTCGTCTCCTGGCAAGCACGTACAGTCTTCGGTCCAGACTCGTATGATTATTTATCTATGACAGTTGTTGGTAAGTAACGAGTAATTCGTGAACTCTAGAATCTTAACTCTGGTCTTAACCACATACCTATGCAAAGCTTTAGGGCGAATGTGCAACCGAGAGAAAGCTGGAATAATTTTAATTTGTGTACAATTTAGTAACCTTTGAATAATCCAGTTCAACAACTCCCACGTGCCAAGTATTTTCGTATAAGCTTATAAAACTTTTCATATAATACCTTCCGCAATGAAATCTAAATTGCTTCGGTAAAATTTTCAACTTTAGACACCCGACGATCCCAGCGGAAATTGACTGTTATCTTATTATTTAAAATCCTTGCGTTACTGACTGACTGACAGACACGCTACAGCCGAAACTATTAGTCGCAGGAAGCTGAAATTTGGCATGTATGTTCCTTGGGGACCGTAGGGGTGCACTAAGAAGGGATTTCCCAAAATTCCCACGGGATCGGCCAAAACGGGTAAATTAAAAAAAAATGCAGGCGTAGCTGCTGGCGTCCTCTAGTAGACTATAAACATAACAATTGTCTTTGACACAGACAATATAGAAAACCAAGTTTAACGTTCAGGCTTTTACGAGAATAGCAGTGACGGTTAAGATATTAATAATATAGAGGTTAGGCTTATATATTTAAATACATCGGTATATTTTCTATGATTATTACGTGGAAGTTTCACGGCAATGTTTCGACATCTCTGAATATCGCTAACCCTTTGAGTTGCAGAGGTAAAACGGCAGTGTGGAAAAGCTGATATTCTGTCATATCTGGTTAAACAAGTAAGCGGACTCTGGGCTTCAGCAGGCTCTGGGTTTCAGGCACGCAAGTCTTGGGTGCAATCGGGATAACGCTGGGATGATGATGAAATGCCTTGAAAGTCCAAATTACGATGCGCTTGCATCGCTGAGTTGAAGTTATGTCTATTTAATTCAGCACCAGTGACGTATGGTGAAGCCTCTCGGATGGGAACTTCACAAGATTCAAATTCGAATCACAGACTATAACGTAATGCTCGAAATGGCTTTCCGTCGCGACAATAATGAAAACAAAAGAAGAGACTAGACTAGCGTAATATCCGTCCTATAAAATTATATTACGTTCCTTAAATTTGTCATTGAAAATTTGGTGCTTTATTACCTATAGGCAAGGCCTATGCATTCATGAAATCGCCAAGTTGATTTGTCAAACTAAAGTTGCGAATTGGATTGAAAAGACTTGTTCGTTGAATAATTATTCACTCATACAATTTTATTAAAACGGGTCTTATTCGCAATATTTAATCAATTCAAGGTATAAATACCTCTGTTTTACCGACGTTTCGGCTGCTTACAACAGCCATGGTCGCGGCAGGACTGATGTCATCTCAGCGTCGTCCATGTGAAGCGCGGGTTTCAGCAGCTATCCTCACTTGTTTTTATTTTATTTTTATCCGAACTGTACGTCGACACACAACACTTATGACGTCTACACATTGATGAACTGTGCTACTGCAGCTTTTGTTGATTACTGGATTCCAAGTTGTAGACAGTCTGTATCCATCCTCACGTTTGAAATTTTTATGCTTTTTGATTTCAACCGCTTCACGTACTATCCTGGAGTAATAGTGACGATCGGCAGATAAGGCCTTTGGTTGATGTAATTCGATCCAGTGGTTTGGTCCAGACTCCAACAAATGCTCAGCTATGGCAGACTTGTTAATTTTCCGGTTTTTTACAGTTGCGATATGTTCCTTGACGCTTTCAGCGATGGTTCGTTTGGTCTGTCCGATATAGGAACAGCAGTCGACCTTGTAGACGCCAGGTGTTTGTAGAGGAATGACATCCTTTCGGGGTGCGCAGATTGTGGGCTACCTTGGAGAGCGGACTATATACAGTCTTTATGGAGTATTTCTGTAGCACTGTTCCAAGTTTGTCCGTCACTCCCTTTATATAAGGCATTTAAGCCAGTACTCTGCTTACTGCCAGTTTCCGGTCCTTCCTCTTCAGACGTTGTATCTTCTTGTTGTAACAGAGGTATTTATACTTTAAATTAATTAAATATCGCGAATAAGACCCGTTTTAATAAAATTGTATGATGTATATATCGGAATGGTCATGAGTACGGGACGTCAACTGACTACAAAACGGAAGTATGAAGATGGCGCGCTTCGACAGAGTCTAGTGTGACGTTGGCTACAGTTGAAGAGGGGGGTGACGGTTGACGTTCAACGGAGCAAGACAACTATCACTTCTCTCGGAGACTTCGGGCGGGCAACGAGTACCTAGAAACTGTCACTCGTTTCGTGTTCAGTAATCCAAAATAATTATAGCCAGTTTTGTTAATTTGATTTGGTGTGAACGTATACCAAACTGTAAAGTTTTGATACCGGCCGAAAATCAAGCAACCCGTCGACATCAGAAGTGGCATAATGGACCACCGCGACCACAAGGTGCGAGCGAAGGCGACTGCTAATGCTGCTATGTTGGTGAATTAGCTGAGCCGAGCTTTCAACTGCAACCGTGGTAAGCATATTGTGTCTGATTATTTTATTAGTTATTGAGTCACTTCGGTGTAATATTAGTCGTAAATTTATTTGGACCGATTCGATGGTTGTTTTGGGTTGGATTAAAACTCCCCCTTGGGATCTTAAAATATTTGTGTGTAACCGAGTAAATAAAATCAACCAGTTAACCACTGGATTCACTTTCAATTATGTACCCACTGACCAAAAACCCAGCCGATCTTGCTTCTAGAGGTGTAAGCCCTAAGCAGTTGAAGTCGTCTCTCCTGTGGTGGGAAGGGCCTTCGTTGCTCGCTAAAGAATCAAGCTATTGGCCTACAAGAAAACAAATCCCTAATATTTTACCTGATGTTAAGGCTTCATATTGATTGCTATCTTGCTATTGAAAGGAAAATAATTGAATTTGATAACTATTCTAACTTTGGTAAATTGAAGAGAATATACGCCTATGTATTGCGTTTCATATTTAACTGTACAAATAAAAATTCTAAATTGCAAGGGCAATTAGATATTAAGGAATTAAAAAAAAAAGATTCTTTCTCCTTATTAGTTAAGTTTAGCCAGTTGGAGAGCTATTCACAAGAAATGAAGCTACTTAAGGAGAATAAGGCCCACTTGCGTAACGTTTGATTTAAGTCACTCCTTAATTTAAATTTGTTGAACAGAATTAACAGCATAAAATAATTTAAGTTAAAAGTATTTAGCGTCCATTTGCACAACGACAATAACGCTTAGATTAAGGCCCACTTGCGTAACGTTTGATTTAAGTCACTCCTTAATTTAAATTTTTTGAACAGAATTAACAGCATAAAATAATTTAAATTAAAAGTATTTAGCGTCCTCTTGCACAACGAAAACAACGCTTAGATTTAGTTAAACATTTTATGAGGTCGGTAAAGTAGTTTCTACGTTTTGTTTCATGGCATGAAGCCTTTTTGTTACGATTTTAACGATGTTATGCGTATGGTTTCGCATAAAACCTTAGACTATATATACTTTGGGCATAAAACAAAACGCATTGCCGTCGCCTAGCAACGAAATGACAATTGACAAATAATAACTAGAAACTTTTAAGCATTAACCGTAGAACCCTACATGGGGTGCAGGTGCATCCCACACCGATTTGTTTTCTAAATATCTCAATTTCTTTTATTATCCACGAATTCGCGCGTCGGAGTATTTTAGTTTGGCGTCCACCGCTCGCGTTACGTCAATACCGTGACGAGGAACCGCGTTGTGTGGTCGCCTGTATAAGTGCTGTGGGGTACGCCAGTACCCCAGTGTAGTAAAATCGTAAGATTATTTATTTATTACGATTGATGCATTTATATGTAATAAGTTATTAAATTTGATTATTTATTAAAACAATAGTCTTATATGAATTAAATACAGATATTTTTAGATATTGTGAAGGTAAAATTCAATGAAGTTTATTTATTTTGTTTCGGATGGCTGTCAGAGCTTTGAATTACGAAGAAATAAGCTCTATTCTAGACCACAAATCTGGCGAGGAAGAAATAGAAGTTGGGACCAGTTGTAATTCCTGGGTTCTTTACAAGTGTTCAAGATCAAATAATAAGCCAAATATAAAGTTTCAACAGACAGTTTTGAAATTAGGTTTGGAACTGATACATGAGCATTTGGAGGACCGTCACCGGATGCCAACTTAGTCCATTACAGTGATCCTCAAAAAAGGACCAAATCCTACAAGCGCTGTTGCTCAAACTACATTTAACTTTGTGTAATAAGGCTGATTTGTGATCTCAAGTTACCGATTCTGTTTAGTAAAACGTATTTTCATGAATTGTTTTTTTTATTTTAAGGATTACAGTCATTTTAGTATGGGGTGTTCCAGCACCCCAGTGTAGGAAAAACATGTGCGCCAAATAGTGTAGAATTCTAGGGTTAACAATAACACAAGTAGGTACATTGTTATCAGTTATATCATCATCATCATCATGTCAGCCTAGGGACGTCCACTGCTGGACATAGGCCTCCCCCTGCTGCGTCGTCCGGTCCAGTTATACAATTATTGATAATTTTCGTCGCTAATGACAAGATGCCAACATCAGTGTGACAGTTCTTAAATAAAATTAGCCACTAAACAGCCGATTTTCGGTGATTAATTTTGACAGTTCTTAAATCATATTACTCGACAAATTTTTCGTTGTGCAAGACGCTAGTGGTGTTTAATATTTTTTTTCTCGTTAAATACATCTTAATTCAATTTAACAATCGTTGTGCAAGTGGGCCTTAGTTAAACGTTTTATGAGGTCGGTAAAGTAGTTTCTACGTTTTGTTTCGTGGTATGAAGACTTTTTGTTACAATTTTAACGATGTAATGCGTATGTTTTCGCATAAAACCTTAGACTATAATATACTTTGAGCATAAAACAAAACGCATTGTCGTCGCCTAGCAACGAAATGACAATTGACAAATAATAACTAGAAACTTTTGAGCTTTAACCCTAGAACCCTACATGGGGTGCAGGTGCACCCCACACCGATTTGTTTTCTAAATATCTCAAATTCTTTAATATCCAATAATTCGCGCGTCGGAGTATTTTAGTTTGGTGTCGACCGCTCGCATTACGTCAATACCGTGACGAGGGCCGCGTTGTGTGGTCGCCTGTATAAGTGCTGTGGGGTACGCCAGTACCCCAGTGTAGTAAAATCGTAAGATTATTTATTTATTACGATTGATGCATTTATATGTAATAAGTTATTAAATTTGATTATTTATTAAAACAATAGTCTTATATGAATTAAATACAGATATTTTTAGATATTATGAAGATAAAATTCAATGAAGTTTATTTATTTTGTTTCGGATGGCTGTCAGAGGTTTGAATTACGAAGAAATAAGCTCTATTCTAGACCACAAATCTGGCGAGGTAGAAATAGAAGTTGGGACCAGTTGTAATTCCTGGGTTCTTTACAAGTGTTCAAGATCAAATAATAAGCCAAATATAAAGGTTCAGCAGACAGTTTGGAAATAAGGTTTGGAACTGATACATAAACATTTGGAGGACCGTCATCGGATGCCAACTTAGTCCATTGCAGTGATCCTCAAAAAAGGACAAAATCCTACAAGTGCTGTTGCTCAAACTACATTTAACTTTGTTTAATAAGGCTGATTTGTGATCTCAAGTTACCGATTATGTTTAATAAAACGTATTTTCATGAATTGTTTTTTTTATTTCAAGGATTACAGTCATTTTAGTATGAGGTGTTCCAGCACCCCAGTGTAGGAATAACATGTGCGCCAAATAGTGTAGGATTCTAGGGTTAACAATAACACAAGTAGGTACATTGTTATCAGTTATATCATCATCATCATCATGTCAGCCTAGGGACGTCCACTGCTGGACATAGGCCTCCCCCTGCTGCGTCGCCCGGTCCAGTTATATAATTATTGATAATTTTCGTCGCTAATGACAAGATGCCAACATCAGTTTGACAGTTCCAAAGAGATTGGATATGACAGTTCTTAAATGAAATTAGGCACTAAACAGCCGATTTTCGGCAATTAATTTTCACAGTTCTTAAATCATATTACTCGACAAATTTTTCGTTGTGCAAGACGCTAGTGGTGTTTAATATTTTTTTTCTCGTTAAATAGATCTTAATTCAATTTAAGAATCGTTGTGCAAGTGGGCCTAAGACTCTTAAAAATAAATCAAAGTTATTGCCTCTCAATCCATTTATTGATAGGAATGCTATTTTAAGAATTGGAGGTCGTATTTAAAACTCAGATTATGAATTTGATAAAAAAACATCCTATAATTTTTGATGCAAAGCATAATTTAACAAAATTATTAGTGAGACATGAGCACGAACGTTTATTTCATGCTGGTCCTCAACATTTATTAGCTTCAATAAGAGAACGATTTTGGCCTATAGGTGGTAGACACTTGGTACGTAGCACAACCAGAAAGTGTTTAATTTGCACTCGATTTAGAGGGAAAACATTACAACCCATAATGGGTAATTTACCAGTGGAAAGAAGTTGTGCTATGTTCCCTTTCTATTCAAGCGGTGTGGATTTTGCAGGTCCTTTTATGATTTCTAGCCGTAAGGGTAAAGGCAATCGTATCTCAAAGTGTTATTTATGTTTATTTGTTTGCCTTTCTACCAAAGCAATTCATTTGGAGTTAGTTAGTGATCTAAGCACTGACGCATTTATTTTATCTTTAAGAAGGTTTGTTTCTAGGAGAGGTAAACCTCATGTGATTTATTGCGATAATGGTACTAACTTCAAAGGCGCAAACAATGAATTAAATACTCAGGTCTAATCGCGAGCCAGTTATAAATTTTGCCACTAGTGAAGACATCAAGTTCGTGTTCAGCCCCGCATATTCTCCTCATTTTGGAGGTATTTGGGAGGCTGGGGTCAAATCTGCTAAGTATCACTTAAAACGTGTCGCAGGGAATGCTTCCCTAGCATTTGAGGAGCTCGCTACGCTATTTGCACAAATTGAGGCGATTTTAAACTCCCGTCCTTTAACGCCTCTCTCCTCGGACCCAACTGATCCTTCTCCGCTAACCCCAGGGCACTTTCTTATTTGGCGGCCTCTGATGTCGGTGCCGTCAGAACCAATTGATTGCAAGCGTCCCAATAGATACCAACTTATAGAAAAGTTGCGTCAGAACTTTTGGGAGAGGTGGCGCCAGGAGTACGTGGCTGAACTTCAACAGCGCACAAAATGGCGAACAACGCACGGTCAGCGGAACATTGGGGACGTCGTGGTTCTCAAGGAGGACAACCTGCTTCCACTTCAATGGCAACTGGCCAGAATCAGTCGTCTGTATCCAGGGACCGACGGAGTCAGCCGTGTTGCTGATGTCACATCAGGAAAAGGCGTAGTATTTATAAGAGCTGTACACAAGATGTGCCCCTTACCGGCCACAGAAGGGGACGACACAGAATAACGTTTGAAAGCCATCCTTTTAACGCCCCGGAGGATGTTACGGCACATCACTAATTCAAGGGGCAACACTGGTGCGCAAGCGCCATCTTAAAGCAAGTCATTCCGCAAAATGAGGTCGTTGAGGTTAGTCATGTAATATTGTCTTTATGTTCTTTCGACGTTAATTCGACAAGTTATTTCAAAATTAAGTAAAGTTGTTAGTTCGTAACAAATGTAATGTAGGAGGTAATTTTGTAAAAAAAAATATTGGAATCCTAACACTGTTTTGATTCAACCCTTACCTGGGTTAAGTCAGGAGTGACCGAGCAATGTGATACTGTGCCTGTAAATAATGTTACAGATTAACACACAGGGACTTGTGTCTTGCAGGATGGCCGTATCGGAATGGTCAAAAGTACGGGACGTCAACTGACTACGAAACGGAAGTGTGAAGATGGCGCGCTTCGACAGAGTCTAGTATGACGTTGGTACAGTTGAAGAGGGGGGTGACGGTTGACGTTCAATGGAGCAAGACAGCTATCACTTCTCTTGGAGACTTCGGGCGGGCAACAAGTACCTATAAACTGTCACTCGTTTCGTTTTCAGTAATCCAAAATAGTTTCAGTCAGTTTTGTTAACACTTTCATGGACAGTAAACGCCTATATACCTGATAAAAATAAAACTTCAATTGTGTCTCGTTTACTGTCCGTGAAAGTGTTAATTTGATTTGGTGTGAACGTACCTATAACAAACTGTGAAGTGTTAAATCGTGTGAACCGGCCAAAAATCAAGCAAGCCGTCGGCATATACAAATCGCAAAAGTGTAAAATCGATAATTATTCTCTCGACTTTGTAATAAATAATAACAATCTGTGTGTTTGACATGAGAGTAAACACGTGTCAAATATTATATTAGTGTGTTGAAGGATTTTGAACTTTGAATGTGGATCATTAGAGCTAGTCAGTACCATGAATTAAAGTCGCGCGTGTATTTGATGAACATTTAATTTTGTTTATAATGAAGAGGCGTTTACACCTTCGCATGTTAGATAAATCTTGTACGACGTGTGTACGTTGTATGCAGCGGAATTAAAGCCATGGATTCCTAATAGACTTAATTAAGACCACAAATCATCATCATCATTGCCCTAGCGTTATCCCGGTTGCATCCAGGCAGTCCTGGATGCAACCGGGATAACGCTAGGGCAATGATGATGATGATTTGTGGTGGGTTCCAAGGCGTGTCAGTGACACGCCTTGGAACCCGAGGTCCGCTTACTGGTCCAACCTAATATGACAGAATATAAATTTTTCCACAGAGCGACTACCATCTGACCTCCGCAACCCGGGGGATAGCGATATTCTATGTTTTAGACCAGTATCAGTTTATTTGAGGGCTCTGACTCCCCGTTACGACTGTCAAAGATCTTCATGACAGCCGGGACCGACAGTTTAACGTGCTCTCCGAGGCACGAGGCAGGCGATAATTAACAATTTAATACACACTTAGCTTCGAAAAGTCGTTGGTGTGCGCCATGGATTCGAACCCGATACCCTCTGCATGGCAGTCCGTTGGTATCTCCACTAGGATATCGCGGCCTCGAACTATACTAAGACCACAAAATATTCATATAATAAAATTAATAATATTCTGGGACAATCTAATATATATTTACGGCTATACATTATCAAGTAAGTAGGACTATAGTAATCAATCAATATACTATCACACCCAAACTTACAACGAAGCATAATTTTCATTATACATACAATTATTTTTCTTTAGTTTAGCGTTTTGAGCCCGTAACCCCGGATTATCGTTGAAGGTCACATCATCTAAACGGCGAACAACTTTTCTAGAAAATGTGAAAATATTAGTACCATGATCTGCAACTGTACAGAGCAGCTAAGGAAACAGACTAGGGTCAGTATCCACTAGGAACTTTAATAGATGGCACTAGAGAGAGAGAGAAATGGAAAACAAGTGCCTAACACTTAAATGAGAGAGAGAGAGAGAGATAACAGTCACAGGACTTGCGGTGAAATAGTGAGTCCAACACCAGAACACCAACACGCTACGTAATTAATTAATTAAAGGTCATGCCACATTATGCAGGCACCGTAATGGCACCGCTCCCACCCAGCTAGTAAAATGTCATTTAAATTTGCTAATTAAACCTACGTCGTATTTCATGATGTAAATACAAAAGACTGCCTCCATAGTACAGTGGATAGCATATGTGTCTTCTGATCGGTCCCGTGTTCGATTTCTGGGTTGGGCAAAACTGTTACTGTGTTTTGCCAAATTTTCAGAAGCAGTACCGAATCTGGCAATGTCAGGTAAGGGCAATATTCTCGCCTCCTATTACGTGGGACCTAAAATTCATAAAATGTCGAAATGAGGGTGTAATAAGTATTACACCTTTGTCTACACTTTCGGATATACAGATGTGAGTCTATAAATATAAAATTACCAACGGCGCCATCGTGTTGTTAGCGTGCTAGTCGGTAACTTAACTTAAGGCATCGCCGCGCTGCAGCTGCGCTGTTGCGGTGCCGGTACAGTATTTCATTACCAACGGTAGACAATCAATAAAAATGACTTGGTGCAATAGTTTTATTGCTCTTATATTTTCTTGTGACAACTCAGTCGGTTGAGTTTAATTAACTGTTTGTTAAAATGTGTTCGGACTACTCAATGAAACCAGCTTGTTAAAGGTTTTGATTAGTTCTTACACAACAGAACCGTGAGGGGATTCTTAGTGTTTTAAAGTGCAAATAAATTTCTAAGTTTTAACAAAAATTTAGTACTTGTAAGTCTGATGTTTGTAAATTTGCCGTAAAAGGGTATTAAGGTAACAAGGTAGGTATAGTCCGTAAAATCCTATGTGGCGTAATCTGTATATATAAAATCCTTGCGTTTGTCTGACTGACAGACAAGCTACAGCCAAAACTAATGGGCACAAGAAGCTGAAATTTGGCATGCTTGTTCCCTGGGGACTGCAGGGTAGCATTAAGAAGGGATTTCCCGAAATAACCACGGGAACGGGCAAAACAGATAAATTAAAAAATATTGCGGGCGTAGCCGTGGGCATCCTCTAGTTTTGGTATAATGCAGATAGGTCTGGTGCAATGACTCTTAAACTAAGTCTTGTTGCCTATGTAACCAGTTTATTACCTATTAAAAAGCTAATCTGTCTATGCAATTTAAACATCAGAATTACAATACCAAAACGTAGACCATACTTTGTTCTTGAAGTTTAACCATGTATCATTAGATTTGAATGTGATTATGCTTTATTGAAATAAATAAGTATGCAATTAAGACTCTTACAAATATCGCGTAATATAAAAAAATTGTATTTGAAAATCGTTCAACAGTTCGTACTATTTACATAAAAGAAATTAGATGTTAATATTATACTGCAAGGTTTATTTTCTTATTCTTCATTGTTCACCAATAAAAATATTTTCTCGACCCTCTACAAAATAGGTTTTAAAATATTAATTTTCGCGACGTTGATGCGAAATTTTGTGGAGTCTTTTAGAATATTTGAAATTTCCAGTCGTAGCACTTTCATTTCGTGGTTTAACCCTTCTTCAGTTGGACGTATCTCCTTAATTAAATTTCGCTAGCACAATCAAAATCTAGGTGTTGTTAATATTCTACGCAGTTCTGAAAGGGTCCATTATTTTGGAAACAAGAATTTCTCATACCCTTCACTTGAGACAGTGAAACAGCTTGTGCGTTACAACTCAGATTAATACGATTCTGATATTGTTTTATTAAATTTTTGTGTTAACATGAATCGCATCAGTTTTAGTTGTGCGTTTAATATGTAAGATTTAGTACTGAATGAATCACATCAGTTTTAGTTGTGCATTTAATATGTAAGATTTAGTACTTCTAGGTTCTTTTGAGAATTCAGAAAAAAAATTAAGCAGCAGATGTTAAACACATATTAAAAAAATGCAGAAGTAACAATATAGTTAAATATATCGAGGACAATTACAGGCAACTTTTCTTTTCTGCCTGGCAACGTACTTGCCAGCAATTAGTGCTTTGAAATATTGAACGTATTTCCAGGCAAGCTGGTAATGTATGTAGAATACTAATGCAAAGTGGCAACATCACTTTATATCATACATTTGTTACTATAATAGCTTCACGTATGCTACGATTTTACCCTTCGGGAAAGGGAGAAACAAGTGATTTAACTATATTTGCTTTGTATTTTTTTATGTTATAAAGGGCAAACGAGCATACGGATCACCTGATGGTAACTAATTCCTGCCGCCAATGGACACAAGCTACACCAGAGAAAAGTTTATCTTTTTATTATATTAACAGTGAAAGCCTAGTAGGAAACAGACTGCTTAGAAAAAGCGTTCCAATTCACGGTACGCGTTGTCCACGGATCTCGTTTGTCATGAATATCTTGGCAGTTGCTATAGGTGGGTAATAAGTTTAGTGATCACTAATATGTTATGATTAGATAAAATCACAAAGTGCTATCCATTTCGGTTATCGCTCTGTAGAAGACTAATAAACAGCGGCAATGAGCTTCAAGATGAAATACAACCAAAACAAAGACAAAGTGACTCTACTACTTCTACATGTATAATAGAGAAACACAATTTTTATAATGTATCTGACCATTATTGCGATATGTAAAAGATTATAACAACCATTAAGTCGAGACTTTACGGCATTGTTATAGGCATCTGTCGTCGGTGAATAGACCATCTTAAAGACTTCCTGTGGCTTTTAATGGTTGCATGTCAGAACGGGGTCGTCAGTGCATTCAATACATCGGGGTCGACGTAAATGTAAGCTTTTTAAGTCACATTTAGAGAGCTCTGGAATAATCAACCATTTTTTTGAAAGCGAAACTTTCGAATTGCATACTGCTTATTTTTAAGCGGCGTACAGTGAAATATCTCATTATTTGTATTTCGGGGTTTTCGCTGTGTAATGAAATGTTGTGGGGTTTTGTAGTTTTGGCCTAAAAATATACTGTATACTTTTTGTTTCAAATTCGTTGCAATGTTGACTGGACTATTGAAGTGACTTTGCGTTACAATTATATTATTTGCAGCAGAATCAAGAGTGAGTTAACAATACATTCCTTTTACTAGTTTGGACGACCCTTCTCTTTAATCGCTATAATTATTTTCACCAAATCACAGTATTTTCGATTAAATACATAATATTTGTTAGTAAATGCAACCATATATTACAGCTATAGTATTAAAATAATAAAATTTGAGTCAAAGTAAGCTTGATTGAGCAATACTTAAATTTTTTTAAACTTTTTTTCCCTTTCTCGCTTCTTGTTGTAATTCTTATTCGTTTGACTTTACCTTGATCTAAATTGAAGCCTACTTTTCTGACGAAGGTCCTGGAGAGTAACAATGGCTAATGTTTTATCCGACTCCTACGAAGGCGAACCTGCGGGGGCAGTATGGTTCTAAATGATTTGTCATGAAAACTAAACAATTTTTTGGCTTGTAATGAATAATATGAGAATTTCTCTTTTTGATCGATCTAGTTTTTCTCCTGGAAGTTTTAAGCTTACCTATTCCATATTCAGGTGATATATGTAGAATACAATTTTTAATAGCTTTGATACGTTGTCTTAGCATGTTATTATTATTACAATAAATGATACAGATACAAATAGAGAACAATTTTATTACTGCCATAATTCGGGTCTATAATAATAAGTATGGGTACGTTCGAAAACTCAAGCAAAATCAATCAACTATACACTACACATGTTATTACTAACTTTCAAATTAATATTTACTTCTGTGTATGGTGAGCAATAGCTTATAGAACATTCGACGTGTCCCAAAATTCAATTAGTGGGCACCCGAGTGATGGAACTAATTGAATACTCGTCTTGAAACAGCTGTTCGTACTCGGTTGTTTCTATTACGTATTACAGAAGGTACCTATTGATATACTTATATCGTTTCTGTTGTTAAAGAAATTAAAGATGCAGTCTTTCAAGTACATTAAAACTATTCTTTGTTTAACTAATGATGAAATCATTGCATAAATTATCTCTTTGGAAATCGGGCTCTTGCATGACGACTGGAAGAATGCTACTGAACTAGCAATATATAAGAATGGTAACAAAGTACTTTGAGAAAATTACAGACCAGTAAAGTCTAAAATGTCTTATGTAAATATATGGCGAAAGTTAAAGCTGAAATACTTCGACTTTTCCTAAAACAGGAACACATAATACCTACTCCTTTAAGCCCAGTGATACTCTTTCAGCTGTAAAAATGATAAATGAGGATCTGAATAGGGTATTAGAGTGGTCTAAACAGCATTCACTGATTTTAAACCCACTAAAATCTAAATTTATGGTTTTGGGCAGTAAGCATTAGGTACAGTCCATATTAGGATTAAATCCAAATATCATTATGGATGGGAACAGGATTGAAGGTGTTAAGGAGGCCACTAATCTGGGCTTACAAATTTATATAACATACAACCCTACCTTAGTGGAAGAATTAGAAAACAGCTTGTTGATAGTCTTATTCTATCTAGATTCAACTACTGTGATATTGTTTATGGACTTTTTTTACTGACAAGAACCAAGAACCTAATACAACGCGTACAAAATGCTTGTGCACGTTACTGTTTCAACATCCCAAGGCGTCACCATGTTACTCCATATCTAAATGACAATAATGTCTTAAAAATGGAGTCAAGGAGGAAACTGCACCTTGCAAGCCTGCTTTTTGGGGTAATGCTTAGCAAGAGACCCATCAACTTGTATGATAAGTTTGACTGGAGAAAAAGCCACTTCTCATACTCCACCAGACCCTCAGCCAGGCCTCTATCACAAACCAAGCATAGGACGATTGCTTTTTGTAGTTCCTTTAAACATGCAGCAGTGAAGGTCTGGAATAATTTGCCTCCTCCCTTAAGGGACCTAAAAACAATATCTTCTTTTAAATATAGATACATGAATTATTTGTTAGCTCAACAAAAACTTTAGGTTCATGTCTGCATACTGTTGGAGCTATTATTACTATAAGGTTGTTGTATAGTAGGCATGACCCAGGCAACATAGCCTCCAGCATTGCTTGCAGCATCCTTATATCGTTCTTATGCTTCCGTTTCTGAACGTGTTCTCTATTACGTAAAATGGATTGTATTGTGAACCTTGTACATATCTGCCGTCCGTTAACTAAAACCACGTTAACCCCAAAAAGTGATTTCGGAGAAAAACGTAAAAAACGCGGGAATCGTTGTTTCTAGAAAACTATTATACATAAATCCGTGATTGTTAAATATTATTGAAACAAATATTTGCCAGCGTCATTTAGGATATTTCCTGCTTAGAAATATACTTGAAATTATATAAAAAAATTGATTTTTTTGGTTTAGTTAAGCAATACACATTTTTTTTAACCTTTTTTGCCGCACTAAAGCCTGGTTAACCTACACTTAGAGATCTTTTAGCTAAGCATTTTCTTTAAATTTATGGGGTTTCTAATTTGCAAAAAATGTACCCTAAAATGCTTAACTATAAACGCGCTAAGTCTTTTAACTGTTTTGTAGCTAAGACCTTTCTTAATATTTATACATTAGTACCTTACGTAAAAGGAGGTTATAATACCTATGACTCCTTTAAGCTAAGTTTTAGCGAAAAATAAAAAAGATATGAAAAAATGCAATGCGAGGCCTACTCCTGCTGCCAAATTTCAGCTTCCTGCACCCAATAGTTTCGGCTGTAGCGTGTCTGTCAGTCAGTCAGTAACGCAAGGATTTTATATACTAAGATTATACAAAAGATTTCAAATTTTTACCTCTTAATGTTCCCCGACATATTTGAGTATTAGCAGGAACACGATGCGATGACTCACGATTGCACGCTATAAGCTCTCCGAGCGGAATAGCAAACCTTCCTGTGCGCATATCCCATCCTTGCACGCATATGGCATCCCCGCACACTCCCGGAATTAATGAAGAGTGAGAAACGGATAACGTGTTTCTAGTTAGGGAACGTGGGCTAGCCGTTATTAAGTTAAGAATTTGTAACGGGTTCTGGTAGTAAAACGCAGTAGAGGATCTAGATGCATTTATTTGCCGAGTATTGTCTCACTTCCCTTGCACGAGTATGACCGACCAACAACACGACACTGGCCTGAACACTAAGGGCTGCAGTCTCCCACGCTGTTCCCTCCGGTAGTGTGCAGGGCAGCTTGCTCGAAGGGCTACGCGTAGCGGCAGATCCTCGCAGGCCGTTGGCTCAGCTGGCAGGTGCTGGCGGTGTGTGTGCGATGAGCGGGGCAGGCCAGACTCTTCGGCAGAGGTGACGCCGAAGGCGATGCAGCAGGTGTAGCGGTCTAGGTAGTGTAGCCCGGAGCTTAAGGTAAACCTGGAACCTGAAGGAAAGCAGCATTAGGAGAGCCACAACCAATAGAGTCAGGCAGGCGGCGTCAGCCGGCCTCAGCTAGCAGGTAGAGAGATGGGCAGTACGCTAACGCAGTAAATGTAGTAACTTACCCACAGCTGGGACCAGGATACACATATGAAGTAGTATAATTATAGATATAGCGGTATAGAATTTATTAGCGGTAGTAGGTTAGTGTAGAGTAGCGGTGCCGGCCTCTCTGTCGGCCCCTTTATATACCGGGCCCTCCATCAGGGTGAGAGTCCGTTTATGACCATATTTGGTCAGGCTTTGCGAGTGCGGACGATGGCTTTCTCTGATTGGCCGAGCGTATGGGCGGTACTGTGACGCAACGCGGTAAGTACCGGACATACGTTACAAATTACTAATATTTTTTTGAACAAATTCCATGTTAGAAGTAAATAACGCTTTTTTAACGAATTGTTTTGAACAAATCGCAATATTGATTACTTGGCAAAAATACCGTTATGGTCGTCTAACCAGAATTAAGATAAGGTTTTCATCATAAATAGTTTATAGCATTACTTTTATTTCTGTTTTATCAAAATTGATCCTTAACTATAAACAAGTTATAGGCGCTTAGTGTATTAGTGGTCAAGAATATTCAATTAAGGTAGTTTAAGCTTATAAAAAATGAAAGAAATATTAGGCGAATTTTGAAACTAAGGTACTTTAACGTGCATTAAGCTAAGAAGCGTGGTATAGTCAGTTTATAGTCAAGCATTTGTTGCATATTTTGTCATTTAACGGTAAATCATGTTTTAATATCTCTATAACCGTAAGTGATAGAGATATATTTCCTAGACAGAAAGATAGAGAATTTAAAACTGTATTACTTTGCATTCAAAACTCAAAATCGACCATTTGAGGGTTAACGGGGTTCTAGTTAAAGGACGGCAGATATAACATTTACTCACTTACCATAATTTTGTATCATAGATAATACTATAATGTTATAAGCTTGTTTTAAACTATGATTGTATATTATACGGTACTGCTCTGGCACTGTTTGGCATGTTAGGCCACATTGAAAATCAGTACTGAGATGGACCCACAGCGTCCTTTGCAGTGAATGCTGAATGTCGGCCTAATTTGTAGCACGCGCCGTACAATACCCATAGGTTGTATCTTGTGTGAATTTTAATCTTGGTGTATGTAATTGTTTACGTGGCAGAGCCATATATTAGAATATACTGTTTAGGCAGAGCACATGTATACTTACACGCCGGTTAATGACAGTACACGTCACCGGAAGTGACGTTTATGACGTCTGTCTGTTAACGGCGTCAACCAGTTGCTTTGTTTGGGTCACAGTCTTTTAGATTGCGTGATAGAGTGACGTGTCTCTTAAGCGTAAGGTTTTAATTTTATTGCTGATCTTTATTTTTGTTTTTGTATGTTGTTATTGTGCGACGTGTATACATATTTTCTTTCTTTCTACTTTCTACTGGATGAGCAGCATGGTTTTAATACTAGACGTTCGGACGTGACAGAGTATTGCTATTAACAGAGCCACTGTTTATTTATTTATTTCTTCATATACACAAAGTATATAGGCGGACTTAATGCCATAGGCTTTATCTACCAGTGTACCTTAGAGTGGTGCAGAGAGAGAAGAAGTAGTAGGTGTATTATATGATGAAGGTTGCGAAAAGTTACTCATTTTGAATTAAATTTATTGATCCTAGTAATTATACATACTTACATAAATATATATATTATAATAAAAATACATAAACGTAATAAATACACATTTAATTCAAATATAATAATAACAAATAATATACACATATATATATAAACATATGATACATATGAATACACATATATACATAGACATATACCTGGTTAAGATAGTGGCTTAGGATACATTCGCGGACTCAGCTAACAAGAGCTCCTTTACTTTGGACTTGAATTTGAATTTGGTTTTGGCCATTCTGATCTCAGGAGGTAGAGCATTCCATGGAAGAATAGATTGAATGGTGAAAGAAGAGTGAAGAAAATCAGATCTGTGTGAAGGTACCATAAGTTGAAGATTAGTAGAGGAACGAAGATTGCGCTCATGGTTAGAACATAAGTACTGAAAGTAAGGAGTCATATACTGAGGAGAAGTAGGAGATGTGAGAATAGTGGATAGAGTAGTGAGAGCATGCAAACTACGGCGCTGACGTATAGGGAGCCACTTTAGTTGGGAACGATAAGTAGACACATGGTCATACTTACGAAGATTAAAAACAAATCGAATGCAGTTATTCAGAAGACGGTCAAGTTTATTGAGGAGATCTGCATTCAGGTCAAAGTAACATACATCACCATAGTCGATCAGTGGGAAAATCAAAGTTTGCACAAGCATTGTTTTAGTCTTGGAAGGGAGTAAGTTTTTAAGGCGGTAGAGAGCGCGTAATGTGCCGGTGACCTTCTGACTTACCTATGTCACCTGAGCCTCCCAATTCAGCCTGGAATCCATGTGTAGCCCAAGATTTTTAACTGTAGGGTAAAGATCGACCATAGTGCCGTTAAAAATGATGGCTGGTAGTGTTGCTAAGTCCAGTCTGCTTAAAATTCGTTGACTACCTACTACTATAGCCTGAGTCTTGCAAGAATTTACAGTGTGACCAAACTTATCAGACCATGTCTTTATTGTCGACAAATCCCTATTAACTTTGTCGATGGCCTCAGCTACACATTTTACACTTACATGGGAGTAAATCTGCAAGTCGTCGGCATACAAATGGTAAGCGCACCGAAGATGTTGTGTTAGGAGATTAATGAAAATAGAAAATAAGAGAGGAGAGACCCCGACGATGACTCATCGAGGCGGACAGACTGCTGACGACCTCGAAGATAAGTTGAGAACCAATCCAGGGCCCCAGCCGAGACCTTAAGATAGGAAAGGATAGATAAAAGGACATCGTGACTGACGGTATTGAAAGCATTTGAAAAATCGATCAACACTAAAACAGTGAGTTCGGAGTTTTCCATAGCCTCTCGAATATCGCCAGTCACTTTGAGGAGGGCGGAGGTAGTGCTATGACCAGGTCTGAAGCCTGACTGACGTGGACTTAACAAGTAATTGTGGTAGACAAAACTAGACAATTGCTTGTTCACACAGGCCTCAAGCACTTTGGATAGGAAGGGGAAGATGGAGATAGGCCGGATATGTTGAGGAAGAGTAGGATTGGGGATTTTGGGTAGAGGAATTATGTGGGCTTTGCGCCACAAGGAAGGAAAGGTACCAGAGGTAAGTGAGAAGTTTATGATGTGGGATATTGCCGAGAGGAGCTGATCTAGGATCGTTGTAATCATACGACGGCTAATGTTGTCACATCCCACAGCATTAGACCTTATGGAGAGGATTATCTTTTTGATCTCGGCCGGAGACTCTGGAGAAAATAAAAAAGATTCTGTTTTGGGTTGAGGTAAACCGGCTAAGTAGTTGATAGTGAGACTCGTAGTTTGGTGATCCAGCGAATCAGTAGAGGTGAAATGTTTGTAGATATCATCCAAACTAAGAGTCCCATGATAGTCAACACGCCGCTGTTTACCAATACCTAGAGTTCCAAGGAACTTCCAGATATTGGCAGCTGATGAAGAGCTGATATCATCAAGAATATGTCGGCGTTTAGCGTCGCGTACCATTTAATTACACCGATTCCTTGCAGACTTAAAAAGCGCCCAGTTTTCCTCACTACGGTCCTTTTTGTATATACGGTATGCTCGGTTTCTACGGCGCATAGCCATCCGAACACCCGTAGTAATCCAGGGTGCTGGAGGGCGCCTTATCTTCACCCGTCTTACTGGAGCATGTACTTCGTAGAGACCGCAAACTGCATCATTGAAGAGGTTAACCTTTTCGCCCACCATTGAGGCAGATAACATGCTGTCTCAGTTCAACCCAGAAGCATCCTCACTGAGTTTATTTACATCGATACCACCATAACAACGCCTGTGCAGCACTTTGGGAGGGGACTTAGGAGGTTTTAGACGGTATGCAAGGAAGATAAGGTCATGACGGGAAAATCCAGGTGCAGAAAGTTGGCCATGGAATGTGACTAAGGAAGGATCAGAGGTGAGGATTAAGTCAAGCCAGGTGTCCTCGCCATTGACATTGAGGTGAGTTGCTTGCAAAGGTAGTATGTGGAGGCTGGCTGACTGAACGACGTCGAGTAATTTGCAGGAACGACTGGAATGTTGGGAAAGGAGATCGGTGTTAAAATCGCCCATGATGATGTGATGTGTGTACTCTGACCCTAAAGATTCCAGAATCGGCTCGTGACTGGAGAAAAAGTCGACACAAGGGGGACAATAGACGACGCCAAGGACGGCTTTAGCCCCCCCGACGTCGACCTCAAGAAATAAGTACTCCGCAGGTGAAGAAGTGAGTAGTGAAGAAGACAAGATTTTATAGTTAAAGGCACTGCGGAGGTAGATTGCGACACCGCCACCTCTCCTGCCAACTCGGTCGTTACGTATAAGAACGTACCCCGGCAGAGAGTAAGAGGTGGAAGGAAGAGATGGTTTAAGTCAACTCTAAGAGAACAGAATGGCATGAGCGTTACAGTAGGAAAACCCTTCCAACTAATCACTATAGTGACTCGGTATACTCTGCGCATTTATGTGGCAAACGTTAAACATAGACTGACTTCGTTGCGCAAACGCATTTTGCAGGCAGTCACTCAGGCTTCCATCCGCAGAACAGAAATCTGTTAACTGATGTCAGCCACCCAGAGGTCCAAACCCATAGTCTATGATCAGATGAGTGCCAGGATATTTGAGGGTATTAACTCTTTAAAACCGTTAATTATCGCTCGCTTAATAATGTGCCCGGTACATGGCAATAGGCTTGCCCCTTATTACATTGGGGCCGACACAAAACTGGCGAAAAGTGGGTATATAAGTAACATACCTCTGCCTACCCCTTCAGGGATAAATGGCGTGAAGTTAAGTATGTATGTTTGAAATAGAAATATTGTCTATGATAGTTAAATCGAGAATATCAGTTTAGTAAGATTTTATTTTGTCTATTGTAATTTTTTTACTCTGGTCACACTGTGAGATGACACATCACTCTTTGTTCTTGCCTTGAAAAATTAACATGTTATCCTCTCGTAAAATATCGCCTTTTGAAAAGCACATGGTAAAAACCTAATTATATACTTGTAAATATTTGTAATTGCCGCTTTGACCTTCGGCAAAGTTTGTAATAAATTAGTGACATATTGAACATTTGCAAAAATTGTGTGTCAACCTGCCTTGTGCCCTCGTATTATAAAGACATCGTTTGAATCACACAATTTGTTGACTGTAGGCTCCGCTCTCTCTGATGCGGCTCAGAGGTATTGGGAGGTAGAGGAGGCCCCTAAAGCTGCTCGTTTGAATCCAAAACATAAGGAGTGCGAGTTCTTCGTCCTGAACAATACTGGTCGACTCCGTTCAGGTCGGATTATTACGAAGCTACCCTTCCTGTCTATTTGGCCGCCGCTTGGTGCGTCACGACCTTTAGCCGAAAAGAGATTGTTGGCTATGGAGCGTCGCATGGGTCGTGATCCGGAGCTCAGACACAAGTATATTGAGTTCATGAGAGAATATGAACAATTGGGACACATGTCTGTGTAAAATTTGGATTGGCGTTCGGTGGAGCACTACTTTCTCCCGCATCATGCAGTATTGAAGCCATCAACTGGCAAGCTGCGCACGGTGTTTGATGGTTCTGCGCAGACTTCAACAGGCGAATCCTTGAACCAATGCTTGCATTCTGGTCCCAAGTTGGTCAAGGACCTTTGTGACGTCATCACCAGCTTCCGACGACATCAGGTTGTCTTTGTGGCCGATATAAAAATGATGTTTAGGCAGACGATTTTCCACCCGTTGTCGGTTTGATCGTCGTTTTTAGCTTATCGTTTGGAGAGAGGATCCTCAGGATCCCATAGTCGTCTACGAGCTCAATACCAATACGTACGGGCTAAGGTCGAGCCCCCATTTAGCAATACGTTCTATTTGGGAGCTCGCAGACCGCAAAGGCTTACGTTTCCCACGAGCCTCTGCCATCCTGAAGGACGATATTTACGTGTATGACATTTGTTCGGGCGCCTCCACAGCGGACGAGGCGATCCTCTTGCGGGACGAATTGATAGGTATCTTGGCCTCCGCTGGTTATGAGTTGCGCAAATGGATTTCCAACTCACCAGCGCTTTTGGAAGGCTTACCAGAGGATCATCAGCAAGATCCACACTTATTTGAGATTGCTGACAACCCCGCCATGATGGCTATTCTCGGCGTTCAGTACAGACCAGTCCAAGACACCTTTACGTACAACTTAGACTTAAAATTGCCTTGTTCTTGGACTAAAGGTCTCTTGTCGTCTACTGTCGCCAGAACCGTTGATCCGAATGGTTGGATTTGTCCTGTCATATTTTGGGCAGAATGCTTCTTGCAGAAGCTTTGGACAGCAGGATTAACTTGGGACGAACCTCTACGCAGTAGTTTTGTTGAGGAATGGACCTCTTTTCTATCCTCACTTCCTGCCGTCAATGAGATCTCCTTGCCTCGTCCCATTCTCCCTCCCGGGATGTACAAGGCAATCCTTCACGGGTTTTGTAATGCTTTGGAACGTGGTCACGTGGCCGTGGTGTTGAACCACGTGTCCTATACTTTGCGTAAAACAGTTTATATTAATGGGACCTACGCCTGGACAGACAGCCAAATTGTTCTCTGTTGGTTGAAGGCGTCCGTCCACACTTTGTAAGTATTTGTCGCTAATCGCGTTTCCCAAATACAAAAATCTGAAGTCATGCTTGTTTGGAGACACGTGCCAGGTGAGCTCAACCCCGCTGATTGTGCCTCCCGCGGACGCTTGACGCCTAGTTTGATAGGCCATTCGCTGTGGCAGGGTCCGGAATGATTGAGTTGACCAGAAATTGATTGGCCTCGAACGCCAGTTTTGAATACTTCCAATTTGCCGGGTCTACGAACACTCGCTCTTGAGAAGGTGGAATGCGTCTTAGACCCCGATTTCTTGTTAAATCGCTACAGCTCCCTCGACTAGTTATTAGATGTTACTGCTTGGATAAAGCGTTTTGTTTTTAACTTTAGACACCCACAACAGAAACGACTGACACAGTTTCTCTCAACGCAGGAAGGACAGGAGTTCCTAACCCTTTGGATCCGTTCTGTGCAATTGGCGCACTTTGAGAAGGAGACTGCTATCCTTAAGTCAGGGAAATCAAAATTGTCGGGAGCTGTATCTAAATTGAATCCCTTTTTGGACGACACGGGTCTCTTACGCGTTGGAGGGCGAAAAGCTCAAGAACGCCAACCTCCCTTACGGGGCACGGCACCCCCTGTTGTTGCCCAAGGACGGTCATTTGGCACGTTTGTTGGTAACTGACCGTCACCTTAAAAATTAGCATGTTGGTTGTAATGCCCTGTTGGCCATTTTGCTACGCGAGTTTTGGATTTTGTCTGCTCGAAGAATAATTCGGAGTGTAGTTTTTCGCTGCATCCCTTGCTATAAGCTCAAGGCTTGCATGGTAGACCATGCAGCCCTTGATGGGAGACTTACCAGCAGATCGCGTGATAGAGAGTTTGGGAGAGAGAGAGAGGAGAGGACGTTTGACAGTGTTGGCACGGACTTCGCTGGTCCCTTTTTAGTGAAAATTTCAACACTTCAAAACAGCAAGACTGTTAAGGCCTACTTTTGTGTCTTCGTTTGCATTCCACAAAGGCCGTACACTTAGAACTGGTCTCCTCGCATACGACAGAGGCGTTTGTTGCCACATTTAACAGATTTGTATCCCGCAGGGGGCTGCCTTCCTTGATCCGTTCTGATTGCGGCACTAACTTCAAGGGCACTTATAATTATTTGAACGACGTAGTTAATTTCCTTGAAACCAACAAGGCTGATATAGGCAATAGGCTTGCCCGACGTGGGATAAATTGGTTGTTTTCCCCACCAACTTGTCCACTAGTGTGGACAATTTGGTGGGAAAAACAACCAAATTATTTTTTGGTGGTATATTTGAGGCTGAAAAATCGGCCAAGACACACTTGCGCAAGACAATTGGTGAATCAGTCCTTACATTTGAGAAACTCGCAACTGTGTTTTGTAAGATTGAGGCCGTTTTGAACTCTAGGCCATTGTGCCCGATCTCCTCAGATCCAAATGGTTTGGAAGGCCTTACGCCGGGCCATTTTTTGATTGGTCGCCCACTTGTCGCCTTGCCTGAGTACCCCTTTATTGATACGAGACCTAATCGTCTCTCGCGCTTTGAATTGGTACGCCAGATTACTCAAAGCTTTTGGAAACGCTGGAACTTGGAATATTTGCACATACTCCAGCTACGCTTTAAGTGGACCGACAAGACCTACCCACCCAAGATTGGAGACCTTGTTTTGATTAAGGAGGCTAACCTTCCACCACTCAGATGGCGAAGGGGGCGCATTCTTCGTTTGGTATCTGGGGCTGATGGAGTTTCCCGATTTGCTGAGGTTTTGGTGGACGGTTCGATTCTGAGGAGAGCGGTTGCAACGTTGTCACGTCTACCAACCGATTAGCGGACCAGTAGGCCGGTCCGGGGGGGTGGATGTTTGAAATAGAAATAATGTCTATGATAGTTAAATCGAGAATGTCAGTTTAGTAAAATATTATTTTGTCTATTGTAATTTTTTGACTCTGGTGACGTTTGGACACCGTGCGATGACACATCACTCTTTGTTCTTGCCTTGAAAAATTAACTTAAAAGTAAAATATCGGCTTTTGAAAAGCACATGGTTAAAACCAGCTTCGCGAATTGTATTGTGTAAGAGTCTTGTAAATACTTGTAATTGCCGCTTTGACCTTCGGCAAAGTTTGTAATAAATTAGTGACATATTGAACATTTGCAAAAATTGTGTGTCAACGTGCCTCGTGCCCTCGTGTCCTGAAAACATTTTTTGGAGGTTTGGTAAGGCTAAGTAGATAATTCACTAGCTAATATTGGCCAATTTTAGTCTTATGTGTGTCTAACTTAGTTCCAGGCCTGACATCAGTGAAGATACCATGTAATTGTACTTTTAATTTCATCGCTGAGAATCTCAGTAATATATGTTCGAATTCTTGGCTTGACCTAGAGAAGTTGATGTAATCCAAGCTTCCACTGCCGTCTGCAAACTTTTCCCACTATCTAGGCCAAGTTCTGAACAATGTATGTAGCTCTTGACTATCCATAACGATTTCCGTGATAGATTCTCATGTTAGCCGAAGGATCCGAAGGATGGAGAAACATAGCAAAACATACTTACTACAAGCCGGATTTAAAGAAAACTAAAATCAGTAGGAAATAATGAGATAATTTACGCTTCGCTACGGATGGTGCGGGCAAAAGCGTGACAGTGGGACACGCGTCAAGAAAACTGATGGTAATGGCTGGACGGCTTTATGGATGAATATAGAAGTAACATTATTCAAACTAAAGAAAGATTGTATTTGCGAAAAATAATTTATTCGGCATGACAGATTTTGTCAATGGACGTGTGACAGCTGTCATCTGCACGTAAACATTAGCTCCGTATTTAAAAAATAATTTATTCATAAAACTGTCTTAGTATTAGTATATAAGTTTATCAGTGCTTTCAAAACCAGTGTTAATATTCATGTGAATTACTGAAACCATATAAAAACAACGCTGATTACCACAAACTGATAAAGCAAAGTGCAAGTGAAAACATCAATAATTAAAGTATAAAACAACGTCTAGTGTAAACATACTTGAATAACAGAACAGTTCAAAGTCGTTGATAATAATCTATTAACAACTTTTCAGTGCATAAATTCGTAATCGTAAACAACAACATCATTGGTAAAGAAATCCGTTTTTTCTCTCATTGAAGTTTAAATATTTCAAAATCGGTATCTTTCATTGCTACCAACATAAACATAGAATTCATCGATCGCGTTCCAGTTACACAGAATATCAGATGTTTAGCGCAGCTCGCTAGTGTCGACCGCAAATTTTAACTATAAGGCAAGACATTCACTACGAAACTAGTCGGTTTTAGTAGTTAAGGCTGGCCATTCATTAAGTCGAAAATTGCCGAAGATTGACTTTCTCGGAAATATTACTTTTCTAAGACCCAGATCTACGACTATCCGATCGAGAGACGATCATAAACATAATTCAGATACTTTAAACTTTTCAACTAATAGTATGCCTGAGATATCAGATGACGAAGATAATGACATAAGACAGTTAAAGACAGAAATTGAATCGCTTACAGCACAATTAAATAGTGCACACTCTGAGATAGAGAACTTGTCTCTAGAAAATAATACTTTGAAACAGAGGAAGGAATGAAACAAAATAATTTATACAAGAAAATTACGAACAGTCCAATAAAAAATAAAGTAATCACACCGAAAAAGCTGTCAATTTCCAGAAACAAAAGCTTTCAAAGGGAGCCTGCTTCACCTACTTTGTCCTCAAAGTGTAGCAGTAATATGAAAGAAAGAGCAACGAAAAGTTCTGAGCAAAATACACTAAAATTTCTACATAACACGAACAAAGCAAACTCATCTTACACACAGTTTCCTATGTATCGAAAAGAAGAAAAAGTGTGTATATTGAGTACAAATAATAAAAATCAGGTTTATTCAATAGCTGCAGACACTTTCAAGACTGATGATATTTGCCATTATTTGCCAAACCAAATTCTAGCACTAAACAGCTCCTACCTGGAATAAAATCAAAATTGAGAGACTTCAAAATGTGTGACTGTTGTATTATATTACTAGGATTTTTTATGGTAATAGGCGGCAAACGAGCAGACGGATCGCCTCATGGTAAGCAATTACCGCGGCCCATGGACACAAGCAACACCGCAGGAGTCACAAGTGCGTTGCCGCCCCTTGGGGTTGGGAAAAGGGATAGGATGAGGAGTGGGATGAGGGAGAAGGAATAGAGGATAGGGCCTCCGGCACTCTCACTCACCGAACGAAACGCAACAGTTTAGGTACTGTTACTTTACTTCGATTTTCTGTGAGAGGGTAGTACTTCACAGGTCGAGCCGATCCATTCATGCTGAAATCAGCAAGTCTCTACTACCTTGGGAGGAGAAGAAGATTTTAAGACAACATGTAACTACCATGAGATAGTTAAATATATGAGAGATATATTGAATGATATTAAGCACACTTATGTAATTATTTGCCTAACAACCTACAAGTATGGAGCATTTACAAGTGTATTCAATTTGAGAGTTGAAACATTCAATAATTTGTTATACCAGGATATAATTAACCACTGCCACGCATACATACTTGATAGCAACCGCAATCTCAACACTGACTACAGCATGTTTAATAAGCATACTGGAGCTATTAATAACTATGGACTACGTACTATTTTTTAATTATTTATTGACATTAACTAAGAACATTAAGCAGAGTATTGACATTGACATTCAACCAGAAATAATTGACGATAATAGAAGGACTATGACAACAAACAATTTTTTTCTCGACTAGTCACTTGTATATTTTACATCAAAACATCGCTGGCTTATTATCGAAATCAGATATACTTACAGTCTGTCTTAATGAACTGGAAGATAAAAATATACATGTGGATGTGGTATGCATTACAGAGCGTTTTATGATGAAAGGCTATGAAAACCATCTGAATATTCCAAACTATAATCTAGCAGCCTATTTCAGTAGAAATAAATGCAAGAGAGGCGGTGCTTGTATTATTGTCAAGACTGGGCTTAGATGGAAAAAAAATCAAAAAGAAGCCAAAATCTCAACTAATGTTCGAATGTTGTGCCATAGAACTAACTGACCACAATATAGTGCTAGTTTGTGTATATATAGTACCGAATACAAAAAACCTCAATTCATGCTTTGAAAAATTTGAACTTTTGCTTAGAGAATTAGTAAAAAAGTGTTTTAAAAATATTGTTATAACAGGCGATTTTAATATAGATTTATTGAAAAGAAACAGTCAGTCAATAGAATTTAAAAATTTGTTGTTAAGCTTTAATTTAAAACTAGCTATTAATCAACCCACACGCCTAAAAAGCCAAACGTGTATTGATAATTTTGCGCATAATTTTAGTCAACCATGCAAAGCCAGTGTACTAGAATTGGCTCTGTCTGACCACACGGCTCAATTACTTAAATGTCCAATTGAGAGACAATGTTGCTTAAAGAGATGGCGTACAATAAAGCGCGACTACAGTATAGAAAATATAGTAAAATTTAAAAAATATATCAATTCATTATCTTTCTCATGTATATAAATCCTTTGATACAAATGTAGCGTACAATAATTTCAATAAAATATTTTTATTACTTTATGATCAATGTTTTCCTAAAAAAAACGAACTAAATCAATTCAAATAAACATAAAACCTGGATATCACGAGGGGTTAAGTTATGTAGCAAAAAGAAACGCCAATTGCTATGGCAATATAGAGTCAAACCATCGCTTTATAATAAAAATAAACTTACAAACTATTCAAAATTATTTAAAGCATAATAAATCTGACAAAAAGGGTTCAGAATGACTTAAAAAAAAAACATCAACGAACAAAAATAAAACTACCTGGGAATTAATTAATAATTCAAAATTAAATGTTCCGAAAAATTATATGATATTATGTCAATTAACTGTAGACAAAATGCAAGTAAGCAACCCTAAAGATATTGCTAATTTATTTAATAATTTTATTATTTCGTAGACAAAATAAAATCAATTAATTATCAGTCAAATGCTTCAGTAACCAAATACATATAAGCCAAAAGAGATTCAATGTTCATGCCCCCATGTTTACCACAAGATGTTTTAAAAATAATTTATTTAAAAAAAAATACTAATAGCGTGGGATATGATGGCGTGACGTGGGATCTATACAAAAGTAGTTAAAGCAGTTGCAAATGAAATTTGTGGACCCTTGCATCACGTAATCAATTTAAGCATAAGCGAAGGTATTTTTCCAGCTGCACTTAAAATATCCATAATAAAGCCTTAACATAAAAAAATGTGTAAAGAGTTAATGGAGAATAACAGGCCTCTTTCTCTAATACCTGTTTTTATAAGATATTTAAAAATATTATTACAAACAGTTAAACAAATACTTGGAAAACAACAACATACTATGCCATGAACAGATGGGCTTCAGGGAAAATAAAACCATAAACATGGCTATATATGATTTCATATGTGTGGTATTGAATAATATGGATAAAAATATACCGGTGTCCTCAATATTTTGCGATATGACCCAGGCATTTGACTGTGTTCAGCACACTACTCTTTTACAAAAACTTGATGCATACGGGATAAGAGGAAACCTACGTAAACTATTTGAATCGTATCTTAGTAACCGGACACAAATCACTCAGATAAGCAATATAAATGTAAAAAAACAAGAAGTAATATCTTTATCTGAGGCCCGCACTGTAGTACACAGAGTACCACAGGGGAGCGTTCTAGGACCACTTCTCTTTACACTATATATCAAGGACTTTCCTAAGGCTACTATACATCCTATGACATTATTCGCTGACGATAGCACAATCACTATAACAAGTAAATCCCGGAACACTTTTGAAAATGATATAAATAATACGTTAACATCAATTATAGATTGGTTAAATAATAATAATTTACAAATTAATCTAAAGAAGACATTAATAATGAATTTTAGCCAACGTTTAACAACTATAAATTTTGACATTAAATATAAAAATACCAACATTGCCGCAGTAAATACCACGAAGTTTTTAGGATTAACAATCGATAGGGGCCTTAATTGGAAAGCTCACATTGAAAACTTAAGTAAAAGATTAAACAATTTTGCATTTGCGTTATACACTTTATCGCGAACTCTTAGTACAGATACACTACTTACTGCTTATTACGCATTGGCTGAATCAATTATCAGATACGGAATCATATTCTGGGGTAACTCAACAGACAAAGAAATTATATTTAAAGCACAAAACAGATGCCTTAGATCAATGTTTAATTTAAGAATAACGGATAGCTGTCAGCTTTACTTTAAACAATATAGGATACTTACGTTGCCATCCTTATATATATTAGAAATGGTTTTGTTCGTAAAACAGAATCCTAATTTATTTCCACGGGTGACAGATATGTTTCCTCGAAACCGGTGTGAAAACAGCAAACTATGTCTGAACCCGTCAAAGACTGCACTTATGCGCAAAAGTGTCCTATGCATGGCACCAGTCATATTTAATAAGCTACCTAAGACTTGGAAGGAACTTAACAATATCGAATTTAAAAATATAATTAAATTGTTTTTGATTAATAAAGCATATTATAATGTTAATGATTATTTGACTGATAAATTCTGATTTATAAATTTTGACATTATCTTCTATCTAATTATTTTATTATTTATTGATTGGCGTTATAAAACAAATTTTATTAATGTATAACATTTGCACGTCATTGTATATATATAATAATAATATAATAATATTCTACCACATTCACACAACACCATCTAGTCCCAAACTAAGCAGAGCTTGTACTATGGGTACTAGATAATGGATAAACATACATATATACTTTTTTTTGTAAATACATACATATTATACATAGAAACACCCAGACCAAGACAAACATCCATGTTCATGCACACACATGTTTGACTTGAGCGGGAATCGAACCCGCGACCTTCGACGTAGCAGTCGCTTACGCTCCCGCTACGACAAACATGTCGAACAAAAAGACAAATAATGTACTGTATAATATCTTGCATGCAACTGTATGTATACACATGTTTTTAGCAAATAAATTTTATCTTATCTTATCTTAAAAAAAATGGGGTCAACAACAACAAGATCAACAACAACAACAAGATCTATCTTGATGATCTTGATACAAACCCTATACCAACCCGTTTGGCCAGCGTGGTATAGTAGGCCAATTCCTCCTTTCAAAGGAGAAGCCTAGTCCAACAGTGGACTGATAGAGGCTGATGATGATTAAAATGATAAAAAACTATTTGCTAGAAGTAATGACACAAATGCCATAAATATGATTAAGTCATCCATAAACTGATATAAATAAGTAAACTGAGTAAGTATGATTACCTTGGGATAGCAGAATTTTTACATAGAAATTAAACGAAATATGCGAGATTTCTATCATTCTTGAAGACCATTACTATTACATCAGAGCTCAAATCTGTAGTATTTCCACGATTTGGAAATACTGCAGATTGGCGTTTTCGATTTGACTGGCTAATTTACCCCTTTATAAACCCCTTAATAAATAGAAGTTGTGTAAGTAGAACATAGTATATGTTCTTAAAGAATCGAAGGCGGTGGTCGGACCTAAGTTACGTGACAAAACCACCAAACACTCACCACAGGATACCGTTAAAACTAAACACGAATCGATTAGGCTAAGTTTTATACATAGGTCGACCATAACCACAAGAAGATTTTTGTTACTATTTCAGTTTCAAGACATTAGTTTGTTAAAAAGTCCATAACGGCTCTTCACTCCGCGTCCAGGAGAATATTAATAATATTGTTTGTTTACGTAAATCTTTACATAGTAGGTTAATTCTAGCGCCATTCGTGCAACAAATTACAATCAATATTTTGCATAAAATATTTATCGTCAAGAATTATCAATTAAATAGTTGACATGCAAAAATGCAATCTTTCAAGAGTGTCGAGTTCAGAATGAATTAAAAAGGGATATTTTTAACAGTGCATCAAAAATCTTAAGTAACATACTGAAGTGCCTTACACAAAAAGCCTTTATTCTATCACTAAAATACTAATTTCACACTGAAATACTAATTGCACACCAAATATGCCGATCATTCTACAAATAATCATTTTATATGAAAAGTCTCGTTCGCTCGGTAAAACTTATCCATTTAGATAACTTAATAGGTTATGTTAGGTGTTCTTGTGACCGTGCACCCAAAAATAGGAGCCCTGCAAAGCAGGGCTCCGTGAACCTATGGTTTATTAAATTATTTGGTTGGTGAGTAAATCTAACATTTTAAAATCTTCTTTAATTGAAAGGATTATTTTTATTATTAGAGATTTGAAACGGTCAATAAACAGGTGTTCGTTATGAAATATTTTTGTGGGTATATTTAGTGGTGCAGTTAGTATTTTTGATGGAACAAAGGTATGTTTTTTTGTAGAAATCAGAGATAAATTGAGGAAGAGTTAAATACTACACAATTAAAAAAAGTATGAATGTATATTTATCCATTGTCTAGTACCCATAGTACAAGCTCTGCTTAGTTTGAGACTAGATGGTGATGTGTGTATGTGGTACAATATTATTATTATTCACTTTATTTATTTACATTTCTCGTAGTTAATTTTATATTAATAAACTATTAAAGGGACTACGGAGACCCACCGGTGTCGGGTACAGGGACCAAGCCACCGGTGGTTAGGGCCTCAGAGACAGGAACTTCCTCACGATGCGTGCCGTGTCGAGAAGAACTGCCTTCTGCATCAAGGACTTGATCCAGCTGCCTAGTGCGAGCCTCGTTAGATGTTGATCGAGGCTCTTGGCGATTAGCCCATTCACCGACACGACTATCGGCACAATGATCACCGAATCCACATCCCACATGTCAACAATCTTGTGAGATAGGTCCAAATATTTAATTGCCGTCATGCGGTATGGTGATATCGATTATCATTGCGAGTCGCTCTGCTCTGTCTATCACTACAATATCAGGCTTATTGGCTACAATAGTCCTGTCTGTAATGATAGACCGATCTCAGTACAACAATGCACGACCATTCTCGAGAACTGGGTCGGGCACATATCTGTAGTACGGTACCTCTGAACCAACGAGACTATATTGAAGGGCTAGTTGCTGATGGATTATCCTGGCTACTTGGTTGTGTCTGTGCAAATACTGACCGTTGGCAAGACTCAAACAACCGGACACTATATGCCTGAGCGATTCTCCGGGTTGGTGACACGCCCGACATATGTCAACCGTCCCATCCCTCAGAATATACTTCCGGTAGTTGTTTGTCATGACAACTTCGTCCATAATTGCAAAGACAAAACCTTCGGTTTCTCCAAAGAGATCACCGAATCGCAGCCAGGAGATGGAAGCTTTAAAATTTACATCGGGCCCATGTTAGGCCCGGTAAAATCGTCCATGCAGCTCCTTGCCCCTCCATACTTCTCGTTGGTCCTCAGTACTAAGTACTGCAGGTTTGTGCCAGTTATCTTTAGCCAGAGCGAACGGGGTAAGCCCGGTATCAATTCTGACTACATCGCGATGCACATCCACACTCATCTGCAGAAAATAATCTCTGAGGTTGCACACCTCGCGGTTGTGTTATTATTATGTGTTTCTCTATCACGCATTTTTTTCTAACATATGGTGCTAAAAAAGTACACGGCCCTTTGGCAGGCGTACATGGAGACATAGGTCCAACGCGCAGAGGCTCTTTGAGAGTTTTAATCTAGGATGTGATGGGACACCTACTGAGGAGCCTTCATAACTGCACTATTAAGTGCAGTCATGGATTAGCCGCAGCAGGTGCAAGACTATTTCTACTTGTATGGAAACTAATTAATCTGTGCTATTGTGATGGGTGTTAAATGGACTGGTTTAAATGGAAACTATGGATGAAAACCGGCGTCTGCCCTAAATACTCTTATAGTACGTCGAAAAGGGGCAGACGGTGACTCGCCAACTCACTAGATGAGCCTCCTCTAAATAGCCACCAAGGTAAACAAAGTCTGCCATAAAGGCAGCCAGAGGGCAACACCGGTGCGAGTGACTAGGGGTGTCGAGTGGTGCGGCACCGGTTTCGCCATTGCGGGTCTAGTGACCCGGAGCGGGTTTCCCCGTAGTTACACCCTTGAGAATGACACTTCCACCCCCGAGTTAGTAGCTCTTGCGGCTTCCCTCTGGCCGGCCGACCAAGGCAAGCCAGATTTGAGAGTCCTGCGGGCACTCTTGGGCATCCACTCCAACCAGCCAGTAAAGGCAAGCCGGAGACAAGGCCCTGACAGGCTCCCTGAAGCATTCGGGACCGCAGTGTCGCCACACACATACAGCTCGCCACAAAGCTGCCCTGCGGTTTGTAAGCTTTCTTTCTATCCTGTAATATATATATCACAAGATAAAGGTGATGTTTGAAAGCTGTTACTCTGCCCTCTGAGATTGCGTTAGTTTCATGATGAGATTAACGACTGCCCCAGAGGTGTATTATTATTATTTGTTTCTCTTTCACGCGTACTTTTCTAACATATGGTGTTAAAAAAGTACACGGCCCTTTGGCAGGCGTACACGGAGACATAGGTCTAACGCGCAGAGGCCCTTTGAGAGTTTTAATCTAGGATGTGATGGGGCACCTACTGAGGAGCCTTCATAACTGCACTATGAAGTACAGCCACGGATTAGCTGCAGCAGGTGTAGGACTTTTGCTACTTGTATGGAAACTAATTACTCTGGGCTATTGTGATGGGTGTTCAATGGATAAGTGGATATGGAAACTATGGATGAAAATCGGCGTCTGCCCTTAGTACTCTTATAGTACGTCAAAAAGGGGCAGACGGTGACTCGCCAACTCACTGGATGGGCCCTCTCTAACTAGCCACCAAGGTAAACGAAGTCTGTCATGCAGGCAGCCAGAGGGCAACACCGGTGCGAGTGGCTAGGGGTGTAGAGCGGTGCGGCAACGGTTTCGCCATCGCGGGTCAAGACCCGGAGCGGGATTCCCTGTAATTACGCCCTTGAAAATGACACTGCCACCCCCGAGCTAATAGCTCTTGCGACTTCCCTCTGGCCGGCCAACTAAGGCAAGCCAGAGTTAAGAGTCCTGCGGGCGCTCTTGGAAGTCCACTCCGACCAGCCAACAAAGGTAAGCCGGAGACGAGGCCCTGACCGACTCTCTGAAGCATTCAGGACCGCAGTGTCGCCACACACATTCAGCTCGCCACAAAGCTGCCCTGCGGTTATTATTATTATTATTTTCAGGGCGGTCGCCTATCTATAAATCAGATGGTGACGGATGTGCTTGACCTTGTGAATGGATTGATTCATGCCGCAATCAATGAAATGGGTTTCTTGAATAACTCCTTTAAGTTGGGTAGAGATGTAAAGCGATACGCAAAAGAATACACTTCTCTCGAAGGTGAAGATATCCATCGATATTGAATGAGATAAATGGCCAAGCTCGATCCAGGTCGACAGATAAGGTAGAGATATCTTCACGCCAATATTACGCAAGCTTTAGGCTTAGGATCTTTGCAACTGAAAGCAGTATCATCTGCCAACCGTTCACATCTTATTTACGGTTAGATTGATCGTTTGTGACAAAGATTGCTCAGGTAAGAAAACTTATACTTACTAATATAATTTTTTTTCAAAACCAATGATTATTTTTCATTTCCATCTTTGTCAAGGGGAATCAATCTTCATCATGAAATATTTTATTACAATTGTCTAAGGCACTAGAGATGTTATGATAAGAATTTTATAAATATCTTAAAATATTTGAAGATAAATTTAGTTCTACTGTTGGGCCCTTATTGGGTCTAGAACCTATTTAGGCAGTCATTATTTTTTTAAATCTCCGCTACACAGTTATGTGTGCAAAATATAAAAGTTTTTTTATTAAGGTTTCAGACCCATAAGTGTTAAACTTATGGGTGGTAAAAATAAACATTTAGATTTAATTTAATTTACAGGTTCTGATAGAGCAAGCGCGTGAGGTATGTAAGGATAGAAGCAAGTGGCATTCTATTATCTCTGCCTACCTCGAGGGGAAAAACGCCTGAGTATAAATGTATTCTGTACCAAGACGGCGTGCCTTAGCCTTGCATAGGAACTAACTTACATTAAACACATGCGCAATCAGGAGAGTCTATAATATTAATTCCAATATTAATTCACACATGCCACCGCGCGCCATATTTACTGCTTCCATATGTGTGCGGTTGATATCGGTTTAACCACATACGGTAGAATATTAATTTATATATATACATATATATATACATAGGTAACAAGTGAAACTATCCTGGGCTTTGTGTAACGAATATCAATATTGTGGGTTCATGAGCTATTTGTATTAGGGTGCGTTTCTGATGTATGCACTTTTCATATGTAGCTGGTATAAAGTATAAGGGTAATTTTCTCGCATTAGCGTCAACTTTTTCTGGTCAGTATAATGCAATTAGAACGAAGGAAAAGCGTTTATTGCAAGCATGGTACAATACAGGATGGTGCAAAATTAATGTCCTTAAATAAATGCCTTATATTCATTTTTATGACATCTCCTGTCATTCAGATATTGAAAATGTTGTAGTAATCAAATGTAAAATTCACTAAAAATAATCATGGACCGTTTTATTCCCCAAGAACGTGGAATAATTGTATCAGTGATAAAAACACGACGTGAATTTGACTCTGCACCGTATTTTGGTCAAAAAGTGTAAAACTCAGATGATCAGCTGCTGCCTACTAATCACCGAGATCGTCTAGAGTACAGCCAGCGCGTCATAAACCTTGAAGAGGATAATTTTTCTTCAAAATTAATTAATTTGGAATTACTTATTTGAAATCTCGGGTGTATGTGTACAAACAACAGACTCTCGCCGCTTTAAAAGAAAACATACACCAAGTAATAAGAAACATATCGCAGGAAGTGTTACGGCTAGTTATGGAAAATGTCATAAATAGGGCTCAAATGTGCTTCAACTTAATTTAGAAACGAAGTTGTAGCTGAACCAAATAGGGTCATTACTTTTGTGCCACCCGTTACATCCATAAACAAAAGGTAAACTAAAATAATGTAAAAAAAACATACAACAGTAAAAAGGGGAATATTTTTTTTGCGAGCACATCAGCAAAAACAATTATGTGCTCAGTCCAGGATTTGAGTTATCTTTTTTTACCAGACGTTGACATCTTAACAAATATAGTACTTAATATTAGTATCATGTTTAAAACTATTATCATAATAATAATCACCTTAGTTCTATTTAGAATATTTTTGATTGAAACCCAAGCCTCCAAAGCAATTGATCGTTTTCAAGCATGCAACGAGCCTTACATACGGCGTACGACCGCTCCTGCTGGAGACAAATATGTGGTTGCGATCCTCAGCAGTGAGGGACCGAGGACGAAGAAGTAACTTTTTAAACGTTTTAGTCACAAAACCAATATTTTATTTTATATATTTTATTTTATTCTTTATATATCTTCCTAACTTGGATAGAAAAATACTTTATAAAAATAACTAAAAAATAAAAGACTCGACTGCGCTGTCGTATGGATGAACGAACTAAAAAGTAAAAAAAAAAACAAGTTTTCATCGCAGTCACTTCTTAGATTAAAAAGTGTTCTACAGGACGCTCAGCCGGTTACAACGACAATGTATTTTTTCTTTCTGGTTTGTTTCGTGCATACTTTTTTTTGTTAAATTATTTTTCAGTCTCTGTTTTGATCGGAGCCCTCACACATAAAAAGTGGTTCTATTTGAAAGTAGCGGTATCACTTCTCTGTTTCCTGTTTATGGCCTCGAACTGTTATTACGAGTCTAAAAATACAATAATATTTATCTATTTTTTACATTTAAATTCAGGCTAGAAAGTTATGGTGCATTAACCGCTTGACCGCGCACAAGTGACTATTCTCCATTTTTCGAAATGCCGTAGACCGCGCACAAGTGACTATTTTCCCTTTTTGGTTACAGCGCTATACTCGGTCTGAATTTACTGTTTCTTTCTATTACGTAATGTTTTAAATACTTTTTCGCTGATCTATTCAAATCATTGAACATTTTTTCATGCTAAAAATACGAAGCGAGTCTTAAAATCGTTAACCCGGAACGAAAAAATAATGTCAAATGCCACTCTTTGTTTTGCGCGATCCGTGATTACGTGCTAATTGTATGCGTGTATTTAAATATTTTTATACTTTGATACATGTTTCTTTTTATTTAATTCAGTGTAGATAGAATCCCTCTACAGTGAAAACTCATAAAATATGTATGTCATCGATTTACTTTTTAAAATAATCCTGTTTAAAATACACAAAGTGTTTTTTGAACGATAGTCAATGTTCGCTGCTAAGTATAATAAATTAGAAACTAAATATCAACAAAGAATTCATACGACTTGAACCAGTCATTCATAAGGTTGAAGAAAAACATCACTTCAACTTACTCATGTTACCGACTTATTAACAATAAATGTTTATGTTAGCGCGCCCATCTGGCGAGCGGCGGCGCGACATTTTGTTTAGAACGTGAGCGGTCGAGTGAATTCGGTGAATTGGCGCTAGCGGTCAAGCGGTTAAAGAAACTCACTTACATTCATGCATACAATAAAACAATGCTTTATTTAGGTCAGAAAAAGAAAAAAAAAAGATTCGAATGAATTGCGAACAAACATATTATAAGCATATGTGAGTTTCCTGAATGCGTGAGAACTTCACCTCTTTATTGCCAGTGATTACGACCAAGGGATGGAATCAGACCCGGCTAATCCCAAGCCATGTATCTCTTAATTAAAAACACTTATCTTAATTAATTGTGTGGAGTTTACTCGTTTGTGGGATGATTTTTAACTTCAAACAATTGGTTTTGTTTTTAGGGTGAGACCGTAACAACTAATTTGTTGTGATCATTGTTATTTTCGTGAGTTTCTGATTAGGAGATGATATAAGTTTTAAAGTGAACGCACGACACTTACTAAAGAAATAAGATGCATGATGATGAATTGATAAATTACATGCAAAATATCTATCTATTTCGCACTGATGAAGACTGACGCACAGGCATAACAAAGGGTACAAAAAGCTGAAATTTGTCTTGAATGTTTCTTGAGGACCATATGCGTGCAATTAAAAAGTGATTAACGACATTTGCACGGGATCTGGAAAAAACGATGAAAATAAAAATGTGTGGCCCTAGTTGCAGGCATTCTCTAAAGGGGCTTCTGAACGGGCCATATTTTTCGGCCATTTATGGCTGCATTATTAGCAATTAATTGCTCAGCCATCACAAAAATATTTTTTTGCAATCAATGGCTGAGCAAGTAATGGCTGGGCAATTTGCTGAAATATGTCTGATACAGTATGGCCGGTTATGTAGACTTCTAAACGGGATACACAATCGGGCAACAATGGCCGACGAAGTTACAAAATACTACAACATCAACGTCAACATGACGTGTGATGACAACATAACCAAATATAGCCATAAACACGACGTCATTCGCAGCAAACTTCATGTCGCGTAGAAAAGGATATACTATGTCATAACTATAGAGTGCGACTGAAACAACAATAGAAACTAGCCGGGCAATATTGCAGAATATCGACAGCTCAGCGATCGTCCGGCAACACCTCAAAACAATGTCAGCCACATGTGGCTACACCAAAAATGTTTGGCTATATGGCCAGGATATTACAGCAATATTGCATAGTCTGGCCGGGATAGCTAGCAATGTTGCCAGCCACTGTGTTGCAGCCACATATTGCGGAAAAATGTTGCCCGTTTAGAAGCACCTTTAAATTCAATAAAAACCCTTAGTAATTGTAATTTGCTTCTCTTTATGAGTGACTCACATTTTTGTTTCAGAATTGCAAGTATCAATAGGCAAACGCTAGGGTTGGTTTTCCGTCACAGGGAAGCCGGTAATAAGGGACGAGCCTATTGTCATCCATACAGTGCGTTTCTACTTTGTGCTACAATGGAAAAGTTTCTAAAAATTATACTGCATACATTCTGGCCTACTAAAGTGCCGTTTTCAGTCTAAGGTAGGCAAACTAATATTTTGGACACATAGATGCAGTTATTGTAAATTAGAAAGTAAAATTAGTTTCCAGTATTATTTTCATTTGACTCATTTACTTAAGTTATTTTGATACAAGTATCTGTCAGATTTCTTATGTATTTTAAAACTCAAAAGACGCGTGCCAGTTTATAAGCCGTTTCTCACATCTGCAATTATACTCGAGTGACGAAGGTTTTAATGAATTTTGAAAAGAAAATTTTTTTCACTTGACTGCCTTTTTATAAACGGCCGCCGACTAAACTGTTATGGCCGCTTAAGTGAAACCTACCTCTTTAGATATAGCCTGTTAATCACGCCAACCGATCTCGAGTGCTGGCCTATTTGCAGCAGAATACAAGTTCAATCGGTTTGCCATCAGCCTACATTACACGACAACTACTCCACCAAGATTGCGATACCATTCTGTCTTTTGAACTTACCCAGCTCCATTCAAATTCAAGAACTATTATGGCTTCTATTGACACAGGATGTATTGGAAACGAGTTCTTTTAAAAGCGTATGTTTTTGTATATCCGCTTGTATATATGTAAGCATGTGTATGTATAGGGATGACAAATTGAAATAAGATATAAGTGAATAAGTTTATAAAGTGGTCTTATTTAAGTTAGTTTAACAACATAAGTGGAATAATTTTCTTTTCTTTGAGAGTTGGCGTTTCAACCATATGTATGTCGCAACGCGTAACGTACATACTTACCAAGATGTTACCTAAACTGAGCACTAGATGTCGCTCGTGAGAGTGCGTGTGACATAATCAGCCTGTCACTTGTCAAGTTCGCGAAACGTCAATGTCAATGTCATTCGTGAGCACATTCGGCCTGTCATTTGTCAAAGTGCAGAGGCGATGTCGATTAAGTCAGTCAGTTGGGTCGGCACGTGCAAGCGAGAGTGAGCTCACGAAAGGCATCCGTTTCCATCCGATTAGTTTGTGAATAATTGTGTTTGGTGATATTCTTAAATTATTAAAGAAGACATTTACTATCCATTTGTGGTGTTATTTCGTATCCCCACAAGATGCAAGAGGAGAATAACCGTGTACCAGATGACTGCAACTTTATGGGTTCCCCGTCATGTAGATTAGTTAAGTTTAAGAAAATAAAATATTATTTATCTCCAATTTGAATTTTGGTGAAGTAAAATATGTATAATAAAAAGAACCGAATATATTTTTGGTTTCAAATCAGACATTACAGTTTGCAGCACTTGGGTTTCGATTTAACTGAAATTTTTGTTACTTATGTAATTACGATAGCAATTTATATTTCTGCTAGTATTTGATGATACAGGTGTGAAAAATATGTAATGAGCTGAGTAATGTCACCTTTAAACGTGTAAAATTAAAGCTTTTCAAGTGTATAAATACTTTTGATAAGAACTTAACCTTGTAAATACCTTTTATGGAAATGATACCCAGCCCTACAGTATGTTAGTATGCATCTCTCCATGTGTATAATATCTTTGTGTGCGTGCGAGAATAACAGAAGGTGCCTTTGTTTGTATTTGTTTACAGTTCTTTTTTAGTTTAGCTTCTGGTTTTCTCTCTACGTCGCCTTCAGATGCGCTCTTTTTATTCAAGTGGCACTGTTACTTCGATAGCTTATTTCTTTTTTTCGCAATAGCAGGCACAGTAGTTCTGTCAATGGTATGGCATTATTTCTTGATAATATCTTAGCTATTGTAGCGGTCATTTGTTGTAAGTAAACTCGTTAATTTCTGATATGTTCTTGAGCATATTACAATAATTTTACTGTCTAAGTACAATTTTGTGCTTAGAACAAAATTAAATGTTCGATCCCTCAATAGCAAGAAGAATGCCTTAACAATAATATTTCTAAATAATCCTTTTGATAGACCGTAGACATCTATAATATTCTACCACATATACACCAGGCCATCTAGCTCTAAACTAAGTAGAGCTTGTGCTGTGGGTACTAGACAACGGATAAATGATAAACATACATTTCATAGTTTTTTGTAAATACATAGACATACACACCCAGACCAAGACAAACCTTTATGTTCACGCACACAAATGTTTGACTTGAACAGGAATCGAAACCGCGACTTTCGACTTTCAAGTCGTTTACCGTCTCGCTACGCCACCGGGTCGTCTACTGCTTAATTTACTTAGCTTTGGTATAGAGATAGTATTAAATCATAATAATTACTTCATATTTTTTTTATACCGTCACGCTTGTATCCCCGAATACTGCCATGCTTGTGATATACACAGTAAGTGCCTTGAAGACAGTTTAGAGAAAAACGCGCTTAATTTTTTTTCTTTATTTTTAGCATTTCTGCCTCAATATAGATTAAATCTAGTAAAGTTCTTACAAATGTATAACGTAAATATAGGCATATTTTATAGGTGTTCTATTTTATTTTTTAATTATATTTAATAAATTTGTTGTAAATCTTAAAAATATATTTATGTTAAGTAATGAAGAAAATAAATAAAAACATTTTCTTATTATTACTACAGTAAGTGTGTGACTTACTGTAACTATCTTTAGTTGTAGGTACATACTGTAAAAATGATTATGAAATAAGATAAATGTTTAAATAGAATAACAAATATGATATTTTTTGCTTACAGTAACACTATAAAGTAACTTATGTAAAAATACAGCATCCCTCATAAAGCACCGACACCAACTTTAATTGCATTTTTCTTAATGATTTGTAAGAAAATGAAACATAACTGATGTTATGAAATCACAGTTTAATAAAACAAGTACAAATAACTTTGTGAAACTAGAAAATGTCAAAATCAGTTCTATTATTTGATTATTTATAGCATTAAAATGACTTAACGTAACCGAAGGTAATCATTCGTATTTGTACAAAACTTCTTCGTGCATGAAATAATATTAAACAAACGAAGCACTATCTCTAAAACATAACACGTTTATAGTTTTCCATAAAACTCTTATTAAACTATGAGTTGTACTTCTTTGTACACAATAAAAAACACATTTCTGATAAGGCTTATTTACCTCTCAGATTGAGAAAAATAATTAAAATCTTCATAAAAATTATGAGATCTTAGTTACACTAACTAAAACAAATCAGTCTTACAAATTATTCTTCATGAGTCCTATCATTCATTACATTTGTTTTATAACCTATTTGTAGAAGTTTAAAAATATTAAAAGTGTTTTAAATGACTAGTAAAATGTGGACTTACAAATATATTATCCAAAGTTACAATAAGAAAGTTGAAGGGTTGTCTATTGTTTACCCGAAGATTATATATACCATAATCATCATATTCCCTAATTTTATTTACTCGAATTTCATTTGCCCGAATGTTTTGTTTGCCCTAAAAGACATATGACATACTTTTAATTGCCCGAAACTTAACCATAAGATAAGAGTGCCATACGTATTGTTGTTCATATTTTTAATTGCCATTATAATTATTAGACATAATATTTAAACGCCATAATGATTATTAGACACTAACCGTTTCCCGCGGTTTCATCCGCGTCCTGAGGGAACTACTTCGCGTACCCGAAAAACCCAAGTATCTTATGGACCCCAATTTTTTTGTAATGTAGCTTTCTAATGGTGAAAGATTTTTTAAAATCGGTCCAGTCGTTTTTGAGTTTATCCATTACAAACAAACAAAAATTATTTTTTTCCTCTTTGTGTAGATAATATTTAAATGGGTACGTATCAAAATCCCGAATTTTAAAAGACCGAATTTTTAAATACCGATGGACAAAATCCCGATAATTGAAACGCCGAATGGTTGTTTGGTCAAAAGTTTAAAATCCTGAAGTATTAAATCCCGAAAAATAAATTAAATATTATTATCAACATCTAGTGCCTGGGGTTAGGTGCGACGAACTAAACGCCTTAAAAATCTTAAAATATATACAGTAAGTAATGCACTTACCTTATTTGTTCTAGACAAGTCTACACATAATATGAGGTATTCCTAAACATAAGCACAGTAAGTATCATCATCAGCCTTTAACAGTCTGCTGTACTAGGCCTCTCCTTTGAAAGGAGGAATTGGCCTACTATACCACGCTGGCCAAACGGGTTGGTATAGGGTTTGTATCAAGTTTTCCTTCTCTTACAGTGCTGTTATCTGTATAATATGCTCCCTCTATCGGCTCTTACAACACCCATGAAATGTATGGGGTGGTGACATTCCGTTTGTTTGTTTATTACTTTTACAGATATAATTAATAATTTGAATACGCTGTTTTATTAATTTTAAATACAGTAAGTTCCACTTGCTGTTGTTATGCTAAGGTAATGCAATAGTATGTTTTATTCCAATTACTTAATATAGTAACGGCAAGTGCCACTTACTGTTAATATGTTAAGTCGTACTTAGTGTAATAAAATCGTAACTTTATGATATTCATAGTAAGATTGCTTACTGTAGTAAAACCTAGGTAAATTGATTTAACTTTATGCAAAAATCAACCGTATGTGCCCATACTGCATTCATAATAAGTGCACCTTGGCGCCTATCGTGTCTTACTGTAATTATGCTTAATCTTATTTATTTATGTAAGCCACATTTTCAAATTCTGAATATACAGAAAACTAGATCTCGATCTCTACTTTCTGAATATGTACTGAACTCAATATCGACAAAAATGTGACTTACTGTGATTATCGTATGGGCGTCGGAATAGGTAGTCAGAGGTGTAATATTATATCTACATTTCCCCTTATGATTTTTATGTAATAGGGAGTGAGCCTATTGACGTTACCGGGCACATTACCAGACTCCGTGCTGCTACCGAGAATTCGGAAAAACTTAGTACCGCTTTTGCCTGACCCGAGAATCGAACCCGTGACCCGATCAGCAGACGCATACGCTATCCACTGGACCACGGAGGCAGTATTTCAGCATTATTCTATCCAATTTGCAATGTTGCATCACATGCAATTTTCTTGTAGTCCTACACGTGGCGTCGGCGTCCTAATCTAATCAGGGTTGGTACATACAGTGTGTTTCATAACCTCCTGTCCGATCCGAAAACTACATATTACGGACTTGCTAGACAAACTAGGAAAAATAATAAAAAAAACCAGGTCTTCATAAAACATCACAATTAATTTCCTTAATACAGTATTAACGAGAAACATTACCCCGAAATTAGGGAAAATTCCCTAAACTAGCAACACTCCACTCAGCGGCGGTATCCTTTATGATTCTATTAATTCTATTAAAATAATGTCGGCTTTTTGTGTCAATGGGCATGCCGCCTTTAAAATAGTGCACTTTTAGCGCCAAACGAGCCGTTCGACACAATACCGAAACGCGGTAGAGATGTTTACGTTCGATAGCAGCTAATATCGATTTAATAATTTTTTACATGAAATGTAACATAACATTCATTTTTCATATAATTATTACATTAATAATATTACGATATCGACACATTACGTAAACAAGACTTAAATAATACTTTTGTGTTACAGAACTTAGTAGATCATAGACAAAAGACAATGATCTACTAATTTCGGTAACCTAAATCACATAAAAAAGTTACATCATTTTTATGTTATAACAATAATTTAAAAATAAACAACAATTTTGCGTTGGATACACCATCTCGTAAGGGGACAAGAATAACATATCGATAAAAACCGAACTCCAATAAATATCATCGGTTACATCCCTAGCTGGCTAATTTTTACGACTTCAATTTGCCTACTGATCACTCAGTCTTCACAGTCTTGCGCTAGGATTATTTTCGTTCGGACTTCCGTAATAACTTACGTCGTTAAATAGTTACGTCGGTCGTATTCAAACTCTTAATACTTTAACATTTCGATGTGTTTAAGTAGGAGTGAATGCAATTCATGCAGGTGCACGTAGTGATAAGGAGGAACAGTTCGCTGGACAACGAGGTCTGCCAGTGCCGTCGGAGCGCGTTTTTTAACGGCTTCACTACCTCGTGAACTACATTGTGCTAGTTAGTGTGCTTTCAAATACCTATTTGAAAGCACACTAACTAGCACACCTTTGATGAAAAGGTACCGTAAGTGTCTTTACCTTTACGGTCGACATGTGGAGCATGATCGTCGTACGCAGCTTACAAGTAAGTTGATGTTTTTCGGAATTAAAGGTAACCTGCCTAAGTAAGATTTAAAAAAATAGTAATTTAGTACCGTAAATACTGCAGCGCTCATAGCGTGACTAAGCTTTTGGATCGTAATAGTTTGGTAAAGTTAAGCAACGGTTGCACATGTCATCACTTAGCTGGGTGCCCACGTACTTAGAAGGCACGTAAAACTGAATCTAAGAATCGTAAGGCCATGTCGTAGGCCTTAGGGTGGTCTGAATACACGGACACCACAGTAACCTACGCACTCTCACGAAACAAACAAACAAAGTAAACAATACTTTCCGTTTTACCTAATGCAATAAACCAGCTGATGCAACAAACTCATAAATAAAATGGGTATACCTACCTACCTAAAATGATGGCACGTGTAAAGTTGACGTTCAGCTTTTGTAAAAGGATTTAGGTAAAGACGCGGCCGCCGGCGGCGCCGGCCGATGCACTTAACGACCTTTTATGAACTTTAGGTAGATACCTAGTTATTACGATTTATGAGTCTTCAGTGATGGGTAATCTGATATGATATTATTGAAAGTTAATTTTTACCAGGGAAAATTTTATCTTAAATTTCCGTGAATTAATGACAAATACCTCATCATTTTACTCTACCCTACAACCCCTTCGTTGATCGGACGGAGGGTTATGAAACACCCTGTATATTTGAAAGTTTTGACATATATAAATCTTCATAGCCTCTGAAACAGATATATAGCTTGCCCTGTGATGTAGTAGTTGTAAGTTTGTATCCTTTAAAATAAGGTTTCTTTATTTCAATATAGTCAGTTTATTCTCGAACTTCAAATGTTTCATTTGTCTCCCAAAGACACGACCGTACATGGCGATCCTACCTGTAACATAAGTCGGCGCGAGCCCGGGCACGTGTGCTCCTTATACGGGTGAAATATTAAAAACAATTAGTGGAAAGTTACAGATAGCCCAGTGGTGTACGTAACGGACTGGCGAGACGATGGACTCGGGTTCGATCCCCAGGTACCCCGGGCACAAACCTCTGACTTTTCGAAGTTATGTGTGTATTAATAATGTTAATAATTATCTCTCGCTTAATAATGTGCCCGGAAGATGGCAATAGGCTCGCCCCCTATTACATTGGGACCGAAACATAACTGGCGAAAAGTGGGTGTGTAATACACCTCTGCCTACCCCTTCGGGGATAAAAGGCGTGAAGTTATGTTATGTTATGTGGAAAGTTACAGTGGAATTTACAATGGACTTTACAATGGAAGACATTAATTTGCAATACCGGTTGCGTCTAACGCGTCTTGTCGATACGTATTTTTCCATTTCTGTGAAAAATGGGTTCTTCTAATTCCAAAGAAGAAGTGGTGATTGCCCAAACCGCCGGGGTCGGTAGCACTCAACGTTCGTACGTAACAGCTGCAGGAAACCACAAACACGATTCTTGTGGTCATATGTACAATTTTGCAATTGGTATATTGATGGTGATATACAAGCTGTATAACCGCTGCCTCAAGAAGAAAATACAGCGCCAAATTGATGAAACGACATTGAAGCGGTACTCCAGTATTTTGCGCAGGCACCAGGCACACAAGGGTACTGTGCCACAGGTTAGCAAGACAGAGGTGATCGACATAAAGCTACGGCCGTAATTCAACGGATATCTTCACGGTGCGTATCAATACGGTGAACATAGCGATGTTGGTTTAGTGAGAAAATTCCAAGCTGTAGTGATAGTGGTATTAGTAAGTAAATTAAGGTAATAACGGTCTATTTTACCTGTCTTAATGACAATATATATTCATAATGTTTATAATTATCGTTTAAAATCCATACATTAAGTAAATATAATTATGTATAAGTAAATATAACCGTATCGTTAAGTAAATATAATGTGCATTGCCTCAAATTTTTGCCAAGGTTTAATAGTTATTTTTGGGTAATATGTTATAGCTGAGGACTTAGGGATAATATTAAATGAATTAAAAACCATAAGAAGTTATTTAATAAAAATCGGTCCTAGCCGTCAACAAGGAAAGATCATCATCATCCTCTTAGAGTTATCCCAGTTTCAATCTGGTAACGGATTTGGCTGAATATTAGCTTTTCCACAGAGCGACTGCCTGTCTGACCTCCGCAACCCGAAGGGATAGCTATATTCCATGGTTAAGACTAGTGTCAGTTAATTTAGAAGGTACTGACGCCCTGTAACGACTGTCAAAGATCTTCATGACAACCGGGACCGACGGCTTAACGTGCTCTCCGAGGCACGGGACAAGCGATAATTAACAATTCAATACGCACATAACTCCGAAAAGTCATTGGTGCGTGCCGTGGATTCGAACCCGATACCCTCTGCATGGCAGTCTGTTGGTATATCCACTCGGCTATCGCTGCCCCGTCAACAAGGAAAGATATTAGACACAAAAAAGAAGAGGCACATACTGTTTTACTAAAGTATAATCAGTTTTTATAAATATATAAAGATGATTTAGAAAATTTTAGCAGTTCAGAAAAAACATTAGTTACTAAGATTTGCGAAAAATTCGATATATTGTATTCAGAAATAATTTATTTGTGTAGTGTAACCAGAGAGGACGATTTACCATTACAAACCTTGGCTACGAATACATTTGAAATAAAAACTGCGCTACAACTTTTGCCCGTCATGGATGATAAGATTGATACTACTAAACAACTTATCGAAAGTATCGAATATTATGACTCTGTGTTAGAAAAATCGGAATTTAAAATTCAATTGATTAAATTTGTATTAAAAAATAGGTTATCCCAGAGGGCAAAGTTGTTATTGTCATCAAAATATGAGACTGTCGATGAGCTTATAAAGGATATGCGTAAATTATTACTGCCACCAAAGAGTTACACCGCGATACGGACAAAGTTGCAGTACTGTAAGCAAAATAATAAAACAATTACAGATTACGGCAAAGAAATATCGGATCTTTTTGTTAATTTAACGATATCGGAAGCTGACATTGATTCTACTAAATATGCTTAATTAAAACTCATGAATAAGAAGTTAGCAATCAAGCGATTTGCTGATGGCTTTCAGGATTGTCGCCTGAGCACTGTCATTGCCGCGCGTAACTTTTCTTCTTTGACAGAAGCAATACAGGCGGCCCAAGATGAGGAGATACCCGGTCCCAGTGGTTCATCAGAAATTATAGGTACTTATAGACAGTCACGTTATCCGGTCAGAAGAGCGCAGCGAGGGTACCGAGGTCAACGCAATTTTGGCGCAAGAGGTGCACAAAATGCATATGAACAACGAGGTCATCGGTCACAGGTACCGCATGTTTTTTATAACAACTATTATAACCGTAGTTATTATAACAATCGTTTTCGTGTACCGAGCAGACCACCGCGTAGTAACCGCGGCCGAGGTGTCACGTTACAAAGGAACATGAATGTGATAACGGATAATAGCCAGGTAGCAACAGGCACTTCGAATCGTTAAATCATTTTTTTCGTGAATGATGTCATCCTTTCGTGTAACAACTTAAACAACGTGTTGTTCAAGTTAAACATTCGTAATTATAAACACGACATGCTAATTGATACGGGTGCATCTATATCGGGAATAAAGTTGAATTGTTTAGAACGTTTACAGATTCCTTACCATAAAAAGAGAGTTAGCGTGAAAGGTATATGTGGATATTTGTACTCTGAAGGCTATGTTTATTTAACTCTTAAATATAACGAGCATAACTTTTCTCATAAATTTCTAGTATTTAAGGATTTGCCTTGTATGACTGACGGTATTATAGGTCAAGATTTTTCGTCACATTATAGCGCTTTTTTAAATTTTGAAATTAATACGTTACAACTAATGAGTAATGATTCTAAGATAGTAACATTATCATTCGAAAATAAATTGCCCAATCATAACGGACACGACCTGATTAAACCAGCGCGTGCGGAGATTCTGGGAGCGAGGTATTTTACCAGTCCCAGAAAAAATTAAGGTGGTAGATAGCTATCCAAGGCCACAAAACGTTGATGAATTAAAGCGTTTTGTAGCCTTTGCTAACTATTATAGGAAATTTATTAGAAACTTCGCAGAGTTGGCATTTCCTTTAAATAAATTGTGTTCCAAGAATGTTAAGTATATATGGACGAGAGAATGTGAGAATTCTTTTCAAATGCTCAAATCAGCCTTAATAAACCCGCCGGTCCTACACTATCCAAATTTTTCTGCTCATAATGAATTTTTGCTCCAAACCGACGCATCAGGAAAAGCGATCGGTTCCGTATTGTGTAACGCAGATGGACGGCCAGTGGCTTACGCAAGTCGAAGTTTAAATAAAGCCGTAATTAATTACCCAACTATTGAAAAGGAACTCTTAGCAATAGTTTGGAGTGTTAAGTATTTTCGACCTTATTTATACGGAAGACAGTTTAAGATAGAGACCGACCATCGACCTAACTACTAACTAACGACTAATAACCCCCTTTAGAGCCGTAAAACAAATAGCCTAAACAAAAAACTCATTTTTAGCGTAAACAACAACTTCGACAACCACTTATTACAAATCTTCAATTATTTCCAAAATTAAGTTCTATAGTTTCAGAGAAATTTAAATTTTAGATAATACATTATCAAGTTTCGTAGGCCAGCGTAGTTTTTAATAGAGATAGGATTTAGCATCGCAGCGTAAAACTAGATTGCAACTGGCACAATATTAATAGCCAAATTGCATGCGCGAAAATTGATGACACTGTTGTACCTATTCGCCTGTGTTGAATTGTTATTAGCTTACATACCGTGTTAAATCAAATATTTGACCATAATCGAATGTGATTAGATCATACAAATATTTACATAAATTATGGGATACATGGATTCCAATCCAATTGAATTTGTTATGTCCATAATATGCAAACGCTTAATAAATATGCTGTGTGAAATATTGTTGTTTTGGTATAGCAATACATTTCATCTATATGTAAATATTTTCAGAGAGGAAACGTATTGGGGGATCAACGTTAAAGCTTGGTTTTAATTTCAAAGTGTGACAGATTGGTAGAATCCATTAGAACTTTACATGGCTGAATTGAGCAGCGTCCTAGGTTCTAAATATGCTGTGAGGAATGATCTTACCGGTAGATATGTTAAGAGCGTTGCATTATTTCACTAGCTTAGTTGGTATTTTATGATTTTTTCATTAGTTATATTAAAACAAGATAAACACAAAGTCACCAGTGGAACACACTATTTTCTAAGAAGTTCTGAGATCGCTTTTGGTGCAACCCATATGAAAACGCCGGGGGAGCTAGAAGATGTTTCAACTTATAAGGTTTATTTTTAGGTAATGAGGCGATTAACGCAGTAAAGACCACCTACATGAATTAAAGATTCAAAACATAATATATCAAGTTTACCAAGTAGGTTCACTGAAACGTTAACTAAAAGTACAAAAGAAAGGTTCATTTGCATACTGAAAAAGCGACGAAAATTATTTCTTCATCTTATTTAATACTTTAAGGCGTTCTTCGTTGGAATTTGCCACCTAAATCACGCGAGACGAATTGTCGTGCCATTTTCGAGCGGAAATAACGTTAAGAAAAATGAAAGTCTTTAGTGCGAAAGCTGGCTGAATAAATTCGCCTGAGTAATTCTGTGAAAGCTTCGTTGGTGCCGTTGTATCAATTTGCGTAAAGTCTTGGTCAGTCTTTTGGTTTTGATTTTTTTTTAGAGTTATTCATTTTTAAGCAGTGTTGTACAACTATTTATTTTCGTGTGTGCGTCGATAATTTTTTAAGTAGACGTTTGAGCTGTTGTGGGTTCAATGTTATTCTGACGAGCTACTGATATACGAAGCTGCCGCAATGTTAGTCTATTTAATCTAATGATAATAATTATTACTAGATTGAGCAAACATAGTGGCGAGGCAGTAAACAATAAATTATGTGTTCTTTACGTTGTAGACGCTTGATGGATACCTTGATTTTGTTTGACAAATATTTACAATTTAGGCAAGAGCAAAAAAAAACAATAATCATCAAAAATCACGAAGTATAAATAATAATACTTCCAATCATCTATGACATTACCATCAATATTAGTTCGGTTGAAGTAAACAGCATATCTGAATGTAGATCTCTACAATAAGTCTTTTTATGCCTCCGTTTTTTGATACTGATTAATTTTTGTAACAGAAACCAGTAATCAAACCGAAATACAAATACAGGATTGATAACAAGAGACTCTCTTAGATTTATATCTCTTCAAGTTTTAATGTTATATTGAGACCACAGTTATTTATATTCCCAGTACCAGAAGTCCGTCGTTTATACACAAAGTTTCGCAGGAAATCATCAGACAGAATCTTTAATTCGTATCCGTAACACTTAAGTAACCTTTAAATCCATGAAACATTGGACGAACAAGACGAAACTTCACAACGCACAGGTTTAGAGTATTCCCTTTTATCTTTTATAATATTACAAATAGTTCGAAGTACTTCAGAAACTTTGTTTATGCGTAATAAAGCGTTCGGGGAGGTAGGTCCTTCGAAATCATCGACGGAATTCTCTCAAAAGAAACTTTCTCAGAGTTGTAAAACTTGGATTTCGTAGTAATTGGTGTAAATTGTCAACTCATTTTCATTACGTTATTAAAACTAACTTGCTTGAATAGTACCAAAGATGAAGTTTGTAAGTGGTCTTTTAACTAATACTACCACACTAACTAACACACTTCAATTAGGCTTCAACTAGAGTTTTAGCTCGTATTCTGACTGTGCGTTCATTTGTTAGATTTGGGAGCTAGTTAGTTATTATTTTAATTGGAGATTAGCTCAAAAAACAAGATCTGTTAAATAACAAATAAAGTACAAAATGTTTGTTTCTATTGTGATATTTTATATTTTGTCCTAACTTTGGTAAAGTCAAACTTTTCTACGATTAAAATTAATTCTGAAGATTTATAACGATATATCACCTTCGTATCTTTCGTTTGTTTTTAAGTTTATTCCCCTACTGACACTGGCTTGACCATCATCGTTAACTCAAACCTTAAAGTTAAGTGCAGCTCATAACGTAAGGTTAACTTCGCACTTACCAACCGCTTGTCGGCTTTAAGTAAGTAAGTAAGTAAGTAATTCTTTATTGTACACCACAAAAATGCAAATACAAGGAAACATAATAATTTTTACAATAGATGCACACAGCAATTATCGCAAACAGCAATTTCTTCCAGGCAACCAGACTATGATGGACATAACCTTAGAAGACGAAAACGTAATTTGATGGTGTAGTGACAGATGAAACATAACATTTGTTTTAACATATACATATATACAAATAAATACAAAAAAATATATACATACTTATAATATATATCCATACATACATATATATATTATATATTTCAATATATATAAATATAATCACATTTAATCATATAGGGATTTGAGGAATAATGACGCAATTACATTGACAAATAGTGTTGCTTCAATGCATTTTTGAAAATGCTTAGTGATCTTGCTCGTCTAATCTCAACTGGCAGCGCATTCCACAAACGCACAGCCTGAACAGAGAAGGATTTATCATAGAAGTTTGTGGAATGCGTTGGCATCTGCAATCTCAGATCTTCCGACGACCTCAGGCACTTTGAATGTGTGTCATGAAGGAACTTAAAGTGTTCTTTGAGATACATGGGTGTATTAGGATTAAACAATACATTGTATAGTAAGATTAGAATATGAGTATTCCTGCGAAGACGAATCGGGAGCCACTTGAGTCTGCTACGAAATTCAGATACATGATCATATTTGCGTAAACCAAATATAAATCTTATACAAAAGTTTTGGAGGCGCTCAAGTTTATCAAGTTGCTCCTCATTAAGGTCAAGGTAGCTGACATCGGCATAATCGAGTATTGGAAGAAGCAAAGATTGTGCAAGCGCAGTTTTGGTGGATATGGGAAGAAAGTTCCGCAGCCTACGTAATGACCCTTTACGGCTTGTCTCTTGCATCTGACGGCCCCAGGATAAAGTTCTATCCAGATAAATCCCCAGATTTTTTACATTATCTGCAACTGGTAAAATGTTACCATCGAATAGAATCTGAGGCAGAAGTGACCAATTGATCTTAGAGATCATCCTGGAACTGCCAATCAGAATGATCTGAGTTTTGGTTGGATTAACCATAAGTCCATAATTTTTACTCCACTCACAGATTTGCGCCAAGTCCGCATTAATAATAGAGAACGCATTAGATATCGATTCTAATGGTGCCTGTGAGTATATTTGCAGGTCATCTGCGTAAAGGTGGTAGGACGAAATTAAATGTTTGGAGATAGAATTTATAAAAATTGCAAAAAGTAATGGAGAGAGAACGCCACCTTGTAATAATGCAAAAAGTAATGGAGAGAGAACGCCACCTTGCACCTTGTAATTGGTGTAATGCGACTGTCGGTGTACCACCGACAGTCGCATTACACCATGAAGAGTATGATTCTTCAACGCGTATACGCTGACGGCGTCCAAACAAGTAACTACGAAACCAGTCAATTACCGTTGGAGATATGTTAATAGAGCGGAGTATGCCAAGCAGGATGTGGAAATCCACGGTGTTAAAAGCATTGCTAAAGTCAAGTAAAGATAGAAGCGTGAGCTTTCCACAATCCATACCCAACCTAATCTCATCGGTGATGTGAACCAATGCCGTGATAGTGCTATGACCAGGACGAAAACCGGATTGAAAGGGATTTAGGAGAGCATTTTTGGACAGGAAGGAACTTAGTTGTGTATATACAAGACGTTCGAGGACTTTGGAAAGGAATGGTAGTATGGATATAGGTCGGAAGTCGGAGAAGGAGCAGGGTTTGGGTTTCTTCGGCAACGGAATTATTTGTGCATCTTTCCATGCTGATGGGAAGATACCACTAGCAACTGAATGATTTAAGATGTGACATAGGACAGAGAGGATTTCATCACGGATAGGTAGGATCATGTTTCGGCTGATACAGTCATTACCAACAGCATTGGATGAGATTGAAATTATGCTCTTTTTAACATCACAATCGGAAAATTGCTCGAAAACAAAAGGTGAATATTTGGGAGTTGGGATAAGTGAAAGATCTTTTAAAGTATTCGTTTTAGTTGTCCCATCAAAGTTGGACGAAGCAGTGAAATGTGCATTGAGTGCATCAAAATTTATGTCTTTGGGGATTGCGTCATTGCGCGACTTACCAACTCCCATCGTTCTAAGAAATTTCCAGACTTTAACTGGGTCTCCATTTTCAACAGAGTTGTGAATATGTTGGCGTTGTGCTTTCCTACACACCTTATTGCAGAGATTTCTTGCACTTATATATTTCTCCAAATTATAAGGGGTTGGACGAGATTTATACCGCGCCTTAGCTGCAGCTTTTTTAGACATTATGTTTTTGATATCATCAGTCAGCCAAGGCGATGGAAGATGTTTTAACTTTATGGCTCTGATAGGCGCATGTATGTCGTACAACTGAATTAATTTGTCTGTAAATATTTGCAACTTTGGTGTCTATGCAGTCTGAGGCAAACAACGGACTCCAATCAAGCTTACTCGCATCTTCGCAGAGCTTCGAACGATCCATCCCACCGAAACTACGCTGCATAATAATCCTCGGTTTAGCCTTGGGTGGGCGTATTTTATAGGCAAGATAGATCAAGTCATGGTAGGAGAAAGCGTCGGCAGAGAATTGACCATGCTTGGAAACAAAGGTAGGAGATGATACAAAAATGAGATCGAGGAGAGAAGGAACAGAGTTTGGAAAGTGATGTGTGGCATCAAGAGGAAGAACAGATAAATTACTAGAGTTTAAAATACGCAAAAGAGTGGACGATGTTGCATCCTGTTTTAAAGTACAAGTGTTAAAATCACCCATTATAATTGTGTGACTGTAAGAGGGAGTCAAAGTTTCTAGGAGGTGTTCAAAAGAAGGAAAGAAGTTTAAGCGTGACGAAGAGGAATAATAAACTCCTAGAAAAACTTTAGAATGATGAAGTTCCACTTCTAAGAAAAGATGCTCGCCGGCGTTAGCAGGTGGTGGCTGCGAAGAAGTGCTTACAACACGATATGGAATTTGGGCACGTAAGTACATAGCAACACCACCACCTCCACCGACCGCACGATCATTCCTTATGAGATGGAACCCAGGAAGAGAGTAGGAAGTTGAGGGTAGACATGGTTTTAGCCATGACTCCGAAACAAGAATAGCGTGTAAGTTCTTACAGTCAAATGTTGCCAGCATATCCGGGAAGTGGGCAGGAATACTGTGAGCATTAATATGGACTACATTAAAGTTCCTCGGAGCGTCAAAAAACCGAGACTGAAGATTATCAGCGAGCGAGGGCAAACTAGCGAAACTGTCATCGAGACTAGTAGCGGTTGCAAAGCTATCATCATCACTGTTTGAGTCAGTCATTACAAATATGTATAAATATTTAATAATAATATACTATAATATATGAATAAATATATAATAATAATATATATATATAGGTTGTGTAAATACCTATATAACAAAAATATAAAAAAAAAATTAAGCTACCTAAAATGGTAAGTCTACCTGCCAGTTACGTGTTACACAAAACATGAATAGTCACAATACAATAAAAATAGCACTGTGATAATATAAAGTGATAAACTTAAAAATAAGATTTTTTTAATTTCGACAAACCGGGTGAATTGCTTTACACACAGAAGTGTAAAACACAGATTCGTTTTTAAGGATCAGTTGCTAGATGGCGAAAATTTTTCTCTTTCTTCTTGTGATTTAAAGGGTTAGACAGCAGAAAAGGTTTTTTTACACCACGAGAAAATATAAATATTGATTTCGGCTTACATGTTATGTCCTATTGGACTGGATTTTGAGAGTTTTGAATCATAGATAGTCAAGCTATGATTCAAAACATTTAGTCAAAACTTGACTGACGCTTATAAAATCTGTAGTTTGAAGAAAATCCATTAGCAAATTAATATCCAGTATAAACCACAAAACTGCTACTGCTTATAGTTATTATTTGCGGAAAACATTGTGTCTTTTATTTTACTTCAATATAGTGTATGATAATAAGCTATCATTTTCAAGATATCAATAAGGAATAATGTAAATCATGTTAAGAAATAATATCCAGTATAAACCACAAAGCTGCTATTGCTTATAGTTATTATTTGCAGAAAACATTGTGTCTTTTAATTTACTTCATTATAGTTAATGATAATTAGCTATCATTTTCAAGATATCAATAAGAAATAATGTAAATCATGTTAAGAAATAATATCCAGTATAAACCACAAAGCTGCTATTGCTTATAGTTATTATTTGCAGAAAACATTGTGTCTTTTATTTTACTTCATTATAGTTAATGATAATTAGCTATCATTTTCAAGATATCAATAAGGAATAATTTAAATCATGTTAAGAAATAATATCCAGTATAAACCACAAAGCTGCTGTTGCTTATAGTTATAATTTGCAGAAAACATTGTGTCTTTTATTTGACTTCATTATAGTGTATGATAATTAGCTATCATTTTCAAGATATCAGTAAGGAATAATGTAAATCATGTTAACAAATTATCATGTTGTTAGATGACATCTAATTGTTTCTAATGCCCCGCTGGTATTATTGTAAAACTATCTTGGGCTTGAAAATCTCACTGTCAATAAATGGCAAGAGACTCTAGAAGGTAGATAAGAACAACAATTTATGTATTTTCTATTTATTAACCAGACCACATGAAAACACTTCAATCTTTCCCTTTCGATTTTCGTCAAAAGTCTTAAAGTTTAGATTTGAAGAAGTGGCTAAAACATAAACCAACCAAAACCCACGCGGACCCAAAATATTGAGACCTAAGCTTTCTAAACTTTGAGTAAGTACGTATGTACTAACTAAACTATAATGTGATTTAAGTTCATGAGACGGAATTCTCAGCAATAAAAACAACATTTAAAAAATGACCTGGTCAATATTGCCTACTCCACAGATCTTCACGGGACCACACGAAAACCAGGAAGAAAATAATCATCGAAATAGGTTCATCTAGTAAAATATTTAATAAATATTTTTTTTTAATAATAATAAAATTTATTTCTCAGAAAGCACAGATACAAATAATTTTCTTATAATATAATATTAAAATTAAGGCTGCAGTTTTCTAAGAATTGGAAAGAACACCAGACTCCTGTACTAGTTAAAAACTGTATCACAGGCAGTCGGGTCCCTCTTAACAAATTTATGATTTGTATTTCATAAATACAGCAATAGAATTACAATATTTGACAACATACAATAAATCTAAGGTAAAACATAAAACTTAGTTACTAATTATTAGGTACAAAATATACGATCAATGATTATATTAGCGTGTTGTGCAAGTTATACAAAACTGCATTCGACTTGTAAAACTGCGAGTCAGCAGAATCGCGAACAATGGCAGTGTTGTTAGTCAATTTCGCATTATTTATAACGTTATGTAATAGTTATGTGCGTGTGTTATATTATAAACTACATGTATTTACAATATTATGTTAGTAGGTCAATTATTCTAATGAGGTGTTAAGTATATAAAAATAGTAAATGAAATATACGTATCGTAAAATGAGTTTGGTGTGTACTATACAGAGAACTTAGGTGTCTCCATACCGAATTGAAAAAGATCTCTAGATTGCATTGCGGCAACACATCGGCTAGATTTTGGTGGTACAGGCAAGAAAATACTTACTTTTCTTGCATTGATGTGGGCACACCTATGACAACCACCCTCGGTTTCCGCTTATGAGGCTCGTCGATCTTAAGGCCTGAGTTTGTGAGCTGCACTGACTGTTTGAGCTTCTGTATGTCGTCTTTAGTATCAGTCCTAATTATAACACCGCCGTTTTTGATCTTATGTAGGCCGCGTACATGAAGCTTCATCTGCTCAGGACTGATAACTTTTTGAACGAGAGATTTTGTTTCCTCACTGGTCTTCAATTTATCGTCAGGGTAAATGGCTATGGTATTCAATTTAATCGGCTGAATATAGTTGCTAGTACCTTTTTTTACCATATCAGCAAAAGATGTTGTAGAGGGAAGTTTCGGCGATTCTTCAACGGTCCGTTTTAGGTCCTGCAGCTGATGTGAGAGGTCAACTTGTTCTTGTAGGGATTGTATAGATGAGTAGGCTTAGACTGTTCTTTGTTTCAAGGACTGGTACCGTACTGCCATATGAGATTTTGCATTGTCCACTTTACGGCATAAATAATTAATTCGTAGTTTCTGCTCCGAGTTCATCTTACCCTCAGCTACAATAGAACATATCTCATTGAGGCTTTGTTCAATGATCGACATCCACGACTGTATCTCCGGTGTGGGCATCACTTCGTGAACATCTTCACCTTGACTCGGCACATTAGGTCTCGTTGCGGGTGCAGATGCGGGCCCTACCGGCGGTGTAGGAGGCGGGGAGTGCACGGTCCTGCTACTCCGGGTGAAGGGGCTGTTGTCCATTTTGTATTTAAGTTTACTAATTACGCGTGAGACATATTCATGTTATTTCTTTGCACATTACACATGTATAACACTTACTACCGTTTACGGAATTACTAATAAGGTCACGATTCAGCAAGTTATTTATTTATTTTAATACTTATTTTCAACACGTCTGTACTCAACGAAGGTATGTAGTTCAATGAAAAAAGATCTGAGGTAACACATAAAAAAAAACACACAATTGGGATCGTCTTTTTTTTTAATTCGGTTAAAAAAGAGCCAAACAAAGATTTTAGACAGCAGGATTAAGTTGGCGGATAGGTATGTAATAATCTTGGCATCATTTTCTCGTAGTTAGCGAATATCACGTATGAGCTTACTGAAAATTGCAACGTATCCAGTTAAAATCCACTAGTCAGTTACTTACTAGTTTGTCACTATTTACTGGGAAGTTGATGCAGCGCTCATTGCAGGTATTACTTAATAGTAATACCTGCAATGAGCGCTGCATCAACTTTAATAATTTAAAGCGTTAATTGGCTTGATGTTCGGTATGGGTCGGCAAAGTTAAGCAGGGCTTGCACAGGTCGCCGCTTGGATGGGTGCGTTAAGCTTTCGGTCCACGTCATAATATAAACAGTCTACGTTATATAGCACCTTAAGTAGCCTATTAAAAAAGATAATGGGTGAAAATTACTGGATTTTTGTTATAAATTTATATACCTGTGAACTTGGTGGTAAAATAATTCTTGTTAGGTACTGCTAATAAAATCGTGAATGGTGGAGAGTATGGTGGGCTTTTAACCAAGTCTTGTCTCCTGACAAGAATCGTTATACCGTACCGTAGGCCTTCTGGCAGTTTGTAAACTCCGACACCAAATGATCACACAAAAAAGAGAGGGAAGAAAATTTATGAAGGCATACTGCTTAATGTGATAAATGTACCTAATATTAAAAGATGAGCCATCCGAATTTTGTTCCCAAGATCTTGAAAGCATACTTCTAATTAAATAAGAATACTCAGCCACAAACCAAGGATTCCTTTTATTATTCTTCACATTCAGTCCAAGAAAGTACTCCTTGAACCCTTTCACGTCGTTCGCCTGAGGTTGAAGGCTGATGGTGCCTTCAACGGCTCTCTCATTGCCATCTGAGACCAGGGATCAGGCGCTCCTGCCGTCAGAACCGAACCAGCTGAAGTAGTGGGTGGCGTTCGCACGTTCTACTGCCCTCATGACGCCGGCCACTTCTTGGTCTGAGCCGAAGATTATGGCACTTGGTAAACAAATATGGATATTATAAATATTATACCGGGTAAAAGATGGATGATAGAACATAGTCCTGAAGTGAATTTAAACCCCATGCAACCCGATGTAAATCTATATATTCCATAAACTCTGCAGCTTTTCGAAGTCTGCTGTTGGATAATATGACTCTCTTAATTTGCGTCACTATAGCATTCTGAGTCTTAAAAAGGATTGGTATAGGGCTAAAAGTGTGTAGTTTGACCTCTTATTTTATTCCAAATTTCATGGCGAAATGTGGGTGTAATATTACGTATCTGCCTACCCCTTCGGGGATACAGGCGGGAGTCCACAAAAAAATATACTTGACCAGTTCATTTGACTCTAAAAGATTTTCCTATTCGTTGAAATATTTTCATGAGCAGAATATTGCCCAGTGACACAATCAGAATCACTCGGGCTGCTTTCCGTAATGTAATCATAAGTTCAATAGAGCAAAAGACGTCGTTATAAAGTTTGAAAACTTAACATCTTGTTATCAAAAGTATTTGGCTGACGCACCCATTCAAAGTTTTCATCGTTTATCTTCTTAATATATAAAATCCTTGCGTTACTGACTGACTGACAGACACGCTACAGCCGAAACTATTGGGCGCAGGAAGCTGAAATTTGGCATGTATGTTCCTTGAGGACCGTAGGGGTGCACTAAGAAGGAATTTTCCGAAATTCCCACGGGATCGGCCAAAACGGGTAAAATTAAAAAAAATGCAGGCGTAGCTGCTGGCGTCCTCTAGTATTTTATAAAATATATACCAAGGAAGTTTCTTTGTCACTGATCATTGTACCGTACCACTGAGTCGATGCCTATCTAAATTATTTGGTACCAGTCAACAGTCACTTGGCAATGCCCGGTATGATGAGGCCGACCTAATATTGGGAGTGCACGTTTTTCGAGTGCCCGGCGTGTACCCAGCGCATACCGGGCGCACGCTTCTGGGACGCGCATGCTCAAAGTGAAGGAAGCCTAAGTTGTAGAGTTGTTGTAAATATCTTATCGGTAAATGTTCTTTTGAAAATTTATTAACAAATGGCGATCCAGAAAGACTGTTCCGTGTAGTGACGGATTAACATTAGAAGGTGCCACATGCGACACGACCGGAGAGAGATTGGGCGTAGGACCAACGGCTTAACGTGCTTTCCGAGGCACGGGGGTGTGACACCGCAAACTTCCTGACTCCGAACTTCTGTTGGATAATTCCTATCAGAAAAACCCAATATCACTTTTTGTTCGACCTGGGAATCGAACCGAGACCTCATGATCCGCAGTCGCTAACACTACCGCAGGACCACAGAGGCAGTTAGTGGTCTAATAGTATCATATTAGCTAACTGTATAAACATCAAAAGCCAAATCAAAATACACCAACATTTAGGACTGTGTCTGTTGGCCAATGTTAATATATAAAATCCTTGAGTTACTGACTGACTGACAGACACGCTACAGCCGAAACTATTTCGCGCAGGAAGCTGAAATTTGGCATGTATGTTCCTTGGGGACCGTAGAGATGCACTAAGAAGGGATTTCTCGAAATTCCCACGGGATCCGCCAAAACGGGTAAATTAAATTGCAAGCGTAGCTGCTGGCGTCCTCTAGTAATCCTATAAAAACAATACTTGACAAAAATACCAAGTCTCGCGAAGTTGTGAGATCTATGTGACCAAGTCGGTGAATTAAAAATCTTTAATGATTTAAATAAATATATTGACTCGGCTAAAATCAGGCTTCTAGTTTTACCCACAACGAAGTTATAGGGGGTCGAAAATGGCCTGAATTGCTTCGAGAAAAGGATGGTACGGCCGTGCCGCTTTTTTGCTCGACTTGGTGGGGGCACTACCGTGCCCCCAGATATTATATAGTTTAAGATCCGCTTAAATTAAGTTCCACAACCGCATTACACAACTCTATGTAATATTAAACAAAACGTAACAATTCTATTAAAACACTCAGAAGGGCATTTAAAGCATCTTTATTTATTTTCAGTTACAAGACAAGGATATATCGCAAAGAAACTGAGACGTAAATAATAAATGCTAAGTGTACGAAGCTTTGGGAGGCGATAGATGGAACCATTCATTTCGCGTAAGCTACTGACGCTTGATAAACCAAGAACTGGCAATAGAGCAAAAATATGTACTAATGATATATCCCACTTGCTGTATTTTTCTAAGAGCTTTTCGCCTTGGTTTCTGTCTAACCAACTGCCTTCTCAGACTTATTACTTATTATCGAATCGGTTGGGTATCTTGTAGTTCTAGCATTTTCTTCCAATATCGCATCAATTATTTTGGTATTGCTTAGTACTGTTTCTGACGACATTTCATAATTTTTTGATGTAGATGTAGTGTCGTTGTAGCATAGATTATAAACATCGTCAGTTGTAGTTATATATATATATATATATATATATATATATATATATATATATATTTAACAGTAGTTAAACATTTTACCTCGCTTCTGGTCAGAGCTAGTGTTAAGTAGAACGAATTTTTATGTGTGTCTAGCATGTAATAGCTGGAAACAGTTGTTACCTGATATATTATTATCCATTGAATCAAATGGTACGGTTCACAATTTATGACCCATGATGTTCATCTCTGCAGAACTTCAAATGTCCAGCCAGGTTTATCACAGAGCAACGGAGCGCACCATTCTCGGATATAAGAGGATCGATCAAGTGCAAAATGGCGTTCTGCGATCACTGACAGTTATTGCTGATGTGGGACGGAACACTGCAAACCTAAAGTGGGATTGTGCGGGCCACGTGATCCGGATGTATCCTAGCCGATGGGCAAAGATCGCCACACAATGGGTGCCGCAAGACGGACGGCGGAACAGAGGCAGACCCCGAAAACGATGGCGTGACGATCTTGACAACTTTGACAGCAACTGGCCCTACTTGGCAGAAGATAGGGATGCTTGGAAGAGTGTAAGGGAGACCTTTGCCCGGCAGTGGGACAATATAAGTTACATAAAAAAAATACAAGAATAAAAGTTCATTTCTGTGGCTCACGATTATTTTTGTGTCCCGTTTTGAAGAAAGAAGGTGGATTATTTTCTTTCAAACTCCGCCGTAATGTACTTTTGATCAAATTGATTCCAAGACAAGTAGGTCACCAGTCGTGTCCAACGTAAACACACGACGTGGGACTCAAAACGCATCCATCATCAGTTTTGAGTCAGCGAATTTGCTAGCGTCGCCTATCACCGGTAATGCAAGCGGTGTGACGCGTAATATCGCTGAAATCGGGTCATCGACACCGGTCAAGGTTTTGTCGAGTGTTGATGCATCGACTACTAAGCGGGCTTATGCCAATGTTGCTGCCAATAGCAAAATGCAGCAGAATCGGCCAGAAGAAAAAGGGGGTAAAGAGAAGCCTTGTGAACCCTCGCATAACGAGGTTGCGGAGCTACGTGCCCCAAAACCGAAGACATGCGACGAGGATGGTTTCATAAAGGTGGAGAAGAAGAAGAAGAAACCAACTTGTCGTAACCTTTGTGGTACCGGGTTAGTGGGACCGAACATGCTGCTGCGTCCCGCCGTACCAACCACGCAGTTGTACGACTCTCGGCTGCATCACTCCACAAAGGAAGAGGAGGTCGTAGAATACCTGCGCCTGAAGACCAACTGGACTTTGCGAGTCGAGAGATTGGAGTCACGGCATAACATTCAAGTCGTACGTGGTGCGGGTGCCGACTCAACATCTCGAGACTTTCCTCAAGGAAGAGTTTTGGCTTCGGCCAAACACCCTTCGGGGTGTCGTGTATCGGCGTTTTCATGGAAGGTTACGCAATACCACTCAGGGTAACATGAAGCCGTGAACAACACCTGTTTGTTTTGTAATATTATTAGATATTTTATTTTATGTACATATGTTAGTCTATAAGGTATATATCTATAGGTTTTTATTACCTGAAAATAAATTATTATTATTATTATTATTTAACTTTCTAAAGATATTACGAGTGTCAATACTCAATGTCTTCTATGGTCATTGCTGCTGAGCCTAATCCCACAATTGATTTAGTAGTGGCAAAGAATGTGGGACAAATTTAAACAAAAATAAAACATTTTCCAATACATTTTACATAAAGTTCTTCGAAAAACAATTGTTAGCTGTAAACTATCGATAAGCTAATAACATTATACCCGTGCCCTTATATCTGCAGCGTCGTACAGCCATCAAAATCAGTGCTGTCACACCTAAATCTATTGTTAATCAAAGTAGAAAGTGATTCATTGTCGAAGTTGGGCACTGAGCCAGACACATTAAATCTAGTAGCTCTATATATAGAGCTATATAATGAACCATCCGCATAATATTATGCGGATGGTTCATTTCATTAGGTTAGTATCTACATTATTATGTTGTGAGAAAAGTAGCACTTGTTGCGTGCAGACATTTTTTTGTATAAAATGAACGTTAATCAGAAAGGAGATGTACCATTTGGCCATACATTATGGGCCTGGCACGGCCAAACACAACACCATGTGTGTTTTGAAGATAAATGACTACTCTATTAACCTATATAATTTGTTTTTAAATAACTTTTGGTGGAAATAAGATACGAGATATTTGAAATGGAAATTATTCCGCAACTAAATATACCTCAAAATTGAATTTTAACATAAATATAATACCTAGATGTAAATAAAAGTATGTCTTTGAGTCTTAAAAAACAAAAACTACATAAAGAGTGGCCAATAATAATGAATAATCACCTGTGTACTAGGGAACCTCGTACTATGTATACTCGCCAAAAAAGCTAACCACAATCACAAACACCACTGCATATTGTTAGCATGGGTAGAAGGTACTGATCATTATTATTGAATTTATATTCAATTACATTATATTAAAACCGTACGAAAACACCAATAAATCAGAGCAAAATATTTACGATACACAGTAGCAACACGAATGACATAACAGATAAAAAAAGTGTTGCAAATGGTTTGAAAAAATATTTCTACTATCGATTAAAAAACAAAACGATTTTTACCGATTAATAATTATGGAATGTATAATAAATTATATATTTCTTGATTCTTTTTACAAACATACTTATAAAGTAAATAAAATATATTGTTTTCTAATATAGTAATAAAAATATTATTTCCTTAAAACAATTTCTGCCTACCATACTTCATTTTATTTTTAATGCTGGCAACATAAGACATTCATCCGCTATTACCATAGCTTATTCAAAATAATTAATCTTTAAAAACTAAATTCTTTCACCGATACTCTATCAAGAAACGAAACCGATGTAAAATTTTTAAAAATTATATGTTTAATTTCAACGATTCACAACTTTCTGGCCGCTGCAGGCCGTATTTGGTCTTTCTCCTTTGAAATCAAATATATAAATCACTGAAATTTATTGTCTCTGCTGACGGGAAAAAGGCGTGAGTTTATGTATGAAATTCCTGGCTAATATTTCACGTTTAGAGTTATGAATAGCATAAGACTAACCCTATACCGAATACAAGTGCACAAAAAAGAAAAAAAACGTACTACGTTCTCACATATCAGCGTAACACCGCGTGACAAGTAAGATAAACAAATCACTCGGAGATCCAGAATTATAAATTGCACACATTTTCTTTGGATACGAATGCTTCACACTTAGGAAACTGGTCAAATACTACTACACATATTTGTGATGTCAAACTCTGTTATTGCGATATCATAATAGTAATAAATTAGAACCATCTTAATACCAATAATGAAAGTGAATTAAAAAAAAACATGTTGTATACGTCGTATATCCCTGATATAAGAAATATGGCTAAACAAGTCCTACAATTTTGAGCGTATTGATTTAGAAAATAATATTAATAATAATTAATAAGTATGTTTAAGTAACAAGATGGTTAACTCATTGAAAATGAAGCACATGACACTAATTTGTCTTCTAAGAAGTCGGCCCTCTATAACAGACTTTCTATTTGTTTATTGGTCTTGAGGCCAATCAAAGAAACATACCAAGTGAAATACTTCCTGTAAAGTTAACCTATTCTGATACCATAATATCTTATTAAATAGTACAATGAAAGAACTACTGTAACAAAACCTATAAGCCAACTCACTAGTCACTACTATACACTCAAAATAAGTCATCCTCAGAATCTTAAATCCCTTAGTAAGCCTATTCGCCGTGAGCTCAGCATGAAACGAAACAACACCTGTTTTAATCCAGTCCAATCTATCCAAACGAGATTGTCCACTCATCCAAACGGGACAAAATTGGCGGAGCTAATGGTAATCATTTCTTATCGACGCTAACCAATAGATTCAATTTCAGTAACCGCTTTAGCGAAAAATTGTTTTATGCGACGCAGCTGACTATCTGTTCTGTGCACAACCACAATTTATCACATCGACAATGGGTGTATGGTGAGCTAGATAAAATTCCAGTTTATGTCCCCCATTCCCCTGTTTCGTGCGATTGGATTTTAGGACGGTTAAGTGCTAGGAGAAAATTCGACAACGAAGAAGCGGTATGTTCGTTTTTCCGGCGGGGATTGTAGTTGGATGTATGTATTTAAAATCGCCAATGTTTATTGGATTTAAATATTATTGTTTTATCTTATAACTTTTGGTCTTTTAATAACGCTATGACATGCAATAAACAAAATGATTTTGTTTGATCGTCCTATTTTATGAATTATGCTGAAGATAATGTTTTTACGGTATTTCAGTATAAAGTAAATGTTTTCATTCTTGTGTCCTATTTTTCTTTGCCGAAGATTTAACAAGAAGGAAACTTATGTATACCAAACGCCCTTATAATTAATGAATGAAAATTAGCTGGCATTAACCATTTGGAGCACAGTTTTTGCTTCATTTAAAATAATTCTCGTTACATTATCTATCTTAATGCTATATTCAAACTAAATAAGCTTTTTTGTTCCTTAACCATCATTCTACATGATTTCTTTATCAGTCAAAGTTTTAACTATTCATTGTTTAGACAGTCGCTTATAGCTCTATTTTGAACAAAAAGGATTAATGTTTTCGAATAATTATTTAGACTATAATAAATATTTGTTCAGTATTGTGACGTTGTAGGCGTAGTTGATAAATAAATTGGTCGTGTTCAATCTATGTTAATATTACATATGTCTGCCAAATGACAACTTCTCTGTCTGGCACCCTTTCATGGTTAAACCGTTTTTTACATAAAAATATTCCAAAAAAAGTTACAGTAGACAATGGCACTGCTTATCAAAGTCAAACTTAAACTCAAACATGTTTATTTCCATAAAAATGCCAAAAAAAAATTTAACACGTCAGAAAGTCTTAGATAATACATACATACATATCGTCACGCCTTTTATCCTCGAAGGGGTAGGCAGAGGTGTATTTCTACACCCACTTTTCGCCAGATATACTTTAGTCGCACGTAATAAGGGGCGAGCCTATTGCCGTACCGGGCACATTTCCAGACTCCGTGCTGCTACTGAGAATTTCGTGACAGAAAAACCCAATAACACTGCTCGACCCAGGAATCGAACCCGGGACCTCCTCTCCCGATCCCTCGCGCACATTCACTTAGATAATAATATTTAAAAAATCGGGCAAGTGCGAGTCTGACCCGCGCACCGAGGGTTCCGTACGCATTTTACCTTATTTGAGGTTGGTGCTAATTACGCTAGTCCTCTAAATCTGTATGAGCGCCCATACAATTAGAGGACTATCTTAAATGGAGTCTACTTATATGTACACCCCTAAAATTTCCACATTTTTATTTTTTGTAATTTGTCCTTTATTTGTGCTGTAAGACCCGCTTTTGGCCAAATTTCGTGATTCTAGTTCAACGGGAACTACCATTTAGGTTTTCGACCCAAAACCTATAGGGTACTTACGGTTGACCTAGAATTGTCAATTTTGGTTAAAACCAAGGTCTTACAACACAAGTAAAGGAAAAATTCCGAAAATCAAAAAAAGTTGAAAATGAAGGTTAATTTTGGTACCTACTTACAAGTTTTCGCAAAAATATAATTTTTACCATATCTTTTTATCGGGTTGACCCAGGACCCTGATTTTTATACGCCTAATAGGAACCATAGATTTTTAGTATCTGGTATAAATTGAAATTTGCTAGGTCTACCCGTTCCTGAGAAAATCGGTGGTGACACACGGACAGATAGAGAGACAGACAGACAGACGGACAAGAAAGTGATCTTATAAGGGTTCCTTTTTTACCTTGTGAGTTACGGAACCCTAAAAAAGTAACTATAAATGCATATTTACATTATTGAGCATTGAAAAAAATGCCTGTTCAGAAAGTAAAGCCTTATAAGAATAATCAGGCAATTAATTCACGGTCACTCTTTTTATCGTCCTGTTTTATACAATTTAAATAAACCCCTTGAAGAGTTCTTTAGCTTTAAAATATTCGTAGGCAATTTAAATACAGCCTTTTTACTGCTGGGCTTTCCTAACTAGAAGGTATAGGGTTTGATGTCGAGTTTTCCGTCCCTTCGCAAAGATACTATGTGGTTCGAGTAGTTTTCTTTGTCATCAACGATTTGCGGTCTGTATGAAAATATTGAAAATGATTTCATAATACTTTCATCTTACACGCAGTTTGGCTCACCTTTTATAGAAAAATAACTTAGAAGATAAATCCGCCATCCTGCCAAGGGAATCTGTTCCCTTATCGTTACGGGGACATTATAGCATTTTATGGTGAACGTCCCGTTCAATATTGAAGTATTATGGGCCGATTTAATTTATTTGCTTCGGGAAAAGCAGACGCTTTTATATACTTGAATAAAAGGGAACACAGTTTATTAAACTCTAGCGAAAGATGGAGAACCTTTACACTCATCTATGAAAATATTTTGAAGGATTTTTAGACAATTATTTCAATATTCTTATATTCCTACACATTTGCAGTTTTACGTACGTTTTAGGTTAAGTCTGTACTGTGATAACCCGACAATTGCTAAAAAGATTGTCAGATTTTAATTTCCTTCAGATAAAAAAAACATGCATGTCCATTACAATTATTTATTTGGACTGGCCTACGACTTAGCAGTCTGGGACTACCAAGACCACCAAGGTCAGACAACAAATATTATTTTTACAGATATCTTGTAGCATTGTATATTTACCTCTGGCTCTCGGCTTAGTGAGCAGTTTTGACACGATGTCATCGTATGCGTTCTCATGCGCCACTCCCGAGTCCTTCACCAACTTTTCCTTCACCGCTATGCAGATGTTGCTCTTGGCCAGTAGAAATTCCAGTTCTTCGAATGCCTGTAATAAAGTATTTTTATAATATAACGGCGACGACCGTTGGATGTATATGACAAAGATTTGACATCATTTTGACATCAGACGTATACAGTCGTAGTGGGATCCTGCCGTTTTTTCGCAAAGATTTTGACAAAATTTCATTGCCCAAACAAATTTTAGCAACCTTTTTTAAACCATTGCAATATTTCGAATGATTTTAGTACGCATATTTTTATTTGGTCAAATTTTTACTTTGCAAAATATTACCAAGTATAATGTCATTATGGCATTTGGTCTTTAATTAAATGATTTATTACAGCAAACAATCTTCAGACAATAAACGTTTGGTGATATTAGTTTATTTATGGAAGTAGTTAGAATAGGTTAATTATAAAAAAAAAAATGTTAGGTTAGGTTAGGTTAGAACTGTGAAATGAGCGGTGCCGCGGTAGCGGCCGGCGAGTGCCAGAAACGACTTGCATTAATAGAAAAAAGAGATTGTTTTTTAGTAGGTTACCCGGAACTGAACTATTTAGATTAGGATAATTATTGATTTTGCGTAAAAACTGTTATTCCAACTGAAATATTTGACTAAATTAAAATTGTTAAAAGTACTACTTGGTAAACAAGTTATAGTTTAAACGTTCATTTCCCAAACATTAGGTTTGCGTTAAAATTTTTTGTGAATAGATTTTTTGCTAAGTAATAATTTGGCAAATGAAATTATGCGAATAATTTTTTGGGAAGTGAAAATTTGTCAAATTCCTTTCGGTCAAACAAGGGAGACCCAGTCGTAGTACATACTAATAAGAATAATCAGTCCCAAAGTAATTACGTATGAAAGTGGGTATTAATATCGCAGTAATGCAACTCACGTTTATTAGAGCTCAATTATGCTGTGAATAAACAGCACAATACTCCCAAATAATGATGACACCTAAGTTGGGACAATAATTAATTACTACTATTAATTTAACAATAAAATATTTAAAGGCAATAAAATAAATATTTAAATACGAATTAAAGGAGAGCTATTGCTTTTAAAGTAATATTTTTATTATATTATATAGTAATATAGTTTCTAGTGCGAGAGCCGCTTTCTACAGAGCTCCGTACATTGGTATACGTTATGAATACAATTGCAACGATCAGGCATATCACTTATTTTACATAATACTTGTTTAAAATTGTAATATAGGTATTTCTAATTTGTTAAGAGTATAAATACCGCACGACCACCGCGGCCATTTTAGTCATTAAATGTCTACATAACGAGCTACCTACGAGTTTTATTTCACGATACCACAATGGCGACGACGATGGCTAAATTAGGCGAATTCAACATGAAGACTGGAAACTGGCAAACATACTGCGACAGGCTGGAGATGTACTTTCTGGTGAATGCTGTAAAGGAAGAACTCAGACTACCGACGCTTATAGCATCTATGGGTGAGCTTATGAATTATTAGTAAACTTATGTAGTCCGAAGAAGCCGGCGAACATGACCTTCACCGAGGTCGTGAAGGTCATGCAGGAACACGTACAACTGACACCGTCACTGTTGGCAAAACGCTTCAAATTCCGACAAAGGAGACAAAAAGCCGGTGAAACTATCTTAGAGTATGTGGCTGAATTGAAGAAAAATACCCGATATTGTGTATTCGGCTCAAGTCCGGACGATAACCTGCGATATCAATTCGTGTGCGATATCTACAGCGATCTTATCAGGCAACGATTGTTTGCGGAAGGGAACATAAAATTCGTTAAAGCGGTATCGGTGGCGAGCGCTCTGGAGGCGGCGGAGCGGGATGCAGCCACTGTAGACGGACGTGGCCTCATCAGCGGGCCGGAGGCGGTCGGCGCGATCGCGCTGTCGGAGGGCAGCGAAGGTTCGAGAATCAACGCGGCGACACGTCGTAGTTCAGCAGCGTGTGACCATCAGACGGGGGACGTACATCGCATGCAAATCGGAGGATGCGCGGCATGCGGAGACTACAGACACACGAAAATGGAATGCAGATTTTCAAAATATCAGTGCAGTAAATGCAAAGAAATTGGGCATTTGTGTCGCATTTGTCAGGAAAAGGGCACACGTGGCAGCACGGTCTATCGAGACCGCGGCCAACCACGACGCGGTGATGGCGGCGGCGGAGCAGGCAGGACGGGGCGCGGCATGGGCGCCGGTGCGTCCCGCATGGCCAGTCGGAGCAACGGGCAGGCCTAGAGGGTGCGGCCGGGAGCAGATGGGCGGCCGGCTATGCACACGTTCGAGGCGCACGAGGAAGACGGGGAAGAATCAATTTATCAGATGTCGTTAAGCCAATACAGACCGGTGAGCATGTATATTTTAGTAAACAATGTATGGTTGACAATGGAAATCGATCGGTATCGATTTCCATTGTCAAAAAATTGTTTCCACTGTCAAAGGAACCGGTGTTCCTCTTTGTCTTGTATATCAAGTAGTAATTATGATCAATATTTTTCTGATATACCCCTATTACCTTGTAAATTATCAGTCAACTTCTGTAATGGGAGCAAAGTTCAGCCAATGGGGTACCTAGAAGTAACAGTGACCTATAAAAATCTGAAAAAAGTTTTAAGCACGCTCTACACTACTCGCGAAGTTGAGCGAATACGATAGTGTAGAGTGGCACTTCGGCTTACCTCGTCAAACTTTACCTCGCCTCGGGCGACTTCGGGTCGTTGTCGGTTTTCGCGCCCGAGTCAAAGGGCCCGAAGTTGCGAAGTTCGAACACGAAGTTCGAAAATAAACCCTACGTTCTTTTCGTGAGAATATAGCGTTCTGTGGCCGGGCGACTGAGCTCCTCGCGAGGTTGCACGAGTGTGTAGTCACATAGTTCGGACTTCGGTCAACTTCGACGAGTGCTTCGTCGAAGTAACTTCGCGAATAGTGTCGAGCGTGCATTAGATTTATATGTATTTAAAACGGGTAGTACCATACTTTTAGGAAGGCATTGGTCATCAGAACTAAATATCAGTATACCCCATTAACAATTATTAATAATGCGAGAGTGTCGGAGGAAGATTTAACGATTCAACAAAAGAATAATATTGTGTCAAATATTTTTTCTAGATACCATGAGTTATTTGATGGCGGATTGGGCTGTTTCACGGGCGGTCGAGCCACGTTACATTTACGGGAGGGAGCCGTGCCGGTGTTCTGCCGCGCGCGGCCGCCTCCTTACGCGCTACGCACGTGCGTTGACGCCGAGCTCGACGCCATACTGCACGCGGGCATCATCAAACCTGTTGACAACTCCGACTGGACCACACCTCTGGTAATTGTACACAAGCCGGATGGCGCTTTACGTTTATGTGCTGATTATAAGGTCACGTTAAATCATAGAAATTAATTTAGCGGGTCTTAATCGCGTTAACTTAACTTATTTAAGGTATAAATACCTATTTGTTACCGACGTTTCGCTCGTCTTGCACCGAGCGTGGTCGCGGAGAGACTGAAGACATTCAAGTTGTTTAATTTTAATTACATATTCCGGCCCGTAGCGGTTTGTAATAATCGATTTGAAACTTTCACGATTTGTATACATCATAGATATTAATTTAGCGGGTCTTAATCGCGTTAACTTAACTTATTTAAGGTATAAATACCTATTTGTTACCGACGTTTCGCTCGTCTTGCACCGAGCGTGGTGGCGGAGAGACACGTTAAATCGTATGTTAAAGGTCGATAAGTATCCTGTGCCAAAAATAGATGACTTACTGAGTAAGTTAAGCGGTAGTAGGTATTTTTCAAAACTAGATTTATCTCAAGCGTACAATCAAATTTAATAGATGAGTCCAAGGATTTGACAGTTATTAATACCCATAAAGGTCTTTTTAGATACAATAGATTAGTGTATAGACTCGCGTCGAGTCCAGGAATTTTCCAAAGGATAATGACACAGTTGTTTGATAGAATACCCAATGTAACAATATTTTTAGGTGATATTCTGATCAGTGAAAATACACTGGAGGTACTTGTAAATACAACTAACAAGGTTCTTCAAATATTACAAGAAAACGGGTTAAAAATAAAAAAAGAAAAGTGTAATTTTTTTAGTAAAGAAGCAAAATATTTGGGATTTATAATTAGTAGAGATGGGGTAAGAGTGGATCCGGAAAAGATTAAACCAATACTTAAACTGTCTTCACCAACAAATGTATCCGAACTAAAATCATTTTTAGGTATGGTGAACTTTTACGGAAAATTTATTAAAAACTTAAGTTTCTATTTATCGCCATTTTACGAATTACTGAAAAAGGGTAAACATTGGGTATGGGGTAATACGCATTCCCAGGCATTCAATAAAATTAAAAAGTTATTTATTAGTTCTGAAATATTATCACACTACGATGAATCACGGCCCGTGATAGTAACGTGTGATGCGAGCTCACGGGGAGTGATTATTCCCGGTGTCCACCCCCTGCTTGTCCACCGCGGGTGGACAGAGACACAAATATTTAAAAAAATTCTCGCTGTGCATCCCTGGGGGACAGCGAGAATTAATTTTAAATTATTTTCGCTGGCCACCACGGGTGGACAAAGACACGAGTTTTTTCATCACTTCTGATTCGGGTAGATAGGTTATGTTAGGTTCTCTTTTGACCCTTAACCCAAAAATAGGAGCCCTGCGAAGCAGGGCTCCGTCAACTTAGTTTATTAAAAATCAAATATTTAAAAAAATTCTCGCTGTCCCCCAGGGGTGCACAGCGAGAATTTTTTTAAATATTTGTGTCTCTGTCCACCCGCGGTGGACAAGCAGGGGGTGGACACCGGGAATAATCGGTGGACAGTCGGCGCCGTGCTCGCGTAGCGAGCGCCCGACGGCCGCGAGTATCCTATAGCGAATGCGTCAAGGTCACTCACCTCCGCGGAGTATCATTACAGTCAAATACATAAAGAGGCTTTAGTAATAGTATTCGCAGTGAATAAATTTCATCAATATTTATATGGCAGGCCATTTGTTTTAAAAACTGATCATAAACCGTTAGTTAGTATATTCGGTTCAGAACTAGGAATTCCAAGCATGACTGCTAGTAGGTTACAGAGATGGGCGTTAATATTATCAGCTTATGATTTTAAAATATAATATGTAAATACAAATTCAAACACAGCGGACGCTTTGCCTCGATTAGTAGAAAGTTATAAAGCTATTAGCGGATCAGGCATACAGGAAGTGCCGGCACAAATGCACCTACGCTTTGCCTCAGATGCCTTGTTACTTAAACATGAAGATATTAGAGAGGCGACAAAAAGAGACCCAATTTTAACGCGTATATTGAGTTATGTTAGGGATGGTTGGCCTAAGGAAGTAGATATAAAGGAACATAGACCTTATTATAATAGAAGTAGTGAAATATATACTGAGTTAGGTTGTCTTATGTGGGGTCATAGGTTAATAGTACCAAGATCATGCCAAGATAGGATTTTATTGAAGCTACATGTATACTCATATGGGGATAATTAAGACAAAATGTATAGCAAAAAGTTATGTGTGGTGGCCGGGGATTGATGAAATGTTGGGAAACCTATGCCGCAACTGCACAATCTGTGCAGAAATGGCCGAGGCGCCAGTACACCACGCCCCGCAGCCGTGGAACTGGCCGTCTCGTCCATAGACTAGGTTACACGTGGATTTTTTAGGGCCAATACATGGACACAAGTATTTAACTATGGTCGATGCCACTTCGAAATGGATAGAAGCATGTCCGGTCGTTTCAACTACGGCTAAAGCAGTAATAGGTAAAATTAGAGAAATCTGGTCACGATTTGGTATACCTAAACAATTAGTCTCCGATAACGGGCCTCCCTTTAGTAGTGAAGAATTTAATTTATTTTTAGAAAATAACGGAGTGGAACATGTCTTTTCCGCACCATATCACCCAGCTTCCAATGTTTTAGCAGAGAATGCAGTTAGGCAGTGTAAAAGGGTTATAAAAAAGCAATAATTCAAGATATAGATGTAGAACTTGACCTTCAGCGGTTCTTTAGTGTTTAGGACTACTGAAAAAGAAAGCCCAGCACAAATATTATAAGGTAGAACATTAAGAACTCGGTTAGACCGGTTCAAACCGTCACGTGAGAAGCAGGTAGCTGACGCGCAGCTCCGGCAGAAAAACGGGGCAGGCGGAACGCACCGCGCCCTCAGTACGGGAGACGAGGTTTGGTGCCGGGTGTACCAAGGATTAAAGAGGTGGGTAAGAGGTACGGTGATTGAACGCTTGAGTACTACAGATTATCAAATAAGATTATTAGATGGCACAGAGATACATAGACATATAGATCAATTAAAGTTAAAATGTAAGGCACATCAATCGCAACAGATTGATGACGTAATAGTCAGCACATACTCCAAAAACTCTAACCGGCCTTTAGGCAATGTACTGGTTTTTCCTACAGAACCAGTCGTGGAAACATCCACCGAGGTGTGCTTCAGTCGAGGTGTGGGAGGTTCGGGAGGCAGTAGGGACAAAGCGCATTGGGAACCAGGGTCAGTGATGCCGGAGCTAGTAAAAGGGTCTACAGATGAACCCAACAGTGTGGGCTCGACCGCTGGTGATTCTCGTCCTGTTAGAAATAGGAAACCTCCCCAAAGATATGGTCAGCCCTAATTCCAATACCTATTAGATTAAGAACTACGTAGACTTAAGTTTAGTTGTGTTTAGAATCAGTATTAGTTTTTAGGGTTCCGTACCTAAAAGGTAAAAAACGGAACCCTATTACTAAGCCTCCGCTGTCTGTCTGTCTGTCCGTCTGTCTGTCTGTCACCAGGCTGTATCTCATAAACCATGATAGCTAGAAAGCTGAAATTTTCACAAATTATGAATTTCGGTTGCCGCTATAATAACAAATACTAAAAATAAAAATAAAAAAATATTAAGGGGGGGTCCCATACAAAAACGGGTTTTTTTTTGTATTTTTTGCTCAAAATTACTAACTGTTACAGGTAGACGCTTTAAATTTTTACAGAATATGTAGTTGTATATTTCCTTTCAAAATAAATAATTTAATTTAAAAAAAGTAAATAATAAAGGTGGGCTCCCATACAACAAACGTAATTTTAAGCAATTTGTTACTCGATCTTAATAAACAGGTAGAAACTTATAAAGTATTTAAGTATACATACAACGAACGTGATTTTCTTTTATAGATGATGGTACGGAACCCTTCGTGCGCGAGTCCGACTCGCACTTGCCCAATTTTTTTATTAACATGTAAATAGATTATAAGTACCTACCGATGTTTGTCTAGTGTAGGAGTGGTCTAGTATATAAATAAGTGTCCAGTATATGAGTTCAATATGTTGTATAAGGTAGTTAATAAGGGTGGGGGTGAAATGTAGGTATTTGTAATTTGTTAAGAGTATAAATACCGCACGACCACTGTGGCCATTTTAGTCATTAAATGTCTACATAACGAGCTACCTACGAGTTTTATTTCACGATACCACAGAAATATTAAACCGGAATCAGTGAGCATGAATTAAAAGACTAACGAATCTATACTCGTTAGGGCGTGAGGTTTGTAAAGATGGAAGCAAGTGGGGTTCCTTTGTCTCTGCTTTTCCCGATGACAAAAAGGCGTAAGTATATTGTAAATTTAATTAATTAATAATCTTTACGTCTTACACTGTTATGTCTTCTTACAAACGCTTTAGCAATTTATCAGTAGTCAATATGGGGTCGTCACATTATCCCGATGTATTATCATATTATTATCAAAATAATCATCATCAGCCTTAATCATCACTGCTGGGCTATCACTTGCCTCTCCTTTGAAAGGAGGAATTGGCCTATTATACCACTCTGGCCAAACGGGTTGAGATAGGGCTTGTATCAAGGCTACCTTCTTTTACAGTGCTGTTCTCTGCACCCCCTGAACCTACCCCCACGGGATGATATGGGTTGATAACATTACATATTCTTAATACGTCATCACACGGACATTATCAAATTATAATAAAAAAATTAAAATCTAAGGACTGCCTCGTTGGTCTCGGCATAAATGTGCGCGCGGCATTGGGAGGTCTCGGGTTCGATTCCCGGGTCGGGCAAAGTGTTATTAGGTTTTTCCGTTAGGAAATTCTCAGTAGCAGCACGGAGTCTGGTAATGTGCCCGGTACGGCAATAGGCTTGCCCCCTATCACGTGGGACCTAATATCTCTTCGGGGATACAGGCGTGAGGCTATAAAAAAAAAGTCTAAGTCTAGTTGCCTATTGTTTAGTTGCTTACGACTACTTCATAAGAACACCAGATGACCACAATTAGCATAAAATAACTACCAAAATAATTAGCCGCATATTTCCACAGAGATTTACCATAATTTTCATTCAATAATTCTAATCCAGGCACTGTTACCACAAATTAAGCAGATGCCAACGAGTTACATTCATATTCATGATATGACGTCAATTTATCTGACACTAAATGGGATTATACACTGGTTGATAAATCGGGTGGTAAAACGGATGTGAGTAGAACAAAGAGCCCAAAAATCTTAATATATAAAATCCTTGCGTTACTGACTGACTGACAGACACTCTACAGCCGAAACTATTGGGCGCAGGAAGCTGAAATTTGGCATGCATGTTCCTTGGGGACAGTAGGGGTGCACTAAGAAGGGATTTCCCGAAATTCCCACGGGATCGGCCAAAACGGGTAAATTAAAAAAAAATGCAGGCGTAGCTGCTGGCGTCCTCTAGTAATTGTATACTTCCTCTTGTATTTAGACCTTTGACATCTCAGTAACGGTCCTTTAACTTCTTCACAAGTATCTATCAGACACAAATCTTATGGCTCTAGAATACCAGCATAGAATAGCAATTTTATTTGGATAATGAGGATATTGTTCTTAATAGGAAACGTAACTATGAGCAAACTGGCCGGATTTAATTCTAGCTATTAGGAATCACTAAGTATATTGATAGCCTTCTCATAGTGAAAAGAGGCCCGTGCCTAGCAGTGGGACAGTATTAAGGGCAGATGAATACTTAGTGATTCCTAATAGCTAGAATTCAATCCGTAAAAATAAGCATTGGCTTATCAAAATAAACTTAGTACCTACGTCTATTTAATGGATCCTCTAAAACTCCACGCAAATGGGCTGGCGACAAGCTATTTACATGATTTTTATAGCGTTCAGTCGCTTATTCACTTAAATGTAACAGTGTTACAAGTCAAATATAAATTAAAGGACTTAAGGAATTGAAGACACTTTCAGAAATAGAGCCAAAAATATTACCCGATTTACTATCATGAACTGTGATAGCGAAAATAATCTGTTTTTTAAGTTGTTCTAGTAGTACTGGAGAGACTAACTGTTACGCAATGAGTCTCGGTTTCAATCCCACCCATCCTTAACACAGTTATGTGCGTATTAAACTGTTAATGATTGCCTGCTAAGCATTCTCTAAAGACATGTGAAGTCTGTTAAACCGCACTTAGCCAGAGTGATGGACTATGACCTAAGCCTTGTCATAATGAAAACAGGGCTGTGGCTAGCGCTAAGACTGATTATAAGTTTTGCTGATGAAGATTATATTTTCTTCTTTATAAGATGTTACGCGGGAACACCAGGCATCTGCATGTTATACTCTTTACATGAAACCGATGCAATTATGCTTGAGTTTTACGGCTTAATAATTATATTATCTAGAATTCCTGTTGATTTTATGAATAACATGTTAGTGATCTAAGTCCAGATCATATATTTTAGGTACTCTTATCCTTTCGTCACTTCATGTAAAGTTGAAGCAATACCATCGGAGGACGACACAACAGGATATATTAAATTCCCTAAGGTGACATATCAAATGCTAAACATGGGCATCGATCCAGCTTTACCTACACAGTCGGCTCACAAAGGCCCACTTTACTGCCAATAAGAACGACTAAATGCACTATCATACGATCAATGTATCACCTCCTTAATATCACTGGTCGTGGCATGATCTGCACAGTTTATTGGCTCTGTGTCGTGCAGTTAATCTTGAATTATGGTAAATAGCCTCTGTATGGAAATTATTTTGATGCTACATGTTTAGAAATTTGAATAATTTTGGGTTTAGGGCCGTGGTCCTGGGAAATTGTGTCTATGCTCGTGTCTGGGAAATGAAATTAATGTGTAGATGTTACACTAATGCTTATAAAGCACGTTTGCGATACTTTAACCTGTACTGTTTGGATTTATCAGAATAAAACAGCACAGTGTCTTATGATGTAGCTGTTAGTATTAGTTTATAATAAATGTAGCACTTTGAAGTAAAAGACTGGGCTATTGTTATACCTGTGCTGTATTGATACAATATCTGGTAAAAAAATTAAAATAGTACCGTAACCGTAGTCTATTAAGGAGCGTAGAGAAATCACCGTAAGAGATGGAAAAGCTTATCTTTGAACCATACCCTACAAGGCTTTAAAGAATTATCTAGAAGTTATTGCACTTGTAATGTGAGTTTAAATATATTTTTTGCAAGAAATATCTAAATACCATTTTTAAATTAAAGCGGCCGTGCTAGTTTGTCTTACCTTGATCCCATAACTTGATTCCTCATAGATGATAGACACGTAGCTCCACTCCAACTTTTTGACGATTTCGACCATAGCGCGCACTTGATGATGATCGGATGGTATGGTGCGGGTGAAGTATTCGAAACGGGCTTTGTTGGATAGCTCTGGCGAAGTGGAGAAGAAAGACACCTGTTGAGGAGAGAAAATATTTAAGTTTAGCATTTAATGGTTTGCTTGACACAATTGGGGATTTTGTTTTGTGAAGAAAAGTGTATGCATTTTCATTTTACAAAATGCTAGTAATTTGTATAGTTTAACTGCCTCGTTGGTCTCGCGGCAGACTGCCTCGTTGGTCTCGCGGCATAAATTTACATTTATGCCGCGAGACCAACGAGGCAGTCAACGAGGCGTGGGATTAGGAGGTCTCGGGTTCGATCCCCGGGTTGGGCTAAGTGTTGTTGGGTTTTTCCGTTAGAAAATTCTCAGTGGCAGCACGGAGTCTGGTAATGTGCCCCGTACAGTAATAGGCTCGCCCCCTATTACGTGGGACTAAAATAAACCTGGCGAAAAGTGGGTGTGGCAATATACCTCTGCCTACCTCTTCGGGGATATAGGCGTGAGACTGTATGTAGTATAGTTTAAAAGTGTTTAGGCATTGCGTGCAATGGACCACAACTCCGATCGCGTGGGTTAGTTATCGCGGTTAAAATTATCATATGTTACTCTCCAGCTTTCTAATCTACAAACACACAAATCATGATATACCGTCGTTCTGTTGCGATGTGAAAGACTGATAAACAAAGAAACACACACTTTTGCGTTTATAATTTTAGTAAGTACTAGTAAGTTCAGTGTGGATATGACACATATTTATATAGACCCGGCCTTGGTCTCCATGTCAAGTCTAAATCAAATATAGTCATTGCCAAAATTTTTACTTGAACTTAATGAAATTCTTTCTAAGATTATGTTAAAACTTCAGCTATTTAATGTCTTTCTTTACTAGGATTATATATTTCATTTCATTGCTCGCTGCTCCTGTCGGTCGCCCCAGATACCGATGGAAAGACGTTGTGGAGCAAGATCTTAAGGCACTTCAAGCTGGTGATTGGCGAGAAGTGGCCAAGATCGGGTGAAGTGGCGTTCTCTCGTATTGGAGGCCAAGGCACACTTTGGGTCGATGAGCCATTGGAGTAAGTAAGTACCTAAGTATCTCATTTCGTCATTATGACGAAATTTAAATAATTGTGTTAGCGTAAAAAAGGCTACTTTAAGTAGTCTTTTTTCTAATTTTTCTTAAATTTTTATTTTAAAAGATAAAATTATTTATGATTTTCTCATTAAATTTCTGATAATTAACAAAAATGTACAAAAAAAAAACAAAAGCTAATTATTTTTGTTTATTTCCGACGTGTGTACTCGTCGTGATAATTGGCTTTTTACAGTCGTTTTTAATTAGTAATAAAAAGGGCACGTTTTCTTGTTCATACCTCTGTAGACAATTTGAGAATAAGATAATTATTATTTTACGGTGTCAGTGTATTTTTTTTTATAGTCGGCTCACTCATTTCATTTCTTGACATGCAAAAATATTTACCATTTTCTCAAATTGGATTGAATCTGATAACTATTAATGCCGAGTGTAATCTTATACTAACTTATTTTGTTGTACTTGAGTTTAACGAACTCGAAAGTCGGAACCAAGCTGTTCTTTTATAGGATTATGATATACTTTTCATGGAGCCATCCAAGTCATCGTCGGCATCTAAGCATTAGTTACATCCAAGACTTTTGCCATGCTATTACAGCTTTACGCTGTTTCAAACCAGTGCCGTGTTATTATTTATGGCTCTGAATACTCGTAACAATGATTTGCAACAGGTCATCCACCTATTAATCAGACGGGGACGAACATGGATAACCTTGCAAATCGATATATTCTTGCGATCGCCTTGCGGTGGCACAGGTGCCAGTACTCCCTAGATTGAGATATTCAAGTCAAGGATGTAGCACAATTACCTGAGGTATCTTAAACAGTCTTAGCAAGTTGGCAACTTGCACGGAGGTGACACTGGAGGCGCCGCCGACAACCCCCGATATCACCTTGCGCACGGCGGTCGCGTTACACGCATACTCGGCGTCGTCAATGTTACTTACTGAGCCTGGTGAATAAAATAAAGTTTGAATTCCAAGCGTATACATATCAATAAATCCCAAAATAATATATTCAATATTTCAAATAATATTGAAAAATATTAGTATTGTTGATGTTTATGTTGAAAAAATCGGATTACTAGACGTTAAAATTGTTGATTTGTTCTCGTGATTAAACTTTGGAGTAAGTAAATGTTAAAATTAAATTTAATTGCTTTTGGTCTGAATTTCAAAGTTAAAAACAGCCATTTTGAAAACGAAATAAACGGTTATAAAATTATTTGTAAATCTAGTTGGATTTATACAGATAAAATCTACTCAAAATTCAATATCAACTATAGCTACAGTAAACGTAAATATACTTATTAATATCAAGAAACATTATTTGATTTATAGCAACAATTCAGAAAAAGGAAGCCTTTACAATAAACTAAAATTGTCTTTACCTTTAATAAAATCCACAGCCATCTCAAGTCCATAAGTATCTTTATCACAATCATCAAGTTTGTGAGCTCTCAACTTATTATTTATATGTTCCAAAGTATACAACATGGTTTCTAACGCCAAAACTCCACCTTGTGGCATTACTGGCCCACATGTCATGGTGTCAGATCTTTCGTGAACCATCATCAGACCTCCAAGAACTAAATCTCCTTCAATCACAGCTTCTCTCTTTATTGGCCAATGTGGATGGAGTTTTTTATCTTTCATCTCTCCTACTTGGTCATTAGACATATTAAGCCAATCACTTTTACCACCATGCTTGGGTGCTACTTCGTCTTCAATCAATTGCATTTCATCTTTGATGCTGAACATTGGATAGAAGTCTTTGGCACCATCAGCGAATAATGTTGGATCATAAATTACTTGATGAGGCTTATGGTTATGCCTGTGGTGGTGTTTGTTTCTCTTATGGAAGACCAGTCGTCGAGGTTGAGGGAGTCTGTGGAGTGCCTCATTTCTGTGTTTTGGACGGTGGTGATGAGTAGACAGACCGCCAACCACCTCTGACCGGGACGCATGTTAGTGACGTGATGATCATACCATTGTCGTCGAGTAGTATGTCAATGTTGATATATGCGCGTTCATTTTAAGCTGCAACAAGAGAAAACTAATGTTAATAATTTTGTCTTTTGCTCTGTTGAATACGCGTTTTAATGTATTTGCTTATAAACTAAAAGATCATAAATTACGTCTTGATGTTTTATCCAAAATCATTAATCACAGAAAATGATACAAATATGTTTTTGAAGTCTTATTCTTTATGCTTCTTTGGATTATATAAAGCATATTTTCTTGGGTAGAAAGCTTTAGGTACAAGCCTTAATTCTGACAAACATTAGTAACAATTATGCCATTCGCAGTTTCTATGCTTAACGTGACTAGTGTCCCCATAATTCCATGTCTATGGGACGGAACACAAACTACAAGATATATTAAAAATATATGGGTTAAGACATCTCTAATATATCAACAGACAAGATACAAAGACATGCCATATGTCTCTTTATAAGGGCTGAAGGAACGAGGTCCGACGGAAGTATATTACTCAATGTTATTGCGCGTTATGTTTAGTAGGTTTCTCTTGCATGACCCATGACTTCAGGCGAGTGAATTTATTTAATATGACCTTGACTATTTCGATATCATGGTGTGGTGGATTTCAATCTTAAGCTTATTCGTTGTTTAAGATTTTCAGCACTGTTTAACCTTTGTTCGCTATCGATCTATAGAAATATATTTTATGATACCCTGAATTTATTGCCAAAATTCAAGCTGTAGTCCAAGTCTAAATTTATTTCTCTTGTTATTCTGAAATATCGGCCCAAGAAGGCTTTACGATAAATACCAAAAACATTATACGAAATTAAGTGCACGGCTACAATGGAGACACAAAATATGAATATTGTGAAGTCTAACAACGACTAAGTACGTAATCCCTCTATTTGAAAGCGGAACACAAAAATGGTGGGTGGAAAAGCCATTAAAATTAAAACCGAACTTAATACACAAATTGCTCTGAGTCTTAATAATTTTAAAGGTTTTTAAAAGTTTGCAAACAAGTGACAGGGGCTCGAGGCGTCGAATTAAAATAAAAATGAACCAATTTGATAGGAGTCCTTATAACTTTGAAATCTGTTTACGTTCACAAATTAAATTTGAATATTTGATTTTCATGTGAATTTACGACGCAATTACTGCCTCGTAAATTCTACTCAACCGTTCAGAAATATGTATAATGATTTGAGTTTATGAGGATATAGTTTGTAAGTAAACAGATGAAATGTTTTGTGTAGCCGGTTTACCGTTGACCACTGTGGATACACTCGACTGTTGTGGGTACGATTCCTACACATTTTGTGGGTTCCACAAGTTCTTATATACCAAATGCTTATACAGAGTTTTTATAGAACGTTTGTAATTTGAGGAAGCATAATCACTTAGGTGGAAAACAAATGAAGGGTAGAGAGAAAATAGATACCTACAGATTTATCTTTCTGGAAACAAAATATCTAATCGGGTGTTTTATCTGATGAACATAATTATATTATGTCTAAGTCGTTGAGTAATTACATATTTTGATCAAATCACAAAAGTCTATGAGAAATAATCATTGCAAAATAAGTTCAATCTCCAAATCAAATCAAATTGACGTTGAGTTTTTTTGCATAGGTAAGGTAAGACTTGCCTGTGTAATAGTGATTATTTAAACAATAATGCCAACATTTTGTCCGATATCTCTCTCTGAGATTCGATCTTCTCCAAAAGATTTATTTTAAAGTTTAAGCCTTAGTCCTTCTGTCCCAAATACGTATCTCGCAATAATGTGTTCTCGTTACATGTGTAGAACTGTCCTATGGCGTATAATGGCGACGTTATCGCTGTCTTAAAGCTCATTATTGTTAGCAAGCTGTCGCGGCTCTCCACTTGCTACACATTTAAAACTATACACATTATTTTCACTTGAATTTATTCACTTACGAAAGTATTCTCATTTCTTTTAGTATCCCAAATTCAACATTTCTGTACTCCCCTAATGTCATGCTCTGTAATATAAAAATCTTGAGTTACTGACTGACAGACAACACACAGCCAACTATTGGGTGCAAGAAGCTCAAATTTGGCATGTATGTTCATTGGGCACCGTAGGAGTGCACTAAGAATTGATGTCTCGAAAATCCCACGGGATCGGGCAAAAATGCTTTTTTATTTTTTATAGACTCACACGCCTTTTTCCCTGAAAGGGTAGGCAGAGGTGTAATATTACACCCACATATCGTCATTAAATTTTTAGGTCTCACTTAATAGAGGGCGAGCCTATCGCCGTTACCGGTCACGTCACCAGAGTCCGTGTTGCTACTGAGAATTTGGAAAAACTCAGGAACACTTTTGCTCGACCCGGGAATCGAACCCGGGTCCTCCGATCAGTGGATGCATACACTATCCACTGGACCACGGAGCCAGTAATAGTTAAATTAAAGTCAAATGTGCGGGCGTAGCTGCGAGCATCCTCTAGTACTATTTCATGGCATATGTACAAGATTACGCCCACGGCTTTATGTGCGAATTGTAACAAATCAAAAGATAATAAAACTAAATTAGATATGGAGCTTTTGCTCCATATCTAATTTAACACTTTAACAACTTGTTTTCGTTAACAACGAAACACACTGTTCTACACTAAATATTTATCATCAAAATAATTATATGTGGTATTACAAGTAAAAAAGATGACCTTGAAATATATTTAAATGATTTGTCATATGAACTCCATTATGTATGTATTTCAGATCACTTTTTAAATGAAATACAAATAAGTCAATTTAATATAAGTAATTATAAAATGTGGCTTATAACACTAGACTTAACAAGAAACGGGGCGGTACTTTGATTTTGACAACACTTGGTAGTAAAATAGAGGAACTGCAAATATGTAAGAAATTGTATAAAACTGACTGTTTTGAAGTCTGTGGAGTCAGATATTATGTAGAAACAAATTTGTGTGTTATTTGTTGTTATAGAACGCCAGCAAATAAAATTATTTACAACTTTATGGATAGGCTTGAAAAGCTACTACAGCATTTCCTCAATAAAAAATGTTTGATCTGTGGTGACTTCAATATTAATTTATGTAAAGATGACATTAGACTTAAATCTTTCATAACACTGCTTATGTGTCATAATTTCAGGTATCAAATAGACTCACCTACTTTTAGGCGAAATAAATCAGAATCGTGCATCGATTATATCTTGACAAACTTACCAGATAATTGTATTAAGAACATAAATGTTGGACATAATGGACAGTCAGACGGGCACGCTGGGCTATTTTGTGAAATTCGCTTAGAAATTGTTGAGCTTAAAAACCGACCAAATTATGTGCTGCTATGTAGAAGAAGTTATAATGATAATAACAAAAATCAGTTTAGAGGCAAAATATTAGAGACAAACTGGAGCACTGGCATAAACACGTTTCTTTGCAAATTTAAAAGCATACATTCGACAATATTTAGAAAGCGTATAGTAAAATTTAACATTAGAAGGAATAGCAAATCTAAATGGATAACAAACGACATAAGGACAACTAGCAAAGTTAAACGATTTCTCAACACTATAGATAGGACCCAATGTGATAATTCAGTTCTGGAATATCGGAACAGATATAACAGACTATACAAAAAGGTTGGTAACGCTGCAAAATGAAATTATGTGAGGAAATAGATAGAAAAGGCATCAGATTCTAGTAAGGAAATATGGAGAGTAGTCAATTTGCAGCGCAACGGCGCTAAGACATTTGATGATGAGCAAATTTTACTTAAAGTTAACAGCACAGTTACTAGCAATGCTTTAGATGTAGCTTATATATTTTCATTGAAGTTCGACAACTCTGTACGCTTGACCTAGCAAGTATTGACAGAGTAGGTATAAATATGAGTTTCGAGCAGGTTACACCCTCAGAGATAAACAAAATGGTAAAAAAATGGACAACAAGTCATCTGTTGGTTTTGACGAAATACCCCTAACAATTATTAAGGATAATATTGATCTTCTAGTAGCCCCCTTAGCATCACTCTATAATAAATGTATTAAAGAGGGTCTTTTCCTGGACCAGTTCAAAATTGCAAGGGTTCTCCCAATTTATAAGAAAGGTACAAAGACAGACCCTTCAAGTTATAGGCCGGTTTCCGAGTTACCGGTTTTGTCCAAAATGTTAGATAAAATAATGAAAGACAAACTCATGAATAACTTAAGATCCCACAGTGTCTTATTTAACCAGCAGTATGGATACCAAAAATCAGTAGGCACAACTGATGCCATAGAGGTGTTAATTGATGAGGTTGTCTGTAATTTGAATAAAAGGCGTAAGGTGGCAGGTATTTTCCTGGATCTTAGCTACACGTTTAATACAGTTGATCACGATATACTCTTGGACAAATTAGAATACTATGGTGTAAGAAACGACACTAATAATATGTAGAAGTCAGGTCAGTAGTGGATGGAGAAGAAAAGTTGTTAAATCCAATTTAACCCGAGTATCTCGTGATGTTTCTCAGGGTTCAGTCTTAGGCCCAATTTTCTTCATCCTGTTTTTTTTAACGACTCGATAGGGTATGTGCAAAATCGTGTATCAGACACGAAACTCATTATTTTTGCTGATGATACAAATGCAATAATATCAGCCGATAATACTACTGATTTAGAATCTAAGGTTAACGCAGTTTTTAAAGTTTTTGAACAATGGTTTAGCATAAATAATCTTAAACTAAACGCAAATAAAAAAATGTGTATTATTTAAATCCACTGGAAGGAATGCTGCCAGTATAGAAGTATCATCTACCGGTAATAAAGTAGAAGTGGTAGATAACATCAAATTCTTGGGTATTAATATAGATGCTTGGTTAAATTGGAAGCAAGAGACACACGCCGTAACTAAGTCTGTAAGTTCTGTGTGCTACGCCATTAGAAGTCTTAAGGGAAGAACTTACAATACCTCAAATTAGGATGATATACTTTGCTTTAGTTGAATCTAAACTCAGATATAGCATATAATTTTGGGGAAATAGCAATAAATACGATGTAAACTCTACTTTTGTCATGCAGAAAAGGGCCATTAGAACAATCCTTCGTCTTAAACAAACAGATTCGTGCAAGAAATACTTCATAAATCTCAAAATTCTAACAGTGCCGTGTCCCTATATTTTGGTTCTGTTAACTAACTTTGTTAAGAATCTCAACAATGTAGAAACTGATGAGGAAAGAAAAATTAGACAAAACACTCGTAGAAAAGATCTAGCCTCAGCAATACAGCCAAAACTCAATATAGTTCAACACAGACCTAGAGCACTATCAGTGTCATTGTATAATAAGCTACTCACAGAATTCAAAAGTATATATAGTGCAAACATATTTAAACATAAATTAAAAACGTATTTATTGGGGAAAGGCTATAATAGTAATGAAGAGTTTATAAATGACAAACGGCAGACATAATAATGTATTGTATATATATATATATATATATATAAACGACTGTTTGCGGACTTGGTTTTGCCGTTCCTTACTTGATCCACCTTTGCACTCGAATAACATTTGTTCTATGGAATATATTTTTGATTTTTTCACAATGTTGCCATTCATGGAAAGACGTTGTCAAACATATTCAATCAAATTTAGATGTATTCGTGATAAATTTGGCTGAAGTTCCGAACAAAACTGGATCCGTAACGGCCATATATCTCAGACCGACGTCAACTTTTTTTGGCTCCGAATTATATGCCATGCGTGCTTCCTTATTTGAATCCAGACGTGACAATTATAAATATGTGGTTCCAGGGAGAAGTTACTTCAGTACTTGCTCCGTGTAATAATAATAATATATGATATAACCATTTTATACATTCTTGCCAGCATTATAATGATCCTATTTCTATTTGATAATATAAATACTATTTAAGTCCGATATTTTCCATCTCTTGTATACTATTTGGCTCCATTTATACTGTATAATAATTATGCCAAATCATCACCATCCTCCGAGCGTTATGCCAGTTGCATCCAGGCCTTCGCCTTGGAGCCCGGGCTCCGCTTTCTAGTCTTACCAGATTTAACAGAATATTAGCTTTGCCACTGAGCGACTGCCGTCTGACCTCTGCAACCCGAAGGGATAGCCATATTCTATGGCTTAGACCAGAGTCAGGATGTTCGCGGGTACTAATTCCTCGTAACGACTGTCAAGGATCTTTTTGATGACAGCTGGGACCGACGGCTTAACGTGCTCTCCGAAGCACGGAAGATGTGACTTTTTGTGGCCGGTCACCCATCTATAATCCAGACGGTGACAAACCCGCTTAACCTTGCGAATCGATAGATTCGAGCGGTTGCCACTTTGCCACGGGCCGCTCACTTTATACGCCACATGTGTGTATTTATTTGAATCCAAAACTATATATTATGTTAGACGTGCTGGTTAATATTATGTGGCTCCAGGATTATGTTAGTTGAGTATTTTTGTTTGAATATTTTAGTTTACTATTTAACGCATAATTGTATACTATAATCTGTATATTTATTTTGCTCCTTTAAGACATACATGTACCCTTCAATCAATACTTAATGGTTTCACATTGCAATTATTTAAATTTTAGTTTGCCATTCATAAGATGATCCATTGAATATATATTCATTACGTCCATACATTGTCAAATCCGAAAGCATACTATTTTGATCCACTTTAAATATTATAAACTGATACTGATAATCTTATGCACACAAGCTTATGGATATTATGTGGCTACATTACTATACACGCTGCGCCATATCTGCGTGCTTATATGAATTTGGGTCGTTTGGCTGGTATGATGAAATATCATCAATTCATCATCATATCAGCCAAACGACGTCCACTGCTAGACATAGGCCTTCCCCAAGGTTCTCCACACATACCGGTCTCGAGTCGCCCGCATCCAACCGCTTCCCGCGTTCTTAACGAGATCGTCAAGGCAAGGTGGATCTTGCGAGGGGCTTTCCTCTGCGGCGTCATCCGGTATGTGGCCACCACTTCAGAACCTTTCTGCCTCCACGGCCTCAACTTCGAGATATGTGCCTTGACCACTGCCACTTCAGATTGACTATCCGGAGAGCTATGTCTTTGGTTCGCCTGCGGATCTCCTCATTTCTGATTCGATCTCGCACAGGAAACCTCCAAGAATACCTCTCTCCATCACCCTCTGAGTGACCTTGCGCCTTCGGATAAGGCCCATAGATATTTAATATCATTAGATGAAATCCTTATCTATTTTCCATACATAAGTTGATCCAGAGGATTTATATTTATTATAACCATGCATTGTTAGATCCACGAGTGAAATTATAGCACCCATGGAGTTATTTGCTAGCATTATGTTGTTGATTTACGTATTATTTAACTCTTTTTCCGTTAGGTTAAATTCCCAGTAACAGCACGGAGTCTGGTAATGTGTTAGTACTTATTTGAATCCAGTAAACTTATATAAAAACAAATCAATGTGATGTGGCTCCACATTATGCTTTACATGCCATATCTTTATACTTATTTAAATCCAGTCATATTACTACCAGCTAACCAACCGATCAATACTATGAAGCTCCAGGATTAAGTTCATTAATTGCATGATTATTAGTAGTATGGTAAACTATTTTCTATTTAAAACTATTATTACAATCGTACTCTAAATTATATGCCACATCTGTTTACCCAATTGGCTCCAATATTAGGTCATACAATACATTTGCTCATGAGGACTACGCAGCTCTAGAACGATATAAATGAAGTATTCATACTACAAGTGTGGCAAAAGCGCCCGCCTGATAGGAAGCAGCTAATCATAGCCATGTAATACTAATAATACCAACTAGATATTATAAGCGCGTTGTTTTATCTACTACTGTCCTACTACCAAAACCACAATGTGGAGAGGCTTAAGTCCTGTAGTGGACTGAAAAAGGCATCATCAATTTATTGTGACCACCTGCCTACACTATCAGATCAACATTTAGACACCAAAGAAGTTTATCTACAATAGCGGGCATTGTAATAATAATAAAGCACCTACTACCAATCATCATTCTCAGAACATTAATCCGGTAATATGGTAGTTTTGGTTGACTACTATTACCGTTTTCTACCAAAAAAAACAATTTCTTTCAAAATTACCAAACCTAGCATTTCTACAATTTGTGTCATTTCTAAAATTTCTACCAAATCTACAATTATCTCAAACGAACCATTTGTGCGATAACAACTATTGCTACCAATACTACAATTTCTACCAAAACTACTATTCATACAAAAACAACCATATCTTCCAAAACTACCATTTATTTCAATGTAACCATTTTCTACCACAGATTCTGCCAAATTTTCTACCAAAGCTACAAGTTCTGCCAGTCACAATTTTCTACCAAATACTTAATTCCTATCACTTTTAAATTATATTAATAGTTCTTTATCTATATTATTCAAAAGAACTTATGACGTGCAAATTTTATTAATGTTGACCTTTAATTTAAAATGTGTCATACAGTGTGATGAACAGTAAGACTTATGTAATAGCACTATAATATTTAAGATTATATTTAATGTAAAAAGATCATTTGTACGCCGGTGACGGCAAAATACTATGGATTTAAAAACAGTAAATAACTTTGTAAACAGTATTCCAAACAAATAAACTATTATTTTCTATTCTGTAAATGTTTCAAATTAATAAAAAAGATGTCCGAAGGAACTCCATCGTGGGTATTGTGTTTCGAAAGAAATTTCAGAAACATTTTCATAATAGATGCTAGACTTGACAGAATATTAGCTTTTTCACAGAGCGACTGCCGTCTGACCTCTACAACCTGAAGACGTAGGCATAATTTTATGGTTTAGACCAGATAGTTGAGGGCACTGATTAACCTAAGGACTGTCAAAGATGATAACCGACACCGATGGTTTTACGTGCTTTACGAGGCACGAAGGGATATGATCTTTTGTGGCCGGTCACCCTATGTCCAGCAGTGGACGTCGTTTGGCTGATATGATGATGATATTTCATATCAGCCAAACGACCCAAATTCATATACATAAGTACGCAGATATGGCGTGGGGTACATACGTAATGGAGCCACATAATATTCATATAAGCTATTGTGCATAAGATTATCAGTATCAGTTCATATTTAAAGTGGATTAATATAGTATGCTTTCGGATTTGACAATGCATGGACGTAATGAATATAAATTCACTGGATCATCCTATGTATGGAAAACTAAAATTTAAATAATTGTAATGTGAAAACATTAAGTATTGATTGACGGGTATATATATGTCTTAAAGGAGCCAAATAAATGTATAGATTATGGTATACAATTTTATTTATTATTTATTTATTTATAGACTCACGCCTGTATCCACGAAGGGGTAGGCAGAGGTGTGATATAACACCCACATTTTGCCATGAATTTTTAGGTCCCACGTAATAGGGGGTGAGCCTATTGTCGTACCGGGCACATTACCAGACTCCGAGCTGCTACTGAGAATTTCCTAACGGAAAAACCCAATAACACTTTGCCCGACCCGGGAATCGAACCCGAGACCTCCCAATCCCATGCACACATTTATGCCGCGAGACCAACGAGGCAGGTATACAATTATGCGTTAAATAGTAACCTAAAATATTCAAACAAAAATACTCAAGTAACATAATACTGGAGCCACATAATATTGACCAGCAGGTGTATATTATAAAGTTATGGATTCAAATAAGTACGGACATGTGGCGTATAAAGTGAGCGGCCCGTGGCAAAGTGGTAACCGCTCGAATCTATCGATTCGCAAGGTTAAGCGCGATCGTCACCGCCTGGTTTATAGATGGGTGACCAGCCACAAAAAGTCACACCCTCCAAGCCCTTAATTAAATGGTAAGTAATACATGTTATAGTAAGAAAACAGTCGCTCTGTGGAAAACTAATATTCAGTCAAATCTGGTTAGACTAGAAAGCGGAGCCCGGGCTCCAAGGCAAAGGCCTGGATGCAACCGGGATAACACTCGGAGGATGATGATGATGACCCATCTATAAACCAGACGGTGACAAACGCGTTTTACCTCGCGAATTTTTGAAAGATTTGAGTGGTCGCCACTTTGTCACGGGCCCCTCTGGTAGGTAATGTACCTAATACCTACTACAAATATTTAACTAAAAACTCAAGGGTAACAAAAAACTGCTGGAAAATGGACATAGAAATCAAGTTAATGTAAGAAATTCGCAAGTTATGAGAATTGATAAGAAATACAGAATAATAATACATAAAAGTGACCAAGAACCAATGACTGCCCTCCGTGAGGAATACTCCGCAGCGATTGGCCCATTTGAATCGGATCAAGTAAATCTAAAATATCTAAAGTGTGGATTTGTATAAAAATGGCGTAATTATATATATATATATATATATATCCCGTAATCTATTGTACGTCCACTATGGCCATTTTTGCATCTAATGTGGCGTCCACCTGCTTGAGTCGTCCGTATATCGGACGTCAAATAGGAGACTACGTGCAATGCTTGCAAAATGTCCCCCAATATGAAAAATAAATTGGACGTCATTTTTCTTCCAATCTTGCTGCACAGAATATTTTCGTACTTCCATTGATTTTCGTCGCAAAAACTAGTGGCGCTTTCGTCTTTATTCTATACGTTCATTGCTAGCCGTATGTGACGTCCAACGAAAGCTCTCAATGCTACATTGCCACTTCCTGCACACAATAGATCTGAATTTGCAGGATTCTATTTATCGGTTATTTTATTCACTATTTTTGAGTAAGTATTTACACGTTTTCAGTTGATATGTGATGTAGCGTCTGCCTTTTTAAGCGAAATGTCTGAAAAAATAATCGAAGTGAAAAGAAACAGAATACCTAAGGATTAAGTATACCCGTATATAAGATCTGTATTTTGTAAAATTCATTTTTTTACCTTACTAAGCCGTATTTCTCATGTTTTTATATCACACGCATCTTATTTTATATTCATAGGTCTCAATTCTTCGTTGCCTCTACTGGAACTTCAAGGGAGTTAATTTATAAAAAAAAATACTTAATAACTTTATTAAACACGCAATAATGCATATATATATGGTATTGTGCCGCTGCCTTGGAAAACCCCTAAATTATTGTTTTCATCAAATCAATTCACGTCTGGAGTGTATTCGTCACTATTGTGATATATAAAATAGTTCAGCTTAATAGAGAGCTCGTCAATTCGTAACTATTGCTGACATTGTGATGTTAAATTTTGATTTGATTCTAAAATGGAGGTTATTTATGTCGACACGTTTATTAAACAAAAGTTTATTTTATCATATTTTGACTAACAACCTTAGATAGCCTTGAGATGAAACCCATTTTATTTTAAGATCCCACTGCATCAATTTTAATAACATTACTATTTATTTTCACCATCGACCGTCGCATATTGTTGCTGACATTAATGAACCTGAAAATTTGATTTATTTTCTTGAACTTTCCATGTTTTGGTGCCTTTATTGCGAATACTTTTATGTATGATCATTACCCCAAAGATGAATGTGATTTTGTTCCTAATTTTACACCAAAACTGTTAGGTACATGGGTCAAATTACAAAAAAAAAACGAAATAATATTTTACAATCGGTGATTTAATTTGTGTTACATTTCATTTTTGTTTATTGTTTAGCAGGATTTAAATAAACTAATCACTTGTGCGATTCACAGTTATTTAGACATACTCTACCGCTCAAAAGTATTTGTTCACCTTGATTTGAGGATGTTTGAAGAATATTATTTTCTTCTAATTGTACTAATTTTATTATGACAATTCATTGCCGTATGTTATTAAATCTAATGAGGACAGCTTCCGCATCATGATTTAACTAAAAAAACTTAAGTAACCAAAAAGCAGGCAACGATAGCCAGTAGACAGTAGGATATACCAACAGACTGCCGTGCGGGGAGTTCGAAACCACCGCGCGCGCTACTGACTTTTTGGAGTTATTTGGTATTTAATTGTTAATTATCGCTCGCCTCGTGCCTCGGCGAGCATGTTAAACCATCACTCTTGGCTCTCGTGAACACTTGTTGACAGTCGCTACGCGGTGTCAGTACCCTTAAATAAGTGTTGTTATTGGTCTAAACCATGTAATACCGCTATCCCTTTGGGTTGCGTAGGTCAAACGGCAGTCGCTCTGAGGAAAAGCTGATATTAAGTCACATCTGGTTAGACTAGTAAGCGGAGACCGGTCGCTTGTCCGCTTATCTAGACAAGTATCAGTTTATTTAAGGGTACTGACTCCGCGTATGAACATGAGTGGGTGCGTATGAACAACGTGGAAATCAAAGGCGTTCCTCAACCAAACAACGAAAATTTGTTCAACATGCTCTCGAGTCTTGGTTATCAGATAAGCTACTAAGCTGATAACAAGACCCAAGTCAACTTTACAACAAGAGTACCGACCCGTGAAAAGGAGCGTGCGAAACCGATTATAGTGAGTTTCTGTAATCACTACGTGAAAGAGGATTCTATTGCAGCAGCTAGACAAGCATCCAAAAGCAGTCCTTTGACAGTAAGATGCATAGGTTTGAGGGGAAATCAGAAAATACATGTCAATGATCACCCTACACTTGAAAATAAATTGCTTTTATCGAAAACAAAGAAGGCAGCCGCGAATAAGGACTTTCGTTACGTCTGGGTCAAGCACGCCAAGAAAAAAAAAGAAAACCGATTCATCGCACGTGATTATAGTGAAGTCAGAAATGGACCTTGCAAGAATCGTATAATTATTTGTCAATTATATTACAATCTCTTAATAATGTTCTTGTGGGAGATACTATTGGTCGAGTTGTGCTATTCACGTATTCCAACTAAGTCTATCGATGTACATACTGCCGTGTTATGTTTCTATTAAACACATTTTACTAACTTTTTTAGTCAGATATAATTTAAGCCACATAGTGTATATAATTCTGCGCATCGTATTGCCCGTTATGACTAATCACTGTCCGGCCGTACCGGCTTTTGTCACTCTTCGTATTTGTATGATTGAAGTGCTCTGTGTTTGACTGTGTCCATTTAAAACTCGTATGTTTTTAAAGTTGCACTGGTGCAAGTAAAGGTGAAAGGAAATCGTCTATCCTGGTATGGGCATGTAATGAGGAGGGATGAAAATCATGTGACTAGAAAGGTGATGAAGATGAGATTTGAGGGATATAAGGCAAGAGGAAGACCAAAGAAAAGATGGATGGATTGTGTGAGAGGAGACATGGATGAAAAAGGAGTGAATGATGAGATGACGTCTGATTGGAGAGAATGGAAGAGAAAGACATTCTGCGCCGACCCCAAGTAATATGAGACCAGGGCAGGCAGAAGAAGATGTTTTTACTTAATACCCGCTATAGCGTAATAAGTGACTGCAATTATATTTTAATAAGTATATTTTAGCATTTATTAGTAAAACATTGTAATATTATTATAATGTGTAATAAAACAGTTGTGATTAACTTGATCTCTGACTTCTTAAGCGTTGCGGAGTGCGATGACCCGTTGGTTATCCCCGTAGACCCGCACCATAAACCTTTGATTGTGGAGGTAGGTTTTGTAGAAATTCATCGGTTTGCAGACAAAATAACTTCAAAATATCTTGTCCATAAGGGTAACTACGATGCAATTAAATCTGCTCTTAATAAAACAGACTGACATTTATTGTTATGCACTGAGCCGTTGGAAAGTCAGTTAAACATTTTTACGACAGATAATATTCTCTCAGAGATAAATTTATACCTATGAAATCTATCAGGCAAACTTCTCATCCGCGTTGGTATAGTTCAGGCCTTATAAAAGTGGTAAAAAAATGTCAAAGTACCACCGGAGGTTTAAATTGTATGGTAACATGAGTGACTATCTATTTATTTATTTTTATTTATTAAACTTAAGGATTTCCAACAAAGGCAGTACACTTAATATTACAGTTGTTTAAAATAGATTACAGGACTTTAGCCTGCATACTCCTTCAATTACAGGAAACCACATCATGCATAAAATTATAAACTTAATCTAAACTAACAAAACAGTGCAGTAAAATAAAACAAGAGATCTCGATTTACAAGATAAGAGAACGAACATTTCAAAATTAAAGTTTTAACATTTCAAGGAGATACAAGTTCTTAAATTAACATTTTGATAGTCAGTTACAGATGACAAAGAACACAGGCATTATTATAATCTAGCAGAAAGAAGAGTCATAGTTTGTTTTTTGTAACTATTTAAACTGTCGCTAATATCTGCTCCACTGAGCTTAGCCAGCATGTTGTGTTGCCTACAGAGCCTTGGTAGGGCGGCGTAGTAGCCGAGATTTGTTCTCGAGTAAGGAACGCTAAATAAATTATATACGTTGCTCCTTGGGACATGAGTAGGAATGTTGATGGCTAGAGAGCTCAGTAATTCGCTGCAATTAATGTGGCTGTTAAATAGTTTATGAAGAAAAACAGCATCAGTTATTTTTCTTCGGTTTGATAATGTAATCATATCATAATGTTTCAGCCTTTCCGCATAACTCGAGAGTTCCTTGGCTTTGTAGTCACGATAGCAAACGTGATAAAGAAAGCGCTTTTGAACGCTTTCTAAGCGCTTGTTGTAAATGTCATAGTGCGGATTCCAAATAACTGAATTATATTCTAGAATAGGTCGTACTAATGCATTGTAAAGTAGTATTTTTGTTGATGCTTTTCTGAATTCCTTAGTATTACGCAATACAAAACCCAATGTTTTAAAACCTTTTGCCGTGATATCTAATATATGTGCATCGAATTTTAATTGAGTGTCTACCCATACGCCTAAGTCTCGAATTTTGTCCACAGAACTAATCTTGACTCCACCAATATAATATTCATTTGGTTCTGTGACTTTTTTTCGAGTAAAGTGGATGTGATGGCATTTTTTTATGTTTAAGTGCATATTATTGTTGTGACACCATTCGTGCAGTCGATCAAGATCTTCTTGAAGTTTTATCGTGTCTTGGGGATTCCGCATTGGCATGATTAACTTAAGGTCATCTGCAAAAAGATAGAAGTTTGAATAATGGAAGCACTTATTTATGTCATTGATAAATATATTAAAGAGAATAGGCCCTAAGTGAGAACCTTGTGGGACCCCAGATGTCACTTTATAAGTATCAGAGAGGTACCCGTTAACAGCAACCCTTGCACGTCTGTTTTTTAAATAGGATTTAAACCAGTCTAGGAGTTTGCCATATATGCCTACTTGATTTAATTTGTTAATGAGAAGTGTATGGTCTACTTTATCAAACGCCTTACTGAAGTCTGTATATATAGCGTCTACAGGAATGCATTTATCAAGATGTTCGGTCAATGTAGATGTATAGCACATTAAGTTGGTTGCCGTTGATCTTAATGTTATAAACCCGTGTTGGCTGTCACTAATGAATTGTTTAAGTTGCCATGTCATTCGTTCTGTCACAAGCTTTTCAAATATTTTTCCAAACGTTGCCAATATAGATATTGGCCGGTAATTTGTAACCAGATGTTTATCTTCGGATTTATGAATTGGGACAACGAGTGCCTCTTTCCAAACGTCCGGAAAGGTACCTTCTGATAGTGATTTATTAAATATAAGGGCCAATGGAGTAATCAGTGCCTTTGCGCAAAGTTTAATAAAAACTGGTGGAATGCCATCTATTCCCGCTCCCTTCTCTTCGTTTAGATACCTTAGTGCATTATAGATTTCCGAGTGAGTGAAGGTTAACATGCCTAAACTAGGTGTATTAGCAGGAAGTTCGTTAAGGGTGCAGTTTGTGGTCGATGTCAGAGGTGCGTTGAAAATTTAGGAAAAATTCTCAGCAAAAAAGTTACAAATTTCCTGTCCAGTAGCAGCTGATTTGTTTTTATAGTGCAATGTAGCAGGATATGCACTATACCTCTTTTTTTTGTTTTTAATGTGAGACCAAAACATTTTAGGGCATTTCACAACTGCGTCTTCCATATCACAGAGGTATTTTTTATAACAAAGAGTTTGAAGCTCCTTACACCTAGTACGCAATCTTTCAAATTCCAAAAGATCCAGGGGGTTCCGATATTTTTTTATCTTTACGTGATACTTATTTTTTGTTTAAGTAGGCTTATTAATTCGCGTGAGTACCAAATTGGGTATTTACGGTTGGCCACCTTTTTTAGGGGTATTGTAGTAATGATGATTTTATTCAATTTATCATAAAATATGCTCAACATATCATCGATTGAAAAGCTGTTTTGAAATTCTTTCTCCCATTCGATAGCCATCAGACATTTTGAAACAGTATCGTAGTCTGCTTTATAGAAGTTAGGCCTCAGGATTGAATTTGATTTTAAGTTTGAGTCGGCCATGAGGGGCAGACAGAACTCCAAAGGAGGATGTAGCAAATCTTCTACCGACAGACTACCATTACTACGCTGGACATTAGTAATTGTCGCGTTGCTAAGTATAAGGTCAAGGGATTTTGATTTATTGTTTAGGATATTATTAAATTGATTGAGGCCGTTGAGAGTTATGAAGTCTATAAAATTAATATTGACATCAGAATTAGGATATTGAGGTTGTAAATGCTGAGTGTTATCCTCAAGTGACCAAACAACGCTACTGAGGTTGAAATCGCCCACAACCAATGTAATTGCGCAGGTATCGATGCTTTTCTGAGCACTCGCCAGGTACTGATTTAGTGTATCGTGCTGTAAAGGTGGTGGTAAATATACAGCGCAAATGTGAAGATTTATCATATTATGTTTGGAGCTTTTCATATTAACACCTATCCAAAGATCTTCAATGTCACTCTCATACTGAGATAATCTAGTTGATTTAAGATGATTTGCAACCGCAATCAAGACACCGCCACCATCCCTCCGAGCATTGTATTTGGTTGATTCCCTATCACGTCGATAGACTACGTATCTACCATCGAACAATTCAGAGTCATATACTCCGCTATTCAGCCAAGTCTCTGTAAGCACCACTATATCATAGTTTTGAAGCAACATATTATTATAAAACAAGTCAGTCTTAGTTTTTAAGCCTCTAACATTCTGGTAATATATTTGAAGTGATTGATTGAATGTTACATGTTGTTTACAAGGATATCTAACGCTATTATAAACATAAAATTTTTAAAAAACGGCAAGAACGTTAAACTAAAGATTTTATAACATCTAAACTTTTTATTACAAAACTGTCAGACAAGTCGTCCCTTTTCATAAAAATTCTTCCGTTGCTGACCCAAACGAACTTAAAACCTAGTTCCTTGCCACGAGCTCTGGCCGCCGCATGAAGCGCCTTGTTGTCCGAGGAGAGGTGTTCTACGACGTATATAGGCCTAGGCTTATCAGTGGCTATACCAATGTGGCTTGTGTTCAATTTTTCCTTAACGTTAGCTCTGTTATACTTTTTGGCAGCTGCTAAAAATGTGTCGCGAACTCTTGGCCTGATGAATTTGACAAGGATAGAACGTGGCCTTTCGGTTTGAGTATCCTTTTTGGCAATTCTGGTACAGTGCATTATGTCGTTTTCCGAGATGTTACATTTTATTACCTTACCCAATTGCAACACAGTAGTCATCAGGTTTTCTGATCTGTTTTCCGGTACGCATTGCAATTCAATGTTACTGGACCTGGCGTGCTGTTCTAGCAAATTTATTCGATTTGTAAGCTCTTTGACCGAGTTTTGTAGTGTACAATTAGCTTTCTCTAGGTGTTGTATTTTGGTGGTATTTTCTTCTTGGACAACTTTCATGTCCTCGTATCGAGAGTTGTAAAAATCTAGTGATGCTTTGAAGTCAGCGATAACATCATTAATTTGCTTGAACTGTTCAGCCACGTGACTTTTTATGGCATTTTCTATTTCCTGCTTGATAATTGCCCGCAAGGCGCCGCTTGTCATCTCCAGAACACTGCAGTCATCAGGTTGGTCCGGTTTCTCATTTTGTGTGAGCCGTGAACGCATAGTAATACTCATGTCTGTGGGAGAAGGTGAACGTTGATTCGCCGTTGTAGCGCAGACAGGGCTTTTTAGCCTATTAGAGCCGACAGGGGTATTTGTGATGTAATTTTTTGGTTGCTTACTCCGACACGCCGGACACTTCCAGCTATTCTTTTTCTCTATACCCATCAACTTATACTGCTTCTCAGGAATGTTGGCGCAAAGCAAGTCGTACCAAGAGTGGCAAAGAAAGCATTGCAAACAATCTCTTCGTTTTATAGCATTCATACACCCAGCGCAAGCTTTTGTTGACATTATTACGCAGATTCGAAGTTGATATATAATATGAGAACAAAGTGTCTTTTATGCAGCGGTTGACGTTTAGTGAAAGCACAAAATAATAATTAATCAATGTTTATACTTAAAGTGTTCCGTGCCCGCAGTGTGAAACGTCACGAACGAAAGGTCTTAAGCGCCGTGCAATACGGGGCGCTTACGCGTTCTTGTCAACACTTGTTTCAAATCACTGACCACCTCACAGTTTTTACTAACGGTTTTGTATATTTGCAAAATTGTTCAGATTTGTGAATATTATTGGATATTTAACAGTATTTATAATGTCACTTGGTAAAACACTTATTTAGAGTTACTATAAACAGTTTTTTTTCTCTAAAAACACGCTTTTAACACCGAAAATGTATTTAAAATTGAGGAGAGTATTAGTGCACTTGTTGTTGTTTAGACGGTCAACCCGGTTTTACGGTCTACTATCTAACGGTATCTTCATTACGCCGGCGAGCTGTGGACTTAGAACAAACTTGTTTTGACGAATACATTACTAACGTAGAATACACAAACCTAAATAACCCGAGGGGCCTTTTGGTCTTTTATTAAAAGTAGAAAAAATACCTCCTCACTGCCTAGTACACTGTACTATTACTAAATAATAAGAATGTATCAGCTAATATGGGTCTAGAAATTAGTAATTAATTCGCAATATATATTATTCGTAATATATAATCAACTTTTCAGGAGCCAGAAGTAGACAATATGCCTTGTCTACTTGAGTATAGTACTTTAAATGGTAACAGCAGAAGCACAAATTACATCAATACAATACATTTTTCTCCTGGAAAGGTTATGAAATATTTAAAAGGTTTGGATCTTACTAAATCTGGTGGGGCAGATTACATCCCTCCATTATTTATAACAAGTTTAGCCGATAGTTTGGTTTTACCGCTCTGCATGCTTTTTATAATAGGTCGGTAACAGAAGGTTTAGTTCCATTAAAATGAAAATCGGCGTTCATTACACCAGTATTTAAAAAAGGTGACAAAACTAATGTAGAGAATTATCGTCCAATCTCAAAGTTATGTTTGTTTTCTAAAGTACTAGAACGTATTATTTATATTATCATTTGGTGCTGAGCAACATGCGTTCTTATGCGGCCGATCCACTACATCAAATCTAATCCTATCTCATGATTTTATATCTAAAGGTTAGTTAGGTAGATTGTGTGTGTAGTGATCTATACAGATTAACAAAAATGTTTTCACCAAATTGACCACAAAATACTGTTACACATTTTTTTTGCTGCCGGTATACATGGTAATTTGTACCGCTGGTTCAGCTCGTACATTGAAAATCACTCTCAATTCTCAATTCTCGGTTGGTGTTCAATCCCATCTGAAATTCCTCAGGGTTCGCTTTTGACCCCACTATTGTTTACTCTATTCACTGGAGATATAAATTCTTGTTTCCTAAATTCTTATATACTTTTATGTATACGCGGATGACATGAACATTCACAAAATTATTAACGTTGCATCGGATGTAGGGAAACTCCAAAACGACCTTGATAAATTTGTAGCATACTGCACAGTTGCACACTTAACAAACTACAGTTAAATATCGCAAAGTGTTGTTACATAACATTTAGTCGTCAAAAACTTACCATAGGATCGGGTTACAAACTTCATGATAAGTTTATTAGGAAAGTTGACTACGTTAAAGACCTTGGTGTTATCATGGACTCAAAGCTTTTATTCGATATGCACATCAATCACATTACGAACACGGCGTCGAAGGCACTTGGTTTTGTGATAAGAATGTCTTCAAGTTTTCGGTCTCTTAAAACAGTAAACGTTTTGTACTGTGCCTATGTACGTACGTAGCAATCTAGCATATGCGTCACAGGTATGGAACCCTCAATACTAGGTATATATATCATGCATTGAAGGTGTATAAAGAAAGTTTTTGCGATACTTAGATGTTAAAGCGAATCAATATTCTATGGACTATGACGAGCGTTGTAAACGGTATCATATTTTACTTCTGGAACTCAGAAGAACCATTATAAACATAGCCAATGACACGATTGATTGCCTTGAGTTGATGGGTAACATCAAGCTTGGAATGAATCAATTAGTTTTTCGACAACGTCCGATCTTACACGTTCCCTTTGCTACAACGAAATACAGACGGAACTCTTTTCTTTTACGTTGCGCCGAATCATTTAATCAAATGTCACGGAAATTAGATTTGGATTTATTCTGCACTAACTTGACCAAAAATGAAAAAAACGTATAAATTGTGACTTCTTTACCAGCGATCGGCATATATAGCCTAGATTGCGGTTTTTTTCCTGTGTACCTTTTCATTATTATTTTCTTGACTTTTTTTGTTATAATAATATATAATTATACTAACTTGTGTATTATGAATCTCATTTTTAGTTACTTTTTTATGGCGGAACATGGCTGCAACGTTGTATTTATTGTATGATTGAGAAAGTAGGTATACTTAGTAGTATAGTATAGTAACTGATGTAATTAATCTTTGTTACATTGCATTTATATGTGGTAGCTTGTAATTAGCAACTTCTTTTTTATTTAATTAAATGTGTTGTTATTAGTCTGTAAGCTTTCCTAAATAAATAAATATACGGACGTTATAATGTCTTAGAAGATTCAAAATATCTGTCATTTGACGTCCAAGATGTCAAATGATTATTAGTTTGTACCTTTTACGATATTGCCACGTGAGCCACGTCCGTATACTCGTATGTATCTAAATACCTGTAAAACTTGCAAATGATTACAGATATGGACGTTTGAGGCTAAGCGTATGCTTTTACGTAGATATGCGTATGACTTTGTAACTCAGTGCAGTTGATGCAGATACAGGTAGTCAGCTTCTGCCAGAGCAGAACAGACGCATGTCCACATTGCACCTGAGCCGCAGCATACGCAGCTGTCAGTATGTTCAGGTATTAAATAATCGGATCTACCCTGCGTGGTGTCACCCGAGTCTCAGCATACGCTTAGCCACAATAAAATTTCGTTACAAGTTTGACACTATGTATCATTTGACGTCCAGGGTGTTAAATGAAAAAGGGTTGTATTTAACTGTTTGTCAAAAATACAAATTTTCCACCAAAAATACTAATTGCACCACTAAGCTAAGTTGACGGAGCCCTGCTGCTTCGCAGGGCTCCTATTTTTGGGAGCAGGGTCACAAGAGAACCTAACATAACCTATTAAGTTTTCTGAGTGGATAAGTTTCCCGAGCGGACGAAAATTTTCATATCAAATGATATTTTGTAAAACGATCATCATATTTGGTGTACAAATAGTATTTTAGTGTGCAAGTCAGTATTTTAGTGAAATAATAAAGCTTTTTTGCGTAACTCACTTTAGTGTGTTACATAACATTTTTGATACGCTGTTAAAAATATCCCAATGAAAAATAGTTTGAAAATTTACGATATTGTAACGTCCGTATACTTTTGGAGAACTTTGGAGAATGAAGGTATGGTATGTAGAAATGATATTCTTGACTCCAGGATTCAGAATAATTTATTCTCTTCCGGGTCATCTCACGATTCCTCTAGGGGAACCGGGGGGAAACTGATACAGGTGCTGTCCTGTCTCAATGGTGTCAGCCGCCGCCTGCAACTGCAGACGGGTCACGGGGGTGTGGTCCTTGCCACTGGCGTCGTATCCGGGCGTCTTGTCCGGGTGTACTTCACGCCGCTAGCGAGACCTGACCCCACCGGCAGTATTCCCAAGAGGGGAACGTCCGGTGAGCGATCTACGAGCCAGCGGCGGCTTGTTCGGTGGGGGCTTCGCTTACGTTGGCGAGGTCGAGCTTGCCGGAGGAGGCTCCCGACAAGCGCCCGTCAGCCGACGTGAGCGAGCTGGAGTCAATCCGGTGTGACTGCTGCGGGGATCAAGTCCCGCGGCAGTGGTCGGTCCGGTGGGCGCCGATGGTATGGCGCCAGCTCCCGCAGGTGGCGGAAGGATGACCCGTCAGCGCGAGCGAACATGTTGGCGCTCAGGCGACCGATGAAGTCGTCGAGGCTCTCCATGCGTAGGTCCCTGGAGATGACGTCGTTCCTCACGTAGCGAGGGGCGTCTACAACGGCACGTAGGGCGAGCGACTGCTGCGCACGCAGCCGTTTGCGGAGGGTCTCCGCAGCCAGCGCGTACCACGCTGGGGAGGCATAGGTGAAGCGGGTGCGGATGTATGACTTGTAGACAGCCAGCTTCGCACGGAGGGGAAGTCCGGACGCCAAGACAGGACGCAGGAGAGCTCGAGCGGTTCGCGCTTGGCCAACAACGTTCTTCACGTGTGGGGCCATCGTGAGACGACGGTCTATGGTCACACCGAGGTATTTCACCGTCGGGGACTAGTCGACGTGGTGTCCGAGCATGGTGAGAGGCGGGGGCAGTCTCCGTCCACCCATGGAGATTGCCTGGGTCTTCGCCACGTTGACCGTCAGTCTCCAGTCTTCCAGCCAGGGCGGGAGTGCATTCAGTGCGCGCTGCATCTTAACCGCCGCGTGAACGGGGTTAAGGGAGGTGGTGATGTAGGCAGCGTCGTCTGCGTACAGCGCCAGCATGGCGCCTCCAGCGACGGGGATGTCGTCCGTGTACCTGCTGTAGCACACGGGCGAGAGGCAACTCCCTTGAGGTACGCCGGCTCTGATGGGCCGCTCTGTTGACAGGACGCCGTCAACTGTCACTTGAAAGCGCCTGTCCTGAAGAAAGGTGGCCACAGTCTTGACTACTCGGCGGGGAGTAGTAGACGTGGACAGCTTATAGACCAGGCCGGCGTGCCAGACGCGATCGAACGCCTTCTCCATATCGAGAAGTACTGCAACAGCGCTCTCACTCTTGTTGAGGGCCACCGTCATGTGGTGCAGTACTCTCGCGAGCTGGTGCGTCGTGGAGTGTTCGGCTCGGAATCCGAACTGTTCGTCGCGTGGCTGCATGTGCGGTACAAGATGCAGCAGTAGAAGCTTCTCGAAGACTTTCGAGAGTGTCGACAGCAGCGTGATGGGCCGATAGCTTTCGGGCTTCAGTATGTTCTTCCCGGGCTTGGGCAGCATTATGACTCGGCCGAGTCTCCATGCTGCGGGAAAGTGACTTGTGCGGAGGATGCCGTTGAACAGCTGCGTCAGCGTTGCGATTGCTCGCGGAGGTAGGTGACGCAGGGCTTCGTTGGTGATCCGGTCGGGACCTGGGGCTTTCCACAGTTTGGTGCGGCGAATCATTCGCTGCACCTGACCCGGGGAAAAGACTACTGGGTCTTCCGTGGGGGCTATAGGCGATTGGAAGTAAGACTCCAGACGCTGCTGGATAGCTTCTACATGCTGCATATCAGAAGCTGGATTCGGCTGGAACTGGGTCTCCAAGTGGTCGGCAAAGATCTCCGCTCGGTCCTCGGGGCGGTAACGTGGGGTACCGTCACCAGCCAGAAGGGGCCTAATCGGAGGTTGCTTCCCAGAGAGTTGGCGGCACAGGCGGTGGATGCCTGACCAGTCTTCACCTGCTCGCTCGATGGTGCGGTGCCAGGACTCGGTGGCGACTGTCTCCAGTACACTCGAGATCTTCGCAGCCAGAGCGTTGAGCTGGGACTTCATAGTCGGGCATCGGGTGCGTTGCCATTGGCGTCTCAGCTTCCTCTTCCTCTCGATCATCGCCATGATGTGGGCCGGGAGTTGGGGAGGCCGGCGTGTCGACGCAGCGTCCAGACGCGAGACTCGAAGCGCTGTGTTGATCACAGCGCTGAGGTGCTCAGCGAGTGTGTCGACGTCTGCGTGGGTCTCGATCCGGCGATAGGGCGCGTGCTTCGCCATGTAATCGGCGAATGCTTGCCAATCCTGGCGGTGTCGAGAGGGTGGTGTCACTGTTCGAGCCGGAGCACTCGGCAGTGTGAGTAGTACGGGTTGGTGGTCCGAGAGGAGGTGGTCGTCCAGGACGTCGATCAATGGTGCGGTTGGCAGGCCGCGGATGACCGTCACGTCGATGACGTCTGGTGTGAGGGCTGCCTGGTACGGATAGTGCGTCGGGACTTCTGGCCCCAGCACGTCGTAGCCGTTGCGGTCTGCATCGTCCAGTAGACGGCGGCCGTCAGGGCAGGTGGTGGTTGAGTTCCAAGCCGTGTGTTTAGCGTTGAAGTCGCCCGCGACTATGGTCGCGTTCGGCGAGTCCAGCAGGGCGTGAACATCAGCCGTCGCTAGTCTGTTGTTGGGCGGCTTGTAGAAAGCAAACACACGGATGGGGCGGCTATCTATGCAGACTTCTACGTTAAGGGCGTACGACGACTGCAGCGTTGGCACAGGCAGCGGTTGGTGAACGATCCTTCTCTTCACTAGGACTGCTAATCCCCTATACGCAGTCCCAGCTGGAGAGATGTGGTCCTCTCGGTACACGTGGTATCCTGGCATCTTGAATGAAAGGCTGGCCCTAAGGTGCGTCTCGTTGACGAGGGCGACGTCAACCTGCCGCTGGGAGAGCAGCAACCTTAGGAGCCTGGTCTTCTCGGGGGACACTCCGTCGGCGTTCCAATAGACAATGCGTAGGCTACTAGCGGCCATAAGCGCATAGTTCGCCTACGCATTTGAGGATGAGTGGAACCGGATCCCGCCCGTCCTGCAGGGCCTGTAACACGGCGTTGAGCGCGCCAATGGCCACGGTAATCACCGGGTCTACTCGTGCCGGCGCCGGCGTGGTGGTCACCGGCGCTGGCGCTACAGCCTGCTTCGCCTTCGTCCTCCCTGAAGGGGCAGCGACCACAGGTGCAGTAGACTGCTCCTTCTTCTTGGTCTGCTGCATGGATGTCGCAGCAGACTTACTCCGGGGTCTCCTTCGCCTCCTCCTCCTCCTGCCAGCTGGCGCCTGGGCAGAGTTGGCAGCGGCCATGAGAGAGCCGGGGGCGTTTTCTTCGGCAGCAACGGTGGGTGGTTTTGTTACGGCTGCAGAGGTACGAGCCACTGTGCCGGCTCGTTTGTTCCGCGCCTCCTTGCGGAACACCGGGCAGGCAATGTTGTTGGCCGTATGTGCACCTCCGCAGTTAGCGCAGGTGGGTGGCGATTCAAGCGGCCGTGGGCAGTCCTTCGCGGCGTGCTCCTCTCCGCAGCGCACACAGGCTGGGGGCCTGTGGCAGTTGTGTGACGAGTGCCGGAACAACTGGCATCTATGGCACTGTGCGGGGCCTTTCTTGCCGCGCCATGCCTCTATTTTGACGCCGGGCATACAGAGTAACTCTGTGACGTCAAATATGCCCGGCGTGATGTCTGGGGTCCGCTGCAGCTGCGCGTGGAATAGGCAGCCGGGACGACCGGTGCGCGCCCGTATGGCGCGGACGTACTCCGGGATGTATCCGAGCTCCCGGAGTTCCCTCTCGATGTCCCCGGGGTCGGTATTGGAAGGCAGGCCTCGTATTGCTACCTTCACACTCTGCTCGGCTGGGAGGGAGTAACAATACCAGGATATCCTGGTATCCTTCTCCAGCTGTGTGAGGTAGCGCTGGATGGTTCGGTATTCAGCCTCCGACTTCGGCATGAAGCGGATGCCTTTCCCGTATGCGCGGCTGTTCGGCGCGTACCCTAGCCGCTTCTTGAGCTCCTTGAGGTGCGTCAGCCAGTCCGGTAGTACCTCGACCACGAGTGGCGGGTACCTGGTCTTCGCAGGAGCGGTTGTGGTGGTTGTCGTCGCAGTGGCGGTGGTGGTGGTAGCCACTGGAGTAGGTAGCGGTGCTGCGGCGGTGGTGGCAGCAGTAGGTGTGGCAGAGGTAGACGCATCCACTGCGGTCGCGGTGGCAACGGCGGCGTAGGACGGCCCAGTCTCCATGGGGGAGACTGAGGTCGTGCTGTGTAGGTTGAAGGGCGGCGTCGTAAATATCGCCTGCCTCTTCTCGGCCATCTGGGGGGGTGAGGGGAACCTCTCCGGTGAGATGGTCACCGGTGGCGCCGTGTATCGCGGCGCGCAGTGTGGCTGGTCCAGCCTGTCCGGTGATGGTGCACTGGGTGCACTCTGCGTCAGTGGCCTCTTCTCTCGCCGCTGCTGAGGCACCATCTGCAGGAGGGCAGCTGACGTAGCCAGTGGGACGAGGTGCGGGGGCAAGGCCGCGATGCGTTGGTCGGGCGTGATGCCGGCCGGTGGGGCAGTGTTGGCAGCGGCAGTGAGTGCCGGAGCGGCGCCGGATGAGGGCACGGTGCCGGACGGCTGCATGGCACCGGTCGGTGGCGCGGCGTTGGTGCTCGCCTGCGGCCACACAAACGGGTGCGCGGCGCGGGTGGGTTGCGCGGGTCGCGGGGAATCGGCGGCCGGGGTGACACCTATCGGTGGCACCATCGATGCCACCGATAGGTGTCACCCCGGCCGCCGAGAAAACAGTAGTGAGCCGTGTGATTATCCTCAGAAGTCGGTAGGTGCACAATTATATTATTAAGGCGTCCCCGCGTGAGCGTGTTGTGATGCACACGGAATTTATAATTCGCGAGACCCGAGCGCTGCGAGAATCGACGTCCTCTCGCTACGACGGCCGGCGGGCTAATAATTTATTTGTAATTTAGTGCTGTTTATATACAAAATGTACAACTAGGCTGAGCCAATCCAAATGCAGATAAATAGAAATGTAAAATGATCAAAACAATCAACCAATTAATTTAAAGTACAATCGGCCAATAATATTTGAGTTGAGTTTACGTAAGTAATCCGCCAGGTGGTTCATACGTCGCGCGAGCGTTTTCCCGCGCAAACGGGAACATACTTATACTGGTGTCATAAGCGCGGCGGCTCCATTTGCCGGTCACTCGTCGAGCGAAGATGTCGTGCGTTCGCGCGTCAGCGGGCACGGCGTGCGTCGACGTAATAATATTTGCAGAGCGAAGATTTCTTGAAGTCGTCAGCAACACACGCTGACGAGTTCGCAAGAGAACTCTTCTTGTTTCTATTTAACGTTGCAAAAGTCTATAAAACTGTTCTTTTCAGAATAACAACGAAAGTCCTTGAACAGTCCTTGTCAGGACTATTATCACTTTCTATTTAAGCACTTAAGTCCTTTTCAGGGCTGTGTGTATCCATGTTTCTATTTACACATCACAAAAGTCACTGTAGGGACTGCTAGGTATAGGATAGCTACAGTACTCCCCTTCAAGCGAAGCGTACCGGCAGCTTGATGGTGCGACCGGAACGTGTTGTTTTGATGTCTGTTTGCGGCGGCGGCGTCGGCGTCGTAGGGTTCGCCGGCGCAGGTACTTGTTGTTTGGTAAGGTTATAATGCGGTAAGGTAACTTCGGTATCCTTGGTAACGGTAAGGTTATTGGTTTTCTGGGTAATGGTAATGTTGCTTGAAGGTAATGTGTTGTTATGGTTTGCTGGTAAATTATCACTATCTTCTACGACGACGTAAGCAGGTTTCAGTCGATCGATTGAAATGTTTGCTTGTCGGTCCGGTAATTGTACACAATACACTTTGTCTGTTCGGTTTATAACCTTGTAGGGTCCTTCGTAGGGTGTCTGTAGTGGCTTACGCACTGAATCTACTCGAACGAACACGTGACTGCAATTGAGTAGGTCTTTATGCACGAAAATATTTCTATTATTATTATGATGCTCGGTGAATGCTTGTTGCTATGAATGATTTCACGTAGCTTCTCGACGTAGGTATAATCCATAGCTGTAGGTGTGTATGCGCTTGATGTGAAAAAGTCTCCTGGTAGGCGTAAAATGCATCCGTAGGTTAATTCAGCGGGACTCACGCCGGTGTCAGTGCGCAGGGCGGCGCGTAATCCCAATAATGTTGTAGGTATTTCGTCGATCCACGAGCGCCTGTCGGTGAGCTTTGCGCGTAATGCATTTTTGAGTGAGCGATGCCAACGTTCGATGATTCCGTTGCTTTGCGGGTGGTAAGGAGTAGTTCGATTTTTCTTGATACCCATTAGTTTCATGAGGTTTTGAAATAGTTGGCTCTCGAACTGTCGACCTTGATCTGATGTTAGTGTAGCCGGGCATCCGAAGCGAGATATCCAATGTTGATAGATGATGTTCGCTATTCGATCAGCTGTTATTTCCTCTGTAGGTACGGTCTCAGGCCATCTCCTAAAACGGTCAATCATAGTTACGAGATATCGATGACCTTGAACAGTTGTAGGTAGCGGTCCAACGATGTATATGTGTACGTGTTGAAAACGATCAGTTGGCGGGAAAGATGCAATGCTTGAATGGGTGTGACGATGTATCTTGCTTTTCTGACATTCAATACAGGTTCGCGTCCAGCGGCTGATATCTGCATTCATTGAAGGCCAGAAGTATTTCTGTGTTGTGAGCTTCCGAGTTGTACGGGTACCAGGATGACTTATGTTGTGAACATTGTTGAAAACTTATTTTCTGTATGGCTCGGGGATGTATGGGCGAATATGTGTCGTAGATGTTTCGCAATATAGTTCGATGTCAGTATAAGGTATTGTTATTTTCTTGAGCGCGAGGTGATCGTCGCGTAGTAATTGTTGTATAGTGCTGTCTCTTTCTTGCGCTGTTGCTATGTCGTTGTAGTTGATAGCGGACGGGCCAGTTATGGTTGCTATGCGACTAAGGGCGTCTGCGACGATATTTTGTTTACCGCTTACGTGCCTTATAACGGTGGAGAAAGCGAAAATGAATAATAATTGCCTCGTTCGCTTCGGTGTCTCGGTGGTGGAGTTGATCTTGCTCATTGCGAATGTTAGCGGCTTGTGATCGGTGAATATAATGAGATGACGTCCTTCGAAAATTTTTCGGAAATGTTTGACGGCCATGTAGATAGCTAGTAATTCTCGATCGTAGGTAGAATACTTCAGTTGCGCGTCGTTGAATTTCTTAGAGAAATATCCGAGCGGCTGCCATGTTTCATTTAAGTATTGTTGAATTACGGCACCGGCTGATGTGTCCGATGCGTCACAGAATAGAGCGAGTGTTGCGTGGTGAGATGGATGAGCAAGTAAAGCTGCGGTGATGATGCTTGCTTTACATTGTTCAAAGGCTTGTGTTGCTTCGTCGGACAATGTGATTGCAGTTTTATCTCGTTTCCTCACGTTGTGTAGGTATGAATTTAATGGTGCTTGTAGTGAGGCGGCGTTGGGAATGTGATCGCGGTAGAAATTTAACATTCCTAGGAATCTCCGTAGTTCTTCTATTGTCATGGGTTTGGGGTAATCAGTGATAGCTTTGATCTTTTGTTCGGGAGGCTTGATACCATCTTTTGATACATGATAACCGAGGAACTGAACTTCGGACTTGCCTAGGTTGCATTTAGCGGGGTTGATGGTGATACCATGTGCTTCTAATCTCTTCAGGACGGTGTGGAGGTATTCTCGATGCTGGGTCTCGTGTTCCGAAGCGATTAGTATATCATCTATGAATGGATATACAAAATCCAGTCCTCGCAGTACTTCGTGAATGTAACGTTGAAACGTTTGTCCTGCGTTTTTCAAACCGGGACACATTCGCGGGAATTCAAATAAACCCATTGGTGTGATAATAGTGGTTTTCTCGATGTCCTCTTTTCTTATGCTCAGTTGTTGATAGGCTCGGTTGAGGTCTATTGTTGAGAAGATAGTCTTGCCTGAGAGATTATGTGTGAAATCTTTGACGCGTGGAACGGGATAGCGATCGGGTTTTGTGATAGCGTTGAGTCGCCGATAGTCTCCGCAGACTCGAATGTCACCATTCTTCTTCGGAACGATGTGAAGCGGTGATGACCATGGACTCTTGCTTGGCCTGCATAACCCTTGTTCAATCATATTTTCAAACTCTTTCTTCACAATTTCATATCGGTGCGGTGGTATGGGCGAGCGCGGCTATGTATTGGTGGGCCTTCTGTTTCAATGTAGTATTGCACGTTGATAGAAGAGCTTAACTGCATTGAAGTGAGACGTGTGATGCCGGGATATTGCGCTAAAATGTCGTGATACGACTGTGACTTGTCGATGGTGTACACTGTAGGCATGTTTGAAATGCGAACTGGGGCGTTGACCTTGAGATTCGTGACGCCGTCGATCAATCTTCTGTTTTTCAAATCGACGATAAGTTGGTGATGTTTGAGAAAGTCTGCACCGAGTATAGGTCTTGAAACGTCGGCGACGATGAACTTCCATTTGTATGGGCGTCGTAGGTTGAAGTCGAGCGTTAATGTTTTCTCACCGTACGTAGCTATAGTTGTGTTGTTAGCCGCATATAGTTGGAACGATAGTGGCGTTGCGACTTGTCCTTTCTTTCTAGGTAGTACGGATATGTTCGCACCCGTGTTGACCAGGAAAGATATGTTGGAGTTACGATCTGTTATGTATAGGCGGTGTGAGTTTTCGTGAACGCCAGAGTCCGCCTCCGCTAACGTTCGGCCTAGTTTTCCGACTTCTTATTGAATGTGCAAGGTGACGTGCAGCGTCGAGCTTGTTCTTTGAAACGTCGATGATAATAGCAGAAAGGTGATGGTGATGAGTCTCGACTGCGTTGTTGCGATGGACTTCGGTTGTAAGACGGGCAGCGGTTGCGGCGGTAACCGTTGTATTGGCTGTGCGGTGGTCTTGATTTCAATTCGGCTATTTCTAATGATAACTTGCGTAGTTCGGTGACAAGGAATTGTAGGTCGGCTGTCTGAGTTGGTGGTGATGTCGGTGAGGTTATCGTTTGGACGGCTGAGATGTGAGGTGCAGCTGGTGGCGTCTGTTCCATCATTTTGTCGGCGAGTAACGCTAACTCTTCTAACGACGTCTTAGTTGCGAAGGTTTCGCTGACGGCAAGCACAGAACGTATGTGTGGTGGAAGGTGGTTGGTCCACATGAGTTGCAGCGTACTGTCTGGAACTTTGTTGGTAGCGAGGTTTCTCATACGCCGGAGTAGTTGGGTCGGCTTCTGATCGCCGAGTTCCATCTCTGACAGCAATTTTTGGAATTGGCGGCTGTCGGACTCCTCATAGGCAGATATGAGACGCTCTTTTATCGCCTCGTACTGGTCTTGCTCTGGTGGGTTGTATAGAAGGTCGGTGATTTGCTCGATGTCTTGGCGTTCCAGCTGTGCGATTACCATCTGAGCGAGCTGGGCTTGGCTTTTCTTCAGGTCGTTGGTGGCGGCTTCGAAACTGATAAACCAGAGACGTGGTCGATCACGCCAGAATGGTGGGATACGCATGGGTAGCGTATATGCCACCAATTTCAGCTTGAGTGACGGTGTTGATACTGTTGATGGATGTAGAGTTGAATGAGCTGGCCGGGATAGAATTTTCTTGTTGAGACATGAATGAAACTGTAGAGACTTGTGGAGCAGGGATTCGTTGACTATGCTGGTACTATGGTTGAATTGGGTTGAATGAAGAATATTGCGGTTTTTCGGTGGCTTGATGGGCAGAGCTTTTCCGTTCTTGATTTGTACTTCTTGTGTTCCGGAGAGGGTCACCACTTTGGAGAACTTTGGAGAATGAAGGTATGGTATGTAGAAATCATATTCTTGACTCCAGGATTCAGAATAATTTATTTGTAATTTAGTGCTGTTTATATACAAAATGTACAACTAGGCTGAGCCAATCCAAATGCAGATAAATAGAAATGTAAAATGATCAAAACAATCAACCAATTAATTTAAAGTACAATCGGCCAATAATATTTGAGTTGAGTTTACGTAAGTAATCTGCCAGGTGGTTCATACGTCGCGCGAGCGTTTTCCCGCGCAAACGGGAACATACTTATACTGGTGTCATAAGCGCGGCGGCTCCATTTGCCGGTCACTCGTCGAGCGAAGATGTCGTGCGTTCGCGCGTCAGCGGGCACGGCGTGCGTCGACGTAATAGTATTTGCAGAGCGAAGATTTCTTGAAGTCGTCAGCGTGTGTATCTTCGAGTTTGCAAGAGAACTCTTCTTGTTTCTATTTAACGTTGCAAAAGTCTATAAAACTGTTCTTTTCAGAACAACAACAAAAGCCCTTGAACAGTCCTTGTCAGGACTATTATCACTTTCTATTTAAGCACTTAAGTCCTTTTCAGGGCTGTGTGTATCCATGTTTCTATTTACACATCACAAAAGTCACTGTAGGGACTGCTAGGTATAGGATAGCTACATACTCGTAGTATACGACTACAAGTATACAGTCGTATACTAGTATACAAACATAATATAAAACTTCAAGTAAACGAACGTTACAATATCGTAAATTTTCATGATTTTAATTTTGTATGTCTAAATACGTATATAAAAATGTTGTTGGTTTATGATGCGTAATTATACATACATACATAGACTCACGCCTGTTTCCCCGAAGGGGTAGGCAGAGGCATATTAAACGCCCACTTTTCGCCAGTGTTTTGATCCCACGTAATAGGTAGCGAGCCTATTGCCACTTATCGGGATATTTTGTTTGCCAGAGCCTCGTCCGTTGATCGGCAGGTGCACCACTTGCAGGTGAGGTTGGCTTGGGCACTAAGATCTTGGTGGGAACCCTATGCACCCCTTAATTAGGCGATGCTTAATTAGAGTACTGCTAACCTAATGAGAGCCACCGTTTTCATGCTCTCCACGTAATATGGTGTAATAATAATAATAACAGCTTTCAAACATCACCTTCATCGAGTAATATAAACAAAAAATGTATTACAAGATGAAAAGAAACCTTACAACCGCAGGGCAGCTTTGTGGCGAGCTGAATGTGTGTGGCGACACTGCGGTCCCGAATGCTTTGAGAGAGTCGGTCAGGGCCTCGTCTCCAGCTTGCCTTTACTGGCTGGTCGGAGTGGATTTCCAAGAGCACCCGCAGGACTCTCAACACTGGCTTGCCTTGGTCGGCCGGCCAGAGGGATCCGCAAGAGCTACCAGCTCGGGGGTGAAAGTGTCATTCTCAAGGGCGTAACTACGGGGAAACCCGCTCCGAGTCTCCGTTGTCACGAGACCCGCGATGGTGAAACCGGTGCCGCACCGCTCAACACCCCTAGCCACTCGCACCGGTGTTTCCCTCTGGCTGCCTCTATGGCAGAGTTTGTTTGCTTTGGGCGGCTGTTAAGAGAGGGCCCATCCAGTGAGTTGGCGAGTCACCACCTGCCATCCGGACGGATACTATTAGAGTATTACTGGCAGGTGCCATTTTTCATCCATAAAAATTACAAGTCCATCAAACACCCAATCCCATAAACCAATTAAATAAGGCGCCACATATTACAATAGTCTTACATATGCTGCGGCTAGTCCATAGCTGTTCTCAGTAGTGCAGTTGTGGAGGCTCCGCTGCATGTGTCCCATCCCATTTTAGATTAAAGCACTCTATGGGTTGCTCTCTGCGCGTTGGATCCATATCCCCGTGTAAGCCTCCCAAAGGTCCGGTTATTCTTTTAACACTAAATTTTAGAAGAATAGCCGTGTAACAGAGACACTTACGAATAATAATAATAATTCATTTATTCGCAAGAAAATGGTACATTAACAGGTGTTTATAAATGGTTGGTTACAGCATTTTCTGCCCCTTGGGGCGTGCGAATTGAGTGCAGTAAACGGGTACTACATGGGAATATGAAGAACAAATATATTAGAAACATAACAATGAGTGGCACATGAAACAAAATAACATTTTACTAATATGCATCGGTGATAATATTAGTTGCCTAGGGCCTTATCTTCTAGATATTCCTTGACACTATTATAAGTTTTATTTAATAGTATATTAAAAAGTTGTTTTTTAAATTGGGATATAGGTAACATTTTGATACTTAGCGGAATATGGTTATATATTTTAATTGCCATGCAGTATGCATTTCTTCTAAATAATTCCAATTTAATAGATGGTAGTTATGTATCATCAAATTTTAAAAACTATTCAGCATGATGTTTTACTAGTAAACCTATTTCTAATATGTATAAGCATGGAACAGGTAAAATTTTGTGTTTTTTAAATAGAGGTTTACAGCTTTTCAGTGTATCGACTCCACATACTGCTCGAATAAACTTCTTATGGGTTATAAGAACTCTGTCAACTTCAACCGAGTAACCCCATACAACAATGGCGTATCTGAGCAGGGAGGATACGTAAGCATGGTATGCAGATAGTGCAGCATTAATGTTTACTGTCAGTCTAACTTTTTTTTAAACATTTATAAATCGATCTAATTATTGACTAGTTTTTCTAAATGAGGTTTCCAATTACAATATTTATCGACCCTGATACCTAAAATACGCAATTATCAACAAGGTTTATGTGCGTGTCATTATGATTTAATTTAGATTTGTTGCATATGTTTGGAACTGAATAATATTTGTTTTTGTCATGTTTATCTTAAGGTTGTTTTAATTAAGCCAGCCTATGGCATTATTGAGTGTCGCCACAGAGTGTCGCTTTTATATTTATTTCTAGATTAAGTTTATGTTTATCTTTAATTATTATTGTTGTATCATCAGCAAATAGTATAATTTCCTGGTTGATTGCATCCTAGAAATCGTTAATGTATAACAGAAACAAAAGAGGGGCTAAAATACTCCCTTAGGGCGTACCATAATATTGTTTATTTTGTTCATCGATCTGTATTGCTTTTGTTTATTTTTATAAGTTCTGTTTAATTCGACATATTGTATTCGATTTTCTAGATAACTCTCAATCCAGTTATAAACATTTCCACGTAACCCATAATTTGAGAGCTTTGAGAGCAGTTTTTGGTGACAGACGAAGTCAACAGCTTTTGTCATGTCTAGAAACAGACATGCGACTATAGATTTATTATTTAAGGCTTCTGTAATATGCTTTATTAAAGAAAAACATGCCAATGCAGTGGAACTTTGTTTCCGAAAACCGAACGGTTTTTTATTTAAGATATTACAAGAAGTTAGAAATGTCTCTATTTTGATGTACATAACTTTCTCGAATATTTTGATAGTATAGGTATGAGTGTAATTGCTCTGTAATTATTGATGTTAGTTTTGGCTCCTTTTTTGTGCATTGGCTTAACAATTGACAGTTAAAGACGATCAGGGAATTTACCTTCTACGAGTGACAGGTTAATGATATAGGTTAATGGTGCTACTAAAAAGTGTGCGCAGGTTTTTAATACCTTTGTACTTATATCATCATAGCCAGTAGAATGAGTATTTTTTAAGGAGTTTATTATCTTTAATGTGTCAGAGTTGTCTATTGGTGTGAGAAATAAGGGTCTTATTATTTTGAGATATTTTGGTGATATGGTTAGGTGGGCCTGTATCTTCGTATTTTTAACATTGCAGTGATACATAGTAATTGTTAAATAAATTACAAATTTTAATAGGCTTGGTGTAGATCCTTTTGTTAAATTCTATTGATTCTATGTGTGCGCTAGTTATTGCTTTATTATTGTTTTCTTTAATAATTTTCCATGCAGCTGAGCAGGCATTTTTTGCGTTTTTAATGAAGTTTAGATTGTTTATTTGTTGCACTTTGTTGATACATTGTTTTAATATTGTTGTATAATTGTTATACCTTGTCTTATTCTGTCTTTTATTGTGTCTATCAAGATGATATTTCAAGTATAGCATTCTTTTTCTTATACAACATCGTTTTATATTTTTAGTTAGTTTTTTTATTTTTTACGTGTTTTGACTACACTTACACTTTTTGTCGTTATTTTGGGGAAACATAAAGTATAAAATATGGTGATAGTGTCATGGCAGGTGTTAAATGCTTCATTTGTACTTTGTTGTTCGTACACCTCAGTGAAGCAAATGCAAATTTTTGATGCAGTTTTTGAATTTGACCATGTTTTCCTGGCTTAGATCTCTAATGGTTTTGTATTGATACTTATAAGATTTGTTATTTACACTGTAGGTCTCATTGTTGATAGTCAACGATTGGGCAGTTTCATGGTCAGATAATGCTAGGTAATGAATATTAGATTTACCTTCGTGAACGTTACTTACAATTTGATCTAAACAAGATGATTTTCGCGTCGGTAATGTTATGTGGCTTTTTAAGTTATTGTTTTAAGTATGGATTGTAATTCACTGGATACCTTTTACCTACTTTAATGTATCAATGTTCCAATCTACACAGATAATAACGTTTTATTAGACTTTTTGCATAGCTTATCAGTGAGTTTTTCAAATTTATTTAAGAATATACTTGTGCTGGATGAGAGTGTTCTGTAAATGCATACTATTACAAGATTAAAAGTAGTAATTTCTTTAGCACTACATTCAAAATGAAGGGGGACTGAAGGTGGTAAGTTGCTAATATGTTTGTATGCCAGGTCATGCTTTATTAGTATGCATGAGCCTCCTCTGCGTTGGTTAGGGCGTGAGAAAAACAAAACTAATTTGTAATTGCCTATTCTAAGGTTGGGTTCAGATCCTTGTTTTAAAAAGGTTTCTGTTAAACAGATAATGTCAATATTACCTATATTATTCGATAAATCATTTATGGCTACCTCAATAAGCTCTTATTTATTTATTACGCCTGCTATATTTTGGTGTATTATTGTAGTAGTTCTTGGCTTAATTTTATCTGCGAAAACAAATAGTATTTTGGGCCTTTTTTGGTGGTTGTATAGTTGTAAAATAATTAGTTATTTTAGTTTGTTTAGTTTTTGTATTAGCTGGTATATTTGTTTGTGTACAGTGTAGTGGTAAGAGAGAGTATACTCCACTTCCATCTTTGTGGATCATGTAAAATCTTATTTTGGTATATTTCATTGTGTTAATTCATATATTTTTTTTTAATTTATTCTTTATGCACAAAAATAGTACACAGGTGGACTTAATGCCTAGTGGCATTTTCTGCCAGTCAACCTTTTGGTGGTGCAGAGATAGATGAGGTAGGTACATTAGCCATGTGGTGAAAATAGGATATCTACTAAATACATATTAATAATTTAGATACATATTATTAACCATAAATATACTATAGATATATATAATTATTCATAGATATGATACACACATAAATATAATACATAAATATATTACATACATAAATACATAATTATGCTATAGCTGATGAGAGTGATGAGCCAATTCCTTCAACTTATCAAAGAGAAGATTCCGTAGTTTCGTTTTAAATGCATAACGGTTGGTGGCAATTCTAACTTCAGGAGGGAGCCTGTTCCATAGCAGCGAGTATTGTGAACTTAAATATTATACGGATGTCAGATAGATAAAATATATTTAAATCGTGGGATATTCGACGTCCGTTTATAATTTGAGTCAAATTTGATTACTGACGTCCGTATATCCGTTTTATAAACGTAGTTTGGTGTAGGCCACTGTGTTCATTTTGAGTTTATTTGATATAATTTTGTATTTTCTCAAGTGACCTGGTTATTACTTAATAGTAACTATCATAACTACCTCATTAAAAGTGTTCCTAAATAATGATAATTTTAAAGTAGAAGTAAGTAGATAGGTAACTTTAATTAAAGTAACTATTTCTTGTGTCATGATTTATGTCCCTAATTTTACACCATAACAAAATGTCAAATGCGTCTAATTACAACAAAACTACCTAAATGTTATTTTTTAATCGGCGCAGTGATTTAATTTGTGTTAGATTTTATTTTTTGTTTATTGTTTAGCAGGGTATTTATACAAATCACTTGTGCGAATCACAGTTATTTAGACATATATGTACTAATACGGACGTTATAATGTCGTAAAAGTTTCACAATATCTGTCATTTGACGTCCAAGACGTCAAAAGATTAATAGTTTAAAACTTTTACAATATTGCCACGTCCGTATACCCGTAGTTATCTAAATACCTGTAAAACTTGCAAATGATTACATACATGGACGTTTGAGGCTAAGCGTATGCTTTTACGTAGATATGCGTATGACTTTGTAACTCAGTGCAGTTGATGCAGACATAGGTAGTCAGCTTCTGCCAGAGCAGAACCTGAGCCGCAGCATATGCAGCTGTCAGTATGTTCCGGTATTAAATAATCGTTGCGTCACCCAAATCTCAGCATACGCTTAGCCACAATTTCGTTACAAGTTTGATACTATCTATCATTTGACGTCCAGGATGTTAAATGACAAATAGTTTGAAAATTTACGATATTGTAACGTCCGTATACTACGAGTATACGGACGTTACAATATCGTAAATTTTCACAATTTTAATTTCGTATATCTAAATAGGTATATAAAAATTTTGTTAGTGTAAGATGCTTAATTAGGGTTCTGCTAACCTAATAAGAGCCACCGTTTTTATGCTCACCACGTAAAATCGTGTAAAATCTTATCTTGGTATATTTCATTGTGTTAGTTAATATTGCGAACTTTAATATTATACGGATGTTAGATAATGGAAATATATTTCAATCGTGGGATATTCGGCGTCCGTTTATAATTTGAATCAAATTCGATTACTGACGTCTGTATATCCGTTTTATAAACGTAGGTTGGTAAAGCCCACTGTGTTCGACTTGAGTTTATTTGAGATAATTTACTTATCAGCACTTAACTATCATACCTACCTTATTAAAATTGTTCCTAAATAATAATAATTTGAAATTAGAAGTAAGTAGATACCTTCAATTTAAGCGACTATTTCTTGTGACTGTGATTTATATCCCTAATTTTACACCAAAACGAAATGTCAAATGCGCCTTATTACCAAAAAGATCTAAATGTTATTTTTCAATCGGCGTGGCGATTTAATTTGTGTTATATTTTATTTGTCGTTAATTATTTAAGAGGGTTTAAACAAAGCACTTGTGTGATTCACAGTTATTTAGACACATTTACTTATACGTACGTTATAATGTCGTAAAAGTTTCACATAATCTGTCATTTGACGTCCAAGATGTCAAATGATTAATAGTTTGAAACTTTTACGATATTGCCACGTCCGTATACTCGTACTTATCTTAATACCCGTAAAACTTTCAAATGTTTACATATATGAACGTTTGAGGCTAAGCGTATGCTTTTGCGTAGATATGTATACTACGAGTATACGGATGTTACAATATCGTGAATTTTCATGATTTTAATTTCGTATATCTATATACGTATATAAAAATGTTGTAAGTTTATGATGCTTAATTAGGGTACTGCTAACTTAATGAGAGCCACCGTTTTTATGTTCACCACGTAAAATCGTGTAAATCTTATCTTGGTATATTTCATTGTGTAAGTTAATATTGTAAACTTTAATATTATACGGATGTCAGGTAATTGAAATATATTTAAATCATGGGATTTTCAACGTCCGTTTATATCAAATTGGATTACTGACGTCCGTATATCCGTTTTATAAACGTAGGTTGGTATAGCCTACTGTGTTCGACTTGAGTTTATTTAAGATAATTTTGTATTTTAAGTGACCTGATTATTACTTATCAGTAAATATCATATCTACCTCATTAAAAGTGTTCCTAAATAATAATGATTTTAAATCAGAGGTAAGTAGACAGGTACCTTTAATTTAAGTTACTATTTCTTGTGACTGTGATTTAAATCTAAATGTTATTTTTCAATCGGCGCGGCGATTTAATTTGTGTTAGATTTTATTTTTTGTTTATTGTTTAGCAGGGTTTAAACAAATCACTTGTGCGATTCACAGTTATTTACACATATATGTACTTATATGGACGTTATAATATCGTAAAAGTTTCACAATATCTGTCATTTGACGTCCAAGATGTCAAATGATTAATAGTATGAAACTTTTACGATATTGCCACGTCCGTATACTCGTATGTGTCTAAATACCTGTAAAACTTGCAAATGATTACATATATGGACGTTTGAGGCTAAGTGTATGCTTAAATATGCATATGATTATCTCCAATACTACGTTAGTACTATTTTTTATATATGCCAATACTTCTCATAATTTAGAAATAAGTAAATAGGTACTTTACATTTAAGTAAGTATTTCTTGTGATATTATCGTAATAAATTGCATTGATCTCAATATTTGTTTTATTTTCATAACTTTAAACTTCACGCTTACGCTAGCATACCTGCACTATAACATAGAAATAATATTTATCCACCTACTTATTAAATATTAAAGAAAGAAGAGCGGCAACGTTGCACTGTTCATAGGAGTTGCGATAGATAGGAAAACGTAAATTAAATTATGTATATCACGGGAAGCCAGATAATTGATAGTGTTGGCTGGAGTCCTAATTGATTTCACTATGGTTGTTAATATACGTATATTTGTATATCAATATGTGTCAAAATTTCAGAAAAATAATATGCACACAGTATTTGACATTGCCTTAGCGACTAATATTCGCTGTAATAGTTCATATTTTTTAAGTGGAACTGGTGGACGTCATAATAATGCGATGTAAAAGGGCGGCAAATAGATAGCGTGATGTAAATATATATATATATATATATATATATATATATATATATATATATATATATATATATATATATATATATATATCGTACCTTTAGAATTGAAGTGGCTTAACTCAAAAATTTAGGAAAATGAGTTTAATACACCGAACGATTTGTAAATACGTATTCTATCGGTTCATTAAAATTAAACCGACGCTTTTGGGCCGGAAAAGGACAAACGTACTATTTCTGTCTCATTTAAATCACGCCATACCCGCGCGTCCCTTAGTATTAAAGAACCCGTTTCAGTGTTGCGACGATAGTGCTAAGCGTTGTGTGTCGCGCGAGCGCTCCGTAAGCGACGTAAACCGTATTCCGCCGTTTTAATTCTAAACTTATGGTAAGTTATTTGATCAGTATTTAATTTTGTAACGACATTTTATTACATTTTATTGGTTTAGGACGTTTCAATACTAAATAAGATAATATTGTGGTGACGTATTTGTACTGCCCTCATTTTTTTATTAAACATTACATGAATTGTGGATCCGAATTTTATATTATAGCATTACGTTACTAACAGATTTTGTGACTATGGAGACTTAAACGTAAATATGTTTATTCTTTAATTAATTCTACCCCGCTTTGAGAGTTTATAATTATAATGTCTTTTTATTTCAGATCAAGTTAGAGGTTAAAAGAAGAGCAGATCACATTTTTCAATTATTGAATATCCATAATGAAAATACTAGCCTTGGTTGGCAACCTGTCTAGGAGAAGGAAAACGCCGAAATTTAACCAAACGTTCGGGGGTTGGGTCTCGGTAGCCTTGGTTGGCAACCTGTCTAGGAGAATGAAAACTTCGAAATAAAACTAACTTTAAGGGAGCATACGAGGCACAAAACCCCGATCTAAGGTGTGAAGTTGTGAATCGCCTCGTGCCGAGGGATTTGTGGCAATATGGCAAGATCGTAAACGGAGGGTGCATGTGTTGGTGGTCCACGGCACAGCTGTGATTCCACCTTACCCCCGTAAAGGGCTCTGCGGGGAGGGACAGTCTAGATCCATTAATCTCGTGGGAACGCTATGGGAACAAAAACTACTTCTCCATACGGCGGCAACGCGGTTTGTCGTTCCCCGCGAGGGCGAAAAGCGGCCTACGGAAAGCCGTTTTGCAACGTTGAATGTTGGAGGAGGGATGGACGGTAAATTGGATGAAGTATATCAGATGATGGATGATAGAAAGATTGTTCTGTGTATGAATGAAAAAAAAAAAGGAAGGGTTGTGACACTACCAAGCACGGTGCATACTCGGCGTATTGGTCTGGGGTAGACAGTACCACCAGAGCCTGCAAGGGAGTTGGTATAATAGTCTGCGCGAATGAATGAGTGCGTAAAAGAGTTTGAATGTGTAATGCTAGGCTAATATGGATGAGAATGAAAGTAGTACCTACTCGTGTCCTTAGAGGTTTACGCCCCGGTCAATATAGTAAAGGGCATGTGACAACAAGAACAAGACGAAAGACAGGAGTTTTAGGAGAGTTTAAGAGAGATTTTCAGGAACTGTAAGGATAACGAAAGACTAATTTTGTTAGGCGATTTCAATGGATGGGCGAGATGGGTTTGAAAGGGTTTTAGGTGAATTCGGTGGTGAGAGCGTGAATGAAAATGGCAAAGTACTGCTCGAGGTTTGTTTGCAGTGGAGCCCTTGTGTGACAAGCACCATGTTTGATCACAAATGGGCTACATATGTGTACACGTGAGGCGAAAAATGTTAGAAGAAGTACGATTGATTTTGTAATAGTAGATGACCAATTGAGAAAGAATGTGATAGATACGAGGGTGTACTGGGAGTTTGGCATCCATACAGACCACTTTTTGGTGTTAAGCCGGATAAGTGGGCTCTTTAAACGATGGCGACACCGAAAATACAATAAAGAGAGTCTTGGAAAGAATAAAAGTTGAAAACCTACAAGAGAAAGATGTGAAAGATGAATATAAACGAAGATTGATAGCAAGATTTGAGAGGTTCGATTGCAACAATGATATGAAAGAATTATGGCAGCAGGAATATGTAGTGTGATCAAGAGAAAGAAAATACGAATGACTATGAATACATGGTGGGACAAGGGTGTGCAATCACCAGTGTCAGAGAAGAAGAAAGCTTGGTTAGATTGGTTGGCTGCTAAAGCAAATGAAAGAATGGGAAAAGCAACGGGTGAGGACATAGATGAAGCTAGAAAAGAGTTTGTTAGATCAAAAAAAATTGTGAAAGAGATGGTTAAAAAGAAGAAAGAGGAAAGAAATATGATTTTTTTCGAAGAAGAACACACTCCTCGGAATACACATCGATCAGAGACATGAATGGGAAGATACTGAATGGTTTATCGTGCGTGATGAAGAGATGGAAAGAGTATTTTGAAGGATTATTTGAAAGAACGGCGATAGAGACACCCACTACTGAAATGTATGGTAATGACAGCAATGGTGAAAGCGATATTGACATGGATGAGATTTTGAAGGCACTGGGAAGTATGGAATTAGGTAAGGCTGCAGGATATGATAAGATTACAGTCAAAATGCTGAAGGCTGGACAGACACTGTCAAAAGCTTATTGTAATAAAATAGAGCTGGCAGAAAATAAAAAAATGATTTGAATTACCCTATAGGAACTATCGTCCGTGTGGTGACGGATTAAGAATACGGATTGTCACTACCCCATATCATCCCATGGGTGTCGTAAGAGCCGACAGAGGGACCATATTATGCAGAGAACAGCACTTTAAGAGAAGGAAAACTTGATACAAACCCTATACCAAACCCGTTTGGCCAGCGGGGTATAGTAGGCTGATTCCTCCTTTCAAAGGAGAGGCCTAGTCCAGCAGTGGACTGTTAAAGGCTGATGATGATGATGATGATGATAGGAACTAAAGTAATTCCTAGTACATACGCCTGGTTTCATGACATGGTTTTGTAATTTGTTACTACCTATTATTCTATCTATTCTGTTATTTATTGTTATATATAGTTATTTATTTTGTAATAAGTATTAGTTAGGCTAAAATATATAATATTTTTTAGTAAAGATGATTACCTGATGTTGGTAGGTGTTGATTGTGGTGAGTGTATAACGATGATGATGCAAAATATCAAAATAAACGATTATGAAAGCATGATATGTTTTTCACTTTCCTTTAATTTAGCAAATTATCAACAATTAAACTAGCATATTACTCAATAAGGCATATTGCATAAAACACAACTTTAGAAATTAATCGCCTCTTTTTTAAATGGTCTGTTTTTTATTGGTGTCCTTTAGAAATAAATAGACTTAAAATAAAATAAGCCAAAAAAAATTAATAATTTTCGGTAAATAAGTGACACATTTTTTTAAAATAATTAATTAACCATAATTATGTTTAATTAATTATAGCTATAATATAGCAAATAATCTTTAAAATAATTCCTATTCTAGGGTTTAAAAGTAAAATAATGACATCAAATTGGTTTCTGCAAGTATTATAATCCAATAACTAAAAAACGACCAATTCATTGAATACATTTTTGGCGTTTACCAAAAAATACGAATTTCGAATTAGGTCAGTACAATTCTAAAGTGCGATATATGTATATATATATGTCTTCTTATATTGAGATTCTTTACAATAATCATTATGTAATGTACAGTTGAATGTGTGTACTTTATTGTTATTGTATCTAGTGTAACATTTTCAACACAATGTATATTCTTAAGAAATAAATACTTATGCCTTATGCGTGGGTGTTAGCTATCACGACATGATTTATTACGTTAAGTAGCCTATGTCACTCTCCAGCCTCCTAAATATGCCAACACACAAAATTCATACCGCTATAGTGCTTCATTGCAGCGTGTAAGACAGCTCTTATTTTCTATGAATCATATAATAATTAGTACAGATAACTGAAATGTATTTTTCTAAATTATTTTTGTAATATTTTTGTGAAAAAGAAACAACCACACATTCATTCTCACAAACTTCCCATTGCTAATAGTAGTGGGGATAGGAAGAATATAAACCTTTTTACTTTCACCTTCGACTTTAATTTGAAGTTTTTTTTTCTTATATATTTCAACCACCTTTCCATCGATCTCAGTCCACGATTTTTATTTCATCCTAAAACCCTATAACTCTTTACATTGGAAGTCAAACCTTTTGCGAGGATTAATGTGAGGTAAACCAGGCAATTTTGAAATCCGATGTCCCCACGATATCTCAGGTATCGACTGCCCATCTAAATCACGCCAGCCAAAAATGGTCTTAAACCTTTTCAGATGAGATTTATTATAGGTACGCAAAAGGTTAACTAGGTATTTGTGGCATATCAATAGGTATGTAAAATTAGTCCGAAGAATGCAATTTGCTGGATTTCAATTTTGAGACAGCAAAAACATTTTCTCATAAGTTCAAAAACACTTCAACTTAGGTACTAAAATCTTTTAACTTAGCTATTTCTAGCAAACAAGCCAATGCGCACCAAAAGACATTAGCAAACAGTTTGACTTCAGTGCAAGCAATAGTTGCGTAATATAGATCAGTGTTCACTCAAGGCGCGATAGCTTAGTGGAGATACCAACAGGCTGCACATGTAGAGGGTATTCAAGGGGTATTCACGGGTTTCAATCTACGGCACGCACCAATGACTTTGCAGAGTTATGTGCGTATAAAATTTTTAATTATTGCTTACCCCGTGCCTCGGAGAGCACGCTAAGCCGTCGGTCCCGGTTGTCATGAAGATCTTTGACAGTACCTTCTAAATAAACTGACACTGGTCTAAGCCATGGAATATCGCTATCCCTTCGGGTTGCAGAGGTCAGACAGGCAGTCACTCTGTGGAAAAGCTAATATTCAGCCAGGGATGCCTTCTTTTTTCATAATGTTTTTTGTCCGAATATACTTCGGCATAACGATTTTGGCACAATTTGTTTTGGCATAATAATACTTTGGCATAATTTTTTGGGCATACATTTTATGTTGGCATAATCATCTTAAAGACTAATTTGTTTTGTCATAAATTTGATTCGCATAACGTTAGTAGGCCTAATGACTATTAGCATAACGTTAGTAGGCCTAATGACTATTAGCATAACGTTAGTAGGCCTAATGACTATTAGCATAACGTTAGTAGGCCTAATAACTATAAGCATAACGTTAGTGGGCCTAATGACTATTAGCATAATATTTATATATTTAACTTGTAAAAAATGTATATACTGTGCAACAAAAGTTAGTGACAGAACCGAATTGCTGCAAAACCGACTCCACGTAGTCTTGTTTGTCCTACCCCTAGAGTGTTATTTAAAATCGCGTAGGTGCGAAGCCCTGGAGGCCCGCAGCGCCGGAGCCGTGACAGAAGCCCTGCCTGCTGCATGTTGCATGCTAGCTTGAATGCTGCAAGCTTGCTTGCATGCTGCATGCTTGCTTTTTTGCTGCATGCTTGCTTGCATGCTGTATGCTTGCTTGCTTCATGCTTCCTACAGCGAAAAATATGCCAAAAATACATTGCCAAAGTTATTATATCCAATTTGTATTGTATTGCAATCATTATGCTTAAATAAATTTATGCTTTAGGATATTATGCTTAAAGAAGTTATGCTTTAGAACTTTATGCTTAGTAAATTTATGCTTAAGGATATTATGCTTGAAAAAGTTATGCTGTAGAACATTATGCATAGTAAATTTATGCTTTAGAATATTATGCTTAATCATTATTATGGTTAGAGATATTATGCTTAAAAATTATACGTAAGCTGTTATGCGTAATTATATTAAGCGAAAATATAATTATGCCAAACAAAATTATGCTAAGTTCTATTAGGTCTTAAAATTTAATGCAAATGTATGGGGAACCATTCAGCCAAATCCAGTTAGACTAGTAAGCGGACCCCAGGTTGAAACTTGGATAACGCTAGGAAGATGATGATGAGAGCAGTGTTCAATCGCAGTGCGGCAATCGTGTGCTGTTGAATGCCAAAAGTTATGAAAGATAGCTATCGTGTGACAAATATTAAGTATATCTATACTAATGGGTACTTAGTAAACCAATGGCGGCATTGTGTTTTGAAGATATTATTTCCTTAAGACACCAACAAGTGTTGCTTAGCCGGTCTCACTTTCAAAATTCTATTAGAGTAAAAAATCGACTTTGTTCTTCCTACACTTTTACTTTATGTGTGTGTCTAGCAAAATATAAATCGCAAACTATTTGCTTAGTGCAAACTTTAGTTTCTCACGTCGAGAAAATGCCTTTTATTACGGCACCGGTATCTGAAGATGTGCGTTGTAACTTTTTTAAGTACTTCCTGTGCCTTATTGAGGCCGTACAAGGCTTTATTACGGTAGTTTTCGAAGTTGTTTGTATGCTTACATTAGTTTCTTCACTGTGTTAATATTGTGTCACAAGTTATCGGGGAAGGCTGAGGCTACTTTTATGCTTACTACATTTTTGGCGGTGAATTGGTCTAAACGTTGAATACCGTCTTTTGAGTTACGAAGAACACATCTTATCCTACCGTAAAACAGATAATATGTTTTTAAATTTCTCCTAGCACCATGGATATAGTCAGATCCAAGACTAAAATAGCATCTGGGATAATAATCTATTTTAAACTTTCGCGATTGGTATACATCATACAAGTTTATTGAACGGGCTCCCATAAGTGAACTAATTATACTGTTATAGTTGATTGAATCTGGCGTTACTTGGCGGAACTCTATTGTAACCTAATGGAAGGAAAAGGAACCCACCACGCACCCTCGGATTGCCCACCCCAACTATTGCAATAGAAAAAGGTTGACAATACCGAACTCCTCTAAAGACAAAGGATAAGGGGTAGATGGAATAATGCGGAAATGGGTTCCAGGAAAATAAATGACTTGCAGTATCCCGCTCTATGCACCGACTATGCTTCGACACGTGTTTCGCCTCTCCACGAAGTATCCTCAGGACCGATGGGCAACGACTGAGCGCTGTTCTACCGCGTGCATGTCTTTTATGTGCTCGTACTTTCTAATTTCCTCCGTCGCTCGACTGGTGTACGTCATTATCACGGTATGCGAACAAATTGAGCAGAGGGGACCCGTTGAAGTTAGTTTGCTCGTTCAGTAATGTATTTTTGTCTCGTTTTAATATCTCTAATTGTTCCAATACGCACATTCTGAAACCTTTTTGGCACGTGTGTATAACGTCAAAAGAATGTCCGCTATTTAAACTGTGACCCGTGTGGAGTAAATGCTCTGCAAAATGAGACTTTTCAGGCTGGTTGTTTCTATATGCCGCTAAGTGTTCTTTATATCGCAGCTCAAAACTTCTACCAGTTTGTCCTATGTATTTGCTTTGGCATTGGTCGCACGATAAACAGTAAATACCAGACTTTCTGTTTTTACATACTTTATCTTTACCATTACACAGAAACTTTAGCGTCTTATACGGTTTATAGGCCGATTTTATACCATTTCTTCTCAATATACGCGCCATACGTTCAGTTAGGCTGCCGAAACAGGTAAGCACAGCAATGTTCTTCACGGGATCTTTTATGGATGGATATAAAAGCGACTTGGCCAAACTATGTTGTTTCCCTCGAATCGACTTATCAATTAAACGTTTACGATACCCATTCACTTGAGCTATATGATAAATAGTATTTAATTCTTTATTATATGATTCTAGACTCAGTGGCACATTTAATAATCTATGAATCATACTATGGAATGCTGCTAATTTGTGTTGTGATGGATGACAGGACGAAGCTGGTATTGTAGTATCTGTATACGTCGGTTTTCGAAAAATAAAAAACGAGTGGCAGGTACCCTTCCTTTTGATAGTCAAATCTAAGAAGTTGATCGAGTTGTTTTGTTCTATTTCTAATTTAAACTTTATCTTGGGGTGTATACTATTAATTCTTCTAAGGAAACAGTGCAGCTGACGTTCAGTGCCCTTCCAAGCTAGCAAAATATCGTCAACGAATCTATAATAATATAATATGTTTTGTTCTTTCACCAAATGTTCGTGTTCGTAGTTATTCATGAATATATCTGCTAACAGTGGACTAAGCGGCGAACCCATAGCCAAACCTTCTTTCTGTAAGTTGTATTTGCTGTCGAATTAAAATAATTCTGTCTACTGCATAACTCGGTTAACTTTAGAATGTCGTTAATCTGTCCCGGGTGTATTTTATTCCTTTCCAACATACTTCTAATTATAACGAGGCATTTTTATAAGGCACGTTAGTGACTAAGCTTTCTACGTCCAAAGACACCAGTTTTATGTTATTAGGTAGACATATGTGTTTAATTTTGTTTATTAAATCGTAACTGTTTTTCAGGCTGTATTTTGCGGCGAAGGACGTCTTCTCTTTAATCAAAGCATTTAAATATTTTGCTAACTTATATGCAGGAGCGTTGACATATGAAACCACTGGACGAATGGGCACCTGATCCTTTTGTATTTTTGGCAAACCAAATAACAGAGGACACTAGCCGCGGATACAATAGGCAGCGATAGCCGAGTGGATATACCAACAGACTGCCATGCAGAGGGTATCAGGTTCGAATCCACGGCGCGCACCAATGACTTTTCGGAGTTATGTGCGTATTGAATTGTTAATTATCGCTTGTCCCGTGCCTCGGAGAGCACGTTAAGCCGTCGGTCCCGGTTGTCATGAAGATCTTTGACAGTCGTTACAAGGCGTCAGTACCTTCTAAATAAACTGACACTAGTCTAAACCATGGAATATCGCTATCCCTTCGGGTTGCGGAGGTCAGACAGGCAGTCGCTCCGTGGAAAAGCTAATATTCAGCCAAATCCGGTTAGACTAGAAAGCGGACCCCAGACTGAAACTGGGATAACGCTAAGAGAAAGAAGAAGAAATAACAGAGGACACTGAGGGTTCATCGGTATAATACGTTTCGCTAAATACGAGTCTGGTGGAAAAAGGTAATTACTTGATTTTATACTGATTCATTACATTTTCTACTGATTTCATGCAGAACTAAATCTCAGTTGATGATGAAATGATTTGGTGGTGAATAAGGCGGATAAAGGCAACAACGTAGTAATTATGTCTCGACTCCAATATAACAGTTAAGTCCAGGATGTAATATGCACAGACGATTTCTTGCGCCTTCCTTACGAACCTACCAAACGATTTCATGCAGAACTAAAACTCAGTATAAAATCAAGTAATTACCTTTTTCCACCAGACTCGTATTTAGCGAAAAGTATTATACCGATGAACCCTCAGTGTCCTCTGTTATATGGTTTGCCAAAAATACATAAGGATCAGGTGCCCATTCGTCCAGTGGTTTCATATGTCAACGCTCCTGCATATAAGTTAGCAAAATATTTAAATGGTTTGATTAAAGAGAAGACGTCCTTGGCCGCAAAATACAGCCTGAAAAACAGTTACGATTTAATTAGCAAAATTAAACACATATGTCTACCTAATAACATAAAACTGGTGTCTTTGGATGTAGAAAGCTTATTCACTAACGTGCCTTATAAAGAATGCCTCGTTATAATTAGAAGTATGTATGAAAGGAATAAAATACACCCGGGATAGATTAACGACATTTTAAAGTTAACCGAGTTGTGCAGTCGACAGAATTATTTTCAATTCGACAGCAAATACTACTTACAGAAAGAGGAAACCCTCTTTCTGTAAGTAGTATTTGCTGTCTGCTAACAGTGAACTAAGCGGCGAACCCATAGCCAAACGGCTATGGGTTCGCCGCTTAGTTCACTGTTAGCAGATATATTCATGAATAACTACGAACAAGAACATTTGGTGAAAGAACAAAACATATTATATTATTATAGATTCGTTGACGATATTTTGCTAGCTTGGAAGGGCACTGAACGTCAGCTGCACTGTTTCCTTAGAAGAATTAATGTGTGGTTGACGGCATAGAATACAAGTGTCACCACCCCCTATCTTCCCGTGGGTGTCGTAAGAGGCGACTAAGGGATAACACGATGCAAATACCATCTATGCGTAGAGACGGAAAACTCGACATCAAACCCTATACGACTGTCTCGTTGGTCTCGCGGCATAAATGTGCGCGTGGGATCAGGAGGTCCCGGGTTCGATTTCCTGGGTCGGGCAGTGTTATTGAGTTTTTCTGTCACGAAATTCTCAGTAGCAGCACGGAGTCTGGAAATGTGCCCGGTACGGCAATAGGCTCGCTCCTTATTACGTGTGACTAATATATCTGGCTAAAAGTGGGTGAAGAGATACACCTCTGCCTACCCCTTCGGGGATAAAAGGCGTGACGATATTTATGTATGTGTATGTATGTACACCCCAAGATAAAGTTTAAATTAGAAATGGAACAAAACAACTCGATCAACTTCTTAGATTTGGCTATCAAAAGGAAGGGTACCTGCCACTCGTTTGAAATTTTTCGAAAACCGACGTATACAGATACTACAATACCAGCTTCGTCCTGTCATCCATCACAACACAAATTAGCAGCATTCCACAGTATGATTCATAGATTATTAAATGTGCCACTGAGTCTAGAATCACATAATAAAGAATTAAATACTATTTATCATCTTAATATATAAAATCCTTGCGTTACTGACTGACTGACAGACACGCTACAGCCGAAACTATTGGGCGCAGGAAGCTGAAATTTGGCATGTATGTTCCTTGGAGACCGTAAGGGTGCACTAAGAAGGGATTTCCCGAAATTCCCACGGGATCGGCCAAAACGAGTAAATTAAAAAAAAATGCAAGCGTAGCTGCTAGCATCCCCTAGTTTATCATATAGCTCAATTGAATGGATATAGTAAACGTCTAATTGATAAGTTCATTTGAGGGAAACAACATAGTTTGGCCAAGTCACTTTTATATCCATCCATAAAAGATCCCGTGAAGAACACTGCTGTGCTTACCTATTTCGGCAGCCCATCTGAACGTATGGCGCGTATACTGAGAAGAAACGGTATAAGATCGGCCTATAAACCGTATAAGACGCTAAAGTTTCTGTGTAATGGTAAAGATAAAGTATGTAAAAACAGAAAGTCTGGTATTTACTGTTTATCGTGCGACCAATGCCAAAGCAAATACATAGGACAAACTGGTAGAAGTTTTGAGCTGCGATATAAAGAACACTTAGCGGCATATAGAAACAACCAGCCTGAAAAGTCTCATTTTGCAGAGCATTAACTCCACACGGGTCACAGTTTAAATAGCGGACATTCTTTTGACGTTATACACACGTGCCAAAAAGGTTTCAGAATATGCGTATTGGAACAATTAGATATATTAAAACGAGACAAAAATACATTACTGAACGAGCAAACTAACTTCAACGGGTCCCCTCTGCTCAATTTGTTCGCATACCGTGATAATGACGTACACCAGTCGAGCGACGGAGGAAATTAGAAAGTACGAGCACATAAAAGACATGCACGCGGTAGAACAGCGCTCAGTCGTTGCCCATCGGTCCTGAGGATGCCTCGTGGAGAGGCAAAACACGTGTCGAAGCATAGTCGGCGCATAGAGCGGGATACTGCAAGTCAGGTATTTTCCTGGAACCCATTTCCGCATTATTCCATCTATCCCTTATCCTTTGTCTTAAGAGGAGTTCGGTATTGTCAACCTTTTTCTATTGCAATAGTTGGGCTGGGCAATCCGAGGGTGCGTGGTGGGCTCCTCTTTCCTTCCATTAGGTTACAATGGAGTTCCGCCAAGCAGCAAGCATAGCTGTACAGGCGAAATTATACATCAAACTTACGAAGCAACACCGTGTCGCATGTCAAAACGTGTGGTTTAATCAGAAATGTAAATATTACAACGTTATTACAAATTATATTGCTATTCGTTCCAATACGCGTAACCGAGCTGCCAACATAGCGATACAGAAGGCTCAAAAAATTTGGTTGGGGGAAGAGGCAATGCGTTGGTTCACGGTCCGTGATAACTTAAAACTTCATTTAAAAATACTCCACTTAGAGCTTTCATTTAATTTGCACAATGTTGAGTTCGATTTATTAGACAAAAAAGCTAGTGAATTAGCATCAACTGTAGCTCACGAAAAGTATATCATTCAAAGCAGGAAGTTACAAGAATTGATAGAAAAAAGATTTACACCATCAGACTATAGTGGAAATACTACTTGTCACCATCAATTTTATTCTAGAATAAAAAAACTTTCGAACACCACTTTCACATGTGACGAGAATTCACTTTTGGAGAAGGGGTTAAAGTATAGCCTCTAAAAATTACTCAAAATTCTTTGGAAACATTGGCGGTGGATGCAGAACTAGCTATTACCAGAAACAAAAAAGATAATATAGTCAAGAGTTTTGCTGTCCATCATTTAAAAACATACAAATCTACCAACTTCAACAACTGCGAGTTGAAAATATATAAATCTATACAAAACAAGATTCAGCAAAATGATTTGGTGGTGAATAAGGCGGATAAAGGCAACACCGTAGTAATTATGTCTCGACTCCAATATAACAGTAAAGTCCAGGATGTAATATGCACAGACGATTTCCAGCGCCTGCCTTACGATCCCACCAAACGATTTCATGCAGAACTAAAACTCAGTATAAAATCAAGTAATTACCTTTTTCCACCAGACTCGTATTTAGCGAAAAGTATTATACCGATGATCCCTCAGTGTCCTCTGTTATATGGTCTGCCAAAAATACATAAGGATCAGGTGCCCATTTGTCCAGTGGTTTCATATGTCAACGCTCCTGCATATAAGTTAGCAAAATATTTAAATGGTTTGATTAAAGAGAAGACGTCCTTGGCCGCAAAATACAGCCTGAAAAACAGTTACGATTTAATTAGCAAAATTAAACACATATGTCTACCTAATAACATTAAACTGGTGTCTTTGGATGTAGAAAGCTTATTCACTAACGTGCCTTATAAAGAATGCCTCGTTATAATTAGAAGTATGTTGGAAAGTGACATTTTAAAGTTAACCGAGTTATGCAGTAGACAGAATTATTTTCAATTCGACAGCAAATACAACTTACAGAAAGAGGGTTTGGCTATGGGTTCGCCGCTTAGTCCACTGTTAGCAGATATATTCATGAATAACTACGAACACGAAAATTTGGTGAAGGAACAAAACATATTATATTATTATAGATTCGTTGACGATATTTTGCTAGCTTGGAAGGGCACTGAACGTCAGCTGCACTGTTTCCTTAGAATAATGAATAGTATACACCCCAAGATAAAGTTTAAATTAGAAATGGAACAAAACAACTCGATCAACTTTTTAGATTTGACTATCAAAAGGGAGGGTACCTGTCACTTGTTTGAAATTTTTTGAAAACCGACGTATACAGATACTACAATACCAGCTTCGTCCTGTCATCCATCACAACATAAATTAGCAGCATTCCATAGTATGATTCATACTATATTGGGCGGAAGTCCGTGCAGGTCAACTCATATTTAACACCACTGAACTGCACTGACTTCTACTCCCTACACCTCAGTCCGGTGCAGGGAGTGGCGAATGGTCTCAGGGGTAGCGCAGGTCGCGATGATCCCTTAGGCAAGGCTGGTGGACTATCCTTCTCGAGGTTGCCGCCCGTTCTTGGTCCAGTTCCTTCAGAAATGGATGCAACCAAAACCTCCAGCTGAAACACAAACAACAGGCACATTACACACGCATATACACACACGTACACACATGCGCGCACACATCCACATGCAGGAACACATCTCTTCATCACGCCCCTTCGTGGTCGGAAGGGTGTGGGCTCGTAGTAAAAAGTCACGGGTAAGAGTAGTTGACCACCTGCGCTAGCACCTGCGCAGTCGAGCGCCGTACGCGGGGATGACGGAGTCCTGGGGGGTTGAGCCGAGCGGCGCTGGCGGTAATGTGACCGTGAGGCAACACGCCCTCTTTGGTCCTGATTTCAAGCTAAACGGTAGCCCCCGCTGTGAGCCGCAGCGGGGGAAATGGCCATCGTGTCCCGTCAGAGGGCCACAGGCTAGGGACGTAGGGTCCACATCAGCAGTCGGGATTTATTTCGGCTGTTGATGAGGTGGGTGAAGGCTATACGGAGGGCGCAAGCGAGGAATGACGGCTAGAGTTGGTAACTCGGCTCAGGCCGTTGACCCAAGCGGGCGCCCGAAGTCGTGCTGTAAACCAGCCCCGCGTTCCTATATCCTTCTGGTAATCCTTACGTCCGGTATGACGTTCCCTGATGCCAGAGGTGGGAAGCCAGAGGGATGAAGTCTTAGTAAACTTGCATGGATACCGAAAATCCTAATATTACCCCAACTGTGACGGGGTCAGCGAAAGCTGTTCCCGCCGCATCAACCAAAACCAAACAGATGGTTGACGCCGTGGCCTCGGCTGCAGGTGTTAAACCATCCCCCAAGGACGAGACTTCAGCGCTGGCTAACGCTAGTACTGGTCCCGTCCTTACAATCGTCAGCCCGTTTGAAATCAAGCGGGCAGACGACTCCTCCTTCGCAGGCTGGCAAGTGGTAAGCCACCACAAGGGCAAGGGTAAGGGCAAGACCACCAATCCTGCCCAACACCCGCCCACTACACAACCGAGTGGCCCCGCTGCTACCAGCTCTGCGAAGAAGAAGAGGGCAAACAAAAACAACCTGGCAATAAGGCGGAAGGCGGCACAAACCGGTGCCGCAGCCGGTGCTGCCTCTACAAAAACAGCGGAGCAGGGCGCTATCGCAGGTCCCAGTAATGTGACCAGCGCGCAGCCTGCGCTCAGCAGTAGGGGGTGTACGAAGACCGGAGGCAGTACGGGGAAGCCGCCTGCCGCCAAGCGGCGGGCTGGTCACCCTGGATGGCATCCAGCCCCAGCACCACCAGGAAACACGGCAGGTAAAACTGCCGGAAACAAGGAAAGAGGTGAGGCCAAACGTGTTCTCAACGAGACCAGCTCGCCTCGAGGGGAGCACAAGAAGCCCCGCCTCGACTCCTCCACGATAAAAGGTAAGTCCTATGCACAGGCCTCCAAGGCATCTCTGGGCGTTGCAGTAACATGCAAGCGCACAGGGAACTTGCCGAAGGAGTTCGTGGACCGGATACTCACGGAGATTCAAAGGATGAGTGACGCCTGGTCGACTAAAACCCCAAAACGCCCCGCCCCTGCGTTCACCGGGAAACCCATGTACGCGGACGGGGTCCTCAAACTCTGGTGCGCCGACGAGGCAACGCGTACCTGGCTGACGGAGGCGGTCTCTCTCCTGGTCCCACCACTGGGCTTCGAACTGGAGGTTAGGGGCCAGGAAGAGGCCCCGAAGAGAGTGCGGTGCGGCGTTGTCGTTCCGAACGAACAGGGAGTCTGGGACGACGTGCGCGACGTAGGTCGAGCTCTGGAGTTCCAGAACCCCTGGTTGGCGGTCGACAAATGGTCTCTGCTGCACTCGGAGAGACACTCAGGTGGGTGGTTCCTGGTCGTGGGCGTCCCGGAGGAACAAGTCCCAGTCCTGGTGCAGAACGAGCGCCGCCTCGCGTTGGGGCTGGGCGCAGTCTACGTCCGGTTCCGGGACTCTACAGGCAAGTATGTCGACCATCCTCCGGGATGCGACAACTCCACACAGCAAGTCTCAAACACCCAGTCAGGATGCTCCGCGGAATCCGGCCCGTCAGAGCCGGCCGCGTCTGGCTCGGAGGCTGGCCCGTCAGCCGAGGGTAACTCGGAAGATGAGAGCCTGCTCCTGAGTCCGGTGCGGCGGGACGACGGGGTGGAGGCTGGCGACATCCTGGCTGGCCTAACGCAGCTGAGGGTCGGGGGGGAGGGGACATCACCCACAAATGAACCCTCTGCCTAGTGACGTCAGCTGCCTACAAATCAACCTCCATCATAGCCAAACGGCCACTGCGCAACTGCGCAAGTGGATGGAGGTCCAACATTCAGCCATCGTTCTCATCCAGGAACCTTGGATAAGGGGTGGCCTCATTAGAGGCCTCTCCAGTCTGGGAGGTAAGATTTACTCTTCTACTGACCACACACATCCAAGAACCTGCATACTTACAACTAAAAACATCAGAGCCCAAGCTTTAATGGAGTTCTGTTCCAGAGACATCACAGCAATACAAATCGAAATAATACAGCAGCCAAGGAGTATAGCGGTCGTTTTCGCATCGGTCTACATGCCCGAGGCCGAAGACTCGCCTCCGTTCGACCTCACGCGTCTGGTTAACCAGTGCGAGAGAACCAATACGGAGGTCGTAATAGGAACGGACTCCAATGCCCACCACCAAATGTGGGGCATGGACTGCAACAATAACAGAGGTATGTCATTGGTTGAATACTTATTCGCCACTAATCTTACCCTAATAAACCCAGGTACGGAGCCCACCTTCGTCACTAAACGTAGTCGGACAATTATCGACTTAACTCTCGCAACAGAAGGAGCGGCTGAACGCATCAAGGGATGGCACGTCTCGAAAGAGGCATCATGCTCAGACCACAGATGGATCAGCTTCTCCATAAAAGTCGATATACAGCCCACACAGCCCCGCAGGAAACCACACAACACTGACAAAGCAAAGTATGTCCTACTACTTAAAGAGAAACTTACCCCTACGGCCACGCCGCCGGTACCGGGTGACACTGTACAGATCGACGATCAGGTATGTATACTGACGCAGTCGATGCATGACAGCTATTATGCAGCTTGCCCGGAAACCACTCCGCCTTCAACCCCGGGGAAACAACCCTGGTGGGCCGCTGAACTTGAACGTAAGCGCAAGAAGGTAAGAAAGTCTCTAAATAGGGCAATGAACACAAGCGCGGACGCAGATTGGGACGCTTATAAAGCGGCCAAATCAGACTACAGGAAATGCCTCAGATTCAGACGCACCATGGGATGGAGAAAATTCTGTGGGAGCATTGAATCTTGCCAACAAGCAAACCGGGTAAGGAAACTACTGGCCCAGCAACCAACGGTTGCACCAGGTACTCTCCGTAAATCGGATAACACATACACCACATCGGAGGAGGAGACAAGACGCGTCCTACTCGAAACACACTTCCCAGGCTGCGTCCTCACCCCGGTAATAACGTGGCACGATACACCAACAGTGGCGACCGAACACGAATGGAGACACGCAAACAACGTGGTCACAGAAGAAAAACTCCGATGGGCCATCGATAGCTTCCACCCCTTCAAAGCAGCCGGACTGGATGGCATCTTCCCAGGGTTATTACAATGGGGAGGAGAACCTGTCCTTAAAAGACTCCTGGCAATTATGAGGGCTAACCTGGCCCTCAGATATATACCGAAAAGGTGGAGGGAAGTTAAACTAATCTTCATACCATAACCAGGCAAAACAGACTATACCCATGCAAAGTCCTTTAGACCAATAAGCCTCACCTCCTTCATGCTTAAAGCCTTGGAAAGGCTTTGCGAGAGGGAACTAAGAAGTGGGGCTCTTAAGCACCTACCCTTACATGCCAACCAACATGCATACAGCTCAGGGAAATCGACGGAATCGGCCTTACATCAGGTCGTGAACCAGATAGAAGCTGCTATACAACAAAAAAGCATCTGCCTGGGCACCTTCATCGACATAGAAGGAGCCTTCGACAAGACAAACTTTTCCAGCATAAGCAACGCCCTAGCCAGGCATGGTGTGGACCAAATGCTCATAAAGTGGATCCAAAACATGCTCAGCAAAAGGGTAGTGCGCCTGCAAGGCGACACTCAGACAGCCTTGATAACTAAAGGGTGCCCGCAGGGAGGTGTACTCTCCCCGCTATTGTGGAACTTAGTCATCAATGAACTCATAGACAAACTCAACGCGAGATACTTCTTTACAATAGGTTATGCAGATGATCTAACCATACTCACCTCAGGTAAGGTAACCAGTACAGTGTACGACCTAACCCAACAAGCCCTACGCATAGTAGAGTGGTGGTGTAATGAGTACGAATTATCTGTAAACCCGACCAAGACCGAACTAGTTATGTTCACACACAAGCGCGCGCTGGGTACTTACCGATTGCCCAGGCTATTTGATACAGAGCTTAAGCTGTCTACCGAGGTCAAGTACCTGGGCGTCACTCTCGACAGCAAATTGACATGGAACAGCCACATGGAAAATAAGCTCAATAAAGCCAGCATCATCTTCTGGCAGTGCAAGAAGATGATAGGTAAACGCTGGGGCCTATCCCCCAAAATTGTCCTATGGCTCTATAAGACAATAATACGTCCGATGGTAAGCTACGGCGCAGTAGTGTGGTGGCCTCGGACCAACCTAATAACGGCCGCCAACAAGCTTCAGAAGCTTCAAAGACTTGCATGCCTAGCGGCCACGGGCTGTATGAAAACAACGCCAACAGCGGCACTTGCGACCTGCCTCCATTGCACCTGTTCATACAACAGGAAGCAACGATGTCGGCAGTCCGGCTAAGAGCCCTGAAGCTCTGGAAAGACACCAACACACCGCACACTAACAACTTAAATACACTCTTTAAAGAAGTTCCTATTACACAAGCCATTGGCGACCGTATACCGAAACAATTTGTTTTCGACAAGAAATACAAAATTTAACTGTACGAGGACATACACGAAGGAGCAGTTAACCACAACGAGCTCACGATCTTCACAGATGGGTCTAAAACAGATACAGGTACGGGTTCAGGAGTATTCTCCGAGGACCTAAACATCAACATCGCAGCACCGCTGGGAGCCTACAACACGGTCTACCAGGCCGAATGTTTTGGCATAATCCTAGCTGCCACAGCAATCATGGCACGTGAGGTAAGGGAACGATCCATTAGGATCCTCTCAGATAGTAAGGCTGTCCTCTCAGCCCGACTATGCTTCGACACGTGTTTTGCCTCTCCACGAGGCATCCTCAGGACCGATGGGCAACGACTGAGCGCTGTTCTACCGCGTGCATGTCTTTTATGTGCTCGTACTTTCTAATTTCCTCCGTCGCTCGACTGGTGTACGTCATTATCACGGTATGCGAACAAATTGAGCAGAGGGGACCCGTTGAAGTTAGTTTGCTCGTTCAGTAATGTATTTTTGTCTCGTTTTAATATCTCTAATTGTTCCAATACGCACATTCTGAAACCTTTTTAGCACGTGTGTATAACGTCAAAAGAATGTCCGCTATTTAAACTGTGACCCGTGTGGAGTAAATGCTCTGCAAAATGAGACTTTTCAGGCTGGTTGTTTCTATATGCCGCTAAGTGTTCTTTATATTGCAGCTCAAAACTTCTACCAGTTTGTCCTATGCACTTGCTTTGGCATTGGTCGTACGATAAACAGTAAATACCAGACTTTTTGTTTTTACATACTTTATCTTTACCATAACACAGAAACTTTTGCGTCTTATACGGTTTATAGGCCGATCTTATACCGTTTCTTCTCAGTATACGCGCCATACGTTCAGTTAGGCTGCCGAAATAGGTAAGCACAGCAATGTTCTTCACGGGATCTTTTATGGATGGATATAAAAGCGACTTGGCCAAACTATTTTGTTTCCCTCGAATCAACTTATCAATTAAACTTTTACTATACCCATTCACTTGAGCTATATAATAAATAGTATTTAATTCTTTATTATATGATTCTAGACTCAGTGGCACATTTAATAATCTATGAATCATACTACTTGATACTTGATGGCACGGGCTGTTTCCGCAACTCCACGTCTTGGCGTGTATTTTGCGTGCGGGTGGGAATGGTGTCGTCATTCGAGCCACCCCAGCTCTTCGAGGAAGGCCAGCAGACTCTTGATGTGGCCCACGGCCTCCCTCAGGGTGCTGTATCTGCTCAGGTACTGCTGCCTGTACTGTGCGACCTCAGGGCAGTCGAGGAGCAGGTGGGCTGCCGTCTCGTCTGCTGCCATACAGGCCCTGCACAGCGGGCTGTCGGTGATACCTATAGTAAATAGGTGTTTATTAAAGAATCCGTGTCCTGTGTAGGCGGCCGTGACTGTCCGTAGTTGTTGTTTGGACAGCCGGAGGATTTGTTTAGCTATCTTACCGTCTACTGCGGGAAGAGCCTCCTTGGCCTGCCTACATGTTTCAATACCAATCCAGGACTGGTTGTGTTTGGTCTTGGTCCTATTTCTAACCAGGTTGCGATAAAAACCAGAAGGGAGGGGAATTATGGGCTCGAGTCCCACCACCTCTAAAGTGGCCCCTCTTCTGGCAAGTACGTCGGCTGCGTCATTCCCTCTTGAGCCACTGTGGCCCTTAATCCATTGCAGTGTTAATTTGTTTAGTTTACCTACCTCTGTTAGTTTCTAGTGGCATTCAAGCGTGAGTGCCGAGGTGATAGTATGGCTTTTGAGGGCTGAGAGGACAGCCTTACTATCTGAGAGGATCCTAATGGATCGTTCCCTTACCTCACGTGCCATGATTGCTGTGGCAGCTAGGATTATGCCAAAACATTCGGCCTGGTAGACCGTGTTGTAGGCTCCCAGCGGTGCTGCGATGTTGATGTTTACGAGCGGGATACTGCAAGTCAGGTATTTTCCTGGAACCCATATCCGCATTATTCCATCTATCCCTTATCCTTTGTCTTAAGAGGAGTTCGGTATTGTCAACCTTTTTCTATTGCAATAGTTGGGGTGGGCAATCCGAGGGTGCGTGGTGGGTTCCTCTTTCCTTCCATTAGGTTAATTAGACTGTGTTTTCACTATTGGGATAGTGTTGTTATTTTTTTAGCAGATTAAAAATTTGAATAAAAAATAGTACGAATATATGCAAAACCTTTGAGGCTTGGTTTTTTACTCTTCAAGCGCAATGCCGCAAGCGAGTGCGAGTACGCACGCATAAAAATGAATGCTTACGAGTGACGGAGCCAAAGCTCCGAAAATATTGATATTCGATATCAAGAGTTTTACCTTAGTAGATAAGGCTTGTTGGCGCATATGCTAAAGATATGAAAAAATGTACACCGAACATCACAACATTTTGCATCCAATCAAAGGACTTTCTAAGTGATAGGATAAACGTTTGCCATTGGCTGTTGTATTGTTCCCATTCCCCACTCTCCTCGACCGATGTAACCACGTTTTTTAAATATAATCGTTTTTGATTTCGAACATTACGCATCTTTTACTCAAAACTCCCAAAAATCTTTACCTCTCACCTAGTTCACCACTGCATCAGGCCACTTCTTACAACACAGCACAGATACAACACAGATGGAATCAGCATCCTGTGGAATATCTGGTTAAAAACGCACTACACATCTGGAGCAGACAACAGGAGGGCCTGGAGGCCAAGCGCACATTGGAGTCGAAGGTGGATGGGCCGTTCGTCGTCATCGAAAATTTGGTGGGATCAACTATCCTTTCTCTCCCTATCACCTCCTTGTTCTCTTTGTGATACCTGTGTCTAAACTGATTTCAGTGAGAGTTGCCGCAATCGAGTTTTGAGCAACCTACTTCGATTATTCGCGAGGCTAGCTACGCTACTCATTGCTGCACGTGATTCAAAGTTCCAACTGTAAGTACTCCTATTCTCACATACCACCAAAAAAGCTACAGAAAGTGCTTAGTTACGCGATAAATCGCCTGTCACGTTAAATATTGATAGTGCTAGTAAATCACGCGACAATTCTCCTAATTTTGGGTGTGCCGATCCCACGTTGCTTTGCGACCTAGTCAAGAAACGTGGCATCATCAAAGGCAGACTTACCAAATTTTCTAACTTCTTAGATTCATAAGAAGAGCGCGATAATCTCATTTCTTCTACTCAAAATTGTATAGATTTAAAATTACGCATAAAGTGTATTACTAGTTTGTATACCGAGTTTAATTCTATTCAAGGTCAAATAGAGGAGTGTATTTCCGATGGTGAGATGTCTGAACAGTTAGATCAGAGAGATTTATTCGAAACCACTTATTATAGTATATTAGCCCACGCGGAATCCATGCTGACCGACGATGGTGAGGTTACTGACGGTTCCAATAAGCATTGCTGTAGCGAATAATCACAGTCGGTTAAACTTCCAACCATTTCTTTACCTACATTTGACGGTTCGTATGAGCACTGGCTAGAGTTTAGAGACACATTTATATCTGTGGTACATAATTCTAAACGTATTAGCAATATTCAAAAGTATCACTATTTAAAGTCTTCCTTAAAGGGCAATGCCGAGTTAGTGGTTAATTCTGTAGAATTCTCCTCAGATAATTACCAAGCCGCATGGGAATTATTGCTAAATAGGTACAATAATAATAGACTTTTAGTTCACAATCACGTCAAAGCCTTGTTTAGTAATAACGCATTATCGAAAGAATCATCGGCTAGCATTAAGAAGCTTATCGACATTATATTAAAAAACTTACGCGCTTTAAAACTACTAGGCGAGCCAACTGATTCGTGGTACATGCTCATCAATTATATTATTGTTTCAAAGTTAGATAAAACGCCCGAACGCGAATGGGAGACACACAAGTGCACATTATATCCGAGCGGAAACAATTCTAAACGCATAATTAAAGTTGACGAATTAATTAGTTTCCTTAAAGACAGAGCGGATGTGTTGGAAACATTGCAGTTATCAAACAACAAATCACATAATATACAAATTGAAAATAAGAAACACAGTTCACATTTAAATAAAACTTCACACTGCAATGTCTACACACAAATCCAACGATGGCCGCTTGTCTCGCTACAAAAGGACCTGTTTAAAATGTATCTCTAATCATCCACTTTATTCTTGTCAAGAATTTATTAGTGATTTAAATTCAAAGTTAAACTTAATCCGCGAGCACAAACTGTGTGAGAATTGTTTACGTTCGGGTCATCCTCCTGATAAATGTTTGTTTGGGCCGTGTCGAAAATGTAACCGCAAACATAACTCATTAATTCATAACGATAACGCGGACAGTTCGGTCGCATTTCATTCTAACTTAACGACTGACCGCCGAGTTGAGAGTGTCACCGTAGGCCCAGTGCCGGCTCACGTCGACCCCGCCTCCTCAACCTTTGCGACATATTCGCCTTCTATTCACGTAAACAAGGTACATATGCATAACGATTCTATAGATACGCACTCGGTTCTACTATCAACAGCTGTTGTCGAAGTACTCGACGTTCACGGCGTTTATCATCAAGCGCGTGCGCTTCTTAATAGTGGTAGTCAGCGATGTTTTATGACAAAATCGTTTTGTAAATTAATTAATGTTCCGGTGGTAAATTCTACTTATATAATTAGGGATGTAGGTGATTCAGTGATACAGTGTTCAGCAACTTGTAACTTTGAAGTTAAATCGCGGGCCGATAATACATTCAAAACACGCATCACTTGTTCTGTATTATCGCAAATAACGTCTATGGTGCCGGCTTTATGTAAAATAAACGCGCAGTTCTCAATTCCCGACAACATAAAGCTGGCGGATCCGCAGTTTTTAGATTTAAAAAACATAGACATTTTAAAAGGCGCAGGTACGTTTTCAGATTTGTTGGTGGAAGTTAAAATGAGACTTCCCAATGGACCTTACCTACAAAACACCTCGGTTACAAATAATACGTAGAATGCGAGGCGCGTTCACTGTAATTTAAGTGGCTCTTTAGATTCTCAACTTCGCTTGTTTTGGGAGATCGAAGAGCCCCATAAGGCCAGGGATACGCTGACTCAGGAAGAGCGTGCATGTGAAGATCATTTCATCCGCACTACTACGCGCAATAGTGATGGAAGGTTTTGCGTACGCATTCCATTTAAGGATTCTCCTGATCTTTTAGGCGAATCGTATACGCAAGCTGAGCGGCGTTTTTTCGCTTAAGAGAAGCGTTTACAACGTTCACCCGATTACAAATTATTATATAGGCAATTTATGCAGGAATACCTGGCATTAGGCCATATGAGCCTAGTGAGCTCTTATGATCCACCGTGCTATTTCATGCCGCATCACGGCGTGTTTAGGGAGCATAGCACCACAACTAAGCTGCGCGTGGTTTTTGATGCCAGTGCACCATCATCTTCCGGTAATTCACTCAATGACTTGCAAATGATAGGGCCTCCGATACAAGGTGATTTAATTCCTATTCTTCTCCGCTTTAGAGAGTACAAGTTTGTTGCGTGCGCTGACGTCGAAAAAATGTTTCGCAATTGTTTAATCGTCGAAGACCAGCGCAAGCTTCAAATGATTCTGTGGCGCGAGGACCAGTTGAAACCGTTAGGTATTTACCAGTTGAATACCGTTACGTACGGGACCACTTCCGCACCTTTCATAAGTGTGCGGTGTTTAAAACAATTGGGGATGGAGTCTTCCAACCCTGGGGTTAGGCGAGCTATTCTCGAAGATATTTACTTAGATGATTTTATTACGAGCGTAGATGATAAATCAGCCCTAATACAATTATGCACTGATATAAAGAACACGCTGAAGTCAGGTTGTTTTCTACTTCGAAAGTGGACTTATAACTTATGCTGGAATAATGTTGTCTAGAATTACCGTAGGCAGGTAGGAAATTGGTCAGAGGTGCGCAGTGGAAGTCTGTAATGCATCCACCTGACCACAGTAAGGCAAGGACCTAAACACAATGCACTGCGTTGCACAGCGAATCACAACTAATAAATAAGGGTTACTTACCAATGATCTCCTGGTGTTGCTCTTGAGTGGACCTATAAGATTAAGTCATAATTTTGGCCAAAATAACAAGAGAGTCGTTATAAATACCACAGGATCCAGTTCGGCGTAGTCCTACTCCTCGGGCAGCAATCAGGAATTCACCCACGTGTTTTACAATGTTCATTAAGATACTATTTTTATCACAATTAAACCGGTGCCAGTTATTGATCAAGGAAGCGGCAATCAAAACGGGTTCCAAATTTTATATCACAAAAGCACGCGTGAGGCAAAACGTGGATTACAAGATGCGGCGTGGTCAAGACAACTTTTTATACCGGGTTTTTCACTGACCGCGGGAAACGAACAAACTATTCGCGAAGCTACCATGTGCTTTTCAAAAGGCGATCAATTTATTTCAATTACAAACCCAAAGATACGGCGTCCGCGCAACAATTTTTTCCTCGACAACGGAAGTTGACAGTTCAGTGTGACCATAGTCAAAATTTACAATAGACTAAACTAAACGTTACTAAATCGATATAATCGACTTGACCTATCACAAATAATATTTCTATTTCAAACATCCACCCGCCCCGGACCGGCCTACCGGTCCGCTAATCGGTTGGTAGACGTGACAATGTTACAACCGCTCTCCTCAGAATCGAACCGTCCACCAAGACCTCAGCAAATCGGGGAACTCCATTAGCCCCAGTTACCAAACGAAGAATGCGCCCCCTGCGCCATCTGAGTGGCGGAAGGTTAGCCTCCTTGATCAAAACGAGGTCACTAATCTTGGGTGGATCGGTCTTGTCGTTCCACTTAACGCGTTACTGGAGTATGTGCAATTATTCCAAATTCCAGCGTTTCCAAAAGCTCTGAGTAATCTGGCGTACTAATTCAAAACGCAAAAGACGACCAGGTCTCGTATCAATATAGGGGTACTCAGGCAAGGCGACAAGTGGGTGACCAATCAAAAAATGGCCCGGCGTAAGGGCCTCCAAGTCATTCGGATCTCAGGAGATTGGGCACAATGGCCGAGAGTTCAAAATGGCTTCAATCTTACAAAACACAGTTCCGAGTTCCTCAAATGTAAGGATAGATTCACCGATTGTCCTGCGCAAGTGTGTTTTGGCCGATTTTACAGCGGTCTCAAAAATACCACCCCAGTGTGGACAATTTGGTGGGGAAAACAGCCAATTTAGCCCACGTCGGGCAAGCCTATTGCCTATATCAGCCTTGTTGCTTTCAAGAAAATTAACAACATAATTCAAATAATTATACGTGCCCTTGAAGTTAGTGCCGCAGTCAGAACGGATAAAGGAAGGCAGCCCTCTGTGGGATACAAATCTGTCAAATGTGGCTACAAACGCCTCGGTCGTAAGCGAGGAGACTAGTTATAATTGTACGGCCTTTGTGGAAAGACAAACAAAAACACACAAGTAGGACTTGATAGTCTTGCTGTTTCGAAGTGTTGACGTTTTCACCAAAAAGGGACCTGCGAAGTCCGTGCCAACACCGTCAAACGTCCTGCTTTCAGTTACGCGATCTGCCGGTAAGTCCCCCATCAAGGGCTGCATGGTAGAAGCCTTGAGCTTATAGCAAGGGATGCAGCGAAAGACTTCACTCCGGATAATTATTCGGGCAGACAAAATCCAAATATCGCTTTGCAAAATGGCCAAGAGCGCATTACAACTAGCATGCGAATTTTTAAGGTGACGTTCAGTTACCAACAAGCGTACCAAATGACCGTCCTTAGGTAACAACAGGGGGTGACGTGCCCTGTAAGGGAGGTTGGCGTTCTTGAGACGCCCTCCAACGCGCAAGAGACCCGTATTGTCCAAAAAGGGGTTCAATTTAGATACAGCTGCCGATAATTTCGATCTCCCTGACTTAAGGATAGCAATCTCCTTCTCAAAATGCGCCAATTGCACAGCACGAACCCAAAAGGTGAGAGACTCCTGTCGTTCGTGTGGTGAGAGAAACGGTGTCAGTTGTTTCTGTTGTGGGTGCCTAAAATAAAAAACAAAACGCTTTATCCAAGCAGTGACACCTAACAAATTGTCGAGGGAGCTGTAACGATTCAACAAAAAATCGGGGTCGAAGGCGCATTCTACCTTCTCAAGAGCGAGTGTTCGTAGACCCGGCAAATTAGAAGTATTCAAAACTGGCGTTCGAGGCCAATGAATTTCTGGTCGACTTAACTATTCCGGACCCCACCACAGCGAATGACCTATCAAACTAGGCGTCAAGCATCCGCGCGAGGCACAATCAGTGGGGTTGAGCTCACTTGGCACGTGTCTCCAAACAAGTTTGACTTCGGATTTCTGGATTTGGGAAACGCGATTAGCGACAAATACCTCCAAGGTGTGGACAGAAGCCTTCAACCAACAAAGAACAATTTGGCTGTCTGTCCAGGCGTAAGTCCCATTAATACAAATGCTTTTACCCAAAGTGTTAGACACGTGGTTTAATAAGCGTACAAGTAGTGCTGCTCCCGAGAGTTCTAATTTCGGAATGGTCAAAGATGTCCGAAGGGGTGCTACCTTGCTCTTCACCATGATCAGGGAAACACTCACCTGACCTGAGGCACTGACTGTGCGCAAGTACACCACGGCCGCGTGACCACGCTCCGAGGCATCACAAAACCCGTGAAGGGTGGCCTTGTACTTCCAGGGAGGAAGGATGGGACGACGCAAGGAGATCTCGTTGATGGCAGGAAGTGAGGACACAAAAGAGGTCCATTCCTCAACAAGAGTGCCGTGTAGAGGCTCGTCCCAGGTCAATCCTGCTGTGCAAAGTTTCTGCAAGAAGCATTTTGCCCAAAATATAACTGGACAGATCCAACCGTTTGGATCAAAGGTTCTGGCGACAGTAGACAACACGAAACGTTTAGTCCAAGAACAAGGCAATTTCAAGTCTACATTATACGTAAAGATGTCTTGGACTGGTCTGTACTGGACGCTGAGAACAGCCATCATGGCGGGATTGTCAACAATCTCAAACAAACGTGGATCCTGCTCATGATTCTCTGGCAAGCCTTCCAAAAGCGCTGGTGAGTTGGAAATCTGTTTGCGCAACTCATAACCAGCGGAGGCCAAAATACCTATCAATTCGTCCCGCAGGAGGATCGCCTCGTCCGCTGTGGAGGCGCCCGAGCAAATGTCATCGACGTAAATATCGTCTTTCAAGATGGCGGAGGCTCGTGGGAAACGTAGGCCTTCGCGGTCTGCAAGCTCCCAAAGAGAACGTATTGCCAAGTAGGGGCTTGACCTTAACCCGTACGTATTAGTATTGAGCTCGTAGACGACCATGGGATCGCGAGGAGACTGTCTCCAAAGGATCAGCTGGAAGCGACGGTCATCAGGGTGGATAATCGTCTGCCTGAACATCATTTTTATGTCGGTCACAAAGACAACCTGATGTCGTCGGAAGCTGGTGATGACGTCACAAAGGTCCTTGACCAACTTGGGACCAGAATGCAAGCACTGGTTCAAGGATACGCCCGTAGAAGTCTGCGCAGAACCATCAAATACTGTGCGCAGCTTGCCAGTCGGCTTCAATACCGCATGATGCGGGAGAAAGTAGTGCTCCACCGAACGCCAATCCAAATTTGACACAGACATGTGTCCCAATTGTTCATATTCTCTCATGAACTCAATGTACTTCTATCTGAGCTCCGGATCACGACCCATGCGACGCTCCATAGCCAACAATCTCCTTTCGGCTAAAGGTCGTGACTCACCAAGCGGAGGCCGAACAGACAGAAAAGGTAGCCTCGTAATGATCCGACCAGAACGGAGTCGACCAGTGTTGTTCTGGAAGAACAGCTCGCACTCCTCATATTCTGGATTAAAACGGGCAGCTTGAGGGGGGTTCCTCTACTTGCCAAAACCTCTGAACCGCATCAGAGAGAGCAGAGCCTACAGCCAACAAATTATCAAGTTCTGGTAGACGGGGGGTCCCTAGGTACAGGTCCCATCAAAGCAAATCCAAATATGGTCCGAATGGCAGTCAAACCATTTGGCACCAAGACCCGTTTCCCACCAATCAAAATTCCACCAAGGACATCAGAGCCAATCAATAAGTCGATTTGTCCCGGTGTGTCAAATTTGGGGTCTGCCAGTTCCAATCCCGATGTCAAATTCACCACAGCAGCGGGTAGCTGTTTCTGTGGATGCATAACCAAAATATTCTTCAACACAATAGCCGAGGTTTTAATCCTCGGGTGTGAAGATTCAACAGGGGCAAACAAAACCTCAACTTGCCCTTCAACATTAGAGGCTACGTCCCCTATGCCCCGTATACAATTTGGAAAAGAGTCCATATTTAATTTAATCTGCCCTACCAAATAAGTGGAAAAAATGCAACCTTGTGAACCTGTCTCCAATATAGCACGGACAACAACAGAAGTCCCCGCGGGTCCCCAGACCCTAACAGCAACCGTTGGTAGGATAACGGTGTCAATGGGGGAGGTTGGCGTTATAGGGCAGGGGTCAATGACCTATTGTTGCCTGGGCGGCGACCATTGGCCAGGACCAGGCAAGTCAAAACGAAGGTGCGGCTTGAAGTCCTCAAAGGCGCGATGACTCGATCCGCGCGCCATCTGTGGGGGTCATAGTGACGCACCCGCCCAAAACGAGGTGGGCGCGAGTCAAGGCGGGGACGGTCCGCCAAAGGCGGGGAATACCTGGGGCAGCAGTCATGGTGCTGGTCACGTTGAACGGTCGCACATTCAGGTGCGCGAGAGAGAGGAGGCGTTCGCACGCTACGGTTCTCCAAGCGGGGTGAGCGGCGATCAATTGAGCGAGGCGACTCTCGGCTACGCGCCGGTGAGTTTCGGCTGCCACCTTCAAAACACCCGCCCGTGCGCGGCGTCGGCTGGTTGTACAAGCGGCCTACCTCTCTGGCATTCATGCAGAGAATGTCCAAATGTTGTCCTCCACAGTGAGGACAGGGGCGAGAGTTTGGGCAGTCTCGCTGGTAGTGGGACCCCAAGCAAGAGAAGCAAAGGCGGCGGGCATTCGCGATGCGCCTACGAGAGGCGACATGTAGGTCCAAGAATGTCCTACAACTGGCCGTTCTGTGCCCCGTGACCTTACAGTAAGAGCACTCCGCTGGGCTCTGCGTGACTGCAAAGCGAGGAGGGCGCCGGTCAACATTGGCTCGGGTGTGAACGCGAGCCTGCTCCTTGACCTTGGGCGGCTGCGTCTTAGCCGGCGTGTCACCACCGGAGTTGTCCAAGACCCGGCACTCATCCTCCAGGAACCTCTCCAGGTCAGCAAAGGGGGGCAGATGGGTCGCGCTGTCCCCACTAAAGCGCTGCTCAAAACGCGACCTCAGGTCGGCAGGCAGCTTTTTCAGCACAATGTGCACCAAGAGATAGGACCATTGGTCCACGGGCAGGTCAAGGCACCTAAGTGCGTTGATGGCCACCAAAAGCGGGTTCAAAAGTTGGGTGCGCAACCCAAAGACCCGGGTGAGCGTCGGCAAACCCAAAATCTGCTCGATGTGCGTGTTGGCGAGGCCACGCTTATTATGGTACCTACGGGTAATTAAGTCCCGTGCCGTCTGGTACGCCTCGTCAGACACGGGCAGATGCTGGATGAGGCCGTTGGCCTCCCCATCCAGAACCGACATCAAATAGGCCAATTTTTGTGCCGGCCGAAGGTCAGCCCTGTCATTGACCAGGCTGTCAAACAAATTAACGAAGCCCAGGTAGCTTCCTAGGCAGCCTACTCACCAGCCCCGGTGCTGACCTAGGAAGCTCCTGCTTCAAGCCGGGTTGCCCATCCCTCTCGGTAACCAATTGTCTCGCACTATTGGAGACAGCATCATACAGGTCTAAGACCTGGGCATAGTCTTCGCTGACCTTATTTCGCTGGTCAGCGGTGAAGTCATTAACTGACACTTCGAGGCAGCAAGTGCTGAAAGTGTGGAATTGCTGTTCCACACTTGCCAGGCGATTGTCAATTCGCTCGTACCTTTGTAGTAAAGCCTGCTGGCAATCAGGCCGGTTCACCAAGGCACTGGCCGAGGCAAACCAGCGCAAATCTGATGCAATAGCACCAGCAGCCGCACGCAAGTCCTTGATAGCTGACATAATCAAATTTCAAAAGAGCCCGGACAAGCGTTAAATAATATTAACAATCAAAACTTAATATTTGTTAATTCTTTGAAACCAACAAAGTATTAGCCTGTTTACTGCTGTTACAAGCAAGTGGCAGGTATTTACTGCCCAACAAAATTAATAGTTTCAATATATTGACTCAAAGACAAAGGTTATTAAAGTTATAACATACAACAATTAAAGTTGAAACTTAAATTAGGTAATTAATTAACTACTGCAACAAGCAGACCAAGTGTGTTATATATTACAATTGTAGGCACCAGTTTGTGTTACCTAACAATATTATCTATATATTATGACAAAGCAAAGGTTTATCAAAAGTTTGGTTGTTATAAGTAATGTTTCAAACTTAATATAATTATGAGATAAACTAAATTTACTAAATTTATTGATACATACAGCTGTTATGTATCCAAAAAAACTGACTTGTTAATGTTAGCAACAACAAATTATTGCTAGATTTCAACAACACAAGTCAAAGAATTACTGATTGAGGTTATGTATGACATGAGTTTCAAGTTATGCAGGTCAACCAATACAAATAAATATAATGTATTTTAAACAACACTAACCTGGAAACACCACAACAACGTTAACAATGAATATATAGCTCAGATACAAGCTTATACAATACCAATCAAAGTTTCAACTACAGCTTTGCTTACCAAAAATTTATGTCAAGAATTACCGTAGGCAGGTAGGAAATTGTTCAGAGGTGCGCAGTGAAAGTTTGTAATGCATCCACCTGACCACGGTAAGGCAAGGACCTAAACACAATGCACTGCGTTGCACAGCGAATCACAACTAATAAATAAGGGTTACTTACCAATGATCTCCTGGTGTTGCTCTTGAGTGGACCTATAAGATTAACTCATAATTTTGGCCAAAATAACAAGAGAATCGTTATAAATACCACAGGATCCAGTTCGGCGTAGTCCTACTCCTCGGGCAGCAATCAGGAATTCACCCATCAATCAAGCAATCAGGAAATCACCAATGTTCATTAAGATACTATTTTTATCACAATTAAACCGGTGCCAGTTATTGATCAAGGAAGCGGCAATCAAAACGGGTTCCAAAATTTATATCACAAAAGCACGCGTGAAGCAAAACGTGGATTACAAGATGGGGCGTGGTCAAGACAACTTTTTATACCGGGTTTTTCACTGACCGCGGGAAACGAACAAACTATTCGCGAAGCTACCAGGATGTGCTTTTCAAAAAGCGAACAATTTATTTCAATTACAAACCCAAAGATACGGCGTCCGCGCAACAATTTTTTCCTCGACAATGGAAGTTGACAGTTCAGTGTGACCATAGTCAAAATTTACAATAGACTAAACTAAACTGTTATGCGCGACCCGGAATTTAGGTTTTTAAAAAAAAGAATATTTTACAAGGTTAAGATAATATGTGTTGTTCATAGAAAATATATACAAGGATTTATATCGGCAGCCGACCGAATGGTTACGATCTCGGGACTCGACTAACTTACAAAATGGCTAAATGTACTTACAAACTACATGATACACAATAAATGCTAGGTCAGCATTCTTAGCTTATGTCTGGCATAAAGGGGTACACAGACAGGGTATAACAACCCCCCGATTAAGAATAAACTTCAGGTAATAACTGAAGTTTATCTGTTAATAAAGTTTTCAAGGAAAAGTCAACCAATTCGAAGAGTAGGTGATGGGATAATTTGGGGCATTTCAACGCCAGAATCTGTTTCAGAATTTTGATTTTCTGGAGATTTCAGAGGGAACAGTTTCCCGAGTATGCCAGACTTTTTACATACTTTAAATAAAATAAAAATTATAATTAAACTTAAAATTAATATAATTACTATATTAGTATAGTAGTTTGTATACATTATAATATTGGGTTTTTCTATAATAGACTCTAAACTCTTTAACATTTCTGGGTTGTCAAAAGCAACGGAGTCCAAATCAATGTTTTTTAAGTTTACCGTTGGTAAAACAGGAGCTACGTTTACATAATTAACTTTGTTACAACAGGAGTCATTAAGTATATCTAATTTAGTCATTACAGGTTTTAAAACTAAGTTTACATTATTCTTGGATACTAATCTCGTATCCTTACAATAAGCTACTGATCCTTGTGGTAAGTATAAGATACCGTTACCTATTATATCTAATTCTAAAAATTGTGTTACGTTGTATTCTATAATTAATTTAGACTTTTCAGATATTATGAATAACCACTTGTTATTTTGTAGTGGCTGCCAGATATGAACGTCGCCATGGAAGAATTTGGTTACACATATTGTCGGTATAGAGGTGAGTGGTTTACTTATTATTTCCGATTCACAGATGGGGGTGTTGAGCGAAGAGTATGATATAGGAGTATCGCAAAGGTAAGTATCACTGTCTATTGTTTTACAGGTATGCAAGTCATCCAGTTTGCAATATGTTGATTTGTCCTTGCTTATGCCAATGTATTTAGTAGAGGGGACAATAGTGGAATAGGAAGTTGGGTTATCGATATCGTGAAGTGTCGGACTAGGTAAGCTTTGATATAAATCGAATTGAGTAGTAATTATTAATGGAATTTCAAGAACTAAAACTATTTCATTTTCATTTAGGTAACTAGATATAGTGGATATGTTTAAAATAATATGTACATTATTCAAGCTTAAGAGCACAGGTAGTCGTTTAGAGTTCGGTATAAATCTGTAATTGTTGACTAACTCATTAAAGAGTTCCTTAGGGGTTAAGATTGTGGGATACAATATATTAGACTTACTGAACATAATCGAGTTAACAGTATCTTCGATTCTAGAAGATAATGTCAATAGGCAATTTTCTATCATATTTACTAATTCTAAGACACGTGATCTTAGTTCAAATTCTTGGGAGACATATGTCAAATTTTGAATATCTTCATATAATGATGCAATGGCTGTTGTTATTTCCTGTTCATTGGAGTTAATTCTAGAGATTGTATCGTTGAATGATTTTAGAATAGAAGTGGTGACTAAAATATTTTCTTTTACAAGTGTAGCTAGTTTTTTCTGATCAGACTGAACTTCGTGGATAGCGTTATCGTAGCGGATAGCGTCATCCTCATTCATGGTGCCGAAAAGCTTTTTAGATATAGTACCTACTACTCCGAGAAGGGCTGACCTTCTCGATCTACGGGAAGTAAGATGAGAAATAGCTTCACTGTCGCGAGTCATGTCTTCGTATCGGGTGATAAGTGGGCGAAAAAGGTTATTGCATTCTACATAATCAAAAGTGACACTCCTCTCGCAAAGACGTTTAGAGTTATTAAGAAATTTATATATATTATTTATATGCGGATAAATATACGATACGTCTACCGGTATTACTACGCTAAGATAACTATCAACTAGACTTACAGAACCTAAAGGGTCGAAATAGATTCCAGGGTTATTTGCAATCTGTTCGACGAACTGTTGCCCCAGTGAAGGGTTACTGTAACAAAAATTCAATTGCTATATCTAAGTCTTATATTTTATCCTTAGTCACTAATTACATCTACTATTTCTTGTACGATGTTACTTTGGTCAGGAACATCTGGCCTAGAGGCAAGTTTGACCTCATCATAATGGTGTATAACATGTCGCCTATTAATAAGCAAGGTCAGGGTGTTCCTCCCATTTATTTTAATGACCTTCTATGGGCCTTTCCATATAGGCGAAAGGGCTTTACGCAACCTCAAATGGTTTTTTAAATATACGTAGTCTCCTACTTTGTAAGTGACTGGACGCGTGTGCTCGTCATAATACTTTTTAGACTTTTCTTTAGACGCAATAAGGTTTTCTATTGCCTTGTTTCTCGAATGAGTTAATCTATGCTGTAACATCTTCAGATATTCTGGGTAAGTAGTTTCTACATTAGAGCTATATATGGAATCTGGGATGAATGGCTTTCGACCAAATAATAACTCATACCCAAGTAGCACAGAAGTGCTGAATAGTAGCTGAATCACTGTTCACAATGAAATCTTCAGCTGAAAAAACCTGCTGAATAAGAGCGTTAGAGGCGCCTACTCAGCTGATATAACTCTGATTTGGGCACAAATTAGTCAGCTGTTAGCTGAATAATGTAGCTGGTTGCACTATATCAGCGTTATTTGAGCATTATTAAAGGTAACAGTCGCCCCAAGAGCTGAATAATGACTGATTATCAGGGTATGTGTTACCTTTTATACACCACAAGGGCTGAATAATAGCGTACTTGTTACCTATTTTTCAGCACAAAATATACTCCAGGATATTAGTAACTCTTTTATGGAGCTGACAATTCACAAGTGGCAAAATTGTGAATAATTTTCATCCTACTATTTAATTATTATTTTGATATGTTTAGTGCGAACCATTTTGTAAAGTGTTTGTGGGAAATAGGCAAATGTTTATAGCTTAGTAAAACTTTGTTTTTCCTCCATGTGCATGAAATTCGAATGGGAAAGAGAGTTTATTGTCAAATACTATATAATTATAGAGGAAGATTTTCACGCGCTCTCAAAATATCACTGTTTACTTGAAAATTATAGTATAAAATACGTTGATGATACTATTATAAAAAAAATATATTTTTATTTTTCCTTTGTAATTTGACAATAAGCTGTTAACGTATAAAATCATTACAGTTTCTATTCAAATGCTGCTGTTATTTTCGTTGAATAAACAAAAACAAATTGTTATTATAATTGTATAGTAGGTTAGAATCTAAAAAAATGGCAGGCAAGCAGTGTGTACCGTATTAACCACAATCAAACGGCATGAGCTGCTTAAGTATCCACTCGTGGTACATGAATCAGTAACGAGCTGTTACGAGTGGTTCTTGTGCTACACAAGTCAGCTACAGATTCATATTAAGCTTGATAGTGGGTAACATGTACGCAAATAACTGTAGGTAATCAACAGTGAACCGATAAACTCTGCAGGAATGTTAGGGATCCGCGAATTAAGCTTTATCATTATTACATTATCCTATATTTTTTAGATTAGCGTATGTTAATCATGTACCTAGTAAGTATCAAAGTTTTCTTGACCAACGTAGACATAATTAAGTAAAAAAATTAAAGCTCAGGATTTTAAACAGTGTGGTCATTGTGAAATGAAAAACTTAGGTAAGGTTATTAGGTACCTTACCTAAGTTTTCATTTCACAATGACCACACATAAATTAGACCACATACATAATATTTATAAAAGTACCTATTAAATAAATAAATAACTGCGGCAGCTCGGTCTCAACTCAACATCCATTTTTTAGGGTTCCGTACCTAAAAGGTAAAAAACGGAACCCTATTACTAAGCCTCCGCTGTCTGTCTGTCTGTCTGTCTGTCCGTCTGTCTGTCACCAGGCTGTATCTCATAAACCATGATAGCTAGAAAGCTGAAATTTTCACAAATTATGTATTTCGGTTGCCGCTATAACAACAAATACTAAAAATAAAAAAATGAAAATATTAAGGGGGGTCCCATACAAAAACGTGTTATTTTTCGTATTTTTTGCTCAAAATTACTTACTGTAACAGGTAACTGTAACTGTTCAGAACAAAAAAATAAATTTAAAAAAAATAAATAATAAAGGGGGGCTCCCATACAACAAACGTAATTTTTAAGCAATTTGTTACTCGATCTTAATAAACAGGTAGAAACTTATAAAGTATTTAAGTATACATACAACGAACGTGATTTTCTTTTATAGATGATGGTACGGAACCCTTTGTGCGCGAGTCCGACTCGCACTTGCCTAATTTTCTCTGTACTTACTCAGACGTGTAGAGGAGGCTTAACGGGTATCTCCAATCAACTACCGTATTTTACAATGTTTTTTAACATAAGAAAATGTTACCGTGTATGCTACCTCCTAGTTAGATAAAAATAGTAGTCCACACACAACAACTAGGTAGGTAGGTACCTAAAATTGTTATTTTTGTTGTTTTTATTGGGATGTGATATTTTCTTATGTGAAAAGGATGTACTTAAATAATAAATAAAAGTACAAAATAATCAGTACCTCATTTTTTTATTTTCTTACATTGTATGTTTTAATGGAATATATTTCTTACATTGTATGTATTAAGGCCTGTCGTACTGTATGGACCTGAGTGTTGGGCTACAAAGAAGATGGATGAGAAACGATTGCATGTGGCAGAGATTAGAATGTTACGATGGCTATGTGGAGTGACAAGAATTGACAGAATTAGGCATGATTACATTATTGGTAGTATGAAAGTGGCGCCCATAGATGAAAAGGTAAAAGGGAGTCGATAAGCCTAGTATGGAGATGTTATGCGGATAGAAGGACTAAAAGGGAGAGGACGGCCGAGGAAAAGATGGATGGACTGGGTGAGGATGTGGTGACAGAGAAGTATATATTTGTCTTTTTTGTCATAATTACTAGGGACACTGTCACTGTCTGAATTTGCAGAATAGTTAGATCTATCTGCCCGTCTTTGTTCATTGTCATTACTGCACAATACATTACCTACCACTATCTTTTAACATTCGCTGTATACTTGAAGAGTTTTGTCCATCTAAATCTGCACATGCTTTTACATCAATATTTTCGAATACGGAACCCGCTCATTCTAAAATTTCATTCACACTTTGATAATTATTCACAAAACGTGTAGCCTATTCAATGTTCACTGTATCATCTGTATTTCTGTTCAAAATCCTCACATATTCTGTATTAATTTTTCTGCGTATTCCGCCAGTATTTTTTTTTCATATTTCCACATATCACAATATCTTAAATGACGCGATTAGCCACTTACGACTTCTTTATTCAGCGCTTCGTCGCTGAATAAAGAAGTCTTCAAGGTCTTATTTAACGCCACTAGTAGATTAATTGTCAACGATAGTACAAGTATTTAGCTCTCACTGAGATTATGGGTAAAATGTGAGCTAATATAGAGCAGTTTGCTTTAACTAAGCATCTTATAATGTTCACTCATAGTGATCATGTAGGCTTTATAAGAGCTATTATACGATTGCGTGTAACAAGCTGATTAACATTACACAAGTTCCACTGTGTGCAGCAAAAGGCATTATATCTTTGTTATTAGGAGCCACAGAATAACTGATTACATTATAGTAGCTCACGTGATCTTTCTTAAAATGCAAGTGGTCTAAGGGTACAGATGTGGTCTTCAATTCACAATATAGCTTAGTTAAAGTCCACAAAAATCCTTTAAATTGCTTAAAGCCGTATAATACTGAACTGTTACCTAAATTAACGCTGCAAGCGTTACAGCGTGGTCTCCGTGACGCATAATAACGTTCTTATTCAGGTGAAAGCTCACTTTTCACCTTTTGCAGGTCGAGTGTACTGTAATAACTCTTCATAAGTGCTAAAGTTCCCGATGTTACCTCTTGTGACATCTTATAATGCAGTTTTGTGCTACTTGGGTAGGGTGTGAATTTTGTGGTGGTATGTACGGAAGTGTTGTACGTCAACATTGCAGTGTAAACGTACCGTGGCCAGTTATCCTGGTTATCATTTGCGAAGGACTTCAGGTATTCCTTGAGCGTGGAGTGACTCCTCTCAAGGGCGCCCTGTGTTTGGGGATGATATGGGGTCGACCACAACTGTTTCACCTTTAGGAATTGACAAGTTTTCTAAAATAAATCCGCTGTGAAGTTGGTGCCTTGGTCTGTTAATATCGTTTTAGGAATCCCAAACTGTGATATGAAATGTATGAGGCAATCTGTGGTTTCCTCTGCAGATACACTGCGCATAGGATATGCAGCTGAAAACTTTGTGAGGTCGTCTTGCAGAGTAAGTATATATTTAAGTTTTGCAGTTCCAGATTCCGGTAAGGGGCCGACGATGTCGAGTGAGACGCGTTCCAAAGGGACAGTGGATGTTGAAGTGATTTGCATCGGTGCCCGATTAAGTTTACGGAAGGCTTTATTTTCTTGGCAAGCTGAACCATTTTTTACATAATTTTCAATGTCTTTCCTCATACCTTTCCAGTAATATTTTTCTTTGATTCTGTTATACATTCTAACAGAGCCTAAATGACCGCAAACAGGTAAGTCATGGTTTTCGGTAAGTATCTTTTTAATTTCACTTAATGATGGATACATTATACTATTATGGTAAATATTTATAATAATTCCAGTGTCATCAAATATGTACGATAGCATATTATAAATTTTAACAAAAGATAAGCTTTCATAGGGGTTTTTAAAATCAGGAATTGCTATTTCTGTTACATTTTCGTGTTTTACTAATTCATTCTTTATTTCTTTCAGGATCTTGAAGAGATCGGGATAAGCTGTTTGGTCAAAGTGATGGACTTTAACAAATAGCAACCAAACGGTTTTGTTTTGTACAGTTAATCTTTTAAATGTATGAAGTTCTCTTTCAGCATTAAGAAAATCGTCTGGATTAGCAAGGTTTCCAATAATTTCAGGGATATACGGACAGGATTCATCGAGATCTACGGACGCAGGTACTAAAATGTGACTACACTGGGCTTTAGTAAGGCTTTCATTGTGTTCTTTGATACATGTATTAAATTTTTTGTACTTTTCCAGGTTACATTTCAGAAATTGGGAATAGTCATCCACTGCTCTCGGCGAAGTAGAGGAGGGACTCATCGCTATCTGAGGTAAGTCAGGAGTACTTCGGGTGTTAGGATTGTTTTCTTCAGTGACAATATCTCGACTCTGTCTCTCGTCGTCTACAGGAAGGGAAGGAATACTTAAATTATCAAAGTCAAGGTTTAATTCACTAGAATGAGGACTTAATTCTAAAGGTCCGAGGTCAATGAGATCATCTGGCAGGCTAGCATTTTCAGGGTTTGGAAATATGGGATTTACCGGGTATCGGGATAATGCATCGGCTACAGAATTTAGTTGCCCTTTCTGGTAAACAATTTTGTAATCGTATTCCTCCAAACGGAGGCGCCATCGCTGAAGTTTGCTACTTGGGTCTTTATGATTGAAAAGCCACCTAAGTGGGCGATGATCTGTTACTATGAGAAATTTGCGACCGTATAGGTAGGGGCGGAACGTTTTACATCCGAACAATACAGCAAGCAACTCCTTTTTAGTCGTGCTATAGTTAGTTTCGCTTTTGTTGAGAGTTCGCGATGCATAGGCTATGGGTTTGTCTTTCCCAATAGTTCCTTGAGAAAGTACGGCCCCTAAGGCATGATTAGAGGCATCGCAGGTAAGTATGAATTGTTGCCTGAAATCAGGATATACAAGTAACGGTGCGTTAGTATGCCTATTTTTTAATGTGTCGAATGCAACCTGTTGTTGGTTTTCCCAATTATAGGGAATATCCTTTTTAAGTAAATTTGTTAGGGGTTTAGCAATCTTGGAAAATCTGGGATAAAACGCCTGTAGTATGAGACTAACCCAAGAAAGGATTTTATATTTTTTTGGCATTTAGGAGTGGGAAATTCTGTCACGGATTTTATTTTGTCGGGATTGGGTTTCACTCCCTCTTCGGTGATAATATGCCCTAGATAGCCGACTTCACGCCTTAAAAATTCGCATTTGTCGGGCTGGAGTTTCAAATTGAAATTTCTCATTCTCTGGAACACTGATTTTAGGTTAGAAATGGCTGAATTCAAATCGAATGCATACGAAACGACGTCGTCGAGATACACGTAGCAATGAATGCCCTGCAAGCCAGATAGCGCTGTATTCATCAGTCTCTGAAAGGTTGAAGGAGCATTTTTCAGCCCAAAAGGCATACGAGTAAATTGAAAGTGTCCTTCGGGCACATTAAAGGCTGTTTTGGCTTTATCGGTTTGTTTTAAGGGAATTTGGTGGAACCCTGAGGCTAAATCGAGCGTAGAGAAGTATTTACTGCTCCCCAACTGATCCAGGATCTCTGCTATTTGTGGAATTGGGTATGTGTCACCTATCGTGACATCATTTAGTTTCCGATAGTCGATAACGACTCGCCACTTTTGAGTGTTTGAAGCGTCCATTTTCTTTGGTACAACCCAAATAGGGGACGACCAAGGGGAGTCAGAGGGTTCAATGATGTTCTGGCTCAGCATCTGGTCTATCTGTTTTCTAACTTCGGCCTTGTGGATTTCAGGAAATCTATACGATTTTGTATGGATGGGGATATCGGTTGTGGTTTTTATCTCGTGTTCGAGGGCATCTGTGCAGGTTAGATATACTCTCCAGGTAAGTGAAATATGTCTGAATAATCAGAACATAATTGGTAGAGGGCTTCTTTCTCTTCATCGTTCAGATGTGAGACGCGTAATTGACTGAGAACATCTCTGGTTCTTTGAAAGCTATTTTTAGACGCAGGATTTGTTTTACAATTATGTACGGTATTTGTGGTTTCAGAAAAGTTGGCAGGAATAGGTTTCAATTCTAAGTTAAGGTTAGATTTTAATTTAATAGGATGTTCCGATGTGTTTACCACTGATAAGTTTACTCTATTGTTAGGCTTCACCGCAACTAGGCAATTTGCAATCAATAAATTTTCAGAATAACTCTGATCTAATATAAACCCTTCCTTTATTTCAGGGTTGGATACGGAACATTCAATGACCGTTTCAGTTCTAGGCGGTATGATATACAACGTGTAAATGAAATAACGCACATCCTCAGACACCCCAATTAGAATAACTTGTTACAATCATAATGCATGCATTGAATTTAGTTTTTTATTTGCGTAAATATTGTTTTTTGAAGAAAGTATCGATTAAAAGTAAAAAGCGTGGTCACTATAAATTTGCGCACGCACACAAACACACGAAACGGTTGCTATGGTAAACAGACGACAGCGATCTGATAGGAACGAAATACCTACGATACGATATAAACAAAATGTTTCAAATTTAGTCTTTATACAACACTCTGATAGAGTGGGGTTTACAAGAATGATGTTTGAGTAATTTGTCAGCTACTGTTGATATTTCCAAAGATATGACTACCTATTTCTTTCCATCACACTTTTCGGCTTTGGAGTGGACAGTCGACTTTGTATAAAATTATTTATTGTTTGTTAATAACATGCACACGATCCATTGTCTCATAATATTGTAAATGACTATTTAGTTACCTAGCATTATTGATAGATAAAGTAAAACAATATCAATGAGAGAATAAAGCAAAATCGACGTGTGTAAATTAATAGTTACATTAATAGAATAATCAAATAACTTACAGGATAAAATCACATTATTTTAGTCCACTTAACACTGTCTTCACTGTTCCCTCACGCATCACATCTTTTCACTGTTTTAAAAGCAGCTAATATGTATCAACTTAACTCCTAGGCACTTGTTGTCTCCTCACAATAAACTAGTGATTTAACATTTTCCCACAGTGAAAAAGTCCGGGGGCGACAAGTTAACATCAAGATGATGCAGAACGTTCCACACCAGTACCGTCATGTTGATAATTACAATTTTATTCACACAATTACAATATTTTTTCGCAACTCTCGCTGACACTGACAGATTCCCGATGGATGACTACCTAGATACTTGTCATAACTTGTCATTGGCCAGCGCGGGCGACACATTACGTCTCGCTCTTGCCTGTTGATTATTACGTAAGCGAAAGATAGATGATAGATATTTTCGTGGTAAATTGTGTGTATTGTCTTTTGCCGCTATTGTGTTGTACTAATGTGTGCGTTCGTGTGACCGAACGTCGAACCATTAAACAAATGCATTTTAAAAGAAGGCGTTCTGCTTTGACTTAAGGTTTATTTTCGTATATTTCAACTTTTGAAATAAATGAGTGACTATAATTTACGTTATTTTTATTATTTTAGAACAAAAAATAAACAATATTAAAAATAACAGTAATGGATTCAGTAGCCGATTCTGAACAAACTACTTTCAGGAAGTGCATTTAAATTTGTTACAGGTTGTATATAGGATCGGAAAAATACAGTTTCAATTTAGAATTTCCTATCTTTAAAATATCGTGAGTATAATCAATATTGCAATTGAAATAACTTAATAGGTCATTGCCTATTATGCCGTCGTATGGTAAATCAATATTCTTCACTACATGGAATTTATGAATCAAATATTTCACCGGTTTAGAGTCTGAGATATAAAGTTTAAGCGGAAAATGACCTAAGATCGAGGTAGCCTCATCTACAGGGTCGATACCCTTGAGTCTGATTGTATCATTGATTAGTTTAGGTTTTCTTTGCAAACAAGACTCCTTCAGCAGGCTGACAGTTGATCCTGAATCAACTAATAGGCATAAGGGAATATCAAAAATTGTGGATTGAATTACAACGTGAGGTGATGAGCACTTATTCGGATTTGAAGTGATCTCATGAACCTTGATGGGTTTAGAAATGTTAAGGTCTCCGTTTTGGGGCTGGTTACCCTGTCGTATGACCTTGGCACTGTTGGTAAGGTCTCCGATTTGGGACTGGTTACCCTGCTGTGTGACCTTGCCAAGTTTGGCGCTATTACTAAGACCTCCGGTTTGGGGCTGGTTACCCTGCTGTGTGATCTTGCCAAGTTTGGCGCTGTTGGTAAGACCTCCAGTTTGGGGCTGGTTACCCTGTTGTGTGGTCTTAGGGGATGTTGAATCGTGAGTTATACCTCCATTTTGGGGCTGGTTACCCTGTCGTGTGGTTGTAACTAATATTGAAGGATTCAAAGTATTATGGGTGTCGGATGCATTTTGGAATTTGGATACGGGTCTCACGTGACACCGTCGTGAGTCCCTTAAGCGTTTAAATCGACGTCAGAATCAGGAGACTGCTCATCTTCTACATTGTTTACACATTGGGATTCCTCATCGATATTGGCAGATTGCGTAAAGTTAACTTGGAATCTACGATTATTAAATTCTCGTTTTTGGCAATGTTCTAGCACGTGCCCTGCAGTTTTGCAGTAGCGACAAAACGGTTCTTGCCTATTAGTTTGGACGGGTTTAGGTGGGTTAGGAGTGACGGTTTTTCTTGGCCAATCCGGTTTAGAATAAGAATAAGAATAGAATAAGAATAAATTTATTTGCACCAACACAATATTATGACAATAATTACAGGAATAAATAAAAAAGCTAAAGAAAGACAAAAACAAAGAAGTAAGACGCGCAAATTTCTCGCTGGCTGGCGCCACCGCAGGCACGGCTATATTATTAATTATTATCTACTCATGTAGCTTCGGCCCATAACTTGTGTTGTGACGCGACGCGCGGGTCAGCCACAGCCAGTGAGCCAGTGACGCTCGCAGAGCTGCAACAAGCACGCGCGCACGCCGTACTCGCTCGCTCGTGCGATCGATAACAAATAATAACAATATAACATCTATGAACGGCGACAGTAGTTGTGTACATCTGGAGTACGATACGATTACGTGTAATCAACATGCATATACAAGTGTGCATACAACAATTCATTCCCTGTTGGGTCAATAGTTACAATACGTGAGCCATGAACATTAGGTAAGCACTTCTTATCTTATGACTATGATATTTTTATTATAAGTAATTTAAAACAAAGGCGTGAAAGGTTTTGGCGGGTTAGATTTAGACGCCATAGGTTTCGAGGCATCACGACTTGTAGAAGGTCTACTATTATCATAAGAAAATCTGTGGTTATTTGAAGGATTCGTTGAGGGACGTGATCGGTCACCGAGGCTATGTCGTTGTCCTTGGTGAATTTTATTCAAAATTTTCTCCTCGGCAACAGCGAAATTAATCGCTTCGTTAAGCGATTCCGGATTTCTACAACGAATAATTGTGGATAGGTTCGCGTTTAACCCTATCATGAAGGTGTGTAGGGCAAGATCTTCCATAGCGGCGACACGGCCACTAAGTTCACCCTTTTTCTTAGTAGGGATGGATATGTTAATTCCTGTTAACAACTTGGCTAGACACGTTTCTACACGTAAGGAAAATTGGTCAACTGATTCTGAGCTACTTTGTTTACAGTCCTGTAAATCTGATAATAAATGGGTATAGTGTTTCTTTTCACCGAATTGAGTTTTCAAAAATTCTTCTAATACTGACCAATCCTCAAATTCTTTTATTGAGCAAGCCGCTTCGGCTCTGCCCTCTAGTCGGCTTAGTATAAATTTAAATATAATGTCCCGTTGGTTTATTGTTGCGAGATTAATAGCATTTCGACAGTTGGTCAGAAAAGGGTTTAACTTATCTCGGCTACCATCGAAGGTGCCTATGAATTTGACGAGGACATTCAGATCAACTACGCTAGGGTACATAGATTCTTCCTTTGGTTTCGACATGTTATAAACCTAGTATAAAATAACACAAGGTAAGGAACAAAACAAATATTATAAAGTTCAGAAAGACTTGCACTTGGCGGGTTTTTTATAGAACAGTAACTCACAGTACGATGTGGGCGAGCACCAGACAAAACAACATCTCGAGCGTCGCTGCAGAGCGGAAGCGATAAGACGCTTCTCGGGATTCTTGAGCACACTGATAAGGCACTATAACACTTTTTATGTGCACAGATTTATTTGGATATATTTATTCACTCGCGGTATTACGTATTTGCCGGCGAATGTTTCGACGAATGCAATGCCCGAAGATATACGTGGCGGGCTATCACGGAGATGTTTCTCTTGCAGGATACTGGACAAGGCTGGCCCAATCGGTGTTAGGCTGGATGGATCTACGGCTGGACGAGCCCTCGTCTTCGACACGGTGAGTATGGACAGTTTTCTTGCAGGTTACCACGGACGGGCGGCGTATACCACTCAACACGGAACCACCGAATTTCACAAAAGTTGACCGAGTCACTGGTACTGGATTCGCACTGGACTGTAAGTATACGGAGACGTGCCGGGATCGCTTTTTAAGCAATCCTTTAACGCTGCCACCAATGTTATGCGCGACCCGTAATTTAGGGTTTTAAAAAAAAGAATATTTTACAAGGTTAAGATAATATGTATTGTTCATAGAAAATATATACAAGGATTTATATCGGCAGCCGACCGAATGGTTACGATCTCGGGACTCGACTAACTTACAAAATGGCTAAATGTACTTACAAACTACATGATACACAATAAATGCTAGGTCAGCATTCTTAGCTTATGTCTGGCATAAAGGGGTACACAGACAGGGTATAACAAAACGTTACTAAATCGATATAATCGACTTGACCTATCACAAATAATATTTCTATTTCAAACAAATGTCAACGATATATTTCATTTTAATACGCAATTTCATTATGGCAACAAACCAGTCACTAAAAGGTCTATATTCTCGAATATTTCGCAAAGGAGAATGACCAAAAGCGGTCTAGCAATGTTTCATGTTGCAAAACCAAAATAATATAGAAATTATTTTCTCATTTTTTACAACCTTTTGTCGTCAGGAATCTTATTTTAATATCCGGAATAATGAAATAAAAATAAAAAGTAAATAAAAAATAGATACGCATTATTTCCGTATAAAGTCTTATGTATTGACGTTCCGTTCTCTCCATCTGTACGAACTATGTAAGTATGAGCCTTTAGAAAAAAATATCACAAGAATGATATGAAATTCATAAATAGATAAATAGTCATTAACATAATTGCGTTTTAAAATATGTATATTTAATTAATATTTTATAGATTAGCTATATTAATAATTATTATTATTTTTGTGTTGCGTCTCACGCAGACTGTTAAGCCAGCTGACAACCGGCGTCTGGGACCGGCATCGGCCATTACTCTTTATGTGTTGATTGTTGTCATTGCGATAATGTCTCCATTTAAATAGTAATACGTAAGTATTACTATTTAAATGTCTCAAACTCCGTTTGAGTGTTTATTTTAAATAACTTGGCGTGTGTTTCATATAACTTACGACATGACGTTTTTATATTTAGTTACCTAAGTGTTTTATTACGACAGGGCGTTTTATGTGTTGTGCTTATGAACTGTTCGAGTCTACTTGTAACCATGTCGATACTGGATCCTGATCAACCAATACCGGTTGTAATGCGGAGAAGCCGATGTGTTTTGTAAGTTCATGATAATCTTTGGTTTTAAGTTGCGAGTAACTTTAATGCTACTGCTACACCTGCGTTAGCGTTAGCGTTAACGGCTATGGCCAACAACGCGTTAACTAACGCGTTAAAGATTCGCCTTGACAATTTGTAATTTAACGCGTTAAAACGTTGGCCACATCTACTTAGCGCCTAAATTAACGCGCTAATTAACGCGTTAAGACGCAGGTGTAGCAGGAGCATAAAACATAATTTTAGGTTATCTCCGTTTTTGTTAAATTACTTAAAAACCCGGGTGTTTGTAGGCAAATGAACAATTTTATTTGATAATATATAAAGTGTAGTCTATAATAAATAAAGAATTATTGTGCAACAACTTGAGACGGAATTCCATACAAAGATGGTCATTCTCCTTTTCGACCGTCTTGGTTTGTTCAGTCCAACCATAATCCTTGCAAAGGTGTTGCTACAACAATTATGGCTTCTCAAAATCGGTTGGGATGACATAGTTCCATCTAATGTCGTGCAGACGTGAAACCGGTTTGTTATCCCTTTGCAAGCGCTCAAAACGATTAATGTTTCTCGCCATGTTATAGGTAGCCAACCTGTGTATATAGAACTACATGTGTTTAGCGACACTTCGCAGTCGGCGTACTGTTATAACCCGAGATAGTTCCTTAATAACGCTAGATCAGCATTTCACGTATTCTAGTACATTTCCATTCTATTGTTTCTACTTGGTCAGCATTTTCATTTACTTGTATGATTTATTTCTTAATGAAAGTCAGTTAGATTCTGTCCGCCGCGAAAAGCGGTTCGCTCCCGGAACTCGGAAATCGGTACCAGTAGAACTGTATCTGTAAAAGTGTTGCCTTGAGTAATAAAGTCAGTGCAGTTTAAAAATTAGTTTTTTTTTAAAAAGACAAACAGGGACGGCCTCCTAACAATTTTGGTGTCAGAAGTGGGATCTCGTAAATGGTCTCCGTTGATACCTAGAGATCCGAATCCCAGAGACCCCTAGTTTGCGTGATCGACGGTAAGACAGAACCCAAGGTTGTGCCCGCGTCACACTTCAAGGTCGACGGTAAGACTCTGTGCAGCAGCCAGAGCCCGCACCATACTGGTCACTGTAAAACCAAGATTGGTCGACGGTCAGCCTCCACCGCAACGTGAGAGCCCGCACCATCCGGGTAGCAGCAGATCTAACTCACCAACATCATCATAACGAGTAGAGCACTCGTTATCTCCGAAACACTTCCACCTCGCCCAGCATCACCAGCACGTGGACGCCGGCGCCGCTCTCACCTGTCGTCGAGCACGCGGTCGCCCTGCCGCGCTATCCGAGCGTGTCAGATTCCGTTCCCACGAGTGATGGTTTGTGCAGTGATCGTGTTTATGTGAGTCTTTTAAATTACTTACCATATTTTCACCGTTTCTACTATTTTTCGTCAACGTTACCATTTCCACTGTGTCTACAATTTTCGTGAACTATAACTTTCTACTACGTAACATATTTTTGTGTGTCGTTACTGTATACCATATTTTTGTGTGTCTATTTTACAGCTATAATTTCTATATCTATACAATTGTCCAATGTCACTTAAAACAGAATCTAAGGCAAAACCTGAAATGGCTAAAAAATTACACTTTCAGTACTTACCAAATTCATTAAACCTTATAATGGGGACCGGGACTCCCTGCCCGCGTTCCTCACAAACTGTGATAACGCAATGTCGTTATCTACAGCAGATCAACAAAATGTGCTCTGCAAATATATAGTATCGCAACTTGAAGGTAAAGCTCAAGAGGCTTGTAGTTTAAAATCGTTTTCCACATGGGACGAGATAAAAGCATTTTTAAGATCTACATTCGGCGAGAAAAAGCACGCGACTCATTTATTAGTGGATTTGCAAAATTGTAAGCAAATTAGTAGCGAAGATGTCACGAACGTACTCTTTGCGGATTGAGCAAATATTAACGCGAATATTATCAGATATTCACTATAGTTGTAAAGATGAAAACGAACTACCAGGCAGAATAGCTGCTATGGAAGATTTAGCCTTAAATACATTTATGTTTGGGTTAAATAACTCAATAAGTAATGTTGTTAGGTGTAGAAACCCCTCGACCTTGAACGAGGCGGTCCAGCACGTAATCGAAGAGAAAAAATTATATAATTTATCTAATTCTAAATCTAATCCTAAATTTCAGCGTATATGCAGCACGTGCAATAAACCTGGGCATAATGCTTCAGAGTGCTATAGGAATAAAAAACCCTCTAGTTCAAATCGTAATAACTATCAAAAATCTTTTCATATTCCTTCAAATAACTATTCTAATACTAACTATCATAATACTAATAACTATCCTAATACTAATAACTATCCTAATAATATACCTACGGTGTAGTTACTGTAAAAATATCGGTCACACGATAGACCAATGTCGCAAACGCCAGTACAATATGCAACGCCGTGAGAACGCGAACCAGGTGCAACATGATCAACCGCCGCGCGATAACAACGGTTGCGCAGTTAAATTCTGCGAAAGCGACGAGTCCGGGTTCGATTCTCGAGACGAAAATTTAAACTAAATAAGATTTCGGTGTCGTGGCTCCCGAAATCGACTAGCGTAAAGGACACGAAACCTTTTAATCCTAAATCTATTACTAAATCTACATTTCAGTTAAATCAACTGAGTCCTACTAAATCTTTTATTAAATCTACATCTCAGTTAAATCAACTGAGTCCTACTAAATCTACATCTCAGTTAAATCAACGGAGTCCTACTAAATCTTTTACTAAATCTATATCTCAGTTAAATCAACTGAGTCATACTAAATCTATTACTAAATCTACATCTCAGTTAAATCAACTGAGTCATACTAAATCTACATCTCAGTCAAATCAGCTGAGTCATACTAAATCTTTTACCAAATCTACACCTCAGTCGAAGCAACTGAGTCCTACTAAGCCTACATCTCAGGTAAACCTGAGTCATACCAAATCTTATAACTATACTAACTCTAAGATTACATCTCGAGACGACATCTCGAGTCATGAAAATACTACATCTTATTCTAATTCAATAATGCTAAATCCTACTAATACTTACCAAAATAATGCTAACCAAAATGATGCTAACCTGAAAAATAAATTAGGCATCCCGATCTCTAACTCTAATTCTATACCTACTAAATCTTGTGATGTTATTAAATCTACTCCAATTTATGAAACTAGTATAAAAATCAAGAAAATATCTTTGCCATATGTTTATTTAGATTCTAGTTATTCTAAAGAGCCTTTAAAGATGCTTATCGACACAGGTGCCGCTATTAGCCTCGTGAAACAGGCAGTACTATGTATATCACCCGACTTGTCTCGCGAAGTCGTGAAATTAAAAGGAATTAATAGTGTAGAAAGTTGTTCTCAAACATTGGGCACATTTCAAATGGATTTTTCTATATCTTATGATCAATTCAGTTACAAATTTCATATGATCAACGAGCAAGTCAGTCTCGAGTATGACGGCTTACTCGGTAGCGATTTTCTTGGTTATTTTAAAACTAACATTAATTACGATTCTAAATCATTAAATATTTGTGGTCATATCTTACCTATAAACGATATTCAACCAACCTACATTATTCCCGCGCGATCCGAAGCATTAATTGAATGCGCGATATCTAATTACATACCTGAACTTTATTCTAATAACGAAGCTCTTGTTTTAGATCACACCGTATGTAGTGGTGTTTATGTCGCAAATTGCATTGTCTCAATCAAGTCAAATAAAAGAATTAATATTACGGTTTTAAACACGACCGACTCTAACGTCGAGATCAAAGATTATTACGCAGAGTTGACACCTCTCGAACAAAACGATCTGAACTCTGAATCATGCCTAAATACTTGTTCTATTTCTATTTCCAAATCTGATCGTGTTCATAAGGTTTTAGACCTTATTCGTTGCTCTCATTTAAATTCGGAAGAGCAAAAAGCTTTATTAGAGTGTTGTTCGGAATACACTGATATTTTTCACATGGAAGGTGAACCCTTATCTTTTACTAATGCCGTTGAGCATTCAATTAATTCTGGTGATACGCCGCCTATCCACGTTAAATCATATCGCTTCCCCGAATGCCACAAGGAGGAAGTTGATTCCCAAATCCGAAAAATGTTAGATCAAAACAATATTCGCCCTTCTATTTCACCATGCAGTGGTCCCCAAAAAAATGGACGCGTCTGGCAAAAAAATGGAGAATCGTAATCGATTACCGCCGTCTTAACAATGCGACAGTCTCCGAAAGTTATCCACTGCCTCTGATCACTGACATCTTAGACCAATTGGGTCATTCCAAAAACTTCAGTACTTTAGACCTATCTAGCGGTTTTCATCAAATTAAAATGAGTTCCAAGGACGCGCCGAAAACAGGATTCACCGTTAATAACAATTCTAGCATTTCCGGGCATTATGATTTTACTAGGATGCCATTTGGCTTGAAAAATGCTCCCACAACATTCCAAAGCCTAATGAATACAGCTCTTTCAGGACTTCAAGGTCTCCATGCCTACGTTTAAGTAAACGTAGGCATGGAGACCTTGAAGTCCTGATATGGTGATAATGTGGCCAAGATAAGCAACCTCGCGACGTAAAAACTCGCACTTATCTGGCTGTAATTTAAGATTCAATTTTCGCATTCAGTCAAAAACTAATTTAAGCTTTTTAATAAGGTCAGGCAAGTTTTGCGAGTAAATAATACAATCATCCAAGTTTTGTGAGTAAATAATACAATCATCCAAGTGGATGATTGAATTATTATATAGCCAGATAAGTGCGAGTTTTTACGTCGCGAGGTTGCTTATCTTGGCCACATTATCACCGAAAAAGGTGTATCGCCGAACCCTGATAAGATCAAGGCCGTTAGCGATTTCCCAACCCCTACTAATGTCAAACAAATAAAATCTTTTCTAGGCCTTGTTGGCTATTATAGGCGATTTATTGAAAACTTTTCGAAGTTAACCAAGCCTCTTACATCCTTATTGAAAAAGGACGTCTCTTTCAATTGGACTGTTGAACAGGAAACAGCTTTCCAAATCTTAAAAAATAAACTTACCACGGCTCCCTTATTACAGTACCCCGATTTTAGTGCTCCGTTTATAATTACAACGGATGCCTCAAACTACGCAGTAGGCGCTGTGTTGTCCCAAGGCGATATAGGCAGGGATAAACCTATAGCCAACGCCTCTAGAACGCTTAACAAAGCCAAAGGTAATTATTCGACAACGGAGAAAGAACTCCTTGCCATTATTTTTGCACTTAAAACCTTCCGCCCTTATATATTTGGGCGCAAATTTAAAATCGTTACAGATCACCGACCTTTAGTTTGGCTTTTCGGTTACAAAGATCCAGGCAGTCGACTCATCCGATGGCGCATAAAGCTTGAGGAGTACGACTACGAAATTGTATACAAGCAAGGTCGTCTTAATTCAAACGCAGATGCGTTATCTCGACATCCAGTAAATGTCATTGACTCAAATCGTCTTAATAATTCTACCTACGAAAAATATTTTAAGAACCAATTTACAAATAAGTAACCTACTTCTAATACTATTATCGAAGACTGTATTCAGGCTCTACATTTATCTAAAATAAAATCAATTGCTTGTCCAGTCTCTTTAGACTTTGATTACTCTATGCCTCACTGCGAAGAAATACTATCGCAGCTCGAGAATTCTGCTGAATTGCTTAGTACGGAACGCGAGCCGTTCATTGTCCATAAGGTTATTTATAAACACAATACATATTATTTTCTTTATTCTAAAGTACATAATTACGAGGAGACAAAATACAAAGATATTTACAATTTATTAATTAAATTAAGAGATATGCTCTTATTAGATAAAATAACTGATCATGCTATATCTGATTTTACAGATCCTTTTTCTAAAATTGTATATACAAAATTATATAACATGATATCTTACGTTTTTCATAACACAAATATTAAAGTACATATCTATAAAATTCAATTAATTTACCCAACTCCTGCCGAGGTCCCTACAATTTTGAAGGAAAATCATGACTCTACCATTGCTGGTCATCCAGGTGCGCGCCGCATGTACAGTCGAATCAAGGCCGCATATTACTGGAAAGGCATGCGTGCCGATATTGAACGGTATGTCAAACAGTGTAAATTGTGCCAAACAAATAAGCCATTAAAGCATTCAAATAAAGCTCCTATGGAGATAACTTCTACATCTAATAAACAATTTGAACGTTTAGCTCTAGACATCGTTGGTCCATTACCCGATGCTGGTTTCCAAAATTTTGAGTACATCTTAACTCTACAAGAAGACTTAACTAAATTTTCGAGTGCTTATCCTATGGTTACCGCTACAAGTGAAGAGATAGCTGGAAATCTCGTACACTTTATGTCGTTGTTTGGGTTTCCTAAAACTATTTTAACCGACCTTGGTACATGCTTTACTTCAAATCTTTTTAAACAACTTACCGAAATCCTTAAGATAAAATCTCTTTTTACTACTCCTTACCATCCGCAAACGAATGGTGCATTACAAAGGTCACATGCTACTCTTAAGGAGTACTTAAAATCCTTCGTTAATGACAATCAAAATGATTGGCATTGTTACCTATTTACTGCCATATTAGTCTATAATACTACCCCTCTTTGTACAACTGAATTTACCCCTTACGAACTTTTATATGGTTACAAACCTACTATTCCTATTTTTTTATATTATACTTCTAACAGTTCTACCTAGTTATAGGTAGAACTGTTAGAAGTATAATATAAAAAAATCGAAAATAGCGAATGTATTCGTTAGAATACATTCGCGCACTGCAATATCGAATGCGGCTTAGCCGAGAGAAAGCAATACAAAATATTATAAATAGTAAAGAACGGTCAAAGCAATACTATGATTCTAAATCACGCGATATTACTTATAAAACAGGCGATATGGTGTATCTTAAACATCACCACAGGCTAAGAAAAGCACTGTCCCCTGTTTGAAAAGGCCCCTACAAGATAATTAAAGTACATAATAAACATAACGTCACGTTACAGGTGGGCCGCAAGCATATCAAATATCATACAAATGAAATCAAACCCGTCCGTGTGGTGACGGATTAAGAATACGGATTGTCACCACCCCATATCATCCCATGGGTGTCGTAAGAGCCGACAGAGGGAGACCATATTATGCAGAGAACAGCACTGTAAGAGAAGGAAAACTTGATACAAACCCTGTACCAACCCGTTTGGCCAGCGTGGTATAGTAGGCCAATTCCTCCTTTCAAAGGAGAGGCCTAGTTCAGCAGTGGACTGTTGGAGGCTGATGATGATGAAATCAAACCCGCTGTATCTTAAAGATAGTTCATCTTATTTTCAGAGCCTTGTGCTATGGCTGCCACGCCGAATCGAAGATAACTCCGATAACTCATAGTTCCGGCATCTACTTCGAACCTGTTACTAATATTCGTTTCTATAATGACTACTGGAATGTCGTAACTCATATCGATATTGTATCATTAGAACCCTATTTAACTAATATTGAATGATTATTACGTAAAACTCAAAATATTTGTAGTAAGATACAATCACAAGATATTATGCAATGTAAGGATTATTCTAGCCCTATTAAAATATTAATCCAGTCTAACCTTCTTAAAGTACAATCGTTATCTCATTAAACTATAAATCAAACACCGACCAAGGTCAAGAGGTCCTTAGAATTCGGTGGTGAAATTTTAAAATTCTTTTTCGGTACATTAGATGCTGACGCCGCCAGAAAATACGACGCCGCCATCGAATCTTGCCAAAAGAGTGAGTCCGAACTATATCGGCTCATGAAAGATAATATTCATATTGTTAAGTCCACAATTCATAATTTTAATTCTACCACATATAAACTAAATCAAAACGAGATTAAGTTAAACTCTCAAATAGATATTATGAATGAAATCTTATCTCAAGTTACTAAGACGGATAACTTGTTATACAATATTTCGCGTGTAAATAGTTTATTAAATATAATAGAAAGCTCTTTGCTTACTATTTCTAATCTATTAGATACTACTTTAAACTCTATTTTATTTTCTAAGGTAAATGTTCTACACCCTAGTGTTATAAGTCCTATTAGCCTTTACGATGAACTACGCAAACAAAGCGGTCATATTAATAAGAGGCTAGATTTCCCAGTACAATTAAATATTAATAATATTCACTCTATAATAGATGTTTCGCAATTAAGCTCTTATTACTATAATAATAAAATCGTTTTTGTGTTGCAAATTCCACTAATAAGTGACGAAAAGTTCGTTATCTATAAGAATATACCTTTACCAACTCCCCATAACTGATCTAATATCAAAACATTCGCGCTCATTCAACCTTCCGATACCTACACTGCTTTAAGTGACGATAGAATGCACTATACTATGTTTGATAACCTAGATAAGTGTAAGGTAATTAATAATCAATATTCTATTTGCGAAATGCAAACAATATATTCATGTATTCTAAATCCTAATTGTAAATCTAGATTACTAACGGAAGTGACCTTGTCACTACCCACTGAGTGTAACGCTAAATTATTATTTGGCGATATTGATATTTGGCAAAAGTTGCGAAATAATGAATGGATTTTTGTCCAATCCAATATTATTAAATTAACTATAAAATGTGATGAAGATATTGTCGATTGTTCTATTGTTGGCACTGGTTCTGCAAAGTTAACCGAAAATTGTGTTGGTTACTCTAAAACTATTCAGTTAACTCCTTCTAGTTTTAAATCCTCTCAAATTAAGTCACCTTTAGATATTTCTTTTGATATTACAAACTTTGCCATATTTGTCTCCTATAAACTTTAAGTAAAATTAATTTAGATTCGTTAAAATACGCATCTCATCAGATGGATGATTTGGAAAATGAGATCAATAATTTGTCAAACCAATTTCATTTTTACGTATATTTTAATTGTCGCTTTATTTCTGTTTCTATTTTACAAGCTATACAATTGTTTCAAAAATCGTAATCACGGTTCCGGATGCTGTATACAAATCTTTAACCAATGTCATAATAAGAAGTCAGTTAAACATAAGTCAAAAGATTCCAACTCCATAGAGATGTCCGATATCTCTACGTCGTCAGAGGATGAAAAGAAATCCGTTAAATCTTTACCATACCATATTTACAGCATCATAGCTCTTATGACGCTATTCGTAAAGTTGATTTTTTCAATTCAAGCAAACGAAACTTAAACTTTTAAGTTACGTTGAACTGTCTTCTATCTTACTATGCTATGTATAAGTCATTAATATTATATAACTTCAATAATTATGTTGTTTATCTTAAATAGTAATAAGATAAAGTATAGACAATTATCTGATAAGCTGAAATTGTCAAATATTATTTTTGGGTATAAACGTAAAATACTCCATATTGTACTATTGTTATTTTCTATATTTAAAAAAAATAATATTTTACCATAATTTTAATGTAAACCGATTTCCAAGCTTCCAATCGTTTTCCATATCTTCTATTTTCTTTAATTTCGCTTCATCTTAAAATGTTGTTGCCGTGTGGTTGACGGCATAGAATACAAGTGTCACCACCGCCTATTTTCCCGTGGGTGTCGTAAGAGGTGACTAAGGGATAACACGATGCAAATACCAGCTTTGCGTAGAGACGGAAAACTCGACATCAAACCCTATACGACTGCCTCGTTGGTATCGCGGCATAAATGTGCGCGTGGGATCGGGAGGTCCCGGGTTCGATTCCTGGGTCGGGCAGTGTTATTGGGTTTTTCTGTCACGAAATTCTCAGTAGCCGCACGGAGTCTGGAAATGTGCCCGGTACGGCAATAGGCTCGCCCCTTATTACGTGGGACTCAAGTATATCTGGCGAAAAGTGGGTGTAGAAATACACCTCTGCCTACCCCTTCGGGGATAAAAGGCGTGACGTTATGTATGTATGTATGTATCTTAAAATTGATAAAGCTTCATCTTAAGGGGGGAGATGTTATAAACATAATAACGATAGTTCCTTCACGAACGAGATAGTTCCTTAATAACGCTAGATCAGCATTTCACGTATTCTAGTACATTTCCATTCTATTGTTTCTACTGGGTCAGCATTTTCATTTACTTGTATGATTTATTTCTTAATGAAAGTCAGTTAGATTCTGTCCGTCGCGAAAAGCGGTTCGCTCCCGGAACTCGGAAATCGGTACCAGTAGAACTGTATCTGTAAAAGTGATGCCTTGAGTAATAAAGTCAGTGCAGTTTAAAAATTAGTTTTTTTTTAAAAGACAAACAGGGACGGCCTCCTAACAGTACGGCGCGTGTGTTTATGTGCGCACTATAAGTATAGATAATACAATGACAGTAAGATTGCTCTTTTCTAAATCTCGCGTTGCGCCATTGAAACCATTAAGTATACCGCGGCTCGAACTTGCGGTGCTTTGCTGGGTGCTAAAATACTCGACAAGGTTCGCACTTCGTTGCGTTGTGAGTTTAAAAATGTTGTCTTCTGGACTGACTCAACCATTGTGTTAGGTTGGTTGCTTTTGTTCAAAATAGGACGGTGGAGATTCATGAACTTACGCAAATGTTCTTTGGCGCCACGTGAGTAGCAAAAATAACCCGGCAGACCTAGCATCGAGAGGTTTATGCTTAGAGGAGCTGTCTACTTACAGGTTATGGTGGGAAGGACCCGATTTTTTGAGAAATTCGTCTTTCTCATTTGATAATTACGTTGTCACGGAAGTAGACGTAGAACTGCCTGAGGTTAGATATTATTTTACGCCTATTAGTTCGTTAGTGACTCATGATTCGTGTAATTTAACCGGTTTACTATTGTTTGACAAAAAACGTATGACAAAAGATTATTTTACAAACAACGTTTGAACAACTAATCATTTGACAAACTTTCATTTCGCAAACATATTACTTTAAAAACAATCATTTGACATAATACAGGTTTCGCAAATGTTTTACTTGGAAAATAATTAAAATGTTAAATAATTATTTAAAAAAAAATAATTTTACTAAATAATTCGTTTGCCGAATTGGTGATTGTACAAAAATTAGAAGATAAATTATTAGTTTTTAAAAATAAATAATTTCTAATCAATACTTACGCGAAATTTTGAAAATATTTAATTGCATGGTTGCAATTTTCATCTTGGGCAGATTATTTATAGTCAAGTAATAATTTTGTAAACTAATTCCAAAGAAACTTAAGTCTTTTAAAAAAAAATACACACTGCGTGAATTAAGCGAAATAAGTAGAATTCGGTGCTGGCACTCACCGGCCGCTGCCGCGGCACGCTCGCTTCGCTCGCTCGGCTCGTGCGTTGTGGTCGCAGTTCTAACCTAACCTAACCAGCCATTGTTTCAGTTGACCCTACACAAAGATTGTTGTTTTAACGTAGATTTCGGTTACTAAAATATTTACAAAGCGAGGCATTTTGTCAAATCTTATCTTATATGCTTTACGTTGTTTTGACAAATAACATGTTTAAAAAATAATCAATTTGTAAATTAATGTTTTAGCATAATAACTTTTTTATAGTAAATATATTGTCTAATGAGTAGTTTATTAAACAACAGCTTGTAAAATAATAAATTTATCAAGTATAATTTTGTCAAATGTTATTTGTCAAATTAAATTTTTTCACTGTGTTATTGTTTCGGCATGATCACCTGCAGCTCCTTCACGCTGGACCCCAGGCATTACTTTGTCATTTACGCGAAACCTGGTGGCCTTTAGGTGGCAGGGGTCTCTCTAGACGTGTAGTGAATGCTTGTGTTACGTGTACACGCATGAAAGGTAGGACTTTAACCCCCCAAATGGGTAATTTGCCAAAGGCAAGGATAACACCTACTTTTCCATTTATTCAATGTGGTGTCGATTACTGCGGGTAGGCGGGCAGTATGAGGACTGGTCCTTACTAATTTAGTTATATTATTACTATACGGCGTTATTTTTACATAAAATTTAAAATACCATAGAAAGGCAGCGATAGCCTAGTTGAGATACCAACGGACTGCCATGCAGAGAGTATCAGGTTCGAATCCACGGCGCGCACCAATTACTTTTCGAAGTTAAATGCGTATTATATTGTTAAATGTCGCTTGCCCCGTACCTATTTGATGCTCGTTACGGGGAGTCGGTACCCTCAAATAAACTGATACTGGTCTATACCATAGAATGTCGCTATCCATTTGAGTTGCGGAGGTCAGACAACAGCGTCTCGAATTATGGTGCTGAAAACATGGTCAAGTTCACCGCCAAGAAGACACAGGTGTGCGCATTTTTAGCTAAGTTATCTCCATTCCTTCCCCAATCTTCTCTTCTGGACACTCCACTACCGATACAGGACAATCTAAATATCCTTGGTATGGATATACGCCGCAATCTCAACCAGAGCTACTATGTAGTTTCGAGGATGTCATTAAATCGGCATCTCGAAAACTCGGAGTCCTGAACAGAGTGAGGAGGTTTTTCGCGCTGGAGCAGCTGTGTCTATTATACAAGACTCAGGTTCGCTCCTGCGTGGAATACTGCTCTCATATCTGGAACGGCTCCGCTCAGTACCTGCTAGATGCCCTTGATAGGTTGCAGCGGCGTGCTGTCCGTATCATAGGTGACCTTGAGGCTCCTAAGACCCTTGAATCTCTGCAATTACGAAGGGACGTAGCCTCAGTGGCTGTCTTTTACCGATTGTATCACGGTGAGTGCTCAGAAGAACTCTTTCAACTCATCCCACCCTCTCGTTTCCTATCCCGAACAACACATGCCGGGTTAAGGGGCCACGCTTACACGGTGGAACAGATACCGTCACGTACGAATAGGTTCGGCACATCTTATCTTTGCCGTACCATAAAGATGTGGAACTCACTGCCAGCTTACGTGTTTCCTTCCTCCCTTGATCCTGGGTACGTTAAGCGGGGCGTGAAAAAGCATCTCTCAAGGCCGTCAAAGTGAGGGCCGCAATGTCACATTGCGTAACCAGCAATTGGGGATGGTGGCCTTCACAATAGGACTTCACTGTCAGCTTACCATCAGGCAGCGTGAAGTCAATTTGACAGGTTTTTTAAATAAAAATAAAAAAGACGGTAGTCGCTCTGTGGAAAAGTCGATATTCTGTCATATATGGTTAGACCAGTAAACGGACCTCGGGGTCCAAGGCGAGTCCAAGTCTTGGATTCAACCGGGATAAGGCTAGGACGATGATGATGAAGATGATGTTTCCATAGGACATCACACGGTCATTTGCTCTCAAACTAAGCAGAGCTAGGCAACCAGAAAGCTGTTTATAACACTTATGGCCAGATGTGCCAATTTCACCGCTGTCTCACACGTCATACAAATTATGTTTCAAATTCGAATTTATCTAGAGGCCTATCCAGATTCCAAATAAATATAAAATAAGAAGGTAATTTGTATGAAGTTATCTGCCAATTAATTTAATCCGATTTCCGGTTAACAGTAGTGACATTCTACTTTGCAATATAATAATATTTTTCCCTTTGATAGAACATCTGTTTTTTATCAGTCGTGGTTCTATAACCAATAGGCTAGTGTTAATTAAGTTGTCATAGTTTGAAGTTTGAATTTAGAGATCACTGCAATCTCGAGTTATCCTGTATGTCTGAATAATTATATTTTAACAGCCATTGAAATCCATTAAACCCGGCAACCACTTTAGCGTTTTGGTGCGCTTAAATAAGTTAAGTCACTATTTTATTTTTACATTAATTGACTTGATTTTGTGTTCTGCAATTTGAATTGCAGAATTCTATTTCAGCATTTAATTTCCTCTACCTAGACACAAAAAAATGTGCACTGTACAATCTAGCAGTTAATTCAGTGGAGGCAAAAAAGAAAAGGTTTGTTTTATGCTCTCATTTGGCAGACATCCAAATTCATATCTACAGGTCTATGGAAATTATTCAATAGTGTCTTCATTTCTTGCACGAAGACTTTATAATGCGATAGTATCTTTTCAGATAACATGTGTACTAAAATTTCAGCTTTACATTATTCTTTTGCAAACAAGAAGTGGTGTTGGTGATCTGAAGAGCAGTACAATTTAACTAGCTAGCACGATATTTTAAATCTGCATAGTCAACGTAATCTAAGTAACGTCTTGGCAAATAAGAAAAAGTGATGTCTTCATCAAAACTCTTCAGATATACAAACCAAACACAAAGTTCGTTCAGCCAAAGTTCCTCCAACTCTGTCAGAAAAGTGATTAGTTTGCAAAGTTCTGATTTGCAGACGCCTTTTGATGAATAAAAATGAACTTTACTAGCCATTAGTAAATAGTTCAGTCCATATAGATTTATTTAGTGTATTTATATATCTGGCAGATACAGGTAATGGATTTGAAGCTTTATTATTGTAGTTGTTGGTTTAATTAAGTCTGGAGGTATTATAAATATAAGGTATGGATATTTATAGAAAGGTTAGATTATACGACGAAGTTGGGAACCGATATTAGATTAATTTATGAGAATGATGAGAATAGCAATCGGCTGGCTGACGTTAATTATTTCTCGCAATAATCTTAAATTCACTTTAAATCTTTCACGATTTGTGTACATACTAAAATTTATGTAACGTGGCACTTTATCAACACATAGAAAGAGAGAAGACGAATATTTCCTTGCGCAATTTTGCGAAATTCTTTTTCATTCTCATTCTCTCTTCTATTCTTCTATATCTATAAGAATAGAAGTCGTGATTTAAGAGGGAGCTTGGGCGCTCTCACTAACCGAGCGAAACAAACAAAAAGCAGAAATAAAGCTATATTTCATATTTTTTTTCGGGAATAGTGTGGTACTATTTTTTTTTTCACTTTCGCACAACACCGTCTAGTCCCAAACTAAGCAGAGCTTGTACTATGGGTACTAGACAATGGATAAACATACATATATCCTTTTCTTTTTGTAAATACATACATATTATACATAGAAACCCCCAAACCAAGACAAACATCCATGTTCATGCATACAAATTTTTGACTTGAGCGGGAATCGAACCCGCGACCTTCGGCGCAGCAGTCGCTTACACTCCCACTGCGCCAACCGGTCGTCAAATTCCGGCCAAGCTTCCTAGACGTTGGCATTTGAATAAAAAGTGAGAGGTATAAGTGTGGCATAGGTGACGTATAGTATTGACAGAATGAGAACAACGCTTATCACTGGCATAGGCGACTACTTCATATGGTAGAATATAAGTACTTTACAATGAGCAAGTCTTGTGCATCTCGAATTACACAACTCTGAAATTGAATCCAAGACCTCATGAAGTAGAAGCTCTCACTAACACCAAGGCAGCCAAATCACAAAAGTTATTTATGTAAACAACAATGGTAGAATTATAAGGTGTTCAACATGATATATGACTACATAATTAAACACTGTAGATATACATCTATAAAGCAGTACATTTAAACAGAGACGATTAAGCGCTTACCAACTTTGCTCATAAACTTCATGACCAAAAACAAAAGTAATCCAACACATATTTTAGTCACTGTACGACGCCACTGGAAACTTTCGAAGCGCTCTCACGTCACTTTAGGCGTAGGCGAATCGTAAAATGTAGGTGTAGGTGTCTGCAGTAGTAATTAATCATGACTGCGTTTTGCCAAAATACCGGGTCGTGTAAAGGCGTGTTTTTAAGCGGAGCTTTTTCCGTCGAGATTCGCAATGACGTACTCCGGTAAGGGCAGCGCACACACTTAAGATGAACGAGCTTGCGGTGTACACACATAGTAGGTATGTGTGCAAAATATGTACAAATTTTGAAAGTCTGAAGGTATTTTAATGCTGCCATGCTGGGTTTGTATTTACATCGAACCAGCAGACACAAACAAAATCTCGTGTGGTTTTATCCTTACTATATTATACCCGTCGCAGTGTTGAGTGGAACCGCTTAAAAACTACAACATTTAATTATTCAGTTATGACAAAAACATCTTCCAACAACACTTGGACTAGTCCCACTTCTGTATCTTCTGTGTACCTAGAGGTTCAGCAGCGGTGATGAGCGGTGTCGTGTTTTGACACCCACGTTGTTTCTGGAAAGATTAACTAGCTTCTAACCCAAAAATATTTAATCAGAAGCATATTATAGGAGTTGTAACGCTTGAAGCGTAAGTTGACTTCGGTCCGTAACACGTTCGCTAAGTTAAACAACGCATGCACAGGCCACCACTTGGATGGCTGACTGCGCGTGGAATTTACATCAGAACCCTACCGTGCGTTGAAGACACGTTAAGCTATCAGTCCTGTCTCTTGTCTGAGGACAAGAATCGTCAGGCCATCTCGGAGGCCTTAAGGGCGGTCTGCAAACTTCAATACAAGAGTCGGAAACACAATATCGCGAAACAAAAAAGCAATAAGGGAGTTGAGAAGTACAACATTACCAATGACATTGGTGAATATTAACCTCGTACATCTTTTAGCCATCTCACACATCTTTGGTGGGAGCGCGCCTCAATGGTGGTTGTACATCGAGGCATAATGGGTTTTGTTTCATTGCTTTATTTTTGACGATGTTCTCATTAATGGACTGTGGGGAAGTGCTGTGGTTTATATCATAATTTTTTTATGTCTCTTGTATGAGTTCGGTCCACACATGGTAACTCTATGCAGCAAAACTGTCAGTAAATAAGCTTAATTTTGAGGTTTATGCAGAAAAGTATTTTCATTCGTTTAAGTGAGAATTTCTGAATATATTATGAATTCGAGGCCTTTTCAAGAACTATTAAAAGATGCATGATTGATGTTGATTTAATATCTTTGTTATTATAGTGTTACTATTAAAAATATTCGGTTATATTGATAGCGTGAAACTATGACATTTAATTTTTTTTTGCGTAACGTCAGAACTTATGTAACGTCAGAACTTATGTAACGTCAAAAAACTCAATTGAAGCGCAATGACTAATTCTTACACAAATTTTTGAAAGATGCAAGTAAAATATAGTAAGTAAGTATCGTCAACGAACACGAGATGTCACATAAAACACGTTTTTCACCTTTTCTTTAATTATTAGTATGTGTTTAAATCGCGAAAGTTTAAAAGCCTAGTTAGAAAGTTTAAATCTCTATTCTAAACACATTTATAAAAGCAGCAAATAAGCAGCAATAGTTACAAAATAAAATGGCTAAAGAATTGTTAATTAAATCAATAAACTAACTACCGCCTTGAAGAAAACTTGAAACAGTAGAAGAAACAAACTATCTTCATTAATCACTATCCCAAATAACAAGTTCGAGTTCTATTTCAGTTGTTCCAAGTTACTCGTGTTTTTACTTTATTACTTTACAGTGTTTGTGAGGTATTACGAAATACTGTTGTACTGAAAGCTTAGTTCTTTGATTGCACAGATAGTTTATTGGTTTAAGAGTCCACTGTCCTGTTTGGGCATACGCTGAGTGTTTTGAGTTAGTACAAGCGATATAGGATAAAAATATTGCACAATCTGCAATCGCTAACAGGATAAATAATTTGCACAATCTACAAGTGTATTTTCGAGTCTGAGCATTATTTCTGACAGTTTTATCAAAATCCGTTCAGTACTTTTCGCATAAATAAATAAATAAAAGATAAGCAAATATCCATATATCTATCCTCAAACACTTTTGCATTTATAATAGCATCTTTGATTATTTACCTAACAACATTAATCATTCAGATGTACCTATTGATTGAATACAATAATACAACCTATTTTCAAGTTATTTTTTTAATAAATGTCAAGATTGACAAATATTACTGCTGTGAACATATTGTGAAGGTCATGATGTTCCTCGGCGATGACATATTCGAAACTTGTCTGTCTCAGATGTCGTGAACCAAGGAGCAATGTGTGGCAATGTCGTGAACTGAGTTGATAAGGGCAGCCAGCAGCCTCAAAGATATTGACATAAGGCAACATTTATTGATAAACACTGTTTATATACAGTTTATTAATAGTGTTTCATCATCTCTGGATACAGTTTATAAACATTCATAAACAAATGTGATGCAACATTGTTTCTGAAACATGTTGCCGTGCTCCCCAATCGAATGGAGAGCAAGCCGAAACATCTTGTTTATAAGCAAAAGTCAACAGGTGTGGACGTGTGTTGCGCGGGTTTATTGACATGGAAGTAGTGTGGGCCAACAACCAAGATTCGATGCTCATAGAGATAATTCCGAATCCACAACCTTTTCTTCTTTTTTTTCTAGTAGTACTCTTATGAATTCGCCATTAGTGGTTGACGGCATCGAATACACGTGTCGCCACCCCCTATCTTCCCGTGGGTGTCGTCCTCCATCGTCCATCTTTGCATGTAGAGACCATCAGACATGTAGACATCAAACCCTATACCAACCCGTCTGGCCTGCTACTACTATTGCGACGCAAATTACGAGAGGCCCATGTCCAGCGGTGGACGTGAGTAGGGAGTGAAAGGCTGCAGTGATGATGACTCTTATGAATTATTATGTAAGCAGCACAGAGCATCACTACCTCTTCGGGCGACATCCTAGCAACAACTGACAAGTGTGGACGGCCATGTTTCAGAAACAGTGTTTACGGTAAACTTGGTGATAAACACGTCTAAACAGTTTATCAACAAATGTTGCCTAATGAATACAAGGCTTAACTTTCAAATATCAATGTCAAGGACTTTCTTATTAAGGTCAGAATGCAGTTGTTCTATGCAAATAATTTAGCACAATAATTTAGCGATTTTTGCCGTGTGGTTGACGGCATAGAATACAAGTGTCACTACCCCCTATCTTCCCGTGGGTGTCGTAAGAGGCGACTAAGGGTTAACACGATGAAAATACCCTCTTTGCGTAGAGACGGAAAACTCGACATCAAACCCTATACGACTGCCTCGTTGGTCTCGCGGCATAAATGTGCGCGTGGGATCGGGAGGTCCCGGGTTCGATTCCTGGGTCGGGCAGTGTTATTGGGTTTTTCTGTCACGAAATTCTCAGTAGCAGCACGGAGTCTGGAAATGTGCCCGGTACGGCAATAGGCTCGCCCCTTATTACGTGGGACTAAAGTATATCTGGCGAACAGTGGGTGTAGAAATACACCTCTGCCTACCCCTTCGGGGATAAAGGCGTGACGATATGTATGTATGTAATAATTTAGCGAAACTGAGGATTAATTTATAACATAACATTATTTACCTATCAGATGCCCACGTTTCATGAAATATGCTAGCGCATTACGATACGATTGAAACGAAATATATTTTTCCCTTTTTAATGTCTCCTTAGAACTACATTAAGTTACGACCCATTATTGGAAACTTTTTAAGACAAATTTAGGACGCGTGGATTAAATTGCGTGGTTTTTTTTCGCGTGAGTGTGTGGCCAACTCTAGTGACGTAGTTTTCAGACAGAATTGCGTGGTCTCTTTAGAGGATGATTCACGATAAAACGAGCCGTGACCGGGCTGGGGTCGGACTGTTTCCTATTCACCGCGTACCAGCCGGGCTAGTCGTTCATGCGGCAACGGGCTTGAACTGTAGACGAATCATCATCATCAGCCTGCCATAGTCCACTGCTGGATATAGGCCTCTACAATAGTACACCACTGAACCCGATTTATGGCTTTAAGTGTCCAACCTCTGCCAGCCATTTTGCGTGAACCGTAACTTTACCTGGCCGAAGGGCAGTACACTACGTTTGCCAAGGCGCAGTCGCCACTCTAGAACACAACTACACCAACGGTTATTGAATCTGCGACAAATGTGAATATTGAGACGATATCAATTTCGCTGCTGTTTGTATCTAGCCTATGACTGAAGATAGATTGCGAGTGCATGGTTGCATTCAACTTGCAAATCCACAATTCCACCGGCGCTATTGGTTTGATCGACGCTTTTTGGAATGGAAAATGGAAATGACGTGCGAGGTTGTAGTGATTAACAATTATAGTTTATCTTTCCATTCTAATTTTGTGAGATTGAACTCTTGGAACAGTTTTGCATGAAACATAAATCGATGGTCATATTGTTTGGCATCTGCATAGAACGTTTTTGTAACTGTCAGTGTCGCTAAAAGTAGTTACGTAATAAACTAAATAGCTTCTAGTAAATTTGGCATCCACTTAATACGGTTGCTGCCTCTGCCTCATTGGTCTCGGCTTCGATTCCCGGGTCGGGCAAAATGTTATTGGGTTTTTCCGTTTGGAAATTCTCAGTAGCAGCACGGAGTCTGGTAATGTGGCCGGTATGGCAATAGGCTCGCCCCCTATTACGTGGGACATAAAAAATAAAGGCGAAATCTAGGTGTAATATTACACCTCCTACCCCGCTACCCCTACGGGGATATAGGCGTGAGTCAATAAATAAAAAAATAAATACGGGTAAAATGAATTATCTACCTTTAAAGGAGATAAAATATTTGAATCTCAGTTTTAGCACTAGCACGGTAATATAATCTAACAGTATTGTAACTCGGCCGTCTTCGTGAGTTATATACCTACCAGACGCGCCGCATGCGAGCTGCGGCACGATAGCGGCTGCGGGTACTGTAGGTACAGTCCGCCCAGTCTAATGGGTACTCTGCTCGCGGCGCGTAGGTTTAACTCGAGTTTCGTGCGTTTGTATGGAGTTACAATACTGTTAGATATTATTACCGTGGCACTAGCGACTTGAATTTACACATTCTACCTACATTTTTAATTTAGCTTAGTTTTACGTAACTTAAAGCGAGTTCCATTTGTAAAACGTTTATTTTTATAATACGAGCATGACAGGGTATTATAGAAAAGTCTCGTGAAATATTGTAATTAGCCACAACTGCTAATTATATTATTATATGGCATCGGACAATCCAATCTTAAAATTGAATAATGTTTTAGTTTTGATTTTTTGACACTGTAATATCTGACAATTCTGATAAATATTGCCAGATGTTGAATGTTCTGACAGGGTAGTTCATGATAATATAATATTTCTATTTGCCAAAAGACTAACAGTTTTATTGTCATCCCAGCGTTATATCAAATAAAATCTCCGTGATGTATGGTGATGTATTAGGCGATCTTTAGAAATATGCGAGTAGTTATAAACAAACTTGAAAAAGAAAAGGAAGCTTGCCCTTGCTTTTAAAGAGCCGCTTAGATTAAATATTAGGACCATAATATGAAGTTCTTTAACGTCCTATCCAAATTCCGGAGGACAAAAAAGAAATGCTTAGGTCGATACGTCCTATCACTTTATTTCTTTAATGTGTTTTGTTATAACTTTTACGTACTGAAGACTTTTCGGGATGTTCTATTAAATTATTTATCATATTTTATTGAGTTTGCCAATCTTATTATGGCTATCTTTCTGATTTTACTGAAATGGATGTTTTTTCGATTTTAGTCTCAATTTTATCAGTTGTATTGCACGTTGAAGGCAGTTGTATTACGAATTTGGGATATAAGAAAGTGAGTCTCTTATTTGTAAACAACTATTTTATTTTGACTAGCAGAATAATAGCTGTGAGAGATTGGGACCAGTGCTTATCAGCACAGCAGCAACGCAACTTTAACAATCAAGTTTAGACCCAGAGTAATAACATTTTCAGTTGCCAAGTAGATTTACATTCTGGTTGGAAGACTTCTGCCTAGATTGCTAGCCTTAGTCATCTTTTTTAGCCGTAATTTACGAAAGCATAAGATCGTTTTGCTTAGACAGATACACAGATTTTTGAAACACTTTCTATACTGTTAGGAATAATTTCTATGTCAGAAAAATTGTGGATAAAAAGTATACTCAAGCTTACATACAAACTACAATTATGGTGGCGTAGCTGAAGACTGAAAATCTTATCACTTTTCACAAATACTAACACGATGCTGGATCAACTAGATTGTCATTAAAATAAGAAATGTGGTGTTTCTCCAACTTGAGGCAGAATGTTTTGTCACGGTCAAATGATGGTGCCTGGCAGATCAAGGTGATTTTGAATTTCTAATTGTAAGATCTAAGATGATCTTCAATAATTCCATAACTCTGTAGGTATCCGTAAGATGTAGCTAGTATTTGCATCTTCGTTGTTAGGCCATGTCGGAGGCCTTAGGGCGGTCTGAAAACTCCGACACCAGATTTGGCCACACACTCACACGAAAAACAAAACAACAAACAAATCTTCGTTGTTGTCATCTGACAACAACGCCCAATACAACAGAAGGCTTATTCTCGTATTTTATATGACATTGAAATAATTACTATAATAATATGTTGAACGAAATGAGATTCGATTTTGAATTGACTCAGAATTGGAATCGGCATTCTGTTAATTTAATGTCATTATCGTCTAATTTGACTTCTGTAGTTCGACGTTGACAGATTGTTCAATTTACGATCTAGTCACGATAACATTCCAATAATATTCAAATATCAGGTATCAATAATAATTTAGGAGAATACTATATGTGCCATGAGTATGACACTGAAATAAAATCGAAACTGCATTTTGAACTAATATAATTAGACGAATTGGCCCCCTGATGTCATCTATCACAAAGTCATTATCATGCCTGTGTGGCGGTATTTTTTCAAGTTAAGCGTTATGCAAGTGCTGTAAGTCTATAAGTGCTGGCAAACACAGCCATACTATCACGCGCATATATGGCGTGGCGAAATGAAACCTTATTTCTCTCACTAAAGTAAAACTAAACACACTATCTCAAATAATAAAAAATAAAAAAATCTCTCACAAAATGCCATAGGGAAATCAAAGAGGTGACAAAATACATATTCTTAGTCTACTTTTCGAACCTCATCTGTTAGTTTTTCTTTGTTATAAAACGTGTCTTTAATCTCCCTTGTGTGATTGTGAACAAAAGAACAGAGGTGTTGACCAAATTCTCATTTTTCAGTTTCACGCAGCAATTATGTGTTGAATTCTATTCTTTATTCTTATTGCCACAACCAACTCATGAAACTGTTGAGCCGAGTTTATTATAAAGCGTTCTTAGCAACAACTTATTTCTTTAGTTATTTATAGTTTAAATTAGTCATCATCGTCCTAGGATTATAACTGTTGTATTTTTTTATAGTAATTAGCGGCAAACCAGCAGACGGATCGCCTGATGGTAAGCAATTACCGCCGCCCATGGACAAAAGCAACAGCACAGGAGTCACAAGTGCGTTGCCGCCTCTTGGGGTTGGTTGGGAAAATGGATAGGATGAGGAGTGGGATGAGGGAGAAGGAATGGGGGATAGGGCCACCGGCACTCTCACTCACCAAACGAAACGCAACAGTTTAAGTACTGTTACTTTACGTCAATCTTCTGTGACTTGTGTTGTAACCAAGAATTGGATGCCTTAGCGCCTAGAGTCCGCTATATGGCCATGTTCAATGGTTTAGATCAGGATCAGTTGATTGCCGGGACAGACGGTTTTACGTGCCCGCCGAGGCACGGGGCAATTGGTAATATAATTAATAATTTGTTACGCATATAATTTCGAAGTCAGGGTGCGATTCGAACTCGATACTCATTAAGTTACCGTTGCCTCTAGTTTACGTCAAAATCAACATTTAAGAAATAACACATACAAAATATAAAGTGCGAAAGGAGTTTAAAGCAATACCTACCAGGCAACCATTGGACATTACATTATCACATTATCAGTAGAAGAGCTGTACTTGAAGTAATACGCATTACTACTAAATTATTACTTGAAAGTACAAACTCAATGATGTAAATAACAATAAAAGATTTCCTTAACTACTCAGAACTCGTAACACAGAAAAAGATACATTTACAAAAGAAATCTCTCAAGATACGCTGATTTCAAATGTCTTCCAGATAGACTTCCGGAGACTTCCGGAGGAAGACATTCAGGCTTAAGCCTGCTTACGATACTACAAGACTACAGTATCGATAAGGAGACAATTCGTTTTGACGATAAAATTAATCCGATTTGTAATCAAATGTGTAATTCGATTGGATCGTATTGAATTTGATTGTAAGATTGTCTGTAAAAGATAATATCTGATTCAGAATAAAAGTTGACTCCAGAAAAGAAATATTATGTGACAAATAAAAGTAAAAATAATAAGCTGTAAGTTTTAATTAACACAAATCAGCAAAATAAAGCGATATACATATTAAAATAATCCAAGAACAAAATTTAATAAATAACTTTTTCACCACAGCAGCTCAAACACGCCGCTTTTGCTGCGAGACAACAGTGAACAAAACGCGATTTTGATTCGAGCGTGAGGTAAAGTAGCTTTTTAATTTTTCAATCTTCAGTGCCACGAATTGACATTGTTCAGCCGTAAATTTGAATCATTCGAATTTTACTGTGCTCTGTCTCTTTCACATGCATATAAAAAGTGAGTGAAAAAACAAACCCCTTCGAATTCGAAATTCGATTTAGGAATTCGACCTCAAAGAACACACCTACGGCAACGCAAAAAAAAGATATTTGTAATAAAGAAATTACTTTTTTTATATGTTATTGTTTACATGTTTAATTTATAATTGGATTTTAATAAAAATAAGTCTAATTAATAGTATTAAATTAGTATTTAACCAATACATTTTTACTTAGAATTACAACAATGATACATTTGAAAAATAAACATCAGGGACGCAGTATCAAAATGCGATTTAAAAAAGTAGTGGGAATAAAAATTTAGCTGATGCTGATACAGTAGGTATAGCGTTACGTGTTAAATTAAATTAATAATTATATAAAATAATCTAAAAAGATGAGTGAAACTAGCGATACTTTAACACCAGAAGAGTTAAATCAACAAGTGATTATGCAGAATTCATTCTATTCCTGTTCCTTTCTATGTCTCCTAACTACGGAATTCAATATTCGAATTATAGATAGATCTGTAGATTTTAGATTCGTTTTTGACAGTTTTTGAAATAAGCTCCATACAAAATATGTCAAACACGAACCTAAAATCTACAGATCTATCTATAGTTCGAATATTGAAAATAGCCGTAAGTAAAAGTAAAAGTTATGTGTACTACACGAGAGAAAAGTTTTTTGTATCTCGTGCTGTCGAGTCCCTCACCACGCTCAGGATTCTAACTTTGATTCACTCGCTACGCTCGTGAATCAATCATAGAATCCTTCGCTTGCTCGGGACTCAAAATCAGCACTCGAAACAAAAAACAACTTTGCTCTCTTGTTGCACAAATAACTATTCAGGGCGCAGTGACAGCGCTATATAGCTACCATAGTAATATTTGAACCTTAAATCTATACAAAGGTGTCCACTTCTTTATATTCTTTTTTTATTCAGCCTTAATACCTAATAAGGATTGACTTCACTGAGAGTGCCAGGAGACAAAGAATACCTCATTGAAATTATGCCTCAATGAAAGCCTCAATTAATGCCTCAATGAAAGCGTACTAAGTAAAGTCGCCTTTCATAAAAAAATACCAATAAGTAATTTCTGGGAACAGCTGTGTTTCATCAGTGCTCCATCCCTCACGCTCGGCGCCACTATCTGTATAATGTGATTTGCACGGAGCTACGTCGCACTGATTTCAGCCAATTAGTGACATGCCATCTGTCTAACCTAGATTTGATCGATCGATGCACAGAAACGATTTGTTTGCTAAAAGTGGTCGCGTATTTTGGGAAATTGCCCTTTTTGTGGAGTGCCACAAGCTTAGTGTACTTTTATAAAAAAATCTACAAGCCACTTACATTGAAGTGATTATAACCTTTATCTATAAGCGGATACCTAAACTTGAAGGCTTGATCTACACTTATCACGACCACACCACACCGCCACGACAAAATGCGGCCAAACTAGTTAAATGACATCGCGTCGTGGCAGCTTCTTGCGTTTGCGTTCTGATACAACTTACAAAATGAGTAAAATATCGTCGTCTTTAAAAATAACTCTAGGAATAAACGCATAATTATTTCATAATACGACCTCTGAAAGAACCATTAGTTACTCCATTAAAGTTTAATTCAACCTATTCACCAGCGTCCATTATAGAATCCCCGAGAGACCTTTTCAAAATCTAAATCAAATATCGCGACTAGCTTAAAATCAAACTTTATTTATTCGGGTACAGAAATATCCTTACGAATTTCATATCAAATGGTATAATTTGGGATGCAGGGGTTAAACCGTCAATATAAGGAAATGTGTGACCGCTGCGGGCGTTGGCGGTAGGTCATCCCGTGTATTTTCAATCACATTTATGTTTTTCTTAGACCCGAGACAGGGCCGAACCGTCCCTATGTGCAATGTGCGCGGCGCACACAGGCGCCAGGGCAATAGGGGCGCTGCGCGCCGAGATTTGCGTTTATTATAACAGGTATTTTCGAAAAAGGATACAAAAAAGGCGCTTCACAGATTTCGCACACAGGCGCAGTGGCGTAGGAAGGGGCGGCGTTGGCGGTCCGCCCCGAGTGTGCCACCGATCTAAAAAAATATTAAACGACATCGAGAGTTCGCCCGGAATTACACAGGCGCTGGATTGGGTCGGCATGGCCCTGACCCGAGATTTTCAAACAGCTTCGTAAATTTTTATGTGGATTTTATCACCTAAAACAGTGGGTTCTTTGAAGGAGAAATCATACATTTTGGAGTAAGTTGTACAATGATGATAAATGGTCTGTGTTACTTAAAAGATAGCAGGTGTATTTGTAAAAAGGCTGTGTATACAGGAAGGATAATACGACGGTTTGGATAAACATAGATCGACATAGAGACGAAAAATAAATATATACATTACCGCTTCAGGTAAATGCCGGAAATGTTAATTTCATTTTAAGCCTATCTCATATATCTGGCATCTGTTCAAGGATTTTTCTTGCTTTTTTTAAATACCTACCTATTTATCTTTACATGCGATGAATGATTAGTTTGTTTTTTTAATTATACCAGTGAGATGAAAATTTAGTAACTTTATTCAGTTCAAAATTCGATTTAAAAGTTGTATTGCCTTTGTACTCGTAAGTAGCTGCATGCTATCAGCAAGGGCCTTATATATAAAAGTTTCTTACTGGTGAACTCGTATATCTTGCTACAGATAAGAGAGACATTATGGTCTCTTTGGGACTATTCGTTTACTAAACTTGTCATTAGGCGATAATATATCGGCTTACAAACTTAATCTTATAAATGGATTTCATGTCGATGTTTGAAGTATTTCTGAAAAATATACACAAAAGGTGATGCGCATGATGAGCATGATATTGCTTGGGAAATAATTAAAAAAACTGAATCACCAACATATGTACATTTCAGTAATTTTAAATTTTAATTAAAATGTTGTTATTAAAATCATCATAAATTCTTTTATTTTCGTGGTCCGTTTTTATACATATAAAACACGAACCGTGGTCATGAATTAACTGTCATTTTGCAGACCTTGCCGAAACGCAACAGCAAAATGGAGGCCTGTTTTGTAAAATAAGGACTCGATAGTCCACGGATGTGTTCACAGTACTAGCAACAATGCTGATATATCGGATGCCCAGAATAAAATAGGTAGTATATACTTATTTATACTTAAAATCAATTTTTGCCTTAGTGAAAATATATCCAATTTGGACAGACTCCATTTTAACAAACAATATCTGCTGTGCAGCGCCTGGCAGAGATTGTTATAGTTTCTTCAGTTCACTTGAAAGGAGCCGTTATCTCCCCTCGCACGCATAAACTGCGATGATAGATGGTTCAGAAGCACCTACTGCATAATATAAGCGCTGCGAAGATTTATAAGCCGTCCATTCATCTTAGCAAGACAGTTTTACTGTTAGCACTTCATTATGCTGCAATTTCATGCAGTCCGCAGTCGTTTTGTGTTTATTTTGGAGATTTTAAGTAAAAGGTTTGTCAATATACGCGATATACGTTTGTTTCGAGTATGCCACTGTGCCGAAATATTGGATATCGGAACAAAATCACGTGGTATACATCCCAAAAGACAATATACAACTAATGTTGAAGACCACGGAAGTATAAAACTGTTCTGTTAGTTGCGAGAGGATAAGCTTTTATTATAGAGAATGAAACGTACAGACATAGGTAAAGGCACAGTTTAAAGTAAAAACTATAGGTTTTTTGGGGATTCATTATTCAAGTACCTAGATTAAATTACATACATACATACATAGACTCACGCCTGTTTCCCGGAGGGGTAGGCAGAGACTACGGAACGCCATTTGCAACGATCCTGACATATCTCTCTTGCTTCATTCACTCCCATCAGATTCCTCATGCATGCTCTTCTGTTCAGGGTACTTCTCACCTGTCCTCTTTTTAGGATATCTCCAATCTGGTCAGAGAACGTCCGCCTAGGTCTTCCCCTTCGTGCTGTCCCTTCCACACTTGCCTTATATATCTGCTTGGGCCCAAACCATCTTAGCATACCTTTCTCGATGCTTGTCACTATATCTTCTTTTACCCCACAACACTCTCTTATCACACAATTCTTTATTCTGTCAGTCAGAGAAACACCACACATACTTCTCAGTGCTCTCATTTCTACGGCATTTATTCTACTTTCATGACTCTTCTGCCATACCCAACTAGCACTACTATACATAAGAGTAGGTACTAACACCCCTCTATGCACAGCCAAACGTGCCTTTTTGGACACGTTTTGACTATTCATAAACGCCTTCAGAGCTCCATTCACTCTATTACCTGCATTAACTCTTCTTTCAATATCTTCTACATTCTTACCATCTCTTGTAAACAGCGTACCTAAATATACAAACTCACTTGCTCCACTCGCTGTCCATCGATCATAATATTACAAGCCGTAAGGGTTTTAAACGCTCCTTTATTAAACCCGTTATGTACTGTATTTAAGTTTTTGACGGCGACCACGACTGTTTCAAGCTTCTATTCAACAACCTAGATACAAATTACAAAAGTTCAAAATCGTTTGGTAGTTCATAATTATGAAACGTGAAATTATAATTTGATTTTTCAATTGACCTAACCAACTCATTGTACAACATAATTACATTTTCTAGTCCATAATTACTAACCAAGCTGAACAATTTTTAATAGTAATATGTAAACCAATGAACGAATATATGTTCCCACCGCTCAGTTCAACTGAACGTGACAGTGTAATTAAACCACCCAATCTAATGGTCAATTGGTCATGTCGCTACCTGATTTGCCATTATAGATTATATTTTGTGCACTAAGGGCTCATAATGCCTTGCGGTGTTTTAGGTGAATTGTCAACCTGTACCTATGTATATGTGTACAGACCTGTATGTCGTCAACTCACCGCAAGTCATTGGAAGCCCTTAGAATGTAATTTGAAAAATAGGTTGGTTCATTTAGTTCGGGCAATTTGCTCTAGTGGTGGTATTAATACGTTTTATAAATAAAATCTTTAAAGTCTTGTATTCAGTGGAACTTAACGAACATTCAAACAACAGGTACGAAAATTACTTAGACTCATAATCATGATCATAATTCTAGTACATTTTCCTTGATATCTTGTTTAAAGTGGGTATGTGTTTTGCATACGATACGCCATTATACGACGCTTCTGTAATTTATTAGAGAAGACAATCAGATACCTAGAAATGACAAATAGATATTCGTTGACATCAGCACGATGCCTTGTGGAACCATTCTGTGTAGCAAATGGAAGAGTAGCGGGCGGAACTCTTTTCTAATTCTGTACAGAAAACAATCTGGGGTTGTCTTGAAGGTATACTAATAAAACCCACTTTTTATATGAATTTAAGTGTCGTTAACTTAACTCTACTGTCGTAGTTTTATAGCCCACCCCACGGTTTAGCGATTCTTGTCCCGAAACAAGAAATGGATTAGACGACATTACGTCCCTATATAGGGCCCAGTCAGGGGTCCTAGTATAGGGCTGTGTTGTAAGCACACACCAAAGTGGTGACCAGTGTAAACTTTGCATACTTTTGCCTGTTCTTTACGAACAGCAATCAAGTCACCCTAGGAGCCCAACAAAAAACCTTTAAATTACTGTGAAAAAAAAATTTTTGAAGGCAAAATCAATTCTATATCTGTTATGGTTGTTGTAAAATCTGTTATAATAATTGGAATACTTTTCGTATTTCGAAATTACGACGACATCATCTTCCTATCAGTTAAGATAACTTTAACGGGAATATCGATTCCAAAACAAGTTTAAATGAGTTTCACTTTGCTTTTATATTACTCATTAACAGTAAACAAACTCCTGCAATTAAAAGCCGCTTAACATAGAAATATTTGACACGTTCATAGATTTAGAATAACACTGTAACTCGCATTCAAACCCCGTGGTGCGTTCGAATGCGCCGAACAGTCCATTAGATATTCAAAAACCTCAATTCAGAAACGAATGTGAATGCAGTCAACGGCGCAGGAATCACTCATAAATTAATAATCCCATAGATTTTGATTCGGCTTCACTGAATGACGGTCATCGATCATATAGAATCGGAAATTGAATCTTGCCTTTATAGTATTTTGCAGTGCGCTGCTGGATTTAAGGCTCTCTTAATTTGCTAGACAGCATCGTTACGAATAAAGAGATACGCCCACCAACGACGGAAGGGAGACGATGTATGCGTTTGGGGTGACAATGACAGGATGATTGTTTGTGCAAACCGATGTTGCCATTTGGCCAACTAGACCACGCTGAATAGACAGGTTGGAAGAGGGTTGGGTCTTAGATTGCCGTCTATTCGCTAAGATATTATTTGCTTCGATAATTTCTTTACTGCTTCCGTGGTCCAGTGGATAGCGTATTCCACTGCTGATCGGAGATCCCAGGTTCGATTCCCGGGTCAGGCAAAAGTGTTACTGGGTTTTTTCCAATCCTCAGTAGCAGCACGGAGTCTGGTGATGTGCCCGGTAACGGCTATAGGCTCGCCCCCTATTACGTGGGACCTAAAAATTCATGGCAAAATGTGGGTGTAATACCTATTACGCTTCTGCATACTCCTTCGGGGATACAGGGCGGCGTGAGTCTATAAAAAATAATATTTAGTCAGCTCTTACGATACCCACGGAATGCAGAGGACCAATGACAGTTTGTATTCTTAATTCGCCAACTGAATATATGAATCTTAAAACCAAAAATATTTTTCTATTACAGCTGATTTTCTGAGAGTGAGAACCCGATGCTGCAAATCCCACAGAAGCCTTTAATCCTATCACTGCAGAGTTGCAGTTAGTTTTTGAAATCATTTTGAAATGCAAATACTAGTTGCCTTGATCCTTTCTAATTGCAGTAGTAGTCATCGTGTCGAGTAAAGTATTTCATTTTCATAATGTTTATTCACTCTTATTATTCTCTCTCTTATATAAAAGTATGCTATAATATTTATGTAAGTATATGAGAAAATGTTCACAAAGGATTTAAAAAAAAATACTCATCCACATAAGGCTAGTTTCTAATCTGTCTTACTGCTGGGAACACGCCTCTTTTCATTATGAGAAGGGTTAGGCCATAGTTCACCATGCTAGACACGCGCGAGTTAGAAAACTTCACATGTCTTTACGGAACATTATGAAGAACTCTTAGAAAGCAGCTAGTCTCCACCGTTAAACAAACGATAAATATACTCAACAGCAATACTCTTCTCACAAGTAGTGGAGCGATAACTATTCATTAGTAATCCATCCAAACTATCAACGTCATCCCTAAAGTCATCGTGTTCAGATTTTCGTAACAAAATCTCAAAACAATTATCTTGAAATAGTTTGTTTCCTAATATTAGGGGAGCCCAAGAAGGGATTTCGGGATTTACTCGAGCACGTCAGATATTGATAGCATCCATGTCCTATGTATTTTTAATAAATTAGGAATGTTAATCTTATCATTTGCATAATGGAGGTAAGATTTCAACATGTAAAAGAAAAAAAAAATCATGGCGAAATGTGGGTGTAATATTTACACCTCTGCCTGCCCCTTCGGGGATACAGGCGTGAGACTAAAATTAAAAAAAATAATCGAGCGTGTCAGATTTTCTAGGGGAATGTTAAATAAACCTAAAAAAGGCTCTCATTGAATAATCTGATTATTTAGGTGTCACGCAAACTCGGGCCATTATTAGAAAGTTGCAAATGTAAATGAGTGAAGTCGCCGTTTTGAAATACTTATGCGCGTCAGATTGAGATATATATACTTTATCCTAACCTCCTAGACGTGCTTACTCATATTCTGACGATCATCTGAAGGTGTTAAGGCAATACCTCTTTTTTTTAAATAAGAAAGTCTATGAATACCACTGATAAAAATTTATACATAATTTTAATTTTTATCTTTTTATCAATTATTAATCCCAATTTAGCATCGTGGGCTCCCCTACTATAAGAAAATACACAGGAGTATTTTATTTTCCATTCGGTTTAAAAATGTAGGTACTCTGAGACATTGTTCCAGTCATAAAAATCTTGGTTGGAAATCTATTAAGATGTTGTCACAAAGTATGAAGAAGTTCTAAACATATCTTAGTATCAGTACTCTTTTAGTGTGGTACTTTAAGTGGCATATTAGCCAAGATGCATTGAGAACAGTTTAAACTTGATCAGATATTCTGTAATCTCCGTGATGTGTGAGTCAATTATAGGAATTGCAATTATCCGTACGTGAGAGTTCGTATTCGTTTTTTTGTTGTTTTATTAGAAACGGTGTCTCAGAATTAACCAGAGAGTCACGCGTGTCCGCTTATTTAATATATATTTAATTAGACAGCTGTATATAAAATGATTTCCAATAACTAAAAACAACCTGGTTTGTACTCGTTTCATACTTCGCTATGCATTAATACTCGTATTACAAGCAACCTGTTCAAGTGGGCAAGAACTGATAACATCGAGTCAGTGATTTCAACACTGTCCTCTCGAAAGTAGTCGCAGGTGGCTACTGAATTCCAGTATACGTATTTATTTCCATGAATGCATTTTGCAAACACGCTGCACAGAAATATGAGTGCGAAGGAGCGGTCAATTTTACAAAACTTGCTTCATCATTTCCTATTGCAGTCCGCTCAACGTTATACGAACATTTAGACTTCGAGAGCAAATGCGAGCAATTTATTTTCGAACGACATTCGTAAATAAAAGATTAGGAATCTGTTGCAATACTGAAAAAGAGGATTTAGGTGTTAAAAGAGTACTCGAATTAACTTGTAAAGAAGAATATCGTATGTTGTTTAAACCTATTCAAACGTAACAGTTTACCGAGATCTGATAAATTGGAGCTGTGTTTTTAGAAAAAGTCATGTCATTACTAAATGCCTGTGAATAATTTAAGCTTCAATTTATTCCTCTTATCGCGATATTAATTAAAGTAATACAATTCAATCCATTTGTTATCTGAAAATATGCAGGTATTTTGTTGAAAATATTATATTAATACATATTTGCACAGTGCAGACTTTACCTAACAGTGCATATATTTTTATCTCGTTATAAAATCTCTTAAGGTAATAAAAATGGATGGACACATATTTCGTTAAGTACAATCAAGTTATGAGTTGCGGCAAAATGGAGTTTCTTGGTAAAACTACTTGGATCTCACAACTTTCAGAGTGATCGGTCAACCGGTGATGGATTTGATCAATCTTGAAATTTACGAAGAGCCATTTCTATATAATACACTTATAGCATTATCTTGAATGCGATCTCTTCTAAAACTGAATCTAAGGAAACTTTAACATAATTATTACTAACTGTTCCCCACGGATTCACTCGCATTATTCTGCATTCCTGTCATATCATCCTATATTTTGTGTGATCCAGTAATTGTTGTTCCTAGTCGGGGTGTCCTTTGAGTCTGTCACTTAAATATTTGTATAGTCCTCTACGACACAACAAAAACGACTAATTCTTAGAGCGAGAGTTGTTTTAAAGTTTAAAAACTATGTGCCATTCCAGTAAATTGAATATGGCGTCCCCTGTAGCTCAAAAAGGAAACGATTCTTTTACAAAAGTATTTTTGTAAAATTCTGTTTTCGAAATCAAGTTTAAGAACAATTGTTTGTTTTAAACTATTCCTTTGAGGAATGCGTTCAAGCCCTTTACAGAGGCGTACTCCACAATGATTTATGGTTTTATAAGCCGGAACTGCACGGAAAGCATTTCATTTCCGAGCAAATCACTTATGTACAAGAGCGACCGTACTTCTTCTAAAGTGGTCATAAAATAATCCTTCGCATAAGTGCGCATGGATAACTTATAACAATGGATTTTTTGTCACTTTTATGATTCAGTAACAAAATGATTTACGAAAACCTTTTACGATCATGTTCAATCGGATCACATAGCTGGCATGGCTTTTAAAGTATAATTACTAGAAATACTGAAAAGCCTTTACCGTTGACAATATATTAGTTGCTTAGACTTTTAGATTAGTTTTACCATCAATTTGTTATGGAGATGAAAGATTTATACACACGCAAATACATATATTATAAATATATGAAAACTTAAGTTCGAACTTAAGATCACAATTATCGTTAATCACTGACGATTATTTTAGCTTTGCATCAGTTGTTGTTCATTGATGAGCTTTATCTAGCAGTTTTGAGTACGCTTACTCATCTAACTAGATGTGACAAACTATGAGCATTTCTAACAAACGACTGCCCTCTCATATTCATAAACTAATCTGTCTTCTGTCTGTCTGTCCCTATGTATGCTTAAAACTTTAAAACTACGCAACGGATTTTAATGCGGTTTTTTTTAGATAGAATGATTCAAGAGGAAGGTTTATATGCACCCATGCGAAGCCGGGGCGTGTCGCTACTTATGTATATTTTAATCAACTATTGGGGTATAATATCCACTGACCCCTTAAACTAACTTTCCTCTAGGTGTTTTCCTTCCAAAGTTGTTTATTAACATTTAATTAAACTTGTTTGATCCAGTTTGTTAACAGTTGCTTGAGTTGACACAAGAAGTGCTAAGCATTTATTTGATTCAATGGTTTTTGAACGTAATATGTACAATATTTTTAAAAACTTTGCATAGAAGACTACGTAAAATGGTACAATCTTTCCATTGCGCATCCTGTAACGTGTTATGAATAACTAAAAATTGCTGAAAGAAAAGACTAAAGTTTTAATAGAAAATATTTAAGAGGAAATTTCGATAAGATTTTTACCTCAAACTATGCATCGATTTAGTTATGACATTTACATAAACTATGGCAAAATTTCTATTCACAAAAACATATATAGCACAAAGCTCATCATAGTTCAACTATTGTTCAACCTGTATCCAAGACCTTGGCCATTTTGTCTAACAAGATTTGCGTAACGTGGGTTTGACCGAAACTATCGCTGCATCAACCTAATCTGTGGTTACACAGGGTTATCTACCCGGAAAATAGGCATCAGAATAAAAAAAGGTAAATAAATTTACTGAGCTTTTATCAAATAAAGTCGTGAATATCATACAAACCTAGTAGTCCGAGATCCGTAGAAGAGCGACCTTCACCGATCTGGTTATTGGCTGAAAAGTATTTTATATCAAATTTTGCATGTCAAAATATATATCGCGAATTGGTTAGCAAAAAAATCCGGTCTAGACTAGGAAAAGTAGAAAAAAAAAGTATTTGGGTTTTCATTTAACAGTGCATATACGCGTTTAATAAATAAATTTAATACTAACCGAATGTATGAACCCTAAAGGATATGTTTACATAGGGTTGCCAATTTTTCCTGGCGTTTTTGGTAGGGTTGTCAAGTATAAATTCTTCGACTGTTAAGTTGACACTAGTTAAATTTATCAATCATTTTAATAGACAAATAGTATATTAAAATTACCGCTACTCCACTGCGAACACGATGATATTGGGTTGCCTACGAAAAACCTGTCAGGAAAAGCAGTTGGCCAATTTTTTTTAGCCTGGACCGGATTTTTTTTACCAAACCAATCGCGATATATTTTTTAACATGAAAAATTTGTTATAAAATACTTTTCATCCAATAAACAGATCGGTGAAGGTCACTCTTCTTCGGATCTTAGACTATAGTGAATATCATAAAAGTGTCAGCTAAAACAATAGAACAAAGTTGTCGCGTAAAGCGACGTGGAATAACAATAGAGGGTTGACAACGAAAAATAAAGAATTTTGAGCACCATTCAATCAGACTGAACAAGTTTCAGTGCTGTTAGGTCTTTCTCTTTATATCAGTTTGTTTCCAAGCCAGTGGGTTTTATTCCATTATGTGTAACGCTGATGTTAATAAAATAAATATAGGACATTTTTTCCGGTTGAGCAGATACGGGTGATATAGCGTACCGTCGGAAGTTTGTCACTGGAAATATTACGTGATATCGCTGTTTGTATGTCTGTTGGTTGCGTAATGTCGGTCACTATGATATTTATACGATTAATTTAGGTTACAGCTGTTGTTTTCCTATTTTCGTGTATGTATGGCATAATATGTATACGTATATATTCGTATATTAATATATTCTTTGCTGTTTCATAAAAAAACATGTTAGGAATAGTTCGTTAACATCATATTATTTATAAACATTTTAAAATAAAATCTTTAAGTTTCAAAGAAAATCAATTCAAAAGGGTTGCTATTCAGTTTAATGTTTAAAAGGCCGTATGCATTATTTATTGAATACCGGAGGGAAAATGAACGCTCCATTATAGTTGGGTTCACGTTAATAAAAGTGAAAAGCATGTAATTTGTAGACTACAACACCTTGGTTACTTATTATCATGTGTTTTGTATAAGAAAAAATAAATTCCATTGGTTTACTTGCGTGGAATTTGGCTAAAGCCAACGATATGTTGCAAGTCATAAACATAGTAATGTACTATCATTATTTGGCATAATAACTTGCTTGGCTCTCTCAAACAAAATCATGTTATAAGTTTTTTATTGAAAATTCATTTTTTACTTTATGTACCCACAGTAAGCAAAGGAATTCTTAATAGAAGCTTTATTTCTTAAGACATTCAAAACGACAAAAAAGAAGCTTAGTAAATACCGCGTTCAAAATCGTACAACTAACCAATCCTAACAAACTAGAGAAGGTATATATACAATAAACATAATTAACACGAGTTTACAATAAGGTTGTGTCTTATCTTACATATCTTATGTATATAGGTATAAAATCCTAAAGATTGAGAGATTCAATCTTTGTATATTTTCCAAGAACCCTCATCTGAGTGGAGCTTAGAGTTGTGTATGTCGGCGATACGCCAGGGTTATGGTGTCCAGACTCCATTATAATAAAAACACTCACGTAATATTACTTGGTTTATTTTCAGACGATTTCTAGCACAGAATTGAATTAAAATGCGAGCTACAGTCCTTTTTATAAACTAACCGTCATTACACTAAATGTTTTTGTTAAACATTATACTGCCACTTCCTTTTCAACATAAATTACTGTACAATTAATTATAAACTTATCAAAAATCGACATTAATATTGTAATGAATTTTGCACAACACCAAATGATTTATTTTACACGAATAACAAAATTTTATTAACCAAATGCTGCTTTACAACATTGTCAACAGATGGCGCTATCAACAGGATGCAAATATAAACGCATGTTATTTATTACCGTAAAAATAAGTGTCAGAATAATGTTATTTAATACTCATTGATTTTACTTTGAAAGTTTCTGGAGTTATCTTAATAATTAAGTGATATATTAAATACCCAATCTTTATGAAACAGTGAAGCAGTCAATACAGTTTCTAATATTCTAAAGTATCTTAAATATTATTAACATTTTCGTAACAATATAATCATTATATATTAATTTGCGCCCATACGGCCATTCTGATCCAGCGCGTTCCTCGCGCTGACTATTTAGGTAACGGTTATAGAATAAACAGCAAACAAAAATAATAAATATAAAAATTACATAAATAAGCGTTTATCATACAGAATGAACTAAAAGTTCTTTACAAGGCTTCACCTAGTCATAGGATCTTAGCCTGTGGCATGCGTAACCCATCACGGGATCTAACAAACAATGCTTCACCCATGGCTAAGCCGATTACGGCATCACCGATTACGGGATCTAGCGCACACAGGCATCACCCACATAGGGATCTAGCCCACAAACGGCATCACCCACATAGGGTCGATTTAGCCCACGCGGCATCACCCATCACAGGATCTAGCCACACACGGCATCACCCATCACGGGATCTAGCCAACACACGGCATCACCCATCACGGGATCTAGCCAACACACGGCATCACCCATCACGGGATCTAGCCAAAAAGACCAGGATCAAGGATACGCATGGTGGCCAGCCAGCGTTTTGGGAAGGATGTTGGATAGGAAAAATAAAATTTTACTCAAACACAAATGCAAAATTTGCCTCATAAACACATCAATGCATATACATAAAATAATCATCATCGTTCGTCATGATCAGTTATATCGATACAATGCAATTACATAGGTCCAACAACGACAGTGGAGGAGGTAGAGGACCCCCCCACGTAAATCAGTATTCGACGAATCCTCCGCCCATACGGTCAAGCTGCACATACAGTTGTTGATGTTGATCAGCAACAAAGGTTAGCAAACAATGCTTGAATCCAGCTCAGTACAACACTCATGCGGCACGTGTGCGCGCAGCCCACACACAAAACCACCGACGTCAAAAGGGCGGGCCACCTTCATCCATACATACCAATCAGTAAAGGACCGCTCGTCCATCCTCTCTTCACACCAAGGTCAGGTCATCTGCCAGGATGTCATCACCAACCTGCAACACTCAAAAGACAGGTGGTGGGCAACATTTCCCACCCAAATATTAGTTCCATGAACCTTCGTAACTGTAGATGTAATAAAATTGTACTCTTACAAAGTGGTGCGGTCTATTAAGCTATATCTATATATCAGGCATGTTCAACCTGTGCATTGGTCAATAGTTATCTTTGCTACAACAGTGTTGGAGCCCATATTTTACGCATAAGGTAAAATACAAAAGACACTAAATTTTCTCAGGTTCTGTCCGACAGTGCCATTTTAGATAGTCAAATATAAAGTTATCAGGATACCCATATTTTGCAGTTTTGATAAAACAGTTAAAACCTAATATATTCAAAATAAGTTTTGTCCACATCAAACAGGAAAACAAAATGGCAAGAACAACGAGAGGCCTATGTTCAGCCGTGAACAGTCGGACTGTTGGTGATAAATATGAAATGACTAGTCGACGCCAGCAGCTACGCCTGCATTTTTTTTTAATTTATCCGGTTTGGCCGATCCCGTGAGAATTTTGGGCAATCCCTTCTTAGTGCACCCCTACGGTCCGTAAGGAACATACATGCCAAATTTCAGCTTCCTGCGCCCAATAGTTTCGACTGTAGCGTGTCTGTCAGTCAGTCAGTAACGCAAGGATTTTATATATTAAGATTTCAAACCATGCAGATCCAAGGATTTCGAAAATACTAGTGCTATAATTATTATTCATGTAAGAACATGTTTAATCCAATATTGAATATTTTTAGGCATAGTGCAAGCTGTGAAATTGTTTAACTGTTTGCCAACTGAGCCATAAAAGAGAAATTTACAAGCTACCAATATTACAAAGCAAGATTAGTGCCGTCTTATTTCTAAAAATGATTCCACTCAGTTAAGAAATTTACTACAATAAACCATAAGAGTTAAAAGACATTCAGATATTGGTATTTTATAATTAATTCAACATTTTATTTATATAAATAGACCTTTCTTTCTGAAATGAATGTTTTTATTTATCATTTGTCTACTCTTTCATTATGTAATTCAACTTTAATTTTATGTATTGTTTTACTATTAATGTGTATAGTAAATAAGGCGGCGAGTTTATATCAATAGTTTTATTTGACATATTTAAGGGAATTTTCTAAATAATGTTAATATTTATTTTAAACTGTTAACATGTGGTGTTAATGTAATTCTTATTAATTCATACACAAAGAATAATTGTTTATCTGAATAAATAAACTCAAACTGACCAATCACAACTGACTTAGAAATAAAGCATGAGTAGCCCATACAATTACTTTTATTTGCTAAGAATAAATACTGCTAAATGAGAAAAGATAATATGAATTTTCACATCATGTTCTTTAAACCCACTTATCATTCTCCTAATAATCATATTCCCAACTGTCTTGTATCACACAAGAGCTAAGCAATAAGGTTGGCACTAAATTTTATTGGTTTATCACTAGTTGTCTTCTTGAATATAGATGCAACTAAGTTAGCAAATGAACTCACAATTAAAATAAATTGTATTTACCGAGTATAACACTAAGGCTTGGTATTTATACAGGTTAGCAGTCACCTGCCTTAAGACTTTCAACCTAAAATGCTTAGAGGTGGACTATTATAGAACCTAAGTGAGTTCCTATGTCCATAAAGGAATCTACTGTCCAGATCTCATGTTTCTAGCTTCAGTAGTTCGGGTTAAGCAAGGACATATCATGGTCGGAACAAATCATTCTATACAGGTATAAAATTAAGCGACAAATATTAGGATATGTCGGGTTCCCTTGTCTTATTATATAACCTTAACTTGAGCTGCAAGTTGACAGTAACAATTTCAACATAATGTTCAAATTAAATCATGTAGGCACCTACAGAGTCCACAAATATATAATAAAACCTATTTTGTAACTTTACAAATATTAGCTTTAAAAATGTGTATCACAAATTTATTTTTATATCTAACTTCTGATATATATCTGTACTAATATAATAAAACTGAAGTTTGTTTTGTTGAATGCACTTATCTGTGAAACTACTGGTTTTATGCAAATAATTATTTTTGTGGTGGATAGTCATTTATCAAGAGAGGCTTCACATAATCGCGCCGTGAGCACTAGCCATAAGTAATGCAGTTAGTTAGCCTTATGTAATGTTTAACCAAGGGCTATAAATAATGTTTCGATTCCTTTAATGTTTTACTGTTGGGATAACCTATTGACTACCAATTGAATTCATATTCAGCACATCAATTAGCTCATTTAAACTGAAAGCAAATCAGGTAATTTATACAATGGATCTATATCAGAGCTTCAACTTGAAAAGAGCAGTTATACCGTTCTTTACTAATAATTACATTAGTAGAACCATATAACAAAGCTATTTTCTCTTTCTTGTGTAGATTAGTAAGTTTTACAGAACGTTTCCGACATGGCCTCACGATTAACAGTTCCGATCTGGGCCCCGCCTCGTCCAGTCGTTATAACTACCTCACCGCGTACCACTCGTTAAATAACCAGCGTTTCTCAAGTTTGTACCGAATACCCTACAAGCATGATGGATCTACATAATTGCGGTCTTTGTGGCGAGTCCATGTCGGAAGGAGTGCGTTGTACTGTGTGCTCTCAACAACTACATTTTCACTGTGCCGGAGTAACGGAATCGGGCTTCCGTAGGCTAGGTGATAGAAAACTAACGTGGCGCTGCATAAAGTGTAAACAGTCAGGCTCAAATCAAGCTCCAGGTTCACCGAGGCCCGAAAATGAGACACAACTAATGAAAGAAATAAGAGCTATTTCCGCCAAGCTCGAGCCATTGGAGTCGCTGAGTGATGAGGTCAAAGCTCTTCGTAATGATTTCTTAGCTCTTAAATCATCTGTAAATGATGCTAATAACCTACTGAACAATTACAATGCAAGGCTCACTGAAGCAGAACAAAAAATCAAGCAAATTGACAAGCTGCAAAGCCATGTCAATACTGTACAATCCCGACTTGAAAAGTTGGAACAAGATGCTATCGACCAAGAACAGTGGGCAAGAAGGAAAAATATAGAAATAAAAGGCGTACCCCAAACCAGCACAGAAAACTTGTACGATATTGTGATTGCCATTGGAAACAAAATTCAGTACCCTATCACAAAGACCCAGCTGGATTTTGTTACCAGAGTTCCAACGCGTGAAAAGGATAGTATAAAGCCGATTATTGTGGCCTTTAACAATCAATACGTCAAGGAAGACTTCGTCGCTGCAGCCAAAATCACCACTAAGGCATTGCCAGCAACGGCAGAATACATTGGATTTTCGGGCCGGCATAAAATTTATATTAATGATCACCTTACTATACAAAATAAAATCCTGTTATCCAAAGCAAAAAAAATAGTCGCTGAGAAAAAATTTCAATATATTTGGGTGTAACATGCCAAAATATATACCAGGCACACCGATACTTCACCCGTATTGGCAATCAAGTCAGAAAAAGACCTCATGAAAATACAATAAACATGTCCGTTTTTATTAACATAAAAGTTAAACATACAACGAATCTTACTGTAATGTTTAGATTTCTTTTGTTCAATTCTCTATCATTTGAGAATCGCTGGCTAGGTCGTGAGCATGTTGTTTTCCAACACGCTCAGTGTTCGTGCTTTGTGTATGCTTCAAGAGAAATGACATCTTGTATAAAGTTTAATTTAAGATATCTTCTGCCGCTGCTAATATTGCCTATTGTCGGGTCATTTTTATTTATTTCTATTCATTACCGAGGTTTGTCGATAATTACAAAGTTGTGTTCGAGTGGACACTGTGTACTACTGTGCTCGTGGATGCGTGATGGATTTTTACCGTGTACCCACTTTAAGTTGCTTTATCACTGCTATTCAGTGCAAGTATTTGAGTTACTGTGTAATTTTATGAATTCTATTTTGTGTATGCTGAGTATTAATTGCGTTATAGTAAGCGTGAAAAATGTATGAGCTTAAAATATACTATCAAAATGTACGTGGACTGCGCACTAAAACAAATAATCTATACCGTAACGTCTGTCTAAACTCTTATGACTTGATTATTTTTACAGAAACATGGTTAACTGATAGCATTAGCAATAGTGAATTATTTGATTCGCGGTACATTATTTGGAGGCGTGATCGTAATTATAATCAAACAATGCAAAAGCGCGGTGGAGGTGTATTAATTGCTGCCAAAAATAACCTATTAGTTACGGAAAGAAGTGCATGGCAAAGCTCAGCTGAGGATATGTCTGGGTCACTGTAACTGTTAAGAAAAGAGGATCCACTGTAACCCAAAATATTCATATTTGTACTGTGTATCTATGCAGGGAGAACACCGGTAAGTCATATCATACTCAACTCTTAAACTTTACTAACAATTTGAACAATTTAATATCGACAAACCCCCATGATACATTTTTAATTGCCGGCGACCTTAATTTTGGGGGCGACGTCCAATGGAATAGTGTCTCTAATAGCAAGGAACTGAAGCCATGTAACGTCAGTCATTATCTATATAACTTTTTCGATACCGTAACTCTGCATAATTTAACTCAATTAAATGGGGAGCGAAATGACAATTTAAGACTTCTTGACCTGGTGTTTACGAATGGTACCGCGACCGTGACAGGTTGTTTGGATCCTTTAGCTGTACCCATAGACATTCATCATAAGCCGCTCATAATAACGTTCAGTATTATTGACTGTCACGGTTTATCTGAGAGGTATGACAAAAAGTTTAGTTTTTATAAGGGTGACTATGCCGCGATTAAATGCGAACTTGATGAAGTTCAGTGGGACAGGTTTCTCTGCGATGACTCCCTCGATGATTCAGTTGATAAATTCTACGAATTATTATACTCTCTTAGAGATAAATATATACCTATTAAGCCCAATAGCAAAATGCATCACCCGGCATGGTTTAGTCGTGCATTAATAAAAATATTAAAAGAAAAGCACAAATTCCATCAGAGGTATAAAAGATATAATAATATATCAGACTACCTATCCTTCACGATTCTGAGAAATCGAGCTATTAAGGTGGAGAAAGCTTGTTACGACAAATATATAGCCAGCATTGAGTCTGCTATCGCCACACATCCGAAACACTTTTGGAGATATGTAAAAACAAAGCGGAGCTCCTGTACCTTCCCTAATGTCATGCGATACAAACAAACAGAGGCATGTAGCGGTAAACAAATAAGCAATGTATTTGCATCCTTTTTTAGCTCCACTTACCAGATACCGGATGTGGGTGTTCTAGACTTTGATGAGGATAGGGGTAATACTGTCACGTCTTGCATATCTACCATAGAGATCTGTCCTAATAGGGTTTTAAAACTTCTTAAAACATTGGACCTGAGTAAATCAGGCGGACCAGACAAAATACCACCTATATTTATAGTTAATTGTGCAGAAAGTCTTGTTGTTCCAATTTGCATACTTTATAAACGTTCAGTTGTCGAGGGTACTGTCCCAAAAATGTGGAAAAAAGCTTTTATTACACCTATATTGAAAAAAGATGATAGATCAGAAATTGAAAACTACCGTCCAATTTCAAAACTATGTATGTATCTTTTCTAAAATACTTGAAAATATAGTACACAAACAGATATACTCTGCACTTTGCAGCTACTTTGGTCTGGAACAACATGGCTTTTTAAGTAAGCGATCCACCACCTCTAATTTGTTAGTTTCAAACGAAATAATTACGCAAGGTATGGAGCAGCATGCACAGGTGGAAGTCATATACACTGACTATACTAAATGTTTTGATCGAATAAATCACAAAATACTTCTCCATAAACTAAAAGCTCAGGCAGGTATCCACGGCGATCTGTTTCGGTGGATATCGTCATACATCGATCGCCGAACACAGGCAGTGGTATTGCGCGGTTACATTTCCTCCTGGATTACCGTCCCGTCTGCAGTCCCTCAGGGTTCCATCTTGGGACCATTGTTATTTTCATTATTCATCGAAGACGTAAAGACATGTTTTCAGCACGCAAAAATACTTTGTTACGCAGATGATTTAAAGATTCTGAAGCCTGTTAAAGCAGTGCCTGACACACAACAGCTCCAGGAGGACTTGGACAGATTTTTCAATTACTGTACGTTCAATAAACTAGATCTGAACACATCAAAATGCTATCAAATATGTTATTCGCGAAAAAAACACACAATACAAACAAACTATAAATTTGGCAATAGTATTATTAAGAAATAATGGATGGGTTAGCAAGCATTGCATTTATAACACGTAGGTATTGTTGGTAAATGTCATTTATAACATGGTATTGTTGGTAGATGGCATTTATAACATGTAGGTATTGTTGGTAAATGTCAATCTTGCTAGAATTGGATGGGTTAGCAAGCATTGCATTTATAACACGTAGGTATTGTTGGTAAATGTTAATCTTGCTAGAATTGGATGGGTTAGCAAGCATTGCATTTATAACACGTAGGTATTGTTGGTAAATGTCAATCTTGCTAGAATTGGATGGGTTAGCAAGCATTGCATTTATAACACGTAGGTATTGTTGGTAAATGTCAATCTTGCTAGAATTGGATGGGTTAGCAAGCATTGCATTTATAACATGTCTAAGCTTTTATAAGCGATTTATAAAATGTATTGGTCAGAATTGGATGGGTTGACCAGGATTGTAAGCTTTTACAAGCGATTTATAAAATGTATTGGTCAGAATTGGATGGGTTGACCAGGATTGTAAGCTTTTATAAGCGATTTATAAAATGTATTGGTCAGAACTAATGGGTTGACCAGGATTGTAAGCTTTTAGAAGCGATTTATAAAATGTATTGGTCAGAATTGATGGGTTGACCAGGATTGTAAGCTTTTATAAGCGATTTATAAAATGTATTGGTCAGAATTGATGGGTTGATCAGGATTGTAAGCTTTTATAAGCAATTTATAAAATGTATTGGTCAGAATTGGATGGGTTGACCAGGATTGTAAGCTTTTATAAGCGGTTTATAAAATGTATTGGTGAGAATTGGATGGGTTTACAGGATTCTTTAATGTGATTGTAAGTGCCCCCTCTCGCCGAGTGTAAGGTTTATGTTAAGTTTGCTTGATTGCATGTATGGGGACATACACGAGGTCAGGATGGACGAGTGTAAGGTCCCCATTTTTATTAAAATTAATATCGATTGGAATTTAATAATTTGTAGTCGATTGACTCATCCGAATCACATCACTATCGAAATAATTCAAAATGGCGGTTGGCGAGAGCGGGCATTCTATTTCGGGCGACGGGACTGAACGGACGGTGGCTCTTAGGAAATATTATAATATCTGTACAGTGTAAAGGTGTGTCCGAAATATAAATTGTAATGGAATACAACTGGTGTTTTACTACACAGTAAAAGCAAGATCAGAAAATTAATTCAATTAAACATTGTACTAAACAATTTACAGCATCGCAACTACTTTTCTCCCGTATGTTTCTCCTACTGTAAAGTATGTTTATTTTAAATCACAACGCAAACTCTCGTTTGTGTTTCACGCGTGTGTAAATTGATATCAACAAACATTACGCATACGCATTAAAATCAACTTCGTTGATTTCTAGGTAAAATAAAAGCCTTTGTTAAGTCGCAGTAGAATAAATAAAACCGCGACGTGTGTACTTTTTATTCACCAGGGTTGCCTAAAGGTTCTATGACAACTGTGTTTCTGTCCCTCAACGCGCCATCTATCATCATTATGCGAAAAGTAGGTAAACTCAACGACGCATTATATGCGGACGTGATGCTATATTGAGCCACAAGGGATGTACGCTGTGCTGTCTTTGCGTGCCCACGCTACCGAGTGACCGCTCAAACTTATAGATAGGGCATTTGTACAATCACAGTATTGTAAACTTATCACTACATAGTATAAAACAAAGTCTGTTTTCTGTCTGTCTGTCCCTATGTACGCTTAAATCTTAAAAACTACGCAACGGATTTTAATGTTTTTTTTAATAGATAGAATGATTCAAGAGGAAGGTTTATAGATGTAATTGGCGCGAGCGAAGCTGCTGGCAATGTCTAGTATATGTTTATATATATATATATATATATATATACGTTATTTACGTCTCGTAACCACCAAATATTTAGCACCTGTATTTTCATTTGACGTCATTACAGCATTCGCACTTTTAGGTATTGAAATAAAAAAGAGTTTTAAACAACTCTGTACGCAAACCATGAACGCCAGCTAGTGAATTACACGAAATAACGTTAATTCATATACACATGACAATACAAGAAAAACGAGTTTACAAACTGAACAAATAAAATTTTGACTACGACGCAGAATACAGTATTTTAACGAGGAAGGACGAAATCTCGAAATTCTGCTGCAAAAATGTAGCGTACTTCCGCATGTTACCTTTGCGAGAGACCACTTAAACTGAGTGAGCATTTTCGAATGATTCCACGCATAGGAAATATGTTTTCCGTGTGCTCTAGAATCGAGATATACCAATATTATAAGTACACACAATAAGGTGAAGGTACATATGGGCGCAAATTAATATATAATGATTATATTGTTACGAAAATTTTAATAATATTTAAGATACTTTAGAATATTAGACACTGTATTGACTGCTTCACTGTTTCATAAAGATTGGGTATTTAATATATCACTTAATTATTAAGATAACTCCAGAAACTTTCAAAGTAAAATCAATGCTGCTGGTGTGCTGTGGCGTGAACGCTGTTCTGCTCCGAGTGCTACCAGAGGTTGCTGATGCGGGTTGTTGATGCACTGACCAGAGGTATTTATCCAGAGCTGATTTGATTAGTTTTTGAGAAACATCCTAATTTTATAAATTATGGTGCTTACACGATTACCTACTATCCCCGTAAGGATTACCAGATAAACATTATACAGTCAAAATTACGAACGTTACACCCCAAATAGAACTTATAGGTAACTGTTGTTTATCCACGTTTGGTACATAGTAGTGCAGCTACTGTGCTTATAGTCATGTTATGTTGTCGGCTGGTGCTCTTGTCTGTTTATTAATTTTATTTTTATTTTATTTACTTTTAGGAAAGCTTACGGACTAATTACATTATTAAACAGTGATTTAGTATACACAAGTTGCCAATTACAAGCTTCCGCAGTTTTATAGCAATATAGTGTGCTTAAAACAACAACATACAATATCAAAGCAAGTAACAAAACAATGGAAATAATTTATTCAACATAGACTTAAGATCTGAAGAATTAAGGAAGCGCTGGGCAAGGATACGCTTTGCTGTTTCTTAATAATAAGTGCGCTTAAAATAATGACATATTTATAATGTAACAAACAACAAATTTAACAAAAACTAAAGACTAAAGAACCGCTGAGCTAGGATGTGCTTTGCTATTTCAGGCTTTGTACAAAACAAATCAAAATCTAATTGAGGTGGTAATTTATTGAAAGAGGTCATGCTTCGTGGTAGGTAAGAGTTTTGTCGATAATTCATAGTAGAAAATGGTATGTTCAATAGAGGACGTCGCCTAAACCCAAGCAGGTTTGTACGCAGTGCAATTTTAGCGAGTAAATCCGGACAATCAATACTACAATTAGCGATTTTCATTAGGTATGATATGTCGTTAATATGTCGCCTATCTTCTAATGGAAGAAAATGATATCTTCGACAACGGTGCTCGTAGTTTGCTGAAAACTGCTTTGTCTTATAATCTAAGTATGGTAAGAACTTTCTTTGGACTGCCTCAATACATTCTTTGTAAACTGTGTACTGCGGATTCCATACTTGTGAGGCATATTCCAGCAGACTGCGCACGTATGAACAATATAATATTTTTAGTGACTTAAGTGTTTGAAAGTCTGCTGATACTCTCATTATAAAACCAAGTGCCTTCGATGCTTTGTTAACGATGCATTCAACATGTTTATCAAACAAAAGTTTACTATCATGGATAACTCCTAGGTCGCATATTTCGTCAACTTTCTTAATAATACTATTGCCAAATTTATAGTTTGTTTGTATTGTGTTTTTTTCGCGAATAACATATTTGATAGCATTTTGATGTGTTCAGATCTAGTTTATTGAACGTACTGTAATTGAAAAATCTGTCCAAGTCCTCCTGGAGCTGTTGTGTGTCAGGCACTGCTTTAACAGGCTTCAGAATCTTTAAATCATCTGCGTAACAAAGTATTTTTGCGTGCTGAAAACATGTCTTTACGTCTTCGATGAATAATGAAAATAACAATGGTCCCAAGATGGAACCCTGAGGGACTGCAGACGGCGGGACCTGCGGGACGGTAATCCAGGAGGAAATGTAACCGCGCAATACCACTGCCTGTGTTCGGCGATCGATGTATGACGATATCCACCGAAACAGATCGCCGTGGATACCTGCCTGAGCTTTTAGTTTTTGGAGGAGTATTTTGTGATTTATTCGATCAAAAGTTGTGTAGATATTTGTTGAGTAGGTATTGATGATCGGCTTGATGAGGTAGGCAGCTGCGGTAGAAGTTGATCATACCTAAGAATCTTCTAAGTTCGTGTACTGTGGAAGGTTTCGGGTAATTGAGTATGGCTTGAATGCGTTCTTCCGTGGGTTTGATTCCTTCGGGTGTAACTTCGTAGCCAAGAAATTGTATTTTGTCCTTGCCGAATTCACATTTGTCGATGTTTAGCGTTACTCCGTAGTTGTTGAGTCACTTGAGTCGCTCGAGTACTTGATGTAGATGACGCTCGTGTTCCAATGGCGTTGCTGAATGGATAAGTAGATCGTCGACGAAACAGAAAACAATGTCATCTAGCCCGCTTAGAACTTCATGCATAAAGCGTTGAAACGTTTGGCCTGAGTTGCGTAAGCCAAACGTCATGCAGTTGAATTCGAAGAGACCGAAGGGCGTTATTATAGCTGTCTTCGGTGAGTCTTCCGTTTGTATAGGTATACTGAAGTAGGCCATCTTCATGTCTAACTTTGAAAATATTTTCTACCCGTGTAGTTGGTATGTAAAATCTTGAATTCTAGGTATGGGGTATCGGTCGGGAATAGTCACGGCGTTAAGTCTGCGGTAGTCGCCACACACACGTAGCGATCCATCCTTTTTCTTGGCGACATGTAGTGCTTGGGCTAGGCTAGGCTTGCCCAGGGACTGTTTGAAGGCTTGCAGATACCCATTTCCATAATTTTCTCGAACTCCAACTTTGCCGTTTTTTACTTGTCGGGTGGCAGTGGGCGTGGCCTCGAGTAGATTGGCTGCCCGGTCGTTTCAATGCGATGCGTTACGTCATGTTTGGCGAGAACTTTGAGTGACATGGGTCGTAGTACATCTGGGTATTTCTTGAGTATGTTATGAAAATCGTGATTGTGGCTTATCATGTAGACGGCTTCTTTGCTACTCTGCACTGTGATGGCGTTAACACGGAGGTCAGTGACACGATCGATGAGTTTTCTTTGGTGAAGGTCGACTAGCAGCTTGTGTTTTGATAAGAAATCTACGCCCAGTATGGAAGTCTTGACGTGGGCAACAATAAATATCGATTTGTAAGTTCTAAGTAAACCTAGGTTGAGCTTGAGTGTACGCTCTCCGTAGGTATGTATTTCTGTGCCGTTCGCAGCGAATAGTTTGCAACTGTTCTCGGTAGGTTTCAATTGATTCTTGTTTCTTACAGCAAGGACTGAGATATCGGCTTCCGTGTTGACTAGAAATTTTTCTCTGTTATTGATATCAATGACGCATAGGCAGTGGCTTGGTTGGTTAACATCGACGCCCGCCACAGTCGATGTAGGTACGTTCTAGTTTTCCCGCTTCGATTTTGAACACGGCGACTCGCAGTGACGAGCTTCATCGCCGTATCTGTAGTGGTACTTGCATAGCCAATCGGGATCGCCCGGCTTGGGCGCAGCGCGGGGTCGTGATCTTGAGCGTGACCTTGAGTTTTGACGCGGATTGTAGTTATTGTAGGTACGATGCGTAGAATGTTGCGTTCGGAGTTCGGCGATTTCAAGTGATAGTTTTTCTATCTGTCTTGATAATAGGTCGAACTGTAGACTTTCGATGGTTGTAGTGCAGCACGGCGAGTTCGATTGCGTCGGTGGTACAGTGGTTGTGGTAGACACGGCGGCGACGGTAGCGGGTTCGATAATTTTGTCTGCCATTGCGGATAGAACTTTTAGTGATGATTCGGTGTTTACTGAGAGCACGGCGCGTACTTGTGTGGGCAGTTGGTTGAGCCACATCACTTTTAGCGCCTCGTCGGTGAGTAACTTGCCGCTCAAATCTCGCATTTTTTGTAACAACTGACTTGGTTACATGTCGCCGAGTTCTAGGCCATAGAGTAGTTTTTGCAGCTGGCGATGGTCGGATTCTTGGTATGTAGATATGAGCCTGGTTTTGAGCGCAACGTACTTCCCGGTAGCTGGTGGGCTTAGTACGATGTCTGCTATCTGCTCGAGATCGCTGCAGCCCAATTAGCGGTACGACCAGGTTAAACTTTTGTTCCTCGCCGATCTTGCTAGCTGCGACGGCGGCTTCGAACTGGGCGAACCAAAGCCTGGCGTTCTGACGCCATAATGGTGGAAGGCGTGCTGGCAGCGATATGGTTGCCACGTCGCTCTTTACCGTGGTTACGGCCTCTTTGTGGTCATTGATCTTCTCCATAGTGTAACGGTATGTTTCAGCTTTCGCCGTATAATTTTGAGGTCGAGGGTCACCAATTTCCTGGATGGTAGGATAGAAGGTATGGTAGGTACTGGGTTTACTGGGTTACTGGGTACTGGCAGAGTGACGAGGTACTTGTTAAGACTGACGACGTGACGAGTATAATAAAACTATTCTTGAAGATCGGTATCGGTAAGTGGTAATAATTTATTTACAAATAGTGGCAAGCTATATACAAAAATTTACATTCAGAGAGGTTACTGGTGTCAATGAGCACAATATCGATATTGACCACTAAAAGGAGACTTACAACAAACGGATTCAAAGGCACGTTATCAGCCCGCTCGGCCAGTTCCAGCAATCATCACGTTTTGAACATTTACACGTCGACATAGTTGGACCACTCGTACTCGTCTAACGAGTATACTTACATAGTGACGATGATTGACAGATGTACCAAATGGCCTGAAGTAGTTACCTACACGTGATATCACTGCAGAAACAGTAGCGAAGGCAGTATACGATGGATGGATATCAAGATTTGGGTGCCCTCTGCAACTGACTACGGATCAAGGTAGACAGTTCGAGTCTTCACTGTTCAACGCGCTTATGAAGAAACTCGGCGTCACTCTCATACGTACAACTGCATTCCACCCGCAAGCAAACGGACAAATAGAACAATGGCACCGAACACTGAAAGCTGCATTGATGGCTAGAGCGGCTGGCAATAGATGGAGTGAATAACTATCTACTGTGCTACTAGGTCTCCGTACAGCCCTGCGTGAAGATACAAATGTCAGCCCAGCTTTGATGACATACGGATCACCGCTACGAGTACCATCTGATTTTATCGTGCCTACAAAGCTGAACATTGAAGACGCAGTATTCGTTCGTCAGCTGATGGATACAATGAACTCGCTCACCCCGACAAACACATCGCATCGTTCACAGACAAACACATTCGTCTACAAAGATCTCGCTACGTGTTTGCATGTGTTTGTGCGCAATGACACAGTGAGAAAACCGCTCATTCCACCTTATGATGGGCCCAAGTACTACAGCGCAGCGCAGACACCAAACATTCTACGTTGCAACTTCCACTTCGCACTTCAGTTGTGTCTATAGATAGACTGAAGCCAGCTCATCTATGCAACGACAACAGCGGTTTGAGTTTCAGACAGCAGAGGAATTCAAGCAAGTACTTCACCCGCACAGGCATCGAACATGACACCGGACGCAGCAGCGACATCGGCACCTCAAGGAGTGTAAGTGACTTCTATGCCGAAGGTCGCGGGTTCGATTCCCGCTCAAGTCAAACATTTGTGTGTATGAACATGATTGTTGGTCTTGGTCTGGGTGTTTCTATGTATTATATGTATGTATTTACAAAAATAAAGTATATATGTATGTTTATCCATTATCTAGTACCCATAGTACAAGCTTCTGCTTAGTTTGGGACTTGATGGTGTTGTGTGAATGTGGTAGATATTATTATTATCATCTATTACTTTTATATATTGACGAGATATTTTTTGTAAGAAATAATGAAAGGTTGGTAACAAATTGGTACTTATCCGGAGGCGTTATTTTGCGGGTACACAGAGCCTTGATAGATTGCCTTTGAACGGTACACGAAAGGTTCCCAGGTACTCATCTGTTGTACTATGTAAGAAAATAGTCGAGTATTTTTTCTTTAGTGAAACAATATTATGTAGGTGGCAGATAAAATGGGGCTCACGTGGCTAGTTTGTTAGATTAAATGACACGAATAATATTTGTTGGTTATGTATACGAAAGTAAATTTAGTATACTAGATGAACCAGTGGATTTACCTGTGGGTTTCCAGCTTATCTTATCGAGTTTGCGGGTGTTTTTTAAAGTACCTATCATATCTTTCTTGGAGTTACTTTACTCAATTATAATCAGTACAAGCAGGCATAGAATTCTTTTTGTACCAAAGTGTCGAGAGGTCATTTTAAACCATGACGTCAATCAGCTGCGTAAGCATTTTTTTAGCAAATACTCTAACAGTAATCATGGTAATATAATATACAAAAGTCAGCTTTGTACTTATTAAAAACCATGAAGGGAAAAGAATCCCGAAAGCCGTGAATAAATTACCAAGAATAATAATCTTATAACTTCCGGTCAAATTAAAAAGGTTTTCCTTTTTTAACAATGGGACGCAGCGTTCATTGGCCTTTGGTATTTTTATTGGGATTAACGTATCATGGTCATTAAGCTCGCCCAAGGAAGGATTAAATTTTTTCAACCAGAATAGCGTTGGAGTAATTCAAAAGTTGTTAAAATGGGAATCAGGGATCGGAGTGTTTTTGTGCAGTTACTGGGACGATATTGTTTGGTAAAGAAGATAGCCCTTTTGTGTGCGATAAATTATGAAGTTTGACTTTAAGGCCGCAAAGTCCTGAGGGAATATTTTGTTTGGGAATTTCTGGAATATTGCAAGGTAATCGTGTCCGTTTGCTATAAAGGAGTCATGTAGTTTCAAATATAGAGTAGGTGTTTGGCAAACGTCCTAAGAAGTAAATCGTCTTTATCCACAGGCTATTTACTTCAGATCTATCATCCGGCAAAGATTCTGAGGTGTGTGACTTTTGTAGTTCACTCTGCCTATATCGCAAAAGACAATACAAGTTAATGACCGCATTTTAGGGCGCCCTCATAATGGCGTCAGCGTCAACGCAGCGGCACCTCGGCGTCGACGCAGACGCCGCGTAAATGAAACATTATTTTGTTGCTCAATAGAGGTATATTGACGAACAAAATAATTTCAAGGAAGTATTTATATACGCAATTCTTCTTTTGAATAAAGACGTATTAAGCAACAAAATAATGTCAAAGAAGTATAAATTACGTACCTAATACTTCAGCTTAAAATACAATCACACTCCTAAGGCCAAGCAATACAATACTGTTTAATGTAAACAATTCTAATTACCGTCGTCAACTTAGATTTTGAGCTGACGTAAACAGATTGTACTTGTTAGTCCAAGTCGTTCTTGTTAATGATCATTGTCTTTAAGCTTCGGTCATTATACGAAAGTAAGGAATTTTGGTCTCCCTTACGACCTTTACTTTTTGATATGTTTCTTTTTTCTTGGTAGCATAATGGCATTAGAGGAAGTGTCTGTATGAAAAAAGTAAAATAAAGACATCATTTGAGTTTTATTAGTCACTATGAAAAACTATCAGGTCAGGCTGCAAAACAACAATAAATGTCTGTAGATTAAGATTAAATTGCCTATCGCAGAAAACCAAGAACTATGTATTTAAGATAAATGATATTTCGTTGAAATAAACTACAGTTTACGGCTTTTATCGCGTTATATTACTTTCACTGGTTATTTGTAATTACATTTAAACCGAAAGATCTAGGAACTACATTTTTATTAATAGCCGACGTTTCGAATTCTTTACAGGATTCATGTTCACGGCAGACTGAGGTGATATTTGTCTTTGTCTTGAATTTAAAAGTTATCTCAAAGTACCCGAACATTTTTCAACTATTGGTGTTACTATCTACGCAGAATGTGCTCTCTGTGTCTTGATGTCTTCTGGTGACTTTGTCCTTTTTGGGTTTCATTAGCCTGATAACAGGGTCCCAAGCTGGAGGTACATTCCAACCATCTTCCCTATTGAAATTAGGATGTTTTTTTAATTTCAATAGCTTCACGTATCATTCTTAGAATAAAGCGGTGTTCTTTTGCGAGTATCTGTGGTTTATCAAATCGCAGGTAATGGTTGGTTCCTTGTTCTACATGTTCACACACAGCAGACTTCGTCGAGCGTTTGTGTTTAATGTCAGCTATAATTATGTTCCTTTAGTCGAATGCCTATGCTTCTCTTGGTTTGGCCAATGTATGAGAGCCCACACTCACAGTCTATCTTGTAAACTCCGGCCTCTTGTAAGGGTAACTGACACTTGACAGATGGTAATAATTGGCTTATCTTCGTTGGCGGCTTGTAGAAAGTTTTGATTGAAGCTCGCTTCAAGATGTAGCCAATCTTGTCGGTCACGCCCTTGATGTATGGGAGGACAGCAGGTTGTCTCTCTACTGTGGTTGGCTTGTTCTTCGGGGATCTGTGACGTTGGCGCGGTGGTCGGAGCTTGTTGTCTTGCAGAACTTGCTTGACATGTTGAAGCTCGGCGTCCAGGTGTTTCTTGTCACAGATCCCCCGGGCTCTCTGAAACAAAGACATTCCTACGGTAGCTAACTGTTAAGGATGGTGGTGAGATTCACCGTTTAAGTACCTATTTGTATGTGTCTTTTTCCTATACACAGTGTGGCTCAAAGAGTTGTTTTTGTTCCTGATAACAAGTACATCTAGGAAAGCTAAAGAATTGTTTGCCTCTAATTCCATTGTAAATTTGATGTTGTTATGAATAGAATTAAGATGGTCTAGGAATACATTAACACTATCTGTTGGTAAAATTGTAAAAGTGTCATCTACATACCGCTTGTAGAACCTCGGTGTGATGGTGGCAGTCTGCAGGGCTCGCGCCTCGAAGTCCTCCATGAAGATGTGAGCAACAACAGGCGATACTGGAGAGCCCATTGCCACACCGTCTACTTGTATGTAGTATTTCTCATCCCATAGCAGATAGCCGGTTGTTAAGCAGTGTTTTAATATTTCTGCATATTCCTCGGGCATGTTGTTCTCTATTGGCTTTCTTCTAGTTATATCAATACAGTCATGTGCTGGTAAGCATGTAAATAATGACTGTACATCAAAACTAACCATAGTTTCCTTGTCAGAGAGATGTAGGTGTTTTATTTCACTGACAAAATGGTAGGAATCCTTTACATACGCTCTCGTCTTGCCTCTGAGTGGCGAGAGAATCTTCGCAATGTGTTGAGCCGATCTGTAGGTTGGTGCCCCTATTTGACTGACTATAGGGCGCAGTGGAGCATTTTCTTTGTGTATTTTCGGTAGACCATACAATTGAGGAGGTTTTGCACACTATGGTATTAAGTATTTCACGTCCAGATTCAGTTTGGGGCTGGGTTGGTTTCAGCTGAACTTATTTGTGCAGCAGCAGAAAAGTGTTGAACTAATAACGCACTACTACTTAGAATTTCTTTGAGAGCAGGTACTTCGAGTAAAATCTGACTCATGGATATTTGGTAAAAAATAGAGACCTCACATGAACTGAAAGTCGGATAAAGATCAATGAAATAAATACAGGCTAATACAATAGTTCTGCAAAATAGTAACGACGTAACAATATTACGTTGGTAATACCACGGATAATATAATTCTATAAGTACGTGATAAGTACAAAGAAATACCTTTTAGATACTAGAATGTAACTTAAAGTATTTTCGTACAAAAAGCAAAGTACTCTAACTTGTCACAGCATAACTAAGTGGGCGTAAAGTAATAGTGAGGGCTTTGTAGTCTCTGTAATGGCGGAGAGCTCATTAGTTGAGGTAATTAGAGATTTTGTCCTAAAAGCTTTCTGTTTAGAGTGGAAATGTACGAAACTGTATAATTATTCACTTTAAAGATAAAATTTTCCATCCAGTCTTTCCATTACATTATTACGTTTTTTCATGGCGCTACATAACAATAATAAATGTATTTACAAAAAAAAAACTACATAATATACATAGATAAATTCAAAAGCAAAAAAAAAAAAATTTGTATGTCTTTATCTACCTGGTAACGTGATATAAGCTGTCTTCTGCATAGGGACGTATTGGCTGTCATGTCGTGTATCGGTGGCGTGGCGTTAGCATGACACCGTAACAATGATGTACCATGGAGCAAAATTACAACAGTCCACCAGGATTCCCAGCACGGATTATGTTACGGATACTGCAAACATTCTATACTACATAATTGCCTAGAATATTGTTTAAAAATAATATAGTGATAGCAATCATCATCCTCCCAGCGTAATTTCAGTTGCTTGTCGAGATTCACTTACTAGTCTAACTGCATTTGTCTGCTTTTACATAAAGAGAAACCCAAAGGGTTAGCAATTGTCCGTTATTTAGAATAGTTTCAGTTTGCTCAGTGGTACTAACTATTCTTAGGCGCCAATCTAAATATATATAAATCCTACTTTATGGTTTAGACCTTGTACCTACATACGTCATTATAACGTGTTCTTTAAGATTTAATGTTCAATGCTCATGCAGATACTGCACGTACGTGCTTTATAGCTGAAAGATGCCAAAAATGCAAATATCACGTATAATCCGATCGTAACAATAAATCAGCGGGAAACAAATTTCTGGTTTTGCATTCCTAGTTCAACGTTAGCTTTCAGCGGTTGCGAAGCGAAAAGCCATTTATCCTGAGTTCTTATGTAGAAAATAATTATATAGTGGGCGGTGCATCTAATGCGAAGTTGAGACAATAATATTATTACTCATCTTTTAATGCTTTTAATGTGAAATAATGGCAAATAATATTACTCGGACGTTCCCCATCGCTCTTTTGCATGCCTCTTGCAGAGGCGACACACGTGTCGAAACATAGTTGGAAGGTTCCTTTTCTGACATAGGCATAGGCCCTAGAGGTTGAAAGCTACGGGCGATTGATAGTTTTTTTATAGTTGATAAATAGATAAGAGCCTTTTAAAAATACAGCATTTACTATCGAACTCCTTTTATCCTAGAATTCCAAGGGCAAGCTCACAATGAATTTGAAAATATAGCACTTTCATGAAATTGTTCTCGATAACCATCTATATGAAGATGTGTGTACTGACTCGTGTTTACATTCTGGGAATACGGATTATTATTACAATGTCGCCTCTCCACTATGTGCGTTTGATTATCAGACAATGTATGGAAATTGGAAAGTCACAATTAAATTGATTTAAGAATTACAACATAGGTAGTTCGTTTGTATTTATAATAATCCCTTTATAACAAGTATTCTTGGAAAAAAAATTGGTGTAGCAAAATATTTCAATTATATTAAATGTGTAGCAAGACTAAAATATTTATTGTATTATCACACGGACATAAATTTTCTTCAAAAGTGGCAAATAGAGTATGATACATTACAATTTTAAAAATAGTAGGAGATCATACAACTGTCCTGTCTTGTCAATTGGAGCAGTTTCTTCGTGTTACAATGCATTACTAACATTACTTTTATTTTTAAAATTGTAAGTGATTTTGATAATGAATTAACATATTATCAAAGTCACTTTTCATCATTCAATTCCGTCTCTTCACGAATATTTCGTATCTTACCTAAGACTTAATCCATATAATGAATTTGTACTAAACGACACATACTGGAGAAAATAACCCCTTCTAAATAGAGCCAAACGTTCCTAGAACACATTAAGTAAATGGTCACTATTAACTTGTTAAACCACCAAAGGTGTCGAGTTCTCGAGTACAAATGGACTGAAATTACCACCTGGAACGTCTTGCGTAATTCAAAACTCAAATACCTGATTACGAAGATAGCTGGTCAGAAACTGAAACTCAAACGAAAATAAACCTTAAGTATCAAGAATGAAATCGAAGTAATTAAGGATACCTCTGAGTTAGGTAATTAGCAATTAGTAAGACTTTAACGAATTAAGAGTATGTGAAAACCAAGGGAAAGGACTTATACAGAAATTGTATGTGGAATTAGGAAGAACAAGTTTATGTGTGTAAAAAGGTAGGTCACAGTTATTAAAGTTAAGATGTGAGAGTTCGTATCTAAAGCCATGGATTCACGCCGGTTATTGAGGCAGTTTTAACACGTTACTGCGATTTCGCATACGGCGATTCGGAAAACTGCCAACAATAATTACTACTTGAGTTTATTTGACGTACTATGTCACTTTTAACGAAATAAGATTGATAACTCTGACTTCAATTTAAAACCAAAACCTTTTCACAAGTTATTATGTAAACGAATTTCGTAGAATCAAACTTGATAGATAACAATGCTGAGGTAAATCACGCACACAAAGACATGGCTCCGAGTCATAACTAAACCGTGTCTGTGAATAAGTTTCCATATTGCGTCATACCTCTCGTGAACTTTCGTTTGACCATAATTATGTCAGGAGGCCTTACGCTGCACTGGAATTGGTAAAATCTTCTTTCAATAATTTTCAGCATTTCTGGGTATACGTACCTGAAAATAAAGATAATCTCTGTTACTCTTATAAATAAATACAATAACTGTTAAAGGATATTAACATAAAAAATAAAAGTATTTAAAGTACCGTTTATATCCGGGGTTTAGGGCTAACAATATTTCAAACCGTCTTCACAAAAACGTGTGAAATTTTGTTTCAAAACTTTAGATGCCGGAATTCAGGCTAAGCCTTTCATTTAATTTTAACAAGAACGTAATTTTTAAAATTGTTTTCACACTAATATTTATCTGTAGGTACCTACCTAATCCCAAATTAAAACCAGTGCCCGTACAACCCATCTGCTTCAAGCATCAACGCCGCGATTACAAGAATAAAAATATAATAATTTTAAATTTTGATCTCTAGTTTTAATATTGTTATTGGCACTTGTGTAGTTCAAACATTATAGATATTATTGTAATAAATGTCATGCATATCTCTTATCTGTGTAGTTACATAATACTCGAACACTAAAAATGTTATTAATCATAAGAAATAATGTAACATTGCTGTTGATGTGCTTAATATAAATAAATAAATAACAATAATAATGTTATTATTGATGATAATTTAATTAATCTGATCGTCGTCATCATCATCATCATCATCATCATCAGCCCTGTATACAAACTGTCCCACTGCTGGGCACGGGCCTCTTCTCACTATGAGAAGGGTAAGGATATAGTCCACCACGCTGGCCTAGTGCGGCTTAGCAGAGAACATTATGGAGAACTCTCAGACATGCAGGTTTCCTCACGATGTTTTCCTTCACCGTTTAGCAAGCGATAATTAACAATTTAATACGCACATAACTCCGAAAAGTCATTGGTGCGCGCCGTGGATTCGAATTCGGACCCTCTTTGTAGCAGTCTGTCGGTCTCTGCACCAGGCTATCGCTGCCATTTAATTTACCTCACTCCTATTATAAAGTCTTACACCACAAACCATAGCCAATCAATATCAAACCAATATCGTAGATACAAATGATCACTAATATTAAATTGCCTAGAAGCTGTATTAGTTCTTATCTAGGATTAGTGTAGGGGGACTGAGGCTATAGGTATGTCTAAGAATTGACAAAGCCTTGCGATATTTGACGCGGAATCGGCTTAGGTCGATGACGATGTAGGGATTTAAGTGCCGTCGCTTGCCTTGTTTCAGCTAAGGCGTAACTCGATTGCAATCGATAAGTACTTAAATGCTATCAGCAATATCGGCTTTTAGTCCGAATAAAATATTAAATGTATTGACTAATCCTGACCATTATTGTTGCGATTGATTCATATATGGAAGTGATAAAAAAACCATTTACAATAATGATAAATGGTTGTCAACTTTCGTAATTTTTATAAGGCTTACAAGAATATTTATGGCGTTAAATCACAGTCATATTTATGAATAGCCAGTTGGTCTAAGTGGTGACCCTCACTGGTTAGCTGTGGGCGGATTATTATTATAGTGTAGATTTTTATCAGACTGAACAAAACAATATTTATTGCTATTTGAATCATCAGCGAAAAATATGCTATATAAAACGCGTCAGTTCTGATGATGTGTTCGGAAATATTGTGTGTGTTAACAGTAGTTGCGAATTATTTAAATCGTGATCATTCGAATATGATTTATGCTAACGAGATCAATATTCACACACATGATCCTCATTACTTGTGCGATACATGTTATTTATACTTTTCATTTTAGTTGAAATGAAAATACAGTCATTGTTATTTGCTGTATATTTGCTCTCATCACCTATTTTCCACACAATGCGGCTAAGCACGTGCCATTAGTTTAAAACGACACAGTTACATCATTTGTTACATTTAACTGCAACAATGCACGATATCATTCCCTCAGTGAGCTGTATTTTGGGTAAAAAACATATTCTGCTTTGTGGTTTATCGCGATTTTTGTAAAGCAAAGGCAAGGAAATAATGTGTTTGGTGGAATGACACTAAACTGCTAGTGCTTGCAGTACTACATGCCTTTTTACTAGGAAAACTACTTCAGTATACTGACGCTATTACAAATAATAGCTAAAAGACACGACTTAAGGCGCTGTGTACAGTACACTGAGTTCAGCTGTTGCTGTCACTATCGGATTGTATACATAAGAAAGTGGTAGCGCCATCTACCTTCCTATCTATAACTAATCGCATCAACGTCAATCGTTCCATGCTGTTCTAGTGCGAGCGATATCATATTTCCGTCCCTCTCTATCCCACTCCCTGGAAGAGGCACTGCCTTTCGCCTGATTGGTCGCCGCGAAACGTCGACGCGAGAGACAGTCCAGAACATTCGATTCGCGATACGCGTCCGCTATAACGTATCACCGCGCCGCTCCCGCTATAGTTATTACCTCTTAAAAAACCACTCGCAAATGGAAGTGACTGTGTAGTGAAGTGAAAACAAGCAGCTGCATCACGAAACCATCAGGAGACTGCCCTTCGGAAACGAAGAAGATTGCCGTATAAGGTAAGTGCCCTCCATCCTTGGAATATCCTATACCCACTCACAATCACCTCTTCCCGTATCCAATCCTAGGTGGCTAAAAACCCGCTATCCTTTGAATACAGTCCATTCCATTAATCCTTCCCAAGTCGCCTAGAACCCTACAGTTTCGGTGTATCGCCGAACCATTTGTTTGATCCATACGAGTCGGATTCATTTACGTTTTTATACGTTATATCGCTATACCTAGGCAGTTATAGCACCTAGCTATACTCCTAATATATTCACATAACCGTCACATGGTTGTTTCCGCCTTTCCGCATCAGTAGGTAAACTTTTATGTAGCTACCTACTTACTAAATTATTAATTCTGGAACTATCATAGTTGTCTTATAAATCTCATATTTCAAGGAACTTTTAATTCCACAGCTCTAAAGTGTTGCCTACTTAGCCTACTTAGGTAAAATAATAGGTACATTAGATATTCTTATTTTGTTTCGTTCTCATTAGCTTATACTTACGTAAGCATGTCACAACAAAAGAAGTCGCGCGTGTCGGAAGACAAAGAGATGACAATCTTAGAAGCAAAACGCAATATTTTATTTGAGCGCATTCAAAACATATACGAGCGTTCAAAAACCGCTTCTGTGTCTGACAGTAATAGCGAAGCATTTCTCAGTTATTGTATGACAGTAGATAGTATTCGAACAGATTTTCATAAGTTGTTAGACGATTACAACGCAAGATAACTTTCTATCAATCCTGATGAAAAACCGAACTATCAGGCGTATACCTCATTCGAAGATCTTTATTGTATTATTAAGCGTATACAATCGCAATTGGAGGGTAAATGTTCAGCAGAGCCCGTTGCCCGCAAACCGAGATTACCGCCAATCGAGATTATGTCGTTGACGGAGATATACGAAATTGGCCGTTATTCTAAGCGAGTTTTAAGTCTACAGTGCACGATAATGGTTCTCTGACAGATGCTGACAGGTTGTACTATTTAATAGGTAAACTGTCACCGAAGGCTCAGTCCGTATTTGCAGGTGTCACACCCAGTGCTGTGAATAATCAGGTCATATTTCAGTCACTACTTGATAGATATCAGGACACGCGCGTCCTAGCGTCTACTTACTTTGACCAAGCTTTAAATCTTAAATTGTACGGTGCCGCGTCTGTCTCGAATTTCCAGCTATTTATAGACAACTTTGTTACCGCGGTTAATTCTCTTAGGAACTTAAAATTGGAAGATCTTTTCGACTTCATGTTGCTTCAACTCGCTTTAAAAAAGTTTGACACTGATACAATTCGCGCATTTGAGATGACGGAACGCAATAATAAAATACCTACACTAAATAGTTTTATTTCGTTCATAAAAGATCAGTGTCGAATATTTCATAATACGCAGTCTGGTTCACCTGGCCCGTCTAACACTAACAGCAACAAACAAAGGTTGAATAAATCGCGAAATTGTAATAATAACTCGGTCCCTAATCCACAATCTTACGTAACATGTTCGGAATCTAATAGTAATAATTCACAGAAGTGTCTGTGCAGTAATATAGTGCACGACCACTTATACAAGTGTCCCGCCTTCAATAATTTGCATGCAACCGCTCGTTTTAAATGCGTAAAAGATAACAAAGCTTGCATTAATTGCTTAAGGATAAAACATAAAACAAGTAATTGTTCTAGTAAGACAAAGTACCGCTTCTGCAATAAAAAACATCATTCATTGCTTCATTTCGATAAAGATATCCCGTTGTCTAGCCAAGCCGCTATCCTTGACACACTTACATCGCAGATGCAGGCCACGGTGCCCTCCCCCTGCACGCCTCAGGGCGAGGTATCGTTGTGTACGACGTCCATTGCGCGGGCGACGCGCACGCGAGGACGGCACTCGCGCATCTATAATGATCCGCCAAAACGCAGTGTATGACGTCTAAGACTGTTCTGCTAGCGACAGCGCAAGTTATCGTATATGATGTTAATGGGTCGCCGCACATGGTACGTTGTCTGCTAGATAGTGCTTCTCAGACCAATTTAATAACATCGGAATGCTTCAAATGCCTCGGATTATGGAATAACTTTAAAAAAACTAACTCAACCGTCAAAGGGATAGGCGGATCAGAAAAGCATTGCAATGGTTCCGTAGATATTAAAATACATTCGCGTTTTGATAGGAATATTAATGAACGCTAATGTAGACGTAGCATCACTCACTCACCTCGAGTCATTGCCGCTAGCAGATGCGGAGTTTGCGAATCCGGCAGGCATTGATCTTTTGATCGGAGCTTTAATATTTCCGCACTTGCTACTAACTAACATAGTACGTAGTGAGCGATATGATTTACCGCCCGCTATTGAGACGGTATTTGGGTTTGTGATTATGGGTACCGTACCTACGTTACATACTGTTCATTGTATTACGTCTTGTTGTTGTTCTGCTCTTCAAGAGATCAAGGTGGGTGCTAAAACTGTGTGTAAGATAAAGCACTAATTAGCTATGCTATGCTATGCTACGCTATGCTATGCTGTGCTATGCTATGCTACGCTATGCTATGCTATGCTATGCTATGCTATGCTACGCTATGCTATGCTAAGCTACGCTACGCTACACTATACTATACTACACTTCCTCTTTGTATATGGATGACCTTGCCTGTAGTGTCATACCCGCTCCGCTAGAAATTTCGCTTTGTGAAGAGCTTATTCAGCTTTTCAAGCGAGGCCAAACTGATCTTGTCAAATGGACAAGCAACTCTAAGGAGGTTCTCGCACGCATACCAGATTATCACAAAGCTTCTCCAGACATTGAGTTTGAGAAGTCTGTACCGCATAAGGTTCTCGGTTTACGCTGGGACAAATCCTGCGATAGTTTTCGGTTTGACGTTTCACCACCAGATGATAAGTGCACCAAACGCACTATGCTGTCCACAGTGGTTCGACTATGGGACATAATGGGTTTTGTGGCTCCCACAATTTTGTACGCCAAGCTCTTGATCAAAGAGTTTTGGCTATCAAAGTGTGAGTGGGATGAAACACCCCCTGACCATATTGTCGCCGCTTGGGGCCAGTTTTGTATTGAGCTTACCGCGCTCAATCAAATTACTATTCCGCGTCATCTTGGGTTGGTAGATGGATGTACCATCAACTTAACAGGTTTTGCTGACGCCAGCGAGCGTGCTTACGGCGGAGTCGTATATCTGCAAGTCCGCATTGGTTCTAACTACTCGGTGCAGTTAGTTTGTGCCAAGTCTAAGGTCTCGCCTGTTAAAACCATTTCGGTTGCGAGACTGGAGTTGTGCGCGGCCCTTCTGCTGTCTTAGTTGCTCCGCAAGGTTCAAGACACAGTTTTGCCCCACTACTCAATTAATAAATATACGCATTTTCCGACTCCAAGGTAGTGCTCGCTTGGATTTATTCTTCTCCTCACCGCTGGCAGACTTTGTCGCCAACCGCGTTAGTAAATTGATTGAACTTGTTCCCGCCACTTGTTTCAATCACGTCGCGAGTTATCGTACTCGTCTTGAGGAAGAACTTTCCATAGATTATATTGACTGGAAGTTTATTCCGCCAGCATCTCCACATTTCGGTGGATGTTGGGAAAGCATGGTCGAAGTAATTAAGGCGCGTCTCTTCAAAGTTATAGGACAACAGATCCTATCTTACGAAGAGCTTTTAACTGTCCTTGCACAAGTTGAGGCACTGATCAACTCGCGTCCGCTCACGGCATTGAGTAGTAACCCTGCAGAACCATCCGCGTTAAGCCCTGCACATTTTCTGAACACAGTGCCATTATCGTCACTTCCGGCTCTCATGGCCGTTAGCCATCGTAGAGAAATTGCATACTTCCAAGGACGGTACGACCCGCGTTGTTACCGTGAAAACCGCTAAAGGGAGTTACGTGCGCCCTGTTGTACGTCTCTGTCCGCTTCCAACTCAGTGAGATCTAGCCTGAAGTTGGACCTACCTCTTAGTTTAAGTATTTAGTTAGTAGTTTACGCTATTATTGCGTTTGTAGTTTTCGCTAAAGTTAATTTAGATTAATTTTATTGTCATATCGCTGTCTTAGCCTATTGATGGGTTATGCGGTAGTACACCCAACATAGCTAAGTTCAATTCTATTTTTTTTTAAAGGCAACCCTTTAGGGCCGGGGGGATATGGTAGCGCCATCTACCTTCCTATCTATAACTAATCGCATCAACGTCAATCGTTCCATGCTGTTCTAGTGCGAGCGATATCATATTTCCGTCCCTCTCTATCCCACTCCCTGGAAGAGGCACTGCCTTTCGCCTGATTGGTCGCCGCGAAACGTCGACGCGAGAGACAGTCCAGAACATTCGATTCGCGATACGCGTCCGCTATAACGTATCACCGCGCCGCTCCCGCTATAGTTATTACCTCTTAAAAAACCGCTCGCAAGTGGAAGTGACTGTGTAGTGAAGTGAAAACAAGCAGCTGCATCACGAAACCACCTGGAGACTGCCCTTCGGAAACGAAGAAGATTGTCGTATAAGGTAAGTGCCCTCCATCCTTGGAATATCCTATACCCACTCACAATCACCTCTTCCCGTATCCAATCCTAGGCGGCTAAAAACCCGCTATCCTTTGAATACAGTCCATTCCATTAATCCTTCCCAAGTCGCCTAGAACCCTACAGTTTCGGTGTATCGCCGAACCAGAAAGAGAAGCACGATGACGACGGGACGTTCAGAACGAGTTATTTATCATTAAATACATTAATCTTTACAAATATCTTATTCCAATCGATAAATAAAAACAACAGTTCCCTTTATTATTATATAGTACATCACTGTTATTAATATTATCAAGATTTGTTTATAAATAATACAGTTACAATTGCAACAATTTCAATTTTAATGGTTATTTCATGGTTTTTTTTTTATCGAGGAAATTTACCGAAAACGTGTTTTGAACACAATGGTCCCCCCATAAATATGATCAAGATTAACATATATTTTTTTAGCTGCTCTAAAATGTATACATTTGGCTAAAAAACTGTTTTGTGAAGCCTATTTTGACTAGGTACAGCGCCTTGTACTACACAGGCGGTCTTGTCACAAATTGGGAATTTGACCAGCGAACCGTGTATAGAATAAAATTATTATTTCGTGATCTTATATATTTTTTGATAAACATAAAGTAAAAAGATATACATAATTAATTATACTGAGTTCACGGTTGGCGTAGTAGTTCAAGCGGGTTGCGGCTTGACAACGCGCCGAGCATTGTGTGTTCAATCCCCACACGGGACAACACACTGCGTGACCCATAAATTGTTGTTTCGAGGCTAGGTATACTTTGTGCACGTTAATTGTATATTTGTAGAGACTCCTGCGATACAGGATTCATTCCTAGTGCGAACGTTGTCTTTAATAAAGATAAGATATGCTGCATCACGAAACCACCTGGAGACTGCCCTTCGGAAACGAAGAAGATTGTCGTATAAGGTAAGTGCCCTCCATCCTTGGAATATCCTATACCCACTCACAATCACCTCTTCCCGTATCCAATCCTAGGCGGCTAAAAACCCGCTATCCTTTGAATACAGTCCATTCCATTAATCCTTCCCAATTCGCCTAGAACCCTACAGTTTCGGTGTATCGCCGAACCAGAAAGAGAAGCACGATGACGACGGGACGTTCAGAACGAGTTATTTATCATTAAATACATTAATCTTTACAAATATCTTATTCCAATCGATAAATAAAAACAACAGTTCCCTTTATTATTATATAGTACATCACTGTTATTAATATTATCAAGATTTGTTTATAAATAATACAGTTACAATTGCAACAATTTCAATTTTAATGGTTATTTTATGGTTTTTTTTTATCGAGGAAATTTACCGAAAACGTGTTTTGAACACAATGGTCCCCCCATAAATATGATCAAGATTAACATATATTTTTTTAGCTGCTCTAAAATGTATACATTTGGCTAAAAAACTGTTTTGTGAAGCCTATTTTGACTAGGTACAGCGCCTTGTACTACACAGGCGGTCTTGTCACAAATTGGGAATTTGACCAGCGAACCGTGTATAGAATAAAATTATTATTTCGTGATCTTATATATTTTTTGATAAACATAAAGTAAAAAGATATACATAATTAATTATACTGAGTTCACGGTTGGCGTAGTAGTTCAAGCGGGTTGCGGCTTGACAACGCGCCGAGCATTGTGTGTTCAATCCCCACACGGGACAACACACTGCGTGACCCATAAATTGTTGTTTCGAGGCTAGGTATACTTTGTGCACGTTAATTGTATATTTGTAGAGACTCCTGCGATACAGGATTCATTCCTAGTGCGAACGTTGTCTTTAATAAAGATAAGATATACATGCGAGTAAATATTATGTAATATATTATGTCTAATATAAGGGTGCATAGAGTTCCCATCAAGAACTTAGGGTCCCAAGCCAACTTTACCTGCAAGTGGTGCACCTTCCGATCAACGGACGAGGCTCTGGCAAACAAAATATCCCGCTAAGCGGCAATAGGCTCGCCACCTATTACATGGGATCAAAACACTGGCGAAAAGTGGGCGTTTAATATGCCTCTGCCTACCCCTTCGGGGAAACAGGCGTGAGTCTATGTATGTATGTATATTATGTCTAATAAATAATCATACAGTTATAAATAAAGTACCTACGCATTAATGTACCACAATTTAACAAAGGCACATTCATTAACTTTTATAATTAAGTAATTATAAAAGTTAATTATAATGTAATACTTTCCTATGTAACATGTGACGTTTATTTTATTGAATAAAGTTTATTATTACTATTATAACTGCACGACACGCACCGCTAAATTTTTCAAGATTTGTGCGAATCAAATTGGTAATTATCTGTTGTGAACCAAAACGAGGTGCAACTTGACGTCCGTGATTTTCTTGAATTGTGAAATGAAGTCCGTGTCTAGCAATAGAGCAGGTTCATCATCATCATTATATCAGCCGAAAGACGTTCACTGCTCGACATAGGCCTGCCCAAGGCTCTCCACATAGACCGATCCTGAACGATCCGCATCCGTCCGCTGCCCGCGATCCCAACAAGATCGTCAGTCCACCTTGCGGGAGGCCTACCTCTGCTACGACGTCCGGTGGGTGGCCACCACTCCAGAACCTTTCTGCGCCAACAGCCATCGGTTCTTCTGGCTATGTGAAGAGCTATGTCGGTGACTTTGGTCTGCCTGTGGATCTCCTCATTTCTGATTCGATCTCACAGGAAAACTCCGAGCATAGCTCTCTCCATCGCCCTCTGAGCGACCATGAGCTTCCGAATAAGGCCCATAGTTAGCGACCACGTCTCGGCTCCGTAGATCATCACTGGCAACACACTCGTCCAAGACTTTCGTCTTGAGACACTGCGGGATATCGGACGTGAAGATATGCCGTAACTTCCCGAACGCCGCCCAACCGAGTTGGATTCGACGAATGACTTCTTTCTCGAAGTTGGACCTACCCAATTGGATCATTTGTCCCAGGTACTTGTACTTGTCTATAATTTCGAGTGTAGAGTTCCCAACCTGAATAGGAGCAGACACAACATGGACGTTTGACATGATCTTCGTCTTGTCCATGTTCATCTTAAGACCTACTTGTTGGGAGACACTACAGAGGCCACCGAGCATTGTGTTGAGGTCTTCCATGGTCTCAGCCATGACTACGATATGGTTAGCTAATGGAAGGTGAGTGATATCCTCGCCGTTGATGTTGATGCCGTGACCTTCCCAGTCCAGAAGCTTGAAGAGGTCTTCTAGCGCAGCGGTGAACAGTTTCGGATATCTGACATCTCCCTGCTTCTCCCCTAATAGCGTTCCATTCATGTACAATTCATGTTTACAACGAAGTACATAACAATAATAACCAAAACATACACAGCGTTTCACGGCTACATCAATACTACATCGCGATAAAACGTCTGCATACGATAGCTGCATGCGAATTGTGTCATTAACAACATATCAACGCTGTTACGTCTGTAGCACATTTTGATGTTGACGTTCAGCGGTAAAAACCTATTTGAATGTCGACACTCGCTTGTTAGTAAGTACTGATATTTTCTAACGGGACATTGAGGTCGTAGTAAGAATAAATGTGTTTCTAGATAGACTGTGTGCAATAGAATTCTAGAAAGTCGAGCTGTAATTATCTATTTTTGTACTCGTGTTTTCAATCTGTTTTGTATGAGATGCTGCCGAGATATAAAAATCCATAATGAGATACGATTTTGAGGTCCATTTCTTCTTTGCAGCAGAAATAGTGTGATTTTTGTGTGACACAAAAATGAACCTAGAGACACATGAGCTACTTTTTACCGCGATTACTTACTCCCATGAAGTGACCACCTGAAAAACCTAGTCCCTCGTGTTTGGTCATTCCCCTTTTAATCTATACATCTAATAAGACTACTTTTACCTCCTATAAAAATGTATTAGTAGCATAAATGTATACCTTGAATAAGCACGCTAAATTAATAATTTATTGTATGTTTTTGTATTTTCATTTGCGGTGTTTAACTAGAAGTAATTATTGCATTATGGAGTGAAGTTTAGCACGCTAATTGTGAAAAGATTTAATGTAAATAATTGTTGGTACACCTTCATCATCGTCAGCCTTTAACAGTCCACTGCTGGACTAGGCCTCTCCTTTGAAATGAGGAATTGGCCTACTACACCACGCTGGCCAAACGGGTTGGTATAGGGTTTGTATCAAGATTTCCTTCTCTTACAGTGCTGTTCTCTGCATAATATGCTCCCTCTGTCGGCTCTTCATTAGCCTCTAAATCAATAAATAAATGCTTACACCTTAATAAATAAATAGATCATTTTCAGATAGTGCGGTTTAAATTTAATTAAAATTTATATCTCAAAAACTCGATATTGCGATAGAAGCCGTAAACTGCAGTTTGATTTAATTGTGTAACATTTACGTTAACCCAAGAAAATACTATGTAGGTACGGTTCAACTCCTATTAAATACATTCTTAAACCAATTTTCAAACAATCATGGGGTTGTTTGAAATAAAGGTAAAATATAATCCTTGGGTGCCGGCATAGGTTACAGCAGCCATGATCAAAAGATCCTTTATTTTCAATCAGACATAATACCTGTGCCATATTATAATGTATAAAATGTATGTATGTTCTTGTATGTTGTGGAAATAAATGCTTTTCTTCTTCTTCTACATAATACAAATCCGTTACAAAAATATGATTATGCGTACATTTTGTAAAAGTTTGAAAACAGTTATATTCATTTTCTTCTTTTAAGCTTTTGATCAACAAAGTCACCTTAAGACAGCAATCCAAATTGTATTGAGCATGCTACAAAAACCATTCAACACTAATGCAAGTTCATCAAAAATCAAAGCTTTGTGTTTACTTGAGCAATTATGTCTGTTAGTATCAAGGAATTAATTCAGAGGTTTACGCTAAAAGCAAATGCATTTTATTTTTAGACGTTGCGGCTAAAAGTTTAAATACACAATAATTGCTAGGTGAGGTAAACCACCTAACCTATTAAGGTGCCATCTGGCTGGTTGCCAAAATGTCAATGTTTTTTTAAAAGTATTAACTCCATCCACATTCAGACTGATGTATTACCTGTAGGTTCAGCTGTAGTGACCATTGCAGATAGTTTTTATATTCCTATGTTACGAAGTAAAGCCCTGTTTGTGAGTGTCCTTTCATCAGGCTTCAAATTTAAGTCAATGTTGAGATTGGAACCCGGTGGAGGGTAATAATAATAAAAATCTTTATTGTACACTAAATGGTAAATTAAACACAGGAATTCACAGATAAGTACATGTTGCACAAACGGCGGCCTTATCGCTAAAAAGCAATCTTTTACAGGCAACCCTTATGGAAAAGAGAAGTAAGGAGCCAGACATAGGGCAGTTTTGGCGTAGTAGGATACTTATAAAATTATACCAAACAGAATACGAATACACACTATACTATACAACATACATACATACATACATAGACTCACGCCTGTTTCCCGGAGGGGTTGGCAGAGACTACGGAACGCCATTTGCAACGATCCTAACATATCTCTCTTGTTTCATTCACTCCCATCAGATTCCTCTTGCATGCTCTTCTGTACAGGGTACTGCTAACCTGTCCTGTTTTTAGGATGTCTCCAATCTGGTCAAAAAACGTCCGCCTAGGTCTTCCCCTTCGTCCTGTCCCTTCCACACTTGCCTTATATATCTGCTTGGTCAGTTTGTCGTCATCCATCCTCTCCACGTGCCCAAACCATCTTAGCATACCTTTCTCGATGCTTGTCACTACATCTTCTTTTACCCCACAACACTCTCTTATCACACAATTCTTTACTCAATCAGTCAAAGAAACACCACACATACTTCTCAGTGCTCTCATTTTTACAGCATTTATTCTACTTTCATGACTCTTCTGCCATACCCAACTATTACTACCATACATAAGAGTAGGTACTAACACCCCTCTATGCGCAGCCAAATGCGCCTTATTCATAAACGCATTCAGAGCTCCATTCACTCCATTACCTGCATTAACTCTTCTTTCAATACTATATAAATACACTAATATATATACTTTAATATAAATACATACATACATACATACAATAATATAATGAATTAAGTAATGAGAGTAGACAATAGTAAAAAGGGGAGAGAAAGAAAGTGTGAGTTTGACAATATTATGGAAGGTTAAAGAGATAAGTAATGGTTTTTCACTAAGTTTTTAAATATGTGATATTTTGAGCCAGTTTGATGGATACAGGCAATGCATTCCACAACCGTGTCGCTTGTACAGTAAAGGATTTATTGTAAAAAGTAGTGGAATGCATTGGAATTTCCAATCTCAAATTTACCGAGAGTCACTTAGGAACTTGAAGCGTTCTTTCAAATAAGATGGAGTTGAAGGATTGAAGAGAATGTTATAGAGTAATGAAAGAATGTGAGTATTCCGCCGAAGGCGAATTGGCAGCCACTTGAGCTTATTGCGGAAATTAGTATCGTGATTATATTTACGTAATCCAAATATTAACCTAATACAGAAGTTTTAAAGACGCTCAAGCTTATCAATTTGCTCCTCAGTGAGATCTAGATAGCTGACATCGGCATAGTCAAGGATAGGTAATAGAAGAGAGTTTGCAAGTGCAATCTTAGTGGCAATCGGCAGAAAGTTCCGCAGTTTTCGTAAAGTCCCCGCCGCAGCAAACAATTTGCGACTAACTTCGGTGATTTGTGGTCCCCAAGATAGAGTTTTGTCAATATAAACACCTAAGCCCTTAACGCAATCACTTATAGGTATTGGGATACCACCAAAAATAATTTAGGGTAGCAGATTCCAGTCAATGCGAGAGATCATCCTGGGACTACCAACAACGATAATCTGTGTTTTCAAAGGGTTGATCTGCAAACCAAATATGCAATCCCCGAAAGATGTTAAGCCTGTTCATTAAAAATCCCGCTGTGCGACTTCCCCTTAGAAATGGGGTCCAACAAATCTACTACAGCACAGTGGTGATGCATGTGTGACGTCAGCGGGATTGGGCCTGTGTGAGCGGACTCTGTTGATAACGCACGTGTTGTGTGCATGCATGTGTTAGAGTGAGTCTGATAAATTATTACAGATTTCATTATTTGTCCTTAACAGAGTCTCATCCTACTTCTTTCTCGTAAATTACGACGTTGCAATAGTTTGAGAGAAAACTATTTTTATGTACAATCCTTGCCGTTAATAATTTGATGTCCGATGTCAAACATATTTGTTTTTAAATTTTAATGTCATATTTCTTTCAAAGAACTCCTCATATCTCGTAAGCCTTAATTTGATTAATGTCTCAGAAGTACTGTCAATGTAGTCAACGGCTTTCTGCTACGTTTTAAAATTTTATCATGATAACACATTGATTTTGAGTTTGGAGTTCTTTATTTGCTCTAGAATAATTTTTATTTTATTTGTATCATAGATTTAAATATACATAGTACCGGGTTACATATACACATTATACACCTAATTTATAAACCTTTGGCTTTCAATTCAATGTTTATAGTTCTGTTAGTAGCCAATCGCCTCTTTGGATACCAAAATGTCTAATCAAACAGCAATAAAATCCACATATTTTAGTATCGCGAAGGATATATCTGGTACTAAAATCTCATAAGGATACTATGCGAGTGCGAGCATTAGGGATGGAAATACCACCCCTAGCGCCTATAAAGTGGAAACGGTACTATCCGACTATTTTCTATCACCAATTGAATATTGCACTATATGACGTATCAACAATACAAGCGAATACCACAAACAACCTTTCTAAATGTAATTAGTGTTTTTATTAGTACCAAACCCCAGTACCATTATTCTTTTTAATGTATAACCTTCGCCGACTGTAATTAAAATTAACAAAGTTTATCGCTATGCAGAAAGCTTGTGTATTCAGCTGTTGAAAGAGACACAGCTATACAAAAGACTATTGTCTCTTTCACGCGGTGATTTCCATATGTTGTTTATTCGCACGTACACATAATTTATGAAGGCACTTATAAAACGCGTGCCAGATGATAAAGCCTTATAAAGCCGTTTCATTGTAACAGTATGAATATACATGTGACGTCGCTGTGACGTCGGGACGACACCGCCTCCCGGCTGCCTGCATGTTCCGCCCCCACCGCACCGCGAGCCTCTATATAAGCGGACGCGTTGGCTTCGCGCCCCCTTTTCTGCGGCGACTACAGCTCGGAGTTAAGTGGACCATCTATCCTGGACCATCGGCAGCTGGATTCTCCACAAAAACCCAACCCCTCGCCGAACTACGCGACCCTGTGTGAATTTTTCTAAATATCACATAAATCGTAATCTTTTTCATTTAAGTAACGGTTGCTAATTGATGTATAAAATTTATTTGGCAATTAAATCAATTTTTATTGTAACATTTAACCACGCTTCTCATTTAGACACACCCTAGTAGGGATAACGTAACAGCACACACCCTAAAGGTACTTTTTACGTTACAGTGGCGCCCACGGGAATATTATAGGTAGGGTTTTGTTGAGAATCCTCTGCCGGTGAGTCTTCTTTTTTTTAATTTTTGTGTATGTGTGAAGTCGTTCCAAAGCAGTGTGTAGTTATTTTAGTGGCATTTACCTATTGTTTCTTTTTGCTTGTTCTATTGTGCTCGGAAAGTCGGTGGTGTTGTGCTGATCACAATAGACATTTTCTCTTTTTGTTCTGTTGTGCTCGGAAGGTCGGTATTGTGTTGAGCCGGTCACAACAGACAAATTTTGTCTTACTACGCTTGGTAAGCATTTCTATATTATAACTTTTTTTGTTACCGCGTGTGATAATTACTGTGTATCAACCGCACAAGTAACGAGTTATAATCGTTCGACTGCGGCCACGTGTCCTCTAAAGACGCGCTAAGGTCACATTCGTCGATCGCATTCTTTGTATTTTGCGATTTATGACCTCACGTCCACTAACGACGTGCCTAGGTCACCTTGATCGTACTGCTTCGCGATTAGCTTTTTTAAATGCCACTAAGGTAATTAAGTGCTACTGGTAATTATTGCTAATAATCTGCTTTGGCTGACTTATGGAACGAGTTCACACCCTTCTCTTTTTCATTTCTTTCTATTTTCTACTATAACCTTCTGCTAGTGATTTTGTACGGCGACATAATTATATATGCTTATGGTCGGTATTATTAAATACTTTTACCGCCTACTACGGCGATTATCTTTTAAAATTAACTATTACTTTTCTTTCTTACTAAGAAAGTTGCATCTTTATTATACCACGTGTACCTAACATAGTTGGACTGACTGAGAATGAACGTACCTAAGATGCTAGCGTATTACATACTAGGTATCTAGCTAAAATTCCGCGTTCATTTATTAATAAAATGTACACGTGTCACATGCAGGTTGCTCACTAACAATAATGAAAAAGTTAAATCTTTGTCTATTTGGTATATAAATACGAATATCATCGTAGAATTATTAGTTGTTCGTTTTGTCAAATGTTTATTATGCTACAATCGTTGTTTTTGGTCTTCGATTTTATCTCCTTGTTACTGCCTATCGGTATGCTATTTGAGAATGCATCTAATTATGCATTTACTGTTCATTGTGAACTAAAACATAAAATTCCTGCGTCGCAGTTATTGAATTATGTTCTTTTTGTAATGTTTTGTGTTGCTAGGATTGTTCTTTCAATGTCTGGTTTCTATTGAAATATATAAAACATATAATGATAAATAAATGGTAAAATTAAGCCGCTGACGGCCGGAAAACTACTTAATTATCAATATGTAACTTGTTTCCTTTTTACTAAATGCTATGCATCTGGTTTTACTAGACCAGTTTAAGTAGTGGTTATATTGTGTTCTTGTGTTAACGCAAGTGTTATTATATCTTACTGAATTTATCAAACTTAATTGAATTGAAACTAACTTTAACTAAAGTGGGTATTTGCACATAAATTAAATCTATAACTTCTATTCTTGAATAAATAAGTGCCTATTTACATATGAACCAAATAATAATATTTATACCCCATTAAATAACTAAAGTGGCTGTTTACACACAAATTAATAAATAATTTCAATACTTAAATAACTAATGTGGGTACTTCTACATAAATCAATAATTTTTATACTTTAATAACTAAAGCCAATTAATTGATTTACAAGTTAAAGATAATACCATTTCGTATTTCACCGTCGTTTATTTCAAACCTAAAAGCTGAATGAAATAATTAAATCTTATTCTATTATAGCATAAATGTGTTTATAAACGATTGGGTACAGTGTCATTAATAACAATGTAAGACGCATATGTATGCAGAGTTATAATTACCTACATAATTATTTGTGAAGGCCAACAATGGTTCTTTTGTTTCCGAGTCGAAGATAATGCATTGTGTTGTGTTAACGAATTATATAAACATGCTAACATAAAACATGAATAAATATGCTAACATAAAACATGAATAAAGATGCTCACATAAAACATGAATAAATATGCTAACATAAAACATGAATAGTTATTACTGTTATAAATTGTCGAAGAGGTTTTCCAAACTTAATATTTTTGAAAGAATCTGTTATTTAACTAACTAATTATCCAACTATCTGATAACTATCCAACTTTCACATAACTATATAAATATCAGATATGTTTCTCTTGGTGATTTCCATATAAAGGATCTTGGATTAACTCACTACAAAGTTTAAGAATGTAATGATTAATGCTCATCACTAATGATTTAATCACTAAAATAACTTAACACTTCGTTACATATAATATAAAAATCTTTAACTCCTAATTACAGCTAAATCATGTACCCATATATCTTGTTACTTATAGCTTTGGTAATGACTGATCGAAATATAATAAAATTTTTTTTTCCCTTATGGCTCAGTGGCTGAAAGGTTGTTGTCGGATTGGTCTGTGGTTCGATTCTCGATTGTGTTTAATTTTTTTGTGTTTTTAACTATGGTTGTGTACACTATGTCATCGATTATCTCCTGCGGTGATGTACTATACATTGCAACCTATTAAGAATTGTGTAATTGCCGTTGTCGATTTTGTATCATAATCAGAAACCAGTTATTTGTCCGCGAGAATGGAATGCGGCCGGCGCCAAGCGCGCAGTGATGACTCACTTGTTTACGTCAGCCGATCACTCGGCTCAAAACATTGTATCATACTTTATACTTAATTATTAATGAACACTTTTTTATGCTTTTACAATTCGCATCGAGCACCTTAATGAGCAATTTGTTTGTGATACTGCCAACTAATCGTATGATTGTAGTATCGTAATATAGTAAGATCGTAATATTGGTTTACGACTTATACTCTCTCAATTAACTTCACTAATCGAATATGGGTGGTCAGGTGGTGCCTACCAACATAGACTGGGTGACTAATTACTATAAAACTCACGTATAATACCTCTTCGCGCGTCGTGTATTATAATGAATGCGACTCGCATCTTGAATGAATGTTGGCTTGTTCATGCGTATGATAGTGTGTAGGCCTTTTTGAATGTGATGAATGTCAGGTTATAGGAACGTTCAATGCTTGGTGACGTATGAATGGCCGAGGTTTATACTTGTTTTTTTCCTCTTTCAGGGTTAATAGTTGCCTCGTATTTAACCTACTGACACCACTACCACTCATCTGTTACAGGGTCTCCGAATGCAGTTGCCGCCTACCAGCCACAGAATTTTCCCTATGGGAAAATTCTGGCCTAATGGGGGGAGTGTGTGACGTCGCTGTGACGTCGGGACGACACCGCCTCCCGGCTGCCTGCATGTTCCGCCCCCACCGCACCGCGAGCCTCTATATAAGCGGACGCGTTGGCTTCGCGCCCCCTTTTCTGCGGCGACTACAGCTCGGAGTTAAGTGGACCATCTATCCTGGACCATCGGCAGCTGGATTCTCCACAAAAACCCAACCCCTCGCCGAACTACGCGACCCTGTGTGAATTTTTCTAAATATCACATAAATCGTAATCTTTTTCATTTAAGTAACGCTTGCTAATTGATGTATAAAATTTATTTGGCAATTAAATCAATTTTTATTGTAACATTTAAAACCACGCTTCTCATTTAGACACACCCTAGTAGGGATAACGTAACAGCACACACCCTAAAGGTACTTTTTACGTTACATACATTGTTTTATTTTTGTTTATATTTCCAGTGTAAGGTGAAGTGGTTAAGATGGTTCCGTGTATGGATTCAATGACTCAATGAGAAACGTTCGGCTTCAAACTCGCGGTACGTCGCGCACCACTGAATTTAAAAGTAACGTGCGCATTCAATGGTTTAAAGTCACTTGCCAAGCGGAGAAGGAATAATCGTAAGTAAACCTACTTGCCTGAAAGTTTTCCATAATGTTTTCGAAAACTATGCGGAATCTGCCAACCCACGGTTGGCCAGTATGGACTATATCCTTAGCATTCTTACTATGGTACCAGTGGTCCGTGCTGGTAATTGATAGTTTATATGCGGGGCAGAAGATGACTATGTTTAATATAAACATATTATAATACATGTATATTATTATGTCACATAGTATAACCGCAAAGTATAAATGCAAAATAACGTTTCGCAAAACCAATTACACTACAAAAGTAGGTGAAAATATTTACATAGTCTCTTCTGGTTTTATTTTATCAGGAAGCGTTACAAACTCTCATAAATCACGTTTACACGTCGTAGCAAGCTGTGGAGAACAATAAGTTATTAAAAAAGTGGTGCTGTAGTTTGAATAAAAAGTAAGGATAATTCGCATTTTTTCTGTCCGTGTTGGCTCTGAGTAACTTCTATGTGGTTTGTCTGATATAAACATTGGCCCTGTTTTGTGAATAGTTTTTGTAATTGTATACATAAAAATTTGCATTTAAAACCATAACTCACCTGTTACCAATTTTGTCGTTAAATATTTGAGCTAACAGCAAATGTGTTTCTTTAAGGAGTTCCAACGTATATTATATACAGGGTGGCGCTACCATAGGGGCATTTATTTTAAAAAGACGTAGCATTGATGCCTATAAAATGTTTTATATTGACAAAAAGGCCCTGGGGCCAAAATAAAATAATTACATTTTCAAACAAAATAAACTTTACAATATGAGTAGCAAAACGAAACACCATTGTAGACCATTATGACATTAGGTTACTGACCTTTGTAAGAACGGCAACGTGTGCTATGCGGCAGACGATGCCACGGAGGTAGTTCACATTTATTGACGAATTACCTATTTCAGTAATTCTACACATCACTCCAATGTTTGGTCACTCATTAGGCAAGCACTGGTATCTATTTCGTATCAACAAAAACCCACTTAACACAAACCTACGTAAAAGGTAGCTCAAAATGTTCAAATTCTCAGAATGGCCGCCATAGTTATCACGAATTACCTATTTCAGTAATTCTACACATCACTCTAATGAAAGTTCAGTAATTAGGAAAGCACTGGTGTCTTTTTCATATCAACAAGAACCACACAACATAATAATAACTTTTTCATATCAACAATCATATCCGCATATTCGAACGACGACGTAAAGTTTGTCATAATTATTACAAATAATGCAAAAATTACGAATTATAAAGTTCACTAAACTACAACACAATTAAATAACACAACTAAATACAATCACACAATTAAATAAGTACCAAAAACAACTGTCGCATAAAGTTAAGAAAAGCGCGTGCGCAATCTGATCGACTTAGCGGCACTAGACCTTTGATGAGTCACCGATCACCGATACGCCGCTGGCGCCGACTTGTCTACATGGAACTAGGGATGCCCAAGAGGTACTGTTAATGTCGATATTTTTGACACGTTAATACGTTAACAACAAAATAACATTAACAAAATAACTATACATTCTTTATTTGTATTAACAATAACCCTATTGCTTAATAGTGTTGCTAATACGACACAGTTATACAAGTTTATGAAATACTAGAGGACGCCAGTAGCTACGCCTGCATTTTTTTAAATTTACCCGTTTTGGCCGATCCCGTGGGAATTTCGGGAAATCCCTTCTTAGTGCACCCCTACGGTCCCTAAGGAACATACATGCCAAATTTCAGCTTCCTGCGCCCAATAGTTTCGGCTGTAGCGTGTCTGTCAGTCAGTCAGTAACGCAAGGATTTTATATATTAAGACTATGCACATACTTCAATTAGTTCAGTACATAGTTGTTATAATTCTTAAGTAGATTGTTGAACCCATTAGACCATTTAAAAATACCATACGGAAAGAGCTAAAATAGTCAATAATTATTCACTTATTTCAAATTATTAAATAATTGAATATCTTTACATGTTTATCATTGTTTAACAATTAATAAACGTCGTCTTTATTTGTACCACACTTTGAAATTTTCGAACGTAAAGTCATTGATAAGACGATTACATTAACGGTAAATACAAACAATGTCGATACAATAAACAACAAACTTTTACAGTGCGTAGGTATTTTTTATCGATAATATTTACAGTATTTTGTTCATAATTGGGCAACTCTATTTGGCTCCACTATGTTTGTCCTTGTCACACGTAGTGCATTTACTGTAAGAGTGCATTCCTACTCACGGGCGCAAAAATCTACAACGACGAGTCGTACCTACGAGGCGAAGCGACGTTGCACGAGGACGACGTCTATGGGTCAACGCGGACAGAGAGGAATAATCCCCGCGCGGTCTCGGGCATTTTCTTTACGGATTCCGTATGGTCAAGTTTGCGCGCGACCTCGCGAGGCTGCGTGAGTAAACCGTTCTGGGTTACCACTCTACAGTTAATATTTTGACGCGAAAGTTCGTTTAACTCAGTAACAACACTGACTGAAAGTACGCGTACGACGCGGGCGCCGACTCGACGCCGCGCGGGGATTCCCGCGTATCTTCGAGGACGCGCGAATATTTTTGTCAGTTTCACGCATTTATGCACTTTGTTGAAAAAAAAAGTTTATTTTCAAGTGCGTTAATAAAATCCTCTCCGCTGCGCTCCGTTTTGTCTGCGCTGAGCCTAACTTCTGATGACGTCAAGGCGTCGCCGCGTCGCGTCGTACCGAGTCGCTGCGCGCAATGTAGGGTCGTTGACCTGTGTGGAATTCAAAGTATGTGCAAAAATTGCGGAACTTAAAATCGATATTATGGCTAAACTACTGCACCGATTTAATTGATTTTTGGTACAAGGCTTAAGAATGTTGTACGCTCTCTGTTTAAAAAGTTCCCCTATGGTTGCGCCACCCTGTATATATGTGTGTATATATATATATCTCTTTGTTAGGTTATTGCCATGTATATATATAAATATATATATATATATATATATATGGCAATAACTACTATCAAAATGGCCCTAATGCTCTTGCAAAACTTATTAAACTAGGTTTTATGTATACTGTCTTTTGTGAATTCACAATATGAGAAAATGCAAGGTGCTGTAAAAGTTACGTAAAGTATGTACGAGTACCTATGTATCGTACATATTTTTCCGTGATTGAGGCGCTTTGTATGTATCTATAAATTTAGTAAAACTAAGATTGTCAGTTTGTTTTCATATATTTCTAGCTATTAAATATGAAACAAAATTGAAACCAACCAAACAATATAATATAGAATATGTGGTAGAATATAATATAAACAATATATTATACGTCATACAATTTAATGGTTAAAGAAATACAAAATTTCCGCTCAACAAACGTGCCTGCATAATGTGCCAAGATCTTAATTCTCATTAAAATATTTCACTGCTGAATCCATTTGCTGGGACTAATAGGAGCTAAAAAGTTATTGCTCAACTATCTTTAAATTCTCAACTGAAATGTCTTGGTATTAAGATATTAAGCTTAGCAGGCAGCGCCTTCATGATTTACAGACAGGCTTATACATAATGCCGTTTCACTCATTGTCTTGCGTTAAATAATAAATGCCGTTTGAAAGCACTGTCTTGAACTTAAGCAGTTTTATGATTAGTGTTTTAAGCAATATTGGACTACGTCTTACACTTCGCGAGTTATATTTTACTAACGCGTCTCTCATATTTGGCATGCGCGTTACCCGAGTGTGCGCTCGGTGTGCGACCCGCGTTCATTCGGTGTTCCTTCAGCGTGCGCTCGACGTTGACTTTGTGCTACAGAATGAACGCTGAGCGCATGCCAGCCGCTCGCTACGGAACGCGCACGCTCAGTGCGAAGTCAGCTTAAAACAATGCGCTTTTGTATATAGAAATAGAAATGCCGTCCGCATTCCTTATTTAAAAAGTATATGTAGCACTGCTAGACTTATAACTTGCCATAAACCATATCAGACAATTTACCGCTTTATTCAATATTTGATCTATCCGTTTTTTGGTCATTTGATATACCTATTTGACATAAGCTCCATACAACATATGTCAAACATGTCTCTCGAATCTCTAAATCCATGGTTAGATCGAATATTAAAACCAGCGGTTACAACCATAACACACGTCTAATTGATTGCCATAATTAAAAAAAGAGGTCTACCAAGTTAAATAACACTCGGTCACGAACCCATGCGATTCAATTAATTTGTGCTCTTCAACTTCCATAAAAAGGGCATCAGGGACCAATTTCGAAAATATTACGTGGATTTACTGACTCTGTTTAACGTAACAAAGCTTTTTAATTAAATTGCCTTGCTTTATTGGTTGTTGTGTTTTTTTATGTATACTTTGTCTTTTTATTCTGTTTCATTTGTTTTAAAAGTCTTACCCAAAATAACCTAAGTAAATAGATAAGCCAAACGCTAGAAAGAATTTTGAAACTCTAGATTCGTATTTCAATTTTTAAGGTTAGTAAAATATTACTTTTCATGTTAAATACACACATCAAAAAAGTCTAAGCAACACATACAAATTTCAATTTTACAATGTGTTTTCTCATTAAATCCTTAGTATTTTCTTATTTATATTATTTTTTAAAGCTTTTTTGATATTAAACAACAATTCATTTTTTTGTTTTTTGTAATCTTAATTAACAATAATTACGAGTAAGTACTGTATGTACGTAGTACAAAGTAAGGTGCCTAATCAACTAAACTTAAACTAAAATTATATGGTTGTACAAAAATTGCCTAATTTAATACAAAGTGTGGCCTCCTCAGGTATTGAGAACTTGCTGGCACCGATTATTCATAGAGTCGATGAGATTGTTAATGTTATCCTGCAGCAATCGCTCCCAATGAAATTTTAGTAAGTCCATCGTCATATATTTGTTGGGTTGTTGTCACTCCATCCAATTAGTAAACACATGATTCAAAATATATGTCTATATGTCTACCGACAATATACGACAGATGGCCAGTACGATACATGGCCAGTGCTAATACATACTGTGTAGATATTAAACCTTCAACACCCCCACTATATCTAACAATATGTATATACAAAATTATTACAATCTTTGAATACCTAATACATCCAAAAACTTATAATGTTTCACAACAAATTAAGCCTTGGTGAATACATCAGCTGGCATCTCAGCTGTAGGCAAATACTTCACATTTACAATTGTATTTACTATACATTCTATACAAAAGTAAAATATCTAGAATAGCAATAGTTAAATTGACTCAAAAATCCAACTGCATAAGTAATATCAGCCCTGGTTTGAACTGCTAAATACATTAGCCAACCAATAGCTTGCTGATATGGGCATTTTCCAACATAGTTTTCCCCCTTAGATACATGTGATAGATAATTCTGATTATTGTGCATATATACATATGTGTCTATAAAATGTTAAAATAATTTTATTTTTAATATAAAATGTATTATAAATTAGTTTTATAATGAAACATTGTACTGCAATCTGCACGTGGCGACGAAACCACACGAAACGTCAAATCCCCACGTGGTGAGTTGTTTGTACACTAGTATAAATTGCTTTGCGAACGTCGCGCTAAATGTAAATGTAGAATCAGAACTTTAGAATTTAAAATATACTCTTGTGACAACCTCAATAAATAAAAGTAAGAATAGATAGTTGAATCTTTTATTTTCCGAACACCTGACAAATAGAACTGTAATAATACATATAGGCCGTCTCCCTTGTATCTATACATATATATAATAAACCCGCTATTACGTGCATGTTAATTTTTGTAACACCTGATCAATATAATCAGACTGGTTCAATGTGATAGTTTTCTCAGATTTATTAACACCTACATTGACACCAATGACTTTCATAATTCACTTAAGTCTTTAAGTTTGAAATACTAGCTAATACATTTTTCAAATATTCTGTTTCTTTACAATCATTTGAAAAAATAAAAATCTCTACAAAAAGTGTTACAATAGTCCTCAAATTATTTCTAATTTTTGTGTTAATACATGGTTCTCTCTAAGATCTCCTATAACCAATATTTAACAAACATAGCAACTAAACATACACGGAACCGAACTTTGTTACCACTGTCATAATTTTACAAAGCACCCACTTACACTGCACAACCCTACCATCTTGAGGTCTATCACATAATACCCATGCATCATTTTCTTTGAAACACTGTAGTTCTTCTTGCATGGCCAACGTCCACTGTTTCTTTTCTGGTCCGTTGCATTGTCAAACCTGCCCCATCATAGGTTTCAGCGCTTGTACAAAGATTCGACATACCATATCTCTCTGGTGGTTTCCGTGTTCGTATGGGTCTGAAGATAACACTGGGTCTGTGCATGAAATCTTCATTTTCACACTGATGTGTACTCTCTGAGTCTTTATAATTATTATCACTGTTGGAGTTATCTTCAAGGCTAGATATTGATTCCAAACCTGTTACCTTCTGGGCTTGCTGTTTATCTTCAAGACTAGATGTTGATTCAAAACCTGTTACCTTCTGGGGTTGTTCTGGTTTAATTACCTTCTGGGCTTGTTGTTTATCTTCAAGACTAGATGTTGATTGAAAACCTGTTACCTTCTGGAATTGTTCTGGTTTAACCTCATCCCCCACTGAAGCAACATTCTGGTCTTGCACTAGAATCGTACATTCAGAATTGATTTCTGGCTCAATTATAACCACATCCCTATTTGTAAACACAGTCCTTGTATCTGGATTATAGACTCTGTATCCCTTTATGTTGTCTGGATATCCTGTAAGAAAACATTTTACAGATTTCTTATCCCATTTCTTACGCTTTTGTTTAGCAACATGTACCATGACAGTGCTACCGAATATTCTGATATGACTGATATCTGGTTTTGTGCCAGTCCATCATTCATATGGCGTTCCATTATCCAACGCAGCAGCCACAGTTCGATTCTGCAGATACGCTGCCGTATTGGTGGCCTCACCCCAAAATTCTTTTCCCAGGTTTGCATCAAACAGTAGACATCTCGCTTTTTCTACTTTTGTGCGATTGTATCTCTCACATAAACCACTTCTTTCTGGGCTGTATGTGTTGCTTTTCTGGTGGATAATACCAGCACTGTTTAGGTTATCTCCAAATTCCTCATTGCAATACTCTAAACCATTATTGCTTCTTATCACTTTTATTGTTCTATTTGTTTGATTTTCCACCTGTGCTTTGAATATCTTAAGAGCCTCATTTTTGTGCTTCAGAAAATAAACAAATGTTATGCGACTGTAATCATCGACAAATAATAAGTAATACCTTGCTCCTCCAATCGATGTAGTCTCCATAGGGCCACAAATGTCTGTGTGCATTAAATCTAGCAAGTTACTGCTTCTCTGACCACTGCCTTTAAATGGTAAGCGACACTGTTTACCTTCACAGCAAGTTGTGCAAGAAGCCTTGCTTATTTCTACTTTATCATTAAATTACATTTCCAAGACAGCATTTTTCATTTTATTTAAATATTCTTTGTTGACATGTCCTAATCTGCGATGCCATGTTACTCCTGACACAGCTGATGTAGCCAAATACTCCTGGGATACCAAGTTTACTTTGTATACCCCATTGACCAATACTGCTGTAGCGACTAACTGTTTCTTTTTATTAGGTATAAACATAACAGCCTTTTTCTGTGAAAGACACACTGTTTCCTTTTTTAATTAATTGACTGACTGATAGTAGGTTGGTAGTCAGAGATGGTATACAGCGTACGTCTTCTACCACGATGTCGTACTCGCAATCATCAGTTGTAGTCGTTATATTAACATTGCCAGAACATAATACTGTCAACTTCTCACTATTAGATACGACAATTTCTTTATTTTGTTCATATTTGGCATTCATAATCCAACCTTCATTTGCTGTTAGGTGTACTCTTGCCCCGGAGTCAATATATCAATCACTTTGGTTGAAATTTGCACTTAAAAATACAGCACTAAATGAGTTTGATTGCACTCTTGCTGTATTTTTCTTCTGTGCAAAATTATTTTCATTCATGCACAGATTTTTGTAATGCCCGACTTGTTTACACCGGTAGCATTTCACTGCTGTGTTTGACTTTGACGGAACAGTAGTACTGTCAACATTATACTTTTTCTTGGCCATAGACAAATTCTTTTTATTTTGCTTTGCATGATATTTTATTTCGCTTTCGTATTCTACTGACTCCATATCTAATTGTTTCGTTTAAATATTGTCTGCCGTAATGAAAATTCTCAAATGTTCGATTGCCATTATCATTGGGGCAAAACGATCAGGCAATCCAGCCAACAACAATGACCCTGTCCACTGATCATTTATTTGAAAACCCGTTCCACTTAGTTTCTGCGCTGTATCAATAATCTGCGTCACATATGACGTCATTGAAGTGCAATTTTCTCGCCGGATTGAAATTAAATTTCTTAATAGGCTAATTTTTTGTGAAAAACCACGATCGTCAAATAACTGTTGTAGTTTATTTCACAATTCTTTTGATGTTTTCATAGTTTTGACGTGGACATACAATGACGGGTCGATAGTCATGATCAATTTGGCTTTTGTTTTTTCGTCATCCGCGCTTGTTATTTCTTTTTCCTGTTCTGGCTTTATGCAATGCTTCATGCCTTCCAGAACTAAGAGAAGTTGACAGTATTATGTTCTGGCAATGTTGATATAACGACTACAACTGATGATTGCGAGTACGACATCGTGGTAGAAGACGTACGCTGTATACCATCTCTGACTGCCAACCTACTATCAGTTAGTCAATTAATTAAAAAAGGAAACAGTGTGTCTTTCACAGAAAAAGGCTGTTATGTTTATAATAAAAAGAAACAGTTAGTTGCTACAGCAGTATTGGTCAATGGGGTATACAAAATAAACTTGGTATCCCAGGAGTATTTGGCTGCATCAGCTGTGTCAGGAGTAACATGGCATCGCAGATTAGGACATGGTCAACAAAGAATATTTAAATAAAATGAAAAATGCTGTCTTGGGAATGTCATTTGATGATAAAGTAGAAATAAGCAAGGCTTCTTGCACAACATGCTGTGAAGGTAAACAGTGTCGCTTACCATTTAAAAGCAGTGGTCAGAGAAGCAGTAACTTGCTAGATTTAGTGCACACAGACATTTGTGGCCCTATGGAGACTACATCGATTGGAGGAGCAAGGTATTTCTTGTTATTTGTCGATGATTACAGTCGCATCACATTTGTTTATTTTCTGAAGCACAAAACTGAGGCTCTGAAGTATTTTAAGATATTCAAAACACAGGTGGAAAATCAAACAAATAGAACAATAAAAGTGATAAGAAGCAATAATGGTTTAGAGTATTGCAATAAGGCATTTGGAGATTACCTAAACAGTGCTGGTATTATCCACCAGAAAAGCAACCCATACAGCCCAGAAAGAAATGGTTTATGTGAAAGATACAATCGCGCAATCGTAGAAAAAGTAAGATGTCTACTGTTTGATGCAAACCTGGGAAAAGAGTTTTGGGGTGAGGCCACCAATACGGCGGTGTACCTACAGAATCGAACTGTGGCTGCTGCGTTGGATAATAGAACGCGATATGAAATATAAACTGGCACAAAACCCGATATCAGTCATATCAGAATATTCGGTAGCACTGTCATGGTACATGTTGCTAAACAAAAGCGTAAGAAATGGGATAAGAAATCTGTAAAATGTATTCTTACAGGATATATCCAGATAACATAAAGGGATACAGAGTCTATAATCCAGAAACAAGGACTGTGTTTACAATTAGGGATGCACTGCACTGTCTGAAGTTTTTTTTTACTCACGATAACACCTATCTGAAATATTAGGTGGTTCGACTGCAGCTTCTTGCGGTAGCGGTGAGGTGCCTATAAAGTGTAGATTTGGTTGCTTAATAGTTGCGATGTGGTAACGTAGCTTACACAGTCGAACACTTCATATTTTATACAGGAAACACATTTTGACTGAAGGAACTCATGAAACCCAAACCCGTTTGCAATGTGGTCGGCCTCTAGTTCGCGATGTGGATGGTGGATACTTTCAGAGGCGTAATTATCATCTAAGTGTCATACTTATGTCACAAGTGATATTCTCCTAAATTGACTGATAATTAAATGCTATCGTGAGTAGATCGTAAATTAAACAAAGTGTAAAACTATGTTTCAGCGACAAACTTTTTATGTCAAATTAGACGATAATGACATTAAGGGCGGTTTCGGATTAGCGTATTTTTCTGCGCGTACTCGTATATTGTCGTTCCAGCATACGCGCTTACACGCGTGCTACATTCTCGACTCGCGTAAACGGGCATAATTCAGCGTGTTCGCTCGATACGGTAGTGACATCGTGTTAGTGTCAACATGGGTTCTGGCTGCTCGCGCTTATACTAGCTTTAGCAGCCCGTCAACAGTCCTACGAGTAGCACGTGTGCCAATAGACGCGCCTACATGCGCCTACATGCGCTTCGAAAAACGAGCTCATACGTGCGTATAAAACGCTAATCTGAAACCATCCTAAGTTAGCAGAATATCGATTGTTTGTAAATTCAAAATCTAATCGCATTTAATTCTAAATACTTTTTCAATTTCAGATAAAATACGAGAATTGGCTTTCTGGTTGCAACGTGGCTGCGATATTCATTATGACTGCAAAATGTAGTCCATGTGAGCAGAACTATTAATTTTATACAAATTAGTGCACACCAATTTGGTTTGGTTGTAGAACGTGTGGATTGTTTGAAGGACATGCACCTATATTTTTTTGGCATATATTCAAGCAAATTTTAGCTAAAGAGTAACAATTTAGTTCTGATTACTGCTTTTAATTCCGAACCAACTCAGTACCTAGTGTTGTAGGGTAATTTATTTTAAGCACTGTTTTGATGAAAATTTATGGTGTATAGCACTGAATGTTACTGCTAATGGAAGGCAGCTTTTAAAAAATTAAGATGAGTAAACTCCTTTTAACTATAAAGGGGCTAATGGAAATATTTATTAAGATTTCAGACGTATTTTTTGTTTTTTTCTGACACTCATTTTGGTACACTTTTTTTCTACATTAGTATTACTACAAGGTCGACTGCAGTTGTGGTAGTTCCTATATCGGACAGACCAAACGAACCATCGCTGAAAGGGTCAAGGAACATATTGCAGCTGTAAAAAACCGGCAAATTAACAAGTCTGCCATAGCTGAGCAGTTGTTGGAGTCTGGACCAAACCACGGGATCGAATTACATCAACCAAAGGTCTTATCTACCGATCGTCACTATTACTCCAGGATAATGAACCGGTTGAAATCAAAAAGCATAAAAATTTCAACCGGGAGGATGGATACAGACTGTCTGCAACGTGGAATCCGGTAATCAACAAATGTAAATCCCGCCGCAGTAACACATCTCATCAGTGTGTAGACGTCATAAGTGTTGTGTGTCAACAACATACCGACTGTTCGGATATAAATAAAAATAAAAAACAAGTGAGGGTAGCTGCCGAAACCCGCGCTTCACAAGGACGACGCTGAGATGACATCAGTCCTGCCGCGACCAAGGCTGTTGTAAGACGGCCGAAACGTCGGTAAAACATAGGTATTTATACCTTAAATTAATTAAATATCGCGAATAAGACCCGCTTTAGTAAAATTGTATGATGTACATTAGTATTTATTTTGAAATCCTGCATTATATTTTATAGTAGGAAAACTATGTTAGAAAAGTAACACTTAGGTTGAGCAGTGCAATAAGTCGGCAGTAACTCTTTATAAAATCCAGTTAGCAATGCGATGAAAATTCTATATCAATAATACGAATCCATTACGTCTCATGTGTACTGAACATACACGTAGCTACGAAGTGTTTACTGAGCTAAATAAATCGAATATTTTCTTCAAATGAAATCTATTTCTTCAAGTAAACGTCGAAAAGGAAAGACGCTTCCAATATTCTTTATATTTGGGACAAAATATATTTGGAGCGAGATTTAAAATTTAACTCTGAACAAAATAGTAACAAGGCGAATAGAAGTTTTGACGTGAACTTTTATTCTAGGAAATATTTCATCGAAGTAGGTCCAACGTACTTCTTAGTACGCTAAGTGAAAACTTCTGTAATTAATAATACAAAGGACAATGGCAGATCTCCATACATCAAAATGTCTGAAATTAAATTGAAGCGCTCAGTAATAAAAAATATATCTAAAAATTCGGCGTAAGTAACAGAGTCTATAAATTATTCTATTTTCACTCGGGAAAGCCGGAAAAAGAAGATATCGGTGTTTAATGTTTAGTTAAGAATGAACAATGTGGGTACGTTTGAATTATCAAAGGCATTATGTCAGATTGACATCTAAACGCAGAACTATTCTGTAGCATCTACCTGTTACAGCCAAAGACAAAAGCAGAGCTGCACATTTTAAATCGATCTTATGTGAAATCGATATAACGTTAAAACGATGCTGTGACGTTTTTATTTGATTTAAAAGTTGTTTTGCTACAAAAGAATTAGCTTATTGATATAATGTTGATAAACAATTAATTAACTGCATTTTAATTATTATATTTTAAACCAAACCACCCCTATTGTTTGAAATAGAATTAGTTTTTATTATAAGTCAAATCGATTAGATCGATTGAGTAACATTTTGTTTAGTCTATTGAAAATTTCTGACAATGGTCACACTGAACTGTCATTCACTCACTTTGGTTTTTTTGTCGTTTCCCGCGGTCGGTGAAAAAAAGCTCTGGATAGATTTCGTTTTGTGAGCGTTTTGATCTTGTATTTGGAACCCGTTTTGATTGCCACTTCCTTGATCAATAACTGGCACCGGTTAATTGTGATAAAAATAGTATTTTAACGAACATTGTAAAACTTGAGTGAATCCGATGCACGTGGTTGGTGCCGGACGAATTTTCTGATTGAAAACGCTGCGTTGGAGTCTGGTAAAGTAAAGATAATTCACTTGCTAATATTGGCCAATTTAGTCTCGTGTGTGTCTAGCTTGCCTCCAGGACTCCACTCAAGAACATCACCAGGAGCTATTTGGTGAGACATTTTATTAATATTAGAATTTATATTCATTCGCTGTGCTACCGCAGTGTATGTTGGACCTTTGCCTTGGGCTGAGACTGGATGAATTAATCGCTTCCACTGATCTCTGTAAACCTTACCCGATCTCAGCTCAAACTCTAGACATAATTTTTGATAGCAAGAGCGTGGTTAACTGTGCCTATATTGTAAACTTGTATCTTAGCCGTTGATTGCATCTGAACTCAGATTGGTGTTGTATGAGCTATATATCTCACCTTGTAGACAGTATTGTAGTGTTTGTCAGGTCAGTTATTGTCTAAAATACATAATATTCAATTGTATAAGTTGACCTAGATAATTTGAAACACATTGACACACATAACCTCAATCAGTGTTTGTTGATTTGTATTGTTGAAAAATCTAACTTAAATTTGTTGTTGCATTAATAAGTCACTTTGATTGGATACATATCAGTTATATGTATCAATTGATTTAGTTTATTGCATATATTGATATATTAAGTTTGAACCTTACATTGTTAAACCTTGTTATAATATAAAGATAATATTGTTAGGTAACACATATTCTGTGCTTACTTACTATTGTATATCTCAAATAATACAGCCAGTCTGTCTGTTGCAAGTAATTAGTTAATTTATTTGAATATTTAACTTTAATTAACTTATTCGAAGGTTCAACTTTTGATAACTTTGACTTTGTTTTGTGTCAATATATATTGAAACTATTAATTTTGTTGGACAGTAGATACCTGTCACTTGCCTGCACTTGCAGTAAACAGGCTAATACTTTGTTGGTTTCAAAGAATTAAGAAAAATTAAGTTTTGATTGTTAATTTTATTTAACGCTTGTCCGGGCTCTTTTGAATTTTGATTATGTCAGCTATCAAAGACTTGCGTGCGGCTGCTGGTGCTATTGCATCAGATTTGCGCTGGTTTGCCTCGGCCAGTGCTTTAGTGAACCGGCCTGATCGCCAGCAGGCCTTACTTCAGAGGTACGAGCGGATTGACGATCGCCTGGCAAGTGTGGAACAGCAATTCCGCACTTTCAGCACTTGCTGTCTTGAAGTGTCAATCAATGATTTCACCGCTGACCAGCGAAATAAGGTCAGCGAAGACTATGCCCAGGTCTTAGACCTGTATGATGCTGTCTCCAATACTGCGAGACAACTAGTTGCCGATAGGGAAGGGCAACCCGGCCTGAAGCAGGAGCTTCCTAGGTCAGCACCGGGGCTGGTGAGTAGGATCCCTACTTTGGACCTCCCCCATTTTGATGGCTGCCTAGGAAGCTACCTGGGCTTCGTTAATTTGTTCGACAGCCTAGTCAATGATAGGGCTGACATGTCGGTTCTGGATGGGGAGGCTAAGGGCCTCATCCAGCATCTGCCCGTGTCTGACGAGGCGTACCAGACGGCTCGGGACCTAATTACCCGTAGGTACCATAATAAGCGTGGCCTCGCCGACACGCACATTGAGCAGATTTTGGGCTTGCCGACGCTCACCCGGGTCTCTGGGTTGCGCACCCAACTGTTGAACCCGCTCTTGGTGGCCATCAACGCACTTAAGTGCCTTGACCTGCCCGTAGACCAATGGTCCTATCAATTGGTGCACATTGTGCTGAAAAATCTGCCTGCCAACCTGAGGTCGCGTTTTGAACAGCGCTTTGGTGGGGATAGCGCGACCCATCTGCCCCCCTTTGCTGACCTGGAGAAGTTCCTGGAGGATGAGTGCCGGGTCTTGGACAACTCCGGTGGTGACACGCCGGCTAAGTCGCAGCCGCCCAAGGTCAAGGAGCAGGCTCGCGTTCACACTCGAGCCAATGTTGACCGGCGCCCTCCTTGCTTTGCAGTCACGCAGAGCCCAGTGGAGTGCTCCTACTGTAAGGTCACGGGGCACAGATCGGCCAGTTGTAGGGCATTCTTGGACCTACATGTCGCCTCTCGTAGGCGCATCGCGAATGCCCGCCGCCTTTGCTTCTCTTGTTTGGGGTCCCACTACCAGCGAGACTGCCCAAATTCTCGCCCCTGTCCTCACTGTGGAGGACAGCATTTGGACATTCTCTGTATGAATGCCAGAGAGGTTGGCCGCTTGTCCAACCAGCCGACGCCGCGCACGGGCGGGTGTTTTGAAGGTGGCAGCCGAGGCTCACCGGCGCGTAGCCGAGAGTCGCCTCGCTTAATTGATCGCCGCTCACCCGCTTGGAGAACCGTAGCGTGCGCACGCCTACTCTCTCTCGCGCACCTGAATGTGCTGTCCAGCGTCACCAGCACCATGACTACTGCCCCAGGTATTCCCCTCCTTTGGCGGAGCATCCCCGCCTTGACTCGCGCCCACCTCGTTTTGGGCGGGTGCGTCATTATGACCCACCACAGATGGCGCGCGGATCGAGTCATCGCGCTTTTGAGGACTTCAAGCCACACCCTCGTTTTGACTTGCCTGGTCCTGGTCAACGGTCGCCGCCCAGGCAACAATAGGTCATTGACCCCTGCCCTATAACTCCAACCTCCCCCATTGAGACCGTTATCCTACCAACGGTTGCTGTTAGGGTCTGGGGACCCACGGGGACCTCTGTTGTTGTCCGTGCTATATTGGACACAGGTTCACAAGGTTGCATTGTTTCTACTTATTTGGTAGGGCAGGTTAAATTAAATATGGGCTCTTTTCCAAATTGTATACGGGGCATAGGTGACGTAGCCTCTAATGTTGAAGGGCAAGTTAAGGTTTTGTTTGGCCCTGTTGAATCTTCACACCCGAGGATTAAAACTTCGGCTATTGTGCTGAAGAATATTTTGGGTATGCATCCACAGAAGCAGCTACCTGCTGCTGTGGTGAATTTGACATCGGGATTGGAACTGGCAGACCCCAAATTTGACACACCGGGACAAATCGACTTGTTGATTGGCTCTGATGTCCTCGGTGGAATTTTGATTGGTGGAAAACGGGTCTTGGTGCCAAATGGTTTGACTGCCATCCCGACAATACTTGGATTTGCTTTGATGGGACCTGTACCTAGGGACCCCCCTCCACCCGAACTTGATAATTTGTTGGCTGTAGGCTCCGCTCTCTCTGATGCACTTCAGAGGTTTTGGGAGGTAGATGAGCCGCCTCAAGCTGCCCGTTTGAATCCAGAACATGAGGAGTGCGAGCTGTTCTTCCAGAACAACACTGGTCGACTCCGTTCTGGTCGGATTATTACGAGGCTGCCCTTCCTGTCTGTTCGGCCTCCGCTTGGTGAGTCACGACCTTTAGCCGAAAAGAGGTTATTGGCCATGGAGCGCCGCATGGGTCGTGATCCGGAGCTCAGACAGAAGTACATTGAGTTCATGAGGGAATATGAACAGTTGGGACACATGTCTGTGTCAAATTTGGATTGGCAATCGGTGGAGCACTACTTTCTCCCGCATCATGCGGTATTGAAGCCATTGACTGGCAAGCTGCGCACAGTGTTTGATGGCTCTGCGCAGACTTCAACAGGCGTATCCTTGAACCAGTGCTTGCATTCTGGTCCCAAGTTGGTCAAGGACCTTTGTGACGTCATCACCAGCTTCCGACGACATCAGGTTGTCTTTGTGGCCGACATAAAAATGATGTTCAGGCAGACTATTATCCACCCTGATGACCGTCGCTTCCAGCTGATCCTTTGGAGAGAGTCTCCTCGCGATCCCATGGTCGTCTACGAGCTCAATACGAATACGTAAGGGTTAAGATCAAGCCCCTACTTGGCAATACGTTCTCTTTGGGAGCTCGCAGACCGAGAAGGCTTACGTTTCCCACGAGCCTCCGCCATCTTGAAGGACGATATTTACGTCGATGACATTTGTTCAGGCGCCTCCACAGCGGACGAGGCGATCCTCCTGCGGGACGAATTGATAGGTATTTTGGCCTCCGCTGGTTATGAGTTGCGCAAATGGATTTCCAACTCACCAGCGCTTTTGGAAGGCTTGCCAGAGGATCATCAGCAAAATCCATATTTGTTTGAGATTGTTGACAACCCCGCCATGATGGCTGTTGTCGGCGTTCAGTACAGACCAGTCCAAGACATCTTTACATATAACGTAGACTTGAAATTGCCGTGTTCTTGGACTAAACGTCTCGTATTGTCTACTGTCGCCAGAACCTTTGATCCGAACGGTTGGATCTGTCCAATTATATTTTGGGAAAAATGCTTCTTGCAGAAGCTTTGGACAGCAGGATTGACCTGGGACAAACCTCTACACGGCACTCTTGTTGAGGAATGGACCTCTTTTGTATCCTCACTTCCTGCCGTCAACGAGATCTCCTTGCCTCGTCCCATCCTTCCTCCCGGGAAGTACAAGGCCACCCTTCACGGGTTTTGTGATGCCTCGGAACGTGGTCACGCGGCCGTGGTGTACTTGCGCACAGTCAGTGCCTCAGGTCAGGTGAGAGTTTCCCTGATCATGGTGAAGAGCAAGGTTGCACCCCTTCGGACATCTCTGACCATTCCGAAATTGGAGCTCTCGGGAGCAGCCCTACTTGTACGCTTATTGAACCACGTGTCTAACACTTTGGGTAAAAGCATTTGTATTAATGGGACCTACGCCTGGACAGACAGCCAAATTGTTCTTTGTTGGTTGAAGGCTTCTGTTCACACCTTGGAGGTATTTGTCGCTAATCGCGTTTCCCAAATCCAGAAATCCGAAGTCAAACTTGTTTGGAGACACGTGCCAGGTGAGCTCAACCCCGCTGATTGTGCCTCGCGCGGATGCTTGACGCCTAGTTTGAGATTCGCTGTGGTGGGGTCCGGAATGGTTGAGTCGACCAGAAATTGATTGGCCTCGAACGCCAGTTTTAAATACTACCAATTTGCCGGGTCTACGAACACTCGCTGTTGAGAAGGTGGAATGCGCCTTCAACCCCGATTTCTTGCTGAATCGCTACAGCTCCCTTGACAAGTTGTTAGGTGTTACTGCTTGGATAAAGCGTTTTGTTTTTAATTTTAGGCACCCACAACAGAAACGTCTGACACCGTTTCCCTCACCACAGGAACGACAGGAGTCCCTCACCTTTTGGGTTCGTTCTGTGAAATTGGCCCATTTTGAAAAGGAGATTGCTATCCTTAAATCAGGGAGATCGAAACTATCGGGAGCTGTCTCTAAATTGAACCCCTTTTTGGACGAAACGGGTCTCTTGCGCGTTGGAGGGCGTCTCAAGAACGCCAACCTCCCTTACAGGGCACGTCACCCCCTGTTGTTACCTAAAGACGGTCATTTGGTACGCTTGTTGGTAATTGACCGTCACCTTAAAAATTCGCATGCTGGTTGTAATGCTTTGTTGGCCATTTTGCAACGCGAATTTTGGATCTTGTCTGCCCGAAGAATCATTCGGAGTGTAGTCTTTCGCTGCATCCCTTGCTATAAGCTCAAGGCTTCTACCAAGCAGCCCTTGATGGGGGACTTACCGGCAGATCGCGTAACTAAAAGCAGGACGTTTAACGGTGTTGGCACGGACTTCGCTGGTCCCTTCTTGGTGAAAACGTCGACACTTCGAAACAGCAAGACTGTTATGGCCTACTTGTGTGTTTTTGTTTGTCTCTCCACAAAGGCCGTACACTTAGAACTGGTCTCCTCGCTTACGACAGAGGCGTTTGTAGCCACATTTGACAGATTTGTATCCCGCAGAGGGATGCCTTCCTTGATCCGTTCTGACTGCGGCACTAACTTCAAGGGCACCTATAATTATTTGAATGATGTTGTTAATTTCCTTGAAACCAACAAAGCTGATATAGGTGATAGGCTTGCCCGACGTGGGATAAATTGGTTGTTTTCCCCACCAAATTGTCCACACTGGGGTGGTATATTTGAGGCCGCCGTAAAATCGGCCAAAACACACTTGCGCAGGACAATCGGTGAATCTGTCCTTACATTTGAGGAACTCGCAACTGTGTTTTGTAAGATTAAGGCCGTTTTGAACTCTCGGCTATTGTGCCCGATCTCCTCAGATCCGAATGATTTGGAGGCCCTTACGACGGGCCATTTTTTGATTGGTCGCCCACTTGTAGCCTTGCCTGAGTACCCCTATATTGATACGAGACCTGGTCATCTCTCGCGTTTTGAATTGGTACGCCAGATTACTCAGAGCTTTTGGAAACGCTGGAATTTGGAATATTTGCACATACTCCAGCAACGCGTTAAGTGGACCGACAAGACCGATCCACCCAAGATTGGTGACCTCGTTTTGATCAAGGAGGCTAACCTTCCGCCACTTAGATGGCGCAGGGGGCGCATCCTTCGTTTGGTAACTGGGGCTGATGGAGTTCCCCGATTTGCTGAGGTCTTGGTGGACGGTTCGATTCTGAGGAGAGCGGTTGCAACATTGTCACGTCTACCAACCGATTAGCGGACCGGTAGGCCGGTCCGGGGCAGGTGGATGTTTGAAATAGAATTAGTTTTTATTATAAGTCAAATCGATTAGATCGATTGAGTAACATTTTGTTTAGTCTATTGAAAATTTCTGCCAATGGTCACACTGAACTGTCATTCACTCACTTTGTTTTTTTTGTCGTTTCCCGCGGTCGGTGAAAAAAGCTCTGGATAGATTTCGTTTTGTGAGCGTTTTGATCTTGTATTTGGAACCCGTTTTGATTGCCACTTCCTTGATCAATAACTGGCACCGGTTAATTGTGATAAAAATAGTATTTTAACGAACATTGTAAAACTTGAGTGAATCCGATGCACGTGGTTGGTGCCGGACGAATTTGCTGATTGAAAACACTGCGTTGGAGGCTGGTAAAGTAAAGATAATTCACTTGCTAATATTGGCCAATTTAGTCTCGTGTGTGTCTAGCTTGCCTCGAGGACTCCACTCAAGAACATCACCAGGAGATATTTGGTAAGACATTTTATTAATATTAGAATTTATATTCATTCGCTGTGCTACCGCAGTGTATGTTGGACCTTTGCCTTGGGCTGAGACTGGATGAATTAATCGCTTCCACTGATCTCTGTTAACCTTACCCGATCTCAGCTCAAACTCTAGACACCTATAAAGGTCGATCATATCGATTACTTATTTAATAATCGATACGCATCAATGTCAAACGTCTATTCCTGTCACACCATTGTCTATGGCAACAATCTAATAATAAAGTAAGCACCTAGTTCGTAATCAATTGGAATGCTTTTTATCATCATCAACAAAGTGAAAATATAAAAATATTAGAAAAAATAAACAATTTGTTTTGTTCATATGAAGTTTAAGCTCGCCACAACAAACCCAGACCTAATTCTGCCATTGTTCTTTGGAAACTTCTTCAGACCCCAGTCGAAGAATATTTTGAATTGAATTAATATAGGAACTACTTACATAAACAGTCGTAGGTTTTATACAAGGTTATATAGCGGGTCTAACTCGCGATAAATAATATATTTAAGGCATAAAATACCTCGGTTTTTGCCAACGTTTCGACTGACTTGCTTCAGCCGTGGTTGCGGCGGGAGTCGTAGGTTTTCTTCATACATACGCTACTTTTTTATAAAAAATCAATCACTAATTTGCTGTAATAGGATGTTGATGGTGGAACTTGTATGCAAAGTGATGTACAAAATGACATTTGCTCTATGGTTTAGGTTAAAATAGTATACTTTCATCGATACGTGGTATACGTTGTCAAGCTAGTAAACAGATAAGATGAATTCTATGAATAGATTTATTGAATACAACTCAAATACAAGATATACAAGGGTTGGACAGCAAACAGTCATGACCTAAGGACATTTACCTGGTTTTGCGGCTTTATGAGATCTGTATTATATATTCGTATAAATATTTGAGGAGTTTGAAAGGTTTTTGGAATATTCGACTATTGACTCTGCTCTGCTCTGCTCTGCTCTACTCTACTGTTCTCTATTCTATTATATTCTATCGAAGTCCATGTCCTTGCAAGGGCTTGGTATAAAATAATATATTTTTTAAACTATTATAAAGCCAAAGCATTTCTGGATACCCAAATTTTAATCTAAAGCAAGTTTACCAGTACAATCATTATTTTGGAATGAAATGTGAGCGCCAAATGAAGTTTGAAACATTAATCTAATACTTTAGGCAGAGACGTAAAGATGTAAGAGCAAGCGAAGTCAAGGTTACTACAATATAGTTTTACTTCAAGTGACAGTGACTTGGAAACTAATTCAAAGTGTTGAATTGCAGCCGAAATTGCAGCCAAAATTGCAGCCCTAAGACATATGTAATATACGCTGTGACATCATATTGCAAACATCTAATATCTCCATCGTACAGTACGAACTAGGTCTTCGCTGCTTTTTATCTCTGCAAGATTAGTTACTTGAGGATCAGAATGCTTTAACAATTCCGGCCCGCTTTTAGGCATTTAGGCGGTGGCCAGTGCAATATGTTTCTCTTTATTTAATTATTAGTGTTAGTTGGACATTGATGGACGTTTGAAAGAGAAAGTAAATCGATTCTAACACTTTTCTACTGAGAGGTACCAACATTTAAGTTCAATTTTATAGAAGGTCTTAAGCTCCACAGATTTTTAAAATAATATATAATTTGTGTTTCATAAATTCTTAATCTAAGCCTTAAAATGAGAATTATTATTTTGCCTCTTTGTGTAAGAAAACATGGAGAGAAAGCGAAAGAAGTCCACTCTAAATTATTTATTTGTTTCTGCATAAAATTAAAATATTAGCTACGGAGAAAATCATTTAGGCAACTCCTTATTTATTTATTTAAAACGCTTACAGTGCAGTAACCAAGCTTCATCAGCAGATTATAATATGTCACACTGGCAATCTAAATGAGTCTAGTTTTATCCTCGAATTAAACTTTTGTATCCGTGGCTTCTTTATAAGGATACAAGATATACAAAGATTAAAAAGAAATCTTATACATGGATACCAAATTTAAAAAATCCATCAACTTTAAAAATAAAATCCTAAGCACACAACATTGCTGCACAATACAGTATTATTTTCGTCCAAAACAATAGCAAATTAAACTCAAGAAGGATAAAGTCACCAGAAGAACTTAGAACACTATGAGCTCATTCTGTGTAAATAGTAACACCAATAGTTGAAAAATATCCGGGTGCTTTGCGACAATTTATACATCCAAGTATAAGACAAATATCACCTCAATCTGAAAAGACCATGAATCCTGTAAAGAATTGGATACGTCACCTAGTAATAAACTTAAAAAAATAGTGTCTAAATCTTAGGTTAAATGTAATAACTAAGGGAAACCAACGCGATAAAATCCGTAAACAGTAGTTTAATTACAATCGCGTAAACCCAAGAAGACGTTTGTTCAAATACATTTAAACACGGTTATTTTAAATCTATTTCAGCTGTGTAGAATTCACGGATTTCAATATCAAAGCTATTTATTATATTATATTCTATTCGATTGGGCTTTATTATAATTATTGCTAAGTTCCTAATTGAGTCTGTTATTACTTAAGTAAATTCCCTAAATTCAATCACTTTTCCCCGAGAAGCCTATTATTTATGGATGTGTTAGACAGTTACCAATTTAACTCAATGTTTCAACTAAAATGAGTTAGGCTATTGTAGTTACATTTACCATCCGGTACCAATTATTAATGCCACAAACTAAATTTAACTTGATTGAGGTGCTGTAACGTATAAATTATTTAATTACCCACATCTAGGGTTATTTCAGTATTAAGAGTTAAGTAAGTCAATAATCTTACCAAGGATTAGATACTTACTGTTAATATGTCCTGAATATACTCGATTGTCCATACTGTATAGATCACCATATAGTAGGGGAGCCCACGATGGGATTAAGATAATTATATATATGCTTTATCCTAATGTCCTAGACGTGCCTTCTCTTAATCTGAAAATTATCTGGAGGGATTAAAGCAACAGATCTTTTAAAAATATTTGTAGATCTATAACCGAACAGATGAAAAATTATACATTATTTACATTTTAATCTTTTTATTATCTAAGCTTTGCAACCCAATAGGTCTCCATGACGCTCGAGTAAATCCCAATGTAGCATTGTGAGCTTCCCTACTAATAGAAACATAGACGCACCCAGCGCTTCTAATATTATCGAATTCATCTCTAAACTGTTTTGAAAAAGATATTGGGAAGAAAAAGAATACAGAAATATTTTTGTAGCGTCAGCGGCCGCTACAATATATAAAATGAACCCCTACATTGGTGACCCCCGACATCGAAGACGCAACCTTCGGCTCAGCTTCGGCAACGCGGCATCGACGCACGTGCACATGGTCAGCGGAATCAAACAAGCGCATGTGCAGCGTGGCAACAGCGAGCCAAGCAGCCTAGACACGAAGACATCCTGGACTCATGGGAGACGACTCGCCTTTTTCCCTACGACCGAAAGGGCTGACTGCCTAACTGCGGAGAACATCTGAGTCAGGACACGTGAAATAATCCAAGTATGTACCAGACAACACGACTATCTGCCGACTACAACGACCACGGTAATATGGGCAGCAGGTGAATACCGGAGCGGCATACGACGGCGGCGGCACTCTGCAGGACAGTGCGTACGTCGAGGCATAGGCGTAAGGCGTATTGACTTTGGTGGCGAGGCAGCATTCCGCACCAAGACGAACAATACGTTGCACACTCCGAGGACAGTGATCGACACGGGACCGGCGGTGGCACTCCATGGAACAGTGCACGCGTCGTTGCGGCTGATCACACTTGGAAGCGAGGATGGATACCGCTCAGTGTTGGATAGCGCACCCTGTCGTCCCTCATCACGGCCCAGGCAGAATGGTGAAAATCGCTGGCAGGATGGACGAAACCTATTTGCTTCTTTGTACGACCAGCTCTCTACAAGCGGCTTACGAAGAGCAACAGGAGTGTAATAGAAACGGCAACTGTGTTATTATGGTGTTTTGGTCTTTAGTATAAAGTTATAGCAATATCGTTCTAAAAATAAAATCACATACATAGGTAGTTAGTGCGTTATCGTTATAGAGTTCCATATACTTACTGAGTTTCTGTTTAGTTTGCATTCTCAGGACTAGCGCTCCGGTTACTTGATACATGTTTATGATATGACGCAATTCGAGCGCTAGCACCTGGTACTTACTTATACCGTATACGATATTATTTTATGTAGATTGGTTTTTGTAATCATTTTGTTTCGGATTTTTTAAATTGTGTTTTATTTTGTTATGTTCTTTTTTCAATAAAGGGGGGAATATTGTAGCGGCTGCTGACGCTACAAAATATACAACGCGCGCTAATGTGTAAGCGCGGCACAGCAGTCGTCTTCCCGCTCCCACACAGTTAGGTCGTAGCTATGTAGTTTATTTATAAGTATATTTGTGGTACCATAGTAAAGTATATATTTCGCATTCTGGATTTATTTTATCTCTTTACACATCACGATGAACCCCTACAATTTTATAGTATCGTATCTTAGGTAAAACCATAATTAAGTTTGATTTTCCACATGTTCAAATATCATTAAAAATCAAATCCCGTAACAGGATTTTGTAATAAAGGCAAAGTTTTATTTTATAATTTTAAAGTCATGTTGTATAAGCAAAATAACAACGAAAGATTAAACCATTGACTGCACGGTTGGCGCAGTAGTTTAAGCGGCCGCCTCACTGCTTGACACTGCGCCGAAGTGTTGTGGATTCGATCCCCACACGAGACAACACTTTGTGTGATTCATAAATTGTTGTTTCGAGTCTGGGTGTTCACTGTCCTCTTTAGTTGTATGTTTGTAAAGTCCCCCGCGACACAGGATTTAGTCCTAATGCAGAAGTTGTTTTTTTTAACACATATGATGTTTAATTAAAGTAATTTCAGCGAGTAATAGGAAATATTTCATATTATACGCAATTAATTTTCCTCGAATTTCGGTTATGATTGTAAATGGTATATAATGCCTTAGGCTACAATATTTCACTCAGATATAAGAAATATGTGTATTTCGTATATCGTAGATCTGATTATAGAAGACGTTACCCGCGGTTTTTTCTGAGCTTCGACAACAGCACCACCTACCAGGACTTGATCACAATATTTGATAATTGATTAATTTATTAAATTAATTATCTACTTACCAAACTACGTAGCACAGAAGACTGCTGAGGTTTAGTTATTAAGAACTTCATCACATCAATGCGATGTGTATGTATGAGCATTATTGAATATAAAAAAATAAATATAAACAACACGCACAAACAAATAGCATCCTCAACTGATTGCGTATGCGTACCACCCCGATATAAAAATATGCCAGATAATTGTGATCAGTGAAGCGCCATGGATACGATAAATATCCACAACGATAAAATTTTGGAATCTGATGCAATCCAAGTAGGTTATAATATCGATAGGCATTGTAAGAAGATCCACATTAACAAAGGAATAGAACGTAATCCGAGCCTACCCTTCGCTGGTGACGGTGAAGTGAAAATATACACTGTCTGGCGGTGTATATTTTCACTTCACCGTCACCAGCGAATAATTATAATATTTTACCAATACAAGTAAGCTTATTTATTAAGATGCGTGAACTGGCACAGAATTCAAATAGTTGTCCAAATACAAGTAGGTCTTAGAAGATTCAAATTCAAATATAAATGATTTATTTGAGATTCAAATCTAATCTGATATATCGACTTCAATGTTTTGGACTTAAGTAGCGGCTTTCGTCAAATTTAAATTCATTTATGTTGATAATATTTGATGTGAAATCTTACACTTTGTTGTTATTGGCTGCCAAAATATTCTCGATATGAGTGAAATATTAAAATACTTAAATTTTATGTCTTACCATTTTGACCACTGTAGTGTTAGGTTATATAAAGTAACACCTTTGGGATATGACGCTTTAAAATATTGATATAACTAGAACATTTTATTCACATGGTATTTCACTGTTAAATATAACACACGCTTCATTACTGAAGTCAGCGAAAATGTGTGTTCTGTAATTTACACTTAGTAAGAATATTGGAAAATAACACAGCTTATATATCGCTAGTCATTATCTAAATACATATAAGGAAATATTAAATATATATTAAACTCTTGGTATTTCACATACACTTTATATTATTATATCAAAAGTTTATCAATATTCTTATGATACGCGTGTATGTCGTTGCTGTAATATGATATTTTACAAGGCAATCTCTTCGCATAAGTGGAATATTAAGAAAAGGTCACGTAATAATCTTAGTTGTTATCTTGTAGGCTTTGTGTTCTTGTAGGCTGTGGACGTCATATTATTATTATATCGTTTATGCTGAATGGCCCGTTTTCTACGGTACGTATCTGCCTCATACCGGTGCTGGCACTTTGCTAGGATTACTAAATACATACTAAGAAGGGCTGCCTAACCGCTACTATCAGGGTATTCAGTATTCAGTATCTAAGCTAGGGTAAGATAGAAGTTTTTGAATTTAGTTTATGATTAAAATTAAGGTTGGATGGATCAAGTCTTGGAAAAGCAATTATTCTTTGTGTCTGAACTAAGCGCAGTTTTTAAGCTTTCGATATTTTCCGGCCATTAAAGGATAGATAAACTTACGTTATATTAGATTTCATGATAGTTACGATGTAGTTTTAAAGTAACCTTAGTAAGTATTTTTACAATAGTGGAATTATTAGACACGTTTTTGCATTTCTCTTTAGAAACGAATCCAACTTTTGAATGATTAACAACACAACACAACTAGTAAGAAGAACAAACCGATTCACACATTACATTACAGATACAAGTAATTTTAATCATATTTACTCAAATTACATAATTATGTATAATATAACACATCCCAGTTACCTAAAATAAAATCAATGTAAATCGAAATTTTGTACCAAAAAATACATGTAAGTAGACCTATTAACTCGCACAGTCACGTAATTTCATCGTTGAACCCGCTTTAGTGCTATATTCCACTAAAAATATCCAATTTGTACCAAAATCTTTTTTCTTCCTTAGCTTTCAAATTTTATGACGGTACAAGCACCCAGGTATCTAATATAATTGACCATTGGCCCAAAACAACGAAAAAGTAATTCGACCTCTAGATGGGAGGTTAAGAACCGCTTATGGAGGTCTCCACAGAGCCTTTGTGGTATGTATTTGTTCAACAACAAGAAATACAATATGAAGAATTTAAAATAATGTCTGTGGACCCTAATTCATAGGGAATGTACTGAATATTTCAAAGTTAACCTTTTTCGGTTTAAGCATAGTTTTACTTCTATCTGCTACGTAATTGCTTAGTAATTCAAACTAAATTTTTATAAGTATAAAACGAATAAAATCACGAAGTGTAAGTAAAAAGAAACAATAATAAAGGAGTTCAAAATTTTAAATACATATACACTTGATCGCAGTACGTTATCAAAGTTGTCACACTCAATTGATTGAGAATGCTTGAGCCAGGCTGAAGACGATTTGGTCCACAATCTACTCCCATCAGCAGCACTGCTTGACATCTATAGGCATAAACATATAATATATGTATACACCATGTATTTTAAGTCAGTGATTTCCCGAAAAGTATGTACGCAGCCCATGATAAAGAAGCTACCTATAACATTTATTTTACGAAATTTGAATATCTTTTTTTCGATTTTGTTTTACGCCGAAATTATTTTTCATAGCATAACATTGGCGTTGGCATTCGATGCGTAGGTAAGGTCAATGCACTTTGTTTATAACCTAAAAAGTAGCTTACCTCGCTCGTTCACGACACATTTTAGTCCTATGAAATGCTGATTTTAAAGATTTTTTTAATAGAAATATTTTTTTCGTGTATTTTGTAAAATAAATATTATAGGTGGCATCTTTATCATGGGCTGAGAGAGCATACTGACTTAAAATACACGGTGTATATTCCTATAGGAAATGATTGCAGAGAGCCATCAAGTCAAAATCACTCTGAACTAAGAGATTTCTGCAAGTAATGTTCGAAGTAGTTGTGTTAATCTTATGTAACTTTAGTGTTTCGGTTTGTTCTAATAGCTGCCTAACTTTTTTGTATCTGTCTGATGAGCGATGTGTGTGTTTGCTTTGATTGCTTACTATTCATGTACAGTTGTTTCTTTCAACTCGGTTTGTCATACTACTCAATGAGATATGGTATCAAAGTTGTATATGAGAGGAGCAATTTCAACAATTGCGCCAGTTATGTAGTCTATATCGTCGCTTTGTGAAACCCTACACTTATTTACGTATTATTTCGTGCACCATCAATCATACGTCTATAAAAACATAAACGTTATTGCAACGTTATGACGGTTATTGCATCACCAGGGAAAGATTTTCATCCGAGGCAATTTGTATGTTCAATATCATCAATGTTGTTTACATTTCTTTATTAATTTACTGCGGTGAAACAGAGATTATAAATATGTTTTACGATTAAATTTACACGATACATTTTGTGGTGCATTTTAATTAAGTACTTTATTCGCACAAGTTCAGTGCTTTTATACATTTCCTGATTCAGTTTTATTAATTAACATGTTAACAGTGCAGATACAAATTATTAAAATACCCCTCACGTGCAAATATGTTTTGCGGAAAGTTGATAAGATAAGCATAGGTAATGAATGACATATAACATACGAAAAAACAAAAATAGAATGCCCCTTATCATTTTTTTTTTGTATTTTTTCAGATGGGCCGCATTTGGTGCACGCTATAGATTTCGTGCCCCATATATGTGCCACTCACGTGTACTTCTCATTCATAAAAATGTGGGTAGATTCTAACATTTATGCCGACCCATTAGACGATAACGCGCTTATGAGTAAAATTTTTCAAAACTAAGTAAGTTTTTACCAATTCGTGACGCTCCGGTCATAGCAAGTGTTGTCGATTTCTTTTATTTTGGTTTTCATCTTGGTTCATTATGAAACGTTCGAGGCCGATATCTTCATTGCCTTTGACGGAAGAGGAGTTTGGAGGATAGCGATGGTGAAGAGAATGTTGTAGAACAATTGGAGGAGTCAAAATATAGCTGTTACAATAATTAGTTAATTCGTTATTTCATCTTTTAATAATTTTTTTCTATAAAAAATTGGTTTCATTTCCAACCTCGATTGCCTGGCAACACTGACGAAATTTCGGTCGGTTTTTTGGACATTTTATTATATGGTTCATTGTTCATACGTGTATATCATAAAAACTGGCGCAGTTGGTACGTGCAAACTCAAAAAATCTCGTGGCCCATTTATGGTTCGCGCACGTGTGATGGTGTCTTCATAGTGGCCCAGATGTGGTACATGCACTGTTAACGTGTTAAACATTCTGAAATATTGATGCGCGTAGACACAATTATTTGTATTTTGTAACGATATTTTATCTTTTATTTGCTGCTACGAAAATTGCGTAGTTTGCTTTTGAGAGTTTTTGTCTGTGGCTCCCGTTTTTTTCAAATTGATTTAATTAAGGAATCCCTTGCCACAAATTCTATTTATTTTCCGATACCAATCTCCACATTTAGCCACATAATTTACTTTAAGAGGATCGGTGGGGAAATGGAGTCCAGTTGGATCCAGACAAGGAGTGGACTCCATTATGCAAGGAGGCTGAGGAATCATAATTGCTTTCAGTACTGACCCTCACTTGAGACCAAAGTCTTTGAAAGTTAACAAAATTCTGATTATCAATACCTCGACAGCTGATTGAGATTTAAAACGAATTTACGGTATGAAATTGTGGCGGAAATAACTGATCAAAATGATTACAGGTTTGTTGATTGAATAAAATTCGAAAATAATGATTTGTACATAGATCTTGGGATAGGCGATAAGATGGTAAATTGTAAGGCTGCAGTATTAAAACGAAAATGCAATTTTGCCTTTCGACTGCTTACGAGCCTGGGCTGACATTAGTTTGCAATCGGATTCTAAGGCCTTAATTTCTATGTCAAAGGACCAACGCAGTTTTGAGATTTATTTAGACAACTTTTTATAATTTCAATTCAACAGCTATATCCACGATGCAAATACCATCTTTGCGTAGAGACGGAAAACTCGACATCAAACCCTATACGACTGCCTCGTTGGTCTCGCGGCATAAATGTGCGCGTGGGATCGGGAGGTCCCGGGTTCGATTCCTGGGTCGGGCAGTGTTATTGGGTTTTTCTGTCACGAAATTCTCAGTAGCAACACGGAGTCTGGAAATGTGCCCGGTACGGCAATAGGCTCGCCCCTTATTACGTGGGACTAAAGTATATCTGGCGAAAAGTGGGTGTAGAAATACACCTCTGCCTACCCCTTCGGGGATAAAAGGCGTGACGTTATGTATGTAACTATATCCACACAGAAGTCTATAGTAAAATACTGACTAGTAGGCTTTGCATATGTACAGTTAAGATAATCAAAACAACTTTTGTACCTCTGCGATTTCTGGAATATAAGTGCAAAACAGCCAAGTATAAAAGTGGTATACTTTATGTATATTATGTAATCCGTTTCTAACGACGGAAACTCTTTGGTATCCTCCTAAGCAGGGATGTTTTCCCCCATTACGGATGTACACAATATATTTCGCTTAATCTCACTTTAGCTAGCAGAAATCAGAGATGAGGCCAATAATATAGAACTATGCCCATTTGCTATTTCTGTTTAGAATGGAATTAGTTTTGGGGAATTGTATTTGGTTGTTAATTCAACAAACTGAGAATTTGCGGCGTTATTAAAAACCATATAATAAATGTAGTTCAAAGTATAATCTATATATATTAATACGCGAAGCGAAATATTGTGATCCCTTTTTACGAGAAATGCGCGAACGGAGGATTATGAAATTTGGCACACTTATTGCTTACATGTAGTAGATGTGCAGATTTTTTTTTATAAAACATGCATTAGAAATATATGATTTTAATGAAAATAAACGTTACCACTACTACCATACATTTCGCAACCACACATGCATATCATAGTATACGTATACAATATTACTTTTTAATTTACGGTTATGGACCCACAGACGTTCAAACTGAAAAGAGGTTAATAATACATGTATATTATATACTTTTTGTTCAAGGTTTGTCCTATTCTGCCTAAGCGAGTTTGTATTTTTGAAGTAATACTTCTTTAGGCGCGTTATGAAAAAATGATGACAGTTAAAGTTTACGATGCGTGACACAAAATTATCACGGGGGAAGTTTTTAGTTTCTACATTCACAAGATGGCGGACGAGACATTTTTAATAAAAATAATGAGTATCATTTTCGGGGTTTTTATGGATTCTGATCACGAAAATGATATCTATTTAGGAATCCAAGATGGCGGACGAAACATTTAAAAAATATATGGGTATCATTTTCGGGGTTTTCATGCATTCTGATCACGAAAATGACATCTATTTGGGAATCCAAGATGGCGGAAGAAACATTTTTAAGCAATCAATATGGGTATCATTTTCGGAGTATTCCCGTTTGAGCACCTATTTTTTGGGCACCTATGCATTGAGCACCAAAGGTTTTCCCATTTGAGCACCAATCGATATTTTAACGTGGTGCTCAAAGGGGAATAAAAAATAAAATTCGACTTTATTCCCATTGTATAATAAATCATATCGATAAAAATCAGCAGTTTTATTGCAAAATGTAATTATTTAACAATAACATATCATCATTAACATAAAAGTTTTTTTAGTCATTTATTGTTAATATCACAATAAGTTTCCTCAACTTCAATTTTACATTTCCCCAAACCAATTGTAGTCTGTAGGTTACTAACAAAAGGAATCGGTGTTTTTATATGATATATGATGAAGAGTAGTAATTTGAGAGGGCCGTAAGCCGGCGGCGCGCGCGCCTCCCTTACCGTTCGCCAGGATATCTCGAGTAACCCGAAGTATGACGAATAAAACCGAACTGTTCCGGAACTTGTTTACGTCTTAACTCGTATTGTTTGCAAATAATTTATATTACTAGAGGTCACCCAGTGGTCGAAATTCGACCATAATTTATTAAAATGTTACATTTCCACATTATTAAGATTGTAGGTACTGTGGAAGGTTTACGACGGTCCGTGTGGTGACGGATTAAAAATACGGATTGTCACCACCCCATATCATCCCATGGGTGTCGTAAGAGCCCGCAGGGGGAGCATATTATGTATAGAAAAGCACTGTAAGAGAAGGAAAACTTGATACAAACCATATACTAACCCGTTTGGCCAGCGTGGTATAGTAGGACAATTCCTCCGTTCAAAGGAGAGGCCTAGTCCAGCAGTGGACTGTTAAAGGCTGATGATGATGAGGTACTGTCAAGACTACAATCACAGACTTTCCCGCACAATACAAATAAAGAAAACTTTTATGAAATTACTGGAACGGCTATTAAATACTTTTCTTAGTAAGTAATAAAACTCTGAAATAGCTGTTAACTTAAAAACTTTATAAAAATATCATTCAATTCAAATTCATTTATTTTGCTAACACATGGTAGTGAGTTGTTACAATAGCATATAATTAGAGACAACATCTTTTGCTGGTGAGGCAGCAAGCAAAAAAAAGATAAATAACGCATCATTGATCAAAACCGGATATTAATAATTCTCTTGCCCTTGTGCAGTATGTCATTTACTTCCATACTGTCGCCCGATACTGCACAAGTATTAATACAATACCATAAATATATGTAATAACTAATAGGTTTATATTTCACGCGTAAATATTTTATTAATTTATACGCCAAGATAAATATATGGTGAAAATACTACATTTATTAGGCAGAATAGGACAATTCTTGAACAAAAACGTTAATTATTTCGTCTATTTTCAGTTTGAAACTCTTATTTAAATAATAAGAATTCAATAAATGGATTATTCTTATTATATTTATTGGGTTTGTTTAAATATTATTGTGATAAAAATGTTTTTTTTTTTGTTTCACGTTTTTATACGTAGATAAAATTTAAAATGAATGGACTATTCATAATACATGTACCTATATTTCACTCTAATAATTTTTTCATAACGCGCCTAAAGACAACAAAACTGTAACAATTACAGTGAAATTCGCAAAAATATGGGATAAACAAAATGCCAAAAAGATGCGAAAAGAAGGAATCAATTGATCATTTCAATAGTTGAAGAGTACAAAAGTGGACTTATTACAATTGGCCACTGCTTAGAAAAGCTGCGATTTTAAATTGTAAATTGGTGTTTTGATTAGTGTGCATTTTTAGTAACAACTTCAAATAGAACTGATTGTGATATAAAAAAATTACCGACTGATTGACTGATTATCATACTAAGAATTTGTAAAAGAAACCATACAATTTCAGTTATTAGTCGTTCTAGGGCGGAAGCCCGTGCACTTCATTTCATTTCAACTCCATTGAACTGCTCTGACTTCCACTCTCTGCATTCGCGTCCGTTGCAGAGTTTGGCGAATGGCCTTAGGGGAGAGCGCAAGTCGTGTAGATCCCTAAGGCAAGGCTGGTGGACTATCCTTCCCGAGGTTGCCGCCCGTTTTTGGTCTGGTTCCCTATGAAACAGACGCAACGAAAACCTCCAGCCGCACTCACCCACACACATGCACAAGCACGTACACACATACATTCACTACACTAACCCAATCATTCATACGGACGCGCACACACACACATACACACACCACACCTACATAGAAACACATACACATACGCCCACGCACACGCTCATACGGAGCCAAAACAAAAACAAAATATGAATGTCCAACAAAATAATAAACTACCCCAGGAGGGTACCAGCGTCCGTGACGCTGGAGAATCCCTCCCTGCACCCTCGGGTCCAGGCTGCCCCACGTATTCTGGGGGGGGCAATGTTTCACGTGAGCGTAGTTTAGACCTGCACGACCTGGCAAATGCCATGCCTCGTGCAGTACACATAACCAACACCTCCTGGACGGTTGTACCGCGTCGAGCAGACGAACGCCGCAAGGCAAACGTCAGCTCCGCTGCAACCGTAACCGGTAGAGGTAAACACCGCGGAAAGCGCTCCCGTCATCATAGACGTCAGCGTGAATACGCAGCGCACGCGGGAGGTAGCGAACCGACAACGTCGGCGAACGCACCCCCCGCGGGAGGTAGCGAACCGACAACGACGGCGAACGCACCCCCCGCGGTAGGTAGCGAACCGACTACATCGGCGAACGCACCCCCCGCGAGACAACCAAAAGCTGGTGCAACGCACCAGCGCGGACATCCGCCCTCAGCCAGCGCGATGAGGGAACCGCCCAGGACGAAGCATTCGGCAGGACGCGGCGCGATTGGTGGACGCAGCAGCTCAGGCTTGCAAGCGGACGGCGAAGAGTGAGCCTTCGGGCTCGCTCCCGCCGACTGCACGCGCCGCTCCGGCCGGTGCAGCGCCGGGCACCCCCCGTCGCGCCCCTTCGACGGCAGTCGGAGATGCGGAACCAACAGCCCCATGGGGCACAACCGGGCCACGCCGCAAACGCGGCCCCAGAAAAGGCCGACCCAGGCACGCACCGACCAATCTGGCGCTCTCGGGACGGCCCACTTCGGCGACACCGTCGAAGAGGAACCGTCACGACGACACACCACCAAGCGCCACGACGAAGCGTGCGAGAGTGGACGCAACACCGAAGAGGGCAACGATAAGCTACGCCGATGCGACTAACTCGCATCTGATGGTGGCCGTCGTTGCCACTCCACCCACAGACCTGACGGTGGAGCAAGCACGGCAGCTCGAGCTCTCCATAGAGGAGCGCATCTTGGAAGCAGCCTTTGCACCACCGTCAAACAACGAGCCCGCACTCGCGCCATCCTTTAGAGGCAAACCGCTTGCAGCAGGAGGAGTCCTGAAGCTATGGCGCGAGGACGAGAAATCGCTGGCGTGGCTCAAACGAACGGTAGCGGGACTGCAGTCACCGATCGAAGGAACCAGGCTGGCTGCCATCGGGCAGACGGACCTCGCGAAGCGCGTTCGCGCATCGCTCTGGCTGCCGAGGTCGACCAGCCTGGAACTCCCGAAGATCCACCAACTCTTAGCTGCCCAAAACCCATGGTACGCTGTCCAGACGTGGCAACTGTACAGCGCTACCATGCAAGAGCACGACCTATACTTGTCCCTGGGCATCCCCGAATCGGAGGTCCCGAGAATCGAGGCGCGCGACCGCCGAGTCTCCTTCTTCACCGGCAGCGTGTACGTACTGTTCCTCGCTGCCGGGGCAGGGGCTGGCGGGACGGGTGCCGCGCCCAGGGAAATGCCGCCCGCCAGCGGGCATACACAAGAACGAGAGACAACATCAGCCGTTCCCAGCACGTCGGGCACAGCCCGCGCACACACAACGCCCGCAGTGACAAAGAGCGCTGTGACGGCAGTTGACGACGAGCACGACTCGTCTGACGGGGAGTCCGTGGACAGCAATGTTCTCGGATCATCGTCAGACTAGAGTCGTACAGACCAACCTCCAGCACAAGCAAATTGCAACGGCTACCCTACGCAGGCTGCTGGAGGTTAACCACCACACAATAGCCCTAATCCAGGAGCCGTGGATTAGAGGCGACACCATATGTGGACTCAACAACATCGGAGGTAAGATATTGCACTGGAGCTCGGCTTCTAAGCCGAGAACATGCATATACATTCCCCGAACAATACCAGCATTGCTGCTGACTAACTTTTGTTCTAGAGATCTCACAGCCGTGGGAATACGAACAGGGCCCAATGATCAGATGCTTGTACTAGCTTCGGTCTACATGCCCGGTGATGAGGAGATCCCATCGAAGGAGCTGGCCGAGCTGGTGCAGCACTGTGAGGACCACGGCTGGCCAATAATACTCTCGGCAGATGCTAACGCCCACCATCCACTGTGGGGGAGCCCCGAGGCAAATAGACGAGGTGAGATCCTAACTGAATACATCTACACAACAACACTAACGGTAATCAACAAAGGCTCAGAGCCCACATTTGTCAGCTCCAGATATCAAACCATAATAGACATTACACTGGCATCGGATGGGGCCGCGGAACTTGTCACGAACTGGCATGTATCCGCCGAACCATCCTTTGCCGACCACAGACGTATCTGCTATGACATACGAGTGCAAGAGAGGGTCATACAACCAAAACGCAACCCACGTAATACCGACATTGCGAGATACAAGACCCTGCTCGAACAAGAAATAGCCATGTCAAATTTCAACGACATGAACACAAGCACTACACACATAGAACACAACACTAATTTACTAACAAAATGCATACAACGCAGCTACCAACAAGCCTGCCCCACCACACTACCGAAAACGAGTAGTAAAACCCTATGGTGGGGATCGGAACTGGAGAAACTCAGGCGCAATCTGAGACAACTCTTCAACCGGGCCAAAAACACAAGGAAAGACACGGACTGGGACAAATACAAAGAAGCCCAGTCGCACTACAAGAAACGCATACGATTCCGCAGGGGAGAATCCTGGCGAAATTTCTGCACCAACATTAATTCCACATGCGAAGCAGCCAGGGTAAAAAAGATCCTATCCCAGGACAGCAACAAGACCCTAGGCTCCATAAGAAAGCCTGATGGCACCTACGCAACCACAGACATGGAAATAAGCCAAATACTAATCGAAACGCACTTCCCAGGTTGCACAGTGACCGAAGACTGTGATTGGGAAGAATCAGAACACAGACCACCGACCCAGACAGACTGGACGATAGCCAACAACATGGTTACCGGGGACCGGCTGAAATGGGCAATTAACAGCTTCCAGCCGTACAAATCTGCAGGCCTGGACGAAATAACACCAGCACTCCTACAATGGGGCTGCACAACGATTGTGCCACAGCTACTCAGCATATATAGAGCATCTATAGCGCACAATTATACATACCACGAAGGTGGAGGGAAGTAAAAGTCATATTTCTCCCAAAACCGGGCAAAACGGATTATACGCAAGCAAAATCGTTTAGACCTATCAGTTTGACCTCCTTCTTGCTAAAAACGCTGGAAAGGCTCGCTCACAGATACCTGCGGGAAGGCGCACTGCTACGCAGACCACTACACCCGCATCAACACGCCTACAGAAGTGGTAGATCAACGGAATCAGCGCTTCACTCCGTAGTGGGGACCATAGAGACAGCGCTATCTGACAAACTAATGATCTTAGGCGCCTTCATTGACATAGAGGGCGCCTTCAACAAGACTAAATTCACCAGCATTAGCCGTGCCCTTAACAAGTTCGGAGTTGAACAAACCGTCAGTGGATGGATTGATCAACTCCTGAAACAAAGGGCTATTCAGTTCACGGTTAATACCACCACAAGGGGGATAGTAGCAAAAGGCTGCCCACAGGGAGGGGTCCTATCACCCCTGCTTTGGAACATAGTGGTAGACGATCTGTTGAGAAATCTGAATGACAAATGCTTCTTCACGGTCGGCTACGCAGATGATATTACCATCCTAATCAAAGGAAACTCAGAAGACATGATCCATTATCGGATGCAAGCAGCGATCAGGATCATGGAACAATGGTGCAACCACCATGAACTGACAGTCAACCCAAATAAAACGGAGCTAGTACTTTTCACCAACAAAAGGAACACCCGTATGACCAGAAAACCAAAACTTTTTGGCACGGAGCTTAACTTATCGAGTGAAGTCAAGTACCTGGGCGTAACACTCGACCACAAGCTCAACTGGAATAAACACATCACCACTAAAACCACAAAAGCATGTACAACCTTCTGGCAGTGCAGGAAAATAATAGGCAAGAAATGGGGTCTAAAACCATTCATCACCCTATGGATCTACACTGCCATAATACGCCCCATGCTCACATACGGTGCAGTAGTGTGGTGGCCACGCACTCAACTAAGCACAGTCAAGAGCAAACTGCAGAGCTTACAACGCTTCGCCTGTCTGGCCACAACAGGCTGCATGAAAACAACTCCAACGGCGGCACTGGAGGTGCTTCTCGACTTGCGACCACTGCACCTCATCATCCAGCAAGAAGCAGGTGCCGCTGCGATCCGGCTCGATAAGTTCGGGCACTGGAGGAGAGATGACCGCATAACCCACGCACGCCTGAAAAGGACGTTAACTAACGAGATCTCGATGCTAGATGCAACGTATGATCTCATACCTAAAACCTTTGTCTTTGACAAAAAATACCGCATACAACTGCAAGAAGAGCACAAGGATAGTTCTGGTATACACGAAGTTAGAGTATACACAGACGGCTCAAGAACAAAGTATGGGACGGGTGCCGGAGTGTTCTCCCATGGCTTGAATATCAATCTCTCAACATCGCTTGGTAAACTCAACACCATCTTCCAAGCTGAATGCGTTGGGATAACAAGGGCGGCGACGGCGATCGCGGCCAGAAATGTGAGCAACCTGTCAATACGCATCATCACTGACAGCGCCTCAGTACTACAAGCTCTCGATGGCAACTGCTTTAATAGCGGCCTAATCATGGAGTGCCACCAAGAGCTGCAGAAAACTGCAACGAGAAATCGGGTCACGCTCCAGTGGATACGAGGACACAGTGACTCCACGGGCAATGACGCAGCAGACCAACTGGCAAAGAAAGAATCGGACACGACAACTCTAGGACCCGAACCAATTGTTCCGATACCGTTCAACCAACTAAGAACATGGTTACGCGAGAGAACCCTACAACAACACGAAAAAGAGTGGGCAGAGTTAAAAGAGTGTAGGCAATCTAAAGATGCCTTTCCCCAATTAGATAAACGACTCTCGCAAAAACTGTTGCACTCCAACAGGAAAACACTCAAGCATCTGACTGGCATAATAACCGGCCACTGTCCACTAAACAAGCATCTCTACAACATCGGCGTCACGGACAGCCCACTATGTAGGGGCTGCATGGGGACCGAAGAAACACCCGCTCATATAATCCTACATTGTACCAGCGTGAGCGACCAACGGACGAAGTTCCTGAACAACCCCAGAACCATGAGCGAAGCCATACGCAATACTGGTCAACTCATGGCCTTCTGGAAGGAGCTTGCATGGTATGAGTAGCAGGCAACTACCGCGTCACTGCTAACGCACAAGGGCCCAATTAAGTGGCTAAGTGCGGAAAACACCTGTCCAACTAACTAACTAACTAACTATTAGTCGTTCTAGCAACGAAAAATATAAACTCTATTTCAGTTAAAGAAACGATTGGTAGTAGTATTTTTCCTTGAGAATTAAAATTATTAATTTAACTTGAAATATTGAAAACCGAACGGTTCTGCTTAAAAGGCTTGTAAATTTTACAAAGATTAATAAGCATTGCGTTATTAATCTACTTATGAGTTAAATGGTGATAATTTAAATTTTAGAACCATATATATTTATTTGACCATACATATTACTACTACCAAAAGTTTCTAAATCAGATATAGAGTTCATATTTTTCGTTTCTAAAACAAGTAAAAACTGTACTTGTATTATATATGTAATTATTATTAAGAAATATTATTTAACTAAAAACAATAAGCGTAAAGACTTTGTTGTTACGAGGAATGTGATTTCTTTTGCTTAAGTAGGTGACGAACCGAGAAAATAACATAAAGCTGATTGTGATATTAATAATAATTATATAGAGATCATATTTCCAAAACGACAAAAAAATGTACTTGTAAAATACATGTAGTATTTATAAGAAAATGTATTTATTTAAAAACAATAAGCGCGAAGACTCTATACTGTTGTTCAGTACGAGGATTGAGATTTATTTTATTTGCCTTAAGTAAGTGAGGTACATAGAAAACAACATGAGGCTGATTGTGATATTAATTATATGCAATAATAATATGCTAATAAAAGTACTGCCAATTTTTATCGATATGTGTTATTACACAGCCCATCACTAGAAGCTACTGCTCCGTGGGTGAAAGAAAGAAAGAAAGAAAGAAAAACATTTATTAGACACACCAATAAAAAGATAACAAAGTTTGACATTAAAAACAAAACCAAAATACAAAAAAAAATACAAACAAGAATAAAAAAAATAGGTATACACTGTGCAGTGTGTCTAAAAGGTCACAGCTCAGCCTGTGCTACGGATGACCGCAGCGCTGTTTTTCAGCTGAAACCCAAGAGCTTGTCACGGACGATTACCATATTAGGTACAATATATAATAAATACTATATAAGTTAGGCTAGAGAAATATAGGATAACAGTACACAAATAACTATATAACAACAGATAATATTATAGTCAATAATTTAGATATAATAAGTATAATATATAGAATATATAATATATAAATAAGGATGAAAATTACGTGCTGGATTTTTGTTCAGATAAAAACCACTTCTTCAAGTTTCTCCTAAAGCTACCTACACCACCTAGCTTACGCAGTGGAGGGGGTAAATTATTCCAGCACTTGGTAGCATTATACCGAAAGCCGCCTCTGAATGCAGTAGTTCTGTGCCTAGGTATATGTAATGGTTGCCCTAGTTCTCTGCTAGCATAACCTTTATTTTCAGCCATCCATTCCAACTTCTCAAACAAATATTCCGGCACTTTGTCTTTGACAATCCCAAACATAAGAGTGGCCAAGTGAACACCCCTTCTCCACTTCATTTTTAATAAATTGCCTGCATTTAAAAATGGTGTTACATGACCACGTCTCGGGATATCAAAACAGAACCGTGCACATGCATTCTGTACTCTTTGAATGAGGCTGGAGGTTTTCGCCAGTAATCTGGGCCCGTACACCACGTCGAGGTAGTTAAACTTGGAAAGAACAAGCGAGTCAGTTAGTTGCACACGAAGATCAGTGCTAAGATATTGTCTTAGTTTATACAATAACTTTAAGCGGTTAAAACAATTGCGAACCACATCTGAGACATGTCGCTCAAACCTCAACGCATCATCCATAATGAGTCCAAGATTACGTGCTTCCAGCACTCGATCTATGGCAGAGCCGTTCATAGCAATATAGGGATTTTTCTGGCTTACTTTATTGATCTGACCCTTAGATCCCAAAATCATGAATTTCGTTTTGGAAGCATTAAGTACTAAGGAATTATTACATGCCCAATTAAAAATATTATTCAAATCTGCATTAATTTTATCCACAGCTAATTGCGTTTCGTTAGGTTTAAAAGATAAATAAATCTGAACATCGTCCGCATATATATGATAATTACAATATTTTATAATATGTATTATGTCCGCACTGTAAATATTAAATAAAATTGGTCCTAGCACAGAACCTTGAACTACACCCCTATTTAAGGGTTTAGCATCTGACCGAGAAGTCGATCCATCACTATTGCGAACCTCTACAAATTGAGAGCGGTTACTCAGATACGAGTTAAACCATCGTACCGTAGAGTGATCAAACCCGTAAGATGACAACTTGGACATCAAAAGTGAAATATTTAAAGCATCAAAAGCCCTAGAAAAGTCGAGTAACACCAGTATCGTGGCTTGTCCTAAATCCTGAGCAGCTATGATATTGTCAGTAATGTCAAGCAACGCCGTAGTTGTACCCCTTTTCTTTCTAAAGCCAGATTGTTTGACTGGCAAAATGCTGTGCATTTCAAGATAGCTAGTAAGTTGTAAACTAACTACTTTTTCAAGTACTTTTGACAGGCAAGGCAAAATGCTGATCGGCCTTAAGTCCTTAACTGAAGTTACATTATTAGATTTTGGTAGAGGTTTAACAATAGCCGTCTTCCATAGAGTTGGAAACTTTGCAGTCGGGATAGATTTATTCACTATAGTAGTGATTAAATCAAGTGCCTGTGGCAAAATTAAATTAATCATATCTATGGACAAACCGTCTATACCTGTAGCAGATGATCTTATACCCTGCAAAACCTTAAGTACGTCACCTGAGTCGACTGTCTTAATAGAAAATGTGTTATCTCCAAAACGATTGAATTCGTAGTAACATAATTGAGATATCGAGGTATACAAATTGCCAGGGATATCTAAGAAGTTATTATTAATGAGGTTGGAGTCGCTTAAATGTAAAGGAATTTCCGTCACTGTATGGGATTTCAACTGGGTTTTTAAAATTTTCCATAATGCTTTTGGAATCTGAATATTAGAATTAATATTAAGATGAAAGTAACATTTCTTTTCATTAAAAATCGCCACATCTACTTGCTTTTTAAGGTCCTTATAAAACTGCTTGTGAACGAGGTCCCGAGTAGTACGCGCCATTTTTAATGCTCTATCTCGCAGTCGCATCATAAACTTCACATTATTGGTAAGCCAAGGGGCAGGCAGCTCACGAATTACTCTCGTGGTCATAGGTGCATGTAAATCAAACATAAAATTTACTACTTTTGTGAAATCCTCAACAATGTCGTCAATATCGTTCAACAACCCCATTCTGTGCCAATTGATATTGGCTATATCTTGCTCCAATAGATCCCTATTGATTTCCTTCAACGGCCTATAGCATATCAATTTGGGTAAAATTTTAGGTTTGCGAAAGATAAACTCGACTGTAATGAAGGCATGGCCAAAAGGGAATAAAGTAGAATATTTTTTATTGTTTCCCATTGAGCACAAAGTTATTATCTTGATTGGTGCTCAAATGGGAATACCTTTGGTGCTCAATGCATAGGTGCCCAAAAAATAGGTACTCAAACGGGAATACTCCTCATTTTCAGGGTTTCATGGATTCTGGACACAAAAATGACATCTTTTTGGAAATCCAAGATGGCGGACGGGACATTTTTAATCAATTAATATGTGTATCATTTTCAGAGTTTTCATGGATTCTGGACACGAAAATGACACCTATTTGGAGATCCAAGATGGCGGACGGGACATTCATTTAAAAAAAAATAATACGGTTATCATTTTCGGGGTTTTCATGGATTCTAATCACGAAAGTGACATCTATTTGGGAATCTAAGATGGTGGACGGAAGATTTTTAATAAAATAAATATCTTTAACATCATAATATAATTGGTCCAATTATCATTTGGCATAATTTTACTGTGTCAACTTTGTTGAAGTTATAGTTCTTTAGGCGTGTTATGAAAATATGATTGGAGTGAAATATACATAGGTATTATGAATAGTCCATTCATTTTAAATTTTATCGATGAATAAATACGTGAAACAAAAAAAACGTTATCCTTTTTACCACAATAATATTTAAACAGACCCATTTTAAACAGACCCATAGACTTTCAAGCTGAAAATACATGATAGCATTTTACAGTATTAAATAAGAATAAAACAATTATACGTACTTAAAACTACAATTAAATTAAAATAATAATATGCAGCACAAATATCTAAAATAATAATATGCAGCGAAAAGAAAATCTTTAAAATAAAAAAGAAATAATCCTATTTTATTTATCAATGTTTGTTCTATTCTGCCTAATAGATTTTGTAGTTATTTATTACAATATATTTATCTTGGCAAATTTTATTTACACGTTCGATAAAGCACATAGGTACATAAATATAATAATAATCCATTAATACAATTTATTATTTAAATAAGAGTTTCAAACTGAAAATAGATGAAATAATTATTACATTTATGTACTTTTTTGTTCAAGATTTGTACTATTCTGCCTAATCAATTTAGTATTCTTCGCAATACATATATTAATCTTGGCGTATAAATTAATAAAATATGTACGTATGAAATATTATGGTATGGTATTATGGTATTTTATTAATAATTATTGTAGGGAGACACATTGTTTATTTTATGCTTATCTAGCATTATTCATCGACGACGCGCGGCCGCGATGAATAATGCTAGATAAGCATAAAATAAACAATGTGTGTCCCTACATCACGTTGCAATACGCAAATTGCAATATATAATTTTATTCTGTAACAAAATGCATGCTATGCATCGACCTATAACAACATTAGATATCTCATTACAACACTGTTTATACTTAAGTTTAATTAAATTTCCATTTAAATTGCAACCATGCAAAATAATCATATTACTAACGTTACCTACGTACATGTTTATAACAATATCAAATCGAAATAATATCAATTTATTACACATAACAAAAATTAATGTTAACAAATATGTAAGTGCTGCTAGCCCTACGGTATAGACCTTGGGATCGGATCATTATTGCTTTTGACAATATATGATCCACTATAAGCCTTGCTAAAAATAGCAATAGGTAGTTATGTACCATATCTCTTAACAAAATAAAACCAATCGTTAAATTGACACAAAATAAAAACATACAAAAACACAATAATTTTTTATCACACGGGATCGTACCTGTGACATTTCAAGTACCGTTATATCTAGCGCACTGCACTATAAATCATAACACCTTACTTATGTTACAAACCTTATCGGTCGCTTGACCGACCTACCAGAGCGTGTGGTGTAAGTAACAGGCTTATCGATACCGCTAGTCGCACTATTCGTAACATTATTACTAGGTTCGTTATTAGATACATTTTCTTGTTGTTTTTGTGGAAAGGTGCCGTCATCAACCATGTATGCCGGTTTTAACCTGTCAATGGAAATTCTTACACGTTTATCTGCCATTTGTAACATAAAAGACTTATCCGACCTCTCCAAGACCTAATATGGACCTTCGTGAGGAGCCTGTAACTTCATTAGTAAATCAACTTTCACAAAAACATGAGAACAAGTACCTAAATCTGAATGTACAAAAATAGTTCGTGAATCTCTCTATATTGTTGGCCAAGGTTTAAGACCAGACCAATAAACTCTCTAATTTTCACGTACTCATTACAATCGCTAACTCTTTTGCTTTGATTACCGTAAAAATCGCCGGGTAACCTAAGTGTTTTACCAAATGCTAACTCCGCAGCACTGACACCTGTATCGCTACGTGGTGTAGCTCGTAAGCCAAATAGTGCAACTCTTCCAACCAGGTACCGCTGTCCCTTCTAGCCATAAGAGCTGTCTTTAAAACTCGATGGAACCTTTCTACTGCACTATTCGCTTGCGGGTGATATGCTGTAGATCTTGCCCTATGTATTCCTAAACATTTCAATAACTCATTAAATAAGCTACTTTCAAATTGTCGGCCCTGGTCTGTCGTGATTCTAACTGGGCAACCGTACCTCGAAAACCAACCCTCGTACAACGTCTTGGCTACTGTACTGGCAAGGATATCTTTAATTGCAAAAGCCTCCGGCCAGCCTGTTGCCCTGTCTATTGCTGTGAGACAATACCTATAACCATCTGGAGATATAGGTAATGGACCTATTAAATCAACGTGTAAATCTTCGAACCGACCACTACTTTCGTACCTCCCCAATCCGGACACGGTATGATGAAAAACTTTACACTTTTGACAATGAATACAGACTTTAGACCATCGTCCTATGTCCGCGTTAATATCCGGCCAAAAATACTTAGCCGTGACTAATTTTCTCGTAGTTCTTATACCGGGATGACATAAGTCATGTACCGAGTGAAATGCCTTTTTCCTAAATTCTGCTGGTAAATATGGCCTAGCAACATTAGTTGATAATTCACACATTACTTCATTTTTGCAGTCGGGCAAAACAATTCCTTTGAATTGCATCAACCCATGTGGCTGTGACAAAAGCTTAGTCAGCTCCTCGTCCCTCCGTTGCGCCACCGCTAATTCTGCGAAATCGAGCGTCGTGGGACATGCGATAGTCTCTACCCGTGATAGAGCATCCGCTACAATATTATCGCTACCATTTATGTATTGAATATTTGTAGTAAACTCGCTGATAAACATAAGCTGCCTAATGCGTCTAGGGTTCTCCTTGTCACTTGGTTTTTTCGTAAACGCATAAACTAATGGTTTATGATCCGTGTAAATAACAAAAGTCCTGCCTTCAATCATATACCGAAAATGCTCTACCGATAAGTAAATAGCTAAAAGCTCCCTATCGTATGTACTATATTTAAATTGAGCGCTACTGAGTTTCTTAGAAAAATAACCTAAAGGGTTCCAGTGCGAATCAATCTTAATTTGCAACACGCCACCGACACAGTCATTCGATGCGTCTGCCATTATAGCAAGTTCTGCATTTATAACCGGATAAGATAATACTGCCGCATTCTGTAGGCTAGTCTTACATTTCACGAATGCAGAATCCGCCTCAGGCGACCATTGTATGATAGATTTATCTTTCTTTTTGGCATTTTGTAAATATTTATTTAATATTGACTGATACTCAGCGGTCCTAGGTAAACTAGATCTATAAAAATTTACCATTCCCAAAAAACGCCTTAACTGATCCACAGTTTTGGGTTTTGGGAAATCGGTTATCGCTTTCACTTTATTTTCTAGCGGTTTAATACCCGAGGATGTAACCTCGTAACCTAAAAATTCAAGCTTATCCTTACCAAAACTACATTTTGACATATTTATAGTTAAACCGAAATGATTTAATCGCTCAAAGATAGCCTTTAAGGGTGTTTCATGCATTTCTGCTGACTCACTTGCGATAAGAATATCATCAATATAACAGAAGTAAAAACTAGACTCTAACTCGCTTGATGGACCTTCACCCTTCAACTGCATATCTAAACCTTGTAACACAGAATTATTCATGTATCTCTGAAAGGTCTGAGCGGCATTTCTTAAACCGAAAGTCATACGTGTAAACTCGTATAAACCGAAAGGTGTAGTTATAGCGGTTTTTTCTATATCTTCAGGTGCAATCAATATATTATGGTACGCCCTATTAATATCTAAGCGCGAAAAAATTCGTTTATTACCTAAAATATACGTAACGTCAATTATCCGCGGAATAGGGTACCTATCGGGTTTTGTGATAGCGTTCAAAGCCCTGTAGTCGCCGCAAGGACGTATTTCTCCATCCTTCTTGGGTACCACATGCAGTGGACTCGCCCAAGGGCTTCTAGACGGCCTACATATGCCTAATTGCTGCATACGTTGAAATTCTTCTTTAACCTTTATATAATTTTCCGGGGCTAGCGGTCTAGCACGCGCAAACACGGGTGGACCGGATGTTTCTATGTAATGTAATATCGAATGCGGTGGGTCCTCCCTAAAAGACACAGGCTTAGTAATGTCTGGAAATTGTTCAAGTAAATTTGAATAAATGTTATTGTTATCAATCGTAGTTAATGATGGCCCTTTCCACATTACAATTGAGCCTACTCTACTTAAACTTGTTACTTGGTCTATGAGACGCCGACCACTTAAATCAACAAGTAATTTATGCTTTAACAAAAAATCTGCGCCTATTATAGGCTGATTGACTTCAGCTATTATATAATCCCACGTAAAAGGACTTCTTAAACCTAAATTTAATGTTAACAATCGCATCCCATAAGTTTTTATGGTAGTGCCGTTTGCGGCATATAATTTGAAATTAAATTTATTATTTTTGTAGCTACTCAAACGGTTTTTGCTTACTGGAATAACGGAAACATTTGCTCCGGTATCAATAAAAAATTTCATACCTGTATTTCTATCGTTAACTACAAGACGGTTTTGCACTGTACAGCATCCCGCCTCATGCTGCACTAATTCTGGTTTCCCGCCGGCTTGGCCTGGGCCTCGCCCCAGTTGCAGGGTTTCACGCATCGCGTCGCGTTGTTCCTTCCTTCGAAACCGATCTTGCTTTTCTGCTACTGCCATCACGCTGTCTATCTCTTCCGCGCTACAACTCTGTCAGTCTCAGGTTGATTTTGGCCAGCTCACCCAGGATTCGACTAGCCTCTGATGGTCCAGATTCCGCCTTCCTGATCTCTTTGCCGAGTAGCTCAACTTCCTTCAGCCCCTCTATCGCTGTGGTCCCTCCTGTGCTCTCTAGTACTTTATCTGCGATGGTAGCCAGCACGTCCAGGCTCTTTGAGTCCGTCACCGACAAAACTGCACGAACCGCCGTCGGCAGATGTGATTGCCACATCAACCGTAGACTGTCGTCAGGCACCTTTTCTCGGGCTAATTCTCTCATCCTACGCAAGAGTTGTGATGGACGCTGATCACCCAGCTCCATTTCGCCTATCAGTTTCTGCAGCTTTCGGGTTTCTGACTCTTTGTATACTTCCAGCAATCTTTCCTTCAGCGTCAAGTACTTCCGAGTCTCTGGCGGAGCAAGGATTAGGTCACTAACCTGTTGTATAGCGCTCTTTGTGAGCTTTGTTACCACCAGGTTCAGCTTCACGGCATCGCTCAGCTTCTGATTCTCCATGACGGCCTCAAATTGGACAAACCAGAGTCGCGTTTAGTCTGCCCAAAATTCGGGTATCCGCGACGAAACAGTAATACTGGCGAGCGCTTTCTCGCTAGTTTCGCCGGCCACGTCAGCCTTCACTTCCTGTGCACGTGGCGCCGGGTTATGCGGGTTCATTTTCCGTATTCCAAATGTCCGTCCTCCTCAAAATATCCTTTTTTCGGGGTCACCAGTGTGGAGGTTTCAAGGTCCTAGTATGTGTCTGTGTGTGTGGCACTACTAATTTTGTGTTCAGAGAATATTTTGGGGAAATGGAATTGAAACGACTTATTAGCGTTGTAGTTTATTTGCGACTGAATGCATGGCGGGCGCAGCTGCGCGTCGTCGATGAATAATGCTAGATAAGCATAAAATAAACAATGTGTGTCCCTACAATTTTTTGAACAGTTCAATTTTATTTTATGAACAGTCAAAACGTGTCCAAAAAGGCACGTTTGGCTGTACATAGAGGTGTGTTAGTGCCTACCCTTATGTATGGTAGTGAAAGTTGGGTATGGCAGAAGAGATTTGAAAGTAGAATAAATGCTGTAGAAATGAGAGCACTGAGAAGTATGTGTGGTGTGTCTTTGACCGACAGAGTAAAGAATTGTGTGATACGAGAGTGGTGTGGGGTAAAAGAAGATGTAGTGACAAGCATTGAGAAAGGCATGTTAAGATGGTTTGGGCACATGGAGAGGATGGATGACGATAGACTGACAAAGAAGATATATCAGGCTAGTGTGAATGGGACAGGACAAAGGGGAAGACCTAGGAGAACGTTCTCTGACCAGATTGGAGACATCCTGAAAAAAGGACAAGTCAGAAGTACCCTTAACAGAAGAGCATGCATGAGAAACTTGATGGGAGTGAGTGAAGCAAGTGAGGTATGTCAGGATCGTTGCAAATGGCGTTCCGTAGTCTCTGCCTACCCCTCCGGGAAACAGGCGTGAGTCTATGTATGTATGTATGTATGTACAATTATTATAAGTTTCTGACAATGTATTAAATATAAAAAAATATATCCGTAGGAAAAAACAAAATTGCAGACGTCATCAAGTTTGAATTCAGAACGCCGCGCGCGGGTAATTTTTGCTTTCATTCTATGGTTGTGTTTTAGTTGAAAATCTATTATTGCGCATGTATTGAGCTATATTTGTGAATTAAGACGGATATAATACATTTGCCATATATTAGTTTTATGTATCAATGTAAGATCGCTGGTATTGGTAAATTTTCAGACTTTTAGCGTTTCTCATATTTTAAAGCTTTGTTTTTAAAGTACTTGCAAATGTACTGGAATAGGGTTCTGGCATGATTGCAATATGATACTGTAACTGAAGCACAGACTGAAGGATTACCTATTATTGGAATATTGCAGAAAAGTTGAGAATGTTACGATGGATGTGTGAAGTGACAAGAATGGACAAAATTAAAAGGAATTAGTAGGTATGTAAGAGGAAGTCTGAAAAGTGGTGCTCATAGACTAAAAGTGAATGAAAATATCGGTTGGCTTGGTATGGACATGTTATGCAAAGAGATTATTTGTGTGGACAAGAATAAGTGAATACCTATATTTTTATTTGTTTAAGAGACATCTTTCGCACCAAGAATCAATCTTGTGTTGCAGGGGTCTTGACATACAATCAACGGATACAAAGTACATGTACTCGAAACAATAATTCATGGATGACACAAGTGTTGTCTTGTGTGGGTAAAGAAACCACAATACTTGCGCAGTATCGGGCGACGAGGCGGCCGCTTTTAAACGCATACGCCAACCATGCAGTCCTAAATTAATTCGAAAGAAGAGGGACGTAAAGCAAGAGGGTGTCAAAAGAAAAAATGGATAGACAGTGTGAATATAAAGGAAGAGGCACGAAAAGGAAAATCCGGCCAAGGAAAACTTAATCAACTGTGTGTCGAAAGAGAAAGGAGTAAATAATTAGATTAGAAGAAGTATGGAAGTAGACGACATACTGCGCAAGGACAAGAGAATGCGTAATTAGATTTATTTTTTAATTAGTATAGAGTTTGATCAATTATGTGTTATTTATCTTTTTTTGCTTGCTGCCTCACCAGCAAAACATGTTGTAGGTATCTTATTATATGCTATTGTAATAACTCATAACCATGTTTTAGCAAAATAAATGAATTTGAATTTAATGACATTTTTATAAAGCCTTTAATATCTTAGTAATAAAACTCTGAAATAGAGTTTTATTACTAAGAAAAGTATTTAATAGCCGTTCCAGTTATTTCATAAAAGTTTTTCTTTATTTGTTTTGTGCGGAGAAGTCTGTGATTGTAGTCTTGACAGTACCTACAATGTTAAAAATGTAGAAATTTAACATTTTTATAAATATTGGTTGAATTTCGACCACTGGGCGACCTCTAGTAATAATAATACTGGCACCCACTTCGGACCCGACTACTTCGACGCGCAAAAGATGGACTCAAGAAATGAATGCATTTATTCTGCGCACTTATCTGAAACTAACTACATTGGACACAGACACAAAAAAATATCTCGAACCACTACACCTTAAATTCATAGAAAAATACCCATACATGCAAGTAAGCCGACAGAGAGTAGGAGGTCTCCTACTCTCTGTCGGCTTACTTGCATGCAACGCAGAGCTATAGTTCGTAACAAATTACTAGCACAAGAAACAATAGACCAGATTAGAAACGAAGTTAAACTTGAATTAGATCAACTACACATAACTACCCATGACGGAAATACACAACCTTTGTCTTCTAATTTTCAAGAACCAATGACGAGCCATTTAGCACAAACACAAAGCAGAAGTCTACAGAAAACCACATCACAAAACATATCACAAACTCGTATGCGCTGGACAAATGAGCAAAATGAAACCATAATAAGGGTAAGGTATTACCGAATTACAAACCTAGGCACTAACAACACAGCATATCGCAGACTAATCCATGAAGAATTTATTAGCAAATTTCCTTCACTCTCACATCTTAGCGAGTAGCGAACAGCAGATCAGCGAAGAGCAATCATCAATAATAAATATATCAGCAACGACCGACTGAATACAATACAAAATGAAGTTGCGACTGAAATATAATTAAGTAACAGTAACTCAAATAATCCAGTCATGCTCACCCACACCGAAACAGACACAACAACAACACATACACATGACACTGACATGAATGATCGTGAAAGGAATGATCAAACACAAAACTCCAGCTACACTCTTTCAGTACAAGAATTACCACACAACTTAGATTTAAATTTAGAAAGACAAACAGTCATAGATGAAACTTTTTATCAGGTATTCCAATTCTACAAGGAAACTGAGGCAACAGATAGGAGTTATATACCGAAACAAAAATCATCCAAAAAGCTAGCTCAAATAGTTTATTACATAAACAAAATAATCTTACCGGAATACACTAACATAAACACAGACTTCCACACATTACAAACCGTAATTTATTGCGCTGCCTGGACTGCTGCTAAACTGAATGGGACAAAAATGCAACTGAAAAATAAAGAAAGATGTCGAAAAATTTTCAAAAATCAGAAACCAAGATGGCTAAGGCGACTAGCAAGGAAGCTAGAAGATTTAAGAAGCAAAATAGGCCGTCTGACACAATTTATTAGCGGTAATAGGAGCAGGAATATAGTCAAATACGCACAACAAATAATGGAACAATATAAGACACACACCGTTCATGAAGAGGAGAACACACTAACTACGGAAACATTAGACACACAATTTTCAGTTGTATCGGGTCGACTACAGTGATATAAAACATGTACACTAAGAAAACATCAAAACACTCAATTTACCCATAACGAAAAGCTATTTTACCGTAACATCAAGAAAATCGCAACTAATACTCAAAACAGTGCAAACACAAGAAAGAAAGAAAGAAATCTTTATTTTGCCACAAATGGCACACACCAAAAATATAAACATTAAAGATAGAAAAAGAAATAAAAAGTACAAAAACGGCATAACAAAAATAAATTAAAAAAGAAACATAAAATAAAACAAGTTTAAAACATATACAAGTAACAGTCAATGAATAATTAATTATTTATTATAGTGGATTGCTACTCCTGCCCACTGGCAACACCACGGTGCCCCGATGACCAACAAATGGAAATGTCCATTATCCCGATGACCAACCGAGAGCCGTCCGCCCGGTCCGCCTCCATTGGTCGACCGAGCGGAAGGCCAAACAAAAACAAACAAACATAAACTACACAAAGTGATGTCAGAGAACAGTGATAACAATCATAAAATGTATTTATTTATTCATAAATTAAATTTCACTACTTATCTCTTTAACTTTCCATAACATTGTCAAACTCACACTTTCTTTTTCTCCCTTTTTTACTATTGTCTACTCCCATTACTTAATTCATTATATTATTGTATGTATGTAGGTATGTATTTATATTATAGTATATTTATTAGTTTATTTGTATAGTATAGTGTGTATTCGTATTTTGTTTCATTGGTATCCTACTACGCCAAAACTGCCCTATGTCTGGCTCCTTGTTTCTCTTTTCCATAATGGTTGCCTGTAAGAGATTGCTTTTTAGCGATAAGGCCACCGTTTGTGCAACATGTATTAATCTGCTGTAATTTCTGTGTAAAATTAATTTGGTGTACAATAAAGATTATTATTATTATTATTTGGAAATAGAAGTGGAAGTGTGTGTCTCATTAGTGCCAAAATTTGGACTACGCTCAGTACACGTTGCGGTTATTAAGCCACAACACTGGTATTCTGCGCAATCCATTTTAGTGGCGTCGGCGCACGAGTGTCTGTTTAAAACTTTATAAACTACCTTAAATATACCTCGCTGTCTTCAATATGCGAGTAGAAACGATTTATGAAACAAGAGGTGTCTAATGTGTAGTGTCTAATGAAGAATCTTTCGAGTTCTTACTAATATAGTTTAAAGCAAAGCGTCAGTATGCTATATGTACCTACCCATACCGCCTTACTGCAATCACAGTCAAATAATCTTGTTGAAATTATGACCAAATACGTAGTAAGCAAGTGGTAAGTGATTGTCAGAAATAATATAAAAATAAATATAGGCTTATGTAAAGTTAAATTGAGCAAATAATCACAAATTAACCTGTTCTGTCGTAGGATCTGAAGTCAATCCATGGTATGAAAATATGATTATGCCAGTAAAATGCCCAATCTTCAATGCAACATTTAAACTATCCTTAAATGCTATGGTACAACAACACTGTCTGGAACTAGAGATCTGATCCAATACCTGTCGGCCATATCCAAGAAGGTGAGTAGGTGTTTGAATAGGTACTGGATGTACAACACCTGACACTAGCCCTATACCAGAAGCCGTACATAGCTTTTGGGAAAATATATGGTCAAACCCCGTCCAACATAATACGGAAGCCAAATAAAGGATACAAAATGAAGTAACAAAATGCAACGCATATATACAACCTATGACATTCGAACACATATCAATAGAAATATTCCAAAAAGTTCTCCTTAACTTACATAACTGGAAATCACCGGGTTCAGATTACATTCATTCTTATTGGTACAAGAAATTCACTTATGTCAATAGTTACGTATTTACATAATAATATTAATATATTTATACAGTTATACTTAAGAAAGCCCAAAAAACTAAATCTGCCCTTTACAGCATGTATATAGATTACAAGAAAGCATACGACTCAGTACCTCACTCTTGGTTACTAAAAATACTAGACAAAATTTGACCCACAATTATAACATTTTTAAATACAATAATGACAACTTGGTCTACTGTACTTTCAATTACTACCTCAACGGAGACAATAGAAATGAATCCAATTAGAATACGGAGAGGAATCTTTCAGGGAGACACACTAAGTCCGCTATGGTTTTGCCTTAAACCCACTTTCTAATATATTAAACTCCACAGTTGTAGGCTACACTTTGAAATATACCGATGCCGAAAGACAGACTGATACACTAGAGTTCATATTAAGTCATCTTATTTACATGGATGATATTATACTTTATGCTGCTACTGAGAATCAATTATGCGGACTAGCTACCCTCACAGAAGTCTTTACAAATAATATAAAAATGGAATTCGGTATAGATAAGTGTAAGATAAATTCAATTAATGCAGGACAGAACTACCGCCATCGATACACAACCAATACAGGTGAAAATATGGAATCACTAGAGGAAGAGCATGCATACAAATATTTAGGATAAAATCAGTCACAACAAATACATAATAAAGAAACGAAACAGAAACTAACACTCCAATTTCAAAACATGCTCAACACAATATTACAAACACAACTAAATTCTAGAAACACCATTAAAGCTATCAATACTTTTGCCGTCCTATTACCTACCCTTTTGGTATAATAAACTGGACCAAAACGGAACGCAAGAATCTCCAACGCAAAATAAACACATCAATGACAAAATTTCGTAAAAATCACCCTAGATCCTGTCTTCAAAGACTGACATTGCCCAGGAAAGAAGGAGGCAGAGGACTCATTGACATCATAAATCTTCACAATAAACAAATTACGAATATTAGACAATACTTTTTTAGCAAAACAGCACTATCCACGCTCCACAGAGCAACATGTCATATAACTTAATTTGAAAGATACAGCAGCACAATTTACTGAAAAACTAACAGATGATAAAACTAAGATGGCTGTATGGGCCCAAAAGTCCCTGCATGGCAGACACACTTACGACCCGTGCCAACAAAATGTCGAACGCATGGCTAAGCCAAGGTGTACTTTTTCCAGAAACGGAGGGATTCATGATCGACATACAGGACCAAATTATTGAAACAAAAAATTATAAAAAACATATCATCAAAAACCTACACAATGACTCTTGCCGCAAATGTAATAGCTCCTCAGAAACCATTCAACATATAACAGGTGCATGCAAAGCTATGGCCTAAACGGATTACAGACACCGACATGTTTCAAAGTCAAAGTCAAAATCATTTATTCATCTAGGTTACAAAGTGACGCTTATAAACGTCAAAATTTTAGTTAATTACTTAATGATTCTACATTTACATTTACTGCCACGTTCGCAGTGCAAAAGGTAGAACCACGAGAAAGGCAATAAAACTCATGGCCACTTTTTCAGACAAAAATAATGGTTGTACATCTTATTTTTGTAAGAAGCTGCAACTGTTTCACATTGTAGACATCTACTAGTAAAATGTTAAGTAACTATTGATATCATACTCAAGCAGTGAATGATGTTCATATGGTAAGCCTCCCAAACTAAATATGGTGAAACAGGAGCATCCACTTACGTCTTTTTAATGTAGGCAACTCGCGAACATGGTCAGAACTATGATGGAAGTGAATGAAGCAGAAAGTAACGGTATATGAAACCAAAGCAATTGACAACCTATTAGTTAGCCCATGACCACGAGTTACCCACATTTTACAAATCCGCAAAGTTTTTTTTTTATGGTAATAGGCGGCAAACGAGCAGACGGATTGCCTGATGGTAAGCAATTACCGCCCCCCATGGACACACATCCCCAAAGGGCGGCAACGCAAGTGCGTTGCCGCCCTTTGGGGATGGGATGGGGATGGGGATGGGAAAAGGGATAGGATGAGGAGTGGGATGAGGGAGAAGGAATAGGGGATAGGGCCTCCGGCACTCTCACTCACCGAACGAAACGCAACAGTTTAGGTACGGTTACTTTACGTCGATTTTCTGTGAGAGGGTAGTACTTCCCCGGTCGAGCCGGCCCATTCATGCTGAAATCAGCAAGGCTCTACTACCTAGAAAAAGTTATAATGAAAGTGTGGAACATCAATGCAAAATATAGTATGAAATGAGAATATCGTAATTAACTACACTAGAAAATAAAGCTACTAATTATTGACCTAGTCAAAAGCGAACAACTACTTCCAAGCGCACCTGTCATCAAAATAATCCTTCAAACTGTAATATGCCTTATTTATAAGGCATATTACAGCATATATATACATATTATTTTTAACTTCTGCCTGAAACGAACTAAACGGCAAGTCTATAATATGAGTTGGTATTTTATTGTATATGCGAATACTGAGCCCAATAAAAGAGCTATGCGTATTGTACAAACGAAAATACGGAACACATCATTTATGTCTATTTCTAGTATTGATATTGTGTATGTCACTATTCATTTTATAAGAATTTATATTTAGTCTTACATGCATAACACTGGCATAAATATATTGTGACGCTACAGTAAGAATACCAATAGTTAAAAAAATTTCTTTGAGTGAAACTCTTGTCTTTATATGGTAAATGGCCTTAACTGCCCGTTTCTGCAATATAAAAATATTTTTGATATAGGCAGCTCTACCCCATAACAATATGCCATATGACATAACACTATGAAAATAACTAAAATAAATCAATCTAGCCGTATCGACATCGGTCAACCTACGAACTTCTTAACGGCATAAGCAGCTGAGCTAAGTTTCCCTGAGAGATATGTAACATGCGCACCCCATTGTAACTTCGAATCAAGTGTTAATCCTAGAAATAATGTGGACTCAGTTGTTTCGAGTACATCGTCATTTAAAACTATGTTAGGACCAAGGTTTCTGACATTAGGCAGAGCAAACTTAACTCATTTTACTTTTTTGGCGTTCAGTACTAGATTGTTTATATTAAACCATTTAGTCACTTGACCAGGTAGCTAATATCATACATCAAAAACTTGCACAAAAATACAATTTCATAGATTCCATAACAGCATACTACAAATACAAACCTAAAACTGTTCTCGAAAATTCTACAACCAAATTATATTTCGACCAAGCCGTTCTTACTGAACGTACCGTCCATTACAATAGACCTGACATCACTCTAATAAACAAAATTACCAAGACAGGATATCTCATAGACATTGTCGTACCAAACACACATAACATTCAGAACACTGTAGCAGAAAAGCTAAGTAAATATATTGAACTTAAAGATGAAATTGTACGATTATGGATCCTACAAAAAGTAACGATTATACCGATTGTTATTTCAACAATAGGAGTAAGTCCAAAACAATTACACCAATACCTTAAGATTTTAGATTTACCACCACACAGCTATCACCTATTGCAAAAAGCACTGATACTCAGCACCTGTAGATTAGTAAGAAAATTTCTTCAGTGCGAACCGGACAGTACCCAACCCCTAACAAATAATGACATCGCCCACACATCACAAGCACACACACAACATGTCTGATGTTCACTTGGCTTAGGCCCGTGCCATCAGCCTATCACCAGATATTTCCGAGTACATAAAATAAAAAACATGATAATGCTAGTGAGTGCCTTGGATTCACTATTGTCAATCTATTTTGACAATAGTGAAAATCTCAGCGATACACAGTCAATCCTGTATTGTGCGGATGTTACGGCATGTCGAGTAGTGGAAGTTAAATTTCCTGTAGATAATACCGCTACTTGACGGTCCGTTATGGTGCCAGTATGTCAACACAGGATTGAGAGTCGTATCGCTGAGACTAGGGCACTCATTGGCAAGCTGTCTTCTTTTAGAGCCGGTAATACACGACCGAGAGTGATGCGCTTTGTGACTCGGGCCTTCGCGGGAACTGGTATCAGTTCCCAAGATTATTTGTCTCGAGTTACAGAGCGCATCGACTTTCTAAAACAAAAGCTTTATGCATGAGCAAACCGTATTCGGCGATATAAAAAAGAGTAGATCGATATTGCCTGAATCGCACATTCCAGAGAGACGAAAAGTGTGTGTACCGGGGATGGGAGCACCCTGATTCCTCGGCCAGTAATGGTGATGGGTGTCGACCAAATGATGATGCCACTGTTACATTTTGGCGCAGCATCTGGTCGATGCCCGTCAACCATGAAGAGGGTGATTGGATTGGGGTTGTTGAGCGAGCATGTGAACAAATTCCGTCTATGGAGCCAATAAATATAACAACAGACGACATAGCCAGAGCAGGCCGTCCGTTATAAAATTGGAAGTCAGCGGGACCGGACGGACTGCACAATTTTTGGCTTAAATGGCTCCGAAGTTCGCATGCTTGCTTAGCATCTCAATTTCAATCATCATTGGAATCAGGGTCGCTGCCTGATTTTTTAACATCCGGCATTACACACCTACTTTATAAGTCTGGTAGTACCACGGACCCCAAGAATTATAGGGCAGTTACGTGCTTACCAACTTTATATAAACTTCTTACATCCATTTTGAAAACGAAATTATCTAGACATATATTTGATAATTCAATTTTATCTGTTTCTCAAAATGGATGTAAGAGTGGGGCTCGTGGTACTAAAGAGCTCCTGCTGATAGACATGGCCATTAGCCAACAGGTGCGCCGTAACCGGAAGAATCTATCGACATCCTGGATAGATTACAAAAAAGCATACGGCTCTGTGCCTCATGCGTGGCTTTTGAGGGTGCTAGAGTTGTACAAAGTAGATGCAACTCTATGCACCTTCTTAAAGGCATGTATGGGACAATGGAGGACCGTATTGCGCTATCCAGGGTGTCGAGCGACCTTGGGTTGCGGCGCTCCCATAATGATCGAGCGAGGTATATTCCAGGGCGACAGACTGAGTCCTTTGTGGTTTTGCCTGGCCCTGAATCCCCTAAGTACCTTATTAGAGGCTTCAGGGCTAGGCTATCAGTTGAGGAGAAGAGGTCATGTTACATCTCACCTCCTTTTCATGGATGACCTAAAATTATTTGCCCCCAACAAATTCCAACTGACTGCATTACTTAAGGTAACCGAAACCTTTAGTAATTCTATCAGGATGGAATTTGGTGTGGATAAATGTGCGGTCATGCATGTGAAGAGAGGCAGGATTATGGAATCTGCTGGGATACAACTCTCAGATTCCATACAATTTAGATCCCTCTCCCCAACTGAGACCTACAAATACCTGGGTATGTCGCAGTCTTTGAATATTTCTGAGACTGACATGAAACAGACGTTGCAGGCTCGGTTCTTTGGCCGCCTGAGAAAAGTACTTAACAGTCTTTTATCAGGTGGCAACAAGGTGCGGGCCTGCAACGGGTGGGCCATGCCAGTCCTAATGTATTCCTTCGGCATACTCAGGTGGACTCAGACTGAACTAGATGCCCTGGATAGAAAAGTCCGTTCAATGCTGACTGCATCTCGTATGCATCATTCACGCTCGTCGGTAATGAGACTGTACATCTCTCGGAAATGTGGGGGTCGAGGCTTTTTATGTGCTAAGACCCTCCACAATCGCGAGGTGTGCAACCTCAGAGATTATTTTCTGCAGATGAGTGTGGATGTGCACCGCGATGTAGTCACAATTGATACCGGACTTACCCCGCTCGCTCTGGCTAAAGGGAACTGGCACAAACCTGCAGTACTTAGTACTGAGGACCGACGAGAAGTATGGAGGGGGAAGGAGCTGCATGGATGATTCTACCGGGCCTTAAATGGGCTCGATGTAAATTTTGAAGCTTCTATCTCCTGGCTGCGATTCGGTGATCTCTTTGGAGAAACCGAAGGTTTTGTCTTTGCAATTATGGACGAAGTTGTCATGACAAACAACTACCGGAAGTATATTCTGAGGGATGGGACGGTTGACATACGTCAGGCGTGTTACCAACCCGGGGAATCCCTCAGGCATATAGTGTCCGGCTGTTCGAGTCTTGCCAACGGTCAGTATTTGCACAGACACAACCAAGTGGCCAGGAAAAACCATCAGTAACTAGCCCTTAAATATAATCTAGTTGGTTCAGAGGTACCGTACTACAGATATGTGCCCGACCTAGTTTTCGAGAATGGTCGTGCATTGTTGTACTGGGATCGGTCTATCATTACAGACAGGACTATTTTAGCCAATAAGCCTGATATTGTAGTGAAAGACCGAGCAGAGCGACTCGCAATGATAATCGATATCACCATACCGCATGACGGCAATCTCGTGAAGGCAGAAAAAGAGAAGGAGATTAAATATGTAGACCTAGCTCACGAGATTGTTGACATGTGGGATGTGGATTCAGCTATCATTGTGCCGATAGTCGTGTCGGTAAATGGGCTAATCGCCAAGTGCCTCAATCAACACTTAAAGAGGCTCGCACTGGGCAGCTGGATCAAATCCTTGATTCAGGAGGCAGTTCTTCTCGACACGGCACGCATTGTGAGGCAGTTCCTGTCTCTGAGGCCCTTTTTTTTTTACGAAGTGGAAATCCCTTCGGATCTTCGACTCTTGGGGAAATGAGAGCCGGAGTATGTGGTGTAACCACTAAAAACCACCTCGACTTTCTCATGTACCCGTGTGTCGGAGGGTAGGGAATCGCATAAGCATTCGTCACTACCCCCCGACGGGTATTGGCCCGCCAGATAGTCAGGCGGGCCCCGAACAAAACCCCCTTGGCGGCGGAATAAGGTGTTGGGCTCCGCCGTCAAAACACCCAGCGGCCGCAGAGGATAGGGAGGACGGCAATGCAACACCGCATCTCCTCTTCCTCTGCGGCCCCACCGCGACGCATCGAATGGTGCGCCCCCATTTGGTCGCGGGAGATAGGGCGCGCGGCAACGCAACACCGACACGCCTCTCCTCCCGCGACCGCGCCCGACTGCGAGGGACAGACAGAGCTGTCCCCCACACCCGCACCGTTGGACGCATCCTGCGCAGGCCCCTTTAAGCCCACGTCCAATCTGGGATCTCTCTTAGCTTCACCGCGGGTGTCCAATCCACGGTTACTGAGCCCCCCATCACGACAAGGTGGAGATCCTACGGGGGGGGGGGTCTCTGAGGCCCTAACCACCGGTGGCTTGGTCCCTGTACCCGATACCGGCGGCTCTCCGTGGTCCCTTTTATATTTTTAATTTTTTTTTTTATGTTGTTTATAAATATAAAATGAATTATGAGAAGTATGATAAATAAAGTGAATAATAATAATAAAATAAACCCCTGATAAACCCCTCTGGGGGAGCCGTTATCTCATTATGAGACTAACGCAATCTCAGAGGGCAGAGTAACAGCTTTCAAACATCACCTTCATCGTGTAATATAAACAAAAAATGTATTACAAGATGAAAAGAAAGCTTACAACAGCAGGGCAGCTTTGTGGCGAGCTGAATGTGTGTGGCGACACTGCGGTCCCGAATGCTTCAGAGAGTCGGTCAGGGCCTCGTCTCCAGCTTGCCTTTATTGGCTGGCCGGAGTGGATTTCCAAGAGTGCCCGCAGGACTCTCAACTCTGGCTTGCCTTGGTTGGCCGGCCAGAGAGAAGCCGCAATAGCTATTAGCTCGGGGGTGGAAGTGTCATTCTCAAGGGCGTAACTACGGGGAAACCCGTTCCGGGCCTCCGTTGTCACGAGGCTCGCGATCGTGAAACCGGTGCCGCACCGCTCGACACCCCTAGCCACTCGCATCGGTGTTGCCCTCTGGCTGCCTTTATGGCAGAGTTTGTTTGCTTTGGGTGGCTGTTTAGAGAGGGCTCATCTAGTGAGTTGGAAGGTCACCACCTGCCACGCGGACGGATGCTTTATGAGTATCACTGGCAGGTGCCGTTTGTTATCCATAGTATCATTATTACCAGTCCATTTAACACCCATCCCCATAAACTAGTAAATTAGATTCCACATCATTGCAATAGTCCTACATTTGCTGCGGCTAGTCCATAGCTGTACTCAGTAGTGCAGTTGTGGAGGCTCCGCGGCATGTGTCCCATCCCATTTTAGATTAAAACTCTCTACGGGCCTCTGCACGTTGAATCCATATCCCCGTGTAAGCCTCCCAAAGGACCGGTTATTATTCTGACACCAAAGTTAGAAGAATAGCCGTGAGTAAAGAGAAACATAATAATAATAACTGGCAACACTCGAAGTCAACAGACAAAATTTTTCTTAGCTAATTTTGTATTGTTTTATTTTAATATTTTTGAGGCTATATACTTTATGTATTACATACGTGATAAACGCAATAATTGTAGAAATTAATAATATCACAAACTTCTTTAAAAATCAAAAAGAAAAACACAATTTAAATATCAAGAAACCAAAATGACATCAAATGTCAAATATGTAAACAAAGCAAATAAAGTAAATACGAAAACCACTAAGAAAAAATGTTGACTAGAGCCAGAGCAGCGGCACAAATAAGACCCCCGGACTCGTCACTCAGCTCCACCTCGCAGCCGCCGGCGCCAGCAGTGCCGGCCATTGCTGAGGCGCCGAGCTCATCGAGTGATGAGTATTTTTCCCCGCCGACGACTCCAACACCAGCGCGCCGCCGGGGAAGAGGCCGGCCACCGTCACGCTTGGGACCCCGAGACCCACCAGTTTCGAACAGGGCCCCCGCTGCCGGTGGTGATGTGCGCCGCATGAGATGGACTCAATCGATGAATGAGAACGTCATGCGGGCATATTTTGTGGCTACAGAGGGAGGAACCAATCTTACGGCGTACCGTGACCGCTTACTGCCTCTGTTTCAGGCCTTGGAACCGGCTGTTAACGTTTCGGCACAGCGACTGTCGGATCAAGTGCGAGCCATTCAACGCTGCCGCCTGTTGGATGACGACGCACTTGAGAGGCTTCGCTCAGACTTGCGAGTTATCCCTGAAATCACACCCTCCACACGCAATACGGCTCCAATAGTGCACGCCTCACTCAGGGCCAAGAAGAAGGTGAGGAACTGATGTACAGGGATATACTAGTAAGTACCCAATGCATTGATAAACTAAGGAGTACTTTGGAGTGCGCCATTGGGGAATATCGGTATGCTACATTAGAAAGCAGACCCCGGCTGCCGCGTTTACCCACGCATAGGAAAAATATAGCGCTTGTGTGTGCCCTGGATTCACTATTGCCTACTTACCTAGACACTAGTGAAAATCTTAGTGATACACACTCAATTCTATACTGAGCTGCCGTAGCGGCGTGTGGAGTAGCTAATATTAAAATACCAAGCGGTATTACTATTGCTCCTCGAGATGCCGTTCCGGCTTGGCAGCGGAGAATTGAGCGTCGTATTGCTGAGACCAGGGCACTCATAGGCAAGCTAATCTGCTTCAGGTCGGGCAATACCCGCCCAAGAGTGATGCGTTTTGTGAGTCGGGCGTTTAAGAGGACAGGACTTTGTCCTCAAGAATATCCGTCACGGGTCACAGAACGCATCGACTTCCTGAAGCAGAAAATCTATGCGTGGGCGAATCGCATCAGGCGGTACAAAAAAAGAATTGACCGATATTCCCAAAATCGCGCATTCCAAAGAGATGAGAAGCTGGTTTATAGGAATTGGGAGCGACCTGAACCAAGTGTGGATGATGGGCGTCGACCAGATGATGCGAACACGATTGCGTTCTGGCGCAATTTATGGTCGACTCCCGTCAGCCATACAGAGGGTGACTGGATTAGGGATATTGAGCGATCATGTGAGGTAATACCTCACATGGAGCCTGTAGCCATAGACGCCAGCGATGTAAATTGTGCAGTCCGCCCGTTAGCCAATTGAAAATCTGCGGGCCCGGACGGGTTGCACAATTTCTGGTTAAAATGGCTACGCAGTGCACATGCTCGCTTGGCATCCCAATTCCAGTCATCGCTGGACTCAGGATCGCTGCCAAGTTTTATGACAACTGGCGTAACTCACCTGCTCTTTAAGTCTGGTAGTACCACGGAGCCTACGAACTATAGGCCTATAACTTGCCTGCCTACAGTTTATAAAGTTTTTACATCCATTTTGAGAACAAAACTGGCACTACACATATTCAACAATAATATCTTATCTGAGTCTCAAAATGGATGTAGAAGCCGGGCACGTGGTACTAAGGAGCTACTCCTTATCGACATGGCCATAAGCCAACAGGTGCGCCGTAGTCGAAAGAATCTGGCGACATGCTGGATAGACTATAAGAAGGCCTATGACTCTGTGCCACATACGTGGCTTTTGAGGGTGCTAGAGTTGTACAAAGTAGATGCAACTCTATGCACCCTCTTGAGGGCATGTATTGGGCAGTGGATTACGGTGCTTCGCTATCCAGGGTGTCGACAGCCTTGCGGGTATGGCGTACCTATAAAGATCAAACGGGGTATTTTCCAAGGCGACAGTTTGAGTCCACTATGGTTTACCTAGCACTGAACCCGCTGAGCACTTTGCTCGAAAGTTCAGGGCTAGGCTATCGGTTGCAGACTCGAGGTCAGGTTATTTCTCACCTCCTTTTCATGGATGACCTCAAACTATTTGCCCCCACTGACCTCCAATTAACTGAGTTACTAAAGATAACTGAAAGCTTTAGTAATTCAATTAAGATGGAGTTCGGTGTGGATAAATGTGCGGTCATGCATGTAAAGCGAGGCAGGAGTGTGGAATCTGATGGTGTAGAGCTCTCAGATTTCACACAACTTAGATCTCTCTCTGCAACGGAAACCTACAAATATCTGGGTATGTCGTAGGCATTAGGCATTGATGACGCTGGCATGAAACAGGCGTTGCAGGCACGTTTCTTTGGCTGCCTGAAGAAAGTCTTAAAAAGCTTTTTATCGGGCGGAAATAAGGTGCGTGCCTGTAACGGTTGGGCCATGCCCGTCTTAATGTACTCCTTCGGCATACTCAGATGGACTCAAACAGAAGTGGACGCCTTGGATAGGAAAGTTTCGCTGTCTACTCACCACATACCGGATGTATCACCCGCGTTCGTCGGTGATGAGATTGTACATCCCACCCATCATCGAGTGAGGGTCGTGGCTTTCTAAGTGCCAAGACCCTCCACAATCGCGAGGTGTGCAATCTCAGAGAATACTTTCTAAACACTGACGCGGGTGTGCACCGAGATGTGGTCGCTGTGAACAGAGGGCTTACCCCCCTGGGTCTGGCCAAGGAGAACTGGCGCAAACCTGCCGTACTTGGTGTAGAGGAGCGCAGGGAAGTATGGAAAGGTAAAGAGCTGCATGGACGTTTTTACCGGGCCTTGCATGGGCCCTACGTAGATTTTCCAGCGTCAGTGTCCTGGCTGCGTTTTAGCGATCTTTTCAACGAAACAGAAGGTTTTGTCTTTGCGATTATGGACGAAGTTGTCATGACGAACAACTACCGGAAGTATATTCTGAGGGATGGGACGGTCGACATATGTCGGGCATGTCACCAGCCTGGTGAGTCGCTCAGACATATAGTATCCGGTTGTTCTCGTCTTGCCAACGGTGAATATTTGCATAGACACAACCAAGTAGCCAGGATTGTCCACCAGCAACTTGCCTTAAAGTACCATCTTGTCGACTCTGAAATACCGTACTACAGGTATGTACCCGACCCAGTTCTTGAAAATGGTCATGCTACTCTGTATTGGGATTGGTCTATCATTACTGACAGAACTATTGCGGCTAACAAGCCGGACATAGTGGTGATAATAAAAAAGGCGTTCTAATCGGTCGATTAGAGCGCCTTGCAATGATCATAGACTTCACCATACCCCATGACGAGAATCTCGTGAAAGCCGAAAAAGATAAACAAATTAAGTATTTGGACCTGGCTCACGAGATTGTCGACATGTGGGATGTTGGCTCGGCGATCATTGTACCGATAGTCGTGACCGTAAATGGTCTTATTGCCAACAGCCTCGACCACCACCTCAAGAGGCTCTCGTTAGACGGCTGGATCAAGTCCTCTATACAGAAGGCAGTATTGCTGAACACGACACGTATCGTACGGAGGTTCCTTTCTCTAGAGCCCTAACCACCGGTAGCTTGGTCCCTGTGCCCGATGCCGGTGGGTCTCCGAGGTCCCATTTTATATATTTAGTTTTATATTTTTATTATTTATTAAGTATATAAAATGAGATGTATGAGAAAGAAAAGAAATAAACGGAATAATAATAATAGTACAAGAACTCCTTTTATGATAAATATTATAATAAATACAGAAACCATAAAATATATATAAGAAACTTATCTGCAAAAATATTGAGCAGATGACATCTAGTGTCAAAAAAAACCCAAACAAAACATTTATAAACAAGAGATATAAACAAATAAAATAACTCGAAAATGTTGACGAGAGCAGCTGCTGCACGCCTGAGATCCCCGGACTTGTCGCTCAGCTCCGCCTCGCAGCCGCCGGCACCTGCACCAGCGTCGTTGGCGAGTGTTGAGGCGTCGAGCACATCGAGCGACGAGTATTTCTCTCCGCCGACGTCGCCACCACCTGTACGTCGGCGAGGGAGAGGCCGGCCACCGACACGCTTGGGACCCCGAGACCCACCGGTCTCGAACAGGGCCCCCGCTACCGGTGGTGATGTGCACCGCATGAGATGAACTAGTTCAATAAGTCTCCCCATCACTTTTCCATTGCGAACTCGGACTGCGGTTGCACAACTGCAACAGGTTGATGTCGCCGATGAAGAGATAGATGACGAGACTTCTCATGTAAGTACCCAGTGCAACAATCAGTTAAGGAGTGCTTTGGAATGTGCTATTGCGGAATACCGATCCATGGACCCAAATGTTCGGCCTATAGCGCCGGTTTATAGCGCTGGTGAGTGCCCTAGATGCATTACTACCAATTTATTTTGAGAATAGTGAAAATCTCGGCGATACACACTCAATCCTGTATTGTGCGGCGATATCGGCGTATCGAGTAGCGGGGGTTAAATTTAATGTAAATAATACCGCTATTCGACAGACCGCTGCTGTGCCAGGTTGGCAACGTAGGATTGAGCGTCGTATCGCTGAGACTAGGGCACTCATTGGCAAGCTTTCTTGTTTTAGGATGGGCAATACCCGACCGAGAGTGATGCGCTTTGTAACTCGAGCCTTTGCGGGAACTAATATCAGTTCCCAAGATTATTTATCTCGGGTTACAGAGCGCATCGACACCCTAAAACAAAAACTCTATGCATGGGCAAACCGTATAAGGCGATACAAAAAAAGAGTGGATCGGTATTGCCTGAATCGCACATTCCAGAGAGACGAGAGGTGGGTGTACAGAAGATGGGAGCGACCCGATTCCACGGCCGGTGACGCTGATGGGGGTCGACCGGATGATGATGCTACTAATACATTTTGGCGCAGCATCTGGTCGACGCCTGTCAGCCACACGGAGAGTCATTGGATTGGGACTGTTGAGCGAGTATGCGAACAAATACCAACAATGAAGCCAATATCAATAACATATGATGATATAGCTAGTGCAGTCCGTTCGTTACCAAACTGGAAATCAGCGGGACCGGACAGGCTGCACAATTTTTGGCTCAAATGGCTCCGTAGTTCGCATACTTGCTTAGCATCTCAATTCCAATCATCACTGGAATCGGGGTCGCTACCAGATTTTCTAACATCTGGCGTCACTCACCTACTCCATAAGTCTGGTAGTGCCACGGACCCTAAGAATTACAGGCCGATAACCAGTTTTCCAACAATATTTAAACTCCTTACACCCATTTTGAGAACGAAATTGTCGAAACATATAGCTGATAATTCTATTTTACCTGTTTCTCAAAATGGATGTAGGAGTGGGGCCCGTGGCACTAAAGAACTCCTGCTGATAGACATGGCCATTAGCCAGCAGGTGCGCCGTAACCGAAAGAATCTATTGACATGCTGGATAGATTACAAGAAGGCTTACGACTCCGTGCCACATACATGGCTTTTGAGGGTGCTGGAGTTGTATAAAGTAGATACAACTCTATGCACCTTTTTAAGGTCATGTATGGGGCAATGGAGGACCGTACTGTGCTATCCAGGGTGTCGATCGAGTTTGGGTTGCAGTGCTCCAATAAGGATCGAGCGAGGTATATTCCAGCGCGATAGTTTGAGTCCTTTGTGGTTTTGTCTGGCCCTGAACCCCCTAAGTATCTTGTTAAGGAGAGGAGGTCATGTTACATCTCACCTCCTTTTCATGAATGACCTGAAATTATTTGCCCCCAACAGTTTCCAACTGACAGCATTACTTAAGGTAACCGAAGCCTTTAGTAATTCTATCAGGATGGAATTTGGTGTGGATAAATGTGCGGTCATGCATGTGAAGAGAGGCAGGATTATGGAATCTGCAGGGATACAACTCTCAGATTCCATACAACTTAGAGCCCTCTCCCTAACCGAGACCTACAAATACCTGGGTATGTCGCAGTCTTTGAATATTGCTGAGACTGACATGAAACAGACGTTGCAGGCTCGTTTCTTTGGCCGCCTGAAAAAAGTACTTAACAGTCTTTTATCAGGTGGCAACAAGGTGCGGGCCTGCAACGGGTGGGCCATGCCAGTCCTAATGTATTCCTTCGGCATACTCAGGTGGGCCCAGACGGAACTCGATGCCCTGGATAGAAAAGTCCGTTCAATGTTGACTGCATCTCGGATGCATCATCCACGCTCGTCGGTGATGAGGTTGTACATCCCACGGAAATGTGGGGGTCGAGGCTTTTTATGTGCAAAGACCCTCCATAACCGCGAGCTGTACAACCTCAGAGAATATTTTCTGGGAATGAACGTGGATGTGCATCGCGATGTAGTTGCCGTTGATACAGGACTTACCCCGCTCGCTCTGGCTAAAAAGAACTGGCACAAACCTGCAGTACTTAGTACTGACGACCGAAGAGAAATATGGAAGGGCAAGGAGCTGCATGGACGGTTCTATAGAGCTTTACATGACTCAGACGTCAATTTTAAAGCTTCTATAGCCTGGTTACGTTTTAGTGATCTCTTTGGAGAAACCGAAGGTTTTGTCTTTGCAATTATGGACGAAGTTGTCATGACAAACAACTACCGAAAGTATATACTGAGGGATGGTACGGTTGACATATGTCGGGCGAGTCACCGGCCCGGGGAATCTCTCAGGCATATAGTATCCGGTTGTTCGAGTCTTGCCAATGGTCAGTATTTGCACAGACACAACCAAGTGGCCAGGATAATCCATCAGCAACTAGCCCTTAAATATGATCTCATTGGTTCTGAGGTACCGTACTACAGATATGTGCCCGACCCAGTTCTCGAAAATGGTCGTGCATTGTTGTACTGGGATCGGTCTATCATTACAGACAGGACTATTGTAGCCAATAAGCCTGATATTGTAGTGATAGACCGAGCAGAGCGACTCGCAATAATAATCGATATCACCATACCGCATGACAGCAATCTCGTGAAAGCAGAAAAAGAGAAAGAGATTAAATATTTGTACCTAGCTCACGAGATTGTTGACATGTGGGATGTGGATTCGGCGATAATTGTGCCGATAGTCGTGTCGGTGAATGGATTAATCGCCAAGAGCCTCGACCAACACCCAAAGAGGCTCACACTAGACAGCTGGATCAAGTCTTTGATTCAGAAGGCAGTTCTTCTCGACACGGCGTGCATCGTGAGGAAGTTCCTGTCTCTGAGGCCCTAACCACCGGTGGCTTGGTCCCTGTACCCGACACTGGTGGGTCTCCGTGGTCCCTTTTATATTTTTAAATGTACTTTTTCTAATTGTACTTTAATAATATAAAAGTGTGCAAAGTGAAGAATAATAAATGAAGTGAATAATAATAATATATAGACACTAGTGAAAATCTTAGTGATACACACTCAATTCTATACTGCGCGGCCGTAGCGGCGTGTCGAGTAGTTAATATTAAAATACAAAGCAGTATTACTATTGTTCCTCGGGATGCCGTTCCGGCTTGGCAGCGTAGAATTGAGCGTCGTATTGCTGAGACCAGGGCATTCATAGGCAAGCTAATCTGCTTCAGGTCGGGCAATACCCGCCCGAGAGTGATGCGTTTTGTGAGTCGGGCGTTTAAAGGGACAGGACTTTGTCCTCAAGAATATCCGTCACGAGTCACAGAACGCATCGACTTCCTGGAGCAGAAAATTTATGCGTGGGTGATTCGCATCAAGCGGTACAAAAAAAGGATTGACCGATATTCCCGAAATCACGCATTCCAAAGAGATGACAAGCTGGTTTATAGGAATTGGGAGCGACCTGAACCAGGTGTGGATGATGGGCGTCGACCAGATGATGCAGACACAATTGCGTTCTGTCGCAGTTTATGGTCGACTCCCGTCAGCCATACAGAGGGTGACTGGATTAGGGATGTTGAGCGATCATGTGAGGTAATACCTCAAATGGAGCCTGTAGCCATAGACGCCAGCGATGTAAATTGTGCAGTCCGTCCGTTAGCAAATTGGAAATCTGCGGGACCGGATGGGTTGCACAATTTCTGGTTAAAATGGCTACGCAGTGCACATGTTCGCTTGGCATCCCAATTCCAGTCATCTCTGGACTCAGGATCGCTGCCAACTTTTATGACAACTGGCGTAACTCACCTGCTCTTCAAGTCTGGTAGTACCACGGAGCCTACGAACTATAGGCCTATAACTTGCCTGCCTACAGTTTATAAAGTTTTTACATCCATTTTGAGAACAAAATTGACATTACACATATTCAATAATAAAATCTTATCTGAATCTCAAAATGGATGTAGAAGCCGGGCACGTGGTACTAAGGAGCTACTCCTTATCGACATGGCCATTAGCCACCAGGTGCACCGTAGTTGAAAGAATCTGGCGACATACTGAATAGACTATAAGAAGGCCTATGACTCTGTGCCACATATGTGGCTCTTGAGGGTGCTGGAGTTGTACAAAGTAGATGCAACTCTATGCGCCCTCTTAAGGGGATGTATGGGGCAGTTGAGTACGGTGCTTCGCTATCTAGGGTGTCGACAGCCTTGCGGGTATGGCGTACCTATAAAGATCAAGCGAGGTATTTTCCAGGGCGACAGTTTGAATCCACTATGGTTTTGTCTAGCACTTTGCTCGAAAGTTCAGGACTAGGCTATCGATGGCAAAGTAGAGGTCAGGTTATTTCTCATCTCCTTTTCATGGATGACCTAAAATTATTTGCCCCCACTGACCTCCAGTTAACTGAGTTACTAAAGACAACTGAAAATTTTAGTAATTCAATTAAGATGGAGTTCGGTGTGGATAAATGTGCGGTCATGCATGTAAAGCGTGGCAGGAGTGTGGAATCTGATAGTATAATGCTTTCAGATTTCACACAACTTAGATCTCTCTCTGCAACCGAAACCTACAAATGTCTGGGTATGTCGTAGGCATTAGGCATTGATGACGCGGGCATGAAACAGGCGTTACAGGTACGTTTCTTTGGCCGCCTGAAGAAAATCTTAAAAAGCTTTTTATCAGGCGGAAATATGGTACGTGCCTATAACGGTTGGGCCATGCCGGTCTTAATGTACTCCTTCGGCATACTCAGATGGACTCAAACAGAATTGGACGCCTTGGATCGGAAAGTTCGCTGTCTACTCACGACATACTGGATGCATCACCCGCGTTCGTCTGTGATGAGATTGTACATCCCACCCATCATCGAGTGAGGGTCGTGGCTTCCTAAGTGCCAAGACCCTCCACAATCGCGAGGTGTGCAATCTCAGAGAATACTTTCTAAACACTGACGCGGGTATGCACCGAGATGTGGTCGCTGTAGACAGTGGGCTTACCCCGCTGGGTCTGGCGAAAGAGAACTGGCGCAAACCTGTCGTACTTGGTGTAGAAGAGCGCAGGGAGGTATGGAAAGGTAAAGAGCTGCATGGACGATTTTACCGGGCCTTGCATGGGCCCGACAAATACTTTTCAGCATCAGTGTCCTCGCTGCGTTTTGGCGATCTTTTCACCGAAACAGAAGGTTTTTTGTTTGCAATTTTGGTCGAAGTTATCATGACGAACAACTACCGGAAGTATATTCTGAGGGATGGGACGGTCGACATATGTCGGGCATGTCACCAGCCTGGTGATTCGCTCAGACATATAGTATCCGGTTGTTCTCGTCTTGCCAACGGCGAGTATTTGCATAGACACAACCAAGTAGCCAGGATTGTCCACCAGCAACTTGCCTTAAAGTACCAACTTATCGACTCTGAAATACCGTACTACAGGGGCCCAATTCTGCTAATTATATTTGTTCAAAATGCAGTTTCGATATGATGTCAGTGCCATATTTACGTCATAATGGTATTCTCCTAAATTAAGAGACATTGAAATGATATTGCGAATATATTGAGGGTTGAACAATACATAAACGGTATTCTGCTAAATATATTTTTGTACAAAGACAAACGTCAAACTGTAAATACACATATTCAAAACACCCACATTTTAAATGTTCGATTTCAAATCGTACGTAACATTATTGAGTATCAAAAAATCTCTCACAATCCAACGAATAAATTCATTTACTAAAATGGTACTGGTTAGTATTATAGACTGCCATATTGCACTGCTAGGTAGTATCATCTGTATATATAAAATTCATTCACAATTCCCTGACTAACAGTAATACACAGCCGAATCTACTGGGCACAAGATGCAAAAAATTGGCATGTACGTTCCTCGAGGACCGTATGCTGCACCCTAACGGTCCCTGACTAAGAAGAGATTTCCCGAAACATCTACCAGATCGTAAGGAACTGTTAATTTGAAATAAAATGTGAGAGCGTACTTGCGGGCATATAACATAAAAAACAAATCATAGGCAACGCTGTAACATCAAATTACCATCAATAAAGTTAATTATTTCATTAATGGCAATACCTACTCATGTCAGGATATTTGACATTAAATTGAATATATCGAAATTAGAATAGAATGACATTGTGTAGCAGAATACCGATTTTGAGTCAATTCAAAATATAATCTCATTCCATTCAAAATATGATGTCGATGTCATCTAAAATAGCAGAATCGGGCCCCAGGTATGTGCCCGACCCAGTTCTTGAAAATGGTCGTGCTACTCTGTATTGGGATCGGTCTATCATTACTGACAGAACTATTTTGGCTAACAAGCCGGACATAGTGGTGATAGACCGATTAGAGCGCCGTGCAATGATCATCGACGTCACCATACCCCATGACGAGAATCTCGTGAAAGCCGAAAAAGATAAACAAATGAAATATTTGGACCTGGCTCACGAGATTGTTGAGATGTGGGATGTTGACTCAGCGATCATTGATCAGTTGTGTGTGTTGATAGTCGTGACCGTAAATGGTCTTATTGCCAACAGCCTCGACCACGACGACGACGACGGCTGGATCAAGTCCTCTATACAGAAGGCAGTATTGCTAGACAGGACACGCATCGTACGGAGGTTCCTTTCTCTGGAGCCCTAACCACCGGTAGCTTGGTCCCTGTGCCCGATGCCGATGGGTCTCCGTGGTCCCATTTTATATATTTAATTTATTTTATTGTAATATTTAAGTATGTAAAATGTGATAATGAGAGCAATATTTAATAAACGGAATAATAATAATAATAATCTTGACTTTATCCATGTAGAAGTTATTCTACGTAGACAAAAGCTGCTATTGTGAAGCTTCTGAAAGTCGGAGCAAATGTTAGATTTATATAAAGAACTAGTTTCTTTGAAGAGTTCTGTTGTTATGTTTAGTTGCTGATTTGTTTGAATGCTTTTGGGATTTTAACCCTTTTGAATAGAGTACTGCGCGGTATTATATGTGGTCCTAATGTATCTTTAATTACACGCTGTCTCAGTTGTATTTGGCAAACTAGAAAACTAATTTATTTTTTTGAAATTAACATGATTATTTCGTTGATCAACTTTTAGACGACCGATAAATAATCACTATATGTATAATTGTTCCGTTTAAGGGGTTAGAAGTGCATTAAGAAGAGATTTTCCGAAATACTCACGAGATCGGAAAAGACGGTTTAAATAAAAAATAATGTGTGAGCGTAGCTGCTGTAGGCATCCGTAGTTATACTGAAAGATGAAGAGACTTTGTCTGCAAATAAATTATACAATATATGATTTATCATCATTAATTTGTTGCCTTTGCCTTTTACACCGCAGCCAGAGTCCACTTTCCAGTTTACACAGATTAGCTTTTCTATATTATTTTATTGTGATTATCTAGTACAGAAATCAAGTCCAAGATTCCTCTGATGATTAAGTAATGCCATGAATGTTTGTGTTTCACATGGGCATTGAAAATCTCTTGGGTAGAATACCTAGCTAGGCGTAATAATATGTGGAATGGCGGTCAAAGTGAAGCAGAAGAAATATTAACCACCCAGCAGCAAGATGAATGGACTAGTGCGAGCAGAGCGTGGAGTAAATGGCAAGATAAAGAAAGGAGAGGTCTATATTAAATAAAAGACGAAGTTAGACTGTAGGTGATGCTGATGATGTTAAAAAAGGTATACAGCAGTATATAACATCTACTCAGCAAGGACTGAACTGTTCTAGTTAAAAGCTGACCAAAATATTTTGAGCCAGTTACTCCACACTCAGGTCTGAATAAAAATGAAGTAATACTAAGATTTTCCGAACAGGCAAACTACTATCAAACCTTATTAACCCTCTGAAACCCGCATTTTTTTTACGGTAAGAACTAACAAAGCATTCACACATAGTCGTATCCAACTTCTTAAACACAGAATTAAGCAGTAAACCTCTTGGCAGGGTACACATAAATCCCAATTGTTCCACACGATACTTACTTGACCACACAAGTATTACCTAGAATATTCGGTAACTATCACGACAATCTTATACACATACCCTCTTAATATCAAAAGTATCATGGTAAAGGAAGGAGAAAGGAAATGGAAGAGTATCAATTAAGTACCCAGAATTGGGTAGTCGTTTTATTATTTTTATGAAAAGATAAAAATCAAAACAAGCGCTATATCTCTCAAACCGGTAATTCTAGACCCTTAGATGACGAAGGTGAATTTAGTGCAAATGTTTCAAATGTACCATTCTCCAAGGAATAGGTCAGGAGTAGGTCGAATTACAATCACGAAAAAGAAAAAAATATATGAAAGGCATACAAGCCTTTTGGTCACGGAGCTACAAAAGCCCCTACTTAGGAGAGGTCCTTGAAACCCGACTATCCTCATTTTCTTATAAGACCCAGTTACGTCTCCGATGACAATTTAACATTCTCCAAAGGATTTGGACTCGCTCATTGAGCATTGAAAGGATGCGGAGATCTCTTTAATGTTGCACAAAGTAACTTTACCGGTCGAAGACTAGCGTAATAGGTTTAGATTCGTATTGCCTTGCAAAATTATGAGGGTATCTGAAACACGTTGTAGAGGAAAAGTCTTTTTTTTCCTTATCGTACATAATCAGTATATTATGATATTCAAAAGGAGTATTTATGGTTGATTGTTTTTTTATTAGCGAGGCCTTGGTTGAAAGAATAACCTCTATGTCCATAACAGAGCTAAGGGCATCAAATAAACAATGAGAAAAGGGGACTACAATTATTATTAGGTATAAATCGAAACACGCCTGTGTCAGAAACACTACATATGTATACATAAAAGCAAATATAAATTATTAAATACACCATACTACAATTTACACTTTGGAACTTAAGATGCTTATGTAAAAGTGAGGTAGTTTAAAATAAAAGATAGTTTGTAGGATTTAAAGACTTTAATTCATTAATTAGACTGAAATGAAACATATCTTGTCAAATTATACCTTAAATAGATTTATTTATAGAAAATAATAGTTACGGCACATAATATTAGAGTATAGTATATACGTTACATATGTAAGTTGTGGTTTCAATTACAAGTAATATCTATACTAATATAATAAAGCGAAAGAGTTTGTTTGTTTGTTTGTTTGAACGCGCTAATCTTAGAAACTACCGGTTGGATCTGAAAAACTCTTTTTGTATACGATAGCCCAGTTATTCCGGAAGGCTATAGGCTATATAACATAACGCTTCGACCCTTTGGGGCCGGGCAAAAGGCTAAAAAGGCAAAAAGATAATGTCGGCTAATCTCAGAAACTAGCAGTCGGATTTTAAAAAATGTTATTGCCTATGATAGCCCAATTATTCCGAAAGGCTACAGGCTATATACAATTACGCCACAACTTTTAGAGGCCAGACAAAAATAATAAAATGGTCAAACGAGAAGGGGGAGGGTTGGGTCAAAGGCAAAAAAAGGCTAAACGAATAGGATACCATCTTTATGGGTATAGTTTTCGAGATTTTCGGGACGCTGATTAATAATATGAAATTCATTTAGTGATCAAAGATGGCGGATGGAAAATCAAAGATGGCGGATGAGAAAATGTTAGAAATCAATATGGGTATCGCCTTCGATATTTTATAGGGTGGGGAATCGAAATACAATATCTATTACGTGATCAAAGATGGCGGATGGGAAAATTTAAAAAAATCAATATTGGTATCGTCTACGATGTTAAAAGGGATGGGAAATCCAAATACAAAATCTGTTTCGTGATTCAAGATGGTGGATGGGAAACATTTTAGAAATCAATATGGATATCGTCTCTGATGATATAGGGGATGGAGAATCCAAATACAACATCTATTTCGTGATCAAAGATGGTGGACAGGAAATCAAAGGTGGCGGACAGGATTTTTTTTAAAGTCGATATGGGTATCGTCTCCGATATTTTAAGGAATGGGAAATTAAAAAATACCATCTATTGCGTGATCAAAGACGGTGGATGGGAAATTTAAAAAATCAATATGGGTATCGTCTCCGATGTTTAAAGGGATGGGGAATCCAAATACAACATCTATTTCGTGATTCAAGATGGCGGATGGGAAATCAAAGATGGCGGATGGGAAAAATTTTAATAATCAATATGGGTATCGTCTCTGATGATTTAAGGCATGGCTCAAATTTTCATTGGTGATGATGATAATCATGTTGTTTATGATGGACATCAAGTAGCAGAGGAAGTAACCAACAACATTGATTGTACAAATAAGACATGTTGCTCAGATGATAATCATGTTGTTTATGATGAACATCAAGTAGCAGAGGAAGTAACCAACAACATTGATTGTACAAATAAGACATGTTGCACAGATGATAATCATGTTGATGATGAAAAGCAAGTAGTAGATAATGTCACCAACAACATTGATTGTGCAAATGAGCAAAGTGATGATAGTTGGGCAAATGAGCAAAGCGATGATAGTGACAACAGTATTTATTGTGGTGCTGAAGAGCATGATGAAACATTTGAACCCTCTCAAAAAATTGATCTGACAAACATAGGTAGATCAAATGTAACTTTGAGACCAAAAAGAAACCAATTGGAAGCAAATGTGGTGGAATAAAAAATTCCTTTGTCTTATAAGGAAGCCATCAACAGTAAGGAATGTCAGTTGTGGCTAGAAGCAATAAATCAAGAACTAGAAGCTCATGAGGTGAACCACACCTGGAGATTTGTTGAAAGACAAAATCACAGAACCATAACTTCAAAATGGGTCTTCAGTATCAAAAGAAATGACGATGGTAAACAAGACAGATATAAAGTTAGAATTTGTGCTCGTGGTTTCACATAAATAGAAGGAGTAGACTTCTATGAAATTTTTTCACCTACTACAAGATATGAGTCTATCAGAATATTACTCTCCATCTCTGCTGAATATAACTGGATCATTAGACAGTTAGATGTCAAAACTGCCTTTTTATATGGCGACTTAGAAGAAGATACTTTTATGGAAATTCCAGATGGGGTAAAAGCACCTACAAATAAAATATGTAAACTGAACAAATCCCTTTATGGATTAAAACAAGCATCTCGGTGCTGGAACAAGAAGTTCAGTAACTTTTTATTGTAGTTTGGATTTATTCAGTCACAAGCTGACAATTGTGTATTTGTGGGTAATTTCCATGGCATGAAAGCGTTATTAGTTTTATATGTTGACGATGCTTTAATTATGTCAGAATCAAACATAATTTTGGATCAAATAATAAGTTATTTGAAACAAGGCTTTAATATTAGAGAGCTAAAATTAAATCGTTTTGTCGGTTTAGAAATTATAAAATCTAATAACGCTATGTATGTACATCAAAAACAATATATTGAGCAGTTGATAAATAAATTAAACATGTGTAATGCAAATCCCAGCAATACACTAATTGATGTAAATGTTCAAATGAGTAGAAATGTTGAAGATGAACATATAAATTTTCCTTATAGAGAAGTTATAGGATCTTTGTTTGTTTTTATCTACAGCGACCAGGTCAGATATCTCGTATGGTGTTAATTTGTTAAGCAGGTATATTAATAAACCAAGTTTGTTTCGTGTTAATCAACTTAAAAGAATCATTAGATATCTAATCAAAACCAAAGATTTATGTATTAAGTATGAAGGACATGAAGATTTTGTGGGTTATTCAGACTCAGATTTTGCTGGCGATCTTGATACAAGGAAATCAACAACCGGTTATATTTTTATGTTAAATGGTGGTCCCATATCATGGGCAAGTCAAAAACAACCTTGTGTCGCCTTATGAACAACTGAGGCTGAATTTATGGCTGGCTGTGAAGCTGCTAAGAATCTGTTATGGTTAAGACAATTCTTTAAAGACATAGATATTAATTGTAATTGTACTGTTCTGTGTATTGATAACCAGAGCACAATTAAACTAATAAATAATCCAGTGTATCATAAAAAAACAAAACATATTGATGCTAAGTTCAATTTTATTAGAGAAAGGGTACAACAAAAATTGATTAATATTAAATAAGTACAAAGTTCTGAACAACTAGCTGATATTCTTACAAAGGCTCTACCCACTTCGAAATATGAACATGTAAGAGATGTTATAATGTGTGTAATGTGAATTTTTGTTACACAGGCAAACATTTAAGATATATTTAAATTTAGTGGGAGTATGGAGTAAATTTTAATACTGGCTGTTTATATGAATACTGGCCGTATCATGTTAATAATCTTTGTCTGTGGCTTTCTGAATTCAAACATTACGTATCATGTGTTGTCTTCTTGTAATGTCTTCTCGTAGATTTTTTCATTTTTGTCTTGGATCGCTTACTGTGCAGTATAATAAATAAATAACATTTATTTTGTCTAAGAAGAAGTCTTGTTTATTTTTACCACCGAATTGGTGAATCCAAATACAACATCTATTTCGTGATCAAAGATGGCGGATAGGAAATCAAAGATGGTGGACGGGATTTTTTTTAAAGTCGATATGGGTATCGTCTCCAATATTTTAAGGAATTGGAAATTCAGAAACACCATCTATTTCGTGATCAAAGATGGCGGATGGTTTTTTTTTTTTAATCAATATGGGTATCTTCTCCGATGTTCAAAGGGATGGGGAAACCAAATACAACATCTATTTTGTGATTCAAGATGGCGGATGGGAAATCAAAGATGGCGGATGGGAAAATTTAAAAAATCAATATGGGTATCGTCTCTGATGATTTAAGGGATGGTGAATCCAAATGCAACATCTATTTCGTGATCAAAGATGGTGGATAGGAAATCAAAGATGGTGGACGGGATTTTTTTTTAAACTCGATATGGGTATCGTCTCCGATATTTTAAGGAATGGCCAATTCAATATTATATAAAAATCTATGTTTGTTTGTTTATCATTTATAGACTCTGAAATGATAAGAGATTAAGCGCTAAGTCAATGGTAACTTTGGAAAAGGGGCTTAGAAAAAAGGAAATTAAATAAAAACTCTTAAAAAGGCGAACACTCTTATACAGAGTTCGCTGGGTCAGCTAGTTATTGTATAAGATGAATATACTTATCTCCAGTATTACAGCTGGACCGTGCGGAGTGTACAGTCCTGGAGTCACCCAACGAAATGTGTCAGTTGTAGTAGGTACGGCCAGTACGGCACTGGTTTATATAGGAAAATACCCCCACCGTTCGGCGATCACAGGATGTCAATTGATTCTCTTATTTTATTATTTCAAAATAATGTTACAGAGTTGGAGTAGTCTATAAAATATATTAAATGATAAAAAATGCTTATAATTAATTAACAATTATACTATTTATTAGATTGTTTAAATTGGAACATATTAAAACAATATTTGAAATGATAACTGTAGAATGTGTTACATAATTTAATTGTTAATCTGGCAACTCGTTTACAACGATGTAAAATGCTTATTTTAATATTTATAATTATGGAATTGCTTATATAATTTAACTATAAGTATGACATACTATATATATTATTCTAACACCTGCATACAAATAGAAGGCCAGTGCAGCATATTTCCGGACACATGTAACCGTCGTTGGTTTTAAACTGATTCCTTGGTTGACGCGGACGTGACGTCAAAACCAGTGAAAATTGGTTGGCTGTACTTATAAAAAATAAATGCAACCTTCGTGCTTCCCACGAAGGAACGGTATTTTCCTCGTGTATATTTTTGGAGCTATGTGATTAATCAGTTAGCCCGGACCATTTATAATATCTGGGCAATGTAAATAATGACGATTCGCATTGGGCAATCTTATAATGAGTTATTATTCTTGATTATTTATCACATTGTCTGGTCGGTATAAATATCTACGTATTGATGAGTAAAGTTCTTTTCCGATCATTAATAAATAAATGTATGTATATGTCATCAGAGCGATGTTCACAATCATCGAAATAAAAAAATGTTTTATTGAGTACCACGTTTGCAACGCATTTAAAATGCTATTGAAATCATCTAGATATGTTTGTTTCGTTTGTGATAAAAGAAGATGGCGATGAATTTAGCAATTACCATGAGACAGATAAAAGAATTTGAAGACATCGTTGCGAGATCACGCAAAGTGTTGACACGTGAGAATCGATCCCACTATACAGTGAGGAAAGCACTTAAACCAATACACTATACGTGCAGCTCGTCAATCATGTACGTAGACGTCACATAATATGTGCATTCATATCAAAGTACATACTTGTTATGTGACGGTACCGCAAAATCAGCGCAGCGTAAAACATTTCTTTTTAATTTTCATTTAAAAAAAATAAGTTCCTTTCGTGCTTGACGGAAATTTTCTTATTTCTTTTCTAGTCAATTGGCGATTGGCGTTGATAGATTGACAGCAACCGCACATGTTGTATACCAGTATATGCTAGTATGTAGAACCAAATCCCTACTAATATTATAAATTTGAAAGTGTGTATGTATGTATGTATGTATGCATGTTCCGTTTTCACGCTAAAACGGCTGAACCGATTTTGTAGATCTATACTAATATAATAAAGCGGAAGAGTTTGTTTGTTTGTTTATTTGTTTGTTTGTTTGTTTGTTTGAACGCGCTAATCTCAGGAACTACCCGTCGGATCTGAAAAATTCTTTTTGTATACGATAGCCCAGTTATTCCGGAAGGCTATAGGCTATATAACATAACGCTTCGACCCTTTGGGGCTGGGCAAAAGGCTAAAAAGGCTAAAACATAATGTCGGCTAATCTCAGGAACTAGCAGTCGGATTTTAAAAATTGTTATTGCCTATGATAACCCAATTATTCCGAAAGGCTATAGGCTATATAAAATTACGCCACAACTTTTAGGGGCCAGACAAAAATAATAAAATGGTCAAACGAGAAGAGGGAGGGTTGGGTCAAAGGCAAAAAAAGGCTAAACGAATAGGAAACAATCTATATGGGTATCGTTTTCGAGATTTTCGGGACGCTGATTACTAATATGAAATTTATTTAGTGATCCAAGATGGCGGACGGGAAATCAAAGATGGCGGATGAGAAAATTTTAAATATCAATATGGGTATCGCCTTCGATATTTTAAGGGGTGGAGAATCGAAATACAACATCTATTTCATGATCAAAGATGGCGGATGGGCAATCAAAGATGGCGGATGGGAAAATTTTAAAAAATCAATATTGGTATCGTCTCCGATGTTTAAAGGGATGGGGAATCCAAATACAACATCTATTTCGTGATTCAAGATGGCGGATGGGAAATCAAAAATGGCGGATGGGAATTTTTTTTAAAATCAATATGGGTATCGTCTCTGATGATTTAAGGGATGGTGAATCCAAATACAACATCTATTTCGTGATCAAAGATGGCGGATAGGAAATCAAAGATGGCGGACGGGAGTTATTTTTAAAGTCGATATGCGTATCGTCGCCGATATTTAAGGAATGGGGCATCCAAATCCGACATCTATTTCGTGATCAAAGATGGCGGATGAGAAAGTTTTAAAAAATCAATATGGTTATCGTCTCCGATGTTTTCAGGGATGGCGAATCTAAATACAACATCTATTTCGTGAACAAAGATGGCGGATAGGAAATCAAAGATGGCGGACGGGATTTTTTTAAAGTCAATATGGGTATCGTCTCCGATATTTTAAGGAATGAGGAATTCAAAAACACCATCTATTTCGTGATCAAAGATGGCGGATGGGATTTTTTTTTAATCAATATGGGTATCGTCTCCGATTTTTGAAGGGATGGGGAATTAAAATACAAGATAAGATGGTGGTTGCGAAATCAAAGATGGCGGATGGGAACATTTTAAAAATCAATATGGGTATCGTCTGATGATTTAAGGGATGGTGAATCCAAATTTAACATCTATTTCGTGATCAAAGATGGCGGATAGGAAATCAAAGATGGTGGACGGGTTTTTTTTTAAGTCGATCTGGGTATCGTCTCCGATATTTTAAGGAACGGGGAATTCAATATTATATAAAAATCTATGTTTGTTTTGCATCAGTTATAGACCCTGGAATGATAAGAGATTAAGCGCTAAGTCAACGGAAACTTTTAAAAAGGGGCTTGGAAAAAGGGAATAAAATAAAAACTCTTAAAAAGGCGATACGGAGTTTGCTGGGTCAGCTAGTATTTAATATAGAGATATATTGGACCATGGAGACGGACATAGGCTACCATAAGTTGCAAAAAATAAACGGGGAGGGATTGTAGGGAGGGTAGAAGTTTGTACGGCACAAATTTACCTCTTGGAAGTAAGAACGCATGCGCTAATAATTGAGTGTTGCGCATGTGCTAACACATCTGTCTGTACTGTCACGTCATACATAATGTCATATTGTGCACGTTGAAAAACCAGCCAGTTCCATTCAGTACAGCCAAAGAGGTTTGATTACTAATAATACATTCGAAATAATAAAATACTTTTGCCCCGACCTATTACATAAAGTTGTTCGCATATATAAACTAATAATTATATAATGAGCTTAAACGGCTGAAACGATTGTCCCTACTAATATTAAAAATGCAAAAATGTTTATAGAGATAGGTATATTGTGATGTTATTATGTACCTTTCAGTAGATAATGGTAGATAATGTCATGGATACTGACCAAGTTACTTTGTACCCCATAGAGTTTCTGAAGTCTTAAGAATAATCAGGAGTGTCTTCACACATTTTGAGACTGAAAGTAGATTTGTGTTACCCCGAATTTAAGGCGCGCGAAGCGGCGGGCAAAAGCTAGTATGAAATAAGTTACGTTAAAATGTTTAACACGAATTAGCCGCTGTGTTTGCATTCAAGGCATTCAAATGTTTAAACTAGCACTGTAGCTTAACTAACGGCCGATTTCATTATTCGATGTATCCATGGATTTAGCTACTAGAGATACATATTTAACATATTTTGCATGCAACTTATGTCAAATAGGTATGTATCTAGTAGCCAAATGTATGGATAGGTCGAATACTGAAACCGGTCGCTATACATTTAGCATAATAATGAAGGTTGTATTTTGATACCACTGTACGGTATTAATTAAATATCAGTACGGTTCTGAAATACTTGAAAGAATATCATATTCTTTAACTTAGATAATTTCATAAAAATAACGAATTCAATCGTTGTGATTGAATTCGTTATTATACCCGAAAAAAGGTCAGTAAGTCTTAACCAGAGCATGCTTAAAAAAAATTACGAGATTGGATAAAGCAAGAGAGTTTTATGTCAGGATCGTTGCAAGTGGCGGCCCGTCTCTGCCTACCCCTTCGGGAAACAGGCAATCAAACCACAAATGTGTCAATGTCAATTTTATACCTTTAATATAGGGGTCAATCTTAAATTGTATGACTCTCTGTTTTACTGTTTGTAGGATAACTTTTGAACAGCTTAACCAATTTAATCTTTAAATATGTTATAGATAAGTTTGTATAAAATGATATTATATTGAGTTGATCACATTATGTAAACTAATTGTGATATTTAAATCACTTAAGCGATAAAGTATTTTTAGGTATGTTCCTAAACGACTTATATTATATTTGAAATTGGAGGCGATAGGCGCTTATTACGGTTATTACTTAATCTATAAAACAAATATAGTAAAATTAACACTCAGTTGTCACGCCCAAGACGGTATAAAGGTAAGTCCAATCGATAAAATACCCAATCCATATTTCATCAATCTTGGTTCGCGTGGCAAACTTCATTTTCTAATTAATGCAAACAATGAAAGTATATACTCTAATCCATCAATCAAAGCAGCACTATTATTCATAAGTATACGGACGTTCCCATGGGTCGCTGTCACGAAAATCTATGGAGTCATTTCCTGGAAATGTTTTGCATCATTTTTATTCATTATACCATCATATGGTTAATGCACTTTGGTTATTTAGTTTCGGTTACCTACTTATTTTCAATGGTAAGGAATTTGTATTTTTTGTGTTTACTGTTCAGGAGATAAGATGTAAGTAGTTTGTTTAACATCATCATCAGCCCTATATATACTGTCTCAATACTGGGCACGGGCCTCTTCTCATTGTGAGAAGAGTAAGGCTATATTCCACCATGCTGTCCAAGTACGGGTTGGCAGACTTCACATGTCTTTCTAGAACATTATGGAGAACTCTTAGACATACAGGTTTCCTCACGATGTTTTCTTTCACCGATATTACAAGTGTATAATTATATAATATTTAATTATCGCTTGCTATAATTAACAAATAAATATATATTTGTTTAGCATAACAACCCATATTTCTCAATATAAGTGACCTTATAATATTATGTTTTGTCTTAAACTATGTCAAACGCTTATGTGTTGTTGAGTTGTGATATATAAAGAAAAAACGGCTGTATGGATTTCGTTATGGACGCTATAGAAAGCGAAATGATAATGTGTCCTCAGCAGCGATAACCTAATGGAGATAATTGCTACGCAGCGGTACCCGGGTTGAATCCAATGGCGCGGACTAGTTACATTTCAAAATTATGTGCGGTTGTAACTAACTGGGTAAGCGCCACATTGGCTCAAGCGTAGTTTAGTGACTGCCACGCCATTACCTTGCTTGGACTAGCCAATATAGAGGGCGTGCAGTGCATGATGCATCTAATCTATGCCTTTTTTTTAATTTTATTTTTTTGTTTTACGAGGTGGAAAATCCCTTCGGATCTCCGACTCTTGGGGAAATGAGTGCCGGAGTATGTGGAGTAACCACTAAAAACCACCTCGACTTTCTCATGTACCCGTGTGTTGAAGGGTAGGGAATCGCATAAGCATTCGTCGCTACCCCCCGACGGGTATTGACCCGCCAGATGGTCAGGCCAACAAAACCCCCATGGCGGCGGAATAAGATGTTGGGCTCCGCCGCCAAAACACCCAGCGGCCGCAGAGGATAGGGAGGACGGCAACGCAACACCGCATCTCCTCTTCCTCTGCGGCCCCACCGCGACGCATCGAATAGTGCGCCCCCATTTGGTCGCGGGAGATAGGGCGCGCGGCAACGCAACACTAACAAACTGCATCTTAGCATTGTCAGAGTCAACTACAATCTGAATAATACCGTGCTGAATAATGCTTCATTGATCAAAGATCTAGGCGTACTAATTGATGACAAGTTATCCTTGAATGATCATGTAGACAAAATTGTAACTCTTTTAAAATGTACGGTTTTGTCATGAGGTCATCTACTGAGTTCAAGCGGCCATCCACTTATCTTTATTTATTCAAGACACTTGTAAGATCGCAGTTGGAATATACCGTGCCAATCTGGAACCCATTTTATCGGAAGTACATAGATGCAATAGAGAGGGTGCAGTATAAATTCCTTCGTGCATATGCTCAATTACTCCATAAGTACAATCTGCTGACACTAGAGTCTAGGCGCAAGTTATTGGAAGCTAATGTGTCACACAACATTGTGCATAATAAGTTCGATTCCACAGATCTTACCAATACTTTATGTTACACTGTCCCGCGAACCGTAAATAAGCGAAGTGTCCGTGCAGGTACACTGTTTGCTGTCAATTCTTGTCGAACCAACTCTGGATTGCGCTGCCCTATCCGACGAATGGTAGATTCTTAAAATCGCAATTTTAATGACATTGACATTTTTATATTTTCTAAGTATAAATTCTAGCAAAATGTTATTAAACACTAAGAAGATTAATTAATAAAATATTCAATATGTAATTGCAAACTCTAATGTTATTTAATACATCATATATTAATATTCATGAATTTTACAGCTCCATTAGTAGGCATGATCCCATTATTTTATTTTATATTCTTTACTATTCCTTTTTTTCTATATTTATTTATTTATTAAGCACATCCACACCACATTTTGTAAATTCCTAATCTAATTCTATTTGCAATTAATGTATTTAAATGTACCATTAATTTAATGCTTTGTAGAGTCCCTATTTGTATTATTCTGTTATTGTAATTCGTGGATAATGTTGTGGGCTGCAATATTGTATATCCTATTTCTGTATTTTGATTGTAAAATTGTATGTTGTAGCTGTTTTTATCCCATAATAAATAAAATAAAACACCGACACGCCTCTCCTCCCGCGACCGCGCCCGACTGCGAGGGACAGACAGAACTGTCCCCCGCACCCGCACCGTTGGACGCATCCTGCGCAGGCCCCTCTAAGCCCACGCGGACCGTCCACTCTGGGATCTCTCTTAGCTTCACCGCGGGTGTCCAATACACGGTTACTGAGCCCCCCACCACGACAAGGTGGAGATCCTACGGGGGGGATCTAATCTATGCCTAATCAGACACCCTTGCATAAACAAGTATACTAACATGGTCATAATAGAGGATGCCCGCAGCTACGCCCGCACATTTTTTATTTATTTAATGTTTTCTTCCTGATCCGGTCAGTCAGTCATTAATGCAAGAATTTTATAATTATATACATGTAAGTTTCATTAGTTTTTGGTTATAAATATTCGTATACATGTTTACACATTTGTACAAGTGTAGAGGCAGAAGTTTCACAAATCATTTAAATTCTTGCAAATATACATTCAACAGCTTAAATTTGCATATATCTAATTAAGTATTTCAAAAGTCACTAGATTTGACACTAATTTGCAACATTGCTATTCACAACGTAAAATAACTCTTAAGACTTCTATCAAACTGCCTGGAACCACATCATACATACATACATACATACATAGTCTCACGCCTATAACCTCGAAGAGGTAGGCAGAGGTGTATTTCTACACCCACTTTTCGCCAGATATACTTTAGTCCCACGTAATAAGGGGCGAGCCTATTGCAGTACCGGGCATATTTCCAGACTCCGTGCTGCTACTGAGAATTTCGTAACAGAAAAACCCAATAACACTGCCCGACCCAGGAATCGAACCCGGGACCTACCGATCCCACGCGAACATTTATGCCGCGAGACCAACGAGGCAGTCGTATAGGGTTTAATGTCGAATTTTCCGTCTCTACGCAAAGATGGTATTTGCATCGTGTTATCCCTTAGTCGCCTCTTACGACACCCACGGGAAGATAGGGGGTGGTGATACTTGTATTCTATGCCGTCAACCACACGGCTCCACGGAACCACATCAATGGCAATCAAATGAAAATAAGATCGGCTAAAGATCTCTTTAAATTATCCGCCTACAATATTATGTAATGTAACTTAATATACCGCAATGTCATCATCTAAAGTCCATTACAACCGGGGACGTTATACCCAAGTCGTGTATAAAAAACAAATAACCGCAAAAAAAAATTATAAACACAATAACAATAAAACAAAAACCAAAAAGGGGAGCAATATATTTCTCTCTGACCCTTTGCCTTTTTTAAACCGTAAACATTAACCTACTCTGAGCCATTTGCTGCCTATGTTAGCCAAAGGCACTCATTCTTTATGCCCAGATAAGCCTTAAAATAAAAATTCTAAAGAGTCTGTTACATAAACGACACTAATTCTGAATTCTGTCTAACCTATCAATTTAATTTGTGTCGTAAAAAGGCCACATTTGCACATAACAGTTGTGATGGCAATTTTCTGGAGTTAAAATATGAACTTAAGTCTTATGAGTTGTGTTATTATTCTAAATAAGTCTTAATTTTCCTCTTTTATTACTTAATACTAAGAGTTGTATCCGTAAAGAACCGTTTTGTTTAAATAATTTCATACTACCTTTTGTCCGCGTCTTCGCTTACGTGGGTGACCAACAGTTAGCATCTTATCTGTTAGGATATTAATATTAAAATCTCAACAGAATGATGTCTGTTGTGAAATTAAATAACTTTGAAATGAAAAATAATTCTCCTTTATGCGATTCAACTTAAAACGTGATCAGCTGTTGTAACGTACCTAAAAAGAAACAAACATATATTAGATATGTGCATTTCAATCTTATTGCTCGAACGATAGAAAGTACTCGTATTAACATTTATGTTTATGTAACAAGAACTATTATGCAAATATGTAATAAAAAAGCTTTGGGCAAGGCTTTCTATTTTTCCCAATTTTACCCGAGATTACGATTGATGTAACCCATGCAAAATGTCGCCTCAAAAACCGAGACAGGAACAGGAAGATGTTTAACCTTTTCTTTGAAATATTACCGCGATCGATGTTTGAGTGTAGTTTTACATAAAGACATGAGTGAAAAGAAAGTGACAAGATAATTTCAACTGAATCTATTGTTATCGGTTAGTTTCAATATTGTAATAAAATACGCTAATAGTTTGTGTATTTTGTTACAACCACCAAGTAGTAATAAATGTTCTTTGCTTTTATATTTTTCTTGCACACTTGATTTTCCACACGCCACTAAAGTAGGTACTTAACAGTGTGTTCCAGTAACTCTTGTGTCACCTGACTATAATTACATCCATCAAGGCATGCCATGTGTCGCAATAATTGTTGTGTCACAGCGCCTTAATAAGGTTGGCTTCCATTTGTCCGAGTAAATGCGATAATGCATCTTGATGTACCTACTGCTGTGTGTCAGAGAATTAGCAAGAAGTGACGTATCTAGTTATATCTCCTTTCCACGGCATAAACCGTGCACAATAATAACTTGTGACGTTTTCTACATGCCTCCGTGGTCCAGTGGATAGCGTATACGTCTGTGGATCGGGAGGTCCCGGGTTCGATTACTGGTTCGGGCAAAAGTGTTACTGAGTTTTTCTGAATTCTTAGTAGCAACACGGAGTCTGGTAATGTGCCCGTTAACGGCAATAGGCTTGCAAGTAGGTGGGATCTAAAATTTTATGGACGAAATGTGGGTGTTATATATACACCTCTGCATACCTATACTAAAGTCTATGGTATGGTTATACTAAAGTCGATTTTTGTTTGTTTAATAAAATTTGCCTATACTTATTTTTAAAAGAATATACCGATTTCAGGCTACGTATAGGCGGTGGGAGGTCATTCCATATTTTGGCTGCCGAAAATTTAAAACCATTTTCGAACGAGGCTGATTTGTGTTTTGAAACAACCAACATATAAGATGCGGCTCTTGTGCTCTATTGATTTACATCCCTGGACCATGTCAACTTTTTATAAAGGTAATTCGGCTTTTGATATTTAGCTATTCCAAAGAGTAAGGTTGCCAAATGTAAATGCCTACGCGCAGCCATCAGCATTTAACATTAAGTATACCGTGTCTTACAAACTTTTAAGCACCTACAATCTTTACCAAGTGGGCCATGCTAGAGCTCACATTGTGATAAAGTAAATTAAGGATACTATACAATCATTTTATCGGCTGCAGAAGCCGGTCTTCACCTGGCGTTATATGTGTTCAGCGGCGGTCAGCTGCCGCTGCGTCTGGCCAGGTCTACTCGACCACCGAAATGAAATCATAGTCACTAGGAGCATGCTAGCGGTTATGCGAGCAAGCGCGGCAATTCCAACAGAGGGTCTGAGGGACGCGGGAGGCTGCTGGAAAGTTCCTGCGTATGAGCTGTGACGCGTTGCGCTGCCCTCCTGAATGGCTCCGTAAATAGATATCCTACATCACGGTATTTTGTTCTCCTGGATCGATTGTAGATTTTTCTAAGGGTCGATTGTGTAGATTTCAGGTGGCATCTGCCGTAACTTTTGCAACATGTGGACCAGTGCTCTTATAGTAAGTTATATTATCTGCTAACAAGCGATAATAATATTAACATATAGACGTAATGCATAACGTAATAATGATCTATTATATACATGTCAAGGTATTTCAAAAACTTCCAACACTTATCATCTTAATATATAAAATCCTTGCGTTACTGACTGACTGACAGACACGCTACAGCCGAAACTATTGGGTGCAGGAAGCTGAAATTTGGCATGTATGTTCCTTGGGGACCGTAGGGGTGCACTAAGAAGGGATTTCCCGAAATTCCCACGGGATCGGCCAAAACGGGTAAATTTAAAAAAAATGCAGGCGTAGCTGCTGGCGTCCTCTAGTTATTAATAAATAACTTTCTGTAGGTGTCAATCGCATACACTTGCCCAGTATTCACGTTTTTAAAACACCTGCTATTTATAAATACTCTATTTATTTAATAAGGCAATAAAAAGTGAGACTTTTAGCGTTCGTTTGATCTAGTGGCTTAAACCGTCGCGTGTTGTGGGCAAAAGACATAAAATTGTGTCATCTATGAATTAATTTTCTATTTGGGTCTTTATTATAGTAAAGTTCCTCGTCTTGTTGACTTAACACTAGTGTTGGAGTAGACTATACAAAGGATTATATCTGTTGCTCATATGGCAAATGTATCTTCATATGAACGTGGAAAATTAGGTTTGTTCTCAAGCTAAATAAAGCCTTATTAATATCACTAGTGATTTAGCAATACACACAAAGTCACACCGTTAGAAGGAAGACATAGAAAAATATCGTACTCAATATCTACATAGAAAAATCTACAAGCTTACAATAAAAGTACAAATTTGCCTAACAAAACTTGATAGCGACAACAAAAAAAGCAACTTCTTTATCCTAGACTTGCCAAATCATTCAATTTACGAGATAGGCAGGTCGCAAAAACGAGTTATGATAACCAGGGAGCGATCATTCATCTGCCCCGGGTTAAAGGAGCTGCGATGCGGAAATTGAAACAGATTAATATTACAAGACTTATCTCCAAAAAAATGATAAAGCATCCCACGTCGAAAGTAATAATTGTAATTATTGTAGATATTGAATTTGTAGAGAAGTGAATACTTGGTTTATGTATTTTAATTTATTTACGATATCTATATTTTGTAGATAAAATGGTAAAAGAGAATTTTACTAAGTGTGGCACTCATTATGACACACAGATGATAGTTATTATTATAAAATAAAGTATTTATGTATCCCTACTATATTAACTTAAGAAATAATAGTTTATATACGGGGATCTACCGTAATAACTTTAACTCCTTAACCTTTCTAGATTTACTTTCGCAACAAAATATACTCTTAGCTATTTATCTTATTATCTGCTTAAATTTCTCAAAAATTCATTCGTATATATACCTATATAAACAAACAGACTATGATCTATACAATAAATATAAGGAATTGTCTGGTGTAAGTATTTTGTGTCATAGTCTCCATGTCAATTCGAAACATTTTTGTAGATACTATTATTGTATTGAAATGTCCATTGATAGCGCGGTGAATGGTATGGTTCAGAGCGTCGTCGCATTTTCATGGTGCAATTTGGTGGTTCGACTTAGACTGCACGAATAGCGTAGTGTTTTAAGCGGATGCGTCACCGTTTATAACCGCGTCGAGAGTTGCGAGTTTTATGCAGATTACATATCGTTGCTTTGAGTCTTGGCATTATTTGTGTCCATTGCTTGAAATAATACTTTTAAACTTTCGGGTCTTTTACAAATATTTATATAACAGGTATTTATCGCATAATTATTTGAGAATAAATACCTTATATTTGTTCCGACGTTTCGGTAGAACCTATGCCATAAAAAATCCTTGAATATTTGTGAACTCCCACGCGATATAAGGAATGCTATTACGGACATTGATGAAAATCGCTATTCTATTGATAGGCACCAAAAACTTTATGAACGTCCTTCCAGATTCCATTTATACCAGGCTATTATTTAATCCAAATACTCTTTATTTATCTTCACAAAGTGATTCTGCTATTGATCAGTGAACTTTCTTAGAATTCTCAAAGTTAAGACCGTTTTACGCTGCCTTAGCTTAACATTTATTTAAAACGTTCCCAGAAAAACTGCTTACAGCCACAACGATTTGGAACACATCATTGAACAAAAGATTTCACGAAAATGAAGGATATCTTAGATGTTTATATAAGTTTTTCTATCAGTTGTAAGCCAAAGAGTTCCATAAACATTTCAAAAATTTGTCGAAATTTAACTTAATACAGAACTGTTAATTTCCTTTCGCGATTTCTCCAATTTCCCATACCAAAAATATCACAAAATCACTCTTAGTTGTTCTCAATTGTAAGAATAAATGTTTTTTTAGCCTTATTTACTGAAAGGTACATACATATGTGTTCTTATTCAGCTCCTTTACTGCCTTATGTAAGCACACGGAATGATGTATGGGTGTGGCATACATGTGTGAATTGAGGAAGAGCTAAATGAACGAGATCCTAAGTAAATAGGTAAAATTATCGCCACGTCTGCAAGTATTTGGAGGATTGTCGATACAGTAAACATACATGAAGCAATCGCCTTAGTCTGATATTATTATTATTATATTCTTGACGGAAAACATTATCTTTAATATGAATTACATTTTTTCTTTAGATTTTATCAGTTACTAGAGCATGCCTGCAGCTGTGCCCACACATCATGTCAGCCTAGAGACGTCCATTGCTGGACATAGGCCTCCCTGAAGGTTCTCCACGCAGACCAATTTTGAGCCGCCCGCATCCAACCGCTTCCCGTGATCTTAACCAGATCGTCGGTCCAACTTGTGGGAGGTCTACCCCTGCTGCGTCGTCCAGTAGGTACGTGGTCGCCACTCCAGAACCCGCCTGCCCCAACGGCCATCGGTTCTTCGCGCTATGTGCCCTGCCCATTGCCACTTCAGCCTGGCTATTCGGCGAGCTATGTCGGTGACTTTGGTTCTCCAGCGGATCTCTTCATTTCTGATTCGAACTCGCAGGGAAACTCCAAGCAAAGCTCTCTCTATCGCCCCCTGAGTGACGCTGAGCTTTCGGATAAGGCCCGCACATTTCTTTTAATTTAACTGTTTCGCCCAAGCCCGTGGGAATTTTGGGCAATCCTTTATCAGTGCACCCCTATGATCCCCAAGTAATATGCCTGTCAAATTTCAGCTTTCTATGCCTTATATTATTATTTTGGCTGTAACTTGTCTGTCAGTCAGTCTGTAACGCAAGAATTTTATATATACGGATAACTCCATGACTATGTAGCGCTCATAGCGAGACTTGGCTTGCCGTTCGTAACAGATCGGCAAAGTTAAGCAACGCTTGCACAGGTTGCCACTTGGATGGGTGACCATGTGTGGCATTTTCATCTGAGCGCTACCGTGCTTCGGAGGGCACGTAAAGCTGTCGGTCCCGGCTCTTGTCTATGGATAAGGATCGTTAGGCCATGTCGGAGGCCTTTGGGCGGTCTGAAAAACTCCGACACCAGAGTTGGCCACACACTCACACGAAAAACAAAACAAACAAACTCCATGACTCCTTGCCATAAAAAAAGGTTTATTTTTATTTTTACATGGAATAAATACTGTACGAGATCTAGACCAAAAATAGTCTTGTCTATTCCCGTGTAATAATTTAGAAGTTGAGAAAGTACAGAAATATAGAATTTAGCCCATAGCACCCATTGCACATTTAATGATACCAACAGATCATTGTAACATGTTATTGAATAAGTTATTTTTATTTCTTGTAAACTAAATTGGTAATTTTACTGTTAACTTACATTTATGTATGAAATTCATTATCTAAATGTTGAACCGCCAATGTAATGGTGACTTATTTGAATATAAGCATAGTTTAGCTTATAAGCCATATTTCGTCTTATTATAAAACATGGAAAAAATATACATTGAGATTTACGCCTAGCATAAAATTAGACTTTTATTCTAATGAGTTCCTAGAAAATAAAATTAAAAAAAAAAACTTTAATTTCATATTATTATAAATTGGTTGTATCACTCCTACCTAAACTTGGAACAATATTTAATATTTTTAATAAGCCCCAATATGTGCGAAACCTGTGAGTTTTATTTTGTTATAGTAATAGGCGGCAAACGAGCGGACGGATTGCCTGATAGCGAGCAATTACCGCCGCCCATGGACACAAGCAACACCACAGGAGTCTCAAGTGCGTTGCGGCCCCTTGGGGTTGGGAAAAGGGATAGGATGAGAAGTGGGATTAGGGAGAAGGAATAGGGGATAGGGCCTCCGGCACTCTCACTCACCGAACGATACGCAACAGTTTAAGTAGGTTCTGTTACAATACGTCGATTTTCTGTGAAAGCGTAGTACTTCCCCGGTCGAGCCGGCCCATTCATACTGAAATCAGCAAGGCTCTACTAGATTATAAAGTTTGAACAGTATAAGAATGAATAACGCAAAGCTGAGAAAGAAGTATATAATATTATATACTCTGGCCAAAGTCTTCCCTATAAAACAACTAACGAGAACTCAGTTACAGGATTATGGGATACAGAGCCGAACTGAGTAAATTCGTTTTTCTGCTTGAAATATCTCACTTTTATTATATAAAAAAATAATAATAAAATAATAAAACATTTATTTGTCAGAATATGGGTATTACAAAAGATCTGGGTGTACATATTATAGTGCTAGCCATATTCTACCATTATATGGCGTACAAATGTTAAGTGTAGTGAGATTTCGGTCTTTTATAACAAGTCACATCACATTAATTATTATCATTCAAATTCAAATTGTTCATAATATTATGTTTGCATGCTTTTATGTCAATAATACTTAATATGTCACAATGTTCTGTCATCTAAAAAGTCCTTTATGCTATAATAACATTTGTCAATTAGTAATTTATATAAATTTGATTTAAAAACATTCAAAGTGTTAATCTCCTTAAAACTATTAGGTAATTTATTATAAATGTGTATTGACATGCAGTATACATTCTTACTAAATACATTTACCCTTTGTTTTGGTATTAACAATTTGTAAACATGTCTACCAGGTCTTTTCACGGCATTATTGTGCTTAGGGAATAAATATGGATGACTACGCACAAAAACACAAATTTCAAAAATATACAGGCTAGGTAGTGGTAATATATGATGCCTTTTAAAATAGGTGGTGCAGCTCTCTGTTTGATGTATGCCAAAGATTGCTCGGATACATTTTTTTTGCACAAGAAATGCTCTGTTTGCGTCTACCGAGTTTCCCCATATTATAAGAGCATATCTTAGTTTTGACGAGACATATCCGTGATATGCACTTAGTGCCGTTTCTATGGTCGATACTTGTCTTAAGCGATACAAAGCGTAAACAAATTTGTCTAGACTCAAGCAAAGGTTTTCGATATGCTGTTTCCAATTACAGTATTTGTCAATGGTAATGCCTAGAAAGGATGTGGAGTTATCTTCTTCAACTACGTTATTATTATATTTTATGTCAAGCTTTAAAGGTTTGCTGTTGTAAGTTTGAAATTGAATCATTTTAGTTTTGTTAATATTTATTTGTAAATGATTGCATTCTAACCAATTTATTACTCTATCTAATGTCATATTTGTCTCTTTTTCTAAATTATTTTTATTCCTGTCATTTATAATTAATGTTGTGTCGTCAGCGTAAAGTACACATTTATGGTTAGTTACGTTGGGCAAGTCATTTATATATAATATAAACATCAGTGGTCCAAGGATGCTTCCTTGCGGAACTCCAGATGTATTTTGTACCTTGAATTTTGATCTCATAATTGCATTATTTTTGCCAGACGAGCATTGTATTTCCACGCATTGGTAACGATTTTCTAAGTAACTCTTAAGCCAATCTAGGGCTATTCCTCTAATTCCATATTTTTCAAGCTTATACAGCAATAATTTATGGTTCACAAAATCGAAAGCCTTGGACATGTCTAGAAATATTGAGATTATCTTATCTTTGTTGTTGAGACTCTCAGTTATCATTTTAGTTAGCGTAAAACATGCCAATGTAGTGGAGTAGTTCTTCCTAAAACCGTTTTGTTCGGGTTTAAGGATACTATGTTTTTCTAAAAAGGCATATAATTTGCCATACATTACTTTTTCAAAAATTTTGACAGTATCGGAATTAGCGTAATCGGTCTATAATTATTCATATTCTTGCCATCGCCCTTTTTGTGCAGCGGTTTGACGACAGATAGTTTCAATCTTGCCGGAAAGTGTCCTTGCAAAAGTGACAGATTAATAATGTGGCACAATGGAGGAGATAATATTTTAGCGCATAATTTTAAGATGTCAGTTCTAATATGGTCATATCCCGTAGAATTAGTGTTATTTAATGATTTAATAATTGTCAAAATGTCATAATTACTTACAGGCGTCAAAAATATTGAGTCAGAATTATTAGGGATTATAAACGGGTAGTTAGTCATGTTAAGATTAAAATTGTCATTGCTAATAGAGGATGTCAAGTTTATAAAAAAATTGTTGAACTGCTCAGTTATTTGTTTTGGATTTGTGTATTCAGTGTCATGTACTTTTATAATTTCAATATAATTAGTGTTTCGTTTTTCTGATATATTATTTTTTATTATGTTCCAAACCGCTCTGCATTTATTATTCGCTTTGCTGATATATTTAGAGCTTTCAATTTTTTGAGCTTGGTTCATACATTTTTTGAAGATCTTGTTATAATGAACATATGTCTGTTTAGTTTTGTTTGTACGAGAAACTTTATACCGCAGATATAACAAACGTTTATGCTTGCTTGATTTAATTAGGCCTTTAGAAATCCACTTGCATTTTGTCGGTTTCTTTATTACTTTAACGTTTATTATTGGAAAACATAGGCCATAAAATAAGGTAACAATATCATGAAGTATATTAAAAGCCGTCTCAGTGTCTGCACATTCAAATACATCATTAAACGAGAGAGCAGATAGACACGAAATAAATTTTTTGATGTTAGTTTTAGCAAAGTCTCTTTTTTTCTCAAACCAATATTGCCTTTTAAGAGAGGTATATGTTCTGTCGAAGGATATGGTTTGAGCTGTTTCGTGGTCCGATAGTGCTAATTTGTATAAATTGGACGTGACATTGTGTAAGTTGCTAGCAATTATATCAATGCATGATTTTTGACGAGTTGGACTGTAGATATGATGTTTCATATTATAATTATAAAAAATTGATTGTAATTCTCTTGAATTTTCATTATTTTTTAGGATGTCAATATTCCAGTCTCCACACAAAACTATGTTCTTCTTTGTCCGTTTGCATACTATACTAAGAAGAAGCGTTAAGTTTTCAAGAAATATCTTGGCATTGTGGTTTGGTATCCTATATATGCAAATTATTATAAGTTTGAGTGATATAATTTCAACCATACAGTATTCAAAATGATAGGGTATAGGTTGTATTGATAAATTAAGGATTTTATGCTCTAAATATTTCTTAACCAATATGCAAGAACCACCTCTACGTTGATTCGTTCTAGAGTAAAAAGCTGCCAATTTATATTGATTTAAAATTAAATTAGATTCTGTTCCTCTTTTCATGAATGTTTCAGTGAGGCATATAATATCTACATTACAATCAAGCTGCCCTAGAGTAATTTCAAATAAATCTTTTTTGCTAAGAATACCAGCAATATTTTGGTGTAAAAGAGTGTATGTCTTTTTATTAGCAACGAAAAAGATTTAGAGAGTCCACTGTATTATATTCGGTTTGGCCCGCATCAGTCATGCTGTTATCATTATAATTTGTCGTGTATGATATTTGTGATTTAATATAAGTAGGTACATAGTACATTAGATCTCTAAATATGATAGTCATTCCATAGTTATTAATGCGGCCATTATATTTTGAAAATGCTCTATAATCATTCGGTAAATTTAAGTTTGAGTCAATTAATATTGCATAATTATATATCTGAATGTCATGATATAGCAAATTATTAAACATTTCCACACGCCAGTTATACATTGCACAAAAGTCAGTACATTTATACGTTGGTAGACAAAGGATTATATTTGTATGTTTTAACGTCATTAAGGTTTCCCGTATGCAAACAATTAGCTCCGAGTAATTTTGAGTCGTATTGAAGTCTCTATCACCAATAAAAATTACGCAGTAGTCATCCATAGTATAGTTGGATATTTTTTCATTAATATTACATAATAGTTCATTTATACCACAATTTGTATACAGATAATGACATATGTTATAGTTGGGAAATGTATTCTCTGCAATAGATAACATTTTATTAAATTTGTTACTGCTAATTAAACATAATTTATTTTTCTTTGCGCATGTTTTTCTTTGTTTATCTACTTGTCTCGTATTAGTAACAATCGGTGCTTTTTGTATTTCAGTAACCGATTTTGATTGCTCCATAGTCTTGCTACTGCTACATGAATATTTTGTTTGTCCTTGTCCTTGTTTGTCCTTGCTTACAGCTTTATTCTTTTTATTTGGTGTAGACTGTTTAATCTTAGCTGGACTGCTTGTGATCTTTTTAAGTAACTCGTTCTTTTTCTTTAGTTCTTCGTTGTTTCGTCTGAGATCATTTATTTCCAATGTAAGTGTTTCGATTTCGGTGTGGGCACTGTTTAGTTCTAAAGTCAACTGTTTAACGTGATCTTTAAGTTCATTTATTTTTTCATCGTCGTACTCAGATACATCTGGCATACTGGTGTTAATGGAATGTTGTACTGTATCTGATATTGTGTAGCTATCATCGGTAGGTGTGTCGGACTTAGTTCTGGTCCGACGGAACGTAATATTTTCTAAGAAATTCATCTTTTTGTTATTTCTTTCTTTGATTTTTGTGGTATATTGTGTTGTAAATTGCGAACAACTTGTACACTGTTTCAAACCTCGTTCAAAAAGTCTTTCTTATGCTGAGGATCGATCCTGATACACTCGGCGTTTGATCTGGCACACACTTGCGCGGTGCTATCTGGACAGTTACGATTTGTTGCGAAATAGATGTTCTGTTGCTTCTACGTAACTAAGAAGTGAAAGGGGTAGGTATCAAACTCATTAGTGTTCAAGGTCAGTGGCTCGCTTAACGACCACAAAACACGAATCATTCACTTTGTTATTCACTTAAAACGTTAATTTTTTGAATGTTCGTTCGAAATATTGTTGTTTTTAACTGGTATTCACTGCAATTTTTGAAACTACACTGTTGAGCTATTTACAAGCTACACATTGGTTATAATTTTATCCCGATTATTGTACTTTTTACCACTATTTTGAATAATAAAACTACGAGTGCACAAGTAACACGACTGCTTTCGTTAGCTCTTCGGACGGTTTGTATTTGTTGAGAAACTGGATGACAATTTTACTGGTCTAGTTGACCAGTCGAAACAATGATAAATACGGGCGATCATAGCGTAAAATTAATTGTA